>JAZGUH010000199.1:2503209-3754814 GCA_037893225.1 Hippasteria phrygiana
GCACCGTTTTGAACAGCATGAACGTCACCCCAACCATCTTGAGCAACCTACGTAGCTACGCCAAGAATCAGCAACAGTCTCGACCTCCACGGGGGTCCAAGACATCGGAGAAATCTTCTGGAAGAAAAGAGAAACATCCAGGAAGGAAAGTCATCGCTGGCTGCAGCAGTGCCTTGGCACGGCCAAGACAATCTCGCCCGGCCTTACCACTGGCAACTTTCCTGGATTGTAGGAATTCAGCATGTGCTACACATGTGATAGATAGGGTATGTAGACCTAAACTGATTCCCGCAACTAAATATATTATCCGGTATAGCTACTAAATGGCACTTTAGATTGTCCCTCATGCGCACAAGCGCTGTAATCATTTTTCCATTTTTTCTCAATGAGCTTTTCTGACAAATATCATTGGCGTATTTTGAGACCAAATTTGTAAAAACAAATTGGGATACTCATTTTCACCATGGGATGGAAACTGCAGTGATTGCTTTACTTTACATTGCTTCGGCATGAACATGTATATTGTATCATAAATGCAAACATTCTTCAAATAATTGGAATGGTATTTGCATAATTAATTTCATACAAAACTGTCTGACCTCTTCAGCTTTATTTTGTATCTGGCAGGGTGGGTTATGTGTTAAAAAAAAAATAATAATAATAATAATAAAAAATAAATAAAAAAAAAAATTCTTCTCGTTTTTGTACTGATATTTCCACAGAAATTCTTTAAGGATCCCTACACGCTGACAATGGGCGGTTTCTCCAAGGTGACCAACTTTCTTCGCGACACGCTTCTGATGCCCACGGCCAATCGGCCGTTCGACGAGTACGCGGAGCTCATGTCAGACCTGCCCAGCATCCTGTCGATCAACTCCCAGGCGGAACAGAGCTACGAGATGGTTGTACCAGAGGTAGGAAGGGGAATGAAGGGACGTTTTCATTTTTGAAATAATTGTGAAGAACTCTGTATGGAAAGCACCAGTAATGAATCAGCGAATGGCTTCTATTCTTTTGCAAAGTGAACAAAGAAACTGGCAGGAGCGGGATTCGAACCTGCGACCTCCGGGTTACGTACCGGCGCTCTACCAACTGAGCTATCTTGCCCTATGTTGGCGGTCTCCCAAATTGTCAGTATCTTTGTTCGGGTGGGCGCTGGTCAGAAGTCATAAACAAAGAATGTCGTATAGCCAGGGATCACGCCCAATTTTACGATACTATTCTTGTCAGTTTTCTTTGTTCACACTAAAAACCTAATTCCTAATTAAATTTGAAGCTTTGCATGGCGGATATGGTAACAAAAATTAATAATAAAATTGTGGGTAACACCATGTGAAATTAATTAAGTGTGGTTCTGAAAAGAACCGGGTGAGAAAGTTTCGGACAGTGTACTCTATCCTGAGGATTGACAGAGCACACAGTCCAAAATGTTGAGTTCATACTCGCTCCGGTTCTTTTCAGAGCCACACTTTTTCCTAGAAGAGATTAATTTCACGTGGTGTTACCCGCAATTCCACATTTCCTTTCTCAAGTGATTCGTACTTGATTAATGTGTGGTTTGTTTGATGATCAATTTGAAAGAAAGTTGAATCCTCTCTTGTGGAGTGTGGCGTGAAAATGTTTGCACCCAAAAGTATCTACCATGTAGCATGGTATAGCACAGACTAAGCCAAGGTTATATTTCTGGTCATTACAGAGTAGGCTTGGTCCCAGACCGGAGGTGGAAAGACGGGGACCAGTGACAGAAGCAGAGTGGGCCAGCTACCTGGACCGAGAGGGAAGGGTCACCGACGTCGCCGAACTACAGAGAAAGATTTTCAGAGGGGTAGGTGGAGTTGAAATGGTGTTTTCGTGTTGTTTCATTGTACTGTCTTGCTTTAATGTCGTCATCTGGAGGCGTGTTCATTGGTTGATTTGGAAACCTTGGCTGGTCCTATTCCTTTCTTTTAATCCCCTAGAGTCATATTGTTCATGCTCCAGTTCTTTAACCCCTTGAGTAGGTTTTTTTACGGGAGACGTCGGGGTGTCGCGGCGGCGGCTCTGGCAGCCAAGCGAAACGGCCACAATATGTTTGTGCAGTCAAGCGTAACATACACAATAATCCAACAGTGGATTGAAACTGCACAAACAGCAGCAAATGGCGTCATCCGGCCTGGTGGCACTGTGTTTTTTTGCGGCATATAAAATAGGACGTCTTCCGTACGCAAAGGGTTAAGTTGAAGCTTAGAACCTCGGTGTTAAAAAACGTTGCTACTTTTCCACTCAGTTTGTAGTTCCAGATTACATCAGTCATTTTTGTATTTAAATAACAATCATTTTTGTACTTTTGTAACATTTTTTGTTGATGTAACAGTCCCTTTTTAAAAAATTGTATTGGCAGGGCCTGGTTCCGTCGTTGAGGAAGGAAGTCTGGAAGTTCCAGCTCAAGTATTACCCTTGGAACTCAACCACTAAAGAGAGAGCGGAGCTCAGAAAAAGAAAAGAGTAAGTCGAGGGACTTCCCCACATACTCTAGCTGTACCGAGATGTAGAATGAAAAGCTGTGATAATAGCTTTTTCCCTCGTTCTGTATCTCTGTGGAATTCTTTGCCTGGTGCATGTTTCCCTTCATCATACGATCTTTCCTGCTTCAAGAGGAATCTTAATTCCTACCTCTTACATTTTTGACTCTTTTATTTTCTTCTTTTTGCAGCTCTATTCTTAACACTACATTTTTGGCTAGTATAGTGATTAACTGGTTCTTCTAAGAATCCTGGTTGAATTCCAAAATAAATAAATAGAAATAAGACTGCGATAGCCGCGTTCGCATTGGACTATTGTCAAAAGATACCGTGCGTGATTGTTAACATTCCGCCGTGGTTATTCTTTTGTGCATCCGCACTTGGATTACATGGCTCGCGGAAAGTCCTCAGCCCCGTAAACTTTACAGTGATAAAAATTTACGTTTTACATTAGTGGCTGTCCGCACTGGACTTTTAGCGACGTAAGACTGGCCACGTAACTCTTCCACTACAAGGTTGGCCCTGTAAAAGTTCCTGCTGCTAATAATCGACACTTGACAATTTGGAAAGTTTACCGGCTGTCCGCACTAGACTTATTTTGGTAAAGTTGACAACAGTCTCCGTATGTTTTACCAAAAAAAAGTCCAATGCGGACACGGCTTATGATAAGGTTGGGCCGGCAATTGGCCGCTATCATTTTAGTAGTTCATTCTCTACTTAGTGTAACGAAACTTGGGGCTGAAAAACGGTTGGTGCCCATTTTATTTTTTGCCATTGTATAATTTAGGTTTATGGACAGGTGTAAGAATTTGTATATGAAGACTACCAATTGGCCACTAGATTTTTGTTCGATTTTCAGGGAATTTCTTAAACACAAATGTGGAGTCAGGCTACTGCTAGGCCACTAATATTGTGTTTGGACAGGGAGGAGTATTTCTGTGTTACGGCCACCAGTTGGCCACTCTTTTGTTAATTTGATTTTGTAATTATAATGGAGGCAGGGTATTTATTGAACAAAAGTGTGGAGGCAGGCCGCTGATTGGCTATGAATATTTTGTTGTTTGGACAGGGATGAGTATTTCTGCATGAAGGCTCAGTGGAAGACGGTCACGCCGCAGCAAGGAAAGAGATTCAGCAAATACAGGGACAATAAGAGCATCATAGGTATGTCAATCACAGGTACACACCAAGCGGACTTTTAATTTCATCAATTTCTCTGTCACCTTTGAGTAGGCTGTCACCTTTTGTGGAAGTGCCGTGGCCTAGTGGTTTGGAGCATTGAATTCGTAGTCTGCAGGTAATTCTGCAAGTTGTGGGTTTGAGCCCAGTCCTGGGCTATGGCACTTCTATGCCTAATATGGGTAGAGGCATTATTAATGCCTTGCAGTGGACTAGTTACCCATCCCGACCTTATTCATACTGTGAAGAGATCAGATTATCTTTTAGAGGGGCTGGTTCTTCCACACTTTCCTCTGTAGCCCACACCTCGAGTGGCCCCTTGGCCTTGTGTTAGGCAACTTATTTATAAACCAGTGTTGTAGTTCGAGAGCTTGACTGAGACCAGGAGGTCCGAGACCAAGACCCACATAAAGTACCGAAGTCTGACGTCAGTTGCCGCGGCAACTGGTTCCAAACACATGCAGTTTAGAATGTATTCTGGTTCCAAACATTGCATTGATTGACGTCATCACTTCGATACTCTATATCCAAGACAAAGACCGAGACCTTGGGACCTTTCGATTAAATTTATAAGAAAATTCAAAATGACGTTATTCAGGCATGTACTCTTTTGGAGGTAGTTAAGTACATGTATGCTAACGTTCAGATGACTAGCAGTGTTACGGCTGAACATTAGTTGGGTTCAGTGAACTCGTAAAGGCTTCTAATTTTCAGGTCTCGGGTCCGAGACCAGCAAAATGTCAAGACCCCAACAGTCAGAGACCACAGGGTGTTGAGACCGAGACCAGCAAAATCAGGTCTTGAGACTGGTCTCGAATCACACAACACTCTTACAAACATTTAAACAGTTCAGAGAGAAATTATTTTTTGACCAACCTACAATAGCAAAATTAGGAACTTTCATTTTTTTAGACGTATTTCTGAGCTTGTTAAATCCTGTGATAAAGGATATTCAAATAAGAAGAAATAATATACTTTTTTTCTTCTGACTTGTAAATTGAGTGCTGGTTTTTGAGAATGGCGAAAAGGTAATAAATTGTTTGTAAACGGCTTTTCATCAAGTGTGTTTTGACAAACAAGTATATGGTGGCAGACGCATTATTATTGCCAGTTATTTTAACCATGGTCTGGGTAAATTTATGAGGTCTTAAGTCCAAGTGCGAACAGCGGTAAGATTTAACCATTGGGAAATTTACCATCATCCTGGTAAGATTTCACACGGACTAAATCCAGTGTGAACGTGGTTTAAGTGGGCATATCCAAGTTGATACCCAGTCCATGAAAATCTTGGCAAATAATATTGCCGTAGTTTGGACACCTGTATTTCATAATTTGATTTTTTTCATATTTAGAAAAATCAATCATTTTTAATAAACCTAACATTTATTTGGTTTAGAAAAAGACGTCATCCGCACGGATCGGACACATCCATTCTTCGAGGGGGATCATAATCCACACTTGGAGGTGCTACATGATATCCTTATGACGTACTGCCAGTACAACTTTGATCTTGGTAAGCAGTGATCCTCGGCTGAATGTAAAATTGACAAAAGCTACAAGTTAATCAGTTCGTTCATAGTTAATTTTATGATATTTATCAAGTATACAAAATTCTGTATTTTTTTTAATAAGTCATTTTTACAATATTCTATAAATATAACAATTAAGCTCACATTTTCATTCCCTCTTCTCCAAAAAAATAACAGGCATTTGTAAAAATTATGCATTTTATTTCGAATCAATGTTATCATTCTTATTCGTTCACAAAGATGTTTTGAAATCGAGTCCAACATGTCATATTTTCCTTGTTCTAAATTTGAAAATAAGTGCAACACATTTTAAAAATGCATATTTTGCAACAGTCGTTGCAGAAAAGTAAAAAAGGATTGTGCAAGACATGAGTGATCTGCTTATTTTTTTTTACATAGTTGGTTAGTTAAACTGGTTATGTATTAAACCAGGTTCTGATCTAATGCCTTTGTATTTTCACTGTCTAAATTAAAGTGATGTTGGCCACATTAGCAGGTTTTGTGCAGGGCATGAGATCTACTACCTTTGTAGATTAATTCTGTGAGTTAACTCTAATCCCCTAGGATTAGTGTTAACAAAATTGTATTAAAATCGAAGGATTTGGCTTAAAAAGGTGTTTAGTTATACACTCAAGTTGTGATATACTACCTTTGCATTCACTAGCCTGCTAGTTAAAGCTGTGTTTGGTCTTATAACGGGGTCATGTTCTACTGCATTCGTATTTAATCAACCTTCTAGTTAAGGTATATTTGTCAAACAATCCACAAGGGAAACTGACTAGGTTTCCTGCCAGTTTTTTTTGTTCACTTTGAAGATGTATTCAAATTTACCTAGTCGGTTTCCCTTGTGGATTATTTGACGAATTATAAGTTAAAAAGTCGTATCCTCATTGAGTGATCCCCACAATGTCACTTCCAAGGTTGTATCGTAAAATTGGGTGTGATCCCTGGCTACACGGCATTCTGGGTTTATGACTTCTGACTAGCGCCCACCCGAACAAAGATACTAACAATTTGGGAGACCGCCAACATAGGGCAAGATAGCTCAGTTGGTAGAGCGCCGGTACGGTAACCCGGAGGTCGCAGGTTCGAATCCTGCTCCTGCCAGTTTCTTTGTTCACTTTGATAAGGTATATTTGGTTATATTACCAGGTTATGATCTACGTTTGGATGCACACAGCCTGCTAGTTAGTTAGTTGTTTGGTCATATAACCAGGTTGTGATAGTCTGCCTTTTTACTCACTCAACCTGCTAGTTAAGTTATGTTTTAGTTATAGCACCAGGTTATGATCTACTGCCTGTACAGTTTACTTAGCCTGCTAGTTAAGCTACGTTTGGTTTATCTTACCAGGTTATGTGCAAGGTATGAGTGATCTTCTAGCTCCCATTCTCATGGTCATGGAGAGAGAAGTAGATTCCTTCTGGTGTCTAGTGGGTTTCATGGATGACCATGGACTGGTAAGATTTTCTTCTGTTTCTCGTAACAATAATCAGATGGTATTTTTTTGGGGGGGGGGGGTTTTGGCCTAGACTGATGGCATATTGGGAATTACTTTTTCAGTTTTAAAACCTGTGATAGTCACTTATATGAGGATTTTAACTGTATCGATCAGAACACTAATCATTTTTTGTGACTAACTTCTTGTGTGGAATATTAATTAGAAAAAGACGCTGATAACATTTAGAACTATGTGTGCTGTACAATGTAACTAGTGTAACCTTGTTGTTTGACCTTCAGGTCATGAACTTTGACATGGAGCAGGAAGGCATGAGGACCCAGCTGATGCAGTTGAATAGCTTGATGCAGATTGTTGATCCTAAACTGTACAGCTATCTGCGTAAGTACACGTACCAGAGATGTAGTCGAGTCCATCACAATTCCCTGCAAGTCCCTGCAAGTCCCTCACAAGCTCTCTGGTCCTAATCCCAATCACAAGCTATTCAAATGAGCTTTGACAAAGGCATTCCTTTGTCATTGTTCATCCAGTTACTTGTGACTGGCTTTATGAAAGGACTTCTGACTGGACTTGCGAAAGGACTTGCAGGGACTCAGCTACAACTCTAACACGTACACCTTCTGTTGAAGTCTAGAAATTCTAGAGAAAAGTCTTTGGTAATTTTCACAAGTCATGGACATGTCTAATTCATTTGTGTGTGCTTTACTCCAAATACATTTCTTAAAATAAAAATAAAAAATAAATAAATAAATACACAACCATTAAACCAGTTTATCATGAGTTGGGATGTGAAGGTGTGTATTATAAACCTGGTGTATACTAGTTAAGGTTATGAAAGTGAAAGGGTTTATGGTTGACAAGTTTTGAAATAATTTTAAAATGATTACGGATTGTCCGATCATTTTCAAGCTTATTGCCGATTTCATGTTAACATTTTCATAAAAGCAATTTGTTTGACAATTTGTTATGAAGTTACTCACAATTATGTTAGCAACATTTTCATGATTCTTCTACAAAATTTAGACTATTTTGGGGGGGGCTGAAATCTTAAACGCACAGTTGAATCTGTACATTTTGAAATATGGCTTATTTCCGTATAAAACGTTTTGGGGATCAACTTGAACTATCAACTTGGATTCAGAATGCATATATCATTTTTTTGTGTTCTGAAACAGAATCGAAGGAATGCAGTAATCTATATTTCTGCTTCCGTTGGCTTCTCATCTGGTTCAAGAGAGAGTTCACCTTGGAGGGCATCTGCGGAATCTGGGAGGTAAGTTTGCCTGAATGCAGGCCATGATTGAGGGAATTTTTTTAATGCGAATAGCGAGAATCGGTTGAGAACTGGGCCCAATTTTCATGGAATCCGTAATGCCAAATGTGCTAACGGCTCGCAATTCTGTGCTAATCTCATAAGCGCAGAATCCTTAGTTACAGGATGTATGCATAGGCTTAAGCCAAAATTCCTTGCCAACTCATTAAATACGCAAACCGTAGCAGAATTCTGCTATAATTAGCGCGATTTTTCGCTAACCACTACGGATTTTATGAAATTGGGTCCTAGTCACAAGGGGTCATGGTGCTTGTGTCCTTGAGCAAGACGCTTTGTCATAAGTTGCTTCTCTCCACACAGGAGTAAATGGGTACCGGTGAGGGCAGTGGGGTTGTGTTTGATCAACCCATGTGCGCTTAACTTGCAGCCAGGCTTTATACTCCCCACAGAGCCTAGGTTTCAAAAATGATTAATATTAATAAGCCTGATGAGCAGGGGTAATAATGTGCCTTGAGCATTGTGACCATGTGCTTTACAGAGTAATACACATCACACTTGTAACTGGGGAAATCAATTTGGCCTTGTGGTACTTTCCTCACCTTCTACCGCTGTGACCTGGGTTCGAATCCCACCAGGGCCAACATGTGGAATGGGTTTTTCAGTCCCTGCCCAATTTCGTGGGTTTCCATTGGGTTTCCGTGGGTTTTTCCTCCGACCACTCAACCCAAAATTTTCTGTTGTCTTCCTACAGGGTTCTTCAGGCTTTTGTGCTGCAGTGTGATGTGCACTTTGAGGAATCCTTGCTTTCATTGCCAGAAAGAATTAAAATTAAAATAAAATAAACTGGTGTGATTCTTTTTTTCGCTCGGGAATGAGCAAAAAATAGTGGGAAAAAACAACCAACTTTTCTAAACTTTTTTTGCATCTCTGCAGGTCATGTGGACTGGTCTCCCATGCAAGAATTTCCACTTCTTGATGTGTCTGGCCATTCTAGACGGTGAACGAGATCTCCTCGAGAGGGAAAACTTTGACTTCAGTGACATCCTAAAGGTGGGCAGAGATTGTCAATTTGAAGCCCTTTACGGCAATATTCAAATTCCGAAAAGTTACTTAGGTCTCATGTACATTGTTGTACCAGAGAATGAAAGCAAGAGACACTGTTAAATTTTGAGGGTGAAGGATTTTGGGCAACCTGGAAATTTCTCCAGATTTTTGCTGATTTCAGGATATTTTGGTGAGACGTCTATCAGATTTCTGGAAGATCTTTTGGTCCCTAAATTGTTTTTATCATTCCAAGATGACCTTCTCAACCCGAAACAGTCTTTTAAATCTACATGTAATAACCCTATTTCTGGCAATTTGGAACCCTCATTCAGTAGAAAATGCAGTTTTTTATGCATTTTTCAGCAATGCCATACAATTTCAATGGCTCCTAATGTTTTGTGGAATTTTCACTTTTCCCAAATTTCTCTCGTTTTTTGGGTGTTTTTTTTTGGTTGTTTTTGTTTTGGGTGGGGGGGGGGGGGGGTATTGTACTCCATTGTTTCATTATTTTTGGTAAGTAGTATTCAACCCACCCACCCCCTCATCACAACTGCTTTTAAAGTTTTCTGGGTACAACTTTTCAGAAAATTGGGCAATCCCCCCCCCCCCCTCATAACACCACTGATAAAGTGGATAGATCAGTTCACGTTGTCATCTGTAATTCCATGTATATTTATTTACTTCACCTCAGCACGTGAACGAACTCTCCCAAACCATAAATGCAGAGAAAATCCTTCAGACGGCCGAAGCAATCTACCTCCAGCTGTACGAGTACCCAGAACTCCCCGCGACCCTCCGCGAGGTGATCGGACTCGGGTCAGAGGAGAACGGCATCGCCGAGAACAGCTCGCACGCCTCGGAGAGCAGCATTGAAGTGCTTGCCGACCCATCCGATTAAAAGGACAGGTGGGCTGTTTGTTAGTCCCATTGTCTGTCCGTTTTTTTGTTTTTTTTCTCGGGCCAATTTCATTCAGCTGCAAAATTCTGCTAGGCTCGGGAAAGTTCTGCTTAGCAAGAACAGGTTACCAGCCAAAATGGTATGTGGTGTATATTGCTTGTGACCGGTTCTCGGCCAATTTCTGCTTAGCTGTTGCACTGTGCAGTTCTGTGAAACTTTTTTTTGGTAAACAAAAACACACACATATTTGGTCGTTCAAAAATTGTGAGCTGGATCCGCCAGTGTCGCCATGGTAATGGTCGCCGTGCGAACCGGCCTTGATGATTGCCAAGTGTTGGTGTATTTACCATCTTCAACCCTAAAAGCATGTTGCTAGGAATATTCCAGAATGCTCTGAAATCCTACATTTGCAGTAGCGTGCAAAATGTGACAGGACTGACTTAATCCATCAAATTCCATCAACATACAATGTGCATTGGTACTGAAGCCATTAAAATCCACGAAGCAAGTTGTTGGGTTTTGTCAGAGTTGGTAGCCATTGCTTGGCAGGGTGTCAGGTTGCTATGTTGACATTGTAGCAAATCAAATTTGCATCAGGACTGAATCTATTAAAAGTAGACTTCTGAAGGGAAGGTTTTTACATCACTGTACATCTTCCATTAATATTCTACATCGGTAATGTTCAAATTATGTCAACATTTTTTTTTCATATTGAATTCTCAGGAAAGTTCAGATAGCATAAAGAGAAATTCTAGATAGTCTGCACAATCCGATAAAAATATACAAATGTTCTCTTTTTAATTGGTATTATTGGTGACACATTTTTGCCAGAGGGTGTTGGGGGTAAGCTTGTGCGGTTTTAGATTAAACCAAAACTAAAAAAATGCCCAAGTTTGACTCGGTTTAACCGGTTTACCGACCTTGAAAACAAAGGGCGCCGCCATCTTGTCGCCGCTGGCTTCGAGCTCACGTCGAGCGCGCGAAAACACAGGATGCGTTCCCCTCCCGCGAACGACGCGAACGCCCACCACTCTCTTGTCAATCCTAAAAATTATTTCTTCGCGAACCTAGCCATCATTCGCGTGACTGGGAACGCAGCGCTGGCTTTCGTAATCACGAGCTTTTGTCACGCTAATAGTGGTAAATGCAGAGCAGAACCAACGAAGCTGACGATCCCTGCAACCAGCGAACACGTGAACATGTGAGGGAATTCCCCTGCATGTGCAATGCGAGAATCAGACTCGCCAAGTCGAAGCAGCTTATTTGGTTCAATTGGCTGTTTGTCAATTTTCGTGACGCGTTTAATACGTGAGCGATATGAGCGTTTCCAATAGAGTACTAGGTCAAAGTCTAATGAGATTTGTGATGTAGACCGTAGACGCGCGCACAAGCTCGTGAGTATAGTATAGTAAATCCAGTATGTGGCATGTGTAGTGTGATATGTGTGGTGTGGGTGTGCAGGCAAGCGCTGTGTCCAGCATGGGCTCGCGCTTGCGATGCGTGAAATTAATAAGCCTCACGATTCGGGAAATGACATTTGCGCCAAAGACAAAGACTGTTCAGTGTTCTTCGGACAAGTACGGTAATCTTTTCTTTGTGGTTTTGGAAGTATTGTTTGACATTTTTTTCACTCTGATTTTCTGAAATGAATGAAATATTGTTGCAGACGGTTTTGAGGTTTTTCAAAAATCAAAACCGGACGTGATCGGTTTAATTATATAACCGAAAAAAAAACGGTTTACCGGTAAACCGCACAAGCTTAGTTTGGGGTTTCTTTTTTGATACCTTGTCGTCACTTAAATGCAAAATATTATTAGTAAAAAATTGGGAATTCACTTAGGTAATTTTTACAAATTTAGATGCTCTGGCAAAATCTGGTAAAAAACCTAAAACCTCAAAACGAGTGAAATAAATGTATGGCTCACATTGTACAGAGTAGATGTAAATATCAGCTTGTTCAACGACCCAAAATGTTGACGTTTTGGATGTGTTTATTGATCATGACATTGTGTGATTGCTACTGCTGTTAACGATTAACACTGCAGTAGTACAGCGCGCATTTAATAAGTGGAATTTTGCATGTGTGGAAAAAATTATCCTCGACAGCATTGTCACCTGACTGGACAATTTGAAACAGTCGGAAATAATCACAATTTTTTAGGGTGAATTTATTCCGATTGAATTTGCTACTTTTGTGACAGCATTGCATTGTGTTTTGATAATGTAATTTTTAAGATTTCCATTTGCCTCTGAGAAGGAACTTAGGCTAATTTGTTTTATTTGTTTTTTTTCCTTCGTGTAATCACTTCTATGTTGAAAATGAATATAGATATGCATAATTCATAATAAAAAACAGAGCCTACAAACATATAGACAACAAAATTATTCAAATACACACCTGCAATTAGAATCAATGTAACAAATATACCAAAAAATCTGCAAAACATACTTTAAAATCCAAATACAGGCATTGTTACGAATGCTAGACAGTATTAAACGTGTTAACACAGCTCATGGCCATGCTCTTAACCAATGGGAACAACTGTTCAAAGTTAAAACCTAATTACTTGTATAGTTTTACTAGATATTTTCCAATTTGATAGTGAATTATTTATTTTCTTTCCTTTGCTAGTCAGAGATATTAAGTTCCTTGTTGCTAGCTGTAATTTCATGTTTGATATTTAAAAGATTGCCAATTCTCGGAAAAGGTGACTTACCAAGTCGATCTTTAGACAAGTATGCATGACTTGCAGATAAAGATGAAACGAAAAACTGATCACTTTTCAGCCGTCTGTGATTTGCACAATTTTATACCCGAGTAATGAAGTGCGTACACTATATTCCTGTGAAAAAAAAGTGGCCATTTTGTTTATCTATTACAGAACTCTCCAAAAGACAGGTTCCTGGAATTTGTTTTTAACTTTTTCCCTTTGCAAAAAAAAATCTCAAAATGTTTGACATTTATCATAAACCCTTTCAAGAAGAAAACAAAACAATATGTAAAAACTTACTACACATGTGTAAAAATATTGTTACGGTGCTGGAGCTTTCGAGAAATTTTACAAAAAAGTCTTTGAGATCAAACTAGGATGATCTTCTTGGCCTGCTTAAAAATTAACTGTGCCAAAAACTGCCATGCAGTCAGGGTTCAAGACGAAGATTAATTAATAGTTGATTCAACCTGATATGCCTGTCCTTCTATATATTTGGACGACTTGGATTGTATATAAAAGGGGGGAAACACTACAGTAATAATCAATGTATTGGATGCACCAGTCACAATAGGATTTGTCTGCACTTGTTTCATCCCACACAGGATGTAAGAGGATTTCGAAACTCGATTTGTTTATTTTTTTTTGGCCCCCTTATATATTGGAGTTCCGACCTCCACAGAAATGGTACAGGAGGCATATTAGCCTTTTAGAGGTATGGCGGACACAATAGGAGGGCGCTATTTGATTTGGGTAAAACCTGTGTATTTATACCCAAATAAAATAGCGCCCTCCTATTGTGTCCGCCATACCTCTAAAAGGCTAATGGGGTTGAATAAACTTCATATGGTTCTTCCATACTCCCATGAAGTACTAGCTCATTGATGTGCAACACAGTACATGTATATACAATGATTGATTACTTAATAAAATGGACTCATTCATAAATCCCTGCCCCTTTGACATCAGTCACAGCCCAAAAGTCCATAGACTGTGATTGGTCAATATATCAAAGGGGGTGGGGCTTAATAGATCAGTCTATTGCATCATTAATATATTACAGTGTAGCTTCAATATTGTAAGCCAAGGAATGCAGTTTATTTGTCAAAACAGAGATACTTCGTAAAGGTGATAAGCAAAGCATGTGTAGGCTCAATGAGAAAAGTATGATGTTGTGAATAAACCAATAATTAATAGAATGTAAAAGACGGAAAAGTAGCTTTCCCTCAAGTTCATTTAAAAGCCATGGTTCAATGGAGATGGAACACTTGTAAAACTGAAAGCTATATCATGCCTAAACTACATACCTAAATTTCTTAAAGATAAGAAGAATTGAACTGGTAATACCGTTGGAATTAAATATAGTAGAATGCATGGGGTATAAGGAATGCAAGAGCTATGTATATATGTACACGTGGACAAATTAGAAGCAAGAATGTGTCGTATCGGGTGAGATTGGTCAATTTTTTCTCCAGATTTCAGGATTTTGTGGGGGGGATTTCAGAATTTTTTAAGAATTTTTTTTTGCAATCTGGAATTCCAGAGGTGTTGTCCTAAAGGTGTTTTTACCTGTAAAAGTGGATATAGACCAATAAAAATTGATATTTTCAGGTGGTGCCTTTAGGCAAATACAAACTACATATATGTTGATCTGGGGTCCTTGTGATTTTTCGTGGATTTCGTGGATTTTTCATTTTTTTGCTAATCTCACCCCTGGTGTCATATGACAATTAAAAAAATAAATAATAATAAACAAAGAATCACTTCAAATTTGTTTGTTTTTCCAGAAAAATTTAAAAAGTAACATATGGAACTAACAATTTGACCTCTGCTGACTTGTGTAATACAGTGAAATGATGTGACAAACAAGGGTGAAATCTGGAAATTTTTGAAGTATGAATTTCTGATGTACAGTTCACAGTATTGTTCTGTGTGCTATTAGATCTCAATCTTCACTCTTTTGATGGTTTTTTTTTCATACAAAATGCCTTGCAGGGACATTCTCCCCCCCCCATATTTCGATACCAGCACCTAAATGTAGCATAAAAAAAACCTCAGTAACATTGCCAAGTTCCAACTCCATACACAAATCTAAAACATAGCTGTCTTTAACCCTTTGCGCACGGAAGATGCCATATGGCGCAAACAAACAAACAGTGCCACCAGGCAGGATGACGCCATTTGCCGCCGTTTGTGCAGTTTCAATCCATTGTTGGATTATTGTGTATGTTATGCTTGACTGCACAAACACATACTCAAGGGGTTAACCGTACTTTTGTATTTTTAAAACAGTGTAATTCAGAGTTTTGTATTGCAAGTTTTCCCTGATCTTTGGCAGAAACAAAAACTTATTTAGCGTCGTGCCTTTTCATAACGGAAGCAGGCCCTCTTGTTTCACTTCTATTTTTAGATCCTGCCACAGAGTATTTTCCAAGATGGCTGCCCCTTTGTTGCCATCTTGTGATTGGTTAATATTTGCTCATAAATATATATTTATTTCCCGACAGTGTGTTACTGTTAGCGTTGAATAAAATGAAATAAGCCAATTTGGTCGAGCTACTCGAGTGGCTTCGTGGCTAAGTGCCTGATTTTTCATCACATACACAGGGTTCAATTCCCGAACTGACTTTTTTTCTTAAAAGATTGCTCTTTTTCTAATTCATAGTTTGGAGGATTTTTTTTTTTTTAAAGGGGAAAAAAGTCAGAACCAGTCTTCCAGTTCCCATATCAAAGTACACAGAATTTCGCTGGCCAATCACAAGATGGCAACAAGGCTACGACTAATGAGCAGTTTTTTTCAAAATGGCTTCTTTTGACAAAACATGCAATAGATCAATTCACTTATCGACAGTAGAGAAAACGAGTTGCACGAAATTGGTTCTCCCTTGAACCCTTCTCACTTAACGAAGGTTGAGATACGAGTTGTGGGGTAAGGTTCTTTTCAGAACCCATACCTCTCGTTATTTGAGATAAACACATGGTGTTACCGCAAAACCCAAACGATATCGATATTCCACCATGCAAAGCCTCAAAACTTATAGAAGTAACTTCCTCTCTTTTGTTGCATTAAACCTAACCCTCTAGGGTATTTTGGCTAGAAACCCTGCCACACACATCAGATTGCATACTTTGTCACATTGACTTGTGTGCAAAGTGCAGCAAGGTCAAGCTGTCACCACAGATGCACTGTGCTGCGTCTGGCAGGGTGAGGGTTAAGAATGTTTGGAGAAAGTACACAAAAAAAACATACAGCCGCAAAAAAGTAAATGTTCAGGGACGCTAAACAAATTTTGTAGCTTGGTCTTACGCCCAGTAGCTATACATGAATACGGCTATCCCAAGCACGACTACCAAGATGAAGTTCAGGATAACCTTTTGGAATTTGGTCTGATGTAGTTTGGCTGCGCGTTTGAGTTCCTCGGCCCGCCGCTGCTCCTCCGTCCTCTCGGCTTCGGGGGCGTTCGAGGAGAACCCGCAGAACCAGTCGTAGAACTTGCGGAAGAGGGAGTGTTTGGTGGCGTGGTCACTGTCTCCGGACTCTGTGGACAAGAACAGAAAAAAAAGATTCGCAAAGTTTTATTTCTGGATGAGAAAGAGAAATGTGAACGGAACTTGAAGCGGGGTGTTCCTGTATATACCTGCAGATCTATCCTCCTACGCAGCCGTTTCATGGGATGTCAGTTTGCTCGCATCAGTGCCACCATATATGTGACCCGCTCTGGAAAAAGGTATATTATGTCGCAAAATATGAAAAATAAGTTTTATGTATGTTTGGAAAGCCCAGAATGTAAGCTTTCATTTGGTACATGATAGAGCTCCAAGGCCCTTTCCGTTCTGGAGATATCGCGTTTTTGCATATTAACAGAGAAAACAGAGAAAACAGGCTTTGAAATAGCTAGTTCTAATACAATGCAATGGAACAATGCACTCTAAAAAGGTTATTTTTTCACTTTATTTACTGAAATCAACATTGTTGTGCACCAAACCTGAAACTTTAGATATTTAAGATGTCATTAAAGACAAAAAACAAAAAATGAATTTTGACGAACAATTTCACCCTCTCGACGTTGAAAGGACCATTACACGTAAATGCATAGTGCGACTTATATCACCTTTTTCTGGAGCGGGTCACATATTGGACCACCTATTTCCAGTTAGTGAGTTCTAATCATGGACAAATATTTGTTGAATGCATGTGTGTTTTGGCAATGTTTTTTTTGCAATGCATTATGGTTAAATCAATATAAACACTCTAATTGATCATGCATTAGAGTAGCTCACCCGGGTCGACTCGGGTTAGCCCCGTGCCATTCGATTAGCTCTGACGTCATACCAGGGGCTCACTCGGGTCAGCCTAGTCTGGTTCCCTGACCTGAAGATTCCCTGTCTAAATCTTAGGTCAGGTAGCTACCACGGTTTAAAATAGATCATGACGTGCAGTGTTAGTCCGAGTGACGTCAGTGGCATCATTCAAATTTAATATTCTTGCAAAATCCAGTAGGCAAAATACTGCAAGAGTGTGGCATTGATTTTTCAGTTTTTATATATAATTGAGAATTCAAATTCCAGACATTTTGTTTATTGCGAACATCAACGTTAACAGCCGAATATTACCGAAAACAAGTTCGGAAAACTTCGGAAAATGGCAGAATTCTGCCAGTTTTCGCCACGTGACATTGGCGGCTACCGGACCAGATAAGCTACCGGGTGTGCTACTCGAACGCACCCTCAATATACACCTGGAGGATTTCCACTTGATATATGCCTATGGGACTTTTTTACCCAGGTGACCGCCATGGAACAATCATGGGTGATTCTAGCCAAAATAACCAGTGCCATCTCTATGAATTACTGCAAACAACGATTCCCAGGAATTCTATAAATGTCATTTTCTAAATAGACCCCCCCATCTGTTTTAAAACAAAAAATAGTTCTGCTTCGGATTACATGGCATTTTAAAATAGGGTAGGTAGGTATCTATGTGTAGTCAAGGTTTAAAGGTGGTATTTGCAGCATTTATGTTGTTTTTTTTACTTTACTTTTACCCCCCCCCCCAAAAAAAAATTAGGGTTGCAGCCATTAAAATAGGGTAGGTTGGGTTACCGGAACTAGAACTATTTTGTTTTTGGCCTAACATTTCAAATTCAAAGGGAGTCCAGTGTGACTTCACAGGAAAAAGGTCTATTAGTATTAGCCACTGGTCTCCATATTTGAATGCAAATCAGTTATGAAAAGACCGGGAACTAGTCTACAGAAACACAAATCAACAGAAAGCCGACAATCAACTGTTCAGCATACCAGATCTGCTGATGCTTAGATTGTCGGGGGCCTTCAAGTCCTCTCCATTCCTATTGTAATCTCCTTTCTCCTCGGCAGAATGACTGTTGCCGCTCTCTCCCATCTCGTGCTGGTCCTCGTTTGTTTCCATCACATTCATGGCGATGTTATCCAAGTTGTATTTCTGGGCCGAGGACCCTCTATGCTTGTAAATGTAGTCGTTGATGCTCCGGCGTTCCTTCTTGCTGAAGCGAGTGAAGAACGTCAGGCGGTAAAGCTAGGGACAAAATGTTTTTAGAAAGGACACTTTTTTATCAATCGAAAGAACTCCAAGTTTCTATTTAAAAAGGACACTACTTTAATTTGTCAAAATGTCTGTGGCTAATGTGGCTATCTATTGATTATTAAAGATATGTTCCGTATTCCATAGTCAAAATGGACAAATATGTTTAGTCAAAAAGTTTTGTGCAATATACTTGAACAGTTAAATATTCAACAGTGGGTAGTCCAAAGTCAATAGTCTGTGGTCGTAACAGTCAGCAAACAGTCCATAGTTAAGTCAGTAGTCAACAGTTAGTAGTCAGTTATCACAAGTCACTATTTGCCAGTAGTTGAGTCAAAAGTCAACATTTAACCAACAGTAATTAATGGTCAGTAGTCGGTAATCAATAGACCTTTATCATGGTACAGCCATCTTGTTTTTCTCCTATTAAAATCAATGTAACCAAACTGAGGCTGGAAGGAATAATAGTCTGGCACCTTCATTCAATAATTGGAATCACTATTCATAATTGCTAATGCATACAGGGAACAAGACAAAGATGGTGACAACATGATAAAGGTCTATTGTCAGTAGTCAGTAATCAACAGTCAATAGCCAATAATCAGGGGTCAGAATATTTAGAATGCAAACTATAGTTTATCTGTTTACACTGACTTGACAAGCTCACATAGTGACGTGAAAAGTTGATTTACTGTCTGTACCTATAATGCCCACTTACATATTCCTTGGGTACTTTATCAGTGCCGTAGCTGATGCAGATTGCCACGATACAGGTCAGGCTAAAGAGTAGCAGGGCGAAGTACATGTAGTGAAACAGAAGCTTCTGGACGACCACCGGCCGCTCGTCGACCTGCCCACACGCAGGGCCCTCGTAGACGAAGTCCAGTATCATGCGTGTGACACCGACGGCAAGTCCGGCCATCAGTGCCCAGAAAGCACCCTTAAAAAGAATTCAGAAAGCTTGATAACCCTCCAGTTTATCCTTTCTAAGGTTTCACCAAATTGGAACAAAAGCGAAGCTACCCTTTCAAAACAAATACCGTCTCGTCATTACTTATGTACTTTGCTACTTCAGCTAATGTGTTGAATACGGACAACCATAGCCACGGTTTAAAAAAGACCACCTGGGCGGTTGACTTCTATAGGCGCATTCCTCGGTGTACTCAATCGATTCATGTTTCAATATTATTTTTGATTGGGGGTGTAATGAATAGATAGAACTTCTTCAAACACAGCTTTCATTCCACGTCCAGATGGGCAAAAAATCTTTCCTAATTTACATGATTCCAGACGCACATTCCATCTTTACTTTCTCCCTACCTTTTAACCCTCAAATCTTGTGGACTTTTCTAGTTCCGTGTGTTAAGCATTAAAAAAATCCTTTAGAAAAATCGTCAATGTACCTGCTCGTTGATGCGTTCCCACAGTACACCCAGGATGAAGATGGCCGCGATGGGCGGGGAGAGATAGGCGGATATCTGCTGTATGTATTGAAAGAGCTGCCCCTGCTGCGAGGACTGGACGACCGGCACCCACAGAATGCTGACGCCCACCAATACTAAGACAAACACTCTGAAATGTCAAGACAAATTTGAATTTTTAGCTTTGTTTTTACAGGAGACCTTTCTGGTCATGAATCAATGAGAGCAATTACAGTTGAAGCTTTTCAAGAACAAAATGATCCGAGATAGCCGGCAAGACAAGTATTACCCATGCCACCATTTTTGAGAGGAGAAATATGCAAGATATGCTCTTGAACCAGTGCCATAGCTAGAAGGGTCAAGGGAGGGGACAACTGCTCCCCTGCTATATTTTGTCAAATTTGGAGGAATAACTTCAGTTTCGCATTTATCCATTTCTTGGAAAATGACCACAACGAGCCTGAATCCTACCAGACCTTATTCATTAACCTCTTAATTACGGACGACGGCCATCGCTGCAGTTTGAAAAAGACACCTGGCTGGTTGTCATCTATACACGCATTCCTGTGCGTACTCAGTAGTACCCCATCAATAGAGTACCGAAGTGATGACGTCAATGCAATGTTTGGAACCAGAATACTTTTGTTACTTTGTGTCAATGTGTTTGCATGACTGGCTGTTAACAAAGGAACAGTCGAAATCTACATCTGTTTGGAGCCAGTTGTCGTGCCAACTGACGTCAGACTTCGGTACTCTATAGTAGCCAGACGGAAGGGGTTACAGAAAGGTCTCATCTGTGTTTCGGACTGCCATGACTTCTCTGTTGCACTCGGTGTGTACCTTATCGCAACAAGTTTTTTAGGCAGCCTCACCGATCGTTGTAGCGAATAAGGCAAGTGGTGCTCTACAGATTCCACGATACTATATTAAAGCCATGAGTGACAGACATCGAATCATTACCTTCCCACTATCATGAGTTCCATTTCTTTCTTGCGCCGGGTCTTCCTGTCCAGCGTCCGCATCTTCTCGTCGCTAGGAAACCGCCTCAGTTTCCTCCAGATGTCCATGGTGAAGATGGTGCTCCCGCTGTTGAAGATGGACGTCAGGGAACTCATGAGAGCCGACAGCATCACGGCAAGCATCAACCCTCTCACACCTGGAAGACGGCAACAATATAGAACAGGCCGATATATTTTGAAAGAACTGCAGTGGGGCGTTTTTAGTTTTTTGGGGGTTTTTTTGAGGGAGGGTTCTTTTTTTTCTTTTGTTATGCAAGTTCGTCCCAAACGAGGCTAAAAGCCACTCGAGGTACGGAGATACAAGAAAAGGAATCGAAGGTACAAGATGTAGTAATTAATATTTCTCTTGAAGCAGGAAAGATCATACAATGAAGGGAAACGTGCACCAGGCAAAGAATTCCATAGAGATACAGAATGAGGCATAGCTTGGCATAGCTTTTTGTTCTACATCTAAGTACAGCCAGAGTATATTGGTGGGAACAGGTGGAAAGCCCAGTTTCACACTCAAAACACCCCAACTGGAGGAACCAAGCTGGACAAGCCGGTGAGAGAGTGATTGTAAGGATGAGCCCGACTCACTGATCTCTATGTAAACTGGATAGCGCATTGGCTGTTCGAGTTGAGGCCACCGTCCGCCATGTTATCACTCCCAATACAACAGGTTTTCCAACCTTGTCCCCAGGGTTTCCTTTCATCCTTGTTCTCCTTACATAGCGAACAGTGGTAAATTGGGAGTGGTAATATGGCGGGTGCTGGCTTCAGTTGCTTGTACAGCGCGCAATTGCCAATGAGCTATCCAGTTTATATAGAGATCAGTGGCCCGACTCTTCTCCGAACAAATTAACAAGGCGCTTCTGTACTCTATCTATTGCAGTAGCCGGCCAACACAGCTTGTTATATGATAGCTGATCACTGCTCATTGATTTCTTTAGGCTTAAAAGCTAGTGCTTTTGTGTAATCCTTGCTTAAACAGATGGTCTTGGGTCATACAGAAAAACTAATGGCCAATTTCATGGTGCTGCTAGGCATAATAAAATGCTTAGCACAAAAAGTCTTCGTGTGTAACAACAGGTAAATTTACATGCCAAGCAAACAGCTGAATATCATTTCGGTTTGCGGTATTAACACCATGTGTTTATCTCAACTAACGAGAGGTATGGGTTCTGAAAAGAACCTTGTCGCACAACTCGTATCTCAACCTTTGTTAAGTGAGAAGGGTTCAAGGGAGAACCAATTTCGGGCAACTCGTTTTCTCTACTGTCGATAAGTGAGAAATATGGTTCAGGGGAGAACAAACAGCTGAATACCAATCTCGAGCAATGGATACTTCACATAAAAATCTGGTTGGTAATCCTGTTTTTACCAAGGAAAACATTTAATGCTCAGCAAAATTTTTTTGTGCTGAGCAGCTCCGTGAAATTGAACCCTTGGCTTACCGGTCGGTAGAATGTTCATGACCAGCAGTGGGTAAGCCAGGTTGGAGCAGCCCGCTTCACTGTTGCAAGCTGCATTGCAGGTGTCTGGATCAACGCAGCCAACTATGTCTGGAGATGAGGAAAGGAAAAGGATCTTTAAGATTTCAACTTCCCAGATTTCCCAGATTATTTTTAGACTTGTTAAAATCACCACTACTATAAATATAATCAAATTTGATTCTGATGATTTTTAAACCAAAGAATACCTCACACAGATCCATAAAAGATTTTTATTTCTGTTGAAAAACGGGTTATTACATCTGTACTATTTTCTTAAGAAAAAAACCCGCCCCACCTCCCTTCCTTTTCGGACCCCCATTGCTCCAACAGTTTTGTCCATTCTCTTTCCTGTGCTTGGTCGTTTTGTACTTTTATGTGGTACTCGCAGTGGAACTTTATGGATTATTACATGACTTTTAAAACTTAGAAATTGGTATCATTAATGCACCTGTCAATGGGAGACTTTTGAGATGCTGGTGGCAGTAGACATACCGGCCCTTTTCCATTGTTCTCACCAGTCGTGTAAACTATGCGCACAAGCTCGGAACTAGTAAAAAGAATTCTGCTGCTAGCAGCGTCACAAAAGTCTCTCGTTGAGTAAACTTTATACCGTGTACTACATTGTACATATGAATGGTGGAGCACCGTTTGTTCTTGCTTACCGGCGTACAACACGCGGCTGATCATACCAGGCATGACAATGAAGAACAAGGGGGAAATCTTCAGGATACCGGCCATCAGGGTACCACCCTGGCCGTGGGAGAGGTTCTTAGCCGACAAGGCACGCTGGACTATGACCTGGGGGGGGGGGGTCAAGCGGAGAGAAAATAGAGACTGAAAACTTGTGGCAGTAAAACAAGGGGAGTTTGTGAGCTGTTACTGACTGTTAATCTTCAGATATGTTAGCTCACAAAGGTGTCTTGAAAACATATGATGGCCATGGCCGCGGTTTAAAAAAAGACTACCTGGCCGGTTGTCATCTATATGCACATTCCTGCACATACTCACTCCACTGTTTGTCTATTGTTTGCATTACGCTTGGCTGCACGAGCCTGTCTTGGCATACCAGCACCCATAAATAACAGCCGGACAGAATAGGTTAACAGAAATCTTAATGACTTTAAAGTTTTTGTGTCGTTAAAGTTTTTGTAACCATGCCTGCCTTCCCCATACAGAAGGTTTGGGAAATTGAAACACACCCTACCCATTTATTTTGCAATGCTTTTACACTAAAAGTTTCTGACCAACAACCTTTTATATTGTTTTTCTTTTTAA
This sequence comes from Hippasteria phrygiana, assembly GCA_037893225.1. Classification (NCBI taxonomy): domain Eukaryota; kingdom Metazoa; phylum Echinodermata; class Asteroidea; order Valvatida; family Goniasteridae; genus Hippasteria; species Hippasteria phrygiana. Next base: position 2,526,552 of record JAZGUH010000199.1, read on the forward strand.
TATGTTAACAGTCTCGAACCCAGATTTGTTTTGTTGCTTCACAGCATCTATTTTAATTCTCTGTTTCCTATATTTGTTTCCGTTTGAACGAGTCTTTCCTTGTCTTTATTTTCCTTGTAGCAGTGGCATAGCAAGGGGGAGGGGGGGCAAGGGGGGATGGTCAGACTTTTGTCTGACCATAGTCATGGATGTGATTGGTCAATGCATCAAAGAGTGGAGCTTATTGGATCAGACTTGACAAAGCTAATGTTGTGTGTCCAAAACCAACCTGGTCAGTAGCCCAGTACCAAATGGATGCCACGGACTGCCCGAAGACAAAACCCGGCCAGGGCAGCTCGGGGTCAGAGGGCTCCCTCATCAAACTGAAGGAGTCGTTGGGTGGCTTCCCGCAGTCATTGGTTGGGTCTTGTAGGGAAATGTTGGCGTAGGCCAGCGGGGACATGTATTTCTCTTTCAGACCGGAGTAGCCGCCCACTTCAATAAAACCTAGTGGTCCAAGTTGCAAAATATCACATCGGTCATATCAGCGCCCTATTTTCTGCCAGTATAAAACTGCTATGTCTAAGCTCTGACTGAACATTTGAAGTTATCCTCTTGAAGGCGGTTTGAAAAATACCACCTGGCTGGTTGTCATCTGTACGTGCATTCCTCCACGTACTCAATCCATTGTTTGCCTATTGTTTTTATTTTGCCCCGAACAAGGCTAAAAGCCACTCAAGGTACGGAGCTACAAAAAGAAAAAGAATTAAAGATACAAGAGGTGGGAATTAAAATTCCTCTTGAAGCAGGAAAGATTGTAAGATGAAGGGAAACATGCACCAGGCAAAGAATTCCATAGAGATACAGAACGAGGGAAAAAGCTGTTGGCATAGCTTTTTGTTCATCACCTAGGTGAGTCAAGAGGATTTTCTTCCCAGCATTCATGTCTATAGTGAATTTGTCGTGTATTTGATGTCTATTTTTTTTTCTTCATTTATTTAGTTTGTTTTCTGGACTGAGGCACCAAAATGCACGAGCCACAAACAAAAAATGTGAGTTCGGTACATCTGTTGTTTGCATTTAGTAAGGCCTTAGCATACCGGTGATAAGTACTTCCCAAATTAAATATGGTATTAACAAAAATGAAAGCAAAGTCCAAATTCTTATCTGCAGGAATCTTTACTGTGTTGGAATGAAGTCCATGGTAATGCAAGTTCATTGACAGTTTGTTTTATTCTGCTGTTTGTATATGCGTTTCAACACACACTTTAAAGAGGATGTTGATTGCAGAGAGAAGTCTGCATCATTTTTTTAGTTGTATATACCGGTAGATTGCATGATTGTAAAATAAAACAGCCAATTATTTCTTCTATGAAATAACAAAAAAAGTGACTTTTGAGAGCTTTTTCAAGTCTGCTATAGTGCAGCATAGCCCGCTGGGGCCATTTGTCTAAAAGTCGTCGCTTTTGTGTCTAGCACTAAACACAAAAGGGGAGTTCGTCCTATGAAATCAAATTTGTTTGCTGCCCACAGCGACGACTTTTAGACAAATGGTACCAACGGGCTAGAGGGGACATCCTAAAAATAGCTCTCAAAAGTCACTTTTTTGTTATTTCATGGAAGAAATAATTGGCTGTTTTATTTTACAATACGCATTCCACATAAAACTACAAAATGACGCAGACTTCTCTCAGCAATCAATATCATCTTTAATGTTCTACTCTATCTATTATATATAGGGCGCTGTAAGAGAGCTAAAGTATTGCTCTATCGGTGTGTAGCCACACACATTAAATAACCATATATTTTTTTCACTGGCCGGTCGGACTTAGTTGTTAGTTGGACTTTTACCTAGTCCGCCAGCATTTTCACTGGTCCACTTCTTTTTCAAGTACTTTTTTAATTATGAGGTGGTAGAAAAAGCTCCATAAAAATGATACTTAAAATAAATGGAACAATTAACCTTAGCTGGCATAATTTTCTGCGCGCGTTCGTTTGGCTATGCATGCACTATACCATGGAGGATTTTAACTGGTCCGCCGGACTTTTTGGAGAGGGTTTTAACTAGTCCGCCACCGTTTTAACTGGCATTTGGCCGGCGGACCAGTGTTAAGGGCGAACCCTTAGCTGCGTTCAATTGATCCGCTACGATAACTGAATTTCAACCTACTTGCCAACATTTTTTTACCCCTGTAATGTCATATTCTGTGGGTGTGTAATGACCGTACAAGGGCCCTCATAGAACTTTCTGGGATTTTATGGCCAAGTAACGCTCATGAATAAGTGGAAATTCACATGCAGGGCATTTACATATTCATGAGCATGACTGTGAGGTTGGTTTTAATGAGAAAAAGCTAATTCAACACGAGAGTTGATTTAAGCACAAAAGTTGTCCCTCTCCCCCTTTCTCCCACCCCTCCCTCACAGTGGCGTAACTAGTTTAAATTTCTAGGGGCGGGGGGAGGGGGGGGGGCACCTGGGGGTGCACACATTTTTTCAAGGGGGCACTGAAAGTATGTGAACTGCAGCTTGTATCATTTTTTGTACATTTCAAGATTTCGAATGGGGGAACCCGGGAGGGGGGGGGGGGGTAGGGTGGGAGCTAGGGGCCACGGATGTCAGCTGGGGGGCATGTATTTATGCCACTCCTCTCTCCTGGTACACTACTGATCAGACTTTTCTTTACTTACTCATAACACACAGCACTCCCGCACCAATAAGCATAATAATTGCTTGAAGAGTATCTGTAAAGATTACAGCAGCCAGACCACCTGTCAAAAATAAATACAGAAAGCTGAAACAACGGAAAGTCTTCAGATTAATCTTTTCCGGTCTGCACTAATGACTGGATTTCATTGCATGACTTAATAACTTAAATATCATTTGCATGAGAATTACCCATTTTTTACCCATTTGTATTCAAAATATGTCACAAGTGTAATGGCACCCTCAGAGTCATAACACCCCCCACACTTTTCAAATGATTTTTTATGGCAAATTGTTTGGTTTTGTTGCTCACACCCCAATGGCAAAACTTTTATGACATCGCCCTTTCAAAATAGTTCAGCGATGCCTCTCCTAGTTTAATTCGGGTGGCTCCAGCGATTTTGTTATAAGAAGTATTGACTGTGCCCACAATTAAACAATCTGTGATTTTCAAGACATCATAATATTGATTTTTTTAAATGAAACAATTTGCAAACCTGTGACCGTGTATAAAGCAGTAATGGCCAGCAACGAAACAATGGCTACGTAGAGATTCCAATGTAAGGCTTGCTCGATAAACAGCGCTCCGGAATACAGATCAACCTGAACACACAAACAACCAGAATGGAAAATAACGAAGTGACTGATGGGAAAACAACAATTAACAGGGTTCCCACGGTCATGGAAAATCCTGGAAAATCCTGGAAAATCCTGGAAAAAAGTTGTCCTGGAAAATTTAGAAAAATAATAAAGTCATGGAAAAGTCATGGAAATGTGTACATAGTGTATAATTTTGTATTAAAGTAGGTGAATCAGATAGCTGTAAGGGGAGGAAGAGGCCATTATTAATAAAAACTTATTTTCAAAAGCTAACAAATGGTTAGCCCAATAAAATAAAAAATTATTTTCAAAAGCTAACAAATGGTTAGCCCAACATCATACATGTAATACCAAACAACTTTTCTCTGCAAAATGGTGTTAAATGTCATGGAAATTGTCATATTTTAGTCCCGGAAAAGTCATGGAATTTGGTTTTCAGATTTCTGTGGGAACCCTGAATTAACAATGAAAATGTTTCATGCTCACAATTAAGTTTCAACTGCTAATGACTACTATAAAAACCAAAAATGAAATGCTTATGAATTGCTATAATTACTTACGGAGATTTTGGTGAAAATGTAAAGGGCCAATGAGAGGAGAGCGACATACATCTGGATTCTTTTCCCACCGAACCTTTTCTGGAGGTAGTCGGGCATGGTGAACACACCACCTGCTAAATAGACGGGTAGGAAGACCCATCCTAGAAGCTGAACAATGACTATTGCCTGCCAAGAATCACAATCAAATCAACATTTGAAGAAGTTATTTTCCAAAACACACACATGAAAAAGAAAAGAAAAGAAAGTCTTCATTTGAAGCAGACACCATTTGCTATATATCTAGTGGGATTTTATGGGGGTGGGGGGAAATCGTTAAAAAAATTAAAAGGTGACCCAAAATTCACCCTCCCCCAAAAAAAAAAGAACAAGAGGGGGGACGTACTGTATTTGATGTGGGGGCACTTCCAAATTGTAAATAAAAACAAGCAAAACTTTTGCCCCTACTGGATACACCAAGGTGAGTTTTCAGTTCAGAAAGTTACAAATTATGGAAAATTGACTTTATTTATATTTGGTATTTTATTTCAACTAGTCAATCCCTGTAGGGTAAAAAAAGGGCAAAACTCTGGATCTTCTTTCTATTCTTCCTGAAAACAAATTCCAGAGGTTTTTTTAATTCTAGGATTTTCAGAATTTACAAATTTTCACCAAAAATGTATTTATCCTTAACTCATTCTTTGTCTAATTTGGTACAACTGTGAAACAGTTTAACATTTAATGGAGTAGAATAATATTAAAAGGAAATATGGATTTCTAGAAAGGTTTATCTTATTACGTTTAATTCGAATGCTCCAACAGCTATGCCCGACGCTGCTCCCGATCCAGCCAAGCCAATAAAATGCTCACTGCCAATGTTACTTGCAAACAAAGATGCTCCGACCTGAAAAAAATTATTTTATATTGCACATTATTACTCACATTATTTATAAGTTTGTCCCTGACATGTAGCCAGGGCTTGTCATTTTTAGCACTGAAGCATGAAATTTATTCCACAATTATCTCAGACTTCTTATCTGAGTCTATTTTCACTTCACTCCAAATTGTCAATATTACACCAAGGTGTACTTTTAAAAAGGGAATTAAACTGACTAGGTAAATTGAAGAAATTGTCTAAAGTGAACAAAGAAAACTGACAGGAGCGGAATACCGTACCGGTGCTCTACCAACCATGGATGAAGGAACACAACTGAGCTATCTTGCCCTATGTGTTGGCGGTCTCCCAAATTGTCCGTGTCATTATTCAAAATTAAAAACAATGCCTTGTCTTCTAACAACATGGCTACCATAGAGAAAGTTCAAATCTGTACATCTGACACTGGCACGCGGTTCCTTCCTCCATGGTCCGAACAAGTCCCAAAAACACTGTCCGTCTTCAAAAGTCACTAATTTGCCAACATCTTTAATGAATAGTGTGGCTTTTGTATTAAAAGAAAGCTAATGAATTACACCTCGACGTCAATACTCCTTAAAATTATAAACGTACATAATTCGTGGCTAAATACGGGGGACGTTTGTTCAGCTATTTTGGCACACGATAAAAAGAATCCCAATCGTTTATAAAATGGATATGTTGACATACTTACAGGGAACCAAACCATAGCCCCACCAGCCAGAAAATATCCCTCCGCGCTTCCCCGATTGGACCGGAACATGGACTGTAAAAAAGGGAATTCATAATTTTATGAATTATGAATATAGGCAAAAACATGAATAATGATTAAGATTAAACAAACAAACAAACAAACAAACAAACAAACATACGAATATCACCAAAAAATAAATAAATAAACACCTGACTCATTGACGCAATCAAGTTCATTATAAAGCAACTTATTTTGTGCAGTAGCCAATCAGACAACACACACCTGTCGCCATTTCACTTTCAGCCAATGAGCTTACGCCGCGGTTGAATATTAATTAGCACGTCCTCTTTGCTCAACGTCCAAAAAAATAATCCTCTGTAGTTGCTTGCTTGCTTGCTTGCTTGCTTGCTTGCTTGCTTGCTTGCTTGCTTGCTTGCTTGCTTGCTTGCTTGCTTGCTTGCTTGCTTGCTTGCTTGCTTGCTTGCTTGCTTGCTTGCTTGCTTGCTTGCTTGCTTGCTTGCTTGCTTGCTTGCTTGCTTGCTTGCTTGCTTGCTTGCTTGCTTGCTTGCTTGCTTGCTTGCTTGCTTGCTTGCTTGCTTGCAATTTTGATCCATGATGTGCTCACAGGAAAAGTTCACCATCAGATGTCAACAAACAAACAAACAAACAAACAAACAAAAATAAACATAATAGGTCTATGAGTGTAATTAGCGACCTAGTTTTTGTTTACGGGATTGGAAGTGAATAACTTTTGTATCGCTAGAAAAATAGCAGTTAACACAACTTTTGGGGTGGGGTGAAATTCGAAAACAGTATACGGAAAGCAATCTTTAAAATGGTTGAATAATAAATTGCCAATACGTAATGTCCGAGCGGGCTTTGACTGAAAATTTCAACTTGATTAATGGATTTTGCTCTAACGCTAATGTATTGTTTTTATTTGCTACGCGCGACGGCCAGACGCTAATAAAAATGCACCATAAACCATACATCTCTCTAATTTATGAGTACGATATAGTGTACACACTGACCAATGTGACTGTTTATGTCGGGCCAGCATACGAAGCACGATATGGGGGGAAAGGGAACCGCCCACCTCTTTTGAGTTGGTAATTGTGTTCTATCTCAGGAATTCTTCAGAAATCTAAGAAGATGTGTTAGATAACAATAGTCTGGACTGGAGTAGGGTATAGGGACAAAAGGGGGTGGGTACCCTTTTCCCCATATCGTGCGCGGGGTATCCGAGCCAGTGATCAAAAAGCACTTTAACAATGAAAAGAACATGTAATACCCGGGCTTGCATTAAGCACACACCGAATGAACTCACCCCAAGTCCAACTAGTAAAACGAAGACGAAGTAAAGTCCGATCACAACGAAGTCCCATGTTTTTAGTTCCTCCGATGAAACGGCCATGTTTGCAAAGCCGACCAGCAGGCCTTTCTCACCGGTGAGCTAGTACCCGCGATAACTCAGTACGCCTCGGATGAAACAAACCAGTTCTCTAAAAATTTACCCTAATTATTGAGGCTTATCTCGATGCTGCTGGAGTTATGGGGACAACATTCGTTGAGTGTTATTTACTCAGTGCAGATTATCAGGGTGTGTATTGATATTAGCGTTTACAGCCAAAATGCTATGCGTAGGCTTTATTTTTTGTACCGGGAAATTTTTGAAATTGAAATGGGTTAAAGTTTATTTGTGAGATTTGTCCTCTTTTCAAATCAACTTGGACCTGCAACAAGCAAGTAAATAATTTTAAAAGAAAAAGAGTTCCTGGGCAATTGTTTGTGCTTTGAGAAAAACCTAAATTAAAGATACACTCACTTTAGGGCCTACATGCTACAGTTTGAGTTTCACTCTGAAAAATGTGTGTGTGTTTTGTTTCTAATTGCTATAATTTCTCTAGAAATACAAAAGTTAGATTTAACCCTCAAGAGAACCAGGGGCACTGCTAACTGCACTTATATCTACGACGACTTGTCGGAGAAATTCGAAGAAAAAAAACCCCAACGTAATCGGATTATCGGAAGAGACATTAAATTAACTTTCTGGGTTTAATTAACAGTGTTCAAGCACCTTGTTTTTCAAGTTAGACTCGAGCTTATGTACTATGCCGAGGACGGCCACAAGAGGGCGCACTTCCCAAGATGGCAGCCACCAGGGCAGTATTTGTGAGAAATCTCTCGCTATTGAAACGTTCGTATTTTTCATTGGGCAACAATGTGGAGACCTCGCAGTGTGTAAATTCCTATCGTGAGTAAACTTTACTTTCTGCTAGTCACATACGTCATCATAAATAATTATGACCATGGAATATGAATCAATCAATCAATCAAGCATGTTGAGACAAATGCTATGCGTTGATCGCACGCGTCCAAGATGTGGTTGGGGGGGGGGGGGGGGGGGGGGGGGGTGTAGTGTAGTGGGGGGGGGGGGGGGGGGTGGGGGTGGGGGTGGCTTGAAAATTCCAGCTCTAGGCTCATAACATTTGAGAATCGCTATTTAGAGCTGGAAAGGGGTAAAGACTTTCATGAGGTTCATAGCGGTTATTTTTGTGAGTGCCGATATCTTCTGCTTTCCTGAATATCAACCAAACACTCACCCAGTACGCAGAGTAGTTACTAGTTGTTCATGCAGCGACTGATGCCCTCAAAATGAGAATACGATCAAGTTAAACCCCCCCCCAAAAAAAATTTCATGCCACTCGGAGCATGCACAAATGAGCAGTGTACAAAACAATGGGAGTGGATTCTTGTTGTCAGGAAGGGGGATGATCAACAGGTGTGTTTATGCTAAACCTCTTTAACTTAATTGGACCTAAACCAGAGATTATTTTTCTTTATCCTTACAGATAAATCAAGTAATTATAATACGGTTTCTCTGCTTCCAAGGCAACCGTCATGCCTTCCTTGCTCAGAAAATTCATTGAGGTATAATATTATTTTGTATGTTATTTAAATCTTGCACCGTTTTAGCAGTTAAAGGCACACATTGCCCTGAAACCCAACATTTAATCTATCAGGTTAATTACTAAACATATTTCCAACGTCCGAGTGTAAAAATTATACCATAATGTGTAATATTTATGGAAAAATGAGGGAAAAACCAAACCATCGACGTATGGACATGCAGACTGCCACCGCTTATGTGCAGCCCGTATGTAACCAAACGCCATGGGCACCACTCTGAATTCCAATGGTCCAACATTTCTCAACCAAACTGGCATCCTCGAAATCATTTTCATCAGTAGATTTTCAGACAAATGGGGCATTTTCAAGGCATGGTCATGTACATTCTAGGAAAGATTTTACTGAAATACCCCCACAAAAATCAGTCGGGAACAGCACATTTTGGAAAATAACCATCCATCTTTGTTCAGAATTGTATAAACACTTGGCACAACCCTTAAATTTGAGAATTTATTTGGGAAATTTTTGTCCAGCATAGGGGAAGAAAGTTTGTGTTTTCTGTGTTCTTGGCACAGTGTATGATCACTCAAAGTGTTCACATACATGTGTATTTCTGCTTCATTTTTACGGATTTTGCAGACATAAATCTTGAAATAACAGGTTGTGCCACATATTTAGATAGTTGTTGTCAAGGAGGGTTAATTATTTTCCAAGATTTTGCTTTTCCTGACCGATTTTGGTGGGGGGTATTAAAGTAAAATCTTTCCACATTCTACTTTTAAATGATCTTTCCAAGGATAGTTTTCAGACAAACACCTTTTATTTAGAAGCCAAATTGGAGGGCCTCCAAGGAAGTGTGCCCCTTTAAAGGATAATGTCATGTTATAGTATAAATTTGAACAAGGAACTCCATTGTGGCAAAGAAGTGTACAGTAGATTGTGTATAGGTGAATTAAATCCTCATTCTGTAGTTTTTGCAGTAGATACACAAATCTGATATATAGAGCTATTTGTCTGTGATTAAAAAGATTATTTTGGTTTTCTTGGCAGCAAAACAAGTTATCAGCAGAACGGCCATCTGGTTTCAATTTACACTTTGTGGACACTTTGGTCTGTTTTCCCACACTACGTCACATGCTCAAAGAAAGATGAATTGGAAGTCAAATTTGTTTTCATCTTTGTAGGTTTCTCAGGTGTAAGTCGTCAGCAGCCAGCACTTCCGTAGTTGAGCGTGAAATACCCAAAGGTACTTATGGTCTGTATAATGATAATATAGCCCAGGGCTGCCCTTGTTATTTTGTTGTTTTTCGGGGGGTCGGAGTGGAGTGGGGGGGGGGGGGGGGGGGGGACCATCACGTGTGTTGGAAACAACCAGAAGATATTTTGTGTACACACTTGACACAAGTGTTATTAACCACTTCCCTCTGACTGTTATTGATGGCGGCTGGTATGCAAACAATAGGCACAACACTGATTAGAGTAATGTGCAGGAATGTGCCTATAGACGTCAACCAGCCAGTTTGTCTTTTTAAACTGTATTCAAGCAGGGTCTTGTTCATGGATCTAACTTGCCGTGTGCCACTTTACTGTAATAAAAAGATGTTCATTTTTTTTTCTTCACAGAAGTTCCAGATGTCTACCTTTTTGCCATAAAAATGTCAACCATTTTTCTTGGGCAAGCTGATAATGACATTTTGCCCTTTACACATTTTTTCCTTCACAAGTAAAAAAAAAAAAAAAAAAACAGAACTCCCCCTCCAGCAAAAAAGAAATAAATAATAACAAAAACAGGAGGCATCAAAAATATAATGATCTAAAGTTGAAACAAATTTTAGCTCAATCTGGAGGTTGCTGGTTCGAGTCCAGCTCCTGCCAGTTTTCTTTGTTCACGTTGAAAATGTATTCAAATGTAGCTAGTCAGTTTCCCTTGTGGATTGTTTGACAAATTATAAGTTAAAAAGTTGTATCCTCACTGAGTGATCCCCACAATGTCGCTTTCCAGGTTGTATCGTATAATTTGGCATGATCCCTGGCTATACAGCATTCTAGAAGACGGACAATTTGAGAGACGTAGGGCAAGTTAGCTCAGTTGTTAGAGCGCCGGTACAGTGTTCTGGAGGTTGCAGGTTCGAGTCCCACTCCCGTTTTCTTTGTTCACTTTAAAAAATTTAAACGGACAGAGACTATAAACATTTTATTTTAATCTTGGCCTGATTTTTATTTTGTTATTTATTTTTTTTTATATTTTTTTTATTTTTTTTTTATTTTTACCTTGCAGATGTTGTACAGAAAGTGGAGTCCGAAATTCAGTCGGGCCTAAATCGCCTCTTTGCAGTTGTGTTCGTATCAGGCCAGCAGTTTAAAGTCACCACCAACGACCTCATACAGATTCAACAGCATATACCGGCAGATGTGGGCGAGAGAATATGTCTGAAAAAGGTAGGTCTTTCAGGATGCAGTTAGAACAAAAAACGACCTTCACAGATTGTATTTTGATTAATTTCCTTGTAAGATTTACCTTAGACAAAATGGAGCAATTTATAGACGTCTGGGAATTATCAGGTCGGGGAACTAGACTATTTCCAATGATTGTCGGCCGACAATCGTTGGGAAAACGATATAAATTTCCACTTTCTTGAAAACGACAGCACACCAGGTGCCATGATTTCACAGGATGCTTGAGACTGCTCGTAATAATTCAGTAGTTTTGTTTTTTGATGTTTACAAATGATGTGTACTACTTTTAAAGGTATGCTATAGCATTGGTGGGTAGTATTAATACTTTGTGTGATTCAACATAATGCAACATATTTTTACCCTACCACCAAACAATTTGATGTTTTGGGATTGTTGTTTTAAAAACAAAAGTTCTTTCCAAACAAATTTTTGAATGAGTTTTGATTAAATTCCCGACTATTTTAGGTGCTGCTCATTGGTGGAGACAACTTCACGCTTTTGGGAAGACCACTGTTAAGGTAATCTCCACAATTCATAATATCTTGCCCGTACATAGATCCTAATTTTTTCCTTTATCAAGTGTGACACGGTATAAATATATTGTCCATTCTTGACATATAGAATAGTCAATTTTAGTAACAAAAATTGTACACACAGCATGTAAAAATTCTAATAAAATTGACAGTATGTGCTATTTATAATTTGCTAAAGTTGAAGCCTCTTCTGGCCGGCTGTTAGTAATGGGGTCGCTGGTATGCCAAGACAGGCTTGTGCAGCCAATTGGGATGCAAACAATAGGCAAACAATGGATTGAATATACACAGGAATGCACGTATAGATGACAACCGGTCAGGTGGTCTTTTCCAAAACCGTGGGCGTGGCCGCCGTCCATATCCACAAGGTTAAATAGATCCCTAAGAAACGATGGCATCCGTGAAAAAGTGAAGTTAGTGCATATCTGGTGGCAGGTCTGTGATTCTTAACTATTATAGGGAGAGCATGGTTATTAAACAGGTGGTATTGTGAACGGTACCGCTGTTTCGGCTGAGGTGCCGCGTGCAGTGCTTTTTTTTACTGGAAATCGCAACTCTCTGAATTAGTCAGAGAACTCATTAACTTCTTGGTAAGGAATTATTCTATGAGGAAACCGCCTGTGTGTACTCACAAATCAAAAATGAGTTCATTATCAGAGCCAGAACCTAAAAAAAGACAGTGGCACTGCTATTAATACCGCCTGTTTAATAAAGATGCCTTCCCTTATCTCATTAGTTTACAGCAGACATGTTGCCAGCACCAGATTTTGCCTGCCAGTGTCTGATTGAAGTCTACAGAGGGCTTTCAAATTGTAACTATGGTTCATTGATTCCCTTCCAGTCCAGAGCAGGTGCGAGTGGAGGCCACTGTCATCGAGAAGACCAAGAGCCAGAAAATGGTCGTCTTCAAGATGAGGAAACGGACGCGTTACCGCAACTATCACGGTAAGTCAGTTTGGTTGCTGTTTCTCTACTAGCGCCCACCCGAACAAAGACACTGACAATTTGGGAGACCACCAACATAGGGCAAGATAGCTCACTTGGTAAAGCTCCGGTACGGTATTCCAGAGGTCGCAGGTTCATACCTTGCTCTTGTTTTTCTTTGTCCACTTTGAAAATTCATTTAAAATTACCTAGTCAGTTTCCCTTGTGGTTTATTTGACGATATTTCTCTACTAGGTTAGTTTTAGGAACGTGTGGCCCATTGAAGGGGTACACCTTCTTTCACCGAATGAGAACAAATATTGAGATCATGCTATTGTTGTAAGACACGGAAATAATGTCCGACAAGTTTAACTGGAGATTTATTGGTAGATTGATGCTCTCCCCAGAAGTTCAACGATAATGGAGGGACTGGGAACTAGTCTAATTGATTGCGTGGTTCGTCTCGGATCTATGTTTATGAAATTGCCGTTGCTCACTGTTGTCTTGTATGGAATTAAGTCCATTTCTATTCTCTACGCTTTTTGTCGTTTATTCAACAGAGAAGTATGCTGATCTGTCCGTGCTGAGGATTAACAGCATCGAGGTGGCACCCGAAGTATCGTAGCATCGGAGAAGTCGGGGTGGGCGGGGCATCACGTCCTTCCTGTTCAGCTTACCGAATACTCAAGGGGCAATTTCATGCTAAGCAAAAGAGTAAAGAATTCTGCATATCACAGATAAAATTGCATTAAATGTCCACTGCTTGTGACTGGTTAAAAACAATGTAGTTTGTAAAATGGTTAGGCTGTGATTGCATTAAAGTGTATCAGTGGCATGGTACGACAACTCTAGAAAACAAGGAGAGCTACTGATGTAGTCGTGGACCGCAGTGCTAGTCTTCATCAGGTGAACTCAAGAAACTCCAGAAAACTTTTCTTGGAGTAAAAAAAAAGTAAAACCTGTATATAGAAGAAAATAATCAATCACAAGTCGGATCAAAAGGCAGATCACAAGTCAATCACAAGTCGGCTCACAAGATACATAAGATGAACAATGACAAAGGAATGCTTTTATTATATACATGTAGTGTGTTTGAATACATGGCTTGAGACCAGACTTGTGACTTGTGAAGTGACTTGTGGAGTGACTTGTGGAGTGACTTGTGGAGTGACTTGTGGAGTGACTTGTGGAGTGACTTGTGGAGTGACTTGTGGAGTGACTTGTGGAGTGACTTGTGGAGTGACTTGTGAAGTGACTTGTGGAGTGACTTGTGGAGTGACTTGTGGAGTGACTTGTGAAGTGACTTGTGAAGTGACTTGTGAAGTGACTTGTGATGACTTGTGTTGACTTGATTACAACTCTGCTTTATAGAGCTCATCAGGTTCCAGGTTTTTTTTTTGCCCCCTCATAAATTGGAGCTCCTACCTCCACAGAAATTGTACAGGAGGCCTATGAGGTTGAATCTACTACAGACACTGTGCTTTCTGAAATGTAGGTGTAGTGGTGAAGTATTTCTCGAACCACAATGGCTCGTCAGGCTAGTGTTTGTATCCGGTTTCCTTGGTATTAGACGACTGAGAACATTTCTATACTTCTGGAAAGGATGCCAGTCCATCGCAGGTTACTCACAAACCCTCGCTGGCACCCAGTTCTACTGCTGGGTGGAGAGGAGCAATTGTGATAAAGTGTCTTGCTCAAGGACACAACCACCATGACCGGGCCAGACTGGGATTTGCAGAGTTGTACTCAAGTCCCTGCAAGTCCTTTCACAAGTCCTTTTGCAAGTCCAGTCAGAAGTCCTTTCATAAAGCCGGTCACAAGTAACTGAATGAACAATGACAAAGGAATGCCTTTGTCAAAGCTCATTTGAATAGCTTGTGATTGGGATTAGGACTGGAGGGCTTGTGATGGACTTGCAGGGACTTGTGATGGACTCCAATACATCTCCAATACATCTACTGTCTGACAACTCGGCCAACAGAAGTCAGTCATGACACTTGCTGAATGAAATCTAGAATGAAATCCAGCCCCTTTTATGCAAAATATCTCTTTGGTTTTGTTTAAGCACACTTGATCAAGCAGACATTTCAAAGAATTTCCTAAAAAGTAGAAATTAAAGTTGTACATTAAAGTTGGTTATTTGGTTGTAATTTGCATTCAATAGGTATGACATGTAAATGCAAATAAAAAGAAAAAGAAAAGAAATGTCTCTTTGAAGTTATCTTCTTTTGCAGCAGAGATAGGGAATAAGCCGTTAAATACTAGATGGTTGGGATTTTTTATGAATTAAAAACAAAAAGTTTTGATTTCTCCCCAACTTGGGTTTATGGTACTCTCACATATCTCTGGAATCGGTTTTATGCACGTTTGTAATATTTTTTTGGGGGAAATTCTATTTTGGTGCCAAAATTGATGAAAATTACTTTTCCCATTTTCGTACTAAAATCACAATTTTCAAAACTGATTTCTGTCAGATATGCCTTGATTTCATTCCAAATAATTTTCAGGCAAGTTTAGAAAATGCCTTTTTGTGGCCAAAAGCTAAAAAAATGGCAAGGGTTACCCCTTATGATTTTTTCATTTTTGCCGGAAAAACGAAATTGTTAAAATTGATAAAAATTGCAATATTTCTATCAGATATGCTTTAATTAATCTCCAAATGGGTTTTGAGCCCTCTTTTACATCTTTAAAATAATTTTCAGGCAAGTTTGGAAAATGCCTTTTTTGGCCAAAATCGACAAAAATGGCAATGATTTTTTCATTTTTGCCCGAAAAACGAAATGGTTAAAATTGATAAAAATTGCAATATTTCTATCAATTATCGTTTAATTACTCTCCAAATGGGTTTGGGCCTTCTTATACATCTCTAAAATCATTGTCAGGGCAAGTTTGGAAAATGCCTTTTTTGGGCCAAAATCGAAAAACGAAATGGTTAAGATTGATAAAAATTGCAATATTTCTATCAATTATCTTTTATTTACTCTCCAAATGGGTTTTAGGCCCTCTGTTACACCCCAAAAATAATTTTCAGGCAAGTTTGGAAAATGCCCTTTTTGGGTCAAAATCGACAAAAACGGCAAGGGTTACCCCTTATGATTTTTCATTTTTGCCCGAAAAACGAAATTGTTAAAATTGATAAAAATTGCAATATTTCTATCAGATATGCTTTAATTAATCTCCAAATGGGTTTTGGGCCCTCTTTTACATCTTTAAAATCATTTTCAGGCAAATTAAAAAAAATGCCTTTTTTGGGCCAAAATCGACAAAAATTGCAAGGGTTACCCCTTATGATTTTTTCATTTTTGCCCGAAAAACGAAATGGTTAAAATTGATAAAAATTGCAATATTTCTAGCAGATATGCTTTAATTACTCTTCAAATGGGTTTTGGGCCCTCTTATACATCCCTAAAAAATTGTTTAGGCAAGTTTGGAAAATGCCCTTTTTGGGTCAAAATCGACAAAAATGTTACCCCTTATGATTTTTCATTTTTGCCCGAAAAACGAAATTGTTAAAATTGATAAAAATTGCAATATTTCTATCAGATATGCTTTAATTAATCTCGAAATGGGTTTTGGGCCATCTTTTACATCTTTAAAATCATTTTCAGGCAAGTTTTAAAAAATGCCTTTTTTGGGCCAAAATCGACAAAAATGGCAAGGGTTACCCCTTATGTTTTTTTCATTTTTGCCCGAAAAACGAAATTGTTAAAATTGATAAGAATTGCAATATTTCTATCAATTATCTTTTAATTACTCTCCAAATGGGTTTGGGCCTTCTTATACATCTCTAAAATCATTTTCAGGCAAGTTTGGAAAATGCCTTTTTTGGGCTCAAAATCGACAAAATGGCAAGGGTTACCCCTTATGATTTTTCATTTTTGCCTAAAAAACGAAATTGTTAAAATTGATAAAAATTGCAATATTTCTATCAGATATGCTTTAATTAATCTCGAAATGGGTTTTGGGCCATCTTTTACATCTTTAAAATCATTTTCAGGCAAGTTTAAAAAAATGCCTTATTTGGGCCAAAATCGACAAAAATGGCAAGGGTTACCCCTTATGATTTTTTCATTTTTGCCCGAAAAACGAAATGGTTAAAATTGATAAAAATTGCAATATTTCTAGCAGATATGCTTTAATTACTCTCCAAATGGGTTTTGGGCCTTCTTATACATCTCTAAAATAATTTTTAGGCAAGGTTGGAAAATGCCTATTTTTGGCCAAAATCGACAAAAATGGCAAAGGGCTACCCCCTTATGATTTTTCATTTTTGCCCGAAAAACGAAATTGTTAAAATTGATAAAAATTGCAATATTTCTATCAGATATGCTTTAATTAATCTCCAAATGGGTTTTGGGCCCTCTTTTACATCTTTAAAATCATTTTCAGGCAAGTTAAAAAAATGCCTTTTTTGGGCCAAAATCGACAAAAATGGCAAGGGTTACCCCTTATGATTTTTCATTTTTGCCCGAAAAACGAAATGGTTAAAATTGATAAAAATTGCAATATTTCTATCAATTATCTTTTAATTACTCTCCAAATGGGTTTGGGCCTTCTTATACATCTCTAAAATCATTTTCAGGCAAGTTTGGAAAATGCCTTTTTTGGGCCAAAATCGACAAAAATGTCAAGGGTTACCCCTTATGATTTTTTCATTTTTGCCCAAAAAACGAAATGGTTAAAATTGATAAAAATTGCAATATTTCTATCAATTATCTTTTAATTACTCTCCAAATGGGTTTGGGCCTTCTTATACATCTCTAAAATCATTTTCAGGCAAGTTTGGAAAATGCCTTTTTTGGGCCAAAATCGACAAAAATGGCAAGGGTTACCCCTTATGATTTTTTCATTTTTGCCCGAAAAACGAAATGGTTAAAATTGATAAAAATTGCAATATTTCTAGCAGATATGCTTTAATTACTCTCCAAATGGGTTTTGGGCCTTCTTATACATCCCTAAAAAATTGTTTAGGCAAGGTTGGAAAATGCCTATTTTTGGCCAAAATCGACAAAAATGGCAAAGGGCTACCCCCTTATGATTTTTCATTTTTGCCCAAAAAACGAAATTGTTAAAATTGATAAAAATTGCAATATTTCTATCAGATATGCTTTAATTAATCTCCAAATGGGTTTTGGGCCCTCTTTTACATCTTTAAAATCATTTTCAGGCAAGTTAAAAAAATGCCTTTTTTGGGCCAAAATCGACAAAAATGGCAAGGGTTACCCCTTATGATTTTTCATTTTTGCCCGAAAAACGAAATGGTTAAAATTGATAAGAATTGCAATATTTCTATCAATTATCTTTTAATTACTCTCCAAATGGGTTTGGGCCTTCTTATACATCTCTAAAATAATTTTTAGGCAAGGTTGGAAAATGCCTATTTTTGGCCAAAATCGACAAAAATGGCAAAGGGCTACCCCCTTATGATTTTTCATTTTTGCCCAAAAAACGAAATTGTTAAAATTGATAAAAATTGCAATATTTCTATCAATTATCTTTTAATTACTCTCCAAATGGGTTTGGGCCTTCTTATACATCTCTAAAATCATTTTCAGGCAAGTTTGGAAAATGCCTTTTTTGGGCCAAAATCGACAAAAATGGCAAGGGTTACCCCTTATGATTTTTTCATTTTTGCCCGAAAAACGAAATGGTTAAAATTGATAAAAATTGCAATATTTCTAGCAGATATGCTTTAATTACTCTCCAAATGGGTTTTGGGCCTTCTTATACATCTCTAAAATAATTTTTAGGCAAGGTTGGAAAATGCCTATTTTTGGCCAAAATCGACAAAAATGGCAAAGGGCTACCCCCTTATGATTTTTCATTTTTGCCCAAAAAACGAAATTGTTAAAATTGATAAAAATTGCAATATTTCTATCAGATATGCTTTAATTAATCTCCAAATGGGTTTTGGGCCCTCTTTTACATCTTTAAAATCATTTTCAGGCAAGTTAAAAAAATGCCTTTTTTGGGCCAAAATCGACAAAAATGGCAAGGGTTACCCCTTATGATTTTTCATTTTTGCCCGAAAAACGAAATGGTTAAAATTGATAAAAATTGCAATATTTCTATCAATTATCTTTTAATTACTCTCCAAATGGGTTTGGGCCTTCTTATACATCTCTAAAATCATTTTCAGGCAAGTTTGGAAAATGCCTTTTTTGGGCCAAAATCGACAAAAATGTCAAGGGTTACCCCTTATGATTTTTTCATTTTTGCCCGAAAAACGAAATGGTTAAAATTGATAAAAATTGCAATATTTCTAGCAGATATGCTTTAATTACTCTTCAAATGGGTTTTGGGCCCTCTTATACATCCCTAAAAAATTGTTTAGGCAAGTTTGGAAAATGCCCTTTTTGGGTCAAAATCGACAAAAACGGCAAAGGGCTACCCCCTTATGATTTTTCATTTTTGCCCAAAAAACGAAATTGTTAAAATTGATAAAAATTGCAATATTTCTATCAGATATGCTTTAATTAATCTCCAAATGGGTTTTGGGCCCTCTTTTACATCTTTAAAATCATTTTCAGGCAAATTAAAAAAATGCCTTTTTTGGGCCAAAATCGACAAAAATGGCAAGGGTTACCCCTTATGATTTTTCATTTTTGCCCGAAAAACGAAATGGTTAAAATTGATAAGAATTGCAATATTTCTATCAATTATCTTTTAATTACTCTCCAAATGGGTTTGGGCCTTCTTATACATCTCTAAAATAATTTTTAGGCAAGGTTGGAAAATGCCTATTTTTTGCCAAAATCGACAAAAATGGCAAAGGGCTACCCCCTTATGATTTTTCATTTTTGCCCAAAAAACGAAATTGTTAAAATTGATAAAAATTGCAATATTTCTATCAATTATCTTTTAATTACTCTCCAAATGGGTTTGGGCCTTCTTATACATCTCTAAAATCATTTTCAGGCAAGTTTGGAAAATGCCTTTTTTGGGCCAAAATCGACAAAAATGGCAAGGGTTACCCCTTATGATTTTTTCATTTTTGCCCGAAAAACGAAATGGTTAAAATTGATAAAAATTGCAATATTTCTATCAATTATCTTTTAATTACTCTCCAAATGGGTTTGGGCCTTCTTATACATCTCTAAAATAATTTTTAGGCAAGGTTGGAAAATGCCTATTTTTGGCCAAAATCGACAAAAATGGCAAAGGGCTACCCCCTTATGATTTTTCATTTTTGCCCAAAAAACGAAATTGTTAAAATTGATAAAAATTGCAATATTTCTATCAGATATGCTTTAATTAATCTCCAAATGGGTTTGGGCCTTCTTATACATCTCTAAAATCATTTTTAGGCAAGGTTGGAAAATGCCTATTTTTGGCCAAAATCGACAAAAATGGCAAAGGGCTACCCCCTTATGATTTTTCATTTTTGCCCAAAAAACGAAATTGTTAAAATTGATAAAAATTGCAATATTTCTATCAGATATGCTTTAATTAATCTCCAAATGGGTTTTGGGCCCTCTTTTACATCTTTAAAATCATTTTCAGGCAAGTTAAAAAAATGCCTTTTTTGGGCCAAAATCGACAAAAATGGCAAGGGTTACCCCTTATGATTTTTCATTTTTGCCCGAAAAACGAAATGGTTAAAATTGATAAAAATTGCAATATTTCTATCAATTATCTTTTAATTACTCTCCAAATGGGTTTGGGCCTTCTTATACATCTCTAAAATCATTTTCAGGCAAGTTTGGAAAATGCCTTTTTTGGGCCAAAATCGACAAAAATGTCAAGGGTTACCCCTTATGATTTTTTCATTTTTGCCCGAAAAACGAAATGGTTAAAATTGATAAGAATTGCAATATTTCTATCAATTATCTTTTAATTACTCTCCAAATGGGTTTGGGCCTTCTTATACATCTCTAAAATCATTTTCAGGCAAGTTTGGAAAATGCCTTTTTTGGGCCAAAATCGACAAAAATGGCAAGGGTTACCCCTTATGATTTTTTCATTTTTGCCCGAAAAACGAAATGGTTAAAATTGATAAAAATTGCAATATTTCTAGCAGATATGCTTTAATTACTCTCCAAATGGGTTTTGGGCCTTCTTATACATCTCTAAAATAATTTTTAGGCAAGGTTGGAAAATGCCTATTTTTGGCCAAAATCGACAAAAATGGCAAAGGGCTACCCCCTTATGATTTTTCATTTTTGCCCAAAAAACGAAATTGTTAAAATTGATAAAAATTGCAATATTTCTATCAGATATGCTTTAATTAATCTCCAAATGGGTTTTGGGCCCTCTTTTACATCTTTAAAATCATTTTCAGGCAAGTTAAAAAAATGCCTTTTTTGGGCCAAAATCGACAAAAATGGCAAGGGTTACCCCTTATGATTTTTCATTTTTGCCCGAAAAACGAAATGGTTAAAATTGATAAAAATTGCAATATTTCTATCAATTATCTTTTAATTACTCTCCAAATGGGTTTGGGCCTTCTTATACATCTCTAAAATCATTTTTAGGCAAGGTTGGAAAATGCCTATTTTTGGCCAAAATCGACAAAAATGGCAAAGGGTTACCCCTTATGATTTTTTCATTTTTGCCCGAAAAACGAAATGGTTAAAATTGATAAAAATTGCAATATTTCTAGCAGATATGCTTTAATTACTCTCCAAATGGGTTTTGGGCCTTCTTATACATCTCTAAAATAATTTTTAGGCAAGGTTGGAAAATGCCTATTTTTGGCCAAAATCGACAAAAATGGCAAAGGGCTACCCCCTTATGATTTTTCATTTTTGCCCAAAAAACGAAATTGTTAAAATTGATAAAAATTGCAATATTTCTATCAGATATGCTTTAATTAATCTCCAAATGGGTTTGGGCCTTCTTATACATCTCTAAAATCATTTTCAGGCAAGTTTGGAAAATGCCTTTTTTGGGCCAAAATCGACAAAAATGGCAAGGGTTACCCCTTATGATTTTTTCATTTTTGCCCGAAAAACGAAATGGTTAAAATTGATAAAAATTGCAATATTTCTAGCAGATATGCTTTAATTACTCTCCAAATGGGTTTTGGGCCTTCTTATACATCTCTAAAATAATTTTTAGGCAAGGTTGGAAAATGCCTATTTTTGGCCAAAATCGACAAAAATGGCAAAGGGCTACCCCCTTATGATTTTTCATTTTTGCCCAAAAAACGAAATTGTTAAAATTGATAAAAATTGCAATATTTCTATCAGATATGCTTTAATTAATCTCCAAATGGGTTTTGGGCCCTCTTTTACATCTTTAAAATCATTTTCAGGCAAGTTAAAAAAATGCCTTTTTTGGGCCAAAATCGACAAAAATGGCAAGGGTTACCCCTTATGATTTTTCATTTTTGCCCGAAAAACGAAATGGTTAAAATTGATAAAAATTGCAATATTTCTATCAATTATCTTTTAATTACTCTCCAAATGGGTTTGGGCCTTCTTATACATCTCTAAAATCATTTTCAGGCAAGTTTGGAAAATGCCTTTTTTGGGCCAAAATCGACAAAAATGTCAAGGGTTACCCCTTATGATTTTTTCATTTTTGCCCGAAAAACGAAATGGTTAAAATTGATAAGAATTGCAATATTTCTATCAATTATCTTTTAATTACTCTCCAAATGGGTTTGGGCCTTCTTATACATCTCTAAAATCATTTTCAGGCAAGTTTGGAAAATGCCTTTTTTGGGCCAAAATCGACAAAAATGGCAAGGGTTACCCCTTATGATTTTTTCATTTTTGCCCGAAAAACGAAATGGTTAAAATTGATAAAAATTGCAATATTTCTATCAATTATCTTTTAATTACTCTCCAAATGGGTTTGGGCCTTCTTATACATCTCTAAAATAATTTTTAGGCAAGGTTGGAAAATGCCTATTTTTGGCCAAAATCGACAAAAATGGCAAAGGGCTACCCCCTTATGATTTTTCATTTTTGCCCAAAAAACGAAATTGTTAAAATTGATAAAAATTGCAATATTTCTATCAGATATGCTTTAATTAATCTCCAAATGGGTTTGGGCCTTCTTATACATCTCTAAAATCATTTTTAGGCAAGGTTGGAAAATGCCTATTTTTGGCCAAAATCGACAAAAATGGCAAAGGGCTACCCCCTTATGATTTTTCATTTTTGCCCAAAAAACGAAATTGTTAAAATTGATAAAAATTGCAATATTTCTATCAGATATGCTTTAATTAATCTCCAAATGGGTTTTGGGCCCTCTTTTACATCTTTAAAATCATTTTCAGGCAAGTTAAAAAAATGCCTTTTTTGGGCCAAAATCGACAAAAATGGCAAGGGTTACCCCTTATGATTTTTCATTTTTGCCCGAAAAACGAAATGGTTAAAATTGATAAAAATTGCAATATTTCTATCAATTATCTTTTAATTACTCTCCAAATGGGTTTGGGCCTTCTTATACATCTCTAAAATCATTTTCAGGCAAGTTTGGAAAATGCCTTTTTTGGGCCAAAATCGACAAAAATGTCAAGGGTTACCCCTTATGATTTTTTCATTTTTGCCCGAAAAACGAAATGGTTAAAATTGATAAGAATTGCAATATTTCTATCAATTATCTTTTAATTACTCTCCAAATGGGTTTGGGCCTTCTTATACATCTCTAAAATCATTTTCAGGCAAGTTTGGAAAATGCCTTTTTTGGGCCAAAATCGACAAAAATGGCAAGGGTTACCCCTTATGATTTTTTCATTTTTGCCCGAAAAACGAAATGGTTAAAATTGATAAAAATTGCAATATTTCTAGCAGATATGCTTTAATTACTCTCCAAATGGGTTTTGGGCCTTCTTATACATCTCTAAAATAATTTTTAGGCAAGGTTGGAAAATGCCTATTTTTGGCCAAAATCGACAAAAATGGCAAAGGGCTACCCCCTTATGATTTTTCATTTTTGCCCAAAAAACGAAATTGTTAAAATTGATAAAAATTGCAATATTTCTATCAGATATGCTTTAATTAATCTCCAAATGGGTTTTGGGCCCTCTTTTACATCTTTAAAATCATTTTCAGGCAAGTTAAAAAAATGCCTTTTTTGGGCCAAAATCGACAAAAATGGCAAGGGTTACCCCTTATGATTTTTCATTTTTGCCCGAAAAACGAAATGGTTAAAATTGATAAAAATTGCAATATTTCTATCAATTATCTTTTAATTACTCTCCAAATGGGTTTGGGCCTTCTTATACATCTCTAAAATCATTTTTAGGCAAGGTTGGAAAATGCCTATTTTTGGCCAAAATCGACAAAAATGGCAAAGGGTTACCCCTTATGATTTTTTCATTTTTGCCCGAAAAACGAAATTGTTAAAATTGATAAAAATTGCAATATTTCTAGCAGATATGCTTTAATTACTCTCCAAATGGGTTTTGGGCCTTCTTATACATCTCTAAAATAATTTTTAGGCAAGGTTGGAAAATGCCTATTTTTGGCCAAAATCGACAAAAATGGCAAAGGGCTACCCCCTTATGATTTTTCATTTTTGCCCAAAAAACGAAATTGTTAAAATTGATAAAAATTGCAATATTTCTATCAGATATGCTTTAATTAATCTCCAAATGGGTTTTGGGCCCTCTTTTACATCTTTAAAATCATTTTCAGGCAAGTTAAAAAAATGCCTTTTTTGGGCCAAAATCGACAAAAATGGCAAGGGTTACCCCTTATGATTTTTCATTTTTGCCCGAAAAACGAAATGGTTAAAATTGATAAGAATTGCAATATTTCTATCAATTATCTTTTAATTACTCTCCAAATGGGTTTGGGCCTTCTTATACATCTCTAAAATAATTTTTAGGCAAGGTTGGAAAATGCCTATTTTTGGCCAAAATCGACAAAAATGGCAAAGGGCTACCCCCTTATGATTTTTCATTTTTGCCCAAAAAACGAAATTGTTAAAATTGATAAAAATTGCAATATTTCTATCAGATATGCTTTAATTAATCTCCAAATGGGTTTGGGCCTTCTTATACATCTCTAAAATCATTTTCAGGCAAGTTTGGAAAATGCCTTTTTTGGGCCAAAATCGACAAAAATGGCAAGGGTTACCCCTTATGATTTTTTCATTTTTGCCCGAAAAACGAAATGGTTAAAATTGATAAAAATTGCAATATTTCTAGCAGATATGCTTTAATTACTCTCCAAATGGGTTTTGGGCCTTCTTATACATCTCTAAAATAATTTTTAGGCAAGGTTGGAAAATGCCTATTTTTGGCCAAAATCGACAAAAATGGCAAAGGGCTACCCCCTTATGATTTTTCATTTTTGCCCAAAAAACGAAATTGTTAAAATTGATAAAAATTGCAATATTTCTATCAGATATGCTTTAATTAATCTCCAAATGGGTTTTGGGCCCTCTTTTACATCTTTAAAATCATTTTCAGGCAAGTTAAAAAAATGCCTTTTTTGGGCCAAAATCGACAAAAATGGCAAGGGTTACCCCTTATGATTTTTCATTTTTGCCCGAAAAACGAAATGGTTAAAATTGATAAAAATTGCAATATTTCTATCAATTATCTTTTAATTACTCTCCAAATGGGTTTGGGCCTTCTTATACATCTCTAAAATCATTTTCAGGCAAGTTTGGAAAATGCCTTTTTTGGGCCAAAATCGACAAAAATGTCAAGGGTTACCCCTTATGATTTTTTCATTTTTGCCCAAAAAACGAAATGGTTAAAATTGATAAGAATTGCAATATTTCTATCAATTATCTTTTAATTACTCTCCAAATGGGTTTGGGCCTTCTTATACATCTCTAAAATCATTTTCAGGCAAGTTTGGAAAATGCCTTTTTTGGGCCAAAATCGACAAAAATGGCAAGGGTTACCCCTTATGATTTTTTCATTTTTGCCCGAAAAACGAAATGGTTAAAATTGATAAAAATTGCAATATTTCTAGCAGATATGCTTTAATTACTCTCCAAATGGGTTTTGGGCCTTCTTATACATCTCTAAAATAATTTTTAGGCAAGGTTGGAAAATGCCTATTTTTGGCCAAAATCGACAAAAATGGCAAAGGGCTACCCCCTTATGATTTTTCATTTTTGCCCGAAAAACGAAATGGTTAAAATTGATAAGAATTGCAATATTTCTATCAATTATCTTTTAATTACTCTCCAAATGGGTTTGGGCCTTCTTATACATCTCTAAAATCATTTTTAGGCAAGGTTGGAAAATGCCTATTTTTGGCCAAAATCGACAAAAATGGCAAAGGGTTACCCCTTATGATTTTTTCATTTTTGCCCGAAAAACGAAATGGTTAAAATTGATAAAAATTGCAATATTTCTAGCAGATATGCTTTAATTACTCTCCAAATGGGTTTTGGGCCTTCTTATACATCTCTAAAATAATTTTTAGGCAAGGTTGGAAAATGCCTATTTTTGGCCAAAATCGACAAAAATGGCAAAGGGCTACCCCCTTATGATTTTTCATTTTTGCCCAAAAAACGAAATTGTTAAAATTGATAAAAATTGCAATATTTCTATCAGATATGCTTTAATTAATCTCCAAATGGGTTTGGGCCTTCTTATACATCTCTAAAATCATTTTCAGGCAAGTTTGGAAAATGCCTTTTTTGGGCCAAAATCGACAAAAATGGCAAGGGTTACCCCTTATGATTTTTTCATTTTTGCCCGAAAAACGAAATGGTTAAAATTGATAAAAATTGCAATATTTCTAGCAGATATGCTTTAATTACTCTCCAAATGGGTTTTGGGCCTTCTTATACATCTCTAAAATAATTTTTAGGCAAGGTTGGAAAATGCCTATTTTTGGCCAAAATCGACAAAAATGGCAAAGGGCTACCCCCTTATGATTTTTCATTTTTGCCCAAAAAACGAAATTGTTAAAATTGATAA
The DNA here is from genome assembly GCA_037893225.1 of Hippasteria phrygiana. Taxonomy (NCBI): domain Eukaryota; kingdom Metazoa; phylum Echinodermata; class Asteroidea; order Valvatida; family Goniasteridae; genus Hippasteria; species Hippasteria phrygiana. Next base: position 2,552,647 of record JAZGUH010000199.1, read on the forward strand.
AAATTGCAATATTTCTATCAGATATGCTTTAATTAATCTCCAAATGGGTTTTGGGCCCTCTTTTACATCTTTAAAATCATTTTCAGGCAAGTTAAAAAAATGCCTTTTTTGGGCCAAAATCGACAAAAATGGCAAGGGTTACCCCTTATGATTTTTCATTTTTGCCCGAAAAACGAAATGGTTAAAATTGATAAAAATTGCAATATTTCTATCAATTATCTTTTAATTACTCTCCAAATGGGTTTGGGCCTTCTTATACATCTCTAAAATCATTTTCAGGCAAGTTTGGAAAATGCCTTTTTTGGGCCAAAATCGACAAAAATGTCAAGGGTTACCCCTTATGATTTTTTCATTTTTGCCCGAAAAACGAAATGGTTAAAATTGATAAGAATTGCAATATTTCTATCAATTATCTTTTAATTACTCTCCAAATGGGTTTGGGCCTTCTTATACATCTCTAAAATCATTTTCAGGCAAGTTTGGAAAATGCCTTTTTTGGGCCAAAATCGACAAAAATGGCAAGGGTTACCCCTTATGATTTTTTCATTTTTGCCCGAAAAACGAAATGGTTAAAATTGATAAAAATTGCAATATTTCTATCAATTATCTTTTAATTACTCTCCAAATGGGTTTGGGCCTTCTTATACATCTCTAAAATAATTTTTAGGCAAGGTTGGAAAATGCCTATTTTTGGCCAAAATCGACAAAAATGGCAAAGGGCTACCCCCTTATGATTTTTCATTTTTGCCCAAAAAACGAAATTGTTAAAATTGATAAAAATTGCAATATTTCTATCAGATATGCTTTAATTAATCTCCAAATGGGTTTGGGCCTTCTTATACATCTCTAAAATCATTTTTAGGCAAGGTTGGAAAATGCCTATTTTTGGCCAAAATCGACAAAAATGGCAAAGGGCTACCCCCTTATGATTTTTCATTTTTGCCCAAAAAACGAAATTGTTAAAATTGATAAAAATTGCAATATTTCTATCAGATATGCTTTAATTAATCTCCAAATGGGTTTTGGGCCCTCTTTTACATCTTTAAAATCATTTTCAGGCAAGTTAAAAAAATGCCTTTTTTGGGCCAAAATCGACAAAAATGGCAAGGGTTACCCCTTATGATTTTTCATTTTTGCCCGAAAAACGAAATGGTTAAAATTGATAAAAATTGCAATATTTCTATCAATTATCTTTTAATTACTCTCCAAATGGGTTTGGGCCTTCTTATACATCTCTAAAATCATTTTCAGGCAAGTTTGGAAAATGCCTTTTTTGGGCCAAAATCGACAAAAATGTCAAGGGTTACCCCTTATGATTTTTTCATTTTTGCCCGAAAAACGAAATGGTTAAAATTGATAAGAATTGCAATATTTCTAGCAGATATGCTTTAATTACTCTCCAAATGGGTTTTGGGCCTTCTTATACATCTCTAAAATAATTTTTAGGCAAGGTTGGAAAATGCCTATTTTTGGCCAAAATCGACAAAAATGGCAAAGGGCTACCCCCTTATGATTTTTCATTTTTGCCCGAAAAACGAAATGGTTAAAATTGATAAGAATTGCAATATTTCTATCAATTATCTTTTAATTACTCTCCAAATGGGTTTGGGCCTTCTTATACATCTCTAAAATCATTTTTAGGCAAGGTTGGAAAATGCCTATTTTTGGCCAAAATCGACAAAAATGGCAAAGGGTTACCCCTTATGATTTTTTCATTTTTGCCCGAAAAACGAAATGGTTAAAATTGATAAAAATTGCAATATTTCTAGCAGATATGCTTTAATTACTCTCCAAATGGGTTTTGGGCCTTCTTATACATCTCTAAAATAATTTTTAGGCAAGGTTGGAAAATGCCTATTTTTGGCCAAAATCGACAAAAATGGCAAAGGGCTACCCCCTTATGATTTTTCATTTTTGCCCAAAAAACGAAATTGTTAAAATTGATAAAAATTGCAATATTTCTATCAGATATGCTTTAATTAATCTCCAAATGGGTTTGGGCCTTCTTATACATCTCTAAAATCATTTTCAGGCAAGTTTGGAAAATGCCTTTTTTGGGCCAAAATCGACAAAAATGGCAAGGGTTACCCCTTATGATTTTTTCATTTTTGCCCGAAAAACGAAATGGTTAAAATTGATAAAAATTGCAATATTTCTAGCAGATATGCTTTAATTACTCTCCAAATGGGTTTTGGGCCTTCTTATACATCTCTAAAATAATTTTTAGGCAAGGTTGGAAAATGCCTATTTTTGGCCAAAATCGACAAAAATGGCAAAGGGCTACCCCCTTATGATTTTTCATTTTTGCCCAAAAAACGAAATTGTTAAAATTGATAAAAATTGCAATATTTCTATCAGATATGCTTTAATTAATCTCCAAATGGGTTTTGGGCCCTCTTTTACATCTTTAAAATCATTTTCAGGCAAGTTAAAAAAATGCCTTTTTTGGGCCAAAATCGACAAAAATGGCAAGGGTTACCCCTTATGATTTTTCATTTTTGCCCGAAAAACGAAATGGTTAAAATTGATAAAAATTGCAATATTTCTATCAATTATCTTTTAATTACTCTCCAAATGGGTTTGGGCCTTCTTATACATCTCTAAAATCATTTTCAGGCAAGTTTGGAAAATGCCTTTTTTGGGCCAAAATCGACAAAAATGTCAAGGGTTACCCCTTATGATTTTTTCATTTTTGCCCGAAAAACGAAATGGTTAAAATTGATAAGAATTGCAATATTTCTATCAATTATCTTTTAATTACTCTCCAAATGGGTTTGGGCCTTCTTATACATCTCTAAAATCATTTTCAGGCAAGTTTGGAAAATGCCTTTTTTGGGCCAAAATCGACAAAAATGGCAAGGGTTACCCCTTATGATTTTTTCATTTTTGCCCGAAAAACGAAATGGTTAAAATTGATAAAAATTGCAATATTTCTATCAATTATCTTTTAATTACTCTCCAAATGGGTTTGGGCCTTCTTATACATCTCTAAAATAATTTTTAGGCAAGGTTGGAAAATGCCTATTTTTGGCCAAAATCGACAAAAATGGCAAAGGGCTACCCCCTTATGATTTTTCATTTTTGCCCAAAAAACGAAATTGTTAAAATTGATAAAAATTGCAATATTTCTATCAGATATGCTTTAATTAATCTCCAAATGGGTTTGGGCCTTCTTATACATCTCTAAAATCATTTTTAGGCAAGGTTGGAAAATGCCTATTTTTGGCCAAAATCGACAAAAATGGCAAAGGGCTACCCCCTTATGATTTTTCATTTTTGCCCAAAAAACGAAATTGTTAAAATTGATAAAAATTGCAATATTTCTATCAGATATGCTTTAATTAATCTCCAAATGGGTTTTGGGCCCTCTTTTACATCTTTAAAATCATTTTCAGGCAAGTTAAAAAAATGCCTTTTTTGGGCCAAAATCGACAAAAATGGCAAGGGTTACCCCTTATGATTTTTCATTTTTGCCCGAAAAACGAAATGGTTAAAATTGATAAAAATTGCAATATTTCTATCAATTATCTTTTAATTACTCTCCAAATGGGTTTGGGCCTTCTTATACATCTCTAAAATCATTTTCAGGCAAGTTTGGAAAATGCCTTTTTTGGGCCAAAATCGACAAAAATGGCAAGGGTTACCCCTTATGATTTTTTCATTTTTGCCCGAAAAACGAAATGGTTAAAATTGATAAAAATTGCAATATTTCTAGCAGATATGCTTTAATTACTCTCCAAATGGGTTTTGGGCCTTCTTATACATCTCTAAAATAATTTTTAGGCAAGGTTGGAAAATGCCTATTTTTGGCCAAAATCGACAAAAATGGCAAAGGGCTACCCCCTTATGATTTTTCATTTTTGCCCGAAAAACGAAATGGTTAAAATTGATAAGAATTGCAATATTTCTATCAATTATCTTTTAATTACTCTCCAAATGGGTTTGGGCCTTCTTATACATCTCTAAAATCATTTTCAGGCAAGTTTGGAAAATGCCTTTTTTGGGCCAAAATCGACAAAAATGGCAAAGGGTTACCCCTTATGATTTTTTCATTTTTGCCCGAAAAACGAAATGGTTAAAATTGATAAAAATTGCAATATTTCTAGCAGATATGCTTTAATTACTCTCCAAATGGGTTTTGGGCCTTCTTATACATCTCTAAAATAATTTTTAGGCAAGGTTGGAAAATGCCTATTTTTGGCCAAAATCGACAAAAATGGCAAAGGGCTACCCCCTTATGATTTTTCATTTTTGCCCAAAAAACGAAATTGTTAAAATTGATAAAAATTGCAATATTTCTATCAGATATGCTTTAATTAATCTCCAAATGGGTTTGGGCCTTCTTATACATCTCTAAAATCATTTTCAGGCAAGTTTGGAAAATGCCTTTTTTGGGCCAAAATCGACAAAAATGGCAAGGGTTACCCCTTATGATTTTTTCATTTTTGCCCGAAAAACGAAATGGTTAAAATTGATAAAAATTGCAATATTTCTAGCAGATATGCTTTAATTACTCTCCAAATGGGTTTTGGGCCTTCTTATACATCTCTAAAATAATTTTTAGGCAAGGTTGGAAAATGCCTATTTTTGGCCAAAATCGACAAAAATGGCAAAGGGCTACCCCCTTATGATTTTTCATTTTTGCCCAAAAAACGAAATTGTTAAAATTGATAAAAATTGCAATATTTCTATCAGATATGCTTTAATTAATCTCCAAATGGGTTTTGGGCCCTCTTTTACATCTTTAAAATCATTTTCAGGCAAGTTAAAAAAATGCCTTTTTTGGGCCAAAATCGACAAAAATGGCAAGGGTTACCCCTTATGATTTTTCATTTTTGCCCGAAAAACGAAATGGTTAAAATTGATAAAAATTGCAATATTTCTATCAATTATCTTTTAATTACTCTCCAAATGGGTTTGGGCCTTCTTATACATCTCTAAAATCATTTTTAGGCAAGGTTGGAAAATGCCTATTTTTGGCCAAAATCGACAAAAATGGCAAAGGGTTACCCCTTATGATTTTTTCATTTTTGCCCGAAAAACGAAATTGTTAAAATTGATAAAAATTGCAATATTTCTAGCAGATATGCTTTAATTACTCTCCAAATGGGTTTTGGGCCTTCTTATACATCTCTAAAATAATTTTTAGGCAAGGTTGGAAAATGCCTATTTTTGGCCAAAATCGACAAAAATGGCAAAGGGCTACCCCCTTATGATTTTTCATTTTTGCCCAAAAAACGAAATTGTTAAAATTGATAAAAATTGCAATATTTCTATCAGATATGCTTTAATTAATCTCCAAATGGGTTTTGGGCCCTCTTTTACATCTTTAAAATCATTTTCAGGCAAGTTAAAAAAATGCCTTTTTTGGGCCAAAATCGACAAAAATGGCAAGGGTTACCCCTTATGATTTTTCATTTTTGCCCGAAAAACGAAATGGTTAAAATTGATAAGAATTGCAATATTTCTATCAATTATCTTTTAATTACTCTCCAAATGGGTTTGGGCCTTCTTATACATCTCTAAAATAATTTTTAGGCAAGGTTGGAAAATGCCTATTTTTGGCCAAAATCGACAAAAATGGCAAAGGGCTACCCCCTTATGATTTTTCATTTTTGCCCAAAAAACGAAATGGTTAAAATTGATAAAAATTGCAATATTTCTATCAGATATGCTTTAATTAATCTCCAAATGGGTTTGGGCCTTCTTATACATCTCTAAAATCATTTTCAGGCAAGTTTGGAAAATGCCTTTTTTGGGCCAAAATCGACAAAAATGGCAAGGGTTACCCCTTATGATTTTTTCATTTTTGCCCGAAAAACGAAATGGTTAAAATTGATAAAAATTGCAATATTTCTAGCAGATATGCTTTAATTACTCTCCAAATGGGTTTTGGGCCTTCTTATACATCTCTAAAATAATTTTTAGGCAAGGTTGGAAAATGCCTATTTTTGGCCAAAATCGACAAAAATGGCAAAGGGCTACCCCCTTATGATTTTTCATTTTTGCCCAAAAAACGAAATTGTTAAAATTGATAAAAATTGCAATATTTCTATCAGATATGCTTTAATTAATCTCCAAATGGGTTTTGGGCCCTCTTTTACATCTTTAAAATCATTTTCAGGCAAGTTAAAAAAATGCCTTTTTTGGGCCAAAATCGACAAAAATGGCAAGGGTTACCCCTTATGATTTTTCATTTTTGCCCGAAAAACGAAATGGTTAAAATTGATAAAAATTGCAATATTTCTATCAATTATCTTTTAATTACTCTCCAAATGGGTTTGGGCCTTCTTATACATCTCTAAAATCATTTTCAGGCAAGTTTGGAAAATGCCTTTTTTGGGCCAAAATCGACAAAAATGTCAAGGGTTACCCCTTATGATTTTTTCATTTTTGCCCGAAAAACGAAATGGTTAAAATTGATAAGAATTGCAATATTTCTATCAATTATCTTTTAATTACTCTCCAAATGGGTTTGGGCCTTCTTATACATCTCTAAAATCATTTTCAGGCAAGTTTGGAAAATGCCTTTTTTGGGCCAAAATCGACAAAAATGGCAAGGGTTACCCCTTATGATTTTTTCATTTTTGCCCGAAAAACGAAATGGTTAAAATTGATAAAAATTGCAATATTTCTAGCAGATATGCTTTAATTACTCTCCAAATGGGTTTTGGGCCTTCTTATACATCTCTAAAATAATTTTTAGGCAAGGTTGGAAAATGCCTATTTTTGGCCAAAATCGACAAAAATGGCAAAGGGCTACCCCCTTATGATTTTTCATTTTTGCCCGAAAAACGAAATGGTTAAAATTGATAAGAATTGCAATATTTCTATCAATTATCTTTTAATTACTCTCCAAATGGGTTTGGGCCTTCTTATACATCTCTAAAATCATTTTCAGGCAAGTTTGGAAAATGCCTTTTTTGGGCCAAAATCGACAAAAATGGCAAAGGGTTACCCCTTATGATTTTTTCATTTTTGCCCGAAAAACGAAATGGTTAAAATTGATAAAAATTGCAATATTTCTAGCAGATATGCTTTAATTACTCTCCAAATGGGTTTTGGGCCTTCTTATACATCTCTAAAATAATTTTTAGGCAAGGTTGGAAAATGCCTATTTTTGGCCAAAATCGACAAAAATGGCAAAGGGCTACCCCCTTATGATTTTTCATTTTTGCCCAAAAAACGAAATTGTTAAAATTGATAAAAATTGCAATATTTCTATCAGATATGCTTTAATTAATCTCCAAATGGGTTTGGGCCTTCTTATACATCTCTAAAATCATTTTCAGGCAAGTTTGGAAAATGCCTTTTTTGGGCCAAAATCGACAAAAATGGCAAGGGTTACCCCTTATGATTTTTTCATTTTTGCCCGAAAAACGAAATGGTTAAAATTGATAAAAATTGCAATATTTCTAGCAGATATGCTTTAATTACTCTCCAAATGGGTTTTGGGCCTTCTTATACATCTCTAAAATAATTTTTAGGCAAGGTTGGAAAATGCCTATTTTTGGCCAAAATCGACAAAAATGGCAAAGGGCTACCCCCTTATGATTTTTCATTTTTGCCCAAAAAACGAAATTGTTAAAATTGATAAAAATTGCAATATTTCTATCAGATATGCTTTAATTAATCTCCAAATGGGTTTTGGGCCCTCTTTTACATCTTTAAAATCATTTTCAGGCAAGTTAAAAAAATGCCTTTTTTGGGCCAAAATCGACAAAAATGGCAAGGGTTACCCCTTATGATTTTTCATTTTTGCCCGAAAAACGAAATGGTTAAAATTGATAAAAATTGCAATATTTCTATCAATTATCTTTTAATTACTCTCCAAATGGGTTTGGGCCTTCTTATACATCTCTAAAATCATTTTCAGGCAAGTTTGGAAAATGCCTTTTTTGGGCCAAAATCGACAAAAATGTCAAGGGTTACCCCTTATGATTTTTTCATTTTTGCCCGAAAAACGAAATGGTTAAAATTGATAAGAATTGCAATATTTCTATCAATTATCTTTTAATTACTCTCCAAATGGGTTTGGGCCTTCTTATACATCTCTAAAATCATTTTCAGGCAAGTTTGGAAAATGCCTTTTTTGGGCCAAAATCGACAAAAATGGCAAGGGTTACCCCTTATGATTTTTTCATTTTTGCCCCAAAAACGAAATGGTTAAAATTGATAAAAATTGCAATATTTCTAGCAGATATGCTTTAATTACTCTCCAAATGGGTTTTGGGCCTTCTTATACATCTCTAAAATAATTTTTAGGCAAGGTTGGAAAATGCCTATTTTTGGCCAAAATCGACAAAAATGGCAAAGGGCTACCCCCTTATGATTTTTCATTTTTGCCCAAAAAACGAAATTGTTAAAATTGATAAAAATTGCAATATTTCTATCAGATATGCTTTAATTAATCTCCAAATGGGTTTGGGCCTTCTTATACATCTCTAAAATCATTTTCAGGCAAAGTTTGGAAAATGCCTTTTTTGGGCCAAAATCGACAAAAATGGCAAGGGTTACCCCTTATGATTTTTCATTTTTGCCCGAAAAACGAAATGGTTAAAATTGATAAAAATTGCAATATTTCTATCAATTATCTTTTAATTACTCTCCAAATGGGTTTGGGCCTTCTTATACATCTCTAAAATCATTTTCAGGCAAGTTTGGAAAATGCCTTTTTTGGGCCAAAATCGACAAAAATGTCAAGGGTTACCCCTTATGATTTTTTCATTTTTGCCCGAAAAACGAAATGGTTAAAATTGATAAGAATTGCAATATTTCTATCAATTATCTTTTAATTACTCTCCAAATGGGTTTGGGCCTTCTTATACATCTCTAAAATCATTTTCAGGCAAGTTTGGAAAATGCCTTTTTTGGGCCAAAATCGACAAAAATGGCAAGGGTTACCCCTTATGATTTTTTCATTTTTGCCCGAAAAACGAAATGGTTAAAATTGATAAAAATTGCAATATTTCTAGCAGATATGCTTTAATTACTCTCCAAATGGGTTTTGGGCCTTCTTATACATCTCTAAAATAATTTTTAGGCAAGGTTGGAAAATGCCTATTTTTGGCCAAAATCGACAAAAATGGCAAAGGGCTACCCCCTTATGATTTTTCATTTTTGCCCAAAAAACGAAATTGTTAAAATTGATAAAAATTGCAATATTTCTATCAGATATGCTTTAATTAATCTCCAAATGGGTTTTGGGCCCTCTTTTACATCTTTAAAATCATTTTCAGGCAAGTTAAAAAAATGCCTTTTTTGGGCCAAAATCGACAAAAATGGCAAGGGTTAACCCCTTATGATTTTTTCATTTTTGCCCGAAAAACGAAATGGTTAAAATTGATAAGAATTGCAATATTTCTATCAATTATTTTTTAATTACTCTCCAAATGGGTTTTGGGCCCTCTTATACATCCCTAAAAAATTGTTTAGGCAAGTTTGGAAAATGCCCTTTTTGGGTCAAAATCGACAAAAACGGCAAGGGTACCCCTTATGATTTTTCATTTTTGCCCGAAAAACGAAATTGTTAAAATTGATAAAAATTGCAATATTTCTATCAGATATGCTTTAATTAATCTCGAAATGGGTTTTGGGCCATCTTTTACATCTTTAAAATCATTTTCAGGCAAGTTTAAAAAAATGCCTTTTTTGGGCCAAAATCGACAAAAATGGCAAGGGTTACCCCTTATGATTTTTTCATTTTTGCCCAAAAAACGAAATGGTTAAAATTGATAAAAATTGCAATATTTCTAGCAGATATGCTTTAATTACTCTCCAAATGGGTTTTGGGCCTTCTTATACATCTCTAAAATAATTTTTAGGCAAGGTTGGAAAATGCCTATTTTTGGCCAAAATCGACAAAAATGGCAAGGGCTACCCCCTTATGATTTTTCATTTTTGCCCAAAAAACGAAATTGTTAAAATTGATAAAAATTGCAATATTTCTATCAGATATGCTTTAATTACTCTTCAAATGGATTTTGGGCCCTCTTATACATCTCTAAAATCATTTTCAGGCAAGTTTTAAAAATGCCATTTTTGGGCCAAAATCGACAAAAATGGCAAGGGTTACCCCTTATGATTTTTCATTTTTGCCCAAAAAACGAAATTGTTAAAATTTATAAAAATTGCAATATTTCTATCAGATATGCTTTAATTAATCTCCAAATGGGTTTTGGGCCCTCTTTTACATCTTTAAAATCATTTTCAGGCAAGTTTGGAATATGCCTTTTTTGGGCCAAAATCAACAAAAACGGCAAGGGTTACCCCTTATGATTTTTTCATTTTTGCCCAAAAAACGAAATGGTTAAAATTGATAAAAATTGCAATATTTCTAGCAGATATGCTTTAATTACTCTCCAAATGGGTTTTGGGCCTTCTTATACATCTCTAAAATAATTTTTAGGCAAGGTTGGAAAATGCCTATTTTTGGCCAAAATCGACAAAAATGGCAAGGGCTACCCCCTTATGATTTTTCATTTTTGCCCGAAAAACGAAATTGTTAAAATTGATAAAAATTGCAATATTTCTATCATTTATGCTTTAATTAATCTCCAAATGGGTTTTGGGCCCTTTTTTACATCTTTAAAATCATTTTCAGGCAAGTTTTAAAAATTCCATTTTTGGGCCAAAATCGACAAAAATGGCAAGGGTTACCCCTTATGATTTTTTCATTTTTGCCCGAAAAACGAAATGGTTAAAATTGATAAGAATTGCAATATTTCTATCAATTATTTTTTAATTACTCTCCAAATGGGTTTGGGCCTTCTTATACATCTCTAAAATCATTTTCAGGCAAGTTTGGAAAATGCCTTTTTGGGGTTAAAATCTACAAAAACGGCAAGGGTTACCCCTTATGATTTTTTTCATTTTTGCCAAAAAGACGAAATGGTTTAAATTGATAGAAATTGCAATATTTCTAGTAGATATGCTTTAATTACTCTTCAAATGGGTTTTAAGCCCTCTTTTATATCTTTAAAATAATTTTTAGGCAAGGTTGGAAAATGCCTTTTTTTTTGCCAAAATCGACAAAAATGGCAAGGGTTACCCCCTTATGATTTTTTCATTTTTGCCCGAAAAACGAAATTGTTAAAATTGATAAAAATTGCAATATTTCTATCAGATATGCTTTAATTAATCTCCAAATGGGTTTTGGGCCCTCTTTTACATCTTTAAAATCATTTTCAGGCAAGTTAAAAAAATGCCTTTTTTGGGCCAAAATCGACAAAAATGGCAAGGGTTACCCCTTATGATTTTTCATTTTTGCCCGAAAAACGAAATGGTTAAAATTGATAAAAATTGCAATATTTCTATCAATTATCTTTTAATTACTCTCCAAATGGGTTTGGGCCTTCTTATACATCTCTAAAATCATTTTCAGGCAAGTTTGGAAAATGCCTTTTTTGGGCCAAAATCGACAAAAATGTCAAGGGTTACCCCTTATGATTTTTTCATTTTTGCCCGAAAAACGAAATGGTTAAAATTGATAAGAATTGCAATATTTCTATCAATTATCTTTTAATTACTCTCCAAATGGGTTTGGGCCTTCTTATACATCTCTAAAATCATTTTCAGGCAAGTTTGGAAAATGCCTTTTTTGGGCCAAAATCGACAAAAATGGCAAGGGTTACCCCTTATGATTTTTTCATTTTTGCCCGAAAAACGAAATGGTTAAAATTGATAAAAATTGCAATATTTCTAGCAGATATGCTTTAATTACTCTCCAAATGGGTTTTGGGCCTTCTTATACATCTCTAAAATAATTTTTAGGCAAGGTTGGAAAATGCCTATTTTTGGCCAAAATCGACAAAAATGGCAAAGGGCTACCCCCTTATGATTTTTCATTTTTGCCCAAAAAACGAAATTGTTAAAATTGATAAAAATTGCAATATTTCTATCAGATATGCTTTAATTAATCTCCAAATGGGTTTTGGGCCCTCTTTTACATCTTTAAAATCATTTTCAGGCAAATTAAAAAAATGCCTTTTTGGGGCCAAAATCGACAAAAATGGCAAGGGTTACCCCTTATGATTTTTCATTTTTGCCCGAAAAACGAAATGGTTAAAATTGATAAAAATTGCAATATTTCTATCAATTATCTTTTAATTACTCTCCAAATGGGTTTGGGCCTTCTTATACATCTCTAAAATCATTTTCAGGCAAGTTTGGAAAATGCCTTTTTTGGGCCAAAATCGACAAAAATGTCAAGGGTTACCCCTTATGATTTTTTCATTTTTGCCCGAAAAACGAAATGGTTAAAATTGATAAAAATTGCAATATTTCTAGCAGATATGCTTTAATTACTCTTCAAATGGGTTTTGGGCCCTCTTATACATCCCTAAAAAATTGTTTAGGCAAGTTTGGAAAATGCCCTTTTTGGGTCAAAATCGACAAAAACGGCAAGGGTACCCCTTATGATTTTTCATTTTTGCCCGAAAAACGAAATTGTTAAAATTGATAAAAATTGCAATATTTCTATCAGATATGCTTTAATTAATCTCCAAATGGGTTTTGGGCCCTCTTTTACATCTTTAAAATCATTTTCAGGCAAGTTAAAAAAATGCCTTTTTTGGGCCAAAATCGACAAAAATGGCAAGGGTTACCCCTTATGATTTTTCATTTTTGCCCGAAAAACGAAATGGTTAAAATTGATAAGAATTGCAATATTTCTATCAGATATGCTTTAATTACTCTCTAAATGGGTTTTGGGCCCTCTTATACATCTCTAAAATCATTTTCAGGCAAGTTTTAAAAATGCCATTTTTGGGCCAAAATCGACAAAAATGGCAAGGGTTACCCCTTATGATTTTTCATTTTTGCCCAAAAAACGAAATTTTTGAAATTTATAAAAATTGCAATATTTCTATCAGATATGCTTTAATTAATCTCCAAATGGGTTTTGGGCCCTCTTTTACATCTTTAAAATCATTTTCAGGCAAGTTTGGAATATGCCTTTTTTGGGCCAAAATCAACAAAAACGGCAAGGGTTACCCCTTATGATTTTTTCATTTTTGCCCAAAAAACGAAATGGTTAAAATTGATAAAAATTGCAATATTTCTAGCAGATATGCTTTAATTACTCTCCAAATGGGTTTTGGGCCTTCTTATACATCTCTAAAATAATTTTTAGGCAAGGTTGGAAAATGCCTATTTTTGGCCAAAATCGACAAAAATGGCAAGGGCTACCCCCTTATGATTTTTCATTTTTGCCCGAAAAACGAAATTGTTAAAATTGATAAAAATTGCAATATTTCTATCATTTATGCTTTAATTAATCTCCAAATGGGTTTTGGGCCCTTTTTTACATCTTTAAAATCATTTTCAGGCAAGTTTTAAAAATTCCATTTTTGGGCCAAAATCGACAAAAATGGCAAGGGTTACCCCTTATGATTTTTTCATTTTTGCCCGAAAAACGAAATGGTTAAAATTGATAAGAATTGCAATATTTCTATCAATTATTTTTTAATTACTCTCCAAATGGGTTTGGGCCTTCTTATACATCTCTAAAATCATTTTCAGGCAAGTTTGGAAAATGCCTTTTTTGGGTTAAAATCTACAAAAACGGCAAGGGTTACCCCTTATGATTTTTTTCATTTTTGCCAAAAAGACGAAATGGTTTAAATTGATAGAAATTGCAATATTTCTAGTAGATATGCTTTAATTACTCTTCAAATGGGTTTTAAGCCCTCTTTTATATCTTTAAAATAATTTTTAGGCAAGGTTGGAAAATGCCTTTTTTTTTGCCAAAATCGACAAAAATGGCAAGGGTTACCCCCTTATGATTTTTTCATTTTTGCCCGAAAAACGAAATTGTTAAAATTGATAAAAATTGCAATATTTCTATCAGATATGCTTTAATTAATCTCCAAATGGGTTTTGGGCCCTCTTTTACATCTTTAAAATTATTTTCAGGCAAGTTTGGAAAATGCATTTTTTTGGCCAAAATCGACAAAAATGTCAAGGGTTACCCTCTTGTGATTTTTTCATTTTTGCCCAAAAAACGAAATGGTTAAAATTGATAAAAATTGCAATATTTCTATCAGATATGCTTTAATTAATCTCCAAATGGGTTTTGGGCCCTCTTTTACATCTTTAAAATTATTTTCAGGCAAGTTTGGAAAATGCATTTTTTTGGCCAAAATCGACAAAAATGTCAAGGGTTACCCTCTTGTGATTTTTTCATTTTTGCCCAAAAAACGAAATGGTTAAAATTGATAAAAATTGCAATATTTCTATCAATTATCTTTTAAATACTCTCCAAATGGGTTTTGGGCCCCCCGTTACACCTCAAAAATAATTTTTAGGCAAGTTTGGAAAATGCCTTTTTTTTGCCAAAATCGACTAAAATGGCAAGGGGTACCCCTCTTATACATCTCTAAAATCATTTTCAGTCTTTTTTTGGGGGGCCAAAATGACCCCCCAAAAAACAATTAACATTGACGGAAATTTTTTTCATTTTTGACCCAAACAACTAAAATGGGTAAAACTGATTAAATCTGGAATATTTCTATCAGATATGCTTTAATTACTCGCCAAATGGGTTCTGGGCCAAAATCGATAAAAGTGGCATGGGGTACCCTTTATGATTTATTAACAAAAAATTACTTTTTAAAATTGATGAAAACTACAATATATTTATCGGATATGCTTTATTTCCTCTTCAAATGGAACACTTATGCATTTCTCTAATCAAATTCAGCCAAGTTTGGAAAATGTCTTTATTAAATATAAATTTAATAGAAACACCTTGTAACACAGCACAACAGTAGAAAAGAATTCCTTCAAAATAACCCATCCATATAATATGGAAATCAACACGAAACCTTCACCAAGAAAAACATGTTATGCCTCTGCTGAACATCACGCTTTGGCTCATGAATATGAAGAAGGTGACCAAAAAACCCCAAAATGTTACAAAAATTCTCCTCCAAAAGACCTGGAAATTTCTAGTTATATTAAAATATAACTGTCCTTCATAAAAACACTAATTCGTCTGTTAAAAGGTATTAATAAATGGAATAGCTAAACAAATTATGCATCTGCATAATATCTAAATAATAATAATGATGGTGGTACAATGTATACATTTACAATCATTTCTAAAAATATACTTTTTCCTTCTACAAATGTCAAGCATTTTGTTTGCATACATTCAAGTCTTTTGCAAACTGTTAAAACTAAAGCAGACGGGAAGTCAATGGATGTTCAAATGGACCGACGGGATTTAAATATGACGACGACATTTGCAACAAAGTAGAGTGTTTCGGTTAGACATTGTAATTGCAGTACTTTTAGCAAATTAAACAACTGTCAAATTAAAGCAAGTTCTGGAACGATATCCAGTATTGATTTGTACACCACATCATTCAACATTAAAGGCATATAAACTTAGATACGCAAATAAAAACGTGTCACACAAATATCATTACTGATTACAAACCTGATTAGTACCTACTGCATTACATCATCCCGACTAAAAATAATAAGTTAAAGATGTATGTCTATGCTTTTTTGGGTGTGACACCCACCCCCAAAAAATGAATGTTCAAATTGACTGGCTAATTTAAATTTATAAGGATTAGATAAAATTCGAGATTTTTGCCATTTCCCAACGTAGTGTGTGAAGCACTGTAGGCTCGGTGTTTTCTCGAGAGCCTCTGGGAACAAAAATTCTCAGGTTTACTCTGGAGGGACATGAACCCGCGACCTCCTGCTTACTAGTCCAGATGTCTTAACCACTCAACTACTGAGCTTGCTGGAGTCGGCTGGCCGATTCAAATCCAATTTAACAGAATTGCATAATCAGTGCGTAAATTGATTTGGAAAGATTTTACTTTAATACCCCCCACCAAAATCAGTTAGAAACGGCAAATCTTGGAAAATAACCTTGGCACAACCTTTGGCACTTGGCAGAACCTTTAATTTTGAGAATTTTGTTAGGACATTTTAGTGCAATATAGGGGAAGAAAGTTTGTGTTTTCTGTGTTAGAAGTTCTTGGCAGTTGGCACCATGTATAGTCACTCCAAAGTGTGCACATACTTTGTTGATTTCTTCCTCATTTTTTACAGATTTTGCTGAAATAAATCTTGAAATAACAGGTTGTGCCACATGTTTAGACAGTTGTTATCAAGGAGGGTTGGTTATTTTCAAAGATTTTGCTGTTCTTGACCAATTTTGGTGGGGGGTATTAAAGTAAAATCTTGCCATTGATTTTTATACACTACGTCGGGATCAAGGGTAAAAATCGGCATTCACATTTATAACTTCCCGACGCAAATTCCATCTACACACGGAGCATTAGACAAGTTACTTGGACAGAGTTTCCGCCTGCAGTTGTCTCAGGATGTCAATGTTGCATCGTTTCACCACCTCGACCTTTGGCCCCAGAGGCAGGCCCTCGGTATTCATGAGCCTGGTGACCATCTGACCCCTGGTTATGTGACCTTGCAGCTCCACCGCCACCGAGCAGGTCACGGCCTCGTGTACCATGTCGGGCCGGATCGCGACGGCCATCGCCAAAGCGTCGCACACGACGAACGAGGCATGCAGCGGCCGCTCAAACATAATGTACTGACCGTTCAGGATGGAGTTCACGAACTTGCCCTTGTTAGTCGCGGTTGCCGACCATTTGTCAAACCACTCCTTTGAAAGAAAAACCAAGACAAAAAAGGAATCAATTTAGGTACACGATTCTTTTTGGGGAGAGTGGGGGAGGGGTAGAGGGGGATGGGGAGGGGTGGAGGGGGCTGGGGAGGGGTGGAGGGGGGGCTGGTTGTTTCAGGCTTCAAAGAATTTGAAAACCAATTACCTGCAATGTAACTGCCAATTTTCCTGTCCAAAAGTTGACATTTGACAGATTCAGATTCAGTTTTATTGTCAATGTTCAAAAACACAGAAATTTGATCTCCACACAAAAAAGTCACACAATTGAAACTATCATCACAGCAAAACACTGCACACGATATCTCAACGAAAACGACTAAGAATTATATGCCATCAAAATATACTGCACTTAAATAAACTCTCTTCCGGTTTGCTTTTGACAAATCACCTAAATTATACACAAGACAAAAAGTATGAATACTTTGGATTAGGGATTGAAAGGAATGGATTAAAACCCGTTCAATGGAAGACTTTTGAGACGCTGGTTAAAGCACACACACTGTTCCCTTTTGCTAGATCCGAGCACACATGCGTAGTTCTGAGCGTGCATGCGTAGTTCTGAGCATGCGCACGACTGGTGAGAACAATGGTAAGGACCGGTATGACTGCTGCCACCATGCGTCTCATTAAAAACCTGTACGTAAATGAAGTATGCTCCTTCTAATGCAAGCAAAAAACTTGTCAGTTTCCCTTGTAGATTGTTTGACGAATTATAAGTTGAAAAGTCGTATCCTCATTGAGTGATCCCCACAATGTCGTTTCCCAGGTTGTATTGTGAAGTTGAGCGGGACCCCTGGCTATACGGCATTATGGGTTTATGACTTCTGACTAGCGCCCACCCGAACAAAGATGCTGACAATTTGGGAGACCGCCAACATAGGGCAAGATAGCTCAGTTGGTAGAGCGCCGGTACGGTAACCCGGAGGTCGCAGGTTCGAATCCCGCTCCTGCCAGTTTTCCTTGTTCACTTTGAAAATGCAAGCCAAAACTATGAAGAAAAACAAATGTCCTGAAGACTCATTGCCCAGGATCCAGTCAAAAATACATAACTTTAGACTCACTGTATTACTTGAATCAATTCCAAACAGAAAAATTTAACCCACCCATGGTAGTCCGTTGTTCAGACACGTTTCCCATGATACAACCACCGTTGGACACTGGACGGTGCTCGTTACTATATGAGCTGCCTCAGGGTCCGAGTAGAAGTTGAACTCAGCTGCGTCTGTCATGCTTCCCAATCCTACAGACAAGAGGAGGACATTGTTGTAGTGACTGTGCGGGGAAAAAATTGCCTTTGAGAAAGAACTTGCTTAAGTTCGAAACGTCAGGCCAGCTAATTTTTTGATTTGTATATTTCAGGTCCATTCAGTCAGTCAGCAGTTTGCAGCAGTTTTATTCATTTTCGAAAAAATTATAGGCTTAATTGGGCAGAATGTCACTTACTAGCGCAGACGTCTGGAGTGGTTTCTCATAGAATCTCGGAAGCACTGAGCATACAGTGCTTAAAGACACTGTACATGATTGGTCATTGTTGCAATTGTCAGAAATGGGCGGATTTGGGGTTTAGTATTTTATAGGAAATATCGTTCCACTGACCTGTTGTTGGATGGCAAAAAAAAACAAAAAGAGAGAAAAACAGCGCTCGTTTTCAACCATCGGGCGGATAATAGCCTTTAGTCAAGGTGCGCGTGGCTATCTGGGCGGGTGACGCGCCCTGGATGCCATGGCGCCATCATGTTCGGGGCGCGCCACTCGTCTGTGTAGCCACTTTCCACTTTTCTTGACAACGACAGCACACCTGGTGCCATCGTTTCACAGGATGATTGAGACTACTATCAGTCTAGTAAAGGTATTTTGTAATAATTTAGTAAAAGAAAATTTGAGGATTACCAATCGTGTACACTACCGGTACCTTTAATACACTACACCAGGAGAGGGCAAAAATCTCTCCTAATTTACAACATCCTCAATGCAAAAAAAAAAATTGGTCGTCTGTTTTAACTATATTTTTCTTGAATGGGAGTGTAATGAATAGATAGAGCTTTTTCAAACAAAGCTTTCATTCCTACATGTTCTTGGCACCAGCACCCTATCTGGGTTTAAAAGGAACTCGATCTACAGTGTTGTCTGGCAGATCCAGAAGAGAAGCGGAGTGGGCTCACACCCCTGTTCAATTTTTTTTTAAACATCACTACATTGTACGGTCCATGATGACAACACGTGTTAAAGGTCGATTCTCAGACCTTGGAAAAACAATTTGGTACGATCCCCCTGCACAAAATTCCTGGATCATCCCCTTAATTATTTAGATTGCATTGTTAATATTTAATTACCCTCCGTGTTGCCTCCCATGATTACCAGCTTCTTCAGTCTACCGGTGAACTCCGGATCCAACCGGATGGCCAGGGCCAGATTGGTCAGCGGTCCGATGGCCAGCATGGTCAACTCCCCAGG
The DNA here is from genome assembly GCA_037893225.1 of Hippasteria phrygiana. Classification (NCBI taxonomy): domain Eukaryota; kingdom Metazoa; phylum Echinodermata; class Asteroidea; order Valvatida; family Goniasteridae; genus Hippasteria; species Hippasteria phrygiana. The sequence continues at coordinate 2,571,767 of JAZGUH010000199.1, forward strand.
ACGCTCCTTGGTCAGACGGAGCATGGCGTGCACGGCGTGCTCCGATTGGACCAAATCCAGGCTGGGCGGGTCCGGGTCTGCCATGCCCCCTAAACCGTCCGAACCGTGCACAGTGGTTGAAAGCTTCAAGGACATATCCAAAAGGGGTCTGTCTGCACCTTTATGAACGGGAATCTTTGGAGACAAGAACATATTACAAAACTGGCTTTGACTGAATATTTGATACTCGCCGATCAAGTTTTCACACGTCAGCTGCAACTGCATGCCGCGCTGGCGAAAGGTTGCACACAAAGCACGCCGGTGTTTTATGTGCGGCGATCGATATTATGGACGGGCCTGATTGACATTTTTTGGTATGCACCTGTTGTATTTCGATCATTACGGGTCCGTATAACGTTCTGATAAGAAACCAAACTCCAGCCTGCATTTTTGCAGTAATTTTTTGATAAGTGTCAAGGGTTTTTACGCATGGGAACAAAATAGTTACTGATGGCTCTACATAAATGGGTATTATGTTGCAAAACTTGAAAATCAGTTATATACATACACGCAGTTGAATTGGTCACATCCTAAGCTTCAATTTGGTATAGGTTTGACCCTTGTGGAATTTTGTATTCTTGAAGTATCTTCACATTTGCATACTCATATTTTCCAATTTAACAGAAAAGCATTTAGATATAGCCCATTAACTCTCCCTCTCCCAGGGCCAAAATGGAGCCAACTACCCTATATATCAAAACCTACTAAGTGACAGGTTGTGACACCCCAAAATCTCCCGTTAAAAACATACTCATGGGGTTAATGTTTCTAAAAATAAATTATAAAAATACAGATATAACAGAAGTCAACAAATCCAAAACAAACCGATTATTTATGTGAAGGTTTTTCGCCCTCTGTACATAGAACAGCCCTTTGTGTGTTTTTCACAGAGAGTGACATAGGGCATTTCTCAAACTCTGGCTTTGGCTTCGCGTAATTTTGTCCCCAGATTTGGCAAGATCTTGGATACTATTTTTGCTACATGTATATCAAAGTCTGATGTTTTAATCCGGAGCCCGAGTCTGTTAATATATTCACATATTCAAGGCTTCAGATTGGCAATGGGACTGGGGAATAGCTGGAGATGGAGATGAAGCCCAAGCCGAAGCTGAAGCCAGGGTTTGAGAAACCCCCATAATTCCTGTTTTTGTGGAGTGGATCACAAATATACAATAAGTAAACTGCATTCAAGTGAACAGTCAACTGTGGCATAACGGCATAAAGGCAAATATACATTGGAACTCACATCTGTCCTGTTGCAAGCTTTTAGAATTCTGAGGGCATTGCGGAGCACGTTGTCCAAGGGTGTGTTCCCCGCGACACAGGTGATGGCCAGCAGGTCAACGCTGGGCTGGGACAGTGCCATCATAATAGCAACCGCATCGTCCACTCCTGGGTCACAGTCAATGATCATCGAAAGTTTCTCTGCCATTTTTTCACAAAACCTAAAAGAAGTTTCAAGTTAATTACGTTACAAGTAAATGTTCACTCAAACAATGGATCATCATTGTGTTTATGAAACTAAGGCAAAATAGAAAAACATGTTTAGCATCCCTTCCCACTTCTTTTAGCAGCCACGTTTGTTTGTGTGTGTTTCTGGGGCTTTCCCAACATCAGGAAAATGCAAGCGGAAGAGATAAATGTCCCCAGTTGATTTTATGCAAATTATGAATGCATTTAGGGGACTTTAATGTCAGAGAATTCCATCTTGAAAAAAACGAGCAGACCTGCGGCAATCTTGGGAAAAATGCGGGCAGCAATTTTGGGAAAAAATGCAGGCAGCCATCTTGGAAAATATTGCCTAGAAAGATCTATAAATAGAGGTAAAAAACTCAATTTTCTTAAAAATGATGCAATTAAATGTAATGTTTTTTCTCCTCAAAGTGTATTGGGCAAAAAAACTGGCTTAGAACAGGGATGTATTCGAGTCCATCGCAAGCCCTCCAGTCCTAATCCCAATCGCAAGCTATTGAAATGAGCTTTGACAAAGGCATTCCTTTGTCATTGTTCATCCAGTTACTTGTGACCAGCTTTATGAAAGGACTTCTGACTGGACTTGCAAAAGGACTTGTGAAAGGCCTTGCAGAGACTAGACTACAACTCTGGCCTAAAATTTGTGTAGTGTGGTAACGAGCCCATCAAATGCTGTTCCCATCAATTCCAAGACCCTAGGCCCAGGAGACTTAGAAATTATGAGCTGATCAAAATAGAATAATCTGTACGCTTAGAGGTCCTCATGTAATAGGCCAACATAAGTAAACAAGCCGAGGAGAACTAAGTATTGTGGACAAACAAGCCCAGTTATTTGTTTGACAAGTTTTTTTTTCAAAGTAAATCAGTCAACTTGATTTATTGGAATGAGTTTGGCAAAGGGTTTCGTTCAAACTACTTCAGTCAAAATGATTACCAGTTGGAATAAGGGTTTTGTTGAAATTAAATCAGTCAAATTGATTAGCAGTTGGAATGAGTTTGGCAAGGGTCTTTTTTCAAACTTCCTCAAAATCAAATTGATTACCAGTTGATATGGGTTTTACAGTCAAATTGATTGATTATTTAATAGTAGCAATGAGTTTGGCAAGGGGTTTTAACACTTGATGTACTTTGTCATTATTTTGTAATCAGAGTGGCATCAAAATAAGAAAAAAATCAAACAAAATAAAAAACTGCTTACCAGTGCCACACCAGTCTGTCTGCCTGTCGTTCACCTCTGCCTTAATAGAGTACCGAAGTGATGAGGTCAATGCAGTGTTTGGAGCCAGAATACTTTTGGTATTTTGTGTCAACGTGTTTGCATGACTGGTTCTTAAAGGAGTGCCAACTGATGTCAGACTTCGGTACTCCATACGTGTACAACACTCACCATACATGTACATATATAACCTTGACCAAATTATACTGTGATGAACCTCTGAATAAAAAATAATGCCACCGATACTATAGGGCAGGTCAGCTGTTACTTGGGAACCGACCCACTGATTGTTCTCGTTCTTTTCTACCCTTGTTTGATGTCACTATTATCAGGGCCTTTTTTGAAACTTTTTCCCTTATCCCAGGTAATATGCGCACATATACAGGGTTAGTAAAGGTAAGCACTTATCCAGAACCACCAAAATGACATCGTCGCGCCTTGTGCCAATTCAATAAAGCCTTGTGCCTATTCAATAAGGCCTTGTGCAATTTCATTAACCCTAACAGCCCAAGACTTTTTACTAGAATCCTTCCCTAACCACACAAACTCCAACACTGTGTAGTAAACCAATGGCACATTCTTTGTACTTAGACAAAATCAGGGCATCAAGTCCCATGCAAAGTGATGGTGCCAAGGTTGGTTAATCACACAAAATTCAACACAAATGTGGTGTTTGATTTTGGCAGGTTTGGGTTAATACATGACGATGTCGTTTTGGTTGTTCCGGAACAGTGACTTCCGTCAGTAACACACGACTTGCATATACAAAAATAAACAAAAATAATATATAAAGGTTCGTTATTTCATGTCTTGAATCACACAAAGTATAAACAATATTTTCTCATATTTCAGTACAAATTCTCTGCATATCATTGTTTTTTTAATGTATCAAAACAGAATGGGTTTTCATTCTCTCTAGTCTATAGGTCTGAAAATTGGTTTCGAAATTCACTACCTTGTAGACACTGAGAAACAATAGAGGACAAAAGGATGGTCTACGCAAGGAAATTCTAAAGAGGAGGATGTCTCGGCAAGGAGATTTGTGCACAAAGTCTATGGGGGAATGCAAAGGAACAAAGCCATGTCTCCACAGGGATATACAATTTTAAATGGTGGGATAATTTCTTTGGTATCTATTGAAGATTCTTCTATTTCGATCTGGACCCAGTCAAACTGTAAAGGTGGTGGGGCTGGCAACCTCAAATGTGGCCAACCCCATCACCTCTGTTGTAGCCCTTTACCCAGAGTGGCTTTTAGCCTTGTATTGGGCGACTTGCATATACAAAATAAACAAAAATAATAAATAAAGGTTTATTTCATGTCTTGAATCACACAAAGTATAAATACTGTCTTCAAATCTCTACCAATTCTATATCATACTTTTAATAACCTTAATAAATAGTTAGATATGGAAATATGGTTCAATTTTTATGAGCATACGGTTATCATTGAAATAGCAAATGCTCATGGCCATTACTGGGGGGGGGGGGGGGGATGGGTCACACCCCCTATTAGTCATTTTTGTTGACAGCAAATTGCTGTTGCCGAAATCATCTCGTCGTTGTGGGCAAAAAGTGGGAACTGAAGGATATAATAAAACAAATTGTAGAACAAATAAAACAAATAAAACCAAAAAAATAATAAAAATAGTTGAACAATCTCAAAGTTCAGTTCTATAAATCTTTGGTCAACTGAAGAGGGTTTGTTGGATGTAAACAAGTAGAAATCAAAACATTCACAAAACCAAACAAAAATCAACTTCTCAATAGAAAAAGTCATTTCTACTTCTAACTCTGAATTCCACGGAGCGACTTTCCTCTTCACAGCTACTCTGCTATCGTCTCCTCAAACAGCTTTCTCAGGATGTCCGTATTACACCGTATCACCACCTCGACCTGTGGCCCCAGAGGCAGGCCCTCCGTGTTCTTAGCCCGGCGGACCATCTGACCCCTGGTGACCTGACCTTGCAGCTCCACCGCCAGCGGGCAGGTCACGGCTTCCAGGACTATCTCGGGCTGTATCGCGACAGCCATTGCCAGAGCATCACACACCTTGAACGTGGCCCTTCGGGCCCGCACGAGGGCCACAAACTGGCCATGCAGAATGGTATGCACGAACCTGCCCTTGGGAGTAGCAGTGGCTGACCATTTGTCAAACCACTCCTTGAATTTGTAAAACAAAAAAGAACAAGTGTAAGTTATGCAAAATTGAGCAAAGGCTGACCAAAACATGTGGTCGGTGCACATTTATACAGCCAAAATATACTAAAAAGTGCATTGCCCACCAACTGCGTTAGCTTGCAAAACTATTTGCGCCAGCTTGCAAAGCCAAAAATAGCGCAAGTAGCGCAGCAGTGGGCAAGCGTTCTTGCGAAAGCTTGTGCAAATTAAGCTTGCGAAATGGCTTCGCAAGCTGTTGCGCTAGTTTTGAACCTGCCCAAAAATAGGCACCATTTGACCTGAAAAATCTGAGATTTTTTGCGAATTCTTGAGATTGTTGCAAAAAATTGCAAAATTTGCAAATAGCGCAATATATCGAACATTTTTTGCGGAAAAATTTGGCGAAAAAATTCGCAAGATAAAGCAAGCTAATGCAGTTAGTGGGCAAGTTGCATAAGTGTGTACCAACACCACAATGCATTTGTTTGCACCATTTTGATTTTGACTTGAGATCAAATCCTTGCATCAGGTTTTCTCCATGGACTATATCAAGTCCCACGCATCAAACTTAGGATGGCATTAGTATTGTGCCTGCTTGCGTAAACTGCCCCATCATCATCAAAATTACAGTCAGGCATGGATCCAAGTGGCCACCCAAGGGACCAGATCAGAAAAAAGTCTCAGTCCCGGTCTACGTCTTGGACCACCAGGTCTCGGTCTTGGACCACCAGGTCTCGGTCTTGGAGAACCAGGGGCCAATTTCACAGAGCTGCTTAAGCGCAAAATTTGCTTAAGCACAAAAAACCTTGCTTAATCAAATCAGGTTACCAGCCAAAACTCCATGTCATGTATATTGCTCGTGACTGGTATTTAGCTGTTGTTTACTTAGCATAACAATCAGACAGAGTTTTAGCTGGTAACCATATTTTACTATTAAGCTAGGTTTTTTTGTGCTTAAGCAAATTTTGTGCTTAAGCAGCTCTATGAAATTAGCCCCCCAGATCTTGGTCTCGAACCACCAGGTCTCAGTCTTGGTCTTGGAGATCTAGGTCTCGGTTTATGCCTTGAACGACTAAGTCTCGGTCTTAATTGGACCACCAGGTCTCGATCTCAGTCTTGGACAACTAGGTCTCAGTCTTAGAGACCCAAGTCTTGGTCTTGGACCACCAGATCTTGGTCTTGGACCACCAGATCTTGGTCTCAGACCACCAGGTCTTGATCTCAGCCTTGGAAGACCAGGTTTCAGTCTTAGAACTAGTCTCAGTGTTCTTGGACCACCAGGTCTTGGTCTTAGATGCATAGGTCTCTTGACTTCAACACTACTTGGTAGTACCTGAACCAGTGATGTAGTCGACACCATCACAAGACCAGGCACAAGACCAGGCACAAGACCAGGCACAAGACCAGGCACAAGACCAGGCACAAGACCAGGCACAAGACCAGGCACAAGACCAGGCACACAAGACCAGGCACACAAGACCATGCACACAAGACCATGCACAAGGCCAGCTTGTTACAGAAACAAGTAACAGGCATAAACCATGACAAAGGAATGCTTTTATTACAGTTCATTTGAATAGCTTGGGACTTGAATTAATACTGAAGGTCTTGTGATGGTCTTGCGTTGGTCTTGCAGGGTCTTGTGACGGTCTCGACTACATCACTGACCTGAACTGATGTTTAAATGCAAACCTACCCATGGTAGTCCAGTATGCAGACACGTCTCCCATGGAACAACTACCGTTGGACACTGGACGGTGCTCGTTACTATATGAGCTGCCTCAGGGTCCGAGCAGAAGTTGAACTCAGCTGCATCTGTCAGGCTTCCAGACCCTTCGGCAAAAAGGGAAAAATGATTGTATTAAAGTTATCGTTCAAGAAACAAAGACTGAGAAATAGTCAATAGCAAGTGAGCTGCTTAAGACTTCACTGAACTTCCCTGTTGATGCCAAGTTTTAGAAACTAACCTATAATTATTCAAAAATACATGTACCTGGGACAGATTAAGTATTCGTATTAGTCTAGAGCCCGTCACACGAATGTGTTTAAACCTTCATTCATAAATGCCTCAGCGAGTTTCACTATCCCTATTGGTCGAGAGCCTGTCACGTGGGTGTGTTTAAACGGTTGTTTAAACACGGCTGGAAGTTGTTTAAACACGGCGCAGTTTTAAACATTTTTTCCGGTGTCCCACGAATTGTAGAGTCCTACAATATCTGGTCCATTTTATTGGTTGAACACTCACTCTCCTAATAACGCAAGCGCAATACTACCGATATGTCCGTATTTAGAGTCCATAATTTCACACTACACCGGCACTGCTGCGTTCTGCAATTACCTGGCGAGTGCGTCGCGCGCGCGTCAATTTCCATATAAGGAAATGTTTACCACTACTCGCGCGTGGCATGAACTATTAAATAGCTGAACGGGTTTTTTACAAACCAAGGTAAAACAAATTGAACAAAATCATTGGAAATTTCCAATTTTAGGTGGTTTTTGCTTAATTATACAAAAAGGCATTTTATGAATGGGAATAAATATGTGCTGGGCCGTACGTTTAAAACCGCCTTGGGGCCTGGGCGCTTGATAATGACCCTCGCCTTCGGCTCGGGTCATTATCAAGTGCCCAGGCCCCAAGGCGGTTTTAAACATACGTTTAAAACCGGCCCAGCACATATTTATTCCCTTATTTAACCCTTGTGCTATTTAAAAGGTCAAAATCAGTCAAAATTTTCTTCCACCTCCCCTGCCTTTACTTTGTACACAGACAGGGTCAGATTACATGTGGTTTGTACATGTGGCAGAAGGGTCACAAACAATCACCTTGACTGATTTTGACCCATACAACAACATGGCTCAGAATGCATGTTTGCATAGGAGGGTTAATAGCCACTACGAGTTGTTTAACCCATTGTGCCCGTCTTTTATAATAAGGCGATGTAATTATGGCAGACGGGTTTGTGCAGCCAAGCATAACGCACACAATAGGCGAATAATGGAATGAATACGCAGGTATAGACGTCAACCGGCCAGGTGTTGTTTTTTTTCTTCAAACTGCGGCTATAGCCATCATTCGTGTATATGTGACAGAACTGGGCCAAATTTCATTGAATCCGTAACACTGGTTGTGCCTATGGCCTGCGGCATTTCTGTGCTATCAAGATAGCAAAGAAATTCTGTGCCAACTTCGTAAGCACGGAATCCTTGTACGTATGAGCACAAGCCAAAATTCCTTGGTAACCCGTGAAATATGCTAAGGCGAAAAAAAGAAAACAAATTTCGCTTCCCTGCCCACTTCCTTTTAAAGGCCGCCTGTATTTTTAAAAACATTTTTACCACAGAAAAATTATGTATAGAAAACCAAATAATTATGTCAACCAGTCAGTCGGAAAATAAATACTTGCGAGTCGCAAGTTTTTTGTTTTTTTTGCTGATATGGTGCTACAAACATACTAAAAAACAATTTAAATATGTTCAGTTCTCTTATCCGACATGTCTCTTTCATTTTTAATGCGTCTTTGAACAGGGAAACACCAACGGTTGGCAGAATTTTTTATAAATGACGGCCATCTTGAAAAAACCTCTTCCTCCTTTTTTTTGAAAACCCGGACGTGAAACATGTTTTTTTTTACTCGGCCTATAACTGCTAGTGTAGAATTTTCCACTATAATTTGCAGCGATTTTTGGCTGACCTTTGCAGATTCCACGACATTGGGCCCTGGCTATTCCCAGCTGATGATATACAATTGAGAAGGAATTTAGAATGGGAATAAAAATGTGAAGACCTGATCTTTATTAGTCAATAATGACCTTGGAGGGTTGTTGCTGCTGTTAACAGACCTCACCTTCAGCTCAATCAATTTGCTATGACACTCCTAAAAAGGACACTTTTTTATGAAAAGGCACTTATGAATGGGAATAAAAATGTGATGACCCGAACTTTATCTGTCAATAATGATGAAGAACATGATTACCAACCAAACGTTCATGTGATGATGTATACTGCTTGTGACTGGTATTCAGCAGTTGTTAGCTCAGCATGAAAATGGAGTTTTGACTAGTAAGCCGTTTTTTTATTCTAAGTAAGACTTTTTGTGCCCATCAAAGTGTTTGTGCGTTGGAATCAACAAGGCATGTCATGAAATATGTCAGTATTGTCAACGAGCATGTAATTACCCTCCGTGTTGCCGCCCATGATTACCAGCTTCTTCAGTCTACCGGTGAACTCCGGATCCAACCGGATGGCCAGGGCCAGATTGGTCAGCGGTCCGATGGCAAGCATGGTCAACTCCCCAGGACGCTCCTTGGTCATGCGAATTATGGCATGGACGGCGTGCTCCGATTGGACCAAGTCCAGGCTGGGCGGGTCTGGGTCCGCCACGCCCCCTAATCCGTCTGAACCGTGCACGTTGTGGGCATCCCTGTAGACCAGATTCAGCAGGGATTTGTTTGCACCTCTGTAAACAGGAATCTGTAGAGACAATGAAAATACTGTAATCAGTCTAGTCGAGTTGAGTACTTTCTACCTGTGTAGCAAATACTGTCAAGTATTAATTAAATAGCCCTATACCTTACTTCATAAATTTATTAAATTCTAAGTAAGTCCCCCTTTTTATTGTGTCGGTTGGTGTGTGGATTTATATATATTTATTTATTTTTAATATATGTGTTTTTAGTAGTATGTTTTAATGTTTGCATATTGTTGTTACATTTTGTATTGTGTATGTAAATCCTTTTTTTGTGTTTTTGCCTGCTTTTAGTGACCTTGTTTGTATGTATTTTCAGATGATATTTTTTCCATGCTAGTGCAATTTTCTTTTTTATCTGGTCTTTAATTGTGTTTACATATTAATATTTTTAATTTATGTCTTAATTATTGTAATGGCTTTGTAATTTGACCTTTGGGTCACGATAATTGCCAATTTAATAAAATTAACATTGAAATTGAAATTGAGTAGAGCCGCGATTCGGGCCATCCAGTAAAAGTATTAGAATCCCAGTTCCAAGTAACAGGTAACATAGTCCAGAACATCTAACTTTTTGAGCAGCACTTATTGAATTTGAAAGGTCATCCAATCACCACTGCTTGAGACGTTTCAAGAACTCAAACTCACATCTGTCCTGTTGCAAGCTTTTAGAATTCTGAGGGCATTGCGGAGGACGTTGTCCAGGGAAGTGTTCCCCGCGACACATGTGATGGCCAGTAGGTCAACAACGGTGGGCCGGGACAGCGCCATCATAATAGCAACTGCATCGTCCACTCCTGGGTCACAGTCAATGATCATTGAAAGTTTCTCTGCCATTTTCTCAAAGTCTACAAGACAAATGAAATTGCAATTTAATTAAACGATCTTATTATTTAATTAAAAAAATAAAATAACATATTACACCCACTATGTGCTACATTATCATTAAAAACAAATTCTGCTTGAATTTCTTTAACAGTAAGATGGGCCCTAGTTAGCAATTATAATCAACTGTTACCACCCCCCCCCCCCCCCCCCCCCCCCCTCACAAAAAGTGTCCCTTGCGAAATAGTGTCGGCTGGGCATGCACAGTAGATGAACTATCACTAAAAGCTATTTCAACAAATCCACGAATCCTTAGTAATCACAGGTAAAAAGGAAAGCGTTCAATAAAATTGTAAAATGAAAATTAAGATGAAAAATGCACGATGTCTTGATATCGACAGCCCGAGCTCAACCTACCCCTAGAACTATGGGGCTCCTACCGGAGCTCCGATAGGAGCCCCATAGTTCTAGGGGTAAGCTCAACCATGGAGGTAGGAAAAGCCATGTGCACGCTCAGTAATTAACACGGATACTATTGGCAAGACTCCCTGAACAATGTGACGTCATAGGCGTAGGACCAATCAGATGCTAATATGCTAATACGCGGACACTATTTCGCGTACCCCCCATCAAAATCGGTCAAGAACAGCAAAATCTTGGAAAATAACCAACCCTCTGTGATAACAACTGTCTAAACATGTGGCACAACCTGTTATTTCAAGATTTATGTCAGCAAAATCTGTACAAAATGAGGAAGAAATCAACATGAATGTGAACACTTTGAAGTTACATGGTGCCAAGAACTTCTCACAGAAAACACAAACTTTCTTTCCCTATATTGCACTAAAATGTCCCAACAAAATTCTCAAAATTAAAGGTTGTGCCAAGTGTTTATACAATTATGAACACAAATGGATGGTTATTTTCCAAGATTTGCTGTTCCTTACCGATGTTGGTGGCGGGTATTAAAGTAAAATCTTTCCTATCGCTCAACTCATGACGATATTTAGCACAGTCGTTTGACTGGTTCCGCAAACGGTAATCGTCTGAAGCGTCCGGTGGCGAAAACACTTACTTTCCGAGGAGGGTACCCATCCATAAATAACCGGAAATAACTCAAGTCAACTAGAGTACACAAATAATTCTGTAAGTATTTGGAAGAATAACGTTTACAAGCTTTTTCCAGCAGTGGCCTGGATGTGATTTCTCTACAAAAATGGAAAGGTGATTTTGGTGGATGTGATATTGGAGCTAGAATGTGATTTTGGCAGGGATTATCCAAAATCACATCCGAGCCAGAAATCACATCCAGGATTAAGTCGTTAAAGTCCAAGATCACATCCTGTGTTAGCACCTTGCCAAAATCACATCCACTGTCTGGCCACTTAACTAAAATCACATCCAGTGTCTGGGCCCTAGCTAAAATCACATCGTGTTTTCACACCTCTTCAAAATCACATCCAGGATTAAGTCATAAACCCCAATATCACATCCTGGTTGCCCACTAGTCAAAGATCACATCTGTCAAAGGGGATTGACAGCTCTATCATTCAATATCACATCCTTGTGGTCAGGCGCACAGCCATAAAGCCAAGATAATAATCCCTGACTATAACAGCTATGTTTACCAATTAATTATGGGTCAACAGTGGCCAAGATAATTAGTTTGTCTGTAGCCAGACCATGCTTACTGTTATGATTACATGTACACAATGTACATGTTCTGTTGTGTGTACCAGTAGCTACATATGTAGGGCATATTATTATTAGTGTTGACACATAGAGGTAGAAAACGCCTGTTAAAACAATTTAATGATATTGATTTGATTGATACTCTCTGAAACTAGATCTTGGAAGATCGTTTTCCTGGGTCTTTTGAAGTCACGGTAATAGATTTTCCTCAAATGACCTTTTAGGGTACTTGTTCCATTTATAGAGTATAATGATGACATTTTGCTTTTTGGGTCTAAAATGAGCACCGATGAGTTAATTTTTATAAAACTCGACGTGAAATGTCGCAACAACCTACCCAATCACATATGGGAAGAAAAAGGAACTTCATGCAAAATTTCAAAGTTTATGGCCAAAAATGACCTTTTAGGGTACTGGTAGTGAGTACAATAATACAATTTTGGTTTTTGGCTCTAAAATGAGCACCGATGAGTCCACTGTTATGAAACTTGACGTGAGATGTCGCAACAACCTACCCAATCATATACTGGAAGAAAAAGGACCTTCATTGAAAATTTCAAATTTTATGGCCAAAAATGACCTTTTTGGTACTTGTTCCATTATATTGTTCCAAGTATAAAACTAAACTTAAAATTTTTAGGTTTTTGGCTCTAAAATGAGCAGCGATGCGTCCACTCTTATGAAACTTAACGCGAGATGTCGCAACAACCTACCCAATCACATAAGGGAAGAAAAAGGACCTTCATGCAAAATTTCAAATGTTATGACCAAACATTACATTTTTAGGGTACCAGTACTTGTTTCAAATAATAAAGTATAATAATAAAATTTTAAAGTACAATCATGAAATTTTGGTTTTTGGCTCTAAAATGAGCACCGATGAGTTGATTTTTATAAAACTTGATGTGAGATGTCGCAACAACCTACCCAATCATATACTGGAAGAAAAAGGACCTTCATTGAAAATTTCAAAGTTTATGGCCAAAAATGACCTTTTAGGGGTACTTGTTCCATTTATAGAGTATAATGATGACATTTTGCTTTTTGGGTCTAAAATGAGCACCGATGAGTTAATTTTTATAAAACTCGACGTGAGATGTCGCAACAACCTACCCAATCACATATGGGAAGAAAAAGGAACTTCATGCAAAATTTCAAATTTTATGGCCAAAAATGACCTTTTAGGGTACTGGTAGTGAGTACAATAATACAATTTTGGTTTTTGGCTCTAAAATGAGCACCGATGAGTCCACTGTTATGAAACTTGACGTGAGATGTCGCAACAACCTACCCAATCATATACTGGAAGAAAAAGGACCTTCATTAAAAATTTCGAATGTTATGGCAAAAAATGACTTTTTAGGGTACCGGTACTTGTTCAATTATTAAAGTACAATCATGAAATTTTGGTTTTTGGCTCTAAAATGAGCACCGATGAGTTGATTTTTATAAAACTTGACGTGAGATGTCGCAACAACCTACCCAATCATATACTGGAAGAAAAAGGACCTTCATTGAAAATTTCAAATTTTATGGCCAAAAATGACCTTTTAGGGTACTTGTTTCATTTATAGAGTATAATGATGACATTTTGCTTTTTGGGTCTAAAATGAGCACCGATGAGTTAATTTTTATAAAACTCGACGTGAGATGTCGCAACAACCTACCCAATCACATATGGGAAGAAAAAGGAACTTCATGCAAAATTTCAAATTTTATGGCCAAAAATGACCTTTTAGGGTACTGGTAGTGAGTACAATCATGAAATTTTGGTTTTTGGCTCTAAAATGAGCACCGATGAGTTGATTTTTATAAAGCTTGACGTGAGATGTCGCAACAACCTACCCAATCATATACTGGAAGAAAAAGGACCTTCATTAAAAATTTCGAATGTTATGGCAAAAAATGACTTTTTAGGGTACCGGTACTTGTTCAATTATTAAAGTACAATCATGAAATTTTGGTTTTTGGCTCTAAAATGAGCACCGATGAGTTGATTTTTATAAAACTTGACGTGAGATGTCGCAACAACCTACCCAATCATATACTGGAAGAAAAAGGACCTTCATTAAAAATTTCGAATGTTATGGCAAAAAATGACTTTTTAGGGTACCGGTACTTGTTCAATTATTAAAGTACAATCATGAAATTTTGGTTTTTGGCTCTAAAATGAGCACCGATGAGTTGATTTTTATAAAACTTGACGTGAGATGTCGCAACAACCTACCCAATCATATACTGGAAGAAAAAGGACCTTCATTGAAAATTTCAAATTTTATGGCCAAAAATGACCTTTTAGGGTACTTGTTCCATTTATAGAGTATAATGATGACATTTTGCTTTTTGGGTCTAAAATGAGCACCGATGAGTTAATTTTTATAAAACTCGACGTGAGATGTCGCAACAACCTACCCAATCACATATGGGAAGAAAAAGGAACTTCATGCAAAATTTCAAATTTTATGGCCAAAAATGACCTTTTAGGGTACTGGTAGTGAGTACAATCATGAAATTTTGGTTTTTGGCTCTAAAATGAGCACCGATGAGTTGATTTTTATAAAACTTGACGTGAGATGTCGCAACAACCTACCCAATCATATACTGGAAGAAAAAGGACCTTCATTGAAAATTTCAAATTTTATGGCCAAAAATGACCTTTTAGGGTACTTGTTCCATTTATAGAGTATAATGATGACATTTTGCTTTTTGGGTCTAAAATGAGCACCGATGAGTTAATTTTTATAAAACTCGACGTGAGATGTCGCAACAACCTACCCAATCACATATGGGAAGAAAAAGGAACTTCATGCAAAATTTCAAATTTTATGGCCAAAAATTACCTTTTAGGGTACTGGTAGTGAGTATAATGATGACATTTTGCTTTTTGGGTCTAAAATGAGCACCGATGAGTTAATTTTTATAAAACTCGACGTGAGATGTCGCAACAACCTACCCAATCACATATGGGAAGAAAAAGGAACTTCATGCAAAATTTCAAATTTTATGGCCAAAAATGACCTTTTAGGGTACTGGTAGTGAGTACAATAATACAATTTTGGTTTTTGGCTCTAAAATGAGCACCGATGAGTTGATTTTTATAAAACTTGACGTGAGATGTCGCAACAACCTACCCAATCATATACTGGAAGAAAAAGGACCTTCATTGAAAATTTCAAATTTTATGGCCAAAAATGACCTTTTTGGTACTTGTTCCATTATATTGTTCCAAGTATAAAACTAAACTTAAAATGTTTAGGTTTTTGGCTCTAAAATGAGCAGCGATGCGTCCACTCTTATGAAACTTAACGTGAGATGTCGCAACAACCTACCCAATCACATAAGGGAAGAAAAAGGACCTTCATGCAAAATTTCAAATGTTATGGCCAAACATTACATTTTTAGGGTACCGGTACTTGTTTCAAATAATAAAGTATAATAATTAAATTTTAGCTTTTTGGCTCTAAAATGAGCACCGATGGGTCGACTGTTATGAAACTTGACGTGAGATGACAAAATCCTACCCAATCACATATGGGAAGAAACATGCTTCAAGCATTGTTTTCAATACTAAAAATAAGGGCATTGCAGTGTAGTGTACTGTAAAAGTGAGCAGGCATTTCAGCATACATGTACAGTACATGATGCACACCTATGGGCATGCATACATGTACATGCAGGTTTTATGGCTCTCCTGATCTGCATAACAAACACTGACACAACTGATAAGAGGAATTAAGTAGTGGGGTGTGAATGGGCAATTCCTGGAAACTGGCTGAGGAAGATGCCAGCATGCACCTACACATCACACATGTAGTATACAAACTGTGTGTAGGTGGCCCTGTGTGCATGTAAACAGAACAATGTACATGTACTTCTGGTACTCCATTTGTTCAAATCAGCCAAGTACATGTATCTTGAGCCATTCACAGCCTGCTCTATTCCTTCCGTCCTTCATGATGTAGTGCAACAAATTCTAAGAAAAAGTACATGTACATGCATAGGTTTTCATGTAATCTTTTGATAAAAAGGCTACTTGAATTGGACATATGCAAAGTACATGTGTATATATTATCAACCATGTTTTTAGAGTTTCTAAATTCTAGACCACTTGGATATATCTAACAATTAAAGGGACACGTAAATTGCCTTCAAATGTCATGAAATGTTGCTGTTTGGAAATGTTCCTTATCTTTTATAAGAGTTGTTCATGCAAAAAAACATGTATAATGTGTTGTAAATATAGTGAGTGGTGATTACAAAACAAAAAATTGGTCGCTGACCCCTGACATCTGACCCGCGAAACATAGACTTATTTCCAGTAGTAAATACCACCGTCTAAATAATGCGCAAAATACGCTGTAAGAGTCTTTAGGCTGGCGCTGCAGCCAGTGGCCTTGTGAACCTATCAAATGATCGCCAGGTACAATTCTCTACCTCGCGACACATATCGCCAGTGCTGCGCGCCGTGCCACAGTACATCAAAATGGATCAACAGAACGTACTTCAACCGTCCGCCATTTTGTGGAGTCACAAATTATGGCGGACCGTACGTTATTTGTCACGAAATTAAACAAAAACCACGCAACTTGAAGGGATAGTTATGTGAATCTTTATATTCTACTTTTAAAAAAGCTTCCCAACCATATCCATTTCAGTTTTAAAGCCCAAATCGCAAAATCCAAAGCAATGTGTCCCTTTAAAACAGCACATAAGATGAAAAATAGAGAACATAACAATCCAAAATACACGTAGTCAAGGATAATATAAGCTGCGATCCAAATAATAATGTCAAATAAAGTAAACATCATGACATACATTGTGGCCCAACAAAATGAATCACAAGTCGGCAGAGTTCGGGCCCTTACTTGCATGAGTACAATGGAAACTAATAGGAACTGTTCGGATTTTTAACCACTTAATGTTCATATGGATTGTAAAATCTTAAAATAAATCAAGTCATATAAAAACTGTTGTTCAGCCAATTGTACACATCTTTCCATAATTTCTAATGCACCCAAAAAATATAAGTCATAAAATGTTTTTAAGTAAGTTCATTTCGTAGGATCTGGTTGTCAACTCAACATGGATGTGTTCTGAAAGGGATATAACTCATGTACATTATTTAAAAGAGCTAGTTGATGAAAAAAAACTGCATGTGGCACATATGTCCTATTGTGTATAACAATTTGTGTCCCTTAACATTCGCATTTTTGAAAATCCATTTTTTTTAAGCTGGCAGAACCACAATTAACTATAAACATTAGCTTATCATAGCATCTGTTGAATATCATGTGACATTCTTCATGCAAATCTGGGACAAACAAACTTGTACAGACTTCAAAAGCACATAGCCATTGACTAAGAGAAATATGTCACCATAAACTCATTTTTTATAGAATCAACAGTGTAGCCAATTGTATCTTTTATACATATGTACCATGTCTACACACTCAAAGCTTTTGCATGGAGCATTTACATGTATGGGGAGACTTTTAAAAATCCATTGACTGTCACTGTGTGATGAATACATCCTTTGATTAGAAGGCCAACCTGACCAACCCTATTGACTGGTCTAAAGCAGAGTCAGCAGCCTGGGAGATTAGGATTCTTATCAGCACTAATCCCATTAGGAGTATGATAAGCGATCCTGCCTGAATGAATCCACTTCATTTTTGTGCAACTTAATATCATGATATAAGCCGATATAAATATTAAAATCATTACATGTGTGAGATGTTGTTTTGTTTTCTTTTTCTAATGGTAAAAATCAATAAAGAAATGACAGAGAACGACCATTACGGTCTGCAATGAAAATAGTTCCAGCACTCATCCAGGGAGATGTGTTGGTCACAGGAGTTTGTTTATTTAAGTGATTATGGGGATTATCTTGGCTGGACATGGGAGGAGTGTGTTTTATAATTATACTCAAACCCACTGGGGTTGAAAAGGATATACCCTAGATTTTCTAATGGGCTGTTCTCCTAACTTGCTACTGCAGGCATACATCGTTTTAATTTTTTCCAGTCATAAAGCAAATGAGAACAATAGTGAACTTTCTTCACCACTGCACGATACATCTCTATTTAAAGGATTGTCACATTAATTTCATGTGAGTAATGTTGCATCTACAAAAACAACCATACTGCTTCGTGTCTTGTGATGATGGTGCAGTTTTCCCAAAAGGGAAAATCCCCCGTTTTGTGGAAGACGGTTGTACACCTTTGAAGAACATTACAATTTAAAACTCTCATCGCCATGTTCATCATTGGAGTAATTTATGTACGATGTTGTGAAACAGGTTAAAATGTCATCTGGTCTAGCTCAGCTGACAACTAAAGCCTTTTCAAGAAGTAAATAATTTGTATGTATGTATGATAACCTACACAAGGATACTGTGGGAGCGCACTTGGTAGAATTAGATTATCAATGAAGCCCGCATCACATGCTACAAAGCGAATGTTTGATATATGGGTGAATTCAAATTTTATCAACCCTACACGTCAGCCAATCAGAGCCGAATTTAGATTTTTTGACAGAAGTGTGTCCATGGCAGTTGATTGTCCATACCCGTCGGTCGACTCTATTGCATTAATTAACATGGAGACCTGCAAGAAGCAATTGTCTGTGAAAGATTCTGACGTGAAAATTATGCCTAATTATTTGGTCTATCGGTACTTTTTTAATGTGAAATATGGATGCAAAATCGTTCAAATTGATTCCAGTGTGATTTAGCAGTATCATTATTATTGCGATGGCTTCATTTTGGTGTCATGACAAAGAAATTGCAACAAGTAGTGAAAAGTGTTCGGGAAATTGTAAAGTTGTTCAGTGTACATAAATACGGGGTCGCATTTTAACATACGAACAATTCAAATCAATGTATTGATTAGATGAAATAACTTGCAGTAATGAATTTTTAAAGATTTGAAAATGAAGCTAAACAACTCTAATCTTCAGGCATGACCATATATCATAATTCAAAAGGATTAACGGTTGAGCAATGTCAAATAATACATGAATGTCATGGATTGGCAACTGTCATTTTTCAAATGAAAATGAGTTATTTTCATACCAAGTTGAAGCGTTCTATTTGGAGTTTGCGCACAAACTGTCTTAATTGTCTATGTGACCGCTGGTACCCCAATGGAAATATGCCTTAAAAATTGCTTTATTAGGCTATCCCAGAAAGGATCAACTGTTTTGTTTTTAATTAACTGTACATGTACATGTGTACCCCTGTTATGTGTATCTATCTATTTGTGAATATTGATTTTCTGAAAAATAAATAAATAGCCTCCATATTGGGAACATAAGTCTTTTCAGGGACGACTCTTGTTTTACCTCTTAAACATAACAGCACTTGATGTCATTTTTTTCTGAATTTAATCTAAGCCCAACAGAAGTAGCTACTGACAATTTACATTCTAATTTAAGTTAACAAATTGTGGTTTTCCACGATTATATTGGTTTGATTCATTTGATTTGCTTTAATTTGGAAGCGTCCATATAATACATGTAAAAGGGTAAAATCCAAAAAGGTATTTCAGAAAATTTTGTTGAAAGAAACATTGTATTGTGCCATTGTGAACGAAACAATAAGTTGTGGGTTTATAGAAATGACACAATAATAAATCAAATAGAAATTGTCCGTCATGCATTGCAAAATTGTTATAAATATAGTTTTAATATATGTGTGGTTTCTTTGGCATATTACAACAATGCTAACTTCTTTTAATACAAACGTTGCTCAAAGCATATAAGGGGGTGTTGCAGGTTTCCATCATCAATTATGTTATTAGGTTGAGTGGTATGACAGGAATTACAGTATGGATGGGGAAATCAACCAATCAAACGGTAAAACTATAGCCTTAATTGTGAGACTGGTATTGGTTACGCCATTAAAGATACAATTGTAGGTTCATTCACGGAGGTTGTGTTTTCCTAGTTACTAATTTTCCATTGGATGGCTTCGTCTACAAACATGCGCTTGCAATGAACAATTTACTGTTGAAGAAAAGATATTACCATGACTTCAAAAGACACAGGAAAACGATCTTCCAAGATCTAGTTTCAGAGACCATCAATCAAATAAATATCATTAAATTGTTTTAACAGGCGTTTTCTACCTCTATTATGTGTCAACACTAATAATAATGCCCTACATATAGCAACACATAACAGAACATGTACATGTAATCATAACAGTAAGCATGGTCTGGCTACAGACAAACTAATTATCTTGGCCACTGTTGACCCATAATTAATTGGTAAACATAGCTGTTATAGTCAGGGATTATTATCTTGGCTTTATGGCTGTGCGCCTGACCACAAGGATGTGATATTGAATGATAGAGCTGTCAATCCCCTTTGACAGATGTGATCTTTGACTAGTGGGCAACTAGGATGTGATATTGGGTTTTATGACTTAATCCTGGATGTGATTTTGAAGAGGTGCGAAAACACGATGTGATTTTGGCTAGGGCCCAGACACTGGATGTGATTTTGGTTAAGTGGCCAGACAGTGGATGTGATTTTGGCAAGGTGCTAACACAGGATGTGATCTTGGAATTTAACGACTTAATCCTGGATGTGATTTCTGGCTCGGATGTGATTTTAGTGGTGTGGATGTGATATTGGCTAATCCCTACCAAAATCACATCCAGGCGAGTCACCTTTCCATTTTTGTAGAGAAATCACATCCAGGCCATTCACAGTGAGTTGTTTGACCGGTTACGCAAACATTTGCTAGTTTCGCAAACAGCGCCCTCTACCTATACTAATACGTGTTTACTACCTGAACTTAATGTCTGGACATCGACAGTTGTGCTGCCACTGTGCCAGTTTGGGGGAGGGGAAACATTTTATTCAGTATTTTGTTCGCATGTTTCAGAAATTCGGTGATATTCTTCAGCAATTTCTCCAGTACAATAAAAACAAAGGTAGGTGGAATAGGTACTTTGTTGTTTGCTGAAAAAAAAATAGGACGGTGAGGATGGTTTAGTTTTTGTTTTTGAATGAAAAATTACATAAAAAAAAAAAAAACACAAGCTTTTTTCAGTGGTGAGTGTTCAATGATTTTGCAAACGTTTGCTGACCATGTAATGGTTTCATGAAAATATTCCAGGCGCGGATTCAGGGTGGGGGTTTGGGGGTCGAACACCCCCCCCCTTCTTGTTGCCAATTCTTTTTTGCTTTTAAGTGCCTATGCCTAGCCCTAGTATAGCAATCCAGAAAAGAAAAGCAAAACCCCATATTTTTAAAGGTCTTTCGTGTACGAACAAAACAAAGGTTAAACATGTTACATGGCGCCACCAACGTTGAGAAATTTTTCGGGAATATAAACTCCGTTTACCGGTACCTCGAGCACAAACAAGTTTTCTGGTAGTTTTTGAAATACTAAGAGCCTTTTCCAGCGGTGAGTGTTTCGACTGCATTGATCTCCATTTTTGACCGGTTCCGCAAACGTTTGTTGGTTTCGCAAACAGCGCCCTCTACCTATACTAATATGTGTTTACTGTGTGTTCCATCCCAGACATCGGAGGGGAAACATCCAAACTCTTTCTTCTTTGCATATCTCATTTCAGGGATATTCTTGAGCAATTTTACAATAGACCCAACAAATTTTTTCCCCTTTAGGTTAAGGAAAAATGTCATGTTTCCTGTAAAATAAAAAACAAAGGGTTGGTACCTTCCGGGTCTGTTTTGATTACCAGAAAAAAATCGGATGGCGAGTATGGTTTATTTTTTATGTATTTGAGAAAAAAAGCATTCGCAAGCTTTTTCAGTGGTGTTTTGAATAATTCCGTAAACGTTTGCTGGTTCCAATGCACTCATAAAATATTCATTATTTGTATGTGAAACAACTGTATGTTCAATCTGCATGTGCTGTTCAGCTTTAGATGGTGATGCAATTAAAGTCACTCATAACCTTTTTATTAACCCTCCTATGGTTATAACTATCACAGCCTCTCAAAAACTCTACCCACCAACTCTCACATTTTGTGTGTATTTCAACTCGTCACTTGATAGGTTTAGATATTATAGGGTAGCTGGCTTCATTTTGGCCTTGAGAACAGGAGGGTTTTAAAAGGTACATAGTTTTTAAACAGGGTGTCCACAAAAACTACCTCGGCGACAGCATTTTTTGTCTAGGTTGGTTGGGGTAATACTTGGGAAAAACAGGTATATTTTCTTGGCTTCAGTGTTGAAAATGAGTGATTTTGATTTATAATTTTCACCTTGCTCTTATCACATCTTTATCTCTCTTCTTGGTGGAGATATATTGACGATGTGTTTTTCATCTGGACCAGTGATCAGGACAGTCTGGAGACTTTCATTAATCACATTAATTCCTTCCACAGGACCATCAAGTTTACATCAGAGTATTCAATGCATCAGACCAACTTCCTGGATGTCACCATCATCCGCAAAGAAGACAACTCGGTAACCACTGATCTGTATTCTAAACCCACAGACACCCACCAGTACCTCCACTCCTCTAGCTGTCACCCCAGGCATTGCAAGACAGGCATAGCATTCAGCCAGGCACTTAGACTTAGAAGGATTTGTTCTAATAATTCTATCAGAGCCAAATCTATCACCAGAGATTTGGCTCTCAAGGAAAAGACGCCTAGCACTAATGCCGACCCCAAGATTCCCTTGGTCACCACCTTTCATCCTAGTCTCCCTCCCCTTCGTAAAATAACTAATGACAACCATCATATCCTTCATACTTCAGATCGCCTTGCCCGTGCCGCCCCTGACAACCCAGTATTGGCTTATAGACGCCCCCGTAATCTACGAGACCTGATTGTTCGAGCCGAGGTCCCCACCTTGCTGCATCCCCTCCCATACAGCATGGTACTTTTAAGTGCGATTCTAGGTGTGTTGTTTGCCAGACTCACATGCAGGAGTCTGACTCCTTTTCTGGCCATTCATCTGGAACTACTCACAGAACCAATGGCAACATTACTTGCAACACCTCTAATGTCATATATCTAATTTCTTGCAGGGTTTGTGGTATCCAGTATGTCGGGGAGACCAAGAACACGCTCAAAAAGCGTTTCTATGGCCATCGATCGACTGTAAACACCAAGAAAATGGACACCCCGGTTGGTCATCACTTCAACTTGCCTAACCATTCCATTTCTGATATGATTCTACAGGGCATAGAATCACTTTTCCACCGCAAGGACTCAGTTCGCCTCAGCCGAGAGAAAGTTTGGATGAAACGTCTTCGGACTATTCAACCACATGGTCTCAACATCCAGGAAGGGAATGATTAACTTTTAATTTTCCCCCATTGTCATTTGTTTACAGATTATCCTCCTGGCAAACCCTCTTGGGGTCTCTTGGCCAAATGGGGTTGTCTTTCTATTTCCTGTTTATCCTTGCCACTTCTCTTTGTTCCTTCTCCTGCCCTATTACCACCTTCAATTCAACCCCCCCCCCCTCCCCCCCCCCCCCCCCTAACCATATTCCTTTGTCCAATTCCCCAGCTTCCACCTTCATCTTAATCCCTCCCCTCCTTCATCCTTACCCAAACCACACCTCTTTGTCCCTGTCTTCCTGGCTGTCCTTTCCTCTCTTTGATGTTTACCCACTGCCATGTCCTTTGCATCCCTCTTTTGTGTTTCTCCACCCACCCCCTCATGCATGTGTGTTCCCAACATGTTTGTTTCTTGTACTCTGTCATTTACCTTTGAGAAAGAACTTGCTTAAGTTCGAAACGTCAGGCCAGCTAATTTTTTGATTTGTTTTAATTCATTAGATACCATTTTTTTTCACTGCATGGATAACAGCACACTTTGTATTTTTTGCCCTAGCAGGTTGACTGACTTCTTCTCAAAACTGATAAGTAGATCAGTTCTAGATTTAAGGCCCCAAAAATACATATTTTAATCGTGTAGATAAAGTTAATTGCTGTATTTTTCTGAAAACAAAATTCTATTTGACAGTTTCTTTTATAAAAACCTGCTTTATCAGAAACTTTGAGAAGAGATTCAATGCTATGATGATTGAACATCTTCAATTAATTTAATAGACAACGTACATGTATATTTGCATCAAGTTGCCATCAACACACTGTGTAAAACCAGAGAGCTCATGTCTGCATCATCACTTCAAAAACATATTCATGAAGTATCCACACAAACCGCATACACAAATGTGGTTCAAATAAAAACACTACATTAAGACTTGTATACAGGTATTGCAAACATATTACATAACTAACTTATGTACACTGCACACAAAGATGAAGGAACTGGCAATCATATACAACAAATTAAGTAAAAAATATCATGTACACTGCACATAAAGTTTGGCAAAAATAACATGACTAAATGAAGGAGCAATACTCACTACATTATTTATGGCCTTATAGAGTTGTGTCCAATTAAATTCTAAAATCTTTTCCAATCTCACTGCAGATTCGTTAGGCCGGTTGTAGAGTATGCTGCCCCTGTCTGAAGAACAACATGTGGTTCTCGAGTATTATACAGAAGTTATGTTGAACACAGATGACAACTGAACTGGATTGAACTTCCTGGCAGAAACGCATATCTTCATTGTAACTAAATTGATCGAGAGACAGCTTTTGTGAATCCAGATTTTTCAAGCATAGCATTCAACCAAAGCTTGATCTAAAATATAGGTTGTGAAAATACTGTTAGTTTTGCAACATTATAGACTGCCCCGAATTGGATTGTACATGCAGACAAAGAATCATTGAGGTGATACTGATGGTAAATGAGCCAACTGGTTAATGAAAGGAATAACATGTTTTTAACCATGTACAGTTATTATCCACGTCCACACTGGACTCCAACGGCTTTTGCACTATGTTTCCAATGCTGGTAATAATAAAAGAATGGACAATGATCGTGCAACATCTTCATAAGACCTCAAACCTCCTTTCATTATCATGTTAATGTCAACTGAAAACTGGGGGGGGGGGGGGGGGGGGGACTCGTCAATGTACAATCAAGAACATTGAAAAGACAACCAACGATCTGGGTGATGAAAACTTAAAAACTGACTGAAAACTTGTAAACCCAATGAAAAGCATTTCAACAATCATGCAAATTTGACAGCAACAATCAAACCAAACTTTAGGTATTTTTGTAATTAAAACAGTATTGAGCATGTTTTGAAACCCGAAATTAAATTTCTCCTGTGGTATACTACATGTATATTTGACCATGGTGTGCTATATAACAAAAGATTGACTTGCTGTACTTTTTGGTTTGCTTTGTGTGTACATGTATAAAACAAAAATTAACAGAAAAAAATTATACTGAAGTCAACAATTACACAATATTAAGATGACACCAGAAAAATACAGTATTAAGGCTTACAAGAGATATGGTACTTAATTAATATGACCACATTATAAATCCCCTGATACTGGAACCTGGGCACCTTTTCGGATGCAATAAACTCCTTTCGGCAGAATGCCTCCAATCCAGGAAAATGTCTGGAAGATAAAAGAATTCCAGCATTGATGCTCATTTAAAGGCATGACTGCAAATGTTGCTGGAAAAAGAAATTATGACAGGAAACACTTAATCCAAACTTTTTCTCTATGACTGGTAAACGTTTTAACATTTTAGTTTATTTTTTGTGACCATTCTCTACTAAGAACAATAAGAGCATTACAGACAATTACCTGCCTACATCTTTTGCTGGTTTTCAAGTTTGTCCACAAAATCTCTGGATGACTGGCCAATGCGGAACCTGCATACAGTAGTAGGACAAAAATATAGTTTTAAAACAGCCTTGCTACTTTTGAGTTGAAAACAATGCTTGAAGATGTACTTTCTTTTATAATCATGACTATTAAAATTAAGCTGTATACTTTTCCTGAAAAATAAATCAACAACAAAGCTCAAACTAATTCCCACATTACATTTTGTTAAATTGGGTCTCAAATAATAGAGGAAAAGTGAGCTAGGCCTAAAGTTTGCTCGTGACATACACAAAAATACAAACCCCCCCCCCCCCCCCGCAACACCCCCACCCCCACCCTCGGGAAAGAAATTTATTTTTAGGTTTAGGCGAAGTAAAACAAAATGTTTAGCATCCCCGCCGCTTTTTTTTGGGGGGGGGGGGGCGCCTACATTTGTTTAGTTTTACCAGTGGAAAATAAGGTGAAAAACCAAATGTCAACCGATCCATCGGAAAATAAAATGCAAGCTTGCTAAAACTATTAAAACCACTGTAAACATGTTCAATTCTCATTAATGTCCAACATTATAGTGTCAGAGCAGTTGAAAACCAACGGTTGTCGGAAATTTTAAAAAGCATGCATGGCGACTATCTTGAAAACAAAAATAAAAAGCCCCTCCTTTTTTATAACCCGGATGCTAAACATGTTATTTTTTTTACTTGGCCTTATTTATACTATAGCTCATATATCACTTGCAGATTTTGAAGACGGGAGGCTGGCTGTGTACGTACGTATGTGATTGGGATCCGCGCTGGAGTGCTCAATTTCCCAATGACATCTCTGTTGAATGGCGTTTGCGGAACTGGTCAAACAACTGGTAGTTACTCTTTTGGCAATAGAAACAAATACTTGAAAAAGCCAGGCTTCATATTTGCAAGGTGAAAATATAGATGATTTCCGGTCAGCAAGAGATTATCGCCGCGACAAAAATCTGTATGATGATTGTGCAACAGAGTGACGAACACCGACGAACACGCACGCCTGCGCGCGACTGTAGCAGTGCGCGGTCGGTAACCAACAGTCTCTGGCGATTTATTTCAACATAAAAGTCACTTTCCGGAAAATAAAACCATTTTTGATAACAGGTTAATTACCCGTTCCAACAGTATCACTGACGCAGAAATCGACCATTCCGTCTTCCCGGAAACGCGATCTAAATTTCCAAAATTGCGGAACCGGTCAAATTGCGGAACCGGTCAATCAACTGCATAAAATCAATAAATATTTGGACTGGTTCACAATGCATTGTATCAAGTATGTCGAAAGGGTTATTACAAATATTAGTTCACCCGACCATGCCAATTTATTGAATTTAACGTTAATTCGCCATTTAATATCGCTCAGTCTTGCCAATATTGCAAAAGAACACTATCTTACGAGTACACTTGCATCCCTTCGTTTGTTTTATATGCACGTGAAACGAAAATAAGACTAGAGCTCAAGGGAAAAATATTTGATGGTCAGCTGACGGCCGGTCACATCCAAAAGTCGCGCGATAGCGCGAAGAGCTGAACTTTGTTGCTCGACTGGCGTGTTGGGTTTAGCGCCCTCTACAGCCGCTAATCGAAATCTGATAACACGGACGCAATGCATACGGTCCTGTATAATGGAGATCAATGGTCCTGCACAACGGTAGGAATAGAAATGGAATAAACATTTTGCATGGTCCCCGCCTCAACGAACTAATTAAATCATTACGGGGCAGAAAACCAATGAGAAATAGATGTCAAAGGTCAATTTAAATACCCTGGTAAGTTGTATCTGATTGGTCAGTTGTGTTATGTGTTCGGCCATTTGATTGGTTGATTCGAAAGAACTTTAACATGCGGCAGTTTTAACGTGATTTTTGTTGTGTCGGACGTTATGTAGCTGGAGCTAGCAGCGAGTGAGCTGACATGGCTAAGGTGAGCGGAACCAATTTTTGTATTTTTTAGAACTTAGAAGGAAGTTCATTGTCGTGATTGTGATATTTTTAAGCAGCATGATCAGGAAGACTAGGCTTATTATGCCTTCGACTTCCTTCCTCCATGGTATACCGTACGGTACGGTCGCAGTTTAACGTTACTCGTTAGGCCTATTTTCTTAAAATATTTTTACAGTTTTTAACATGTTTTGACTTTTGGCAAGTTATTTGTCACTTTATTAAATTTTAAACTCGTCAAACAAACCTTTTCGACATTCTCAAAGCATCATGGGAACAGCATCAGCAAGCATTATTATTACTAGTATTAGAATGGACGTGATTGGTCGCATTGGTCACTCACATGTTGTTTGTCATGGTTGCAAAAATCCTCTACTGATTGGCTAATAATGTGACATTATTAGCTGTTCTAATTCCAGAGAGTTGCATCTACCAGTAACTGGTACCCTGTTCCTGACATGCCTGATGCTGATGAGAGGGATTCACCAATTATTTCCTTTATTTTTATTCAACTGCCATTTAAAATTGATTTTTCTGGTTATTATTTTCCTTTATACCATGCCACAAGGGAAGATATCGGAAAGAGTTCCATATCCGGCTATCACTTGGACCTCGTGCACAAAGTCTAACGTTAGGGCCTATGGGCCATGACAGAAAAAGTCAAAGTATTTTCAAAGAAAAAGTTGAAATTTTTACCCTCCTAAATTCGTGTTTCTTCATCAGATTTAATTACACTTTTTGGTAGTTTTTAAGTCATATTAACGTTAAGGGAAAATAAGTGATAGCCGGATATCGAACTCTTTCCGAACGACAGACATGACAGAGCAATGCTGAATAGCTCTTTGAAAAATTAGGATGTTCCACCTGTAGAGCACTTTTTATTCCAAGCTGGCATAGCCATAGTAAAGCTGGATGACCGATTCGTGTGTAATCTCAAATAATGTTTTCATAATTGTTTTTCAAAATGTTCAAAATATGGACACCACAAAAACCACAACAACTGAAAATGTAGACGTACACGTATAATGTTCATTTCATTCATTTTTAAGTTCAATAGGCCTACAGTGTAGTAAAATTGGTCAACATGATGAAAAATTGAAGATTGTCACAATCATATCAAATGTTCTCTTTGCAGGTTTTCATGTTTTTTTCTTGAAGTAATTTTGTACCGCCCAGTTGTCATAATAATGAAGCGAAACCACTAGTTGTAGATACAAACCATGGACAACCAGGAAAACGGGTCACCGGTACTAGCCATCAACCCCTGGACGATGGCGGAATGCAACGGCACATCGAAAAAGTCCCGTGGGAGCTGGTTTAGCGGAACCCCCCACAAGGCCCCGCCTCCACAGTCTGAGGATCTTGATGGGGAGGACCTCCCCCTCCTCCAGCTGACCCACTTCACCAAGAAGGTGATGGTGTGCTTTGAGACGGTGAGGACGGGGACGTCCAGAATCAGGGAATTGCTGGTGGAGAATCCCTGTGACTTTCCTCAGGTTTGTCAATAATCCTCTGCTGGAACTTGGAAGGGTCATGACAAAATATTCATGTTTCTGAGTGGTTTCTGACTCGATGTGTAGTCTTCTATGAAAAAGTCTTCAGAAAAAGTAGACTTATACACAGAAAGACCAATTTACATGCATTATACACCTGGTTTAACTTATCATGTGAATGGAAACACACCCATTGATTTAGAAAAATAGGCAATTTTGTCATTCGACAAAGTTGCAAATGTGTAAATTTGGCTTTATAGTGCTCAAAACGGCATGTACTACTTGTGACATCTCATAATATGAGCAATCTGCTGCTAGGTTCTGTGCTGTGTACAGAAAGAGATGTGAAAAACTTTTCAACAATCTCTGCAACATGTATTGTAGCTAATTGACCTGTACTGTTGTTCAAAAGTCAACCATCACCCGAATTTCATGCAATAATAACCTTGTCTCGGATTTTGCATGTTCCGCGTTGCAATATTACTAATTGCATATATTTTTGACAATATCCGTCAAGTTTACCTAGCATCTCTAGTGTACAGTACATCTTACAATGTTGTATCTCATGCATCAATTAACAGGGAAGGCTTCTGCTGATAATAAACTTTCGTCACTGTCACACTTTTATTCCTCTTCAACAACGCAGGAACTCCGTGTGGAGAAGTTCCCCTTTGACAAGGGCTTCTCCATCCCAGAGGATTGCTGGGAGCTGGAGGGATGCGAGCGGATGAGGTTGCCGATCACCTGGACGCCCAAGGAGGAGGGCAACGCCAGGACGCTGGTCACCTTCAAGTGTGAAGGCGCCTTCCGTCTGCAGGTCATTTTGCTTGGCACGGCAGAGGATCCACCAAAAAAGAGGGTAGGTTTAGAAAAAACAAAAAACAATGGGTATGCCTTTAAATAAAGAGATAAATAACAAGAGTAGACTTATCACTTCTGATTATTGTGTTATTGTAGGTTGGGGAATAATTTGTATTTTTTTAATCACCTAATACATGGCTACTCTACGTAAAGGGTTACAATCAGAGGATGTAGGGTTGAGGACATTTTGAATTGCCAATCCTACCACCCTTACGGTTTTCCAAGGCCCAGATCTAAATAGAGGATAATTCTTCAACAGATTCCAGAGATATTATCCCAATTTTCAGAGCTATAGACCCTGGCGTGGTAACTTCCACCGTCGGTGAGACCAACTTGCCTCCCCACTGGACCGCAGGGGCAGATATTCAAGAAATCTACTAGGACCATGCCAGACGCTCAAATTTCTTGGACCAAGTCGCTGAATTGCTTGGGAAAATCTGGATTGTCAAAAATTGCATCTGACTGTAGACTTGGTACTTGCGTGCTGTATTTAAATGAAGTAACTTTCCGTCCATGCAATCCAAGGTTGTGTTCCAGAGGTTGAAATTGTGGTCAGACATTGGACATTTTTCAACTATTTGTGACAACCCATGCCAAACGCAGGCTGTTCCCAACTTCCCACATTAATATCAAATTGTATCATCACAAATTATTAAAAGAATTATCAAAAACGGTAATGTATTTTCCCCATATTTCCCATTCCATAACTTGATAAATCCTTTACCAACAGACCCCCGTGAGGGCTCATTTTAAAGCTTTTAAAGTCCTTTAAATTGTGGTTAAAAAAAAAACAAAATTTTGATATTTGGAGGAAAGAGCCTGGTTTTGGCATGGGTTGTCACATTTGTTTGAACACAATATATTTCATGGCTGTGGTTTGTGTGTCACTGCTATGCCATGGCAGATCAAAAGCTGACAATGGGCGAGCAATTTTTGTGTCTAATTTCACCCTTTGGTTTATCTATACACAGACTCAAACAAATCACATCAATGGTACAGTCTGTTCAGTGTATGGATGGATTATGCTAAAAGCAAGATGTACCTCAGGTGTCTAATACAGATCCCCTTCTCTCATCCTTTCTACCCTAACGGCAACTATTAATCGGCTTTTGATGATGATTTTTATGCTAGGGACCAATGAGGAGGAGCACCTTCTTGGTGCGTCGTAATGCCCCTCTGAAAGCCACTCAGCCAAAGGCAGTCCTGAAACCCAGCCGGCCGACCATGATCCTCAAACCCAAAGGTCCACAGAAGCCCAAGGCACAAGGAAAGCAGCCCAGGCCTTCCACCGGCAAAGCGAGCAAAGGAAACCAAGAGAACCGGGTACCGGTCAGCCGGAAGTCTATTATCAGGCCCACAGTCCCAGCAGAAGTTGATGATGCTGACGAGCCACGCATTGTTCTAAGCACGCCCAGTCCTGTGAGCACTTGCGAGCGAAGCCCGGCAGTGGAGTTTAACGTCCTTGATAGTTCACTGGCCGAGATCAACGGCGATGGAATGCCGTCGACAGTCGAGGACCTGATGTTAGAGAACCTAAAGAGGCAGACGTTGTCTGTTTGCAGTGGCATGTCCCCTCTCCTGCAGACTGCCAAACCATTTGTATTCCCCAAACCATCCCTTCCCGATAGCCAGATGATTGACAAACCCCCAAACGAGGCTAGTGATCGTGAAGAGCCATCCGATGGCCCCAAACGTCTGTCCATCGAAGCTAAGACCACCGTCACTAAAAACAAGGCACCTGACACTGGGCAGCCGTCAAAACCAGCCAACCTGCGCAAGAATCTTTTCTCTTCCACTGAGGCAGAAGAGAATAGCCACTCGGAGCAGGTTGGGAGCCCTGTAGAGTTTGAAGACAGCCTGAATGAGCCAAGTTGCAGTGTGTTCCTCCATAAGGATGAAGATGGACCATCCAGCAGTGATGTTAACCACACTGAGCCGTGCATTGAACTAGCAGAAGGGACACCTCCCATAGACGGCCATACTGAGCAATCCTTTGATGTCGGGGCGTGTACAAGTAATACTTTCCAAGCTGATGTTCCAATCCAGTGGGATGTGTGTCCTGCAGTTCAAGGACCATTCCTTGTTTCTGTGCCTGTGGAAATCACTCCTCCCGACAATTCCATCCAACTGGATGCTGACGCCTTTAAAATCCACACCAGTGTTGTCACCTCGCGCCTGACCGGGCGCAAGCGCGTCTCAGACCCCGAAGATGATGCCGGATCGCCCCCGAAGAAGGCGCGACCCCAAGACGTCAAAGGACATGGGGTGAAGATGACGCAGCAGCCACGGGACAGGACCATGAATCGCACCGTGGCTCTCAGGAAAGCAGCGGCGGCGGAGAAGATGGGTGGCAAGACCTCCAAGTCCAGAGGTCAGGGAAGAGCCGTGGGGCAGTATATGGCTAAAGGTCCCATGAAGGGGGTCCCCATGGCCAAGCTAAATCTCCTGAAGCCCAACGGAACTGGTACGTTGATCATACATTCGGATTAAAGTTCCATTCTAATTTGATAATGCAGGGTATCTGCGGGTCTTTAAAAAGTCTTACAAAGTCTGAACTTGAATTTTCTCAATTTAAGGCCTTAAAAAGCATTAAAAAGTATTAAATTGAGTTCTCCAAGGTCTTAAAAAATGGAAGAAGCGAGAAATGATTTTTTGTATCAGCTCGTAAATAACAATCACACATTGTGTATAAAAGAATTAGCTATTGGAGCGCATAGCAAATTTTTCCAGAAAGCTGATCGCACGTGGCAGACACCACACAATGTATTTACCGAGCATTCCAATCCCGGGATCCAAAATCCACCCATACATCTAGTTCCGGTCTGCTTAATTTTGGTCTGAAATTTTGTTTAGGGAAGCATTAAGAGGGTCTTAAAAAGTCTTAAATTTGACTTTTGTGAAACCTGCAGATACCATGTGATGATATTAGTTAAACTAACATTTATGCAGCATTAGATCTGTATACGAATCCGAGTACGTGATTCGTGTCCCCTGCATATAAAAAGTCCTGTTGCTATTTTCAGTTATTATTTTTAATATGATGTTCCTGTTAATTGAACAAAGAACCATGGCAAATCTTACTTCAAAAAATTCTTGTAACCTTTCAAATGTTCTGTCTTTGATTCAGCCATTCCAAGGCATCCTATGCCTTTCGCGGCCAAGAACATGTTTTATGACGAACGCTGGATGGAGAAGCAAGAACGAGGCTTCACTCGCTGGTTGAACTACGTCCTGACTCCGGACGACTGCCCCAAGGACCCCAGCTGCAAAGCCACCAAAAGTATTAAAACCTTCCTATTCCTTTCATGCTTAGGCATAATTATACTAATCCATTTTGACCAATCACATCCGTGACTACAGGCTTATATCCCACAGGCTTATATCCCACCCTGAGATGTATTCGAGTCCATCACAAGTCCATCACAAGTCCATCACAAGTCCATCACAAGTCCATCACAAGTCCATCACAAGTCCATCACAAGTCCATCACAAGTCCATCACAAGTCCATCACAAGTCCATCACAAGTCCATCACAAGTCCATCACAAGTCCATCACAAGTCCATCACAAGTCCATCACAAGTCCATCACAAGTCCATATCCCGATCACAAGCTCTTCAAATGAGCTTTGACAAAGGCATTTCTTTGTCATTGTTCATCTAGTTACTTGTGACCAGCTTTATGAAAGTACTTTTGACTGGACTTGCAAAAGGACTTGCAGGTACTCGAGTACAACTCTGATCCCACCACAAGTTTAAACAGACAGTGTTCATAGTGATTCTCTACTTTTGAAGCACTCTCCCTAAAAAACAAAAAATTTCTTTCTTGACTGATGATCACAGTTGATGCCGGTACGCTGTGTGTGGAGTCGACGGGCAAAGCCACCGTTGCCCCAGCCCCGTCTAAAGAGGACCTGTCTCTGCGTGCCTACACGGCCAAGCGTAAGCTGAACCAGCTCCGTCGCGGAGCCTGCATGCTGTTCCAGAGCGAGCCCATCGTGTGGGTCATCCAGAAACTGGAGGCGGAGATTGAGAGGAGGCGGATAGTCGTCCGGCTGGATCGCAAGCTACATGCCGATTACGGTGAGGATTGGTTGTTTTTTGCTGATAGAAAGTTCCTGAAATATATCCTTTTTTGAATGGTAAAACAGAGTGCAATATGGCTGTGCTAATTTCGTTTTTACATTTGTTTTAAAGTAAACTTAAATTTGAATTCTTGATCCTGATTGGTCAATTTGGTGGCAACAACAGTTTGATATTCTTGTTGCATTTTCTGTATAGGCATGGCGACGATGGCGTATACTGCATGGTCTTTATAAGTTCTTAAGCTGTTGTGCATACATGCACTAGGATCACTGTTGCACATTAAAGGAGAATTCCAGGCTCTATAATATTTTATCTAGTCTAAAAGAACATACACTAACATACATACTGCACCAAGAGTTGGATTTTCTTTGTTATGGAGAACGACACACGCGCCCTTTATATTTACGATTTCTTGCCATTCAGCAGTACAAAGGGCGCGTCCATACTGTTCGAAGTTCCCGCGACATCCGGGAGATTATGACGTAGTGTCCGCACCTCAATGGAAATCCATGGTTGGCTACGTGCGGTATGCACTGGTATCACACCTAGACGCAGCTTAGTGCATATGAAAACGTATGTTTTATAAGGCGCCCGACTATTGCGTAAATGCGTAAGGCTGATGTTTACTTCGACTTGACGTGCTGCAATTTATCGTGGTTTTTCGTATTTTTTTTAGAAGAGCACAAAGTCTGTTCTGGTCGGAAAGAAAATATGTTAGGCACTGCATCATCTCGAAGATTCTTAGCCTACCCCAGGAGAACTGCCTGCCGATTTTCCTCAAAGCAATCCAGTTCAAAGTCGTCGCGTTTTTATATTGTTCAGCTATTTCTTACAAATATCCGGTCGTTTGACTTTGGGGGATTGGGAATTTGGAAGAAGGCGCTGAGACCTTTTAGAGAATTCGGTTTATTTGAGCAGCCAAAAGCTTGCCAAATCGTCATGATGTTGCTGTACTACAGCACGACCGAGTTTTGCTTTAGCAGTCAGGCAAAAATTCGCCAGGAATATGGAAAACAGACGTGCGTCAAGGAACAACACTGCCGCGTTCTCGTGTGTGTTGCATGTATGGACAATGGTTCACTGCACTCGCACAGCTCAGGCTGCGGGGCCGGCCGGGTACCGGCCGGCCGGCTTGGTAGTGCAGCCACTACGTCACAGTATCCCGGATGTACCGATATTCTAGAGCAAAAGGGCGGCCCGCATGACGGCAGGCGCGTTATGAAAAAACCTCCGGTTTATACGATTACCGAAACCAATCAAAATGAAATAAAAAGTAAGTCACAATTGCAATTAACGTTCTTTAACATTATGTTATTATAAACTCAGGGTGGACTTTCCCTTTAAGGTGCGCACAGTGTATGTTTCTAATGAGAATCTTGACTGCGCATCAAGTTTGCTCAATGATAAATTGGTTATCCTACTCGTGAAACGGGGAGAATGCACTGCAGCAGGGATGCCAGACTTCCGGCAATTGCCGGAATTCCGGCTTTTTCATATTTTTTGGGAAAAACCTCTGGCCTTCGGCATTTGTGGGCCGGAATGACAATATTAATACAAATTTTACCGTAAGACCATACAGCGCTTTCCTACCTTCATGTGCTATGCCGCAATACACGTGTAGAACGATTCAATTTACATATAGCACTGTATAAGCAGTGTCCTGCAGTGGACACTAGACTTACATACTATGTACACGCAACTGGTAAATTCCAGTCTGTGAGGAACGGTCACAATTTATGTGTACGTTGCGTACCACTGGTGCGTACACACAATGAGCGTGCAGAACAAAATACAATCAATCGACGACTTGGTCAAGTTTAGTTCCACAGAGATTGCCGATTTCGTTGATTCCCATGCATCCCGTATTCACTTTACGCAGTCAAAGTAGGGAACCAGTTATGTCCGTGCATCAAATGGTTTCGCGAGCGTGTGCAGCGTGTATGCAACATGGTGGAATAACAACAGCGGGGATCGTTTGCCAAAATGGAGGGGAAGTTTAAATGATTGAACATCTACGATGTGATTGCGTATACTAGTACTGTTCATTGTTGTACGATAGATCTACGTTCGCTTTGGAAACATTCTCATTGAAAAATAAATCGAGCACTTTGTAAAAATAAAGGCAAAGTTTATTGTACAATCTTACATGTATTACGCATAGGCCTATGTAGGCTTAATTGTAGCGACTGGCCCAGATTCCGGACACGCAATTTTTTCCGGCCCTGCAGCCAAGACCTACTGGCATCCCTGACTGCATCTGTGTCCCATCTGTAGTACTCAGCTTTTATAGCCTTGTGGCATATGCACTGTATTGTTCTGTATTCCTATTCCACTCGCGCTCACGGGATAACTTAAAGTATCAAACTGCTGTTTAATGTTTATATGCCAAACAGTATTGCGGTTTCAAGTCTGCCAGAAGACAAACGGTATATGATTTTGTGTTGCCTACAACTATTTCGTGTACTGTACATGCACTATTATTCAAACCAGTGTATTCATGCTCTGCAACAGGCATCAAGCAAAAGCTGCTGGATCTATTCCTGTCCTACAACCCCCTCTGGCTTCGGATCGGCCTGGAGACCACCTACGGTGAGATCCTTCCCCTGCAGAGCAACACTGATGTGATTGGCCTATCTCGCTTCGTCATCACACGGCTTCTTGGAAAC
Organism: Hippasteria phrygiana; assembly: GCA_037893225.1. Taxonomy (NCBI): domain Eukaryota; kingdom Metazoa; phylum Echinodermata; class Asteroidea; order Valvatida; family Goniasteridae; genus Hippasteria; species Hippasteria phrygiana. The sequence continues at coordinate 2,608,390 of JAZGUH010000199.1, forward strand.
CCAGACATCGCAGCCCAGTACGCCCACCCCACGGTTCCGCATCTCTACGGTCCAGGTTCGTTTAATATTAATAATCAAAATTTGTTCTCTAAGGGGATGAAAGTGTGATGGTCTCAGAGGGTCATGGCCACTGTTAATGGGCCTTATAATTACATTTGGCTTTGTACATTAACAGCACGGCCACAATCCTTTTCTTTGAATTGTACATAAAAAAAATGTGTGCGTGTGTAAATACCGGCAATCGTGAACTAAGGACAAAAAAGTTAGGGCGTAGACAAAGGGTCCACGATTGACAGAACGTTCACGATTGAAAATCGTGTACAAAACATATAGGAGGCCTTCCGAAAAAGTACAAACAGAGGGACAATACGGGGTCCGTGATTGCCGGTATTTACACACTTGTGTGAGTTTGTGTAGCTATTCAAACCGTGGACCTTTAACAAAGAGGACAATAGGGTCCACGGTTGAGTCAAGGTCCACAGTTGAAAATCGTGTACAAAACCAATGAGGGTCCTTCCAAAAATTGCAAACAATAGGAGGTCCATGATTGAAGGTGTTTACACACTTGTGTGAGTGGGTAAGGCTATACGAGAGAGGACTTGGGACAATGGGGGGATTAGGGATAACAATGACACTGAGGACTTGGGCCGAGTCCTCGGGAGAATTTCATGTACAAACCTTATGGGAGCTGTACAAACAAAGGGAACAAAAGAAGGGTTCCAGTAGTATAGGAAAGCATGTGTGTGTGTGTGTCCCTCCTTTGCCTGCATAATACCAAGCGTTTTTACTGTTCTATTTATACGTAAAAAAAAATTAAAATATGTCGGGGCCTTTACCCCTGCAAATTTTTTTTTTTACTCTCCTGTATTGGAATTTTTGTCCGATATTTAACATGTAAAATATGCCTCTGGGAATCAAAATGAGAACATGATCAGTGGATCTTTAAATATTCAATACCCTGAAAATGGTCGTTATTTTCCCCACATGTAGGTTGAGCGAGCACATAAAATAAACTTGTTTGCATAATTGCAATTCTTCATAGGTTATGAGGAGACCTTGTCTCAGTTCACCCTCAAGAAGTTCCTGGTTCTTGTCTTCTTCCTGGACCGTGCCAAGCTGACGCGGCTCATTGATCATGACCCCTGCCTCTTCTGCAAAGACTCCGAGTTCAAGGTAAAGGGTTTGACTTACTCAACTGGCCTTGCACTAAAAAAAATTCCTGGCCGGCCCAATGGGCTAGGGAACTGCAGATTTTATATATTAATTTTTATGTATTTTTTTCCTTTGAGACTATTAAGTTTTATTTAGCACTCAAGCCATGAAGCTGATATTATTCTGTACCAAAACATGTCGCCTAGGAAAAGGAGAAAATAACTCACAAGAAAGGTTTTTGTGATAAGGGGGTGCCTCAGAAATCAGAATGTCCGTGTACTGTGTAATGCCCCATTTGGGAACAATGTTTAGAATGCATAGAGAGATTTAACTTTAACAAAAATTGTTTAAAATTGCATTCATTGCAATAAATTGCACTAAAAAAAAGGCTCAAAATTGCTTGACTTAAGGCTATTTTTATATTATTTGTTTATTAATCGGAGGACTGTGCCATTGAAAAGGTAGCCTTGCTATATCTTCCATCCCCGACTAGCCTACCTAGCCAAGCATGGTTTTTGATGGGTTAAGACTCAATCACTTTTTATGCTCTTGGAAAGCACGGATCATACAAGTGCTAATAATGCTATGTTGAAGTAGTCGATTCGTTATTACCACCTCACAGTCCAGCCGTGATGTATTGCTGCATTTCTCACGCGAGTACCTGCGTGGGGAGGGGGACCTCACAAGGCACCTCAGCTTCATGGGCTACAACGTCACCCACAAGCAGACAGCACTGGACGAGTTTGACTTCTCCGTCTCTAAGCTTGCCACGGACCTGCGGTGTGGAGTCCGGCTCGCGTGAGTGCAACATTTCAATTCTTGTGTTCCTTGTATCTCGCATTCAGTTGTGTATGCAGCAGGGGGTGGGGGAACTTGCCTGAACGTAAATGCGTTATTTTGTTTCCGTTTTTGTCCACAGACGTGTTGTGGAGCTCCTGATTCACGACTGGACTCTATCGTCCCAGCTCCGAGTGCCAGCAATCAGTCGCCTGCAGAAAATCCACAATGTGGAGATCACACTCAAGGCAGTGAAACTTGGTGGTAAGTCGGAATTCCTGTATAAAGTGAATAGTACAAATGATTTCTTGCTGAATCCTTTTTTGGGTAAGCAGTTATTTATAAGTGCAAATTAAGCAGTTTGAAAATTTAAGATATTTTCCAAAGAAATCCAAACTAATCAATGCAGATTTACTTCTCTGAAAATTTCTGGGAAGCTTTCATCAGTAGAGTACATTTGATGGAGTAAATTGGCATTGCTAGAGTAACTGGAATTTTTATTTAACAAATTTTGATTTCTGTTTGTTTTTTTGCGGGGGTTGTAATAACTAGGTGGGGGCGTGGATGCTCGTGCCATTGTTGACGGTCACCGAGAGAAGACACTAGAGCTTCTTTGGAGGATAATATTCCAATTTCAGGTAGGATTGTTACAGCGATCTGTAATTTTTCCAACTAAACATTTCTCAGCCTTTACAAAAGTTATCTTCTTTGCTGTGGTCCTAGCAGGCTGATTAATGTTTGCACCCCGAAAAGTGCAGTGTGACATGTCTTGCCAGCTGGAATATGCCAGATATGTGAATGCCTGGATTTGTCCACTGCAAATGTGCAAAGGATCTCTGGTTGCTACAGGCATAGTATTTTTCTGGCCATGGTATAGTACTTTTCTGGCCATGGGATAGTACTTTTCTGGCCATGGGATAGTACTTTTCTGGCCATGGGATAGTACTTTCCTGGCCATGGGATAGTACTTTCCTGGCCATGGGATAGTTGTTTTGCGATGTAACAAGCTCTAAGCCAATCAGAAACATAATCTGTGGATGGATATAATTCCAGATGGCCAATTTATCACATAGTTGACTTGCCAAAGTTCAGACGAGGTTTAGTCCAACGGTTGTCAACAACAGTTAACTATTGTTACTCTGTGTCAACAGATTGGCCTCCTCCTGAATGAGCAGCAGATCAAGAACGAGATCACATTCCTCCGGAAGAACCTCCGTCTCCGGAAGCACCTTGATGCCCTCTCGACACTCTCCCACACAGACACCCTGGCAGTCGGGATGACAGACAGGCATGACTCCAATGAGCCCAATGTCTACTTCAAGAGTGGACGGCTGAGCCTGTTACTGAAGTGGTGTCAAGTTGTCTGCTCCTTCTATGGACTAAAGGCAAATGAAAATTCCCATACGTATAATGACTTGAGTCAGTCTTGAGTCGCAAACTTTGGTGACTCAACTCATATCTTTGCCAGTACTATAAAATGACTCAACTTAACTCAAGTCTCTATGCTAAAAGACTTCTGGACTGAACGCGAAATATCATAAAGACTCCAGTAAAAAAAAAACTAAAAAAAGTGCACTTGGATAAAATGGTCTGGTTAGTGGTAAAATTGCACCACGCAGAAGTCATTGTGTGTCAAGTGAACCAGAAAATTGCTAGTTTAGCAATGAGTATGCCTCGTCACTAGTATTGCCCAAAATGCTTTAAGGGAGCACACCAATATTATTTTTCCCGTTCCCACGCGTGCGGACGCGTTCCTCACCGTTCTTCACGGGAGGCAATAAAACTGAACAAAAGGACCGTTCTCACGCGGTGGAACGGGGGGAAATCTGGCCCACTGGGCAGGCAGGAACGCCCCATTGTACTGTGCTTTTGTTATGTTAAGTAGCCGTTCCGACGCGTGCGGAACGCGAGCAGCATCAAAGGTATGCGATCTCTTGATCAACACTAATTTATTTTTTAAAGGAATTAAACCAAACTTCTTTCTGAATCTACAGAGGTTTTTTTACCTTTTTATTTAGTTGTGTGCTGAGCACTCCTCTAAAAAGTAAATAAGCTCCGATATGATCTCCGGCTTTAGCTATTTGACGTTAAATTAACGTGGTTCAAAAACAAGTCATTTTATATTCCCTTGTTTTGAAAGTATTTTCGTCAGGTTTACTGCACGATTGCTGCCATCGGAGCAGTACAACCCTTTCTCTGTTCCGTAAATTATTTTTTTAAAATGTATATATACAAATAAGTTCATCCATCACGCGCAATCACTAAAGTACACAGTGAAAGCAAACCAAGATTACATTTTTTTCCGAAGCCATATTCATGCGTCGACTGTAAGTATGTTCTGATTATTGCTTTACTGATTGACAGAAATATTTTTTTCTGAAGAATGCCTCGTCTGAACGTCTAAACTTTTAGGCAATGTAGATATTTCGTTGGGCCTAAATGTTCCAGACAGAATCCAGAAGACTATTAATAAGATTTTAATCCAATGCCCATATATTCATTTCAATGTCACTTTCATTTCTGTACTCTGAAAAAATATATTTAGGCAACAGGAATAAACACAAGAGGTGTAAAAATCGTATAAAAACAACGAACGCAAGTCAGGCGTAAAAAGTGGTAAGCAATAAGGCGAAATGAGAAATAAAACATGCTTCTTATTGGGGGCCGCCTGGATTTGTTTTTTAATAATTACTTTTGAAAAATTTGGTGAAAAAAGCCCAAAATGTAAACCGATCCATTGGAAAATAAAATATTTGCGCGTCAGAAGTTCTAAAACCACTGTAAACATGTTCGATTCTCTTGTCCAACATGTCTTTCATTTTTGGCGAGCTTCGAAGCAGATGAGAGCCTATGTAATACCAATTTCCGTGGGGTGTGGGTGGGGGTGATGTGGGGTTGTGGGAGATTTTGGGGTGGGGGTGTGGGAGATTTTTAATATGAGAATTTGTTTGCGTCATAATAACAAGGAAAATCTTGTATACGGCGATATAAATCATATAAAATTAGGTGGTGAAATGTACAAGTTGGAACCTAAGCAGAACACTTTTCATTATTTTTTTTCAGAATTTAAGACAATAATAAATCGGGATAAATATTTACGCAAACTTATGGTGCCAAAGCAAATTACATTGTACTTGGTGCAATCTACAAGTAACCCCAGTCGCCCCCTCCCCCCCTGAAAATTTCGCAAATGCAGAAAATAATGGTATTGTATAGAAGAAAACACTTACCCACACCCCCCCCCCCTCCCCCCTCCCCCCATGGAGACAACCCTGGCTACGCCGCTGCTAGGCGATAATGTTACTATGGAAATGCCCTGTATCAAATCCACATAATTATACATGTATCTGGGCGGTCCTCTAAATGTTAAGTTTCAGCTCGTTGGTGGAGTAATCTCGTCGTCATAACGACCTACCTGTCTGTTTTGCCGCGCCAGGGCAGTTCCCACACTTATTCTTGGCGATGAGCCAAACTGGCTAGACGGCCGGACGCCCTTACAGTTGCCAACGGCTGTTTACTGTATGTGCATTGTGCACAACTTATAGACTGAAGAATGACACATTTTAAATTGCTATACGCCTTTACAATTCTGCAAAATAGGGCAAAATAGAAAAAAAACTACCAAATGTACTCAAACTTTATTACATTACAAAATTGCCTGATTATTAACAATCAGTGTTTTTATTATTATCAGATAGGCTACTATTTATTATCAGACATCAGCCTGGATTTTTATGGAAATGTCGACGCATCTTCATAAAATCTTTATAAACGAAACAAATTGATTCGATGAGTTTAAAAATCAACAAAGACATTTGGTTCTTTAATAAAGTAAATACCGTTCAGCAAATTGACGTGATTAGACTAGAGTAAAATAATTGGAAGTGTCATGATAAATCTATTGCCAAGAGCGAGAATATCCGTGTCCAATAAATTAGTAACTGTGCAGAGGCCAACTGTGGCTGCAACACTGCGCTCTTCCCAGGCAAGCTTTGTCATGGCGTTCTTAATCTTAGCTTGTCACAAGTCAAATTGGTCTTCATCATGCAGCAGGGCGTCATGGTGGTCTGGTATAGCATCTTTTGCAACAAGTCTACAAATGTAGCTCAAAATCAGCCTAAACTGAAAGGGCCCCAAAAATATCGTACCAGAAGACATACATATGGATATCGGTCCGTGGCACCAGATGTATAGCTCCAACACACCGTCCCGCACGGCACCGCGAAGGGCCAGAGAAGCGCCTGGGGATCGGCGGAGCGTATGACCGTACGACTACCAGCCCCCAGCATGCAGCGGCCGCTGCATTATGGGCATGTCGGTGGGGCATACGTGTACAAAGACGTGCACGCCTTCGGTGCGTGATATCAATGAGTACCTGGTTGTCACGGCTATTTAATGCGTCACATAACAGCAAAAGCCACGATGAAATCTTGAATCAGCTTGCACCCTATACCAACTTGACCCGCGACTTAAACAGCCGCGGTACACACCTGGTACTTTTCCACGAGTGTTGCAAGTTGCAATAGAAGCGTTGGGAAAATCCCGTCACGTGCAACGTACGTGACACAATACTCTGCCAGTACACGTTACTCGATGTATCCATGCGACAGAACTGCCATGGCAACATAACAGAAGAATTACGATTGAAGCCAATGTTACCAGCTGAATTTTTGTCAACCACATTTTCCTGGGAATATTTATGGAATTTTGACAAATATAGGCCTACTATAACTGTTTTGAAAACAGGCCTACATCCGAGCAGTGTATAGGCCTACCCTAAACCCCCACCTAAGAAGGAAAAACCCGCGTTGTTTTGACGAAAACGTTATAAAATGCAGGATCGAAAAGAAATTGTCATCCTCTCGCAAATAAAAAACAAAACAAAACAAAACAAAAACATTTTTGGGGGGGGGGGGGGGCAATGGGCTGTATATAACGACCCTGGGCGGCAATCAGCGTTGTGCAAAAAATCCCTTCAAATTCTTATTTTACCCGAAATCCTCATTAGTTTTTTAGTCGTCAAAAAAAAAAAAAAAAAAAACCATTAAAAATTTCCCGCCAATCAGACAGAAATATTTTTGTTCAATGTTTACAGGAAATATCGCTGAAATTCCTCAGCCATTTTTGGCATGGGCAGTTTTTGTTCTAGTCTTGTTCTCTACACCATAAAACAACACTTTTTGATATGAATTATGCGTTTATATTCGACGACAGTTCCGGGGCCATCGGCACACAAACAAATAATTATGGGGAAATAATCAACGCTGCAGCGGGATTTTCCTCTGGAATTCACATTTGTGCCGAGTTCACATGCCGACTCGAATATGTTTCTGCCACCCACATGTTTAAAAATCCCCCGGCAAAAAAAATAAAATAAATTCATTTCCAAGCTTAATACAGATGCCTCTTCACCTTGATGTACCTGCAAAAGAAATGAAAACATGTTTAAGACGATCGTGTTGTATTAAACTGTACAACGAATTCTTCTTTAGCAACATTTCTCTACACTGTCGGCCTCAATTATAAACATACTTCTATGTACAACGGATACTTCTTGGCACAAACCGCTGTTCAGGGGGCCAAGGTGTTCACACAATGGCAGCTCACGCACCGTGACCGCGCTATTGTATTGATGTAAATCAGGAACGCGTGCAGAACGGGGCCCGTGCGCACGCGGGGGAACGGGGAGATTAAGAACAATGGGGCGTTCCTTCCCGTCCGCACGCGTGGGAACGGGAAGAATAATATTGGTGTCCCCCCTAAATTATGCATGGCGGTCATAACCTTATGTTTAGGTTCAGTTCATGTCTTGGAAACATTCATATAAAGCAATCAGTCAAAATGACTGTCAAACCATGGCATGTGTGCATTGGGGTTAATTCAGACTGACTCGAGGAGGAATGTGTCAACTCAGGCTCACCTGACTAAGCTGGGCCCAATTTCATAGCGCTGCTTAACCCACAATAACGGAACCCTCGCCCATTTCATAAAGACTGTAAAGCAGTAAGCACAGCGAAGAGCCCGCAAACTTCAGAAGCAGGATTTGCTTAAAATTAGTGACAAAACAATATAAATCTCCATGCATGGGCAAGCATTAGCATGACTTGGCCATGAAATACGCTAATGCTTAACCCTAACCCCCTAGACCCTTTTTGCTAGGAACCATCCTCAATCCTCCAAAATCCTCCGATTACCCTGCCCCAAAAAATGCATTCATCCTCAATCCTCCAAAATCCTCATGTGCATTAAACACCGTTCATCCTCAATCCTCCAAAATCCTCTGCTTGAAACACCATTCATCCTCAATCCTCCAAAATCCTCCTTTTTAAAAAATACAATTCATCCTCAATCCTCCACAATCCTCCAAAACGGCAAGGAGGATTTTGGAGGATTGAGGTGGGTTAGGGTTAAGCCAATTTTTCTGCTATAGTTAGCATAACTTTTCTGCTTACCGTTAAGCAGCGCTATGAAATTGGGCCCTGATCAGCACAAAATTTGGCTCCACTCGGGAAAAGCTTCACTTTGCCAGAATGGATAACCAGTCAAACTTGATTGCCATGTAAATTACTGCTTGTGGTTGGTTCACAGTCGATATTATTTGCTTTATAGCGGGAAAATCTGCTGACCAATATTTTTCACAAAGCTCAATAAAATTGAGTCCAGAGAGAAGATAAGAAAGAAATGATCTTTAATATAAATGACCCGTTATGTCCATCCTTCAGGTTGAGAATTTCACGGTTGCATTCTCGGACGGTCGGGCGCTGTGCTACCTGGTTCACCACTACCACCCGTCCCTCCTTCCTCTGGATCTAGTGAGTCGGGACACCACACAGACACAGTATCAGAGACAGGGTGATGCACCCGACAGCGGAAACGATGACAGCTTTGACGGTACATGGTCCAATGTCTACAGCCCCAGTAAGTCTTTTTCTTTTAATTAAATTGTGGTTTGTAGATTTGAGTGGTAGGGAAGTTGTGTTGACACAGTGTGTGAAGTGAGTGACTCTAAAAAGATCAGTGAGGTTGCAAGAGTTTAACATCACTAGTTCTTCATAGAACCATTCTTCTCATCATCAGAGTGAGTGATCTATTACATGGTCTATAAGTAAAACTTATCATGGCTTTATATTTTAGTTTTGTTTCAATTTTCAAAGTGAGCAAAGAAAACTGGCAGGAGCGGGATTTGAACCTGTGACCTCTGGAATATGGTACCACTGCTCTACCAACTGAGCTATCTTGCCGTATGTTGGAAGTCTTCCAAATTGTCATTAAAAAAAAAAAAAATTGGGGGGGGGGGGGGGGTGCGCCGGTCAGAAGAAGGTTCAAATCCCGCTTCTGCCAGTTTTCTTCATTCACTTTGAAAATTTATTCAAATTTCATTCAGTTTCTCTTGTGGTTTGTTTGACGATATTAGTTTGTTTCAATTTGATTGGCATACGCAAGGATGTGTCCATTCTGAAAATATCTTTGAACGCTGAATGCTGTTTTCTTTCAACTCATATCATTTTGCACTGTTTAAGTTCAGTGGCATTACAAATATGGACTGTTTGTATCCTCGTACTTGACTAGATTTTTCTGTGGCCATTCGGTACTAATTTTTCCGTCTTTCTGTGTTCACATACCTGTACTCGTCAACTACTTGACTATACATCACTTGTTCTGTTTTTGCAGGCACAGGCAAACCTAGTGAACGCGATAGACTTCTGGCCAATGAGAGAGAGAACTTCAAAGTGCTGTATGATAAAGTGTCGGAGCTTGGCGGGGTGCCCGGAGTGGTCAAATCGGCCGAAATGTCCAACACCATCCCCGATGAGAAGGTCGGTGTATGAAGCATTGTAGTTGTCCTCTGCGTGAATAATGTTGATTATGCGCTTCCAGCGTCACACTTGGAGTTTATTGCGCATGGCATTTTTTTATATTGAAATCACCCAATACAAGGCTAAACGCCACTCTAGGTATTAAAGGGTTATGATCAGAGGTGGTAGGGTTGGGAACATTTTGAATTGCTATTCCTACCACCCTTACGGTTTTCCTGGCACCAGATCTCAGTAGAGGATAATTCTTCAACAGATCCAAAAGAAATTATCCCAGTTTTCAGGCCTGTAGACCCAGGCGAGTATATGGTTTGAATCGTGTGTTTGTTTGTAGAGCAATTTCTCTCTATAGAAGTGTAAACACTCCGATCATAAACATAGAGACTGTACACTTAATGTTTGCTAATTGCTTATTTATTGCAAGACGAGTCATGGCAGCATACTTAATCTTGTATACAAGTTTCCAAATATTCCTAATTTTCCTACTCTTTCCTGTTTTTTTGTTACCTTGCTCCCACTTTTGCTATTTTTTTCTTGAAATTCCTATTTTCCCCCCTACTTTTTTCCCCACAACTCCGAAAAACGAAATCTCATTGAAAAATGTTCATAACAATGATACACACTGTCATACGAGAATCACAGAATGAAGGGCTTGGGTGCAGGAGTACTGCCACTTTACTTCCAAGAGCTTAGTTGAGGATGGAGCACAAGTGTTGTGAGTACAGAACATGCCAAATGAGGCTTCTGATAAGGAAGCCCACGGAAGTGTTACTTTTGTCCTGTTTACAGCCTGTTTACAGTACATCTTTATACTCAGTTGACCTCAGGGCTATATTTCATAAAAGCTAGGAATATTCCTATCTTCCCAAGTCAATGATAGGAATATCCCTAGCTTTTATGAAAAAGAGCCCAGATCCCATATGCTTTTTTAGTGTATAGACATCAACACATCCTGTGATATCCTGCTGTATTAATCAGCAAACAAGATGCCCTCCAATTATTCAATGGCTATTTCTTCAATTCTAGATGGAATTTTGTGTAGGGAACACAGTTTATCTTTCCCTTACTATTGTTGCAACAATATTTAACTCCTGCGCTCGCTGTGGTTAACTCTCACCAGGTTGTGATCACCTACGTCTCGTATCTGTGTGCCAGACTGTTGGATCTACGCGCAGAGACGAGAGCGGCGCGCACCATTCAGATGGTATGGAAAGCCCACAGGCTACGCCAGTTACGCAAACAGAGACTGGTAAGACTTGGCTCAACATTAATACCCAATTTTCTGTTCATGAAACTTGTGTCCGTTTCACAGAGCCCGCAAGCAGTAAGCACAGAAAAGAGCTTGCTAACTTGCAGAAAATGCTTAAAACAGTGACGCAAATATAGACATTTCTGTGCCCTTGCAAGCAAGTATCACAGTTGGCCATGAAATACACTAACACTTTTTAAAAGCTTTTTTCGATGCTGAAGTTAGCACAAGTTTTCTGGAATTAAGCAGCCTTATGAAATTGGACCCAGATCCTCTCAACATGGAGAATTGCAATAGAATTCAAAATGTAACATCAGTACTTGGGACGTGATGTATGCACATGGTATGTTCTTAGCCTCATTGTGGTGACAACAGCAGAGAAAAAGAAACGGGCCTTTAAGGAGGTCGCCAACTAATCACAATTAATCACCACACCATTAATCAATTAGTGAATTTCACTGATTGGTCAGCACTTATCTATTCATTTCTATCGTTCCAGGCCCAAGAGGCTGCGGCCCGAACCATCCAGCATGCTGTCCGTTCTTTCCTGATGAGGCATCGTCACCAGCGATTGCTTGGCTCCATCATCAAGCTGCAGGCGATGCGACGGCAGGTGATGGCATGCAGGGAGGCGCAGTCGCTGCGACAGGCCCGGCTGGAGCAACACATGAACGCAGCTGCAACATCTGTGCAGGTTAGACAAGTGCCTCAACCTGTCTACGTGTCCAGTGGACAGGCAAAACAAATTTTGATGGGCAGTTCTTGCTTGTAGGAAACATACAAACCCATTTTTTTTCATTAGTCCTTAACATTGGTACACAAGTTCAATATTTTTACAGAAAACCTTGGGTAAAATTGGAACAAGCAGTGTATATCACGTGAAATTTTACCTGGTTTTTGCTCTTCATGAGATGGTTTTTGCTTCGTGTATGCTTACACATTTCTTTTTCTTCACAGGCATGCATCAGAGGTTACTTGGCCAGACAACGTTACAGGAAAATCCTGAAAGCCATTGCTATCCAATCTGCTCTGCGTGGCTACATTGCCCGCAGGAATTACCAGCAGTCCCGACGGGCCGTCATCACACTACAGGCAGCTGTCAGATGTCACCAGGAGAGGAGCCGCTTCATGCGGATGCGCGACGCTGCTGTGGCACTGCAGCGACGATTCAGAGTTAGATGCCTTAAGGAGAAACAGCGTGCACTGTACAACTCGCAGCGCACAGCTTGCATTGTCCTACAGGCCGTGATCAGGGGCTACTTGTGCAGACGGTTGTACCGTCAGAAATGTGTCGCGGCCATCACGATTCAAGCAGGGATCCGAGCTCACCTACAACGTAAGGTATACCTGAAGATGAGAGAAGCCACTTTGACCATCCAACGGTACTGGCGTTCCACTCTGCATTCCAAATATGTCCGGAAAGAATATGTCAATCTTCGTCGAGCTGCCATCACTGTCCAGTCATTCTACAGAGGTATGGCAGCCAGGCAACGTGCTGCTTACGTTCGCAGTGTAGTGAAAGCACAGGCTGTCGCGAGATGCTTCATCCAACGAAAGAGGTACCTGCTCCAGAAGAAAGCCTGTATTGTCATCCAGAAGTCCTTCCGTGGATACGCTGTGAAGAAGAGCTACGAGTCACAGAGAGCTGCTGCCTTGGTTTTGCAGCAGCGCTTCCGGGCTTGGCGAGAAGGTCGACTCCAGTGGAGGGAGTACAAGGTGAAGAGGGCTGCCGTCATTACACTTCAAGCATGGGCCCGTGGGTTTCTGGCTCGCAGATGGCTGGCTGCTATGGTTCGATCTACTGTAACTATCCAGTCCATGTGGAGGATGCACAGAGCAAGGAGTGACTATCTGGTGGTGCGTGTGGCAACTCGGCGTCTCCAGAAATATACTAGGGCTTATTTGATCGGGAAGGCAGCCCGGAGTTCCTATTTGAAACTCAGAGCAGCTGCGGTGCTGATTCAATCTCGACGTCGTATGGTGACGGCAAGACGCGAGTTCCTTCAACAGAGGGCATCTTGCATTGCCATCCAATCCCATGCCCGCATGTACGTTGCAAGGAAACGCTACTGGGCTCTCCTAGAAGCTGTTGTTGTTACCCAGAGACGGTTGAGAGCCAAGCTGAGCCGGGACCGTCAGATGAAAGTGTACAATCACCAGAGGAAAGCCACCATCACCCTTCAGGCCTGGTTCAGAGGGGTCTTAGTTCGACGGCAGATTGCTTTGGAGTGCCAAGCAGCCATCCAGATTCAGGCAGCTTACAAAGCATACAGGGAACAGCAGAACTACAAGATGTTGCAGGCTGCTACTGTTCAACTCCAAAAGTACATCAGGGCTTATCTGACTGGAAGAAGGGAGCGCTGCAGTTATTTGGAACTGAAGTCGGCAGCTGTGACCATCCAGACTTCGTTTCGAGGACTGCAGGCCAGACGTACCTTCAAGACCCAGAAAAAAGCTGCCGTAAAGATCCAGTCAGTTCTACGCATGCATCAGGCTCACAGTCACTACCTGAAACTCAGACAGGCGGTGATAATCATCCAGACAAGGTATCGTGCTCAGACGTTGGCTCAGGCTACCTCGCTCCAGTACCAGCACTGTCGAGGTGCGTGCATCACGTTGCAGGCTGGAATACGTGGGTTCCTGGTACGTCAAAAGATTCGAAAGATAAACAAGGCCGCTGTCGAGGTTCAGAAGTCATATCGAGCCTTTGCTGTCCGCACAAGGTATCAGAGCTTGAGAAATGCTGCTGTTGTATTGCAGAGACACTGGAGAGCTACCAGATTGTCAAGAGGGGTTCATCAGGACTTTGTCTCCCTGAAGAGAGCTGCAGTGGTCTTACAGTCCGCCTACAGGGGTAAAGTTGGACGGCGCATTGCCTTAGAGCACCTGTCAGCCAGAAACATCCAGTCTTACTTCAGGATGTACATCGCACGTCAGCATTACCAGATGCAGAAACAAGCTGCCATCAAGATACAGTCTTACGTGCGTATGCACCAAGCATGTTGCAGTTATGTAGATCTCATGCAGGCTGTAGTGTTAATCCAGACGAGATTCCGTGCAGTAAAATTGGCACAGGCCACGTGTGTCCAGTATCAGATCACCCGTGGGGCTTGCATCACACTTCAGGCTGGGATTCGTGGATTCCTGGTCCGCCAGCAGATGAGAAAATTACATGGGGCGGCTGTCCAAATTCAGAAATCCTATCGAGCTTTTGCTGATCGCTCTAAGTATCATAAGCTGAGAAATGCTGCTGTTGTACTGCAGAAATATTGGAGGGCTACCAGATTGTCAAGAGGGGTTCATCAGGACTTTGTCTCCCTGAAGAGAGCTGCAGTGGTCTTACAATCAGCCTACAGGGGTAAAGTTGGACGGCGCATTGCCTTAAAGCACCTGTCGGCCAGAAACATCCAGTCTTACTTCAGGATGTACATCACACGTCGGCATTACCAGATGCAGAAACAAGCTGCCATCAAGATACAGTCTTCCGTTCGTATGCACCAGGCTTGTTGCAGATATGCAGATCTCAGGCGGGCTGCAGTGGTCATCCAGACGAGATTCCGTGCTATAAAATTGACACAGGCCACATGCATCCAGTATCAGATCACCCGCGGGGCTTGCATCACACTTCAGGCTGGGATTCGTGGATTCCTGGTCCGTCAGCAGATGAGAAAATTACATGGGGCGGCTGTCCAAATTCAGAAATCCTATCGAGCCTTTGCTGATCGCTCTAAGTATCATAAGCTGAGAAATGCTGCTGTTGTACTGCAGAAATATTGGAGGGCTACCATATTGTCAAGAGGGGTCCATCAGGACTTTGTGTCTCTGAAAAGAGCTGCAGTGGTCTTACAATCAGCCTACAGGGGTAAAGTTGGACGGCGCATTGCCTTAGAGCACCTGTCGGCCAGAAACATCCAATCTTACTTCAGGATGTACATCACACGTCGGCATTACCAGATGCAGAAACAAGCTGCCATCAAGATACAGTCTTCCGTTCGTATGCACCAAGCATGTTGCAGATACGTAGATATCATGCAGGCTGTAGTGGTCATCCAGACGAGATTCCGTGCAGTAAAATTGGCACAGGCCACGTGTGTCCAGTATCAGAACACCCGTGGGGCTTGCATCACACTTCAGGCTGGTATTCGTGGATTCCTGGTCCGTCAGCAGATGAGAAAATTGCATGGGGCGGCTGTCCAAATTCAGAAGTCCTATCGAGCCTTTGCTGATCGCTCTAAGTATCATAAGCAGAGAAATGCTGCTGTTGTACTGCAGAAATATTGGAGGGCTACCAGATTGTCAAGAGAGGTTCTTCAGGAGTTTGTGACTCTGAAGAAAGCTGCAGTGGTCTTACAGTCGGCCTACAGGGGTAAAGTAGGATGGCGCATTGCCTTGGAGCACAAGTCTGCCAGAATCATCCAGTCTTACTTCAGAATGTACATTATGCGTCAGCATTACCTGTCATTGAAACAAGCTGTCATCACAATACAGTCTTCTCTGCGTATGCACCATGCTCGCAGTAAGTACATAGGTCTCAGACAGGCAGCACTGATTATCCAAACCAGATACCGCGCTCAGAAAACAGCTCAGGCTGTTGGCCTTCAGTATCAGATCATCCGAGGTGCATGCATCACTCTGCAGGCTGGCGCACGTGGACACCTAGTACGCCAACAAATGCGCAAATTGCATGCAGCCGCTGTGCAGATCCAGAAGTCCTACAGATCTTACTCGGCCCAATCTCAGTACCAGAAGTTGAGAGATGCTGCCGTTGTCTTGCAGAACCGTTGGAGGGCCACTGTGTTGTCGAGGCAGGTTCGTCAGGACTTTATCGCTCTGAAGAGTGCTGCCACAACAATCCAGTCTTACTCTAGGATGCATCGCATGCAGCAGCAGTACCAAAATCAAAGATGTTCAACCGTCAAGATTCAGTCTGCAGTACGCATGCTTCAAGCTCGCCGTAGATACACAGAGCTCAGACATGCAGCGATTATAATCCAACGCAGATACAAGGCAACCAGAGCAGCTGAGATAGCATGCCTTCAGTATCACATTCAGCGCGGTGCATGCATCACCCTACAAGCTTACATGAGAGGATACCTGGTTCGTCAACATATTCACCGACTGCACAATGCGGCTGCCACTATCCAGCAGAGCTACGCAGCCTACCGGACCCGCACAAGATACTTGAAGCTCAAGGATGCAGCTTGGGTGTTACAGAAACATTGGAGAGCCACCAAGATGGCTAGGGAGCAACAGTGTGCGTACGTCTCTCTGAAGAAAGCCGCTGTCACCATACAGTCGATGTACAGGGGACGCATCGGTCGCAAGATCACTAAGGAGCATCGTGCAGCCAGGCTCATCCAGTCAGTGTACCGAATGCACGTAGCAACCCATGAGTACGCCAAGCTGAAGGCAGCAGCAGTAACAATCCAGTCCCTGTTTCGGATGCACAGGGCTCGCCAGGACTATCTGAATCTTATCTCATCCACTCTGCTAATCCAGCAGTTCTTCCGTGGACACCTAGTCACCAAAGCCACTCGAAGCGACTTCTTAAGGTCTAGAAGTAGTGCAGTAAAAATTCAGGCTTTCTACCGAGGATTTGTCCAGAGACGTACATACACCACCCTAAAACTGGCAGCTATCAAAACTCAAGCTTTATACAGAGGAAGGAGACAACAGGAAGAGTATCGGGCTCTGAAGAAGGCTGTGGTAGTACTTCAGGGAAGATACAGAGCTCATGTCTTGAGAAACCAAGCTCTTAGAGCCTACGGCATCCAGTGCAGTGCAGCTATCACCCTACAAGCAGCATACAAGGCTCATGTTACCAGACAGAAGTACATCCAGATGAAATGGGCAGTGACTGCTATACAGTCCACTTACAGAGGGCACATACAGAGAACTGCTTTCCTGTCGGTGAAGAGGGCCGCAACCATCCTGCAGACGAGATACAGAGCTCACTTGCTCATGAGGGAAGCCATTCAGGAGTACCAAGAACAGCGTCGGGCAGCAACTGCCATCCAAGCCATGTATAGATCCCACACTGCAAGGCAGAAGTTCATCGCCGTCAAATCTGCGGCAGTTGTCATCCAGTCATTCTTCAGGGGCAGAAAGCAGCGAGTTGCCTTCCGAGAAACTAAAAACGCTGCCCTAGTCCTGCAGACAAGATACAGAGCCTGTCTTCTACAGAAGGAAGCATACCAGAACTACCACATCCAGCGTGTCGCGGTGATCACGATCCAAGCCTACCAGCGTGGCAGGCTCTCTAGGCAGTTCGTCAAGCGGATCCGCGCAGCCATCAAAATCCAGTCGTACTCCAGGATGCTGATCCAGCGACGCAGGTATCTGGCCCTTCAAAATGCTGCCGACAAAATCAGGGCCAACGTCAAGGCTCGGACGACCCGAAGGGATTTCCTCTCCCTGAGGCGTGCAACTCTTATCATCCAGACGAGACGCCGTACTTTGATGACGGCACGGACCCAGCGAACAAACTACCTGGTGATCTGTAAAGCTGTCATCACAATCCAGTCCTTTGCCCGAGGTTGTCAAGTAAGGGAGCTTGCCAAGAAAATCCGGGCTGCCGTGAGGATACAGTCGACGTATCGGGGTTTTGTACAACAGAGGCACTACCAGGCAGTGAGAAAGAGCGCCCTCTGGCTGCAGGCTCGAACCAGAGGGATGATTGCACGGCAAGAGTTTGCCTTGAAGAGAAGAAACTGGCAAGCTGCTATGTGTATCCAGAGGCATTTCCGGGGCTACGTTGCACGAAGAATTCTTAAGGTGAGACATGTTAAATTATACCACACCAATCATTGAAGCTGTTTTTTAAATTAGGATTATGGAATTTGCAGGTCCCGGAATTGTGTATGTTTAAAAAAAAAAATTGAAAAATAGGTACCCTCCAGATGTGCGTATAATCTTTGCCTGTATCTTGACTCAGGCTTTCAAGTTTCCTAATTTGTTTTCTTTGCTCCAACTTTTCCTACTTTTTTGTCTCACAATAAAAAGAAAATTAAATCACTATCATAAAAATCACACAATGAAGGGCTTGGGTGCAGGAGTACTGCAACTTTACTTCCAAGAGCTTAGTTGCGGATGGAGCACAAGTGTTGTGAGTACAGAACATGCTAAATGAGGCTTGTGATGCTGTGGACATGGGTGAGTATCAACGAAAACTAGTCTTACTTTTATCCTGGTTTTGTCTTCCAATGTCCTACTTTTGCCCTTTAGGAACAAAGAATATTTGTTCCTACTATTCTCCTTTTTCACCTGGGTCTGCTCGAAAGCCTGTTACGTATTGTTTTGCTTGCTGTGTTTGATGCTACACGCTAGTCCTTATTCAACCTTCTTAGGACCAGAAGCAAGCCAGACATAAGCAGCTAGAGAGGTTCTCGTCCGTTGCTGCGCTCCATCTGTCCACAATCCAGATCCAGCGCTGTTATCGGATGTACGGGATGCGACAGGCCGCCAAGGCACAGATGGAGTCTATCATCACAATACAGGTAAAAAAATCACCGTTTTGTGGCGACAGTTTTTGCCGTGGTGTGCTATGGGAAATAGTGATCGCCTTTAGACAGAAACGCCCATTTCGTACATGGTCACACACTCTGATGGCAGAATTGTGAAGCATCATGTACACCATAAAGTATTTGATGTAAATTGAGAGAAAACAAATGTAGAAAGTAGAAAACTAATGTTGAAGACAGTTTGTGCAGGACGAGATGTTTCTATATTAATACGTCATCGTGGAAGTATGCCTGTGAAAAGGTAGTGTGCATGTTGAAAGTTTCACAGAAATCAATGTAGGCAGAGTGATAATGATTTTGATGTATTTTGTGTGTGGTTGTCATTCCTATAAACTTGTTGGTGCCTTTTTGGGTATCGTCTGCATTTCTGACATTTCTGTTCATTTTAATGGATTACGTTTTTTTTTTTTACAGAGTTGGATGCGTGCCAAACTCCTACGCCTGCATTTCCTGAAGCTCCGACGGGGCTTGGTGGCACTCCAGCATCGTGTGCGCAAGCATCAGGCCCTCAGGCGCTGGGCCGCGCTACGCATCCAGGCCCAAGCAAGAGTGTGGCTAGCCAGGCAGAATGTCCGAAAGATGCAGTCGGCAGCGCTGACGTTGCAGGTACGCAACTGTTTTTGGAATTTCCAATCCGTACCCAAAAAATTCCTTTTCGGAAAGGGGGTGCATCCACTGCATAAGTAAATTTGCAATAATTGCTGCATATAATCAATTTTTGTGTGTGTGAAATGTCTCATTGCAGGTATGCAACTTTTCCGACCATAAAAAAAAATCCACGCTTCAGCTCGTTTCCCACCATGCCGACCGCGGAATCATCCACCAACATGACCAATATTGCCAGCGCACATCGTCTGGCTCCGTATTTTGTATACATACATACATTACATAGAAAGGTGCAGGACAAAGACTCCAGACACATTCTGTCGCGTACATATATAGTCTTGCAGATGAACTAGTCGCTATAGTGCCCTAAATAGACTATAGACTGATAGTCTGGTTCCGCATTATTTTCTCGCGTCAATGAATAAAATACAATACATCGGTATACGGACACTATACCTACATGTACATGTTTGCACGACGTCGTAAGAGCTTCACGCTAGCGCTACGCGCTCGCATTCTATTTTCCGCGTTTTTGGAAATTGAAGAGTTGCATACCTATCATTGAAAATCTCTAACTTATGCTAACAAATTAGCAATTCAATTTGAAAGGTTGCCACGCCCAAAAAGCAGGGACACAACATCTTTCAAAAAACAAAATCTTCCCTTTATCTGTTGACAGTCCGTCTGGCGTGGCCGGCAGGTACGCTGCCGCTGTAAAAACAAGAAGATCGCGGCTGTCCGAGCCCGCTGCATCAAGGCCAACAAGGCTGCCACAGAGGAGAAGAGACTGTGTAATCGCACCACGTCGGCGCTGGACTACCTGCTGAAGTACAAGCAGATGTCTGGACTGCTGGAAGCTCTTATCAGTCTAGGTGAGCATGCTTGCCAATAAATAGTCTGGTTATCAGACCCTGACTGTTCTGATGATTCGTAAGTCAGAGCTGCCCAACCAGTATGGATTTTCGTACAAAAATTCACCAAAAATACGAAAAAGTATAAATTTTCGTTTTTAAAAACAGATTTTGAGGAAAACCGACCAGAATAATGTTTTGTCATGCATATTATGCCATTGTACTGCACGTGTACTGGCTTAAATTGCCATCCCAACCGAAGATTTTTTCAATGTCTCTGTGAGCCAAATTTTTAACCATCAATAATCAGGCACACAGAGACCAGGATGCGGTGGCAAATGTACTTTAATAGAACACGCTATCCAAAGAAAACCCTGTAAACAAATTACAAATAGAAAATAATTACAATAAAATCATGCTAATCGACAAAACTGTATTAGCTTTCAAATTACATTTTAACAATTAGTCATTTACTGACCAGTCGGTGTTAAAATATATCACACCTTAAGTAAACCAGATGATATCTGAGAAAACCAAGTAAACAAATAGTCAATTTTAACTGGCCAAATCTTCAGATACTGCTTCAAGGTTAATAAAAACAGTTCAGAAACAGTTAAACTATTTTACTGGGACAGATCGTGTACCGGCCCAAAGTTCTGGCATAATTTAAAACTATAAGTATATAAGACAAACAACCTGACTAAGACCGCGTTCCCACTCGAATTGGGGAAAGGTGGATCAAGATCCGGCATTTTGGTGTGACCGTTGTCTAACCGCAACGAAACCGCAAGTCGCGTTCCCACTTATGCTTGATCCACCTTTTCGAACGGAAGTGTCGAGTCCGAAAGGTCACTGAGTTCGGTATTACGCATGCGCTTGCTTGCTGAGCGCGCGCTCTGTGGCAGCGTTGCATGCTGGGACGGGTCAAATACATGTGCGATGTTTTGATGTTCGAAGTTTCAACATGGAGGAAGAAATCCTGGTCGTCTTGTTGTTAGTGGTCGCCATCTTCGTCTTGGAGCAGTACAAACTACAAACTTTTTTTAACGTAATATTATAAGTACTGGCTCGAATCGGATCGTAAAACGTATTTTCTTCAAACTTTGCTACGGTTGTTATTCTATGACACGCTGCAGGCTATACACTAACACGGAATTATTTATGGATGGATAAATAAGTACAATTACACGAATGGAAAAGGTTTAGAAGCGGACGACTTTCCAGTACGGAACGAAAGGAATACACATGTACGCTGAATGATGCATGCACGCTTGCATCGCGCACGCGTGGTGACACATTTTGTATACAGCCCGTAGTTCAGTAGTTGTTTATTGTGCATGTCGTGCACGCGGGAAATGTTCACATGAGCTACACGCCTAAACGTATTCCTTCGTTCATCAGACCGCAAACTTTTCGCGCCACTCGTGCACCAGCCGGATGTTGACAGGTAAAATTGCCGGATCAGATCCACCTTTTGCGTTCCCACTTGATCGTGATCCACCAATTGCAGGATCTGATCCACCAATTGGGGGATCTGTATCCTGGTCTTTAGATGGATCAAGAAAGGTGGATCAGATCCTGATCCACCTTATAACGGTTAGCGTTCCCACTTACACAATTGCAGGATCTGATCCGGCAATTTGGCAAAAGGTGGATCAGATCCGGCAATTGGTGGATCTAGTGGGAACGGGGTCTCAGTCACTGAACTACACATACCCCATTCAGCCTCTATAGGGTACTTAAGTGATTCTTCCAGACCAGTGTCGCCAAAGCCAAGGGCAGCTTGGGTCAGCTAGCCCCAAGGAGTGTCCAGCTGTTGTTTCACCCTATTATAAGGTCAAAAGGGTAACATGAGGCCTTATAATAGTAAGAACAATAAATCTTGCTCTGAGTGGTCTGTCACTGGCAATATGGAAAAACTTTACGTTGATTTCCTTATCTGGCCAATCCACTCAAAATCTCTAGGCAAAACCGTTTACACAAATGTACATGGCCGTGACCTAAATAGGCGTACCAAACATTTGTATGATGCTTAGTCAAACAACAATAATATCAGCTTTTTCCTCTAGCTACTAAAAACAAAAACAACTATATGTTGAGAAAAAGAAAAGAAAACAACAAATTCCTCCGCAATGAGATTCTGTTACCAAACAAGCGTTGTAGGCGCTACATAATCTTAAGTTTCATTTTACAAAATTGGTACTCTACTTTATATGATAATCACAGCCTCCTTGTAATACTCTCATCAGACCGGAACGAGATTTACTCTCGACTTTCATCGTCAAAGGTTTAAGGAACAATGGCATCAACACAATAAAGCGTCTAAAAAATGTGAATAAGCTCCTATGTTCATCCAAAAATTAGAGAACTGTCACTTCACAAACCACACTATTTATAAATCAAACTAATGCTTAAAAGTATTAACTAATGATTAATATAATTAAAAGTACAAAAGGAAAGGTTAATTTACCTGCTAAGTTGACTAAGAAAAACCTGGAAAAGTCCAGCGCAAGCTTTAAGATGGAGGAGATTGTTTAGCAGCTGACACAACTTGCACAGAGCCTGTCTGTAAGTAAAATGGCCTACACCCAGTCTGGACCAACTGTCCAGCCTCTGTAAGAAGGGCAATCACCCTAAGGCCTCCCATTCCACGTCACCAGACCAGGGATCGAGGCAGTGCATAAAAGCAGAAACCACACAAATTCGCTTGGACCCATGGGAGGGGGGGGGGGGGGGGGGTGAGACCTGGAGATTTAGCAGCACACAAATGGGGTTATATTGGAGACTCTGGCAGGGAGTTTTTGTCTTAAAGGGACCCTTAAATGTTAATATGAGTTAAAAGCGCGAAAACATTAAGGTTTATATGTTTGGATAAAATATAAAAATACACACAAAAATAGTAACTAAACTACAAACAGGATATAAGAAAACGAAATATCAATCGAAAAAAGAAAGAAAAAAAAGGTGAAAAGGGTCTCTGGATCTAAATAAATTGGGCTGTACAGAAAGTTGGTGAAGCCACGTGCATTTGTACTTCCGGATCAGCTATGATGTCAGATTTACAAAGGATATCGATCAAATTCCCACAAGAAAGGTTGGGCGACTTGGGCAGTAAGGATTGAATATAAATCGAGAGCAGGTTAGGATTTATAAAGGTAGTGTAAAGTGTACATGATTGGTCATTGTTGCAATTTTCAGAAATGGGCGGAATTGGGGGTTAGTATTTTATAGGAAATATCGTTCCACTGACCTGTTCAAAGTTTTGCGTTCTTGGATGGTGAAAAAAGGAGAGAAAAATGGCGTTCGTTTTCAACCGTCGGGCGGCATTTGTTATATAGCGCCCTCTTGTAAAATAAGCCAATTTTGTGTAAATGGGATCGTTTTCAATTGGTCACATAACATGTACAGAGGCCGAGAGCCAAGCGGAACGTCCAAGATCCACTGCGCCCTTTTTTCGGATTAACCCATTTTAGACACAACACGGATTAACTACATTCGGTCAATAGAGGGCAGTTTTCCAATGATTGTTCGGCCGAACAATCATTGGAAAACGATATAAATTTCCACTTTTCTTGAAAACGACAGCACACCTGGTGCCATTATTTCACAGAATGATTGAGACTACTATTAACTTACAGTCTAGTAAGGTATTTCATAATAATTCAGTAAAAAATATTTTGGAGGATTACCAATCGTGTACACTACGTTAATATTAAGGATATCACAATTTCTCTTGCCTTCTGTAGATGTTGTAAGCCGTCTGTCAGCAACTTGCTGCGAGCGTCTCGTGGAGGGCCAAGCGGTCCCTGTCATCTTTACCCTGATCAGAAGCTGTAATCGCAGCCTGCCCTGCATGGAGGTCATCAAGTACAGTGTCAACATTCTCCTCAACCTTACCAAGGTAACGACTAGAACTCGGCTGATAATGCTGAGCAGTTTGTTGTTGATACCAAGGAGAAACTCTGGGTGTTAAAAATTTACCCCACCCCATTCCTCAAAAGGTCCATTTTTTTGTTTGAATCGCTTAAAGTTTGCATGCCTCCTCAAGAGTTTTTTTTTGTTTTAGTTGCACGCATGTCGTGTAGAATTGTGTGATGTCTTAACTCTTCGAAACGAAATGGGGCCACCGAATTCAGAAAAAGTCCTATCCTGTCCTGTGTGTGGACCTCTGGTAGTAATGAGTACTTTACAAAAGAATCAGTTGTAGCATGGTTTATAGTCCATTTGGTTGACTACGGTGAATTAAGTGTTCCCAGCTAGAGCTTTTAATAAACATTCACCCACTAACGGGGTTCTTTGTCCATAGTCTGACCGCTGGAAACTGGATTTTTTTTAGACAAGCCGACTGGGCTTTAATGAGCTCCAAGGTAATTTTTACCTCATGATTATTCAGTTATTCAAGCCGCCTGGCTTCTCAATCACCAGTTTGAGGTAAAAGAAAAACGGCGGTACCGCAATCAATACCGCATCTGGAGAATATGAAATGCTCCCTAACGTAGCCTCCTTCTATCAAACACAGGGGTTGTGAATGTCATCATCAGAATATTATCTACATAAAACAAAACTAAAATTGAGCGTCATAAGTAAATCTTACATAACGTCTTGTCTGTTCTCCAGTATGCCCCTACTGCTCACGCTGTCTTTGAGGAGCCGGAATCAGTCGGCGTCATCCTGGATCTCATGCAGATGTACCGAGAGAAGGGCACCCAGATCTTCTCCAAAGTCTGCATGTTGATGGGCACGCTGTGTCAGGATCCCAGACGAGCCAAGGTAAGTCACTTCAGTGTAATGTTCATGTGTCGGAATAATAGGCCAGATTTGTGAGTGAACGAGGGAACTGTTAGGACTATCAAGGTTCACTTGGGACGTTCTGTGCTGCACAGAATATTTCAGTTGTAGTCCCATTTTCACAATTAGTGAAAATTTGTTAAGTGACTGAAAATAAACAAGGCAAACTTCATTCATTCATTCATTCAAAGAGTGAAATCTGAGATTCATTTAAAAAAAAAAAGCAAGATTGTCTGAAGAAAAAAATCACCAGCCCACTGGTCCAGTTTGGTCTTGGACTCTGCTAAACCAGGCTAAAATTACTGGACTCTGTCCATTAGCCTTTTAGAGGTATGGCGGACACAATAGGAGGGTGCTATTTTATTTGGGTATAAATACAAAGGTTTTACCCAAATCAAATAGCGCCCTCCTATTGTGTCCGCCATACCTCTAAAAGGCTAATGGGTCCAGTGTGAATGTTGAGTCCTACCCTGTATGTTAAGCATGAGCAGTGTTTTAATAGCAAGAATTTTTGTGTGACTTCATTTTTACAGATTATTCTATCGGCGCCTAAGAACAAGGAGCGACTCCTCGGAATCAACCGGCTGACTGAGCGCAAGTACAGCATGGACGCCAAGCGCGCCCAGGTCAAGGCTCGCGGCCTAAACAGCTCCTCCATGTCCCGCAGCTTCCTGAGCACTAGCGTCCTCAACGTCAGTGGCATGCCGGCCGCGACGCCACGCAGGCAGCGGCGGGTGCAGCCTGAGTGGGTGCTGGGGCGGGGCAAGATGCGGGAGATCACCGATCCCCTGGAGGCGTGTCACTTTGCCATGGATGTCTTGCACTTGAAATGAGACGGAGGAGAAGCCAAAATACTTGGATATTTTGGG
Organism: Hippasteria phrygiana; assembly: GCA_037893225.1. Taxonomy (NCBI): domain Eukaryota; kingdom Metazoa; phylum Echinodermata; class Asteroidea; order Valvatida; family Goniasteridae; genus Hippasteria; species Hippasteria phrygiana. The sequence goes on from JAZGUH010000199.1 coordinate 2,634,016, forward strand.
TTATGGGGGAGAATAGTATCAAAATATACTTGGGTATATAAAAACCATGTTGGATATTGTGTGTTTAAACAACTTGCAGTTTTTCAGAATAGAATAGCTTTGAAATAGTAGAAGAAATAGTTGGATATCAGGCCATGGTAGATATTCTGATAGCTTTGAGATGAGAGAATAGAATAATCATTTGGGCATATAAAATCCATGCTGGATATTTAGTAGTTTTTAGTTTTGCAGAATAGTGGAAGAAATGATTGGGTATTTCCAGACAGATTTGGTTTTCCAATTGTGGAATCTTCGAATAAAAATATGGGTATTTCAGGCCTTGATGTCTACTAATGAATGGAATAAAAAACATTTTGGTAATCTGGGCTTTTGTGGTTAGTTTAATAGCTTTCTGTTAAAATTCGAGAATAGAAAAAAGCTTGGTATTTCAGGCCTTGGTCGATGAACAGTTTTGAGATGCGTAGCAGAAATAGTGGGGTATTTCAGCCAATCGAGGAACTTCCAGTTCTTAAAAAATGGAGAATTATAGAAAAAAAATAGCTGGTATTTGAAACCTCAAACTTGAACTGACACCCAAGGTTGGCTTTTGATTGTGTATATATTCTACGTGTATTATAATGTACAGATTACCAAGTTGATTCGTGCTCTTTACAAGCATTAATTGCAGCTATGTTAGTTGAAACTTGTCATGCTCTTGATGAAATTCTCTATTTGATACCTTTTGTTTCAGAATTTTCATGGAATGTTTTGCTGTTGTGCTGAAATCCATAGCTTGTTTGACCCCAATACGGCAAAGTTTGTCATTAATATCTTTAAAAAAAAAAAAATTGGTACATTATTGCTCCGAAAAAGTTTAAATGTAATTTTTTCGACCTTCAAAAGTACGTTGGCAGTTTGAAATATTTCTGTACATTGGCCATCAGTAATTAGTGCTTTCTTGGAACTTTTTAAAATTTAATAATTGATTTTGAATCCATGTAATCATGTCACATAAATACCAGAAATATTTGTTGTAAAGTCGTTAGCTAAATTCCCATTTTGATTCAATACAAGCCAATAGGCAGTTTAATAACCAATTTTGAGCCTGTGTTTTGTTTGTTTCAATGTCGCAATTAATTGCTAAAATTACAGGTATGCTACACAGCTTTGGTATTGATTAAAAATTAGTTTTGATCCGAATTCTGTATATAAAGATGGTACCAGTAGCCATCCTGTGAAATATTTTCCCTCCTGTATCTCGATGGAATTATTCGCCTGGTGCACGTTTCCCTTTATATGATCTTTCTTACTTCAAGAGAAATTAATTCCTACCTCTTGTGGGTATTGAACCTTAAGACAAAATTAAATTTTCAAAGCAAAAACTCTTTGTATCTGGTGTCAATTTGTATTAGCACATTTTTATGATCAAAGAGAGTCGATGTGAAATTTCCACACAAAAAATGCCCATTTATTAGCTGTTAACAATAAGAAAAGCAAGCTTTATGCATGATCAATTTACACTCATTTATTACCAGTTGCAATTTATAAAACATTTTTTGAAATTATTGCCTGATACGAAGTTGAAAGAGTTTCTGAGGCATGCACATATATTTCGAATGTGTGAGCTCTACCTCTATGGGCATCTGCCCTCATTGAAGAAAAGCAGGGTGCAACTTTTATTTGTATTTTACAAAAAGGAACAAAAAGCATGCGTCCTAAATATTATATGATTGGAAAGATCATTCATAAGTAGAACTACAAGATCCCTTAAAAATCATTGATGAAAATAACTTTGGGGACGGCGGTTTGGTTTAGAAAAGTTGAACCGCTGAATGGTGCCCTGGGTGCAATAATGCGCCAGTCGGAATGTCCAGATGTCAATGCTACGGTTTATTTCTGCATTTCTCTCTAAATATTACACGTTATGGTTGAATTTTTACACATAGGTTAGGTAACTGACAAAAGAGATTAAAGAGATGTGGGCTTTCGGGGCAATGTGTGTCTTTCAACCTTAATGGGTCATTACTGCTTAATGTGGATTTAAGATTAATTAAACTAGCTTGACAATGTTGTGTATTGCATCAAGAGTTGCAATTTGCTGAGAATTTGTAAGTTTCCTGAGTTAAAGTGAAAACCGGTGGTATCAATAGAGTACCGAAGTGATGACGTCAATCAATGCACGGTTTGGAACCAGTTGCCGCGGCAACTGACGTCAGACTTCGGTACTCTATTCCTCACTCAGGAATCTGGAATCAATCCGATAATCCGATCTTTCAGCATCTGCAGCTCTGACCTCAGCCAGGCCGGCAACGACCCCTGACCTCTGACCCTCAGTTCCTGGATGGTCTGTAGGTTGGACTGGATGACACCGATGGCCTGGCGACACTCTCCCTCAATGTTGTCTCTCTTGGGCCTCTTAGAAGCAGGCTAGGATAGAGTAAAAAAAAATTGTCGATGATTAAAATGTACAGCACAGGTTTGAAACCGAGACGAATCTTAACCCCGGCGGCCAGTTGTTATTAATGGGGTGCTGGTATTTCAAGACCGGCTGATGCATTCAAGCATAATGCAAACAATGGATTGAGTATGCACAGGAATGCGTGTATAGACGACAACCTGCCAGGTGTTTTTTCTTCAAAATTCGGGTGTGGCTATAGTCTGTATGCAAGATGTTAAACTCACCATCAGGCACAAAAAATGTCCAATTTCACTTCTCACCTGAGCACCGCATTCGCCTTGTGCCTCATCGTCAACCTTGGATGACGTCCCGCCAACATGACCCGTTTCTTGTTGCCCCGGGCAACACGTCTCCTGTTCATCGTCGGTCGATCCAGCTCCTTGTTCTTGTGCCGGGCGGCGGTCGATAAAATGTCTGAGTTGTTCGGCCTGCTGTTGCAACCATTCCGTTTCTGTCGTGTCTGCTGGCGTGCACTCTTGCGGGATCTGAGCGTAGCACAGCCCGCAAAAAAATACGACAATGTGGTAACAAGTCAAAGTGAAAATTCCATGCATCTACATTATGAAAGCACAAATAATCTGTATTCACTCGGCTGCAAGTTAAGTGCACATGGGCTAATAACCACCACTGTCCTCACATTGACTCCTGGTGGAGAGAAGCAACTTGTGATCAAGTGTCTTGCTCAAGGACACAACAAACATGACCCCTGCTGGACTTAAGCCCACAATCTGTAGTATCAACAAGATAAAGACGACGGGACTACAGCACTCCAATCTTTCCCGTGCTTAGAAACTTATCTGCTCAATGAAATTGTATCATACTTGCTTGATATCCGATTCAAGAAATCTTTCCTGTGCTTACAATCGTCTGCTTAGCAATTTTGCTTACCCGATTTAAGAAATCGACCACTCGGCTATGTGTAGACTCCACATGCAGACACTCGGGCACAACAGATTCATGGGCTGTCTCCTGGAATTAAACAGACCAGAGCTAGGCCAATTTCACGGAGCTGCTATAGCACCAAAAAGTCTTGCTTAGTTAAAACAGGTTACCAGCCAAAAGGCCATGGGATTTCCATGCTAAGCAAACAACAGCTGAATGCCAGCCACAAGCGATACACTACACATCAAAATTTGGTTGGTAATCCTGTATTTACCCCTGAAGACTTCATGCTAAGCATATTTTTGTGCTTAGCATTGCCGTGAAATTGGCCCCAGCAAGTCATGAACCATTTCATAATTTGTGTACGCACAGGGCTCCATTCGAATTCAGGTCTAAACATCAATACAAAATCTTGCTGTTCGAGACCCCCATGCTTTACTTTACAATACACACGGCTACTAAAAAACTGATAACCAGGATCAATGTGTTTCCTCAACCGCACTCTAAAAAATAAAATGCCTTTTTTACATTGTTACCTCTGCAAAAGCACTGAATGCTTGCAGTGCCAGCTGACGTATCATGTAGTTAGTGTCGGCAAGAACTGCAGAGAACATCTGGGCCAGTCCAGCTAAAATGTCTGGCATCTGCAAATTCAAACAATGGAAAAACATCATGAAAAAAAAAAAAATGAATGAAATGAACATTCTAAAACAAAATGAAACAAAATGAAAAAATTATGTCAGCCATTTTGATTGGTCGATATTTTACCCATGTGACCCTGTGGCATGTATTAACCTTGTCCCATTTGGCTGGGTCACCAACCTTTTATCATTTACATAACGAATTGTAATTTTTAGATTATCCTCTGAAAACGGGTTTGTTGCTGGTTTTTTGTTGTTGGTGCTGTTGTTGTTGTTGTGTTTTTGATAATCGGAAACCAAGGCATCTTTAAAAGTGCAAAATCGCTTGTTATTGTGGTCTTACCTGGGAACAACTCTGAACTTTGACCTTTCTGGCCCTGTGCAGAAAGTTGACGATGCCCAGCCTCACTTTCAATGATTCGCTTTGAAGTAATTGACACAAACATTCGATAACCTGTAACAGATAAAATACATTTGAAATTGTCTGAAAAATAACTACATGAATTTTAGGGCCACAAGTTTCCAGAAACTCGCTCCACAATGTGCTATATTTTAAAAGCACAATATTGTGGGTAAGACATGTTGCAGAATTTTAGCAAAATATCATTGATAATTATAAAAACTACTTATTACAAAAATAAAGAAAGCTTGCTGGAGTTTGAAAATGTCATTTTGAAATAAATAAAAAATGTATTCTATAGGTGTCCCAATTAGTACACTATCGCAATTTGAAATTTAAAGTTTACCTTAGCTAAATCCACTGGCTGCAACTCTCCTAATATCAAACCTGTCACGTCAATCAAAGCACTGGTAGTATCATGTGACTTGATTCTATCCAATGGGAGTGCTTCCCACAACCCGACTACCATCGTCATGACGCCCTGAGTAAGGTGTGTGCCTATTGGTCGGTTTGAAGTCTCAAACTGTCTGTACACATCGGATATGCACGACAACCCTTTCCCCTAAAAGTGAAATTCATGTATGAAAAATTCCCTAAAAGCGTTACCAACGTTACAATCCCAGCCAACAACCAGAAAGTTTGAATTTAATTTATTTAACGTGACGAGTTACTTTTTAACGTAAATTGAGTAAAACTATTTTTAAAAATTGATATTTATAAACCAAAAAACCTGCATAATGCAATGGAATATATGTGGGCACGGCAAGAATCAGAACATTTTACAACTCATGAAATGAAGATATTCAATAACAGATTCCGAAACTTTCGGTTGCTTGATGAAGAACACTCAAATGAAATTGCACACTTTTTCGTGATTGCCAATATTTTACAATCAATGCAGACATAGTATTGATCAAAGGAAGCCATGTCAACAGGTGTACCTAGCCTGGTACGAATTTGCTCTGGATGCCAAATTACTTTGTATACAGGCTATTTTGGGAGGAAAGCTGGTGATACAAATAACAAGCAACCTGCATGGTTCGTTTGTATACAAATCCACTATCATTGCTTGTGCGTTATGCTTTTGACAAATGCCACAAATGTGTATCCAAAATGACTGCATATAGCAGGTACATGGTGCAAGATTGCTGTGTATTAATATGCATACCAATTGCCCCAGTGATCCAAACGTGTGATCTTTCGCATTCAGCCAAGCGTCACATTGAGCCAAGCCGTGCGAGACCAAGTCCTCAGCGATGACTTTCCTCTGAACTTCCTGGAAGGCGGGCAGGGGAAAATGCCTCCACAGAACGCAGTGTTCTTTTGGTGGAAATCTGGTCATCAACTCTCCCTGATAATAACACCAAAATGTCATGTATTCTTTTTGAGCAAATGTATGTGGTGACTATTATGTGACGCGTGCCCAATAAACCTTGTTGACATTCCCAATGCATCATGGGTATGAATGACAAACAGTATCAACCATACTGCCATTAGAAGAGCAGGCACATTAGAATGGATGTGATTGGTCCTATTGGCTGTCATAGTTGTAAAAATCCTATTATTGGCTAATAATGACATTATTAGCTGTTCTAATTCCAGAGGTATTCCATTCATTGGTATTAAACTTGTATGCTGAGAGGGAGTCCAAAACTATTTCCTTGCCATTCAAAATTTATTTTTCTGGTTATCATTTTCCTTATAATAAGATATGTGAAAAGATTATCTCTCAACTCAAGACAGATATTTAAAATAAAATCAATGTTTGGACTGGTTCACAGTGCCATAGCTTTGTGGATACATTACAAGGTTTGCCAGTCATTCAAACCCATAAATGTATTGAGAATGTCAAAGAGGTTCGCTTCATGAAATCCGCAATGGTTAGTGAAAAATCGGCCTCTACATAGCAGAAAATTCTGCGTTAACGGTTAGCATATATTTCACAGTTTAGCAAGGAATTTTTGGCTTTTACGTAAGCGTACATCCCGTAACTAAGGACTCTGTGCTTATTGGGTTTCTTGTGTGCAGAATTTCTTCGCTAGCTCGGTTAGCACAGAATTGAAGGCCTGATGCCGACGGGAAATATTTGTGTTGCATTTGAGCACATTTTAAACTTTGGCAAATTTTCACTTCAACCATTTTAGCGTTTAGGTGGAGAATGAAGCAGCCTACTGATTTCTCGTAATTATAATTAATGCATTTTATTGCTGCAAAACTTTGTTTCTCTGATGAAATATCGGGATTTGTATCTAAAGGGAACTTTGACAACAAAGTTTACCATGGGATATTTTACCTGATGCTCCTGTGCCATCAGTGGAACCAGTCGCCATAGCAACATACTGAGATGCGTGTAACCCAAGCTGTGATTGGCTGGCGTAGAGGTCAAAAGGTCAGCCACCAGGTGTACATGGCTTGCACACAGATCGGCAGTGCCATATCTACAAGAAGGTATGAAATTTCCCAAGTCATAAAAATCGGCTATTTCGAGACATCTCAGATTTTCATGATCAAAATCAAGTTCCTGCTAAATCTGCTGCCCAGTGAGTACTTATAAAGTTAATATCTGAGGTTGCTGTAGCATTATGCAAAATACGTAATTTCAAAATAAAAATGCAAAACCATACCGTGCCAGGAAGCACCAGATATCCATTGCCAGCAGAGCAGTGTTGGACTCACTGGAGACCACATTCTCCAACAAACACCTCTCGACGACGCCCAAATGTGCAGCGCTGACTGACGCGACAAAGCCACACAACTGAATGGCCACGTACTCCCTCAAGCTGACGTCTCGCTGAGGTTCGCCTCGACTGACAACAATCGGCAATTTGACAGGTAACGCCAGCTCCACATAACCTTAAAAATTGATCCCCAAAATTTTTTTTTTCAAAATCTTAAAAAAAAAAAACATAAATAAAAAAAAAAAAAAAAAAAAAAGAACAAATATAATAATACAAAATTCGTCACCTGCGCTGATAATCACACAAAATAGCAGAAAAAGATCTGCTTAGTGAAAACAGGATACCAGCGAAAATGCTGTATAAAGTGTATTGTGTGTGACTGGTTCCTAACTAATTTTTGCTAGACAAGTAATCTTGCTGAACAATATTTTCTGTTGTGCTGGGTATCACATGTTCGATGAATTGGTTATAAACAGTAAGGTTTTGACGTGTAACAAGACGCCCTGTTTTCCTGATGTTAATACGGATGATGACCATAGGCGCATTTTTTGAAAGACCACCGGGCCAGTTGACGTCAATAGCCGCATTCCTGCACTTACTCAATCCATTCATTATTGAACTATATTGTTCTTGAATGGGAGTGTAATGAATGAATGGAGCATTTTCAAACAATGCTTTCATTCACGCGAAAGGTGGGGCTCCAAGTGCGATGAATAGGACCACTCTATTCAGTGTGGTGCCTATATTGTTTGCGTTTACGCTTGGCTGCACAGCCCTGTTTTTAGCATGCCAGCCCCCCATCAATAACAGCCGAACACAAGGGGTTAATAGAGCTGTTTACAAATGAAATCTTTCAGCAAAAACTTACAGTTGCCGTAGGCTCTGAAGACCGCCTGGAGGAGGGTGTCCCTAGGCTCCGCCCACGATGGGGTTGTCGAGTCCATCCAGGCAATCTGGGTTGGCTCCTGACACGACGGTAAAATCCGCAAAATCTTCACCAGTGTGAGTAGTCTTCCAAATTGGAGGTTTGGAGGAATGTCTACAAAATTGTTGACAGTAATTACAAAAAGAGTTCAATAATTTTTTCAGATATTTAGATTTAGTAATCAGACATTTTTCAAGCTTACATGAATACCACTTTACACATTTATGTGCAAATGTAGTATGGATCAGTGAAAGACAAGAAACCTTTGCATGAACCTAGCCCAGTAAGAATTTGCTGTGAATACAAAACAATTTGTGCACAGGTTCAATCGTGGAGGAAAGCTGTGATCCAAATTATTAGCAACTTGCACAGTAATGAATAACTCATTTGCATACAATCCACTCCCACTGCATTGCATTATGCTTTTGACCAATTCTTCTAGCGTTTAAAATATTTCTGACAAAATGCAAGTTGTAGAGGTTCTTTCTAACCTTGCTTTATAGCAGTGACGGCATCTCTGAACAGACCACTGTCCATGAGCTGTTGAAGTAGCGGCTCGACACACACCAGCAGAGCTCTGTCTATCTCAGCCCTGGCATTGCTGAAGATGTTGGGTGCGTGGACGCTGGGAGGAGCAAGACTGTTCAAGAAGAAAGGATGAGAATGTAAGACTCCGTCTACATCTGTAGTAGGATTTGGGAAAAATGCTTGTTGAGAATCTGAGATGCTGATGAAACTGACATTTCAGTTTCGATGTCAAATTTAATTTAAATTATTATAAGAAATAGTGATTTGTCAACTTAAAACTGATAAGCACCTTCTGCAGGTCAACCTTTGGCAAAATTGTACCCACCTCATCATCCCTTTGGTGATTAAAAAATTAACCTAAATATTTTCTCAAATTTAGTGAACAAAATCCTGCACATCATTTTGGGAATTTGATGGCTTTTCTACTGAAAGGAAGATTATGGGTTACGATTTCATGGCTATGCTTAGAAATGACGTACTTGATTTCTTATGTGTAAAATATTGTTTCTGAACCATTTACAGTATTTTTCCTATTTTGATATCTGTAAATTAGTGCGGTGAAATGGGTCGGTCATATTTTTAAATGGAAGTACACAAGACTAAAATCCACAGAGGTGGTGGGGTTGGCCACAATTTAAGTTGCCAGCCCGACCACCCTTACGTTTTTTCTGCGGCCAGATCTACATAGAGGATAAATCGTTAACTAAAGCCGAGAAATTATCCCAATTTGTGAGACCCACTCCCCACCCTAATGATTCAACAACACAGAGATAATTACCTCTGCAAGACCAAGACCAAGTTGTAAATTTTCATCTGACATGGCCCCAGGTATCCCTCAAACTCCTTCAAGATGTGCATCAGCATCTTGAGGCACAGGCTGCAGATCTTGAGGGTCTTGGCGAAGGCCTTCTCGTCTCCTCCTTGGGAGGCGTGGCTTGAGGGCGTATGAGGGGCCAGGCGTAGGCACTGATGGAAGTTGGTCTTGATGTCCGAGCAGAGCGTGGCTACGATCGGATGGATCTGTGTGACAAACAGAATCATGGTGAACACTGTAAAGTCTAGTTTTTGTAATCAGTTCATTTACTTTTTCTTTTTAATTTTGATAATTTCTTTGGTATCTATTGAAGATTTATCCTCTACTTAGATCTGGACCCAAGAAAATCGCAAGGGTGGTGGGGCTAGCAACCTAATATGTGGTCAACCCCACCACCTCTGTTGTAGCCCTTTGCTTTAATAGAGTGGCTTTTAGCCTTGTAGTGGGCGACTTCCATAAAAAAGCATTAAGCGTGTATATATACACACATTAAATACATGTGGTGTTATTCTGTACAGCTCTTTGACATGTTGGAACTATTTTGCTTGGGTAAAACCAAGGGCCAATATCATAGAGCTGCTTAAGCACAGAAATTTGCTTAGCATGAAAAGTCTTCCTTGGTAAAAACAAGATTACCAACCAAATTTTCATGTGATTTATATTGCTTAAGTTGTGACTGGTATTCAGCTGTTGTTTGGTTCAATAATCACATGGGGTTTTTGGCTGGTAACCTGATTTCACAAAGCAAGATTTTTTGTGCTAAATAAAAATAGGGGCTCTATGAAAATTGCCCGTTCTTTTGTTGTCAACTTTTCAGGCAGTTCTCACAATCTGAAGCATTGCGATATGCAATATCATAACACGATGCCGTTATTGTGGCATTTCAATATCACAATTATTGATGTATCGATGAACATGGGCCGGGGGCCTACTCAACAGAAGCCTGGTTCCTGTACTCTTTAGCTGACCTGTAATATGTTCTTGAGCAGCTCTTTGTGTTTGCAGGCTAGCTTCACCAGAAACCTCCACGTGCTGACAAGCAGAGTGCTGTCCATGTCGCCGATGACAACACACAGGTCGTGAAACCCGTTGCACACTGCAAAAAAGCCAATCTGTTTTTAGGTATTGTTTGAAGCTTTGCATGGTGCAGTTTAAGCTGAAAAGTAGGTTGTGGGTACACCGCGGAAAGATATCTCTTTTGTGAGGAAGTGTTCGCTCTGAAAAGAGCTAATGATGGGATAAGGCCTTGTTTTGAAGAATGTGCTCTGTTCTAGAGCACACTAAACTAAAAAATGCTTGTTTAGAAGACTGTAATGAATTCTGTTAGTCGTTTTATTCTCACTTTTGGCATTTTTAACAAGAAAACTCACACTGTGCCACAGCCGAAGTGCATTCGTCTCCATCCTTCGACGTGAGCTGCACAGCATCCAGCAAGACCGTCAGTGACTTCTGCAGGCCGTAGGCTTTCTTGAACAGGGACGACAGAACCTCCGACACCAGGGGGAAATGTTCACCGTATGTCGTAGTGCTGTCCTGTTGAAGTTAAAGATGTTGCAATATAAATCAATTTATTATAAATTGGATATCTTTTCATTTTCTTCTTTACCAATTCTCAGATTCTTAGTGACCATTGCTACCATTCTGAAGTGGTCATTTGGGGAATTTCTGTTAGCAAAACGTACAAGTTGTACGGATGCCGCAAAGAAACAAAACTGATAAATGTAAGAATTTGCTGACAAATTTACTTTGCAGTGGTGGAAGGATCTGCGGACAAGGTGAAGCACGGACGAAGGGAGAGACTGCACGGTGTCAATGGAAAGAGCGCCCCCACACAGCTTGTCAACGACACCGGACACGCAGGAGCTTAAACTCTCCAGAATGTCCAGGGTAACCTAAAGATATGAATGAGACGGGAATTCGAAATTAAATTCAAATTTCAGGTTCCTCAGATGTGACCTTTGACATTGGATGTCCAATGGGATTCAAACAAAGTCTGCATGGGGATTAAAAAAATGGGGATTTAAAAAATTTGCACTGAACTGGTGGACCGAGTCTATTAATTCTCGCATTGGTCTACCAGGCTCCAAGACCAAACCAGATTAGTGGGCTTGTGATTTTCTTCCAAACAATCTAAAATAAAACAAAAATGAATCTCAGATTTCACAGTTGGAACGAATAAAGTCTGCCTTGTTTATTTCCCTTCACTTGACAAATTTTCAATTACTAACCCTTTTCAATACCACATTCTTTGTTCAGTCAAGCGTAAACCATGAAGCTTCTTCTAAGTTGCGACTCTTTTTTAACGATTTCTACAAAATGATCTCCAAAAGAAGACACGAATGCTTGTACCTGTAACAGTGTCTGTAGCTTCTTTCTGAGTTGGTTACTATCATCCTGGGATGGACTGTCATCGACGGTCGTGGATACCATGATCAGAGTTTTATCAAAGAGCTGGCACGTCTTCAAATATCAAACAAGACAATTTGTGATGCAAGTGTATGACCCTATAAATTTTCATTCACGGGTAATTTCATCATCCTAATAATATAGACATTATGATCGAGAGCCAATGATTTACCGTTTCAGAAAAGTAAATTTTCCGTTTTGACAAATCTTCATTTCCGTTTCGCCCATTAGAACAGTGTACAAAAATCTGTTTCATTTCCATTTGACATTATTTCATACATGTAAATGAATGCACAATGAAAGGGGCCAATTCTGTTAATTCCGTTTGGTTTCCACTAAAACGGAAAATCATTGGCCCTACAATGATTATGTAGGTGCAAACATTGACAGTCCATATTGATTTCAATTGTGAAAGACTGCTGAAGGGCCAGTGACTCAAAATTAGCTCTGGCATCTTCCAACTTTGGTTAAGGTTGGGTCACAAATTTATCCCTTTATCAAAACTATTCCGACAACAGACTGCTCCATTAAGCCACGCCCACTGATGTAATAGACTGCTCCATTAAGCCCCACCCATTTTTTTGTTTTATGTAGATTCTGTATTGTAAAATAAAACAGCCAATTTTTTGTTCTGCCATGAAATAACAAAAAAGTGACTTTTGAGAGCAGTTTTATCGAGTCCCATCTAGCTCGCTGGTACGATTTGTCTAAAAGTCCTCGCTGCGGGCAGCAAACAATTCTGACGTCACAGTACGAACTCCTTTTTTGTTCCGAGTGCTACACACAAAAGGGAGTTCATCCTATGACGTCAGAATTGTTTGCTGCCCCCAGCGACAACTTTTAGACAAATCGTACCAGCGAGCTAGAGGGGACTCGATAAAACTGCTCTCAAAAGTCACTTTTTTGTTATTTCATGGCAGAAAAAAACGGCCGTTTTATTTTGCAATACAGAATCTACATAAAAAATAAATAAAAATGACCCAAGCTTCTCTCAGCAATCAACATCATCTTTAAATAAATAAATAAATAAATAAATAAATAAACTGCTGAAGTAACCTGCGGGAGAACCTTGGTGAAAAACTGCTCCTCGAGACACTGGAGATCCAAGCAGGGAAGAAACGAATCCACCATGACCTTGAGAACGGCCATCTTGACGTCCGCACTACCTCCATTGCAAAACTGAGAGTGCGAGTAAAGTCAAAGAAATGCTAAACTTCCAAATAAATTTCCGTAATTTAAAATTATATCTTAAGACGGGCGGTACAATGGGAGTCATAACCTTCCAGGCTGGGTAACAGTCCCCTGCAGATTACTAACGGGATTAAAATTTCATGAAGCTCCTTAACAAATTTTCCAGCTAAGCAAAATTCAGCTGGGAACCAGTCACAAGCTATACACATCACATGCAATTTGAGTTGGTAACCTGTTTTTGCTAAGCACATTTTTTGTGCTTAGCAAAACTGGTGCTCAACAGCTTCATTGAATTGACCCCTGACCTTTACCATGTCAATAATAGCTGCGAACTTGCGAAGGGGCTTGACTGCTGGTAATGTAACCAGCTAGACGAGGTTCACAAACAGCGGCCAAGACTCTGCAATATGTATAACCAACTTTGCTGAGCGTTTTACGCAGTGGGCTTCAACATCTCATAGCGAACAGCCTCGGTGAGAAAGTACGTGCACAAATTTAGGGGCCCGTATGTTTGTCTCACACAAATCCGGATCTCTATCAGTGATCCGATCGTTGGTTCACGCACCAGATCCCACCTGAGCTAGACCTGGTGTCATATGAATATCCGACTCCTTTTCCCCAGTTATTGTTGGTTAAACCCTCTCACGTGACAGGACACTTTCCCGATTATCGATTCATCGATCACTTTAGGGCTTAGGCATGTGCAATACCACCGTATTTCAGTGACTAAATTTCACGCTACACCAGATCTGTGTGAAACAAACAGACTAAATTCATGAAACCCTGAGTGATATAACCGTCCCAGGTATTTACAAAAGGATATTTTCTATTAGTATTTAGTGTAACATCACACCCGTTTAATCACCTTTCTTAGAGCTCTACGAATGTTTTTCCTAGAAAATTTCAAAATTCACAATAAGGTAAAGATTGAGTGTGCATCTTCAGAATTTGAAAAACACATCATGGGTACGATGCAATTTGCATGAAATTATAAAGGATATGATGAGCTTTGGAAGTGTGCTGGAAAGTTTCGTCTTGCAGGTTGCGACATTCCACGTCTTTACATCTTCCAGTAAGGAACTCTGACTCTCTTTCTGGGACATTGCATAAATGTGATCTAAAATACAAAACAAAACAATAATTAACAACGATATCAGTGCAACTGCAAGTGCAACTTTAACAAGGCCTATGTGAATACAAAAACAAAAAGTTTAAAATTGGCCCAAGCTCCCACTGTCTCGGTAGTTAAGTAATTTACATACACTTCAGACATAACTTACTATTAATAATATCATTAATATCATTATTACATTAATTATAATTAGCATTACTCCCCCCCCCCCGCGATGCCCCGCCCTCAATGTGGGGATTGCCATATTTCGAGATTTCTACCCCTAGCCTTGGACAGCATTAAGGACAAGGCCAGGGAAGGAGCGATTTTCAAGTTATTCCTACTCAAAAGATTGCATGTCAAGAAACTGTTTTTGCACCATGACAGCAATTATGATAACAGAAACAAAAATACCTTTTATTCCTGAATTATGAATTTCACACCCGATTATCCAATAACTTCCGCTAAATTATAAGTAGAAATTGTATGTAGAATCGATGCCAAAGTGCCATGTTTATAACCACCGCCATATATTCTTTCTGGGTTAGTTCATTGGTAAATTCCAAAATAAAATAAAATAGGGGTGTCGGCGCATTCAACTGAAAATGCATTGTTAAAAAATTAGGGCTCGAAGAGTACAACAAATTATTTTTTCTTAATGAAAGTATAATATTTTGAATATTTAAATTAACTAAATGTTATTTTTGTCAGTTTAGTTTTGAGATGAATCGGATGTCGTCTTAAATATATGCTAAAATTACACAAAATACAAAATGAAATCGCCCAAATTTCCCGGGAGTCCGAGGTGCTTGGCGCGAAAGTCTATGCACGCAATGCACATGCATATTCACATTCTGCGCACGACTTGACCAGAAGACGGACCAAGCGAGAAGAATTTCTGTTACTTTACCGCAATATTTGTTCCGTTTTGAAGTCAGGTTTGCCAGGTAGTTGAAGCAGAATGCCCTCAAAAATGGACACAGGGATTGTCATTCCTCAGGACGTTGGAGGAAGGTGAATTATGTTGGAATTGTTTTGGCCACGATATTTCACAATTGTTTTGTTCATGCGTTGCCGCATTGACAGTGCGCTGCATGTACCGTGTACTTGTTGTGCATGCATGGGCCTACAGTACATACATACATGTGCATTTTTTATGTAGGACGGGACGCTGTATTTTAATATCGCGGTACTTATCACGTTTCCCGATCGGAATAGAGATTGCTCACCAACCTTCCCGAATTGTCCTGTCTTTTGTGTTGTATAACTCTTGCTTTTTTACACTGACATCAACAAATCCGACAGTGGTTTAGTTTATTCCAATGCCGCGATAATAGAGTTGCCCCGATAATACTTATAATAGGAAGTCCGACTATACATGTGCATTTTTTATGTACATTGTGCATACACTGCAGTTTGTTGTCGGGGGTGAATGTTGTTGAGCGCGGGTTGTGGTGGTGGGGGGGGGGGGGTACTCCTAGAACTATGAGGTTCCTGACATGAACCTCATAGGAAGACGCCGATTTTTCCCATAGGCTAGTACAGCAAGAATAAGAACGTCATTTCCATGCAACACGAGTCTACATTTTTCGCCGTGAATTACTTCATGGCTGCCCCCAAAAAAAATAATATGCCGCATTTACCTCCTCACCTCGGTTGCGCCAAGTCAATTTTCGCCTGAAACGGGTCCAATTTGCGGGAAAAAAAGAAAAAAAAATGCAGTCGTTCCGAAGCGATCACACACGCACACCATCGATTAAGCCGCACGCACGAAGCTAGCTCCTGTAAGATATCCCAGCATGCATCCAGCCGGGTAATGTGCGGGGGGGCCGTGGGTCGGTCAAGTCATAATTATTCATCGAAAATTCGAAGCGCGGTACGGCAGGCAACTGCCGCGTGTCCGTTATATACCGTCTGCGACGACAGGCAATGCATGCAGACGGTATATAACGGACACGCGGCAGTTGCCTGCCGTACCGCGCTTCGAATTTTCGATGAATAATCATGACTTGACCGACCCACGGCCCCCCGCAAAACAGGAGCTTCGTGTGTGCGGCTTAATCGATGGTGTGCGTGTGTGATCGCTTTGGAACGACTGCATTTTTTTTTTTTTTTTTCCCGCAAATTGGACCCGTTTCAGGCGAAAATTGACTTGGCGCAACCGAGGTGAGGAGGTAAATGCGGCATATTATTTTTTGGGGGGGCAGCCATGAAGTAATTCACGGCGAAAAATGTAGACTCGTGTTGCATGGAAATGACGTTCTTATTCTTGCTGTACTAGCCTATGGGAAAAATCGGCGTCTTCCTATGAGGTTCATGTCAGGAACCTCATAGTTCTAGGAGTAGGGGGGGGGGGGGGGGGGGTGTTATAATGGGTTGTTATAATGGGTTGTTATAATGGGTTGTTATAATAGGTTAGTTAGACCTAATTTGGCATGTTATAATTTCACATGTATTTCTTTACTCCGATATTGATGTTTTCCCGAAGCTAAATCCTCATTAAATTTTGAAAACAATCCTTGATTTTATGAAGAATACAAATGTTAACTGACGACAGCTTTTATTTAAATGATGTTCAACAGTTCTCATACAAAAAAAACCCAAATTTGTTCACTGGAATTACAAAGATGACATTAGTTCCTACATGCACATGGTCTAAAGGTTTCAAAATGCACCATTAAAAATTTAAATGGTTAACCCTAACCCTTTGGGGTATTTTGGCTAGTGCATCTGTGGTGACAGCTCCACTTTGCTAGGCAGATTCACGCGAACCATCGTTGGCGGCGCTATTTGCGGAATGATTTTCTGTCGCGCGCAAGTGACCGGCCGAAAGTTCGTCCACTCCCGACCGTACTCGTGAAAAACGCATAGGCGGAGTAATTACTTATTCCTGGTTACGGTGATAAGGCTTCAAAGTTTTTCTGGTCGCCATTTTATTGATCAGGGATTTCTGCAGTCGATAAAAAAAAAATCAACGACAGAAGAACTTTCCTTGTTTAAATACGGCCAGCTGAATTTCGGTAAATTTTGACGATTTCCTTGTCTAACTTTGAGGGTAAAATTCTAACAAGTAACATAAGGGGTAATATGTCGATGTTCTAGTGTCAGTAATTGGATACACCACATTGTGTTCATCTTAAAAACATTCAGTCACTCGACAAAAACTGTAACGGATAGTGCGAAACAAATTGCGCGAAAAATTACCGGGGGCGAAATACAAAAAAATTTGCCGGTATCGGCAATTTGACTTGAAGAATCGGGGTATATCACGCACGGGTGGAATTTGATATCCAATGCAATTTTATAAAAACAGGACAAACCAAATAATGTTGTTGTTCGTTTTGTTGATTTGTGCAATAATGCATGCATTTATAACGCGAAAAACAAAAGTCAGTTCAGAGGATGCACGATACTTACTGCGCCGTACGTGTATACGTCCGCCAGCCAGCTGCACATGGCGTGGGACTATTTGACGGAACGCGGGCCATGACGTATAGAGAATTTGTCAAAGCAGTACAACGATTTGATTTACACATTGCGCGGGCACTGTAGAAGCAGCGTGCCAACGTGCAACTAAATTCTCACTACGTTCCGTAGACTGCGTTCCATAGATATGTTCTAGTCCGTGATGATCCAGTGTACTTTTGTGTGTGCGTGTGTGTGCGTGAACATGTACGTATGTAGCACGAACTACGGTAAATTCAAGACTGAATGTAAAGTCTATTGGAAAACAGTTGTTTGCGTATTCGGTGAGCGCGAACACGCGCTGTAGTATTCCTGTCGATGCTTGGGATTCATGCTTAAAAGCTTATATTTTCGTTTTATTTAATCATTTATTGGCAAATAATTGTTGTGCTTTTTCATTGTAAATTATTTTTGTATTCCTAACAAATTGATGAAAACAAAATGAGGCAATTGATACCGTATGCAGAGAGCAAGTTTCCTTGATACTAGCCCTAGAAGGACGCTATGATATAGCGTCCTAGCGCCCAAGTATGCAAAACAGTCCTATGCTAGAAACCGAAGATCAAAAATCACACTTACCTGCATAAATATTCTTGGCATCATTTTATTCAAACAGTTCAACAGCCCATCTCCCTGTACGGATAGAAATATTCCTCCAAGAATGTCAAGAACAGGAGATATTTGCGGCGCAAAATCGTCTCCACGCGACGCTGACTTCACAAACACGAGGAGTAATACCTTGTCCGCGCGTCTTGAATGTTCATCAACAACAGAGGGCGCAATTTCGGCCGTGCACGCGGCGACTGTAAATTGCGCCCTCTGTTGATGAACGTTCTAAATGTGGGTATTACTCCTCGTGTTTGTGAAGTCAGCGTCGCGTGGAGACGATTTTGCGCCGCAAATATCTCCTGTTCTTGACATTCTTGGAGGAATATTTCTATCCGTACAGGGAGATGGGCTGTTGAACTGTTTGAATAAAATGATGCCAAGAATATTTATGCAGGTAAAGTGTGATTTTTGATCTTCGGTTTCTAGCATAGGACTGTTTTGCATACTTGGGCGCTAGGACGCTATATCATAGCGTCCTTCTAGGGCTACCTTGATACATGTACACAGGTACATGTATATTTTTTTAATGTGTCCTATACCTCCGGCTCCATGATGCGTCACAACTTTTAAGCCTGAAATTGTACACTAAATGACCAAAAATTTAAATCAACAAAACTCCGTAACTTTGCATAGGGTTACCCTATCATGACCAATGACCCCTCATTTTATTTCTACATTTTTACTCTTTCCAGTTATATAACATTTAAAAGTATTGAAGCAACTTAAAATGTTCATGAATCTGCCTAACTTTGCTGCACTCTGATGCGTCTGGCAGGGTTAGGTTTAACTTACGTCTGGCTCAACTTCACAGTTTTGCATAATTCATGGGGGCATTAGCCCAAGGCAAAACCAGTACCTATTGCGTTCCAAACTATTATCCTTCCGAGTTTCCTCCATATACAAAGAAATGGAGTGTTTTTCATTCCAAAACCGACCTTTTGACAAAACTTAGTGTTACAACGCAAATTCCTTGTGGTAATTTACCTGTTGTGTAGCTGATGTTTGCAGTCTTTGACTATTTTTATCCTAATTGTTGACTTACAGACTTGAAGATTTAGATCAAGACTTCAAAGATGGCGACTTGACCGAGAAGGTGAAAAATTCTGGCTTATGTCTCGGTCTCAGTTGTAGCAATTTGTGTACATCTTGTTTTGGCTGCAATGTGAACCGGTCTTCAATGTTGGGTAGTAAATATAAAATTCCATTGGACAGTCTGTAATTTCATGAAATATACTTTTAGCTAGCAGTTTATTTCAAAATTGTTCATTTCATTTATGAAAAATCCTCAATACTGTTTCATCTACATGAGCAAAAAAATCCCTTTCACATCCAAGGTAGCACGCAGTTCATGTCAACTGAAAATAACCTTAAAACGTGATAGCAAATCAAATTGCGCAGCAGCATTGCCCCAAAAAACTGTTTATTAATCAAACAAAAAAAGATATGGTATCTCGTCTATAGACATGTATTTATTGCGTACTTTTAAAGCTCAATTCTGTTTCAAAGGAGCATTTGTTATTTTTGTCCATTTTCTGGCTGCAATGAATATTTGCCTTTTGAGTTTGATGTAGTTTTTATGTATTTCGTTTCAAAGGGTTACATCAAGAAGAAGTATAAACTACTCTTCACACATTTGAGCAAAGAAACACAGTCAAGGTAAGTTTGAGAGAAAAAAATGTTTTCAAAAAAGTGCACATATCTACCATGATCCTGGCATTCAAGCGCTACGTTATTACTCCCGTTAATCAAGCCCATTGGTCAATCCTGAAACCTTAGCTCCCTGGGAAGTGTTCCAGCTAGACTGGGCTAATCAAACACATAACCACCACTGCCCTCTCACAGGTACCCATTTACTCCTGGGTGGAGAGAAGCAATTTGTGACAGTGTCTTGCTCAAGGACACAAGCACCATGACACCCCCACTGGACTCGAACCCACAATCTTGTATCAGCAAGTTCTTGAGTCTGGTACACGAGACCACGAGGCAATGGCACTCCAGTCCGCAATAACAAAGATCTCTCAATGAACTTGACCGAATATTAACCCTCCTATACTTATAACTATCACAGCCTATCAAAAACTCTAAACACAAACTCTCACAGTTTGTGTGTGTTTCAACCTGTCACTTGATAGGTTTTGATATATAGGGTAGCTGGTTCCATTTTGGCGTTGAGAACAGGAGGGTTAACTCTTGGAATGTTTAATTGCTGTAACTAGGTCCAGCTAAAATTTTGTCTATAATTTATGGAACAAATTTCGGAAAGAGTTCCATATCCGGACATCACTTATACAAAAGTACCTCGTGCACAAAGTCTATGGGCCATGACAGAAAAAGTCGTAAGTATTTTCAAAGAATAAGTGGGAAATTTTTCCCTCTAAATTCGTGTTTCTTCATCAGATTTACACTTTTTGGTCGTTTTAAAGTCATATTAAGGGAAAATAAGTGATGTCCGGATATGGAACTCTTTCCCAAATTTCTGTTAAAAACCCTAACCCCCCCTAATGGTTCCTCTGTTGGATTCAGCAGGGTTAGGGTTAAACGAACAGTCCCCGAAACAAGCCAAAACAACCCTTTCACATGGAAAATTGAATGCGTTTGAGTTCAGCTTCTTTTGCAACTTGAGCCAGGTCTCGCAGAAGCAAGTCCGATTTTAAAATTGTTTTACCCTTTCAGCAGTTTGGCAGTAACTTGACCATGCTTTTTTTTGTTTTAGTTTGAAAGAACTGGATGAAGAATTGAAGGATGAAAGCTTGACAGAGGTAAAAAATGTCCTGGAAAAAAAATGTAAACTTATTAAATCCGTTACTTATTGTCTGTCAATATTTTTTTTGTGGAACGTCTCATTGAAAATCTTGTAACTTATCTAATGCTAACAAATTAACATTTCAATTTGAAAATTTATTTTTATGGTGATACCCCAGGTTTTGTGAGTTATCGAGTTTACTGCACGTGTCAGAAAATTAATAAATTCTCGTTTTTGTTGTTGTTTTTTTTACAAACCTTAACCCCCTACCTCTCCTAGATCCTTGAAAATTCTTCAAGAATAAAAAATATAAAAAAAATATTTTAAAAATGGGGTTCTTCTTTTTACCATTACAGAAAGGATACTTGTCCAAAGTTGATGCATTGCTCACAAATGCCCTCAAAGAGGAATCCAATTCAGCCCGGAACGGAAATGCGACATCACCTGTCGAGAACGGGCAATCGACCAATGGGAACGGCAGCATACACAATGGCAACAGCCACCACCAATCGGACGCGAGCAAGGACGACACAACCAGCCAATCGGAGGAGGAGATGGAGACGGACACGCCCAGCGGTCACAAAAAGGCCAAGCGGGCGAAGAAAGCCAAGAAGGGCAGGCGGAAAGTTCTCGGTGAGGAGAAATCGTCCTCGTCTGATATCCCTCCGGAAGATGAGAAGTCGACACCCCAATCGAGCTCCGTTAACGGGAAACTGAAAAAGTCACCCAAGGTTGACCCCAAGCAGAAGAGTCTGCTCAGCATGTTTACAAAACTGTAAGTATTCCAAAAGTGTTTGCACTTTAACCCCTTGAGCACGGTATTTTAAGGGAGACGTCGGGGTGTCGCGGCGGTTCTGACAGCCAAGCAAACTGCTATAATGTATTTATGCAGTCAAGCGTATCATAAACAATAATCCAACAATGGATTGAAACTGCACAAACGGCGGCAAATGGTGTCATCCGGCCTGGTGGCACTTTTTTTTTGGACGCCATATGGCGTCATCCGTACGCAAGTGGTTAACGTAACAGTCTCAAATTCTCCAATTTAAATGATTTTGCATGCCCCTTGGGGGGTTAGGGCTAATTGTTTGATGTAACAAGAATCATTGGTGTGCCCAGGATTTGCCAGGGAAGAGAGCTCATTCATTTCTTTGTAATTTGTTTTGAAAACTAGAAATAACTTGAAATGGGAGAGCCCCTAGTTTCTTTCCAGGGTTGTCTGCGCCATTTTGTTTGATTCCCAAACCATGTTTATTGGTTTTCAGTTTACCACCTAATTGCGTGGGTTTTCAGAAGGAATAATTGTACTTAAGGGGGGTCCTCCCGCTTCTAAAATTGAAAATCTCTTCCCTATCTTGTTCTCGATTCTAAAGCTGAGACCTGCTAATGTATGGACAGGCTACCCAGGATAAATAATATACAAATATCTGATTGGTCCATATAAATAGCATCCACGTTTGGAATCTTAAAAGAAGACGTGGTTTTAAATTGTTCAGTGTACGCAAAATTACAGTGCTTTTCATATGACATTCAAGAGTTCTGTGGTCATTTACTGTTAAGCACACAATTGGCTTTGAATGTAAAACTTTTACCAGTAAAAATGACACGATGTATATTGCTTTTAACTGGTTCTCACTGGTTTTCGCTTAGTGAGTAAATTTAGTAAGCAATGTTTTTTGTTAAGCGGCTTCATAAATCACCTATTTGTGTTGTCGCAATAAGCCAGTTCGGTATCTTAAAGGTCAGAGGTTATTCAGGATAAAATTGCTGACGTAATGTTACGCCCTGTTACACGAACGCCCATTTTGATTGAATTTAACACGTGCGCATTGTGCGACCACCTTTTGCGTTCACACGCGCATCCGGTCATTCGGGATAAAATGTCATTGTGCACATGCGCAATTGAAATACCGAACTGGCTTATTGCTAGAATTAAGGTTGCAATTTATTTCCTTCCCACCAGACCCCCAAAACGAAAGAGCGAGGAGATCTCCAGCGGTGGTGACTCCGATGAGATGCCGGGGAGCAGCAGCGGTGAGAGTTCAGAGGTCAAAGAGGAGGTCGGAGGTCAAGAGGAAAAGAGGTTAAAGACGGAAGATGACGAGTCAATTGGAGATGAAGTCGCAGACAAGGATGTGAGTGGTGGTGAATTGAACGAGGAATTCATTGATGGGTATGTACATGTAGCAAGTTCGGATATTGAAATTTAAATAATTTTTGTTGCTTCTAAAATGTGACCCCAGGGCTCGAAATTACCATTGTAGTGCTTGCGCAACGCAAGTGAAAAATACCCGAACGCAAGTTATCCTCGACTCAAGCTTGCGTTTTGCGCAAGTTGGAAAAGTACCGGTTTTTGTCTACTGATATTTTACAATGATAACCTTTATGATTTGATTAAAACAATAAGTTTACAAACATGTTTTACTGTAGCTTTTCTGTCTGTCTGTCCCGGCCCAGCAGCTACTCATGATCATAGCGCTCGCACAATCCCTGCATGCAGATCGGAACGAAATCCGTGCAATGTTAATGTACATAGAACGGTGCAGACTGCACGTACAGTACATCATTGCCTTTTTATGCATGTCTTGCGTTGGGGACCAGACATACTGCTGGGCGATGTGTAACTTCGCTCCCATTCATACAAGTCAGTCGTTGAATGTAACTGAAACCGCCGGGTGCGAGCGTGCGTTGCGTGGAGCGGGGATTTTACACGTAAACGTTGTTGACATCGTTTCGCGCACTGATCAGCTTTTAAATGACGGAGAAGTGAGATATTTTGTGACATTTTTTTCTTGCATTTTGGGGTTTCCGAGCATCATGAAACGTTCACCACCGAAGCAGAAAAGTCTGCTCTCTTTCTTCAAAAGTAAGCGGCCGGCATCCGAAGCTTTGCCTGTATTTCATATGTCATACATACATTGAATTACAAAAATTAGTGCAAGTTAAATTTTGTTAGCGCAAGTTGTTTCAAATGCCAACTTGCGCAAAGCGCAAGTACATTTTTTTGGGAATTTCGAGCCCTGGACCCTAAAGAATTTTTTGATGGAAGTCGCCCATTATAGGGCCAATGATTTTCCGTTTTAGTGGAAACCAAACGGAATTAACGGAATTGGCCTCTTTCATTGTGCATTCATTTACATGTATGAAATAATGTCAAATGGAAATGAAACAGATTTTTGTACACTGTTCTAATGGGCGAAACGGAAATGAAGATTTGTCAAAACGGAAAATTGACTTTTCTGAAACGGAAAATCATTGGCTCTACCATTACAAATCTCAGTCACTCTAGGTAAAGGGCTACAACAGAGATTTACGGTTTTCTTCGGTCCAGATCTAAAAGGATAAATCTTCATCCAATTCCAGAGAAATTATTCTAATTTTCAGACTTGTAGACCCGGGCGGGGGAACTTCCAGCATTGGTGAGACCAGTGGAAGGGTTCGAGTTAAAATAGTATCCCCAAAATGAAGTCTTGTGTTATGAACCAACACTATCTGTATGTTTTGTTTTAAAAAGAGGATGACCAATGAGAAATTGCAAGGTTTGTCCGTCTTTGGTAAGTTTTTGTTTGAATTTGTTTATTGCAGTCCCACACTGCGCAGGAGGCCAGAGTCGACAACTCCCAACCTTCCCAAATCGCCAGCAAAGGTACGATGCAACATTGATGCCATGGTCAGTCACATAGTAGCACACATACTGGTTAAGGATTGAGAATAAATTCTGCATTATGGTCTTGAAAAAAAAGACTACAAAACATTAAACTACACTAGAAAGAGAAAAATTGTTAGAATTTGTGTGTGTTCCAGGAAGTGTTGACGTTGTGATTGTGTTTTTCCCTTCCTCCAGCAAGCTCCTCTCCGCTGCAAGGACTGTCGCCAACTGTTGGATGACCCCGATCTGAAGATCTTTCCCGGCGACCCAGAAGACGCTGTAAGTTTAACATTCTCCCCTTTTTTTGAAGTCCTTTAACTTTGTTTCTGTCATGAAATTTTATCTTTGTGGTGTTGGTCATTGTTTTTTTTTTTACTTGAATCAAGCATTCCCCCAGTGGACCTACAATGAGAGGGTTTAACCCCCTCCCAGTTCCCCCCCCCCCCCCCCAAAAACAAAAATTTCTAAAAATGCCACAGAAAGCAAGAAGAATCATCTTGTGGACCATTTCCTTGCCCCATCCCTCAAACAGGAGCATGCCTACAGTACTTCTTCACATGTGACCCCCCCTCCCCTTCCCTCCCCCTCCCTCCCCCTTTCCGAGCCAAATATGGATTCGCCCTGTACTCCTCTCAGTTCTTATGCTTGACACATCAACATACACTACGTCGGGAAAGGGCAAAAATGTCTGCGAATTTACGTCATCCCCGACGCAAATTCCATCTTCGCACATCAACTTTACTTTCTCGACAAGATGTGCCAGAAAATAAGAATTTTGGGTTTGGGTTAACCCAGGCCTGACCCTCCCAGATCCTTCAAAATGAACCAGGAGGTGTTGGAGGATTTTGCAGGATTGAAGAGAATAGAGTCCAGTCACTGTTAATTGGAACTTGATGTCCCTTGATAGATCAGTACAAAGAATGTGCCATTGATATTGCAGAGTGGTGGATTCTGTAAGATTCACAAAGGTTCCCAGAAGATAGCAGAGTTACAGTCGAGTCCCTGCAAGTCCTTTCACAAGTCCTTTCACAAGTCCTTTCGCAAGTCCAGTCAGAAGTCCTTTCATAAAGCCAGTCACAAGTAACTGGATGAACAGTGACAAAGGAATGCCTTTGTCAAAGCTCATTTGAATAGCTTGCGATCCGGATTAGGACTGGAGGGCTTGTGATGGACTTGCAGGGACTTGTGATGGACTCGACTACATCCCTGGAAGATAGGCGTCGGGAGTTGAGATTTTAACAAATGTTTCTTAAAGACATGTTTTCATTAAATTCAACAATATTCTCCTTTTGTACTGTATGCCTTTTTTTATAGCGAGAAGAGTTTGTAACCCTGACTGACCCGAGTCTATCGCTCCTCAGTGGCGACGAACAGGAAGCCATGGGCTACGACGAACGGCTGCAATTCAAAATTACGAACTTCTGGTGAGTTTCTTGAAAGACCTGCTCATCTAATTTAAATAAGTAATGAATATGTATCTGCATTTTGAAAAGCAAGCTCTAGCATACACTAACAATCACTAACAATTAATTTATTAACCCTAACTACCCCAAGCCTTAAAACTCCAACAGCAGGTTGTGTTGAATTTGGATGGGTTCAGGACGGTAGCGCCTTGGCACCATAACTTTACATGGAGCTATGATGTTCCAATTTGTCTAAGTTCAAAGAATGTGCCATAGGTATCAGTGTTGTAGTCGAGACCATGCACAAGACCATTCACAAGACCAGCTTGTAACAGGCACAAGTAACCGGCATAAACCATGACAAAGGAATGCTTTTGTTACAGTTCATTTGAACAGCTTAAGACTTGGATTAAGACTGCTGGTCTTGTGCTGGTCTTGCAAGGTCTCGTGTGGTCTTGTGATAGTCTCGACTACAACACTGATAGGTATACTGCACAGTGTTGGATTTTGACGGGTTGAGGACACTTCCTAGTAAAAATGCCTATGGGTTAGGGTTAAAAACTTGAATAATTCCGTTTTGCTTTTTTCCCTCTTAGCGTGTATGACAAGAACACGCACCTGTGTCCCTTCGACTCGGGGTTGATTGAGAAAAACAAGGAATTGTTCTTCAGTGGCTACGTCAAGCCAATCTACGACGACAACTCTAGCACCGAGGGTGAGTTTGATGGAATTTAACTGCCAGTGCCAACATGTGATAATGGAGTTTGTCAGATTTAAGGATAGGACGTTTAAACGTTTAAACAAAAAAAATTCAAATCCGTTTAGAAATTTCCCAAATGTTTAAACGGAACTCAAATTTTAAAAATTGGAACTTGTATTTACACAATCTACATTTCAGTTTTATTTACAAAGTATCTAGTATCTTTGTAAATTTATTTAATTTGCAAAGAAATACAAACGTCTTTAGTACTACGCAGTGTATACAATTGTTTGTGTTTGTTTTCAATACGCTGCTGGGCCACGGTCAATGCTCGACGCGGACGGCACCTCTCTTACGTCCTACACAAATACTGGGACGGGCGGCAGCCTTTTTGCAATTGTTGACTAAACATTTAAACGCCACGGGAAAGTTTTGCTTAACGTTTATCAAATTAAACGTAAATTCCCATCCTTAAGGCAGATTCAGCAGTTTGAGAAAGTGTTGGATTTTGGCAGATTCAGTATACTTAACCCTAACCCTGCTAAATCCAACAATTGTAATATGATTTTGCATGCTCTCTAGGGGGTTGGGGTAGTAATTTTGGTGAGAAAGTGTCGGATTCTGGTAGATTCAGGAAGCTTCCAGGCTTTTTTGTGTTTGGATGGGTTTTTATAGATTCAGTATGCTGTGGCAGTTCATGTATGAACGTGTTTGAATTTGGCAAATTCAAGGTTTCAGACCATTGTGTGCTGATTGGTCCTGCAGATGCACAATACTTCAGCAGTAAGGTGTGCATTTCAATAGATTCCAGAAGGTTGCAGGCCAAAATGCAGGGTCACAATTGTTTATACTGAATTGCTGTATTCATTTCACTCTTTCCTTTATCCCTACTCAGGAGGTATTCCGACCAAAGCTATGGGACCCATTAACGAATGGTGGACAGCCGGATTTGATGGTGGAGAAAAGGCGCTGATTGGTTTTGGAACAGGTGAGCGTAAAACAATGTCGGATTTGCAGACGCCAACGTTCTCAACTTGTGACCAATTTGACTTAACTGTTAAACATTGTGGGGTATCTGCTCTGTGCTCAAACTGTTGAGGTAATTAAAGTTGGAGTCATCGAGGCCAAATCTTTCGGCCCAACTTAGCCTGTGCATCCAAACTGGGTACCCGATTACCCGACCGCTAATGTAAGGAACCGATTCCAGATTATGGAATTGACTACCCGTAACCAAATTAACATATTACTTAGTAATTTCTCGGCCAATGAACAAGCAAGTTTTGAATGTCATTTGTGGGGAATTTTCAAAATGAAAGCCAGGGTACATGGAAAAACAAAACAGATTAATACCAGGCAGGCAACTTTTCCTCGGATCATCGTATCAGCTGATTTCCTCGTTTTTCACTTCACACTTATGCCATTGAAAATTGAAAAACTATACAAAGTCTTGTAAAGATTGGAATTTCCTCGTTTTTTTGTTAATTTCAAGTTGCATGCCTGTAATACTTATGACGCTTGCGAAAATGCAATCTACACCATAAAACTATAGAGCTCACTTGCATCATTGATGCACCGATGTGGTAGTATTAACATGTGGACTTTTACAGCAATTTCCGAGATTTAATTTTGTGGATTGGCTTTCTGTAATGGGTACCCGAGTACCCATGCTACTTTTCAATCGGGTACCCGATTCCTGTACTACCCGTAAATGCACACCCCCTAGTCCCAAACTTGAAGTTCTTCAGTGTTTTTTGCCCCTTGTCCCATTCGCAGCCTTTGCCGAGTACGTCTTGATGGCACCGTCCGAGGCCTACGCGCCATTCTGGAAGGCCATGCAGGAGAAGATCTATATGAGCAAGATCCTTATAGAGTTCCTTCAGAATAATCCGGAGGCAGAGTACGAAGACCTCATCAACCAGGTCGAGGTATAAACAAAATTTTTTAAAAAGCCAAGATGCGTAAGGCTCTTTGGAATAATATAGACCCAGGTGAGGTAACTTCCACCGTTGTTGACATCAGCTCGCCTCCCAAATCAAAGAAATTGTGTTGTACACTTTGGTAATTTAACCTTTTAAAAGAGATTTTGCTTTTTTTTATGAAAAGGCATTTAGAATGGCGATAAAAATACGACGACCCCCATCTTTACTAGTCTATAACTTGGAGGGTTGCTGCCGCTTTTAATGGACCTGCCTTTGGCTGGGTCCGTTAATGGTGGCGAATACCTATCCTCGGCCATTTTTGACAAGATCAGGTCGTCACACCTTTACCCCCTTAGTTATTTCCAGTAAAATCTACAAAGATGTTCTGACTTCCTTATTTGCAGACCACGGTACCACCAGAGAATTGTAGCAGCTTCACGGAGGATTCCTTGCTACGTCACGCTCAGTTTGTGGTTGAACAGGTCAGTGGCACTCGGTATTAAGGGAGGAGTGGTTAATCTGTGGTCGGGCCAGGCCTTTGAAAAGCCCAGCCACGCCCGGGCCTTTGGGCTTTTACTCTTGCTATTGTGAGCCACAAATCACCTAACAATAGAGCATCAACTAATCAATAAAGCCCGGCCTCTGCCGGGCCAGGCCTGGTTGTAGCCCCTCCCACACTAATCTGTACCCATCCACGGCTGGATCAAAAGATGCCTCAGCTGTCGGGGATTATAGAAGCCCAAAGGCCTGGGCGTTCCAGGGGCTTGGCCAGGCTTTTCAACGGCCTGGCCTGACCTGACCACAGATTAACCACTCCACCCTAAAATATGACTTCTTGCTATGTTGTTTGTTAAACTTTTACGGGGTTTTGTTGAGTATCTAAACTTCCGCTTACTTAAATATTTCTTCAGAAGATCGATGCACGGTACCCAATGTTTTGTTACATTCAAATCGGCCAGTCGACCCTAGCAAGCTCATTGGTTGAATGGTTTGAAACGTCTGCAATAGTATTTAGGAGGTTGAGGGTTCGAGTCCCACCCGAGTATAAAGTCAGAAATTTTTCTCACAGGTTCCCAGAAATCACCGATTTTACTTTGATACCCCAACAAAATGAGTTAGAAACGGAAACGTTTGATAAAATAACCATCCATTCATGTTTAGAATTGTATAAACATATGGCACAACCTTTAGGTTTGAGACTTTTGTCAGGAAATTTTAGCGGATTATAGGGAAAGAAAGTTTTTTGTTTACTGTGTTAGATGTTCTTGGCACAGTGTACGGTCACTCAAAGTTTACACAAACATTTAATTTCTGCCTCATTTTTCACTTATTTTGCTGACTTAAATTTTGAAATAAAGGTCGTGCCACATGTTCAGTTATCAAGGAGGGTTGATTATTTTTTTAGATTTTTCTGTTCCTGACCCATTTTAGTGCGGGGGGGTATTTAAGTAAAATCTTTCCATAAATGACAAGGGAAGGGTGAAAGTCCTGCTTAAAAGTTCAATGTGTCCTACTAGTCAATATTTTTCTCAAACTGTTCAGATTTTTGTTGGTCATTCTGTTTGTGAATTATTTTTGTACTCAATTGGAAAGAGATCCAGTATGTAAGATGGGATGACTTAGGCTGACAGATTCTTGGGTCCAAAGATTTCTTAAGATAACCAGCTTTGTCGTCGGGATGTTTTAGGTGGAGAGTTACGACGAAGGGGCGGACGAGGAGGAAACGCTGTTGATCACCATGCCCTGTATGAGAGACCTCATCAAACTGGCGGGTGTCACCCTGGGAAAGAGGTATGTCTGGCTGGGAATCGACTCTTGGGGGCGCTGTCTGAGCTAACAGACAGTGCCCTCAGCGGACGACTTACTAACTTCGCTCTGAAGCTGTCTTTCCATTGAATGCACAATACCTGATTCTAAATTGGTTTAAAATCGGTCAGGCGGGCTCGGTGGTTGTTTTGGTTAAGACGTCCGCACTAGTAAACAGGAGGCCGTGGGTTCGATTCCCACCAAAAGAAGCCTGTAATTTTTTTTTTGATTTTTTTTCACAGGACCCTTGGAAAGTACTGAATATACAGTGCTTATAAAATGTCATATTAGGGAAGACAAAAATGTCATTTAGTGAGACACCATGCTGATGACATCATGCTGCGGTTCATGAATATGGAAATGTTCATTAACATAACTACCAAACTGTTTATAGTAATATTGCAATAATGCAATCCTTCGTTTAACTATGTAAATCCTATTGCACGATTCCTTAAGGATTTTTCTATTTTAATGATAATAATTACCAGACGGGCAGTCCGTAAGGCCGCCAGGAAGCCCAAGGCAGAGAAGAAGACGATGGGCTCCATGGCAACCGTTACACCGCTGGTCCGCAACATCTTCGACATCTTCTTCAGAGGACAGATTCAGAAGGAGCAAGGGAACATCATCCGCAAGCGACGATGCGGGATATGTGAGGTGAAACTCTCGTCCTTACTTAAACTACGAGTCAAATATGTCCAAGTCTGAGTCATTCATTGTGACTCGTCTTGAACAAAAAAAGTAACTCAATTTGGAGACAAGGAGTCATGCAATTCCTTGGGGTGAAAAACGATTGATTTCTTTTTTTTACAATATTTTTTGCCACTGCCTTTGCAGGTATGCCAAGCACCGGACTGCGGGAAGTGTGCAGCCTGCAGTGACATGATCAAGTTTGGTGGTACGGGGCGAACCAAGCAGGCCTGCCTCAGCCGCAGGTGTCCCAACATGGCCGTCAAAGAAGCCGAAGACAACGACGACACGGAGAATGAGGACGAGAAGGAGAACGTCATCGAGACTCATCGCCGCGGCCACAAGACGGCCCTGGAGACCAAGCGCAAAAAGAGGGTAGGTGGGGAGAATAACCGGAGCAAGTTGGAAGTGTAAACCCTCTTCAGTGTTTTTCAAATGGCCGTGCTAAATCCAATTATTTTCAACAACTGAAATGAGAAGCCTGCTAAATACCCCAAAATCCAACAGCAAATTTTGTTAGATTCTGCAGTGTACCACCTACACACCAGCCTTGGCGTTTTGCAGCTACCCTGCTGAGTCCAACAAAATACAACAGGTATTTGTTTGTATGAGCCCTGCCAAATCCCAAGAAAATCCAACAGAAATTTGTAAAGATTGATTGTGTTTATAAAATGATTTATTCAAGACTCCCGTGGACTGGTTGGGAGATCCCATTAAAGTGGAAGGCAGCCGCAGTTACTACGCCTCGGCTCTCGTCGGCGACGAGAAGGTGGACGCCGGCGACTTCGTATTGGTCCATCCTGACGACCCCGACCGACCTTTGTTCATTGCCAAGATCGTGTACATGTTTCAGGAGGAAAGGGAAGACCTGATGTTCCACGCACATTGGTTTATGTAAGTTTGTAATGTTGTGAGTGTTTATTTGAATGAGAATTAAAACCCCAATCTGAGCATAAAAAGTTGAGCATCTCTGCCCACTTAAGGCTAAATGCTTTTATTTTTCACCAAAAATAAAAAGAAACAAATGCCTTAAGTTGATCTACTGAATGTTTTGAATTGATTTGGTTGCACAGTCAATAATTACATCTCCGACTTGAATTGCATTGTTTGTTGCTAGTGTAAGAACAGCCAACCATCGTTTTTTGTGAATTTTTTCATTTGGAGATTTTTCATATTGAAATCACCCAATACAAGGCTAAAAGCCAGTCTGGGTAAAGGGTTACGATCAGAGGTGGTAGGGTTGGTGACATTTTGAATTGCCAACCCTACCACTTTTAGTTTTCCTGGGCCCAGATCTAAATAGAGGATAAATCAATAGATTCCACAGAAATTATCACAATTTTCTGACCTATAAACCGAAATGAGTAAGAAAGAGAGCCGCAACAGCTCTTGCTACAAGGCACACCCCCCCCCCCCCCCCCCCCTGTTGCGCCACTCCTTATAACCAGAACTTTCTTTGCTATAATTTGTTGTTCGTAGGTACGGCTCGGAGACCGTGCTTGGTGAAACGTCGGATCCATTGGAGCTTTTCCAGGTCGACGAATGCCAAGACACGTACCTGGCTTCAGTCAGCTCCAAGTGCAAGGTAGAGTCAAATGTTATGATCATGGCGAAAAGAAAATTTGCAAAGCGAGGGAAGAGTAACCTTTTTAATAATTTTCAGTCTGAAAAAAAAAAAAAACTCTCAGGAGCGGGATTCGAACCCAATAACTATACCGCGCTCTGCCATCTGACCTATCTTGCCCAACATGGAGGACTGATAATTTGTTGTATCTTTGTACGGGGATTTTATTCAAGTCATAAACACATACTGCCGTATCTCTTGTGGTTTGCTTACTTAAAAAATAGAATTGTTAATTTCTGGTGTTTGGGTTGGCAAGCATTTTTCAGTTATTTGGTTTTCAGAGAGATACTGAGATAGATTATTCCTTGCTACCTTAGGGCCTGAACTTCATACTGACCAGCATGCCTTTTTTTATATGCAGGTCACTCTAGGTAAAGGGCTACAACAGAGGTGGTGGGGCTGGCCACATTTTAGGTTGCCAGCCCCACCACCCTTACGGTTTTTCTGGTTCCATATCTAGACTGGATAAATTTCAATAGATACCAAAGAAATTATCCCAGTTTTCAGACCTACAGACCCAGGTGGGGTAACTTCCAGTCAGTGAGACCAATTTGCCTCCAATAATAATGCTGTTAAAGTGATCCATTTTCAAAATTCAACATTGATGTTGCACAAACGCTACATCATGTTGTAACAATACCCTCTGTTTCATGTAATCAGCTGCTAAAGTGTAACAACAGTTGATGTTTGATGATTATATTTTTTTTTTGTGCCCGCACTTGCTTCAGGTGATTTACAAAGAGGTGTCGCCCGACTGGTACTCGCTCGGCGGGATCGAAAATCCTGAGGACGACGCCGTCATCAAAGAGGACGACCACCGGACCTTCTTTTATCAGAAGTGGTACGATCCTGAGCTGGCTCGCTTTGAGGATGTCAAGGTAGTGGCGCGACCCAAAGGGGCGCCGAAGCACCGATTCTGTGCGTCGTGCGTCAGGACGGAGGAAATTCAGAGAGTAAGATTTGTACCGTCTTGTGTTTTTGTTTCGGAGCCTTAATTTGTGACAGATTTTGAACATATTTACCCCCATTGCAAATGATCAGAAATGGTTGTCTGGTTAAATAACCAACTCTCCTTGATAACAACTGTCTTAACATGTGGCACAACCTGTTAGTTTAAGATTTTGCTGGTAAAATCTGTCAAAATATTGTATGCATACAGTATATAGGAGAACATAAAATGTGCACTATAAGCTATGACCAAGAATATCTAACACTGAATAACTTTTCTTGCCTATTTTATATGAAAGTTTCCTGACAAAAATCTTGACTTCAGAGATTGTGCGAAATGACTATATGCTGTGCACAGTAAGTTATATTCCCAAGAATATCTTACAATAGTAACGCACACACTTTTCTAGCACTAAGTCTTGAAATTTCATGTTAATTGTGTCATGCGTTTCTACAGTTCTGCACAAACACGGATGGTTGTTTTCTCCATTTCTCTTTTTCTGATTCTAGTGGGTTATTAAAAGAAAAATCTTTTTGTAACATTTGCACTTGGTGACATGAAATTTGAGATGCTGGTGTTAGCAGACATACTGGTAATTTTTGGTAGTTCTGAGCGTGCCCGCGTAGTTCTGAGCGTGCCCGCGACTGTTGAGCACAATAAAAAAGGAAAGTTATGTCTGCTGCCACCAGCGTCTCAAACGCCTCCATTGAAAAAAAAAAAGTTCAGTAGAATATCTTGATTAAATTAAATTTCAAGATTTGTTCCCTATGTTTCTGTCGATAGAGAGAAACTCCACAAGTCGGGGAACCAACCGCGAATCCTGACGGAGACAGCAAGCTATACTACAGGTATGTGATGGAAGGACGGCTCATAAAAACTTTGTGCATCTTTTTTCGCCCATTTTAACAGAGGCAGTGAAGCTGTCATGAAGCGAATGATGTAAAAATGTTAGTATGAGTATTTGTGTGTGTAGTGTGCGGGTGTGAAACTTGACTCCTGCGGCCCTGCGATAACATACCCTGACCTGGGAATCTTGCGTTCAAAGATTCTAGGTCAGCTCATATCATCGGGTCATGTCGCGGTTCGTGCAATTGCACGCTGGCAAAAAATGAAAACATTGATTCAAATGGCAGTTGCCAAGTTTTGGCCCGAATAGCTGAATTTCTAATTCAGCCTTACTGCTACTTTTTGACATTGTCACAGAACGACAAAAATAGGTTTAACAGATTGTTTTAACCTGCTTTTTTGTTTACAGTTCCTGCCTATTGCAGGGGATAGACTACCGTGTCGGTGACGG
This sequence comes from Hippasteria phrygiana, assembly GCA_037893225.1. NCBI lineage: Eukaryota > Metazoa > Echinodermata > Asteroidea > Valvatida > Goniasteridae > Hippasteria > Hippasteria phrygiana. The sequence goes on from JAZGUH010000199.1 coordinate 2,668,883, forward strand.
TGTCTTCCTGCTGCCTGACGCGTTCTCCTTCAACATCAAAGCCAAGATCCCCTCGAGCAAGAAATACACCAAGAAAGAAGTGGTACGAACTGTTTTTTTGTTGAATGAAACTTTTATTTTGATTTGTTTAAACCTGCAGTGTCCTTGCTCTGGCTACAATTTCAATTCACTGGATTTCCTCTAATAGAGGAAAACTGTATTTTTGAGCGAAAAGGAAAGCTTAATACTCTCTGCAGTCTATTTGGTCTTAGCTTTTTTGCGCGTTGATTGAAACTTATTATTAAAAGCTGTTATCTTCAATCGCCTTGTTTGCGTGTGGAATGTCTCATTGGTAAGCTCATAACTTGACAAGTTAGCAATTCAATTTGAAAAATCTATTTCGGGCTTCCAGTGCCCCAAAAGCTTCAACGCTGCATGATTAATTTGTCGAATAGGAGAGAGTAGTTAAACGGGATATTTCCTGATGATTTCTTTTAAGGGTTCAATTCAGATCGTCCAACTCTTCTCTCTTGCTTTTACATAATGATTTCTCTGAAGAAAGTGGGACCCAGAATTTAGAATCTTGGAAAATTGTTGAAAAACTTGATTTGATTCATTTTCTGATTTCTTAACTCTGGTTTTTGTTCAGGACGAGGAACTCTACCCCGACTACTATCGTAAGACCTCGGACTACATCAAGGGTAACAACCGCGAGTGTCCGGAGCCGTTCCGCATCGGTCGTATCGTAGGCATCTTCACACGTAAGGGCTCGGACCACATCAAGCTACGGGTCAAGAAGTTCTACCGGCCGGAGAACACCCACAAGGGAGCCCCGGCTGGTCAGCAGTCGGACTTGAATCTGTTGTACTGGAGTAGTGAAGGTGTGTACTCAATAGCCCCTTGTGTCCGACTGTTATTGATTGATTGGGGGATTGATTGGGGGTCATATTCATTGCACATGGAGCCCCCTTTCGTATGAATCAAAGCTTTGTTTGAGAAAGCTCCATTCAAGAACAATATAGTTGAAACGTTGTGGAAGTGCTGTGGCCTAGTGGTTTGGCACATTGAATTCAAGGTCTGTGGGTAATTCTGCAGGTTGTGGGTTCGAGCCCAGTTCTGGGCTATAGCACTTCTAGGCTTAATATGGGTAGAGGCATTATTAATGCCTTGTAGTGGACTAGTTGACCATCCCGACCCTATTCACACTGAAGTGATTAGCTTGTCTTGTTTCAGTGTGAGGGGCTGGTTCTTCCACATAATCCTCTGTGGCTCACACCTCAAGTGCCCTAGGGCTTGTAATGGGCGATTTGCATAAAAAAAATAAGAAAAAAATGAATGGATTGAGTACGTGCAGGAATGCGTGTATAGACGACAACCGGCCAACAATATCCAACAATGGGTACTTCTGTTGAATGTGGACAGTAAACAAAAGATCCTTTGTTCTAGCCTGTTGGATTCTGTCCGAATCAGCAGGTTGTTCGGAGAAAACTAAATGTGGGAAAAATTTAAATCAAAGTTTTGTTTGTCTTTCACTGTCTGACCGTTGTGCATGAATGACCCTATTTTCCCAGAGGCTACGGTTGACCTGACTGTCGTGCAGGGTAAGCCGACCGTCGTGTGCGGCGACGATGTTCCGGGCAACATTCAGGACTACACCGATGGAGGGCAGTGTCGATTCTACTTCCTGGAGGTAAGTAAATGCAAACTGTGTGTTCTTGCTTTATTTTACCAAGTAAAAACACTTACTGCATTTAAACTAGTCAATTTCTGTGGAAAGATTTTACTTTAATACCCCCCACCAAAATCGGTAAGGAACATCAAATCATGGGAAATAACCATCCATTTGTGTTCATAATTGAATAAACACTTGGCACAACCTTTAATTTTGAGAATTTTTGGGGGACATTTTAGTGAAATGTAGGGGAAGAAAGTTTGTGTTTTCTGTGCTAGAAGTTCTTGGCACCATGTATAGTCACTCCAAAGTGTTCACTTACATGTTGATTTCTTCCTCATTTTTTTACAGATTTTGCTGGCATAAAGCTTGAAATAACAGGTTGTGCCACATGTTTAGACAGTTGTTACCAGGGAGGGTTGGTTATTTCCAAGATTTTGCTGTTCTTGACCGATTTTGGTGGGGAGGGGGGGGGGGTATTAAAGTAAAATCTTTCCATTTCTGTTTGTTCGGTTGAAGATAAAATGTATCCTTGTTAAGGGTGGAGTGGTTAATCTGTGGTCGGGCCAGGCTGTTGAAAAGCCTGGCCAAGCCCCTGGAAAGCTCAGGCCTTCAGGCTTCTATTAATCCCCTGATTGTATACAATAAACTGCCCATTAATTCTGGAGTTCAGCCGGCTCCCATTGTTCACCGAGATGTGATTGACAGCTGAGGCATCTTTTGATCCTGCCATGAATGGGTACAGATTAGTGTGGGAGGGGCTACAACCAGGCCTGGCCTGGTAGAGGCCGGGCTTTATTGATTAGTTGATGCTCTATTGTTAGGTGATTTGTGGCTCACAATAGCCAGAGTAAAAGCCCGAAGGTCCGGGCATGGCTGGGCTTTTCAAAGGCCTGGCCCGACCACAGATTAACCACTCCTCCCTAAGTAAACCCAACGCTGCTGGTTCCCAGGTTGTATCGTAAAGTTGGGGCGTGATCCCTGGGTATTACGGCATTATGGGCGTGACGTCTGACTAGGCCCCTGAACAAAGACAGACAAACTGGGAGGCCGACAACATAGGGCAAGATAGCTCAGTTGGTAGAGCCCTGGTACGGTAATTCAGATGTTATTGGTTCTAATCCCGCTCCTGCCAGTTTTCTTTGTTCACTCTGAAAATGTATTAAAATATTTTTCGCTTGTTACTGCAGTAGAACTGTTTGGGAAAAGAGTTTACAAAAACCCTTACAAGTGTAGAGAGCGTTCAAGTCGTTTTTATATAATCGCCGTCATTGTTTGTAAAACTCATTCTAGGCTTACAACAGTGACAACAAGCAGTTTGAAGACCCACCTCCCGAGGCCCGCAACACGAGCATCAAAGGAAAGGTAGGGCTGTGTTTACACCAAGTACGAAGAAACAAAATGCAAAATAGCCAATTTAACCAACCATTGCTTAACCAGTTCGCGTCGGATGACGTGTATACACGCAAAGGTTTTACGGTATTCAGAAAGGATGACATAAGCACGCACTCAAGCGAGGCCGGAAATGTCTGTCGGAGACCCGCTCGCAGCGAGCGAGGCCGGAAATATCAAGGTGTGCTACCCACAGATGACGGCCATAACCCGTCGGGCACCCAGGTTTGTGAAAAATAATCCTGCGCCTGGGTCCGGTCAATGTCAAAATATCCCTGCGTGAACTGGTTAATTAGTGTCCGATATGTGATGTGCTTGCACCAGTGCAATAACTCAAATTTGTCATCCTCTCATCTTCACCCAAACCACACTCCTCTGTTCCTTGCTGTCCCTTCCCCTCTCTGTACTCTCTTTGATGTTCACCCACTGCTACTCTCCTTTGGTCCATAATCTCCACCCACCCCCTCTTACATGTGTGTTCCCTACATGTTTGTTTCTTGTACACTGCCATTTGCCTTTGAGAAAGAACTTAACAGCCATGCAACTTTCCTCGGATCAGCTGATTTCCTCGTTTTTCACTTCCCACTTATGCCATTGAAAATGGAAAAACACTGTACATAGTCTTCTAAAGATTGGAATTTCCTCGTTTTTTGTTAATTCCAAGTCCGAAATGTTAGACCATTTCCATATTTTTTTTTAACTTGCTGTTTTTTATTTGTAAATTTGGTTCATACAGGGCACATGTTTTTGTACCTTAGAGGTGCGAAAGCAGCTAAAACCATCTGAACATTTTTAGAGGGTTGCACACAAAAAAGAATGATTTTTTTTTTGTTAAAATAAAATTCAACAGACAATCTGGGAGACCGCCAACATATAGGGCAAGATGGCTCAGTTGGTTTAGGCCGATACGGTATTCCGGAGGTCGCAGGTTCGAATCCCGCTCCTGCCAGTTTTCTTTGTTCACTTTTGAATAATTTTTTCAAATTAGCTGGTCGGTTTCCCTTGTGGATTGTTTGACGTAAAATTAAATTCCTTAGAAGAAATAAATCCAATTTATATTGGAGCAGATGTTTTCTCTTTTGCTCTGTCCCGACGTAATGTAAGAAACACTGTACACTCAGTGCTTTCCGAGAGCCTGTGTGAAATCCAATCTGTTGAACATGGACTGTATAATTTAAGTGAATGAATTCAAGATGGCTTCTATTTTGAATGTTTTTTGTTTGTCTGCAGGGTAAGGGTAAAGGAAAGGGGAAAGGAAAGGGGAAATCGGCAGAGGAAACGACGAAGACTGAAGACGAGGCCGTGTCCTTCCAGAAACTGCGATCGTTGGACGTGTTTGCCGGATGTGGAGGTATGATGCTCAGTCAGCTTCCCGATCTTCCCAAATTTGTCCAAAAATTCCACTTTTATGCAACATCTTTGCTTTTCACTTTTATATAATAATATCCCTCTTTCCCTCCAAAATATGAATTAGTTTCATAATTGTGATATTGTCCCCCAAAATACTGTGTTCATGAAAATATGAAACACTTTCTACATTTTCATTGATTTTAGTTGATTCTTTAATTCATTTTGTGGTTTGTTTGATTCTAGAATTCTAGAATAGCTTCTCTTTCCAAACCAACATTTGTTCGATCATCGTCAGGTCGTTTTGGATGGATGATTTTTGTAATGTTATTCATCACATTTGTCAGTGAAAAGTTGTTTTAAACTCGGAAAGCCACAGTGTGGCTTTCGGCTTATTCGTCGTTATATCAGCTTTTCAACGGTATGTGTGAGAACATCGTTGAACTGTACATCTGTTGTCTGGTTCCTTGACTCCTGTTTCCTCTTGCAGGTTTGTCTGAAGGATTTCACCAGGCCGGACTGTGTGAGAGCAACTGGGCCGTCGAGATCGATGAGCCTGCCGCTCAGGCGTTCAGACTCAACAACCCGGGCAGTACGGTGTTCACAGAAGATTGTAACTTACTCCTCCGTTTGGCTATGGAAGTAAGTCGCCATTCATTGGAGGAAGAATGTATTTATTGATTCTCCACAAGGTTTTTTAAAATGATGCAGGTTCCCTGTGTTTTCTTAGCACCACTTGTTCATCTCGCTGTCCCTTATATCTATAATAGTTATCGGAATACACAGAATAAAGCAGTGCGTCTGTGTCGCACATACCACAAGGCTCAGCAAACTTGACGTGTAGTAAAAATGGAACACACACGCTGTACACGAAACCAGAACGTACAACACACGCGTGCGCATTCTGTCGTACTTTCCCAATACTTCCGAGGACAATGCTTTGTGTTTCCTATTGTTCCTTTAATATAACCCAACCCCATAGACTAAGCACGTATTTCTACTTGTGAGGACTGATTTCAACAAAAGACTTGACTTGCGAGGACTGAAAGGTTTCTTTGTATTTCCTTTCTCCTCGGAAGTATATACAGAACCTGTACATCAATAACGGCTCTACGTTTTGTGTATAATGCAATACGCAGAGTTAGAACGGCACAATACAGAGTGTGATATGGACCGTGCGTGTGATTAGGTATAACACACTGTCATGGATCGACCAATCAGGATCGAGGATTCAAATTTGCTTGAAGACAAATGTATTTGTACAATTGGCACCCATTCTCAAAGTAATTAAGTAATTTCGAAGAAACCAGCGGCATTTTTGGGGGTGAATATGCATCGATTGTCTCCCAATCTGTGTCCGAAATAAACCTAATTGTGATTGGTCACTACACTTACAACAGACATGTAACAAGTTTTTTTATTGGCCGACTCGTTTCTTCAATATCCACAATGCCACTTCAAACGATTTGATACCACATTGGTCTGCATCAATTTTCCCCTGTCGAGAACCCCGATTTCCCCCAACACTTATTACCAAATTTGTTTGACTTGTCTGTGGAGTAATATTTACGCGAGCCAAGATTTTCTGCAGCTAACATAACTTTGCTACTAACCTTTAAGCGGTACAATGAAATCGGACCCTTGTATCCAAGCCCCTCTTCTCGAGGAAGTGTTCGATTCTTAAATTTGCCTGTGAATTTTGTTGTCTTTAGGGCGAGAAGACCAACGACAGGGGTCAGAAGTTACCTCAGCGAGGGGAGGTGGAGATGCTGTGTGGTGGCCCACCGTGTCAGGGGTTCAGCGGAATGAACCGGTTCAACTCGAGGGAATACTCCAAGTTTAAGGCAAGCGTTGTCTCGTGATGTTGGTACATTAGAAAGAAAACGAGCTGCAGGTCTCGGAATAGTAATAGCCCAGTGTACAAATTCTAGTCAAAATCACTCCAGGCTACCCAAACTTGCTTCCTTGGTTGCCTGGTGGGCTCGTAACAAATTCAGTAACCTTCCTGTTAAAATTTGGATCAAATTTGGTGACCAGTGATTCAAGTAACTTTATCCAGACAGTACACAATGCCTTTTATTAGTGATTCACCACTGGCACATTATTTTCCGAAATATTAATTTCATGACCGGTGTGCCAAATAGAACTTAATCTAAAAGGAGAAAATACATAAGTTAATAATCTCATCAAGACTAGACTTCTGCAACAGTTTGCTTACAGGACTACCTCAGCAATCATTAAAACGCCTTCAGAAAGTCCAAAATGCGTCTGCCCGCTTAAGCCTGGTTTCCATATAATCACAATGAACGCCGACAGCACGCAAGATGGCAAGTCGCAGACGTCGGGGAAGAGACGGTTCGGACGTCATTCGGCTGAAAATATTCAACAAAATGGCGTCCGAATGCTCGAAAATATCTCACTGAAATGGCGTTTTTTGGTACTTCACACTTTTCTGAAAGCTGAGCTGATATTTCTTTTCGATGGATTTTACTTACATTGATGCTCATATTTCTTGGTCAAAGGGTAAAAATGGGTCAAATTTGTGGAACTCAAGCGGGGAGAGACATCGTTGAATGCTCGGCATGCCAGTACGTGCATTTCAATGGGCCTACTCTCACGACGCGGCGGCGAAAGTCGGCAAAGTTGAACTTGGTTGATCTTTGCCGACTGTCGCCGTCCATGTTGGGAAAGTCCCCAATGAAGCGTTTCCATTTATCGGCATTGCATCGGGGACTCTTCGGCGATGCTGTCGGCGATTATAACGACTATATGGAAACCAGGCTTTACTCACCAGAACAAGATTATCTGAGCATATAACACCTATATTATACAATCTTCATTGGCTTCCTGTTAAATACAGAATACAATTCAAAATCCTGCTCCTTACATTCAAAGCCCTTCACGGATTAGCTCCATCTTACATACAAGACCTGTTACGACTCCGCAACCTGCGACCAGGCCTCAGATCTTCTTCATCACAGATACTCTCTGTTCCCATAACTCGCCTGGCAAGCTACTTGGACCGGGCCTTTTCCAACTGTGCACCGCGTCTCTGGAACTCCTTGCCAGACGAGTTAAGAGATACAACTGATCTGTCATCATTCAAACGCAATCTTAAGACTCATCTCTTCAATCTTTCATTTGAAGTGACCGGCGCCTTTGAATGGTTGGCCAGATACTGTGCGCCTTATAAATTCTCTAATTATTATTATTATTATTATTATTAATAAACCCCCCAAATATGTGACCCGCTCTGCAAAAAGGTACTTATGTTGCAAAATTTGAAAATAGTGTTTTATATATAGCTGGAAAGGCCATTTTATAAGCTTTCATATGGTATATGTCTGAGGTCTGTAGCATTTTGCAATCACGAGATATTTGGAAATTTGCATGTTTGTTTTCAGGAATTTCTTGAAATGACTTGACAGGGGTTTCAAAATAAGCCGGCAACCGGCGAATTTGACCGGCTATTTGAACTTTTGCGCCGGCTACTTTTTTTCAATCATGAAAAAAAAAAAAAACTTCCCTGAGCATACCGCTTTGGGGGAATGGATCCCTGTTTTTAGTAGAAATTATATTTTGTTTGTTCACCAACAAAATACATCCTGGTCCATGGATCGTAATTTACGGGGGCTAGCATAGCATGCAGCGTGAAGTACAATGTATACCAGCTCTATGAGTATACACGGCTCACTACCCGGACCGCATAACGTACATGTCTCTACGTTATACGCGGCCCAATATCGCGATATTGCTTTTCGCACGTTCAAGATTTATCTAAGATTTGTATTAAGTGTGGATTAGTCCAGATTACCTTGCTCGAAATTCCAGTTATTTCCAATAAATTTGACGGTAGAATAGTACATACATGTATGTATGTAACGTATGATGTACCATGGAGGAATAAAAAACATACATTATGTACTAAATGTGTTGTTTCTTGGATCGTTTTCTAAACCCGGCCCGACAAAACTTCTCCGCAGTCCGCACCGTTCATTTATAGCGCACATAGTGCATATTCCATCGATATGGTGCAGATGTAGTCTTGGTCAAGTGCAAACAACCGCACTGAATGCTACCGTATTATTCCCAATGTACAATGTACGTACACGCTGCTAACGTGTTGCGAACTTTAAGTCTTGAGAAAAGGCTACTAAGACCTGGGGGGTTAGAGCAATTGCTTCAATAACTCCAACCCCTAAAGCGCATCTGCGCGTGCGCGTTGCTTTATCGCTAGCCTTGGTCAAGTAAGTGTGCAAGTGCAAGCAACCGCACATGCCACCGTCTATACAATGCACGTGCACGACGCGAAGCGAAATTCGCCTTGCGAAAAGAGAAACACGTGCGGCGCACACGCGCAAGCGTTGTACAATGTACATGTACATGTACAATGTCTGTTTTGTGAACGCGTACACATAACAAGACGATGTTTTTTTACAGCTCAGCTGAGCTAGCTCACGTGTGATTGTAGGCGCGGTGTCCATATTATTTATCAGCTGTTACTTATCAACAATGCCAAAATATAAAAACAAACGTTAGTCTTTCTGAAGTGCCGTAAAGAAGCCAACTGAAGGTAAATGTCCGTACGTAGTACTCCAACTTTACTCAACGAGTGAAGCCTTGTCAACCCGGCCCTCCGATCTTGCCGGCCCGCGCCCGCCCGGCCCCCGGCACAATTCGCAATCGATCTCGGTGGTCGGACCCATTTTGAATGAGGACGGAGGTTTTCGAGCAAGCTGTTCTGCAATTACGTACGTTATGCCCATAACTTGCACATCCATAGGCACACCTCAGGTTTTTTTTCCAGATATATTTCATCGTCTTCTTGTTGCATTTCAGATCATTTAACTCTGTTAATCAGAATTCAAGGGGTTTTGTGCGCATGAACAAAAAGGCATGCGGTGGAACTTACATTTCTATGACTGTAAAATAATATTAATACATGTAGGAGGTGGGCTGTTTTTCCCACATTTTCGGTAGATATGAATTACTAGGTAGATATGAATTACTCAGTAGATATGAATTACTCGGTAGATATTAATTACTCTTGCTAAATATATACAATAATTACAGGTACATTTACAATCAACTGGGAATCCTCTTGTCAAATTTTTTTTAAAGAAAAAAACCAATTCTATGAAAATTAATTTTCTTCCAGCCTTCTGATAAAAAATGGGTTAACCACCCGCAGGGAAACCCCTGGCCAATTTTTTTTTATTTCATAAATGAATGCAAAGTCGGTACTGTACAGTAGGATCTTTGAAAACCTAGTCTCAGATGCCAGGAAATGCCTAGATTGCACCAGAGAGCATCTACAATCCGAAAAATTCAGGGGCCCTCAGCGGGCCCCGGACCCCACGCGCGCTATTTGGGGCAAGGACTCACTGCCGCCTACTTTCATCTATCTGCCTGCTACTCTAAAACATTTTGAAACCCCTGGACTTGAGGAGAAACAAGCCATTTAAAAAAACAAAAAGCAAAGCAACAGATGAAAGCACTCGACAGAAAACACATTCTTTTTCCAACTTTATTAACTGAAATTAAAGATTTTGGTTATGAAATAGAATAATATAGGTATCAAAGATGCAAAAAATTCCCTCCCTTCAAAATCACTTGTTTGAAGAATTTTTCACCCTCTTTACATTGAACGGCCCATAACTCAGCATACAGCGACTTATGTGCCCTTTTTGCAGAGCGGGTCACATATATACGAACTGGTAAAACTCTAAACGGGTTAGTATAGTATAATCTGCATTCAGCTGGCCAGGAAAAAAAGTTGCCACAAGGCATGCTCATTTCCGACCCTTGTTCATCTATGATCTTTTTACTTCCGCTACCCTACAGAACTCCCTGATTTCGTCGTACCTCAGCTACTGTGATTATTACCGACCCAAGTTTTTCCTCCTCGAGAACGTGCGGAACTTTGTGTCCTACAAGAAGAATATGGTTCTCAAGTTGGCTCTTCGGTGCCTTGTCCGTATGGGTTACCAGGTAACGTGGTACTTTGTAAACTCTTGATTCTCTGCGTATTTTGTTTCAGGAACCTCCCCAAATCTGCCCAAATTCTGATGTTTTTTGTGGCATCCCCCATAAACAAAGATACTGACAATTTGGGAGACCGCCAACATAGTGCCAGATAGCTCAGTTGTGAGAGCGCCGGTACGGTGTTCCGGAGGTCGCAGGTTCGAATCTGCTCCTGCCAGTTTTCTTTGTTCACTTTGAAAAAGAAATGATGTATTTCAGCATAAAATCAAAAGCTGAAATCGGACAGTGTATTGCAGTGCGATACTGAATCCATATGCCTGGCATATGTGAGTGATTTTTTTTTTGTCTGGCGTGAGTTGGCTATGTTGACATAGCCAGAGGGTGGAAGGACTGTATCCATCAAAATCCAGCAAAATCAAGTGTTAGATTTTGTTGGATTGGAAATAGTTGGAGAAAGAGTATCCATTCTTTCATTTATGTTTGCGTCGTTTATCATTTCAGATGGCTTACGTTTTTTTCACTCTGACTTGATCCTATGAAACGAGTCTTAATACCATTGTTTGACATTTACACTTTTTTTTTTTTTTTTTCATGATTAGAAAGAATAATCTCGGCTCTTCATGTTGAAGTGGACATGTATATGCAAATTTTGGACAAAATACGGACATTCAATCATGTTTGGACTCAACATATCAATTTCAGAAAAGTCTGCAAGTAAATGTTATTGAATTTAATTGGACCTTTTCTCCGTTGATTCTTGTCCAGTGCACCTTTGGCGTGCTGCAGGCCGGTCACTACGGCGTGCCCCAGACCAGACGTCGGGCCATCATTCTGGCCGCCGCCCCGGGCCAGAAGCTTCCCGTGTACCCAGAGCCCAACCACGTCTTCGCGCCCCGCGCCTGCCAGCTCAGCGTGGTCGTGGACGAGAGAAAGATCAACAGCAACATCTCGTGGCTGGAGTCGGCACCGTACCGGACCGTTACGGTCCGGGCGGCCATGTCGGACCTCCCCGAGATCCACAACGGCCAACAGAAATTAGAGATATCGTACGACGGTGAACCACAGTCTGCGTTCCAGAGAAAGGTGGGTTGTATAGATGTCAAAGTATGGAAAAATGCTTTTTAAAAAATGGTTCTGAAACACTGACAAATACATGCAAATTAACAATTTGTATGTCTTTTTGTGATTAAGCAATTTAACAAGACGTCACTTTTTTCACAAAAGATTCTACTTATGTCATCGGCAATAACAAAATAATAGCCTGCTGCAGGACTCGTGTCCGGAGTCATAAACAAATAAAATACAGTATGTGTCTGCTGAGACGTGGCAAGCAATGTTATCTGAACCAGTTTTTCCTATTTTTTTTTCCCCGTTTTGATTTTTGGGAACCTAAAAGGAGTGAAATGTAATTGCCAAGAATGTGACTATTTTTTATAAAAAATGGAGCCTTTAAAAAATAAAAACATTTGAAAAGTCATTGTTAATTTTCAATTTCATCGATCTTTTTTTTTTTTTACATCAAGCGTCTAAGGATTTCTCAAACTTTTGTACTCATCAAAAGTAATTAAACTTCATAAAATGTATTCCGGTATTTTTGTATCGCATTAAACAGTAGACAACAGCTTAAATTAAGATATTTTTTCCCTCCTGTTATCAAGGTCCCTAGACCATAATTTCCCCCCCAAATTTCGCCCAATTATTAGGAAGTTGACCACTCTGAATATTCATTATTCTTTGTAGATCCGTGGCAACCAGTACCAGCCAATCCTGAGGGATCACATTTGCAAGGAGATGAGCCAGTTAGTAGCCACCCGCATGCGTCATATCCCTCTCGCCCCCGGCTCGGATTGGCGGGACCTTCCAAACATCCAAATAACGCTGCCCGATGGAACGGTGTGCCGAAAACTGTAAGTTCTTTTAAAAACCTAGTTTCCCTGCTGTAGTCCTTTTTCGTGGGATGTTACAAGTCCATATTGGTCAAACTTGTGTAGTTATTCTCGGGGGGGTTTTCCCTTCCGTTACTAAATTTGAAATTTCCTCCGTCGTCTTCTCTCATTTTTAAAAGTTGGGATGCAAGGAACAGTGCTTATTCACTGATCAAACCCCCAGGCTAATTATGAAATAAATAAGACAGAGGCAAAAAAACTACAAATTGTTGTCTTTAACCCCTTGCCACCGGTTGACACAAATACGTGCAGATTGAAATTGCCACCTGGCCGGTTGACACAGAGGCCAATTTTTGCATTTTCAATCCATTATTGGGGTATTGTGTACGTTATGTTTGGCTGCACAAGCCTCTTGTTTCCGTTTCGCTTGGCTGCATAACCCGGCCTGGTTCCCCGGTGGCAAGGGGTTAAATGGGAAAAATCAGAAGGGAGGTCAATTTTTTAATATTTTGTTTTACCATTTGTGTAATTTGGAAGTAAAAAAGGAAGCTTGTTTGAAAGCGAGAGTCACGGCGAAATGCACGATTGTGCCGTCCTAGCTGTATTTAAAGAGAATTATTTTATAACTTGTTCATTCTGTGTGGGAAAGGTGCGATTTTGAAAACATCTTCACAAATAAAACAAAAAACAACAAAAAGGAACCAGACTTTTGTGACTTTTAGGGTCGTTCGAGGAGGGCAACACAACCGTTGTTATTTTGGCCCGATTTGTAATTTTTTGCTTTTGTTTTGCAGGCGTTATACGCACAAGGACAAGAAGAACGGCTATGCCAGCAATGGTTCCCTCCGCGGCGTCTGCTCGTGCGCCGAGGGCGAGAAATGCGAGACGGTCTGCCGGCAGTTCAACACGCTAATTCCCTGGTGCCTGCCCCACACCGGTAACCGGCACAACCACTGGGCTGGCCTGTACGGCCGGCTGGAGTGGGACGGATTCTTCAGCACCACGGTGACCAATCCCGAGCCAATGGGCAAACAGGTCGAAATTTTGTTGAATAATTTGGAGAAAAAAGAAAAAAATCGGCCCAATTTCATAAAGCTTTTAAGCAGAAAATTATTTCTTAGAAAATTCATGTGCTAAGTAATAATAAGCGGAGAACCATTTACTAACATATACATTATACATGGCGCTTTGGTTGGTAACCTTTTTTTCCCTAAGCAAATTTTTCTATGCTTAGCAAAATTGTTCACTTGGCAGCTTCATGAAAATTGGCCCCTTCGTGAAATGTAAGAGGATTTTCTTCTTCACTTTTGCAATGTCAGAGTCGAGGTCAGAGGTTAGAAACCCATTGAAATCATTTGCACCAGGAATAGAATATAAAAATTGGCCTGAAAAACCACCAGATTTTTTGAATACGCGAACTCGCTGCAATATAGTATGCAGATTGCTATTTCAGGAAATATTTTGTCATCTGACTGGGCCGAGACTATAGAGCAGTTAAATGAAAAAAGTGGTTTCATGATAAAGGTAGCATTAGAATTTATAACCTGTTGAAATTGCAAACTGACCTGCAAATAATGACGAATGTGACCTTAACTTCTGATTAATTCATCACGCACATTGCTATAGGGTTAAGACAGAGGAGTCTGTGGCTAGACTAGTCTGTGTTTGGCACCAAGACATTCACTCTGTTTATTTTGTTTTCCTTTAGGGTCGAGTTCTTCACCCAGAGCAGCATCGAGTGGTGAGCGTGCGCGAGTGTGCTCGCTCCCAGGGTTTCCCGGATACCTACCGATTCTTCGGAACGATCCTAGAGAAACACAGACAGGTTAGTTAACATTTCTTCGTCAGATTTCTACAAAATGTGTGGCCAATTGCGGACGGACACCGAGTATGTTAAAAGCAATGGCTATTGGAGTGTCGTGGTCTGGTACATACAAATCCCTGATCTTGTGGATAATTCCAACGTTGTTTGGTAAAGCCGCCCAGCTGTGGGGATTGTGGTGCTTGTCCTTGAGCAAGACACTTTACTGCAATGATACTTTTTGGGACACTGGTGGCAGCAGACATACTGGTCCTTTAGGCTAGTTTTGAGTATGCGCGTGTAGTTCTAAGCATGCGCGCGCAGCTCTGAGCATGTGCACGATTGGTGAGAATAATGGAAAGAGACTGGTGTGTTTGCCGCTACAACTCATCTTAGAAGTCTCCCATCATTTCTCTCCACCAAATGGGAAATGTTCAAATCTTGCTCTTTTCTACTTAAGTTTAAATCAATGTGTGCTTTACGAATTCTTATGAAACGTGTTTTTAAATTGATTTTTTTCTACAGGTGGGAAATGCCGTACCCCCTCCCATGGCAGCAGCCATCGGTCGCGAAATCAAGAAATGCGTCGTCGCCAAGACGAAGGAAGAGAGGTCCTTGCCCAAAAAGCAGGACTCGCCGACCAAGAACGTGAAACACGAGACCGTCAAAATGGAGGCCAATTTGGATTGAGAGGTATAAGGTCAAAGGTCGGAGGTTACATTGTACACATATGCTAGGTCAGAGGTCGAAGAACATGGAGGGCCAGAGGGGGGCCGTGATGGTATACAGGTCAAGTTGATCTTCACTGGATTAAAGGTGAAAGGTCAGATCAGATTGCACAAATGTGAATAAAAGTAGAGATTACAGCAGCCCTACAGGAATAGGTGAAAAGAGGTAGAGATGGATGAAGGTCAAGGGTTAAAGGTTAGAGGTTAGTTTCGTAAACCATGTTATCCATTTATATAATTGGGATGGTTTTAAACAGTTCTATGCTTATTACTGCTTTTGTATTGCCTTTAGCCATTTCATAAAGGTTTTATACTACCTCAATTGTGAATTTAAGAATTGTCTTTGACAAAGCAATTTGTTGAAATTCCAAGATTTTTTTTTTAATGGCGAGAATTGGCAAAGTTGTTTTAAAGTGTAATCTTTAATGATCGATCTGACAGCAGCAATTTTAAAGAATATCTCGAGAATAACAATCTCACTGAAAGTTACGTGTAGTGGGTGAACACATTTTTTTTATTCCACAGCAAACTCGGGGGGAAATGTCAGAACGGGTGATGATACGGCTGTGAAAATATTCCCTGAAAAGACATATTGATGCATGTGAGAAAGTCTTGTGAATGATGAAAATTTGAATTTCTTCAAAGGAAAATTATCTAAAAGTGTGAAAGGAGTATGTTGGAATGAGATATATATGTGTACAAATGACTTTTTGAGCTTGTTTTTAAACAAAAGGCCTACATGGGTCCAATTGGTCAATGTCCAGCCCTTTTGAGGTTAAACCTATTCCAGAGTTTTAATGTGATTTTGAGTCTGGAAGATTCAACTATGAAGATTTTAACGAGTTTTCAAAGGCAAACTACCTGTGCTCATTTTTATGTCGTGATTCCGTTTTCAATTGTGCATAAATTCTGGTGCATGTAATATTGTAACGATTAATTTCTGTATTGTCCCTTTAGTGAAATTGGTGTTTTTGTTTTAATACTTGTTGTCTGTGACTTTATTACACTGTATATGAACTGTACTTGTCTATGCCTGTAAAATCCTTACGAATTTGTAACTTTATTTCAACAATGTAATTGTTTTTAGAAATGAGGAAAATTGTACAGTGCCTTTGAGGCGTACACTTATATTAAAGGAAAGCATTTTAGCTTCGGTATTTTAGCAAACTTGTGTTTTTGTATCTTTGGAATTTTAATGGATATTAACGTTAAATGTTTGAAATAAAAGAGTAGTACTTGTGTATTAAAACAAATGTTTTCATGTCATTCTGTGTTATGTTTACTGCTGGATTGTTTGATTCAATTTATTTAATTTTATTTCATTTTTCATTGATTTGATTTAGGGGTTTGAAGTGTGCAATTAGGAATGCAAAATTGTTTTGTTTTTTTGGGCTTGAAAAAGATTTACTCCAGATGTTTTTAACAGTGCCAGAAACGTATCCGATAAAGTATTTAAAAATTTCCACCAATTTTGGGAAATTATAAAGATTTTAAAATAAGAAAAAATCAAATTGCCATTTTGAAAATTGTAATTTTCGGTCAAAAATTGGGAAATTTTGAATTTTGAATTTTGGGCCAAATACAACATTTTCCAAATTTGTCTGAAATAGGTTTTACACTTGCATTTCTCTAGAACCAATTTGGAAAGGCATGGAGGCATATCTGGTAGAAATATTGCAATTTTTCGTGGATTTTGAAAATTGCTATTTTCGGTCAAAAATGGGAAAAATCATAGGGGTTACCCCTTGCCATTTTTGTCAATTTTGGGCCAAAAACATTTATCCAAATTTGTCTGAAATTAGTTCTAGAGAAATGTAAGTGTGTCAAAAACCTATTTGAAAAGGCATAGAGGCATATCTGATAGAAATATTGCAATTTTTCGTGGATTTTGAAAATTGTTATTTTCGGTCAAAAATGGGAAAAATCATACGGTTACCCCTTGCCATTTTTGTCAATTTTGGGCCAAATACAACATTTTCCAAATTTGTCTGAAATTGGTTCTAGAGAAATGCAAGTGTAAAACCTATTTGGAAAGGCATGGAGGCATTTCTGGTAGAAATATTTCAATTTTTCGTGGATTTTGAAAATTGTTATTTTCGGTCAAAAATGGGAAAAATCTTAAGGGGTACCCCTTGCCATTTTTGTCAATTTTGGGCCAAAAACATTTATCAAAATTTGTCTGAAATTGGTTCTAGAGAAATGTAAGTGTGTCAAAAACCCATTTGGAAAGGCATGGAGGCAAATCTGATAGAAATATTGCAACTTTTCATGGATTTAGAAACTTGTTATTTTCGGTCAAAAATGGGAAAAATCATTTTTGTCAATTTTGGGCCAAATACAACATTTATCAAAATTTGTCTGAAATTGGTTCAAGAGACATGTGTGTCAAAAACCTATTTGGAAAGGCATGGAGGCATATCTGGTAGAAATATTGCAATTTTTCATGGATTTAGAAAATTGTTATTTTCGGTCAAAAATGGGAAAAATCATAAGGGTTACCCCTTGCCATTTTTGTCAATTTTGGGCCAAATACAACATTTTCCAAATTTGTCTAAAATTAGTTCTAGAGAAATGTAAGTGTGTCAAAAACCTATTTGAAAAGGCATAGAGGCATATCTGATAGAAATATTGCAATTTTTCGTGGATTTTAAAAATTGTTATTTTCGGTCAAAAATGGGAAAAATCATAAGGGATACCCCTTGCCATTTTTGTCAATTTTGGGCCAAATACAACATTTTCCAAATTTGTCTGAAATTGGTTCTAGAGAAATGCAAGTGTAAAACCTATTTGGAAAGGCATAGAGGCATATCTGGTAGAAATATTTCAATTTTTCGTGGATTTTGAAAATTGTTATTTTCGGTCAAAAATGGGAAAAATCTTAAGGGGTACCCCTTGCCATTTTTGTCAATTTTGGGCCAAAAACATTTATCAAAATTTGTCTGAAATTAGTTCTAGAGAAATGTAAGTGTGTCAAAAACCTATTTGAAAAGGCATAGAGGCATATCTGATAGAAATATTGCAATTTTTCGTGGATTTTGAAAATTGTTATTTTCGGTCAAAAATGGGAAAAATCATAAGGGTTACCCCTTGCCATTTTTGTCAATTTTGGGCCAAAAAAATTTATCAAAATTTGTCTGAAATTAGTTCTAGAGAAATGTAAGTGTGTCAAAAACCTATTTGAAAAGGCATAGAGGCATATCTGATAGAAATATTGCAATTTTTCGTGGATTTACAAAATTGTTATTTTCGGTCAAAAATGGGAAAAATCATAAGGGATACCCCTTGCCATTTTTGTCAATTTTGGGCCAAATACAACATTTTCAAAATTTGTCTGAAATTGGTTCTAGAGAAATGCAAGTGTGTCAAAAACCCATTTGGAAAGGCATGGAGGCAAATCTGATAGAAATATTGCAACTTTTCATGGATTTAGAAACTTGTTATTTTCGGTCAAAAATGGGAAAAATCATTTTTGTCAATTTTGGGCCAAATACAACATTTATCAAAATTTGTCTGAAATTGGTTCAAGAGACATGTGTGTCAAAAACCTATTTGGAAAGGCATGGAGGCATATCTGGTAGAAATATTGCAATTTTTCATGGATTTAGAAAATTGTTATTTTCGGTCAAAAATGGGAAAAATCATAAGGGTTACCCCTTGCCATTTTTGTCAATTTTGGGCCAAATACAACATTTTCCAAATTTGTCTAAAATTAGTTCTAGAGAAATGTAAGTGTGTCAAAAACCTATTTGAAAAGGCATAGAGGCATATCTGATAGAAATATTGCAATTTTCCGTGGATTTTGAAAATTGTTATTTTCGGTCAAAATGGGAAAAATCATAAGGGTTACCCCTTGCCATTTTTGTCAATTTTGGGCAAAAAACATCTATCCAAATTTGTCTAAAATTAGTTCTAGAGAAATGTAAGTGTGTCAAAAACCTATTTGAAAAGGCATAGAGGCATATCTGATAGAAATATTGCAATTTTTCGTGGATTTTAAAAATTGTTATTTTCGGTCAAAAATGGGAAAAATCATAAGGGATACCCCTTGCCATTTTTGTCAATTTTGGGCCAAATACAACATTTTCCAAATTTGTCTGAAATTGGTTCTAGAGAAATGCAAGTGTAAAACCTATTTGGAAAGGCATGGAGGCATATCTGGTAGAAATATTGCAATTTTTCGTGGATTTTAAAAATTGTTATTTTCGGTCAAAAATGGGAAAAATCATAAGGGATACCCCTTGCCATTTTTGTCAATTTTGGGCCAAATACAACATTTTCCAAATTTGTCTGAAATTGGTTCTAGAGAAATGCAAGTGTAAAACCTATTTGGAAAGGAATGGAGGCATATCTGATAGAAATATTGCAATTTTCCGTGGATTTTGAAAATTGTTATTTTCGGTCAAAATGGGAAAAATCATAAGGGATACCCCTTGCCATTTTTGTCAATTTTGGGCCAAATACAACATTTTCCAAATTTGTCTGAAATTGGTTCTAGAGAAATGCAAGTGTAAAACCTATTTGGAAAGGCATGGAGGCATATCTGGTAGAAATATTGCAATTTTTCGTGGATTTTAAAAATTGTTATTTTCGGTCAAAAATGGGAAAAATCATAAGGGATACCCCTTGCCATTTTTGTCAATTTTGGGCCAAATACAACATTTTCCAAATTTGTCTGAAATTGGTTCTAGAGAAATGCAAGTGTAAAACCTATTTGGAAAGGAATGGAGGCATATCTGATAGAAATATTGCAATTTTCCGTGGATTTTGAAAATTGTTATTTTCGGTCAAAATGGGAAAAATCATAAGGGTTACCCCTTGCCATTTTTGTCAATTTTGGGCCAAAAACATTTATCAAAATTTGTCTGAAATTAGTTCTAGAGAAATGTAAGTGTGTCAAAAACCTATTTGAAAAGGCATAGAGGCATATCTGATAGAAATATTGCAATTTTTCGTGGATTTTAAAAATTGTTATTTTCGGTCAAAAATGGGAAAAATCATAAGGGATACCCCTTGCCATTTTTGTCAATTTGGGGCCAAATACAACATTTTCCAAATTTGTCTGAAATTGGTTCTAGAGAAATGCAAGTGTAAAACCTATTTGGAAAGGCATGGAGGCATATCTGGTAGAAATATTTCAATTTTTCGTGGATTTTGAAAATTGTTATTTTCGGTCAAAAATGGGAAAAATCTTAAGGGGTACCCCTTGCCATATTTGTCAATTTTGGGCCAAAAACATTTATCAAAATTTGTCTGAAATTGGTTCTAGAGAAATGTAAGTGTGTCAAAAACCCATTTGGAAAGGCATGGAGGCAAATCTGATAGAAATATTGCAACTTTTCATGGATTTAGAAACTTGTTATTTTCGGTCAAAAATGGGAAAAATCATTTTTGTCAATTTTGGGCCAAATACAACATTTATCAAAATTTGTCTGAAATTAGTTCTAGAGAAATGTAAGTGTGTCAAAAACCTATTTGGAAAGGCATGGAGGCATATCTGGTAGAAATATTGCAATTTTTCATGGATTTAGAAAATTGTTATTTTCGGTCAAAAATGGGAAAAATCATTTTTGTCAATTTTGGGCCAAATACAACATTTATCAAAATTTGTCTGAAATTAGTTCTAGAGAAATGTAAGTGTGTCAAAAACCTATTTGAAAAGGCATAGAGGCATATCTGATAGAAATATTGCAATTTTTCGTGGATTTTAAAAATTGTTATTTTCGGTCAAAAATGGGAAAAATCATAAGGGATACCCCTTGCCATTTTTGTCAATTTTGGGCCAAATACAACATTTTCCAAATTTGTCTGAAATTGGTTCTAGAGAAATGCAAGTGTAAAACCTATTTGGAAAGGCATGGAGGCATATCTGGTAGAAATATTGCAATTTTCTCGTGGATTTTAAAAATTGTTATTTTCGGTCAAAAATGGGAAAAATCATAAGGGATACCCCTTGCCATTTTTGTCAATTTGGGGCCAAATACAACATTTTCCAAATTTGTCTGAAATTGGTTCTAGAGAAATGCAAGTGTAAAACCTATTTGGAAAGGCATGGAGGCATATCTGGTAGAAATATTTCAATTTTTCGTGGATTTTGAAAATTGTTATTTTCGGTCAAAAATGGGAAAAATCTTAAGGGGTACCCCTTGCCATATTTGTCAATTTTGGGCCAAAAACATTTATCAAAATTTGTCTGAAATTGGTTCTAGAGAAATGTAAGTGTGTCAAAAACCCATTTGGAAAGGCATGGAGGCAAATCTGATAGAAATATTGCAACTTTTCATGGATTTAGAAACTTGTTATTTTCGGTCAAAAATGGGAAAAATCATTTTTGTCAATTTTGGGCCAAATACAACATTTATCAAAATTTGTCTGAAATTAGTTCTAGAGAAATGTAAGTGTGTCAAAAACCTATTTGGAAAGGCATGGAGGCATATCTGGTAGAAATATTGCAATTTTTCATGGATTTAGAAAATTGTTATTTTCGGTCAAAAATGGGAAAAATCATTTTTGTCAATTTTGGGCCAAATACAACATTTATCAAAATTTGTCTGAAATTAGTTCTAGAGAAATGTAAGTGTGTCAAAAACCTATTTGGAAAGGCATGGAGGCATATCTGGTAGAAATATTGCAATTTTTCATGGATTTAGAAAATTGTTATTTTCGGTCAGATTTTGGGCCAAAAACATTTATCAAAATTTGTCTGAAATTAGTTCTAGAGAAATGTAAGTGTGTCAAAAACCTATTTGAAAAGGCATAGAGGCATATCTAATGTAGTTCGTTTGACGAATTTTCAAAAGTTTCATTTTCAGGCAAAAATGGGAAATTCTTTTTTTCTATTTTTGGAAAAAAAAACAAATTCTGAAAACTTGCCTAAAATTGACTCTGGAGATATGTGAGAGTGCCGAAGACCTATTTGGAGAATAATAAAGACAAATCTATTAAAAATTAAT
This sequence comes from Hippasteria phrygiana, assembly GCA_037893225.1. Taxonomy (NCBI): domain Eukaryota; kingdom Metazoa; phylum Echinodermata; class Asteroidea; order Valvatida; family Goniasteridae; genus Hippasteria; species Hippasteria phrygiana. The sequence goes on from JAZGUH010000199.1 coordinate 2,690,623, forward strand.
ACAATTTTTAAAACAATTTAGTGAAATTATAGAATTTTTTTATAATTCATAACAAATGCCGAACCCTGACATTCGAAAAGTGCACGATTGAATGTTATCTCCTATTATCTGCATTACAATTCTGTGCTGCAATTTAAAAGGTAACTTATTTTTCGATTTTGGGCCAAATTTAACATTAATACAACAAACATGAATAAAAACATATGATTGTTTTAAAGATCTGATACAATTTTGTGTTTATTCACGTATCAAATAACATCTACTTACAATGTTTAAACGCTACATGCTATCAAAGATATTTAAGGCAAAAATTGTAAACAAAATGTTTACCTGACAAGCTTATTTTTCTAAATTTTGGGCCAAATTTGACGGGAGGAATGCAAATCGACACTTAACTCAAACAAAAGGCAAGTGGGGGGGAAAAAGGAAAGAAAACCAATGCACGACAGTACTAACATGATTATTAATTATAAAAATTTACTTCGGTCAAATCAAAATGAAAAAAACAAAATCATTTAAATTAAACATGGAAGAGAGTGCTCATAACATTTATTCTGTTTTTGGTATGGTTAAAAATCATTTTGTTTCGGAACCAGTTCAAGTTGACCGATAGGCAAGGATCAAGTGCTTAGATCCTTATCAATTTTGAGAAACAACAGAAATAGACATGCTAATTTGTACAGCTGTTAAGAAAAATATTTCACTAGAATAATAAAAGGAAACTAGCACTACCAATATGCTTTAATACAATTACATAGTGATCTTTTGCCAGCCCATTTTGACCTAAACTAATTTTCCATTTTACACGGAGGCAATAAAATTGTCAAACTAAAAGTTTGACAGCCCTATCTCAACTACACAGCCGCCAAGAATATGACACTGTTCAGGAACAGAGATCATTTAAAAAAAAGTTTATATCTTTGGTAATTTTGGCATAACTTGTGCAGTGTGAAACTTGAAAAGCAGACCACCTCATGATAAGAAAATCTGAAGTACACTATTGACAAAACGAAGTCGAAGCGTCCAATATTCCTTCTTTAAAAACCAGAACAAATTTCAAGTTTGACAAATGTTGTGCCGACTACTTTTATGTAAGCTCTATGAAGAAACTAACATGAAATAAACTCACAAACACTGAATGGCTAAAGGTTAAACCCTAACTAAATAAGCACTAGCTGTGGGAGATATACCCCTTGCTCTTGTTTCAATATTCGCCCCCCAAAAATGTTTATTGCATGGTCCTCCAATAACTGTCACATTATTTCAATGGGGAGTCCTTGTACACTCCAAGGCCCCGTTCCCACTAGATCCACCAATTGGGGGATCTGATCCACCTTTTGCCAAATTGCCGGATCAGATCCCCCAATTGGTGGATCAGATCCTGCAATTGTGTGTAGTGGGAACGCTAACCGTTATAAGGTGGATCAGGATCTGATCCACCTTTCTTGATCCACCTTTAAAAGAACAAGGAATGCCAAAGGAAACTGGAGGCTAATAACTTGTTGGTCATACTGAGGGGAAACAGTGTATTACACTGATAAGCAAAGCCACGTGCCATAATCCTCTGGAGTGAGATGGAGGGTAGACTGTGAAGTAAAACACTCTGTACTTTTGGAACGCCAAGTAATTATGTTATGTTATGTTATAATAATTCAAATTGATATTTAACATTATAAAAAGTTACTAATAATAAATACAATGGCAATTTCCATCAAGACTTGCTGGTCAAGTGAGCAACAACAATGACCAGCAACCCCCCAAGTGCCCTCCAATGCACTCCAGTAGGAGCTTTGAAAGCAAAGAATCCTCCAATGCACTGCAGCTGGAGTGCATTGGCATGTACCACTGACTTGCAATAAACAACACTCATAGAGCAAGGGTTGAAGAACTAGAACAAACTCCTTCCAAAACAATCGTTAAATATTTTAGATGCCAGAAATACCCACAGAACAATGTCAAGCCCAATAGCTTGACACCAGTGGAGTAAAATCTTAGAGTTCTTTCAGAAGTAGTTGTTTTAAATGACACATTATGGAAACCAATTTGGAACTTGGTAGCATATTAGAAAACGAAAATATTTGTTTTCTGTTCAAAAACCTAATATTCTATATATTCTACTCTAAATACATTCTTACAAAACAAATTTATGAAAGTCTTAAAATCATAAAATATAATAGCACCATTGAGCAGTTTATAAAATTTGATCCTGATAAAATAACCAGAAGGATTCAAATAAAACTAAAAAAAAAACATTTCTTCTTCTTTTACAGCCTAAAAATAGACTTTGTTTAAATGATTTATGATACAGAATTAACTAAACTGTGCTTGCATTTGAAGCTTTCATATAAAGCAGTACAAAGAAAATAGCCTCTCAAAATTTGTCAGAAATTGATTCTAGAGATGTGTTTGAGTGCCAAAAACCCATTTGAGAGTAATCAAAGCATATTTGATAAATATTGGTATTTCTTTTATAAATTTTTGAAAAAAAAAAATGAAACAACAAAATTCATACAAAAATCCTAAGTTGATCTCAGACATCAGGAATTGAACGGCTGAAGTCTCCATTTAATTTTCTGTTTGCTGCAATTTTCAAGGCAAGTTATTATTAGAAAACGGTGCCCCTTCCTATTTTTGTAATTTTTTGCCCCAAATGGGTTTTTCCAAAATTAATTTGCCAAAAATAAAAAGAAATTAAAAATTAAAAGAGTGCCATTTGAAGATCAATGAAATCATAAACTGGCCAAGCCCATGAATCGCGATCAAACAAAAATTTCCCCAAACAACGCATGACCACAACTTATCGTTAAATATTATTTCTTTGCTAGTTTTCTTTCACCAAAGGTATGTACAAGTTCCAGACGGGCGACTTTTTCTTTGACTGCAAATGGGTAAATATTTGTACCTCGTAAAGTGGGTACTTATTATTGAATTTTCAAAGTGAACAAAGAAAACTGGTAGGAGCGGGATTCGAACTAGCAACCTCCGGATTACCATACAAGCGCCCTACCAACTGAGCTATCTTGCCCTATGTTGACAATCTCAGTATTTTTAACGGGACTTTATCGTTAGCGATTTAGAATATAGAGTCATTTTTGTTAAAAATAAGTTATAACTTCCTTTTGTTTATAAAAAAACAACCATTATTACTAAGTGTCTAATAATCTACGTCAGCAGATGTTTAGCGTTCACTCCAACGACCAAACTAGTGTTTCTACTATGCCATTCTACGAATCATCAAACTCTATCAAGCCTTTTTTTTCTAGATGCAGCATGTGCTATGATGAGGTAGAAAGATGTAATCCACTCTTATAACATCTATTGCCGTTACTTGCTGCTTCAATCCACACGGGAAATTTGTCTTAGCTCCTTGCATTTTAAATCTGCACTTTGGTCTGAACACACTACAATTCATAGTCTAATCAACCTAAGCATAATTCAGCTAGTTATTCTATGCCCCTCCAAACCTTCAAGCCAATTTCTACAACAAAAGCAACAACAAAAATGAACTGGCATTCTGATCATATAAATGGTTGTAAAATGGTTGATGTATTTTCACTTCTCCATCTTGATATAAAACTATGTGTGTAATCATTTAAATATATCAATATTATGAAGTCTTACCATCCGGCAAGAATTCAGCATTTAGTTAAAAACGATAACGGAGCAAGAAGTTGGCGTATAAAACAAATAGTACATCTTAAAAACAAAAATATCATCTTATATAATACCGTAAGGTGACACAGAATAGTACGGAAATTTGATTGGGTGAAGGCCAATTTCATGACGCTGCTTAAAACCCTAACTCCCCACATCATTTTTCCTACGTGTAACCTGAATCCTCAACAATTCTCCGATTCCAAACTCCACCAATGTTTGTTGCTGAGGACCACTGCCTGAATCCTGCACAATCTTCCAGTTTTGGATAAACACACCAGTAACCTCAATCCTCTGAAATCATCCAGCATCAGATTGGGCCTGATGACCTGGATCCTCCATTTTCCTCCAGAGGCAAAATCCTCTAATGCCCTCAATCATGCAAAATCCTCCGATGCTTCAACTTCCAAGGACCCTCAATCCTCCAAATTCCTCCGTTTGGCAAAGAGGATTTGGGAAGGTTAGGGTCAATGGTACAAAACAAATCTGTGCTTACTTTAGCAGGAAAGTTGTGGTAACATTTATAGCAAAAGCTTGCACATGAATGGAGGTTTGCTTTTAAATGCTTCATCGCTGGTTTTTTTTAATAATCACTGATTAATTAAGTTACTCATTGCTGAGTTTAAGGCTTACAGTTCCCATGAAATGAAAATATCAGGGCGCAATAGCACAGCGGCCATCTTTGAGGTACATTTTTGTCATTCAAATTCTGTAACAATGTAAGCACAAAGGGTTTCCCATGCCTGTCCAAGGGTAACAAAGACATCATTCTCAAAGATGGCCGCTACGAACAAGGTCTATTTAAATTTCGGCTGCTAAGCACGCAATTTTTCGAAGCACAGAATAAATTAGCTTCGCAAAAACAGGGGACCAGCCAGGATTTTGTGAGATACGTATGGTCTGGTTCCCAGCTTATATTTTGGATAAGCAGCACCATGGAATTGGGTCCCGACTATCAGTTATTCCCCAGATGTGCAAATGTCTTGCATTGGGGGTTCCATTCTAAAGTCTGATCGTTTGCGTACTTTATATGCACCTACCATATTTTTTTTTTAAAGAAAAATCGTAAGCATTTAGTCAAAACAGAGGTTACCGGCGTCGATCTTGTAGTCTGTCACACCGACCTCTGTCCTGTGAACCTCTGGATTAACGATGACTTCTACGATTGGCAAGAGCTGCATGTTCTGGGTCTTAAAACCAAAGATCGACCTCTTCCATCGCATCTCTGGGTTCTACGATTGAAATAAGAACAATGTCAGCAGTAGCCATTAAAGAGCCAGAAAGGGGGGGGGGGGAAGAATCTGCCCTCCGACTTTTTTTAGATCTTTATTTTTTTTGCTCAGCGTTTTCCCGACTTATTTGGTTTAGGCGCATTTGACACAAAATTTATAAAAACCTTTGCAATGCAATTTTTGGGGTGAAAACTGCCACAGTCTCTTCAATGACCTTCAATGACCTTCAATGACCTTCCACATAGAAACTGTGTATCATCAGAAGACGGTGTAGCACTAGTGTAATTCAACTTAACTACAAAACCCTTTGGTTAACTGGAAGGAAATTTTGCCCAGGTCATAACCACAAGTAACGCTCAAACTTCAAGGCTTACCTTGCAACCATCTTTAATGATTATGGGCTCGTGGTCGCCCCCGCGTTGGAAGACCACCCCGTTCCAGCCCACGAAGCTGATGCTGTTGGCCGGGTCGCCGCTCGGTGAAGCCCACACGGACACGTTGAAGCAGTGGATGGTGATCTCTTGGCTAGCCTCCGAGCTGAGGAGATGGAGGAATTTGAGCTGGGGCAGGGTCAGGCCAAACTCAAGCTGTTCAAGAAGGGAAAAAGAAACTAGACGTCATGGTGAAATATTAACCCATTCTGTCTGACTGTTATTAATGGATGCTGGTCAGTGATGTAGTCGAGACCAACACAAGACCATCACAAGACCTTCAGTCTTAATTCAAGTCTCAAGCTATTCAAATGAACTTTAATAAAAGCATTCCTTTGTCATGGTTTATGCCTGTTACTTGTGCCTGTAACAATTAGCTGGTCTTGCGAATGGTCTTGTGCCTGGTCTTGTTCCTGGTCTTGTGATGGTCTCGACTACATCACTGGTGCTGGTATGCCAATACTGGCTAGTGACTGTAGCCAAGTGTAACATACACAACAGGCAAACAATGGATTGAGTATGTACAGGAATGCACATATAGATGACAACCAGCCAGGTGGCCTTTTTAAACCACGGCTATGGCCGTCGTCCATTCAATGTGTTAACGAAAACTGGCAGGCACCACCTTGCCAAACCTTTTTATTTTCCATCAACATGGAAAAACACCTGTCGTACCCGAGTGTTAATGAATAATTCAGGGTGAGATTTTAGGAAAAAAAAAAAAACATGAACAATTCAGAGGTATTTAATTTGTATGGCGTTGCTGAAAAATGCAGAAGAAAACTGCATTTTCTACATTGGGTTCAAAATTTTAACAAAATGCATCATTATAATGAAAAGAAGACTGTTTCAGGTTGCAGAGGTCAATTTGGAATGGTAAAAACAATTTAAGGACCAAAACAAAATCTTCTGGAGATCTGGAAGACGTCTCGCCAAAAATCCTAAAATCGGGAAAACATCCAGTAAAAAATCTCACCACTGGATGATGCGACTTACCACCGAGGAGTCTGGAGGGATGAGGCAGGACTTTGCTCCTAACTCTGTGTACTCGCAATGTACCTCCAAGGCATCCGATGAACAGCCCACGTCGGGATCAATCCAAAACAGACCTGTCAAGTAAAGGAGTTGTGGATAAACAGGAATTTCAGAGCTGGGAATATGTAACCCTCTGCCTACCAGTGGGCATGGATACAGAGGAACTGTTTTGTGGAGGCCCACAATACCCACCCAGCCAACATTAAAAAAAAATATTTTTAAAAAATCACTTTTTTTCTGTCAGGAAAATAATTCCTTTTATTAACAAACCACAGGAAAACTGACCAGGTATAATTTGATTCATTTTCTAGATATGAAAACTAACATTTCTCAGAACTTATCTTACAATTCTTGCATGATGTCAACAATGTGCTTGCAAAAAAACCAGGGGAACTCCCAAAGAAGTCGCATTTTTGTCCACGAAATCTCACAATAAACACCAATAACCCTCATTCGCAAGCATCAACGAAACACCTTCCGTGCTCTTCATCAAACCGGATTTTTATCTTCTTTCAAATTTATATTATAAATTGTATGTTTTATATTATCGAAAACACTTTTTATCCCTATTTTGGGCATTTGTAACTCTCCAAAAAAGACCCTCTTTCTTTAAATAGTAGCTTTCAGGCCTTAATACGCAAAAACAGGAACTACTGAATTACTTTTGGGACAGTATTGGCTGGATTTTTTCTTTTAGAAAAACTTACCTAAAAACTAAACGTTTGTGAGATGAAACTTTAAGTCTAAGACCGAACAGCCAGGCATTCAGATGGACAGAATTTAGGACACACACTACCCCTCTTCTCAATAGATCCGTACCTCGAATGGCTTTTATTAGCCTTGTTCGGGGTGAACTTGCATTAAAAAATAAATCACGAGATGTTTGATACCTGTTGACAGCAGACATCTTACCTTCGCTGATGTCCTCATGACAGCCAATGAGATCCCTGCATGTCCGGCACGGCATATCCTTAGTACCCAATGGGTGCTTAATGTCATCGATGTACTTGACCAGGTATTTCATCATGTAGAAGACGTCTAAGTCCTGCACAGATACAGGATAAAAAAAAGAATCCATCATCGGATACATGTTCAAAATAGAAGCACAAAAATCAGGTGCCAATTTTATGAAGCTGCTGTGCACACAAAATGGTGTTTATATAAGCACAAACAAGTTTTGTTAAAGCAAAAACGGGTTACCAGCAAAAAACCCTACTGTGAGCTTATTTTCGCTGAGCAGGAAAATTTGCTGAGCAATATTTTGCCCTAAGGAGCTTCAGGAAATTTGACCTAGTTTGTACAGATGCTACCTTGTCAGACTGCGCTTTATTTTCTCAAAACAAGAGGCTGTGATTCTACCAACTTCAAAAGCTTACAGCGTGTACTAGGAATGAGTTACAATGCTCGATACATCAAATATGAGCTAACCACCTATACCAGGGGTGCGATTTGAGGGAAATGAAAGTCCATGTAACATTTGGAGGCATTTTATTTTGTATGGCATTGCTAAAAAATGCATAAGAAAACTGCATATCCTTGCAAAAAATATGCTTTAAAATTCCAAAAATAAGGTCATCAGAATTTAAGAGAAGACTGTTTCGGGTTGCAGTGGTCATTTTGGAATGACTAAAAACAATTTCAGGACCAAACAAATCTTCTGGAAATCTGGAGGACGTCTCTCCAAAAATCCTGAAATCAGGAAAAATCTAGAGAAATCTCTTCCCTGCTATACTTTCAGGAAAACCGTAATCTCACCTGCATTCTACCTGTTTCGTGGTGCTAGATCACATATACATGTATAAGGTGGGACTAAAGTTATTTTGTGGAAGGTAAATTATATTTTATTAAACTCACCCCTACTTCTTTTCGTCTAGGAATGCTGAAGAAGTGATGGATCAAAGTGTGGATGCTCTCGGCATCATTGACTGGAAACATTTTCTAAAACAGGAAGATTTGATTCCACATTTTAGAAATAAATTCTGGAAATGTTTAACTATACGTCTAAGTTAAGCAGGCCACATATAATATGATTCCACGAACGTGTTTTTATTGTGAACTTTTGCAATGAATTTATATTAAATTCGACTGGTTTTAGCCATCACTTTGTCGATTCATTTGATAGAAATGAGGCTACGCATCAGAATGAATAACTTTCAAAATACAAAACTAAAACACGACATCATTGAAACACTTACCGGTAATCCCGGTGGTCCCTGAAAAATTGAGAAAAGTGATGAAAATAATTACACAGGATATTTGAAGATAAACACTTAAAGGTAGTGTACACGATTGGCAATTCTCCAAATTTTTTTTACTGAATTATTACGAAATACCTTACTAGACTGCAAGTTAATAGTAGTCTCAATCATCCTGTGAAATTATGGCACCAGGTGTGCTGTCGTTGTCAAGAAAATGGAAATTTATATCGTCTTCCAACGATTTCCAGCTGGAAATCGTTGGGAAAACTGCCCTGTAGCCTTTAGTCAAGGCGCGCGTGGCTACCCAGACGAGTGGCGCGCTGGACATGCTGGCATTCAGGGCGCGTCACGTGTCCAGCTGGTAGCCACGTGCGCCTTGAATAATGGCTATCATCCACCCGACGGTTGAAAACGAGCGCAGTTTTTCGCTCGGTTTTTTCGCCATCCAACAACGCAAAACTTTAAACAGGTCAGTGGAACGACATTTCCTATAACATACTAACCCCCAAATCCGCCCATTTTCGAAAATGGCAACAATGACCAATTATGTACACGGCCTTTAAATACAAAAAAGCAAGGAATGTTTGTGAATATTGTATTCATGATGAGCTTAGTTTAGCGAAGCAAATTCTTAAAGTACTGATGTTGGAAACAGAGAAGTTATAGAAATCTTCTGGAGTGCCTTGGTTTAGTGTATAGTGGGACTCAAGATCTCGCTGATACTACAAATTGTGGGTTCGAGCCCAGCCAGGGTGCTTGTGTCCTTGAGCAGGACAATTTGTCATAAATTGCTTATGATGCCCAGGAATAAATGGGTGCTTGTAGGGCAGTGGTAGAATGGTTGAATATTAGGGCGGGGCTTGGCGGGGGTTGGGGGCGGGGGGTTGGGGGCGGGGGGTTGGGGGCGGGGGGTTGGGGGCGGGGGGTTGGGGAGTGGGAGTGGCAAATTTTACATAGTTTACTGACTTACCGGAGGGCCGGACTCTCCCTGTTTGAAAAACAAAAACAAAAGGATTAACGCAAATGAAAAGCAAGGATTGAGGTTTTGCACACTAAAATGACGTTAAGATGGCAGGAGCATAATGACCGAAAAAGTTCAATGTTAATTATCAGGCAGATTGCCATAAAAATGTCCAGTACATCATGCAGACAACCTGATAACCACAAGAGTTCTAATACCAATTAAATTTCTAAAGCCGGTAACGAAGAATTTTGCAGAGTGTATTTTCCCAGTTTGCCAAAAGTTGTTTCACATATTGATATGTTCTTTTTGCTCCACTTTTGTTTTATCAAATAATTTACACACGACCTTGAGGCCTTGGTCTCGTTCTCGAACCACCGGGCCTCGGTCTTGGACTTTCATAATCTCAATGCAACACTGATAGCTGGACAGTGCATACTGACAGGACTGTATTGTATTTCTTTACCTGTGGTCCTTTTGGTCCAGAATCCCCATTAATACCCTGAGAAATAAGAGAGAGAAAAAAAAAGGAAAATATCAATAGACATTCTATATCATCTTTTTAACATGAAATTTGCCCTTCCAAGATTTAATCTTCATTTAATTTACATCACACTGACACAAAATTAGGATAGACTTACCCTATCTCCAAAGTTTCCAATAATGCCAGCCATTCCCAGGAAACCTTCTGGACCTCTTATACCAGGAATACCCTGTGGAAAAAAGAAGGAAAAGAAAGAACCTTGCAATTTTGTATTTTTGAAGAAAATATTTTTTTTCCAGTAATGCCAGCCATTCCCGGGAAACCTTGTGGGCCTCATATACCTCTGAGGAATACCCTGTTGAAAAAGAAGGAACTCGAACTAATAAATCACCACTTCAATTTTATTATTATTTTTTGTTCAAAAACAAACAATGTCTTACAATAATATGTGCATGATCAAAATGCTTAAATTAGAACAGATATTTTTCTCTTTTTGCCCTATCCTGACGTAATATGTGACTGGCTCTGCAAAAATGGGTATTATGTCTCAAAATTTGAATAATGAGTTATATACATAGTTGAATTTGTCACATCCTAAGCTTTAATTTGGTGTAGGTTTGACCCCTGTGGCATTTTGTGTTCTCGAGATATCTTGACATTTGTATACTCCTATTTTCCAAGTTAACGGAAGTGCGTTTAGAGATATAGGCCTTTAAACACAAAAAGTTTAACACATATTGATGATGCTGAAAATAAATTATGAAAATATAGATACAACAGAAGCCAACAAACCAAATAAAGAAAAATCACTTATGTGAAGATTCTTTTCGCTCGCTTCACATAGAACAACCCTGTGTGTGTTTTCACATAGTGCGACATAATACCCTTTTTTGTAGAGCGGGTCACATATAAGAAGCACTGTATACTCAGTGCTTTCCGAGAGCCTGTGTGAACAAATTAAAAGGCTTAATCGGGCGGGATTCGAACCCACGACTTCCTGCTTACGAGTGCAGACGTAAGGCTTTAAACTAGAGTATAAAGCCTGTGAATTTTTTCACACAGGCTCTCCGAAAGCACCGAGCATATAGTGCTTCATATGACAGTACAAAGATCCGGACCTCAAATTAATCCATCGACACTCTTTAAATCAAGACCCACATGTGCCATTTTGTTTTTTTTTTGGGGGGGGGGCGGAATGGAGGGAAACAGGGGTTTGAACTGGTTGCAAAAAAATCAAGGATTTGTGTCCAAAAGGAATTTGAACCCCAAATACAAAATCCGCTGTTAAAATAAAATATTACCTCATCTCCTTGGAATCCAGTTGGTCCAACGGGACCCTCGCCTCTGATATCGCCCTGGTAACCCTAAAGTAAACAAAGAGAAACAAGAAGATTTCAGTGCAAATGTCACGCTCTATCCATGGCGTCTCTGAAACCGTTTAAATTAGTTATTTGAAGGAAAGCTTGGCCAGGAATTCAAGAATGTCAAATTCCTGATGGTAAAGACAAACTTGATAGAACACGGGAACAGAACCTTGTGTAACGTTACCCAGCAAACGCTTAATAATGGCTTACCCTACTTCCTTTAAATCCAGAGAAACCTCGCAGCCCTCTATCACCGTGAAGGCCCTTAAAGGTAAAAAAAACCAAAACAGCAAATGAAAATGAATCAACGTTACAGTACAAAGAATACGTCGTTTCGTTTATTTTTTATGGATATCGCCCCATTACAAGGCTAAAAGCTACTTTCAGTATCAAGGGCTACAACAGAGGTGGTGGGGTTGGCGATATTTTAGGTTGCCAGCCCTACCACCCTTACAGTTTTCCTGGGTCCAGATCTAAATAGAGGATAAATCTTCAATAGATACCAAAGAAATAATCCCAATGTTCAGACCTACAGACCCAGGCGGGTAAACTTCCACCATTGGTGAGACCAACTCACCTCCCCTTTTAAAAGTTAAATAGTTAAATTGAACTTATGGAAGTATAATTAATATTTTCATTCAAAACTATCATTTTCAAACTAGTGCAACGAAGAAAATCAGAGTCACAAACAATTTTAACGATTTTAAGATCAATGAACGCAAATACAGGATTTTTGGGCCACCCCCCCCCCCCCCCCATGTGACAATTTGTGTCTGTTCTTGTTTGCTTAACAGTCTCTATCAGGCCCGGCACCAGACTGTTTCGTTTTAACTTCCCATCGTCTTGGACCAACCCCACTGGCAGTTTTTTCTTTTGCTTCTACCCGACCTGACCTCCCCTACACTTCCCCCCCCCTCCCCCCCCAAGACAAAATTCCCGAATCTGCCCCTAATAAGAGAGCTGCTGGCTGCTACATCTTCACCTTCCTCAGATCCCCAATTGTCACAGTCCTTATGGCAGTTGAATGACAGTAATTTTTGTCCTACCTTGGTCCCGGAGAATCCCGGTGTTCCTGCAGGCCCCCGTGGGCCCACCAGCCCCAGCTCGCCCGCCGAGCCGGACAGACCGCCCTGCCCGACAATGCCACGTGGACCCTAACAATAAGAAAAGCAAAAAATGTTATAATCAAATTAAATTGTATGCAAAAGTATGGAATGGATTAATTTAACTCTATAACCCCTGTGGGACTTTTCCTGGGAAGTGTCCTCAACCTGTCAAAATCTATGGCACATTCTTTGCAGAAATTGCGGCATCATAGCTCCATGTAAAGTAATAGTGCCAAAGCTCTACAGTCTACATGGTGTTGGATTTGGGCAGATTGGCATGGTTTGGGTTAATAATTCAGTGTTACGACATTACCAGTGTTGTAACCATGTCATTTTTTCTCAAGTCAAGTCAAGTCAAGTCAAGTCACAAGTCAAATGTTCACAAGTCAAGTCAAGTCCCAAGTAAATTTTTTTCCAAGTCAAGTCAAGTCCCTAGTCATTTTTTTTCAAGTCAAGTGGCAAGTCTCAAGTCAAGTGTTGCACATAGTAGATTCAAATTCCAATGACAAATGACTTTTGGCTGGCACATATGCACTGTACAAAATCAACCTTGCATGCCCGGTCTTGACGATTCTCCATGCAGTCGTCCAGTGCTGCAGCCCTGGACACTCAGCTCGCTATGCGCTGTATGCTTGGCATTTTTTTCAACTGATATGTGCATAGGCCCAAAAGTTGTGTTTAATTGTTTTAACAAAAGTGTTGATGTCAGCAAGTCAAATATATTCAAGTCGAGTCACAAGTCACGTTCTTTCAAACCAAGTCAAGTCCTTAGTCATTTTTTTTCCAAGTCGAGTCAAAAGTAAAAAAAATCACGACTCGAGTCTGACTTGAGTCTGAGTCAGCAAGTCAAGTCAACAAGACTGGAAATTAATGTGGGAAGTTAGGAACAGCCTGCGTTTGGCATGGGTTGTCACAAATGTGACCCGCTCTGGAAAAAGGTATATTATGTCGCAAAATATGAATAATGAGTTTTATGTATGTTTGGAAAGCCTGTAATGTAAGCTTTCATTTGGTACATGATAGAGCTCCAAAGCCCTTTCCGTTCTGGAGATATCGCGTTTTTGCATATTAATTAGTTCTATGGAGTTCAAATTGCACAACAGAGAAAACAGGCTTTGAAATAGCTAGTTCTAATACAATGCAATGGAACAGTGCACTCTAAAAAATTTATTTGTTCACTTTATTCACTGAAATCAACATTGTTGTGCACCAAACCTAAAACTTTAGGTATTTAAGATGTCATTAAAGACAAAAAACAAAGAATGAAATTTAACGAAAAATTTCACCCTCTCAACTTTGAAAGGGCCATTACACGTAAATGCATAGCGCGACTTATATCACCTTTTTCTGGAGCGGGTCACAAATACATGTACTGCAGATAGTTGAAAAATGTCCAATGTCGGACCATAATTTCAACCTCTGGAACACAACCTTGGATTGGATGGAAAGTTACTTCATTTAAATATACACCGGTGGATCTAGGGGAGGGGGAAAGCTCTCCTAAACAAAAGGCCTGAAAATAAAAAATCACTGTAATAATAATCCATCATGACAGAATGTTTTGAAAGACCTGCCAATCTTTTTTAACTGACAATATGCATAATACATGTAAGAAAAATGGCAACATATAAAATGGGCCATCAACGTCAGAAAGAATCCTAGCCGGCCCCCCTACCCACATCCCTGCTTATCAAATTATTTTCTAGATTGAAAATTTCGTCTATATTGTTGGCCCACCCGAAACCTTTGCTGTGGATCAACACATTACAATAGTAATGGGAGATTTTTGAGACGCTAGTGTCAGCAGATATACTGGTCCTTTTTGCTCTAGTTCGAAGCATTCTCGCGTAGTTCTAAGCATGCGCACGACTCGTAGGAACAATGGACCGGTATGTCTGCTGCCACCACGCATCTCCTATTGGTTAGCTTGTACCGCCGTTCAAATATTCCGGCTCTTTGTGGGTGCGTGACGGTAATGACAGACTCTAAATAAACCACTGACAGAGGTTGAAAAAATGCCTACCTTGTCCCCAGGTGCGCCCCTGTCTCCCTGCAGACCCGGTGGCCCTACCGGACCCTGGCAACGAGAAATTATTACACACGTCAATCGAATATATACACAGTGTACCTTTTTTTCCCAAAAAATTGATACAGATAATAGAAACAGTACAAGTTGGTACAGAAGGAAGTCTTCAACAGAGCAGGATTGTGGGGTTTTACATAAGTGACCATTTCAGTTATTTTTTTATGTTTTTTATATTTTCTCAAAGTGAACAAAGAAAACTGGCAGTAGTGGGATTCAAACCTGCGACCTCCGGAATACCGTACCGGCGCTCTACCAACTGAGCTATCTTGCCCTATGTTGGCGATATCCCAAATTGTCAGTATTTTGTTCGGGTGGGAGCTAGTCAGAAGTCATAAACCCAGAATGCCGTGTAGCCAGGGATCATGCCCAATTTTACGATACAACCTGCGACATTGTGGGGATCACTCAATGAGGATACGACTTTTTAACTTATAATATCATCAAACAAACCACAAGGGAAACTGACTAGGTAATTTTAATGAATTTTTAATTTAAAAAAATGAAAACTGGCAGGAGCGGGATTCGAACCTGTGGGATTCGAACCTGTGGGATTTGAACTTTGAAAATTCATTAAAATTACTTTTTTCTATTTTTTAATGGAATAAAACTCCTTTTCATGGAAATCATGAAGCAATTCCTACCCGTACTCCTGGCTGGCCTTGTTCGCCTTTCTGTCTTGAAATGCCTTCGTCACCCTATGATTACACAAAACAGATGCAAGTATTAATAATAATAATAATAACGGATACTTATATGGTGCCAATATCCGCCTAAAAAGATGCTCAAGGCTCTTTACAAAATTAAGCCAAAAAAATCTAAACATAAAATAATACTAAATAAAATTTAAGTAAATATAAATATAAATATAAAATATTAAGAAAAACAATATGTAAACACAAATGGTGTACAAATACCAATACAAGGCAATAAAATGTCCAGGATTAGCTTATGATAACCTCAAAAACCATGAAATGGGTACAAAAAAGGTAAAATAATAATGGAAAGAAACAGAAAAAAATAAATATGAAATTTCTCAATAAATACCTTTTCTCCTGGGGACCCGGTGCTTCCCGGAAGTCCTGCTGTGCCAAGAGGACCCTGCAAGTAAATTGTTTTCATAGTCTCATTATTTAGTGGGCAGAGCCAATCTCATTGTTTTTGCACTACAGTTATGCCCCAA
Source organism: Hippasteria phrygiana (assembly GCA_037893225.1). Lineage (NCBI taxonomy): Eukaryota > Metazoa > Echinodermata > Asteroidea > Valvatida > Goniasteridae > Hippasteria > Hippasteria phrygiana. The sequence continues at coordinate 2,706,354 of JAZGUH010000199.1, forward strand.
ATTATTCATACCCTATGAAAAATCTGGCAGTTTGCTTTACTCTCATACATAAAAGCTGGATTGGCGGAACTTAGGCTTTACTTAATGACTTTTAGTTGGCATGTACAAATCTACATATATTTTGGTTTCACATCATTAGCATAAAAGTAGAAATAATAACTAAAATGATTCACAATAACCCGAATTTGGCATGGGTATGAATAATTTGGGGTATAAGTGTAGTTGTTTACAATTTGAGATTTTTGATTCACCAAAACAAAACTCACTCAGAAAATAGTCTTCGTAGTTATTTAATTCTCCATGGTTTTATTTAAAATGGCTATAAAACATGACAGCATTACAGGCTTTTAAGCAGACCCGGGTGAAAAAATGTTTTAAAAACAGGACAAACGTAGGACTTTGGAGGAAAACATCAAGATTAAAATAGGACTTTTGTTGGCTTTCAGGAGTAGTTTTCGTTATTAAACACTTGTGCTCCATCCTTAACTAAACTCTTCGAAGTAAATTACCGTACTCCTAAACCCAAACCCTTCATTGTGTGATTTTCATATGACGGTGTGTAACACTGTTATGAAAAATATTCAAAAATATCAGATTTCATTTTTTAGAGTTGTGGGACAAAAAAGTAGAAAAAAATAGGAAGAATGTAAAAAAATTAGGAATATCCCCATAGATTTGCATTTTAAAAACATCAAACTTAAAAAAAAAAAAATACTTAAAGACCTCACCTCTTGCCCCTCTCGTCCCTCCTTCCCTGGCTGCCCAGCAAGTCCTGACGAGCCCTGCCAATCACATCAAACAAAGGACCTTTTAACATGCAAAATGTAGCAAAAAGCCTGAGGGCAATCCTTTCTTAGACTCTGTGGAGTTGGAGGAAGGATCGGGGCCTGCTTAAAGGTAAGATATGGCTTTGGTAAAAAAATGGTATATGGCATTGATTAAAAACAGAATGATTAGTTTCTGAAAGCTTGCTGTATAAAGATGATACCAGCACCAATCCTCCTGAGAAATATTTCCATCTGAAATGCTGTCATCTTTGAGAAAATTGCAGAGTTGTAATCAAGTCAATCACAAGTCAATCACAAGTCAATCACAAGTCAATCACAAGTCAATCACAAGTCAATCACAAGTCAATCACAAGTCAATCACAAGTCAATCACAAGTCAATCACAAGTCAATCACAAGTCAATCACAAGTCAATCACAAGTCAATCACAAGTCAATCACAAGTCAATCACAAGTCAATCACAAGTCAATCACAAGTCAATCACAAGTCAATCACAAGTCAATCACAAGTCAATCACAAGTCAATCACAAGTCAATCACAAGTCAATCACAAGTCAATCACAAGTCAATCACAAGTCAATCACAAGTCAATCACAAGTCAATCACAAGTCAATCACAAGTCAATCACAAGTCAATCACAAGTCAATCTCAAGTCAATCTCAAGTCAATCTCAAGTCAATCTCAAGTCAATCACAAGTCAATCACAAGTCAATCACAAGTCAATCTCAAGTCAATCTCAAGTCAATCACAAGTCAATCACAAGTCAATCTCAAGTCAATCACAAGTCAATCACAAGTCAATCACAAGTCAATCACAAGTCAATCACAAGTCAATCACAAGTCAATCACAAGTCAATCACAAGTCAATCACAAGTCAATCACAAGTCAATCACAAGTCAATCACAAGTCAATCACAAGTCAATCACAAGTCAATCACAAGTCAATCACAAGTCAATCTCAAGTCAATCTCAAGTCAATCTCAAGTCAATCTCAAGTCAATCTCAAGTCAATCACAAGTCAATCACAAGTCAATCACAAGTCAATCACAAGTCAATCACAAGTCAATCACAAGTCAATCACAAGTCAATCACAAGTCAATCACAAGTCAATCACAAGTCATCATCACAAGTCACTTCACAATTCTGGTCTCATAAGCCATGTAACAAGCTATTCAAACACACAATATAACAAAAGCATTCCTTATTGTTCATCCCATGTAGCTTGTGAGCTGACTTGTGATTGACTTGTGATCTGCATTTTTATCTGACTTGTGATTTACTTGATTACAACTCTGGAAAATTGTATCCAAAGACGTCCCAAAATTACATGACTTATTTTGATTCCAACAATCACATAATGAACGTGCACAAAACCAAAACTGAACAGTTTTTCACTATTTTATTGTGATTTAGATGACGGATTGAGCTCAAACTTACACAGATTTGTTATTTCATTCATAAGTTTAATCACACAAAGTAAGGACATTGCCTGCAACTCTACCAACGGTATATTATACCTTTAAATTTTGGACGGTTAAAATTTCAATCCCTGGTAAGCTTGTTCATCCTTTCTAGCACAGTGGCAGACTGTAGTTTGGGATCGGAAATCCCCCCCCCCCCCTTCGTTCTTCTCACAGATGACAGTGACATTTAAAAAATAAAATTTACCCCTTCTGTCTGCCTGTTATTAATGGGGTGCTGGTATGCCAATACGGACTTGTGCAGCCAAGTGTAACGCAAACAATAGGCAAACAATGGATTGAGTATGCACATGAATGTGCTTATAGACAACAACCAGCCAGGTAGTCTTTCTTTTTTAAACCGTGGCTTTGGCCATCGTCCATATTCAAGAGGTGTGTTGCATGAAGGCATGATTTCTTACCGATTCACCGTCCACTCCAGCCTTTCCGTTTGGTCCCACCCCCCCGGCAGACCCCGGGGTTCCCGTCAATCCTGGCCTTCCTGGCAAGCCATGCAGTCCTTGGTGGCCCTGGGGGACACAAATCCATCAAGGAGTTTAGAATTTAAAGTCCGCAAACCAAACAAAAACAGGCAACTGCAAATGCTCATTGATAATTAGGTTTTCATTAAAGACTGGCTGAATAAGTCTGGAGAGAAATTGTGCTGGTATACCATCTGTGGTCACTAAACTGTCAAAAAAGAGGCTGTCCTTAGAGGAAACAGAGCGAATGACTAGACATTTCGGTCGAATAATTTGACAGAACATTCTCATTTCTCCTCTCAACCTTTTATATAATTGTTAATATAAATGATGGTAACTTACCAGATCTCCTTGTGTTCCGTACGGGCCCATTGGACCCGGCGAGCCAACATCGCCCTAGGTAGGACAAATGAAGCAGGAAAAACACTGTACAACAATTTTCCCCAAATTGTTGGCTGTCCATATTTGCTTTGATTTTCCGTCTTGTTGTTTTTAAATCAATCAAATTAGCTGGTCCAATGTTTTGAACTTTAACCCTAAACTCCCTGCTGTGTGTGGAAAATCACATTAAAATTGGAGGATTCAGGACTGTTAGGGTTAATAAGTTTTTTTCTCACTTAGCTTTGAGAAGAAACTTGCTTATTAAAAGTTCGCAACTTTATGCCAGTTAATTTTGTTGATTTGTACATTTCAGGTCAATCCAGTCAGTTTGCAGCAGTTTAATTCATTTTCTCGTTTTTGAAGTCACCTCTGTTTTTATAAAGCTTCATCTTCTTGTGATCATACCGCTATCCAAAGATCTCCTGATTTTTTACGATTTGGTTTGTGTCAAATGAAAATAAGTATTCTTCTACCTGAGAGTCAGGTAAGGGCATGACCTGTACATGAATATTATTTTCAGAAATTATGAAATGTTACCTCTTGCCCTGTTTCGCCGGGTTCGCCTTTGTCTCCAGAAGGTCCCTGAGGTCCCTGCAGAAAAATCACACACAAAAAAAATCACAAAATTTACTCTTCAAAAGAAAAAAAAGATTTCACAGCCAGTTGTTTTTGTATCATTAGATGGAACTTTAAGATTTTATTTATAAATGCCTGGGACACTTTCTCCATTCCTGTTGGTCTGGAGCCTGTTACATGGGTGTGCTTACACTTTTGTTGAAGACCAGTACTGCGGTTGAGTCGAACATGTGTCGGAACTGGTTGTATAATCACAATTTAATTTGAAAACGAAAATGAAACTAACAAAAACGGAAAAAATGTAACAAAAACGGAAACGGAAACGTAAACGTAAACGAAAACGAAAATGGAAACATCAAAATCACTCACAGTTTCACCAGAATCTCCACTACGGCCCACTCTTCCCACGTCTCCAACATACCCCTGTAGAGAATATCATATCAAATTATTAATGTCGTACACAAACAGCTTAAGGTCCGAGATCCCGTACATGACGGTACAACATCCCTCCTCCCTCATTACAAAGGAGGGCTACTGTGTATGAGAAACGCAAAGCACATTAAGCTAGGGCTGTCCCGAATATAGCGAATATTCGATCATCAACCGAATATTCGAATAGCTTTTTGCCGGTTTGAATATTCAAAAAAAATATATATGCACGTACAGATACAACTCTGATACTATTTTAATAGAAAAGTTACAGCGCTTAGCATTTTTTGTGGACAGAGCTTTACTGTTCCCGAACGTAAAACCCTTGAAACTTCTAAAATAGTTATTGCAAAAACTCAGGTTGGAGTTTGGTTTCTTGTTATCAGAACGTTATACGTACTCGTAATGATCTTGATACAATGCAAAAAATGTTCATCGGGTGGTCTATAATATCGATCGCTTTGCGTGCAACTTTTTACCGGCGCAGCATGCAGTTGCAGCAGACACCTCAAAGACTTAATCGGCGAGTATCGAATATTCGGTGAAGCCTAGTCTTCAATAATCGAATACTAAATTATTCGAAAATGAACAGCCCTAACATTAGCATCAACATGCTTTTAAATGACAGCCATCCTGTGATTACTGGCAATGCAAAATGTCAAATGATATATTACTAGAAGTTTTTGTTTACGGCAAAGTGCCTACCTGCTTGCCAGGATGTCCTTTTGGTCCCTGGATTCCTATTGGCCCCTGGAGACCCTGTGACCAACAAGAAAATGTCATTCAAAATAATTACTATACATTATTTTCAGGGGAAAAATATTAACCTGCGGAGTAGAGGGGCATATGGTGTGGTACACTGGACTCAATATCTGAGTGATACTACAGATTGTGTCTGAGCCCAGGCAAGGGGTCATGGTGCCTGTGTCCTTCAGCAAGACACTTTGTCACAAGTTGCCTCTCTCCACCCAGGAGTAAATGGGTACCTGTGAGGGCAGTGATGGTTGTGTATACTCCCCAGGGAGCTGATGGGCCTGATGAGCAGGGGTAATCATGTAGAACCTTGATTAGTTGCCCTGATTGGTGGATATGTGCACCTTATAAGGCCAAAAAAAGTCAGGTCGCATTTTAAAAAATTTGTTTATTTATTTATTTATTAATTTTTTTTTTTTAAAGAAGTTTGCAAAATCTTACCTCACATTTTATTAAAATAATTGTCTTTAAATAATAATAATAATTGACAGACCGACTCTCCCTCCCGATTTTTCCCATTTTAAGGGCAACACAACTTTTTTTTGCCTTTCAAGTATACAATTTGTTATTATTTTTATTATTAAAACAAGTAAATACATTTCAAACCATTACTACCACAAGGTCTTCTGCCCTGGACTTTGAGAAAGCAACATTTATCGGGCGACTTAGATTCATTTCTCCGACATCCTAGGGAGAACATTTAAAGCTACGTTACTTTGTTCAAAATCTATAAAGAGCTTTATCATGCATACTTACAGTTGGTCCAACTGGCCCTTCCAACCCATCTTGACCTTGTACCCCAGTCGACCCCTAAGGAGAAAAAGCAGCAACAAGAACAATGTGAAGTTATCCTCAGCTGAATCAAAATCCAGTGTATTTAGCAAGGCAAATACACTGGATTAATTATTTTTATATGAAACTACGGGTACTTTACATAATTTCAAATTCTGATGTTTTGCTCTATGGTTGATCGTCATCAACATTGATTCTCTAAATGACAGTGAAGACCATTCCATTCTGGCAAAGTACTTAGGTTTTATCTGCTACGGTATTGTGCATAATATTAAGAGAATAAAAATGTGACAGACCGATCTTTACCATGTCAATGAAAACTAAGGACAGCTGTAGCCCCTGATATACCAAGCTGAGCAAGGTTCACTAACTGTGATCACGACAGGGAGGTAGTCGAGTCCATCACAAGTCCCTGCAAGTCCATCACAAGCCCTCCAGTCCTAATCCCAATCACAAGCTATTCAAATGAGCTTTGACAAAGGCATTCCTTTGTCATTTTTCATCCAGTTACTTGTGACTGGCTTTATGAAAGGACTTCTGACTCGACTTGTGAAAGGACTTGTGAAAGGACTTGCAGGGACTCGACTACAACTCTGGGTCACGACCCTAGCGAGGTCATGCTTGACTGGTACAGGTAGGTTTATGGTTTATCACACTTTTATTCCCATTCTTAAATGCTTTTTTATCACAAACCCTGCAACGCGCCTGCCAATATATGAAATTTTGTGAAAGAAAAAAACCAACATGCAAAAATGTCCATTTGAAACAGTTTTTAAAATAGTGACTTATTATTAACGGCTTTTCTCAAAACGTACATATTTGCCAGTGCGACTAGTGTGCTACTCCGTGGTGTCAGTGTTAAGATGAAAGCGGTTCGTCATGATTCCCATCTTACCTGTGTACCCTTCTCTCCTCGATCTCCTTGAGGCCCAGTGATGCCGGGCAAACCACTCTGTCCTCTGGCTCCGTTGACCCCCTTGAAACCTCTCACGCCCTCATCCCCCTGCGTATCACAAAATCACAATTCACGGAGTCAATTCTGAATGAAATCACGACTCCTGCTCGGAATCGGAGCCGACTCCAAAAATGTTGGCGTTGCCCGAGCCTACTCATTGGATTGAGGGTAACGATACTTTGAATAAACACCAGTTGTTTCAGTTGGATGGCGATCTAACCTTTGCTCCGTTGGCTCCTTTGATCCCCTGCGAGCCTCTCTTGCCTGGGTTGCCGGGGCTACCTGGTGCCCCTTTCGGACCTCGCTGACCGGATGGACCCTGGCCTCCCTAAACAAGACCAAATGGAAAGCGTCTTTAATCTACTGAATTTTCAAAGTGAACAAAGAAAACTGGCAGGAGCGGGATTTGGACCTGCGACCTCCGGAATACCGTACCGGTGCTAAGATAGCTCAGTTTTCCTTGTTGTTTGTTTGACGATATTTTAATATAATGATTTCACTTTTCAACAGGTTTCAGTAGTTCTGTTTGCAAATGTCGAAATTCTTTTCTACACACACTGTACAAAGTGCGTAAACCTGTGACAAGATAAATTTACTTTGGCATATATATGCGATGATGCCTGGGTCACGTCATGTCATCAGGTATTAGATGTCATGTCATCAGGTCATGGTTCATGGCAGAGCTTTATTGATTAGTTGATGCTCTATTGTTAGGTGATTTGTGGCTCACAATAGCAAGAGTAAAAGCCCGAAGGCCCGGGCATGGCTGGGCTTTTTCAAAGGCCTGGCCCGACCACAGATTAACCACTCCTCCCTAAACAAAAATCGTAGACCAAGACTCTGTGTAATATGGTGTTCAATAACTAACTGTATTATATTTTTAAACGCCTCACCTTTAAACCAGCGTCCCCCCTTTCTCCTGGTTGACCGGATATTCCTGGTTCACCCTAGAACGAAGAAGCGACAAAAATGTTGTGTTTACAAGAAGTCTTCAAAATATCGCCATGGACAAAAATGCAACAAGCAAGATCAGTTTGGGCATAGCTAGTCCAACAATTGTCCGACATAGTGAAGCATAATCTTTGCCCGAATTTAATTACGCCACGCAATTCTCACCTCGACGCCTTTGTACCCACTTGGCCCCTCAGGTCCCCTATGCCCGGGCTGGCCCTACAGAGAAAAGAAAACAAGGATTTTTGAGAGGGAAGCTTTGAAAAAAATCACAAAATGTTCCATGTCACTGCATTATTTAAAGGTGTACACAACATTTGCTTTTGCTGTGATTTTTGTTGTTGAAATGAATGGATTTGGGGGTTAGTATTTTATAGCGTGCTAGCAAATACTGTAACACTGACCTGTTTAAAGTTTTGTGTGCATAGATGCTGGGAAAACAGAGAGAACAAAATCCTGTTTTATTTGTAGTCTGGTTCCCTGACCCTACTTCAGACAAAACGGAGCAATTTGTAGATGTCGGGGAATTTAATCAGGTCAGGGAACTAAACTAGCTGGCTTGCACCCATTCGCGAATGTGTAACCAATTGCCAAACAAAAAATGGACCAACTGAAAATTAGTGGGCAGTATTTGAAAAAAAGTCACTTTTTCCAACGATGGTCGGCCAACCATCTTTAGAATTCTACTTTTCTTGAAAATGACAGCACACCAGGTGCCATGATTTCACAGGATGCTTGAGACTATTACTTAAAGTCAAGTACGGTATTTCATAACAATTCAGTAATTTTGTTTTTTGATGTTTGCAAATGTTGTACATTACCTTGAAAAAAAAGGAGAGAAAATAGCTTGAATGAAACTACTAAACTTTTCTGCAAGCAATACAAGGTTTTTTCAACAGCTGTTTTTGATAAAGCAAAAATTTTCTGCACTTTTTGTTGTAGTCACAGCAGAATAGCCATTTTAAGTGGCTTGCCAGCTCAATGGGAAGTTTGCTGAGCCATTACGAGAGTCTTGTTGTAGCCGCAGTGAACGGATTAGTGCATTGCTCATGCAGTTGGAATGAAGTGGATGGACAGACCTCTTTTCCGGCCCTGCCGATGTCTCCTTCGTCACCAGCAAAGCCCGTATCACCCTGCAATTTGGAGAGAAAAATTGTTAGGATTTAGTGCAATATGATTGGACAACGATGTGTTGTCCGAATGTACTATTTGTCTTAAAAAAGCACTGCATCCTGTGAACTATTTTATCGACCAATTTTACCTTGGCGCCTTTTTGTCCCAGTGTTCCCACAAGTCCCAGAAGTCCCGACGGACCCTGCGGAGTAACAAAAAATCGGCAAAATCAGAACGCGGTGAATAAATTATAATTGCTGAATCTGAGGACAGCGCTGAGCTAAAAGCCATGAGCAGAGAATGCAAAATACACCTGCGGTCGAAAGTTTACACTCTTGGAAACTGTTCCGTCAATCTGTTCCCTTTCTTGCAATTTTTCTGTTATGAACTCTCATTATATAAAAAAAAAAAATCATGTTTTAAAAGTGCATCCTCATGCAGGTCTCATCATTTGGGACAAATTGGGAATTTGTTTGCAGGACTGCATAAGTTTCAGTACATAGTCTCAATTTATAATTGTTTAATTTAATTTTTTTTTAATGCAAGTTCACCCTGGACAAGGCTAAAAGCCACTCGAGGTATGGAGCTACAAAAAGTAAAAGAATCAAAGATACAAGAGGTAGGAATTAATATTCCTTTTGAAGCAGGAAAGATCGCACGATGAAGTGAAACCTGCACCGGGCAAATAATTCCACAGAGATACAGAACGAGAGGAAAAACTATTGCCATATAGCGTTTTGTATTACATCTAGGTACAGCTATACATAAACTGTATCATTTCATTATCGTCAGTTTCGGCTACATCCATCTCCATGTTTATGAGTATACAGTGCTGAAATGGTTTATAAGGAGAAATTCCCGTAGGTCACCAGTGATGCAAAAGAGGTACAATACTTACTATATGTCCTCTTGTACCATCTTTTCCTTTCAAACCAGCAGGTCCTTTAGGTCCCTAAAAAAAGAAAGAAACAAAGCATTTTAAGGTCCGTTGGAACAAGCACCTCGTTCCCGAATGCTAGGTGGTCTTTTTCAAACGACGGTTTTCGCCGCTGTCCATATTTAAGAGGCTAAGGGGTGAAAAAAAAAAGCAAATGAATGGTGTACCGTGTTGCTTTATCATTCACTGCCCCAAAAAGTCCCGTGTATATCGAGCATGGGAATATAAGGGAATAAATATGTGCTGGGCCGGTTTTAAACAAGTATGTTTCAAACTGCCTTGGGGACTGGAAGCTGATAATGACTCGAGCCATTCATAAAATACCTTTTTGTATAATTCAGCAAAAAACCTCCGAAAATTATAAATTACCAAAGATTTTGTTAAAAGATTTTACCTTGTTTTGTAAAACACCCCCTTTAGCTATTTAATGGTTCGTGCCTCATGCGAGTAGTGCTAAAAAAATCCTTATATGGAAATTGACACGCGCGTGCGATGTGGCGTAATGTGGCGAAAAAACGCAGCATTGCCGGTGTAGTGTGAATTTATGCAATCCAAATACGGACTCATCGGTAGTATTGCGTTTGTGTGATTAGGAGAGTGACTGGTCGCGTGTTTAACCAACAGAAGGGACCAGATTTTTTAGGAGTCTAAATTTCTGGTGACACCAAACAAAATTTTTAAAAACTAGTTGGTGTTTTATCGGCCGTTTAAAACCATCCACGTGACGGGTTGTCCACCAATAGAAACAGGTGAACTGTCTTAGGTATATATCAATGCTATTTATGAAGAGGATTATAAATAAGACTTACCTCAGGCCCAGAAAGTCCGTTTTCTCCAGATTCCCCCGTGATTCCTTTGGAACCCTATAAAAGAAAAAAAACCACAAACTCACATCTTATAGTCAATACTTGCTAGCTCTCTGCAGGCCTGTTAAATTGATGCATGCTTTATTAAACTAAGTGTAGTTACACTGTACAAGATAATTTCCTTACAGAGTGCCAAGGTGTGACGTCATTCGCCATTGTTCTGGTTCATGCACTAACGTCTTTACACACACAACTGTGTGCATGTACGTTGGTACTCTACGTCGGTGCTTATGAGAATTTGACAGCGAACTGACTGCGATTCTATTTTTCTGCCCTCGACGTGCAGACTTGCTTCCGCTCACCCAAACTGAAAGCAGTGAGGTTGGGGCTCTCTCTGAGGAAAAGTATTAGGGCAAGTTTTCTGATAGATTCAATTTATCCCCTTCCAATTAAAAAAAGAAAGGATTTTGCAGGAGGGAAATTGAAGAGAAGAGAAGAGAAGAGAAGAGAAAAGCTAGACTTACTGGGTCACCTTGCTGTCCTAGACTGCCATTCTCCCCATCCTGACCCTGAATATGACCAGCAAATAAATTCAAGAAACAAAAATCATTTTTCAAAGTTTGAAAACAAAAACAAAAACAAAAACACTGAATCAACACCAAAAGCCAACATACCTTGTAGTTTTTATGACATTATGTAGTAAAATTAGTCGTATCTTTAAATGTTCCAAAGCACATTTGATCAAAATGATTTTTTTAAGGGAAGGGAATTAACTGGGTACCTACTGGAGGACCTTGCTCTCCAGATTGACCGCCCTCTCCAGACTCACCCTAATCAGAGAAAAGAAGAATCTGTCAGATCTTCAATCAAAATCAAATCAAATCAATCACAAGAAATCTCCGTCAGAATTTTGAAGACCTCCCTCCAAGGACAAATCCTGGGTTCGGCAAAGATCATGCAAATTCACTTCATCTACTTTCTGTACTTAGGAATCAGCTCCAAAAATATCTACACACACACACACACAAGTGTGTAAATACCTGCAATCGTGGACCTCCCATTGTTCCTCTTTTGTTTATACTCCTAACTTTTTCGGAAGGCCTCCCATATGTTCGGTCAAACGTGGACCCTTTGTCTACACCCGAATTCTTTTGTCCTAGGTCCACGATTGCCGGTATATACATACTCACACACACACAAAAATGAGTGGGTTAGGCTATACAAAAGAGGGTGATTAGGGATAACAATGACACCGAGGACTTGGGCAGAGTCCTTGGGAGAATTTCGTGTACAAACCTTATAGGAGCTGTTCGGAAAAAGTTTAAGTACAAACAAAGGGAACAAAAGAAGGGTTCCATTCATGGTCCTCATAAGTTTAGGAAAACGCACATGTGTGGACTTCTGCCGTATATGGTGTGCGCCAAGATTGCACATGTTTACTTTTCACTTGGGCTGGTTTTGTTGTCTTGTGCATCAAATCAGAATTCCTTTCAGCGCATTTAAACAAACTGAACTCAATTAATGCCCGTTATTAATTTCTTTGTCGCCTTCTTTTTCCAAATCTTATTTTTCATTCTTTATTTCTGACTTTTTGTTAATCTGGTGGGGTCTTCCAAACAGGATTGAGAAAAAAAAGAAAAAAATTTGTTTTTTGGGGGGGGCAGTCGGGAGCCAAAAATAGGGTTGGTTGGAAGTGAGAAATGTCAAATTTATGAGTAGTGTCCTAATAACAGTCAGGCAAATCTCAGACTTACCTCTGGTCCCTGGGTACCAGGCGAACCCACTGTTCCTTGCACACCAGGGTGACCCTGTTGCAAGTATTCAAGAAAATACAATTATAATGTGTAAAAACATGAGTGATGACAATCACATCCCACAGCTATATTCACGAGTCAAAGACTCAACTTAACTCGCATCTGTGGCCCCCCCAAAGACTTTTCTAACATTAAAGCGCAATTAAAAAAATGACTCTCTCTACCATATTGAGGAATGTCTCCCAAATTGAAATTGATGGGATTTCTGACGATACAAAATTTAACCCTGCACCTTATTTCAATCTAAAAAATATAATATGAAAGAAACGACACTGTACTACAACTGTGCAGAGAATATGTCTGGAGAAAATGGCTTTGAAAAAAATCATGCATGTGTGAGCCATTAACATCATCATCTAAAAACATCAATTTTTTCAACTTTATCTGTCGTTTTCCCCAAACAAAATTGCACATACAAAAGCTTTCCAAAAATCTCAAAATTGATTTCGTGTCGATTTTTGTGTGTATAAATGGCTTTCCTTATTACACTCCAGAGGGTCACAAAGACTCTTTGATAGCTGCCGAGTAGCGAAAATGTACAATACTGCACCTTCTGAGTAGAGGAAGCATGTGACTCGACTCAAACTGACTCAGCCAGACTTTGTGACTCAACCTAACTCAACCTTGTTGAGTAGGTGACTCAACTACTTGACTCAGCGCCTTAACTGTCTTGTTCGACCGGAGTCACAATTTTCAGTAGTTCCTTTACAACACTGGTACTTTTAGCTTTGAGCAAATACTTGCTTTTGCCTGTGTACTTACTGGTTCGCCCGTTGGACCAGGGTCACCTTGTCGGCCAGTCGGACCCTTGGGCCCCTGTGAATCACAGCATACGAAATAAAATATTACCATGTATAAAATGATTCCAACTGAACATTCAATGTTAGAATTCTCCTCGGAGCTAGAAGAGCTAAGCAGGGGTGAGATTTGAGGAAAATTAATAATCCACGAAACATTCGGAGGTATTTGATTTGTATGACGTTGCTGAAAAAAAAATACATAAAAAAATTCCATTTTCTGTCAAGAGATACGGTTTAAAATTGCCAAAAAACAATAGCGTCAATAGGATTAAAAGAAGACTGTTTCAGGTTGCAGAGGTCATTTTGGAACGATAAAAACAATTTAAGGACCAAAAAATATTCCAGAAATCTGGAAAATGTCGCACCAAACATCCTGAAATCCGGAAAAATCCAGAGAAACTCTCACCCCTGTAAGTCAAGACAAACCAACTTGGCAATGACATCTTATCTACAATATGCAGGCACATTCTCTTAATGAAGTTACGAAGAAATGATGCCATACAGTGTTAAATAAACCCCATTGCAATCACACAGCCAGGTGGGCAGGGGACAACGCGCTCTTCAGTATCAAGGCATGCATTTCAGTGTGTGCAAGTGAAGGTCCTGTCAGTTTCCACGACAAACACCAAGACCGCGTTCTTGAAACTCACATGAAAACCAGCTATGGTTTCTTTAAAAATCCTCAGAATAAGCATCTACGTGCAATGTACATTTCGTCGGAGAAACCATATACTATGACGTTGTAATCCCTCCGCATGTTTCCGCTTGTCAAACGCAGTAAACAACGTTCGATGCCGTTTCTTTGTGAGTCGTGAAATTATCTCGATTAGTCTATAGCATAATCATCAGCAGCAATGTTTGAGAACAACTTTGTTGAAAAACTACATGAGAAAATCACTATCACTAAATTTCCAGGGATTTGAAGACACCATATTTCTTTGGCCTAATTTGTTTCCCTGCTTGACTGCAAGGGCATGCTTCCTTAACCCCTGAGTAGTTACGGCTATTTATAATAAGGCGCCAGGTTGCCGGGGTGGCCTGTGCAGCCAAGCGAAACGGACGCAAGAGGCTTGTGCAGCCAAGCATAACATACACAATAATCCAACAATGGATTGAAAATGCAGAGATTGCGTGTATAGACGTCATCCGGCAAGGCGGATATTTTTTGGGGGCGTGTATAGACGTCATCCGTATGCAAAGGGTTAATACCTACGAGATTAATTAAAATTAATGGCGATAGAAATAATCGTTGAGAGCAAGTACTATACCGAATAGCCTGGGGGTCCCGGTGGGCCAGGGGGGCCTTGTAAACCAGCAAAACCCTGTAAGGCAACAATAATTAGACAGAAACAAATATTAAAGAAACAAAATTTAACCTATTCTGTCCAGCTGTTATTAATTGTTGTGTTTGTATGCCAATATGGGCTTGTGTAGCCAAGCGTAACGCAAACAATAGGCAAACAATGGATTGAGTATGCGCAGGAATGTGAGTATAGATGACAACCGGCCAGGTGGTCTTTTTCAAACTTGAGCAATGAGAGGGGGTTCCCCACAGGATGTCCTCCTTAAATTTAAATTGAAGGACAATAAATGCAAAACCTGAAGGATTCCTGTATAAACCCAGCCACTCTATAAACCTCTGCGCACCCTGCTTGCCATAATAAGCCATGATAATGGTCAGAATCTGGAAATATGCAAAACTGTAAGCAGTTTCTTTCAGTGGTGCACCCAGGATATGAGTTGGGGGGGGGGGGAGACTTCACCAATTAATTAATTTTTAAACTGAATTTTCAAAGTTAATAAAGAAAATTGGCAGGAGCGGGATTTGAACCTGCGACCTCCGGAATACCATACTGGTGAAATCCCTCCCCTGACGGTTTTCTTGGTTTAATTTGAAAATTCATTTAAATTACCTAGTCAGTTTCCCATTTTTTTTAAATTTAAGTAAAAACAACCTGAAAGATTTCCAACAAAATAAATTATTTGAAAAGGACTCTTTCTGAAATTGATGGAACCAGTTCATTCAGCACACTTATGAAATGTATCATACTGTTCCACATGACTGAAAATGAAATTGACAACTGTGGGGGGGGGGGGGGTTTAATCTCAGATATCAGACCTTAGCAAAGTTACTTACTGCAGCTCCTTTGACTCCTGATATGCCTGGGTTGCCCGTCGCCCCTTTGTCCCCCTGCACAAAATCATGTCATGTCATTTAAATTCCACGGCAGAATGACTTCACTTAAATTAGCCAATTGGATTAGATTTTTGTGGAAGCGTTCGATTTATTGAACAACATTTATGTGGGATAGACATAGAATAGTGGTTCTTTCCTAAGCTTCCACCTCTAGTGACCCTGGTTCGATTCCCGTCCAGGGACTGTGGGTTTTCCCAGGCCTTCCGCTACTAAAACTGAAATTTCATTCAATCCCTGTCTTCTCTGAATTTAAATGCTGGGATCTGAGGGGAAACCAGTGCTAATGCAATGATCAGGCTACTCAGGAAATACTGTTGAACTTCGCTGTAAAACAAATACTGCTACACCAAACATTTGGCTATAATGAACATCCTCTTTGGCTCCCAAATTGATGTATTCAATACATACCATTATTCACTATAACGAACACCGCTATACCAAACATTTGGCTATAATGAACATCCTCTTTGGCTCCCAAATTGATGTATTCAATACATACCATTATTCACTATAACGAACACCGCTATACCAAACATTTGGCTATAACGAACATCCTCTTTGGCTCCCAAATTGATGTATTCAATACATACCAATATTCACTATAACGAACACCGCTATACCAAACATTTGGCTATAACGAACATCCTCTTTGGCTCCCAAATTGATGTATTCAATACATACCATTATTCACTATAACGAACACCGCTATACCAAACATTTGGCTATAATGAACATCCTCTTTGGCTCAAAATTGATGTATTCAATGCATACAATTATTCACTATAACGAACACCGCTATACTGAACATTTGGCTATAACGAACGTCCTCTTTGGCTCCCAAATTGATGTATTTAATACATACCATCATTCACTATAATGAACAACTACTATAGTTAAAATCTTTTGTAGATCCCATGATGTTCGCTACAGTAGCGTTCTACTGTACACATAATCAATTGCGGCATTGTGGAATCCAAACGAGAAAAATTACTCCTGATCAAGAGTTGAAAATGCCATCTCATGCATTTGTAATATGTTACATGAGTGACCTTAAAAATACTTGAAAATAACTGAAGTATGTACCGAACAGAAACCCAAGGAATCTAGATATTTTCTTTTCAGGGCAGCAATGAATTAATGAGATTTTTGTTTCTTACCTCGTTTCCCTGTAATCCCAGTGAGCCCCTTAAGCCAGGTGGTCCAGTACCACCCTACAGTACAAAAAGGCAATTTAAACTTAACGTATTGTTGTGGTACAAAAAAGAACAATATCCCGATGGCTAATTGACTTATATCGCCACTTGCCAGTGTTGTAACCAAGTCATTTTTTATCGAGTCACAAGTCAAATATTCACAAGTCAAATCAAGTCCCAAGTCAATTTTTTTCCAAGTCAAGTCAAGTCCCAAGTCAATTGTTGCATATAGTAAATTCAAATTCCAATGACAAATGACTACGCATAGGCTGGCATGCATGCACTGTACAAAATCAACCTGGCATGCCGTCTTGACGATTCTCCATGCAATCGTCCAGTGCTGCAGCCCCACATACGTACATGTACTGGACACCCAGCTCCCTATATGCGCCGTAGGCTTGGCATTTTTTCAACTGATATGTGCGTACAAGTTTTGTTTGTTTCAACAAAAGTGGTAATGTCAGCAAGTCAAATTTATTCCAGTCAAGTCGAGTCACAAGTCATGTTCTTTCAATTCAAGTCAAGTCCCAAGTCATTTTTTTTCGAAGTCAAGTCAAGTCTCAAGTAAAAAAATCGCGACTCGAGTCTGACTCGAGTCCGAGTCAGCAAGTCAAGTCAACAAGACTGTCGCTTGCAAGTTCTCGGGCAATTTTAACAAAGTTCAGCATGCGCAATATTGGGTATAATGGTACACTACATACACAAGTGCTCGTAAAGGGCTTGCCGAGGGGGGGGGGGGGGGGAAGGAGTGCCGGTGCCGGCCCGCCTGCTGCCCTTTTCTATGTTTTTCTTTATGCGGAACTGCCAAAAGTGGGGAGGGGAGGGGGGAGGGGGGTTCCGCCGCCAGTGAAGAACGCACATGCAGGCACTTGCACGCGTTTGAAGTCAGTCCAAGATTTAGAATGTCACATGATATTCAACAGATGCTATGATTGGCTAATTCGTGTGAATGGCAACAGGTCAATTTCGCGGGCGTTTAAGGGCGGGGAAGATTTCAAGGAGGGGGATTATGGGGGCCAAAGATACTGAAACCGTTGACATCCCTTGGGAAGACGGCAATCATTTTATAAAAAAATTAAACAGAAAATCTATGTCAACATACCCTCTCACCTGGAAGACCAGGTAGTCCAATCCGACCGTTAGAGCCCTGTTAAATAACACACGACAATTAACAATCTGCGTTAGAACCCATATCTCTTATTTTCTTTTTCTCATTACAAGGCAACATAACCACCAAACACTCACAAAAGAGATTTAATTCCCCGTGGTGATGTCGCAAACATTCACTTATTGTATACTTCACAATGCAAACCTTCAAAACCTATATTTTGGGTTTCATTGTTGTTAAGTGTCTACCAGTCGTCCTTTGCGATTATGCAGAGTTTTTGCTTTCACCATAACAGTACCCACCAATGCAATTTTTTTCCTGGCATATTTGATGTCCCGAAACAATATCTACGAATGCGTAGAATTTTTATGAAGAAAGGATTCCCAAAATAATATCCCACTGTTGTTTCCAGAGATGATTGGAAATAATCAAGCTACACCGAAACCACACTCACAGAAAAATTAATTTTTTTCAGAGGAGGGTTTAACTTTTGCCGTTCGATAAACTTACTTGTGGACCCGAATTTCCATTTTTTCCATTTACACCGGGCTTTCCAGGTCGACCCTGAAAGAAAAATCATATCATTAAAGTATGAATAATAAAATCTAGTAATGAACACTGATCTATGCCTCGTAAGATGCCCGCTGCACATAAGGTTTACATATTTCCACCATTACATAGCAGAGTTGTAGTCGAGTCCCTGCAAGTCCTTTCGCAAGTTCAGTCAGAAGTCCTTTCATAAAGCTGGTCACAAGTAACCAGTCTTGTTGACTTGACTTGCTGACTTGAGTTGACTTAAATCGGACTCGAGTCGCAATTTTTTGACTTGAGACTTGACTTGACTTTAAATTAGAACAGAGATGTTTTCTCTTTTGCCCTGTCCCGACGTAATATATGAAGCACAGTGCTTCATATATTATGTCGGGACAGGGCAAAAGAGAAAACATCTCTGTTCTAATTTACATCATCCCCCGACGCAAACATTCCATCTTCTGACTTGACTTTGAAAAAAATGACTTGGGACTTGACTTGACTTGACTTGACTTGATTGACTTGAAAGAACATGACTTGTGACTCGACTTGACTTGAATAAATTTGACTTGCTGACATTAACACTTCTGTTAAAATAAACACAAACATACAGGTATCAGTTAAAAAACAAGCCTATAGCGCATATATAGCAAGCTGGGTGTCCAGTATGTATGCAGGGCCGCAGCGCTGACCGAGCCGCATGGAGAATTGTCGAAATGGCACACCAGGTTGATTTTGTACAGTGCATTCGTGCTAGCCTATGCATTGTCATTTTGTCATTGGAGTTTCTATTTTTTACTAACAATTAAATTGAATTGGGACTTGACTTGACTTGGGAAAATTTGACTTGTGACTTGACTTGACTTGACTTGACTTGACTTGAGAAAAAGTGACTTGGTTACAACACTGCAAGTATTAACTGGATGAACAATGACAAAGGAATGCCTTTGTAAAAGCTCATTTGAATAGCTTGTGATTAGAATTGGGACTGGAGGGTTTGTGATGGACTTGCAGGGACTTGTGATGGACTCGAATACATTCCTGTTTTATAGTAGGAAAAAATAGGAATTCCAACCAAAAAAAGTAGGAGCAAGGCAACAAACAAAAGGGGAAAAGTAGGAAAAGTGGGAAAACGTGAAAGCCTGCAGAATGAAAACAAGTTTATGTAAGACATGGTTCTATATACGAAAACAAGTTGAACTGGATAATTATTGCATGGTTAAAATCCAAACTTACAGGTCTTCCTGCTCTGCCTGGTGGCCCAGGTCCCCCTTGATCTCCCTGTAAGGAAAACAAATAATCGCCACTTTAGAATAACGTCATATCAAATGCGTATAACTTCTGTAATTCTCTCTCATGCAAAGTTATCAATTTATATTTATTTATTTAAAAAAAATTTTTATGGAAGTCGCCCAATACAAGGCTAAAAGCCACTCTACGTACAGGGCTAAAACAGAGGTGGTGGGGTTGGCCACATTTTAGGTTGCCAGCCCTACCACCCTTACGGTTTTCCTGGGTCCAGATCTAAATAGAGGATAAATCTTCAATAGATACCAAAC
The DNA here is from genome assembly GCA_037893225.1 of Hippasteria phrygiana. Taxonomy (NCBI): domain Eukaryota; kingdom Metazoa; phylum Echinodermata; class Asteroidea; order Valvatida; family Goniasteridae; genus Hippasteria; species Hippasteria phrygiana. The sequence continues at coordinate 2,725,974 of JAZGUH010000199.1, forward strand.
AAATGATCCCAATTTTCAGACCTATAGACCCAGTGGGGTAACTTCCACCGTTGGCGAGACCAAAATTCAATATTGGGTTTTCTGGCCCTTCACCGACGTATTTTATAAACACTGTATACTCAGTATTATCCCGAGATATTATTTTGAAAATCACTCGGGTGAGACTCGAACCCCCGACCTCCTGCTTTCTAGTGCAGACGTCTTTATCACTCGACCACCGAGCTTGCCGGTGGGACAAACTCATCTCCCCCAATTATTGTCAAAGTAACAGAGCAATTTATTTTATAAGTTTGCCATGAAACAAGGCTAAAATCCACTTAAAGGGACACATTGCCTTCAAATGTCATGGAATGTTGCTGTTTGGAAATGTTCCTTATCTTCTATAAGAGTTGTTTATGCAAACAAATGCGTATAATGTGTTGTAATTAGTGAGTAGTGATTACAAAACAAAAAATTGGCCTCCGACCCCTGACATCTGACCCGCGAAACATAGACTTATTTCCAGTAGTAAATACCACCGTCTAAATAATGCACAAAATACGCTGTAAGAGTCTTTAGGCTGGCGCCGCAGCCAGTGGCCTTGTAAACCTATCAGATGATCGCCAGGTACCATTCTCTACCTCGCGACACATCGCCAGTGCTGCGCGCCGTGCCACAGTACATCAAAATGGATCAACAGAACGTACTTCAACCAGCTGCGACTGGAAATACGACTTGGTGAACACGGTCCGCCATTTTGTGGAGTCAAAAATTTGGTTCTAAAAAATGGCGGACCGTTATTTGTCACGAAATTAAACAAAAACCACGCAATTTGAAGGGATAGTTATGTGAATCTTTATATTCTACTTTTAAAAAAGCTTCCCAACCATATCCATTTCAGTTTTATACCCCAAATCGCAAAATCCAAAGCAATGTGTCCCTTTAAAGTACAAAACTACAAAAGGAGAAAGAATCAAAGCCGCAGAAAGTAGGAATCCAGAAAGATCATACAATGAAGTGAAACATGCACTGCGCACAAAAAATCCAAAGAGATACAGATCAATGCGGGGAAAAGTTATTAGCAGAGTTTTTCATTCTACAGCTGGGGTACATTGGTGAAGAACGAGCGGAAAGACGAGTTTCACGCTCAAACACCCTCACTGGAGGAACCAAGCTGGACAAGCCGGTGGAACATTTACCATGAAAATATCTGTAGAACTAGACTAAGAGTAGCAACAGATCTCCGGGTGAGAGAGTGATTGTAAGGATGAGCCCAACTCTCTTCTCTGAACAAATTAACAATGTCCACTTACCATTGCACCTTTGGGTCCTGACTCCCCGAAAGCTCCAGGGCGTCCAGGCGGGCCCTGGAAAAGAGGTCAAAATAAGAAATACCAGTCCCTGAAATCAAGAGACACGTGTCTCTTGTCGCTAATACTAAAGATGCTTCAAATGCATGTCTCTAAAAAACTTTGCAGTCATGAGTTTGAAGGCTGAGGGTCTTTTCTCCCAAAGAAAAAGGTTCCCTTTTCATGATTTCTCATATTCCACTCATGAAAAAGTGACACGGTGAAACTGTGGTAAATGGTGCAAAATCCATGGTAAATTGGCCACGGTATTACCATGGGTTTACTATGGTAACCACCATATAACCATGGTAACTACAGTAATATCATGGTAACAGTACCAAGGTAATGCCATGGTAGTACCACGGCCATGGTTTTACCATGGTTTTACAATGGATTTACCGTGGTAACCATCATATATCCATGACAACTACCATGGTACTTTTTCATAAGGGTGAACATTTTGTTGGTATTTGTTGTGAGCTCTTAACTTTCTAAACTTTCTTAGTTTCTAAAATCTGGCATGATTTCTATACTTGCAGAATAATATATTTCTAATGGAGAGTCAACAAAGACGGAGAACGTTACCTTCAATCCATCAGTGCCCGCGCGGCCCAGAATGCCCTGGTCTCCAAAAGGGCCCTGCACAACGGAAAAATTAGATTTGTGGCTTTTATAGGAAATACTGCAGCTCAATTGACTTTGCACAGACTGTGTTACTCCTTAAAGACTACAGTTACCAAACCTGAGGCCCTACTGGCCTTACACTGTATACACTGAAAGAAAATGGTAAACTCAGAACTTTGTTTCTTTTTATGCAAGTTTATCCCAAACAAAACTAAAAGGTCTAATTCTAGCTTCGAAAATTTGTGGAACAACAGGCATTCCAATCTACAACTTTTTTACAATACTGCAAATTAATCACCAAAAATATGAATGAAAATGTTGACCTCAACTTCAGATTAATCTGTCCTTCACATTGCTATAGGGTAAAGATAGACTAACGAGTCCGTCACAAGACTAGTCAGTCTATGGTACCGAGATGTTCACATAAGTGATAAAAAGTGTCTGCGAAGTCGCTCTGTCTTAGATAAAGTCAGGAAATTGTCATTTACCCTTGGTCCAATGTCTCCTGGTACTCCAGAAAACCCTTTATTACCATTCAAACCCTGACAGGAGAAATAAAAAGCACATGATAACAATATCAAGCAAAGCCCACTGATCATTATAAATTAGAACAGAGATTTTTCTCTTTTGCCCTATCCCAACGTAATGTATGAAGCACTGTATGCTCAGTGCTTTCCGAGAGCCTGCAATTCACAAGCTTAAATACTCGGGCGGGACTCGAAGCCATGACTTCCTGCATACTAGTGCAGACGTCTTAACCACTCGACCACCGAGCTTGCTGGGGTCGACTGGCCGATGCGAATCCAATCGATTTCAATCATTATAATATCATTTATGCCACATACATGTATTATCAAAATACTGGTTTAGGTGCCGTAACAGCCGCCCATTTTTCGGTTATTACAAAAAGGTGATCGCCATTTTCCTCAAGATGTTCATCTTAAGCCATGTCCGCATTGGACTTTTTTTGGTAAAACATACGGAGACTGCTGTCAACTTTACCAAATTAAGTCCAGTGCGGACAGCTCGCCGATTGTCCGTTTATCCCTTCGCAACGAGAACTTTTACAGGGCCAACCGTGCAGTGGAAGAGTTTACGTGGCCAGTTTTACGTCGCTGAAAGTCCAGTGCAGACAGCCACTGTAAATGTAAAATGTGTATTTTGACCACTGCAAAGTTTACGTGGCCAAGGACTTTCCGCGAGCAGTGTAATCCAAGTGCGGACGCAGGGAAGAATAACCACAGTGGAATGTTAACAATCACGCACGGTAACTTTCTACAATAGTTTATAATCCAATGCGCTGTGGAGCGCTGTGGCCTCGTGGCTTAGTGTATTGAACTCAAGATCTCGGTGACACTGCAGATTGTGGGTTCGAGACCGGCTGGGGTCATGCTGCTTGTGTCCTTGAGCAAGGCACTTTGTAACAAGTTGCTTCTCTCCACCCAGGAGTAAATGGGTACCTGTGAGGGCAGTGATGGTTATGTGTTTGATTAGCCCGTGTGCGCTTAAAATAGGAGTTATTAACCCTCCTATACTTATAACTATCACAGCCTATCAAAAACTCTAAACACCAACTCTCACAGTTTGTGTGTGTTTCAATCTGTCATTTGATAGGTTTTGATCTGTACAACAACTGGGTCGATTTTGGCCAGGTGCACAGGAGGGTTTTAATGGCCCCGATGACCAGGGGTAATAATATATGTAAAGCACTTTGATCTTGCTAAAAGCACTATATAAGAACCGGTATTATTATTATTTATTAATAATGCGAACGCGCCATTATACTTGAATAACTAGCTTAATACCGATGGCAATTTAAGTGCCACATTGTATCTATATGTATATTCTAATATATGAGTAAAACAGGAATACAATACGACTTTGCTATAATGAACAGTTATACCGAACATTTGGCTATAACTTTTATTTCCGAAGCATTTTGGAACACTGTACAACAGCGTAATTAATTTCCAACTGCCACGTAATGCTTACCTTTGGCCCATTGTCTCCAGATTCACCCCTCAGCCCTGGTTCCCTGGGTTCTCCCTTTTATAGGTTCATAAAACAAACAAACAAAAAATTGTAAGTCAACAGATGAGGTACCAACCTATAAATCAGCAGTCCCCATTCAAGATGCTATGTCCGTGCTTTTTGAGCGTGGCATCCGGAAAAAAAATTAAATTTCAAACTGAATTACTCAAAAGTCACAAGCTTTCTAATGCGACATTCTGCAGAATAATCAACCAATGATAAGCAGTAGAGTTAGTAAGTTTAAATTTTCGGATGGGGAGCGGGACGCTTCTTTTTTGTACAATATCAATGTACAGGACAATCTTCACAAGCAGCACATAATAAAGGCAGACAATAATAAAGGCAGACAATATATTTTTTTCACGGTCGGATTAAAAAAAGACACGAAAATCCGCGGATCTGCGGAAAAGTTGCATGCCTGTTTCATTTGTTCACTATAGTATTAACTACAAAACAGGAAATATGCCGAATGATTTCAAGTCGCTTTTATAAAATGTACCTTTGGTCCGGGATCGCCCTGGTAACCCTGGATGCCTCTGTTGCCACGACTACCCTGACAGATGTGATCAGAGAAAAAGAACTTTTATTACGGAATCAGAATACAATCTGCCAAATGAAAGAACAAGTGCTTATGTAACAGTCCGGTGGATAATAGAGATGAAACAAACCTAATTTCAGAAATCAAAGGCAAAGTTGACCATTTTTTTGTAACATGAAAATGAGTTAAAAGACTGTATACTCAGTGCCTTTCGAGAGCCTGTAAGAAAAAACAATCACACAGCTTACTCGGGTGGGCGTTTTTTTTAACACAGATTCTCGGAAAGCACCGAGTACACAATGCTTTATACACTACGTCAGAAAAGCTGTTAAATTATATCATCCGCAACGCAAAATTCCATCTTCTCTATAAAACTAAGTTAAACACAAACTGCTATTAACTGACTGGATTGACCAGAAATATACAAATCAACAAAATTAGCTGGCCTGACGATTATGAACTTCTGTTCTTTCTAAAAGGCAAAAATCCAAGACAAAATTGATGAAAGTATGTGTCACCTTTTCACCTTTTGGCCCAGGCGGTCCAGGGTCTCCAGGTTGGCCCTGCAAAGGAATTCCAAAGACAGGAGAAATTCATGATTGCATCAATCTGTCGCCAGAATTTCATTACCAAAAAATAATAAACATGTTTACTTTTAATATAAGAAGCTGCATTTGTTCAGAGAATCAATAGCAATGATGAGCCCACTATAGTATAGGGTGCGTTCGAGTAGCTCACCCGGGTCGACTCGGGTTAGCCCCGTGCCGTTCGATTAGCTCTGACGTCATACCAAGGGCTCTCTCGGGTCAGCCACCACAGACCCTGCTCCTGGAGCAGAGTCACTGGTGGAATTACGTCACACGTATGCGTAGTTAAGTCTGACTACCCCACATATTCTACTGGAGCGGGGAATTAAAAATGGCTGACCTCAAGGGCGATTGTGTAGTTAAGGACTGTTCCTATAAGAGAACAAAATCCACTTTTAAGTTATTGGACTTATTTAGCAAACTAGATTGGGACATTAAAAACAACAGGTATGTCGTACATAGAGGGCAGAGTTTTTATGGGAAATTTTTTGTGTAAAACGACAACGAAGATGACAAAACGCAACACGAAAATAAAGATGGCGAAGACCGCACTGATTCGCAAGACACCAACCGCAAATCACGTAAGAAAATTGCATTTTCTCCCGCAGGAAACTGTTCAGAATTATAAAAAATGATGTCATTAGAAGTGCGAGGAGTATACTTTAGGTTGATAAATTCATTTTGGAATGATAAAAACAACCTTGACTCGAAATGGATCAAATATAAAGAGGGGTCCGTAACTACACAATCGCTGACTCTTATTCCTCCATGGCCGACTCAAGTGCTAGGTGACATCAACAGGGGAGGGCGTTTGAGCGTTCTATTAGCCCAGCTCTCGTGGCTGACCCACCTTCACCCGAGTCGATCCGGGTAAGCTACTCGAACGCACCCACTGATCCCCCTCCCACTCCCCAATCCAGTACAAATTCCTTGTTTAAGCCACTCATCTGAAAAGTAATGATATTCAAGTCGCACTGATGGAAGGAATAAATCTTACTTACTATGAGTCCTTGGGCTCCTTGCTCGCCTTTAGGACCTGGGGGCCCAGGTGATCCCTACGGGAAAAAAAAAATCAAAATTTTCCTTATCTTATAAAAGAAACGTGGCAATTACAAAATGTTTCAAATGCAATTAAATAATAGTGAATACTTAAAGTTGGCCTCTAAAGTCAGTACAGAAAAAAGGAAAATGTTTGAAGTTTTCTCCCAAAATTGAGTACCGACATAAAAACAAAAAACAATTGTTGCTTTGTAATATAAAATCTCCCAAACCCACAAAAAAAAAACATCCGTCGGGATCCCTCTGCATTATAAGGAATGGAAAAGTGCATCCAGCAACTCACCAATTCCCCAGATGTGCCTTGTCTACCAAACCTGCCGTTTGTTCCCTGTAACACATTCATGAACGACAGCAAACAATGAAATGTTGGAACACCGTGGACAATTCAAATGTTGAACAATTCCGGCTTTGCCCGGAGTGTACGACTAATGAGAAATTTTGCAGACACGGCGTGTAAAGTATAACTCATTCAGAAAGTGTGGCTCCAAATTTGTGAAGTTTCGGGCAGGTATTACCCGTTATCCTTTAAGACTGAGGACTTGGAACAAAGGGTTACAGAAGAGAACAATACAACTGAGGACCTTAGCCAAGTCCTCGGTAGTTTTTATGTACAAACCTTATGGGACATGTTGAGAAAAGTTTCAAGTCCAAACAAAGGGAACAATAGACGAAACAAACTTGAGTGTAGTAACACACGACTGTGTACTCTGACTGCCATCAGGAAAATGTCAAGGTAATTTTGAATGAATTTTCAAAGTGAACAAAGAAATGGATGAAAACAACTTTGGGTTCGAATCCCGCTCGAGTAAGCCTGTGAATTTTGTCACAGGCTCTCGGAAAGCACCGAGTATACAGTGCTTCATACATTATGTCGGAATAGGGCAAAGAGAGAAAAATCTCTGTCCTAATTTACATGAACAAAGAAAACTGGCAGGAGTGGGAGTTGAGCCTGCGCCCTCCGTACGGTACGGTGTTTTGGAGGTCGCAGGTTCAAATCCCGCTCCTGCCAGTTTTCTTTGTTCACTCTGAAAATTCATTAGGAAAATGACTAGACTTGAAAATTGGAAATCCTTACACACGATCCCTCTCTCATCTGTTTAATAAATTATGAACAAATTATTCTTATTTATTCTATTTTGATTTCTGTGAATGAAGAAGAAGTGCCATGAAATCAGTTCTGGACCAAGTACTGGAATGGTGTCGGTGTTGACAGAGTGTTGGTCCTTTCGTCTCGAGTCAAAACGTGGTTCTGTTTTGATCAACTGAGTGACAGTAATTAACTTACCGGTACTCCGTCTGTTCCAGGTTGCCCCGGGTTACCGCGGATTCCTTGGAAGCCCTACAAGAAAAAAAAGGAAAAAGTTATCATCTCTTGATCATCATCAATGAATATGCAGACTCTGCTTAATATCAAGTGATTTTACGCTTTGCTTTGTTCATCTTTGGGTTTTTCACGTGCATTCAACACACCAACTTACGTCCTTCCAGAAGTTTTAAGTAAGACACACCAACTCATTCGAAGCAAGATATGGGACGGCGGGAACCCCCCCTCTTTTGTGTTGGTCAATGTGTTACCGGAATCTCAGGAATTTCTTTCGGATATCTAGCATGTGTTAGGTAACAATAGAGTGGAGTGTGTATAGGGTATAGGGACAAGAGGGGGGTACCCCTGGGTCCCATATCTTGCTGGGTATACACCAACTACAGCAGAACGCCACTGCAATGAGCAGCATGGGATCAATCAAATGAGATCCACAAAGTGTTCACTATTGGTCGTTCGTTATAGTGAATAATGGTATGTATTGAATACATCAATTTTGAGCCAAAGAGGATGTTCGTTCTAGCCAAATGTTCGGTATAGCGGTGTTCGTTATAGTGAATAATGGTATGCATTGAATACATCAATTTGGGAGGCAAAGAGGATGTTCGTTATAGCCAAATGTTCAGTATAGCGGTGTTCGTTATAGTGAATAATGGTATGTATTGAATACATCAATTTGGGAGCCAAAGAGGGTGTTCGTTATAGCCAAATGTTCGGTATAGCGGTGTTCGTTATAGTGAATAATGGTATGTATTGAATACATAAATTTGGGAGCCAAAGAGGGTGTTCGTTATAGCCAAATGTTCGGTATAGCGGTGTTCGTTATAGTGAATATTGGTATGTATTGAATACATAAATTTGGGAGCCAAAGAGGGTGTTCATTACAGCCAAATGTTCGGTATAGCGGTGTTCGTTATAGTGAATAATGGTATGTATTGAATACATCAATTTGGGAGCCAAAGAGGATGTTCGTTATAGCCAAATGTTCAGTATAGCGGTGTTCCTTATAGTGAATAATGGTATGCATTGAATACATCAATTTTGAGCCAAAGAGGATGTTCGTTCTAGCAAAATGTTCGGTATAGCGGTGCTCGTTATAGTGAATAATGGTATGTATTGAATACATCAATTTGGGAGCCAAAGAGGGTGTTCGTTACAGCCAAATGTTCGGTATAGCGGTGTTCGTTATAGTGAATATTGGTATGTATTGAATACATAAATTTGGGAGCCAAAGAGGATGTTCATTACAGCCAAATGTTCGGTATAGCGGTGTTCGTTATAGTGAATAATGGTATGTATTGAATACATAAATTTGGGAGCCAAAGAGGATGTTCATTACAGCCAAATGTTCGGTATAGCAGTATTCATTATAGCGAAGCTCTCTATTTGCAGGAAGAAACAAGTTCCAATCTTACGGGGAAACCACGCCTGCCCTGTCGACCAGCTTCACTGTCTGGACCCTATGAACATAAAATGGAAAATAAAACAGAATTTCCCTTCTTATGTGTATTTAACAAATTATGCTTCTTTTACACTATTTAATAATAATGACATTTATTCAGGCTTGGTTTGATTTTTTTTCTAATGTCTTTTCTGAGAAAAAAAGTTGCTCACCTTTAACCCCTTTTCACCTGGTAATCCAACGGAGCCTGGTAAACCTTTGTCACCCTGTCCATAGAAGAAAAAAATCAAAAACATAAAAATCTTTCTATTCAGTGCAAGATTCATGTAAAGTCTTCTCAGATTGTGGCAGAAACAGGAATCTTTTTCCTGCTTATTTTCTAAAGTGCCTGTTGAAAATAAAAACAAAACCCTCTTGAAAACAAGAGTATGCCCATATGGGCTTGTGTAGCCAAGCGTAATGCACACAATAGGCAAACAATGGATTGAATACGTGCAGGAATGTGCATATATACGACAACCGGCCAGGTGGTCTTTTTCAAACCGCGGCTATGGCTGTCATCCGTGTTAAACAAAAAAGTTTAAAACCCCAAACTGACTTCTCAGTGGCAAAGTGATTGTGTCCGCTTGCAGCTATCAGAACTCTCTGGAGTGACTTTTGGCTCATTTCAAACATGCCACGTTTCCAATTAGCAAACTCTGTCAAAACAACAAGAAATCAAAAACTTTGTGTTTTAGAAAAACAACATCACAAATCTAGTAAAAAATAAAAATTACCTGAGGTCCTGGTAGTCCAGTGGGCCCGGACTTGCCAGGAGGTCCCTAAGAAAACAGCAAAGGTAAACAAAACATAAACAAACACTGAAATTAACTACAAGCAGGGATGTAGTCGAGTCCATCACAAGTCCCTGCAAGTCCATCACAAGCCCTCCAGTCATGCAATCGCAAGCTATTCAAATGAGCTTTGACAAAGGCATTCCTTTGTCATTGTTCATCCAGTTACTTGTGACCAGCTTTATGAAAGGACTTCTGACTGGACTTGCGAAAGGACTTATGAAAGGACTTGCAGGGACACGACTACAGCTCTGACTACAAGTACGGTTTTGTCCACAGATTGTCAAAGGTTACAAATTTGTGGAATGCTGAGGTCTAACATACCGGAGATCTGGGTGATACTATTGGCATTTCTCAAACCCTGGCTTGGGCTTCACGTAATTTTATGTCCCCAGATTTGGCAAGATCTTGAACACTGTTTTTGCTACATGTACATCAAAGTCTTGTTTCAATCCAGAGCCTGAGCCCGTTTATCTATTTACGTATTTAAGGCTTCAGATTGGCATTGGGACTGGGGAATAGCTGGAGACGAAGCCCAAGCCGAAGTCAGGGTTTGAGAAACACCCTTTATGTTTATGAGTTGGAGCCCGAAGGGGGAGGAGGGGAGGGGAAGGAGGGGGAGGGGGAACACAGTGCTCATGTTCTTGAGCAAGACAATTTGTCAGAAAGTCAATTAACACAACACATGAATCAGTTAAAGTTAAATTTTAATGCCGCGGTTGTCCAGCCGCTATTTGAGTGAAAACCAATCTCACTTTATCGTGTTGTTCAGCTAACGGGCCACAGCTCTAACTCAACATCCACTGAAATATTTGTGTACAAAGTTGAAAAAAAAAAAAAAATCAACCATTTACACTTACTCCTGGTTCTTCAAATCCCCTTTCTCCCATGGGGTTCGAACCCACATACCACCACACGAGTCAGACACCGTAATGACCACTGGACCATGGTGTTCTGTAATAGGAGTTTCCTGTCCGTGTAGGCACTGCTCAAATAGAGCTGAAGAGAGGCTAAAATCCGCTATTTTGTACTTACCCTTGGCCCTTCAAATCCTCGTTCCCCCTGCGGGCCTTCCCGTCCAGTCTCCCCCTGGAAAAAATCCATTCAAACAAATAAATTCATGATCATAAATCATCAAAATATTATTTTTCATTTAAAAGCGGATATTATTCTGAAATTGCTATTCACGAAAGATGAAAATCCATTTTCATATACAGGGCATTACAGATGTCATCTACGGATGAACATTTTAAGTTAACTACTCCATCAACAGTTTGACAATATACTGTTCTATTAGCACATTACAAAACATCAGAAATGTTCTCTCCATTAATGCTGCAAAAGGCTCATTATTATGTTGGAATCAATAAAGATTAATTTTGCTCAGAGTCAAGGGGCTTACAGCCACTAGACACTATGATCTAGCAAAGCTGTAGAATTCAATATTTTTAATTTTCTCTTTGAATTTATAGAAGTGGAATTCAAGTAGTTTAATAAAATCACCCATTCGTCTTGGCTATACCGACCATCAAACAAACTCCTGGAATGTGTTACGGAATAAGGTCAGTTAAGTTCCTGAAATTCACATGAAAAGTTACGTTAAAGGTAGTGTACACGATTGGTAATCTTCCCAAATTTTTGTTACTTAATTATTACGAAATACCTTACTAAACTGTAAGTTAAGAGCAATCTCAATCATCCTGTGAAATGATGGCACATGGTGTGCTGTCGTTTTCAAGAAAAGTTGAAATTAATATCGTTTTCCAATGATTGTTCTGCGTAACAATCGAAAAAAATTATGATTTTTTTAATACTGCCCTCTATTGACTGAATGTAGTTAGTCCGCATTGCGTCTAAAATGGGTTAACAATCCGAAAATGGGCGCAAGGTTGCAATTATAGTACCTGTGTGTGTCGCGTAGGGTACCGAAGCGACGGGTTGTAACCAGTCGGTTATGTGACCAATTGAAAACAATCCAGTTTACAGAAATTGAGCTTATTTTACAAGAGGGCGCTATAACAAATCTAGTTAACTGCCGCCCAACAGTTGAAAACGAAAGCCGTTTTTCTCTCGTTTTTTTCGCCATCCAAAAACGCAAAACTCTGAACAGGTCAGTGAAACGATATTTCCTATTAAATACTAACCCCCAAATCCGCCCATTTCTGAAAATTGCAGCAATGACGAATCATGTACACTACCTTTAACAATTTGTTTTTAAGAATTTTATGAATGGCAGCACCTCGAATGGAAGAATTTCTTTGGGTAGCGCTTCATGCGACAAAATGTGAACCACGTAAGTTTCAGGATATAATTTGGGTACAATAAAGAAATAGGGTTTTAAATCAAAGTAAGGTACTCTAACAAAAACTTACCATGCTCCCAAACGAGCCCGGTGGGCCAATGCCACCTGTGTCACCCTGTCCAGGGATGAATACAAATGCCAAGGTTAGGCTAATGTATGACCAAACAAATGCACACTTTAAGTATCTCATACTCAGCTGTACATGTAGGCAGTGGTGTAATGGGGTGAAATTTCGGGGGGAGGGGGGATGGGGGGAGGGGGATGGACAACTGGGGTTCACACATTTTTTTCAAGGAGGAACTGAAACTAAATGCACTGCAGCTTGTACAATTGTTTGTTCATTTCAAGATTGCAAATGGGGGAACTGGGGGGGGGGGGGGGTTTAGGACATCAGCTGGGGGGGGATGGCCCCACCCCCTGTAGTTATGCCTCTGCATGTACATCGATAATACATTTATACAGAGCAATCAAATAAAAGGTCCCCAAAATAGAATTTTTAAGATTTAAACCAATGCTTTTCACCATCCAATTTACCATTTGTTTTAACCTTTCTTTTGCTATTCTAAAGGTGTTTTATGTCTCTTTTAGCAATTTCTTGGATTTTATGCTGATGTGAGTTAATCCTTATTCCAAGTTAAAAAATTGGATTCCAATCGGTTGACACATTTTAGAAACATTGATATTTGGACAAGTATCTTTTCGTACAATGTTCAGTTCGGTAGGCCTCAAACAGATGGCTGCAACTCTCAATACCAAATGTGACCCACTCTACAGAAAAGGTGAAAACACACACAGGTCTGTGAAGCGGGCGGAAAAAATCAATACATACATGATTTTGTTTTTTTGGTTTCTATTATATCTATATTTTCATAATTTATTTTCAGAAACATTAATATTGATGAATAAAGATGAAAAAATACATGTTGATAGAAATTACTTCTATGTCATTTCTTTGCACTTTTTGTGTTTAAAGGGCTATATCTCTAAACGCACTTCCGTTAAATTGGAAAATAGGAGTATACAAATGTCAAGATATCTCGAGAACACAAAATGCCACAGGGGTCAAACCTACACCAAATTAAAGCTTAGGATGTGACAAATTCAACTACGTATATAACTCATTTTTCTAATTTTGCGACATAATACCCATTTTTGTAAAGCCTGTCAGAAATGACCTAGTTGACAAGCTCCGATGTTTTGACCCAAGCAGTCTTTCCCATGAGCTAACAAAAAAGTCATGAGTCAAATCCGACTTTATCAACCAAGCCAACAAAAGCAAAACAAACCCGACACCCAAACAGAAAACAAGAACCAGGGGTAATTTACCTTCTGCCCCGGTGGGCCTGCTGTTCCTCGTTCCCCGGGCAATCCTGGCTCCCCCTATGGACAGAGGAAACAGGCCAGATGTAAATGTCTCTGATCAAGAAGACAAGGTATGCAACGCCTTAAAGGAACAATGTAACATGATTTTTTATGACCTGAATACATGAACTACATTTGGTTTATATTCCCCAAGTACCACTTTCTTTTACTCAGTCAAACGTAAGCCACTCAAGACCAACTGCTTACTGAAGGGCTGTATTTGAGGATTGAAAAAGAACATGTTCTGTGTAAAGTTTGTTTCATGGAAATTACTCTTTCATATGGTGCAAAGATTAAAGTCATAACTGCTAAAATAGCAAAGTTATGGCTGTTTTCTCTTTTGGCCCACTTTATCAAACAGGAAACTCTTACATGAACAATTGGCACTCCATACACACAACTATACAGGGAAAGTTCGGATAGTTTTTTCAACATATTATAAAACGGTGGCACATGAATTTGATAGCTCTATTAGGAAGATCTGAACAAGCTCTTTCTGTTGGTATGAGGATCACTTATAAATGGCGAAAAGCAGGCGCACTACAGTTGAAAACATGGTGAATATATCTGTTGTTTGGATGCTCTGGTGTGTGGTTTCCCTGTCGAGTGAACATGACATTGGGAAGGAGCAGGAGTGCTGTGGCCTGTCGAGTAAACTCGACATTGGTAAGGAAAAAAACAATTATAAGAATCGATACACCACCACCTCCCTGTAACCAAGCACTTAGATCACATTTGTATTTTTGTAACTCGTGGTTATAATGCCTGAAAAACAATTTGCACTCCATATCCATTGCATGCTGCCTTTAATAATGCAACCAATTATGTCGGTCTGGCTAAAACCTAATTTCCCACCTACAGGGCGTCGGATGGACCTGTGCTAGGTGTCTCAGTGGGGAAGCTGGCAAAAGTCAAGGCTTTCGTTGGTACGGGTTAGTTGAACTTTATCACGTAAGGTCTGACCTGGATTCCACTTTCAGATTAAGCCCTCAACTGGAATGCTCAAAATTCCTATCTTTAATTAGTTCCTTGCACCCCCCCTCCCTCAAAAAAATGGTTTTGATTTTGTTGTGAATCATTATTGTATCATCACAGTCATTTTGAATTTTTGTCACAAAAAGTGACTTCCTCATTTAGCCTATATAAACATTTTAAAAAATTTTTTTATCATGGTAACACCACCCTCCCCATCCATAATGTTCATATCATTAAGCATACATGCATATTATGTCTTGAGATATTTTTTTCTTCCCCAAAATATCAATTTTTTTCTTCCCCAAAATATCAATTTTTTTCTTCCCCAAAATATCAATTTTTTTCACTTAGGGGTGGGCGTGTGAGTTCTGGGACATTGAAATTATTCTTGTGTATTATTCTTGAGATCGTCATTTGATTCACAGCACAATAACTGTTATATCACCATGTCAGACATCAGCATTATCTTGGAAAGAAAGCGAAATTTCACGTCTGTATGCAGAGTGTGCGTATGAGAAATGACTGCAAATATCTCCACCAGACTTTCAAAGTAGTATAGAGTACCAAAGGGATAATGTCACTGCAATGTTTAGAACCAGAATAATTTAGCGATCTTCATACCAATATGTGTGCATGATCGGTTATTAACAAAGGAACAGTCTTGCAATCACAAAATGTCAAGCAAAGAAAACCATTTAAACAATTCTCGGCACCCGGCAACTTTTTAAGTCATGCCAACTGACATCACACTTGTGACATCACACAGTGCTCGATTAAAAAGGACCAACATGAAAACATTGTTTTCAAACTTAAATACTGAAGTACAAAGCAATCTTGAGAAAGCTTTGAGACAAGACTGTTGTATCGACAAAGATCTTGCTGGTATTTTCTCAGTTTTCTTATCATGATTTATCTGGAGCCAGGCCGGTATGGCACACAGCTGTGGCCCACTTGCTAGGGGGGTCAAAGGGCACGCCGAACGATCCGGGACTTTGTGACTGAAGTAACAAATCCCGGAGTGCATCCCTGTTTGATTGTTGCCCCGTAATCCGACAGAAAGAATTACGAAGTATCCGTGGTTAGGTCTTATTAAATTGGTGAGGCTCACTGCGAAAAGCTGCCTCCTCTGAAAGAGAGAATTACGATACCTTCGAGATCTAGGGCACGGCAGATTAAATACTGTCTGCTGCCCTGACCTCGAGGTGGCTTTGACTAACTCTATTTGAGAGTCATGAGAAAAAAATGTAAAGAGTTCAGCTCTGGGTTTCAATTTTGACCAGTTCGTTTGTCGGAGAGAATACCACACATTGACGAATGGACTCTCTAGGTTGGACGGCCCTGGTACGAAGTGTCCTAGGGGCACAATTTCATGGGGCTGTTTCACAAACAATTGCTCAGCAGATTTGTTTTGCTAAGCACAAAACAGGGGCCGATTTTATAGATCTGCTTAATTAACCCTAACCCTGCCAGATGCAGCACAGTGCATCTCTGCTGACAGCTCCACTTTGCTAGCCTCTGCACACAAGTCAATGTGACAAAGTATGCAATCTGATGCGTCTAGCAGGGTTCTAGCAAACATGCCCTGGAGGCTGGAGGGTTAGGGAAGCACAAAATTTGCTTAATCACAAAAAAAACTTTGCTTCGTAAAATTGGGTGACAAGTCAAAAATCAATGAGATAGCAAACAACAGCTAAATACCAGTCACAAGCAATATACATGACATGGAGTTGTGGCCGATAACCTGATTTTACTAAGCAAGGTTTTTGTCCTTATTGTGCACATTTTTTGCTTAAGCAGCTCTATGAAATTGACCCCAGGTGATGAGAGAACCAGTCACAAGGGATTAAATCCCATGCAATTTATGCCAGTGGCCTTTTTCTACTGAACAAAACTTTTCTGCACTACGGCAAATTTGTGTGCGTAAATGTAGTGTACATGATTGGTAATCCTCAAAATTTTGTTTACTGAATTATTACGAAATACCTTACGAGACGGTAAGTTTATAGCAGTCTCAATCATCCTGTGAAATTATGGCACCAGGTGTGCTGTCATTGTCAAGAAAAGTGGAAATATATATCGTTTTCGTTGGAAAACTGCCCTGTAGCCTCAAGGCGCGCGTGGCTACCCAGACGAGTGGCGCGCCCCGGACATGCTGGCATTCGGGGCACGTCACGCACCTTGACTAAAGGCTATCATCCGCCCGACGGTTGAAAATGAGCGCTGTTTTTCTCTCGTTTTTTTTTCGCCACCCAACAACGCAAAACTTTGAACAGGTCAGTGAAACGATATTTCCTATAAAATACTAACCCCCTAATCCGCCCATTTCTGAAAATTGCAACAATGACCAATCATGTACACTGCCTTTAACAGTTCCGTGAGATTATAGAGAGTATGGACGGAGGGGGAGGGGTGAATCAGTCATACATTACCTTTGGCCCTTGTTCTGGGTTGTAACCATGCCGACCAGAGTGACCTCTTAATCCCTATTTGGGGTGAAGATAAAAAGTCAAAATATTAACAGCCAAATGAGTGTATTTCCATAATCTCCGGCTCATTACAGGCATGCAACTTGGAATTTAAAAAAAACGAGGAAATTCCAAATCTTTACAAGACTTTGTACCGTGTTTTTCAATTTTCAATGGCATAGGTACATGTATGAAGTGAAAAACGAGAAAATCAGCTGATCCGAGGAAAAGTTGCATGCCTGTTAATGTGTTATTAACGTAGGTCACAGGGATGTCACACAGTCCACATTAAACCTGGCTTTAGTGAACACACAAATTCAGCAATTTTCTCTGATCAATAAACCTAACCAATTCAATTTGATTATATTAAATTCAGTTTAATTTAATTTAATTTAATTTAATTTAATTTAATTTAATTTAATTTAATTTAATTTAATTTAATTTAATTTAATTTAATTTAATTTAATTAAAAAGAACATTTATTTCCATTCAATATCAACAGTGGAGCACTACAGGTTGTTGAAACATGGTGAATATAATTGTTTGGATGCTCTGGTGTGTGGTTTCCTTGTCGAGTAAACTCGACATTGGTAAATAACAGGGGTGCTGTGGCTTGTCGATTAAACAATGGTAAGGAAAGGGTTAACGTACCTTTACTCCTGTTGGTCCGATAGATCCAGGATAACCTTGTTTTCCTGTCTCACCCTGTAATTAGGAAAAAGGAATAAATCTTTCTACAGTGCACATACAAACTACTACGCCCTTTTTCATAGCAGTTTGCCAATAAAATATTGTGAAAATGAATCAAACTGCTGCAAACTGCTAACTGAGTCGTGTTCGTCGTGCCCGTCGTGCCCGTCATGCCCGTCGTGCCCCCCCCCCCCCCCCCCCCTCCCTCCCTAGTTACACCACTGGGGCACCACCTGGTCGAGATCATTTAAGGTGGGCATTAACTATGTGCACAAACCTGTTTGTTAAAGTCAAACATCGAGCACAGCTGGCATACAATGCATGTAATGAACGCGACCAGAATATGCACAACAAACGCAACCTAGAATGGAGGCACAATGGAACTTTGAAAACCCATCCAGGACTGTAATGTTCATATTATCATGACAAAATGGCATAGATGTGCAGAGTGGCCATACGGAGCTCCCCAAATATTGTCTAGACCCCAGACATTTTCAAATGACAGAAGAATTCTTAAATACTATTTCCCCAAATTTCTAATAAATTGAAAACAAAAAAACACAGTTCAAGAAAAAATAAAACCTTTGGCCAACCTCCCCCCCCCCCCCCCCCCCAATGAAAAATCCATCCATCCATCAGGGTCAATCATCAGACAGTGATTAACAGCTCACGGCAAACCTATCCAAACAAAGTCCCAAATTTGTTCCAAGGCTTATATGCCCCAAGTCCTCCCCTGCCTTTTAGGCTATACAAAAATAAACAGATCTGAGACTGAAACACAAACACTGCATACGAGCTACCATCACTGTTACATAGGCTGGAGCTTGAGGTGCTGATTCAATGGCTTTCAATATCTGCCTCGTTGGTATAAGATGTGATACCACTGGCACTTATCAAACCATTACATGACTATCAGGGCTGATCCAGGATATTTTGCAAGGTGGGTCAGATTTATTTATTTTTTCCTAAAAAAAGGGTTGCTGCCGAGGCCTGAGACTGTTGCTGTAAAAGTAAAATGAAAAACACAAACACAAAAACAAACAGAAATCAAAAAGGTCATTGGTCTGAGACTGTTTGAGTAAAAGCCCCCAAAAAGTGAGGGGAAATCCTCCCCCTCCCCTCCCTCCCAAAAAAATCTCCCTCTGGTTCTAGTTATAAATCCACGGCCATCCGATTACCATTTACTTTTCTAGCATAAAGGTTCTCAAACCACTAAAATGTACTTATCAACAGGTATGGCTGGGGGGGGGGGGCGGGGGGGGGGGGGGGGGGGGGGGGGGCAGGGGGGGTGTACTATTTTCCCTCCCACATTCTGTGTAGCTCCACCCCTCTTTTTTCCCTTTGGTGATCATAATTTTCTAAGAACATCTGTTCAGGAATTTGTTTGGAAGATTTCTTAAAACTGAACTAACTTTCCAGAAATTTCTTGAAGATATCCAAAACTTGCTTGAAATTTCCAGAAAGTTTTGAAGATTTCTTAAAAACCTTTGAGAAAATTTCTTAAACTCAGCTAACAGGTGAACAAAGGGCAAAACAAATTTAAATTCAGAGAAGAAAGTGGTTTGTTTGACGAATTATAAATTATGAAGTCGTATCCTCATTAAGCGAACCCCGCAATGTCGCTTCCCGGGTTGTATCGTAAAATATGCATGATCCCTGGCTATACGGCATTATGGGTTTATGACTTATGACTAGCGCCCACCCGAACCAAGATACTGACAATTTGGGAGACCGCCAACATAGGGCAAGATAGCTCAGTTGGTAGAGCGCCGGTACAGTATTCCGGAGGTTGCAGGTTTGAATCTCGCTCCTGCCAGTTTTCTTTGTTCACTTTGAAAGAAAAAAAGGACTGATTCCACTTGCAACATGCCTAGTCCCACTCAAACTGGATCAAATCTGTTTTGTTTTTGACACAGGTTCTATGGCCAGGCAATATACACAAATACTGGTCAAGAATGTCCGAAGGGACATGAGCTTTTTACCTGAATGCCACGCGGTCCTCGCTGCCCCGGACTTCCCTGTTCACCTGGCACGCCCTGCAATTATCAAATTGACAAATGCACTTACTATCAATGTTCCTTGGGTAAAATAGTCAAAAATAAGCTGCCCATATACGATGATGAATATTCTCAATCAGCTTTTTGCACCAGGAAAGGCAAACAGTGTCTGAACCATTGTAAAACCATCTTAAAAACACTACTTCTTTTTGTTTCTTATGCCGCCTCAAATTACCTGTTCTCCTTTTTCTCCCAGTCGACCTCTCAGGCCTCTTCGCCCCGGAAGACCCTAGTGAAAAACAGGTGATAGATTTAACAAACCTACTCTTAATAAAGTTACACAGACTTGAGGTGAATCCTGCATCAATATCTGAAAAAACGATTGAACCATGCTCCAAATAAAATTGTCTCCTCATCAAAATAAATTTTGGGGAACAAGAGCACAGCCAACATGCTTGTCACCCTATGTCAAACACTCAGTCTCTATTTTTGTTTTTTTAAATAACTGAACAGAAAAGTTTGTCGAGGTAAAAAGCCTAATGTATCAAATTTTGGATGAATCAAAACATTTTTTACCAGAAGTTAAGTGCAATTAAGTAGAAGGCATTTCCAAAGTGACGACATATTTCTTCCTTAATACGTCCGAGGACAATGCTTTGTGTTTCATATTGTTCCTTTAATATAACCAACCCCCATAGACTAAGCACGTATCCTTACGTTCGAGGACCGATTTCAACACGTTTGAGGACTGAAAGGTTTATTTGTGTTTTTTCTTCTTCTCTTGTCCTCAGAGATATATACAGTGCACGTACATGCACACAATTATGTGTGTACAGACATGTGAACCAGTGCATAATAGCACATGATGTCACACTCCGGTCCTCTATGATCAGAGATTTCCATTCTCTCACCTTAACAAAAAAATTGAGACCGAAAATAATCCCATCCTTCAAACCCCCCAACTCCCAAAAAGTTACCCTTTAAATTTTCCCCTTTTTTCAGCAGCTTTTTAAGTTGTTGCAAGATTCCCTGGATCCCAAACTAATCACCTGACAAAAGACTGATTACCTAAAACAAGTCCAGAACATACTCAATAAAAGGGTTATCAAAAACCAGATGCTGAAAATCCCTTCAGCCTTCAGGCCCCAAGCCCAGATAAAAACTGTGGTAAATCTACCAGTCCAGCTGGGACTGGTATATAGGGGGAGGGGGGCAAAGGTCATGACCCTGAGGTCGGTCACATGCCACTCACCCTCAAACCTGGTTTGCCTGGGGATCCGGGTGGGCCTGGGGGCCCCTTCAGCCGCTATGGAATGAGAGAAATTTAGAAAGGTCGTTATGAACCCGGAGAGGAGGGGAGCAAATATAAGCAATATTAATTGGGTGCGAACAAGGGTTAGGTACACACAAGTTGCCCCTTTGCTGAGAGCCCGGAGGAGATCGTTCTAAGACTCAAGTGTGTTAGTATAGTCTTAGGCTGCTAGTAAGTGAGCCAATCTTGTCATCGCAGGTGTCTATATGGGATACTGAAGTTCAACAGAGATCACTTTGGTGGCATTTGCAAACTTGCTCTCTTTTCTGTTGAAAGCGCAAGGCACATGTCCATTACAAAGGCACTTGTTCTTTTAGTTGGACAGTCACACAGGCACCCAACCTGCCTTGTTAGAAGTTGATGATGCCTCCAAAGGAAAAGGTCAATTTAAGAACTGGTCACTTTGTCTGGTCACACTACTTGCATCCAATTGACCTGTTACAGTTTGTGTGTTAATATAGACCAATCCAGGGACCAACTATGCACAAAATTCTCAACTCACAGTGGGTAAAAATTCTGAAAATTTTCAAAGCCAGAGAAATGTTCTCAGTATATCCCAAAAGTCATTATCAGGGAGTGTTGGAGAGGAAGTGTGTATGGAATGCATTTGGCAACTGAAAACCTTTAAATAGAGAGAAAAGTTGGTAACAAAACCCAAAACTACTTGTGATTTGTGTTTTTCAAAGAAGTTTTTACAATGAGAGTGCAGCAAATAAATGTAATTATAATCACCGAGTTAATATTGTACAAGTCAAACCCGTAACTGTGGCCAACTTCATCAAGAAGCCACCTGCATTAAGTGACCAGTCTGCGATGGCCCCAACCAAACATACATTGTATGATCCCAATCTGCACAATGGGCCAACCTGTCCATTCTGGCCACTTACGTCTGGATGTTAGAGTGGCCACATTACACAAGTTTGACTGAAAAGCCAAATTCGGATGATCACTTCCTGTCTCTGAATCGACGCCAACTGAGTCTGGATTGCCTAATGAATATTACGATCAAACATTTTTTTCCTGATTTTTTTTGTACTGTTTTCCCAGTACAGCTATTTTCTTGTCACTGTCTTCATCGCTGGAGCAGTTCATACAAGAGTGACAGTTCAATCACCCCGGCAAGATTGCAAAGTTCAAGACTACAATCCACACAATAGCTCTGATTTCAAACTGCCGGGCTCACCTATCACCGTCAGCGTTGTAAAGAAAATACCTTCCTGGGTAAAAAGCTGTCAAAGTTCACCGAGGAAACACTTGCCCAAGGCTTTTGCTTGTCACAGGGGGATATGAATGATAGCATACAGGATCTGTTAATATTTGTTTTTAAAGTCGACCAGATTTTCCTGAGCCTGCTTCTTGCGTGAGCACCTACAATCCGAGGAGCCAGCTTGGATTTGGTGCGAACAGTCAGTCTGATGTTAGGACTTCCAGGGGGTAAGGAGGGTTCACGAACTGCGACTGCCAGATTCGTAAATGTCAAGAGATTGTGACTGTGCTCGAGTACTTAATACAAAAACATCTACTGTGCACATCGGCTGTTTTGAATTCCAATTTAAAGCAGGGCAATGTTAAGAACCTAACAAGGTACTTCTAATTAAAGAAAACCATTCTTCTAACCTTTTGTTCTCTCTTTTAGAGAGTTTTCCAAAAGTAAGAAAGAACATCCTTAGGGGGTGGGTGCGGTTTGATTTTGTATATAATTATTACTGAAGTTTTGAAGAGTTATAGACAAAAAATTAAATAAAATTATAATATGTGTCTTCATCAATCATCATGTAGCATGTACAGTATAGCCTACAAACCTCTTTTCCATAAAATGGCACTGCCCCCCCCCTTCCAACCAGGAAATGCTGTTTGTACATAAATGACACATAATCACCACTGTGACCAATAGAAGTGATCAATCACACATGCTAATTCCAGAATATCTTATGACATTTCAGACATTCGAGAAATACGTAATACGATTTGTGACCTTGTGAAAAGGCGGGGGAAATGTGCATTGTCCCAAGTTGACTATTCAAAAACAAGAAAGATTTTGCATTGAGGGAGGGGGGTGGTGGATGGGTTCTAAGTAATTTTTAAAACTTTTTAAGCGGATGCCATCCCTTAAACCTCTCAGAAATGGATCACTGAGTAATCATGCCATCTCCCATCTGAAAAGATTTCCATTTGAGACAATAGCTCAGTGTTATGTTCTCCTGTGGAAAAAAATCTATCACTGTGGAAACTGGCATTTTCCCATGCCTGGCAACTTCCATTTTTGCTGTGCATACGATAGAACCACTCAGACAGTGCGTGCTGGCATGCATATGTGTACTTAGCCAAAATTTGCTGGGAAAACAGAGAAAGCATAGGGTGTGACATTTGTGAACTGTGCCATTTTTATTTACTATGCCAGCATATTTCGAAGTTGCAGTTGGTATAACAAACGTCACATCATACCGTTGATGTCTGCAAATCATGTAAACTTAGACGGCACGTACACAAATTCTGAAGCCACATTGAACCGTTGGACCGACTATAAAAACAAGCACATGAAACACACCCTGGGTTCATACAAACTTAAAACCTGGGTAATGTTTGTGTTAAGTGTATTGTGTAACGTGAATGTTCAACCAACTTGTCATTAGCCAATGCTAATAACATGTATCAATAAGCCAATTCGGTATTTCAACTGCGCATGTGCACAATGACATTTTATCCCGAATGACCCGCGTGACCTAACGCGCGCGCGCGTGTGAATGCAAAAGGTGGTCGCACAATGCGCACGTATTATATTCAATCAAAATGGGCGTGACATTACGTCAGCAATTTTATCCCGAATAACCTTTGACCTTTGATATACCGAACTGGCTTATTTATGTATGCCTCAGAAAAAGATGTTCATGCATTAATTAACATTAATGAATAACATACTTACCCATATTCTGACTGGTCCGGACTCCAGCTCCATATATGGAAAGGTACTGTACATTTTTAAAAATTCGCCCAACTCGGTATCCATAACCTCTGCAGGTAGCTGGGCCCATGCTTGCTGAGCAATGGCCAGCAGCTCCGTAAACTCTTCAGTCACGGTCAGCTGTGTGAAACTTGTCGTTAGCGGTGGAGGCGAACGATGGGAAGCCGTTTCCTCAAATTCGTCACCCGATGCCACAAAATCCGAGCCATCCCCACTCGAGGTAAGGGTCCCCATGACTTTTAAAAATTTTACTGTGTTATTTACATGTACATCCTGAGATTTTAAAGCCAGAAAACTCTCCGGGGTGGGATCTGGCTTTTTGATTTCTGGTGCTGGGATGGGTAACTGGAGGGGTGCACTCGTTGCCATTCGGAAAATTGAGTATTTTCGATGCTCTGCAGAGGCTTTTGGAATTTCATTCGTCCCCGAGACCACTTTCGGCAAAAGGAAAGATGAGTTCATGCCAGGTAATTCTGGATCCGAAGTTCCTCTCGCACCTGGAACCACCTCCGAGTTTTTTAGAACTGGCGTGCTGGCATTTTGGGCCCGTGTTCTTGTCTGAACATTTCGTTTGTGTCGCTGAGGTGATGCTGGTTCGCCTGTGTCTCCCCTTGCATGCGCAAATCGTTTTTGCTGGGAAGTTCTTTCTGAATCATGCCAAAGCTTTGCAGTTCTATTTGGTGAAGAGCTGGAAAAATCAAGCTGCTTTGGAGCTGAAAAGTTGGAGTGGAGAGAACTATTTGTTTTCAGTAAACTATTATTTTGAAACGTCGGAAACTGTTGACTACCCGTAACCAAATCTGTCAAATAAAAGCAAATGATTTGTTTTTAATCGGTTAAAATATCTAAAATAAATAAAAAAGGTTTTAGGGAAAATTCTAGCATAATGATGAGATGGTTAACATTAACCCTGGGTATCCAAAGTCTTAATGTAAGATATTTCTGCTAAGTATAAATTATTTCCAATTTGAAAAATATTCTGCGACTTCAACAAAAACTTGAGTCTTTGTCAAATATTGGATTCTAGTAATAACAAAACCCATAATTTAATAATAACTCAAGGTGGAGGAGACAGAATCCATCATTTAGGGGGAGAGAAACTTAAAATGCTTTTGAAGAATCTCAAGCCAAATACAGTTTGTACTTGTTTGAGGTTGGGGATTATGTAACAAAATGTGACCCGCTCCAGAAAAAGGTGATATAAGTCGCGCTGTGCATTTACGTGTAATGGCCCTTTCAATCTTGAGAGGGTGAAATTTTTCATCCAAATTCATTTTTGGTTTTTTGTCTTTAATGACATCTTAAATATCTAAGGTTTCAGGTTTGGTGCACAACAATGTTGATTTCAGTGAATAAAGTGAAAAAATAACCTTTTTAGAGTGCATTGTTCCATTGCATTGTATTAGAACTACCTATTTCAAAGCCTATTTTCCCTGTTGTGCAATTTGAACTCCATAGAACAAATTAATATGCAAAAACGCGATATCTCCAGCGGAAAGGGCTTTGGAGCTCTATCATGTACCAAATGAAAGCTTACATTGCAGGCTTTCCAAACATAAATAAAACTCATTTTTCATATACCTTTTTCCAGAGCGGGTCACAAATAATATTTTTTTAGGAAGGGGGGGCTACATGCATTTTTTGGGGAGGTGGCTTGATACAATATGTTTTCATGTTATTTTATTTTATAATTTAAATTTTATTTAATTTTATTTAATTAATTTTTTTTTTTTTGGGGGGGGCTACACACAACTTTTTGGGCAGGACGGCTACACAAACAAATGTTTTTTTATTTGCTTTTTGGGGGAGGGGGTTACCCCCCCCCCCCCCCCCTCACCAAAAAAAACCCAGATCTGGGCAGTTTTTACAATGTATGCACCTTACCTGAAGAGGATGAGGAATTGTGAGGAACTACTGTTGTTTTTATTGCAGCACAGAGTAAACAAATGTACGGTAGAATGAGAAATCCCAAAAGCCATGTGTGCCTGCATCAAAAGACAAAAAACATCTTGGTGTATTTGAAGAAATTTATGTCTCACACCCATCAGAAGGATTTGGAGGAAAAAAAAAATAATAAGACATCTTTGAAAATATCTATCAGTAGGAGTATGGCAAAAACATGAGGAACAAACGCTTAGAGGTAAAACAAAAACTGGGGGCCTCCAGGGTCTAACACGGGTTTCTCACCAACAACCAACCAACCAACCGATGTCTCAGTTCACATGTTGGAATAAATAGGAAAACACAGACTAACAACAAAATGAACATGCACATTGACTGTAGGTTAAGAACAACTTCTAAATCAAACTTCCTTTTTTCTTCCTTTTTGAGAGCACCACCGGGCAGGTTTTTTTTTTTTTTTTAATGTGACATAAACAAATAGAAAAATGCACAAGTGGGAGAGAAAAATTCCTCCGATCACATGTGATTTAAAAAAAAAAATTCAACATATTTAGTTTTTGACTTGGCCTAATGAAGGCTTTGATCTTTGAAAATGTTATCTTTTAAACGTGGGAGAATATGCAATGGGCATTTAGCCCCAGCCACCCATCCAATCAAGCATTGGCAAAGTATGAGCATCGCAAATAAATCCAGGTGCACACTGCGTATTACTTTTTGCCCATTTTGGTCCATTTTTATGTGTTTAAGTGTTATTTCAACTCCCATGGCACAGATCCGCTTGTGAGTTTACCTTTTCAGATAATTTCTCTGACATTTAGTTATAATTTATATAAGAAAGGATACTGCCCATATCAAGATCGCACTGGTGAGGCTAAACCACCAAGCATATTTTTGTGAAGCCCAAACGACCATGAACCCGGTGTGTAGGCCCCAGTTTCTCCATGACCTCGAGAACATACGTCTTATTGTGAATAACTTTCTATGCAAAAACTGAAATATACTTCCAGAGTTCCAGTTAATAAGCGAGTTCGATAATTGAATTTTGCAATGCAATGTGGGTAAAAGGTCACAGGTCAGCTGTACCAAAACAGCGTAAAATGCCTATGCGACGAGGCGGAATTGGTACAGCTGACCTTTGAATTATCGAACTCGTCTATTGATATAGCATCGTTATATAGCTGGCTACACAGTTGCAGGCAGTGTTCATATGGGATAATTCAATAAACCTTTTTGACATTCTCAAAGCATCATGGGAACTGCATCACCCTAAACTGGCATTAGAAGAGCAAGCACATTAGAACGGACGTGATTGGTCGTATTGGTCACATGTTCATTGTTATGCTTGCAAAAATCTTCTTCTGATTGGCTAATAATGTGACTTCATTAGCTGCTCTAATTCCAGAAATTTGCATTCATCAGTAACTGGTACCCTGAGATCGAGGGATTCCCCAATTATTTCCTTTATTTTTATTGCCATTTAAAATTGATTTTGCCGGTTATTATTTTCCTTATGTTCCATGCAAAGATATGTGAAAAGGGTATCGCTCAACTCATGACAGATATTTAGCATGAAATCAATTAATATTTGGACTGGTTCACAGTGCCATAGGTTTGTGTATAAATTACATGGTTTGTTTGGCCTCCAAACCCACAATGCATTGAGAATGTCAAAAAGGTTTAATCAAAGTTTTAGCTCAATTCGGCAACCAGGCCAAGAGAAAATAATGAATTATATTTTTCGAAATCTAATTTTCGGCGTCTTCAGATACAATCGAAGATGACGGTATTTCCGATGGAAATATTTCTTTGGAGAGTTGGTACTGGTAGTGGTAATATCTTTCTAAACAGTAAGCTGTATCTTCATGATCTTACCTTTAATTAACCAGCCTTATACGCCGTACATTGCGAGTGATAAAAATTATGCATATGCGTGTACACATATGCATATGCATAGTCTAGGCCTTGGTAACTCGACGCTCGGAAACACACTTCGCAAGTTCAACGACAAGAAGCTTTTTTTTTTTTACATTTTGTATTAAAAACAAACAAACAGAACTTTATATACCTCGGAGACGAATTTGGAACATTAGGGGGAAATGCATTTTCCCTTGTTAGCTAGGCCCTATAAATAAACAAACAATATCGAATCCTCCAACGTGGAAAAGCCTCATAAACGTCTGCGTGATATGCGCAAAACCTATAGACGGGTTCCCTGTAAACGGCTTTCAATGTAACCAAATGACGTTGAGTAGTCAGGGAATCATACTCGCAAAAAAGCCTCTTCACAACTTTGACTGTAGTCCTCCGCCGAATGCGTAAAGTAGGGTCAAACAAAGAATAGGAAGGGACAACAACATTCCTTCAGAGACATTTTTCGATATAAACCAATAATTTTATTTCAGTTATAAAACATGAATTTACCCAGCGCGGCAATAAAACCTAGTGGTTTCAAACCGCATTTAAGTCGCGTGGTCGATTAGCCTATAATACAAACGTAGCCTATATATAACCTGTGGCTAACCTCACATGTCCGCTACAATTTTACTTATATTTGCGAAAACATGGCTTTATCCAATTCATAGATGTATAGTGATTATGGACCCTCCCTTTTCGTTTTTTTGCACTTTTGGAAAGACTTTAAAACTTAAACTCTTTCTAAAAATTAACCTTGTGATGTAATTAAAATGTCAAATTTTTCGGTTTTGATATCAAGAATGAGAGAAAACGGGCTACAAAATCCCATTGGACTGGTTGAAAAAAATAGGCCTATCCTTTTATTAGAATTATTACATCTCTGGTTTGCATGAATGGATTTTCACTTATTATAGACAAAGAATTTAATTAATGTACTCCATCAAGATAAAATGCTCCTGTTAGGTACTTTTGAGAAATGTCTTTCACAGATTTTGTGGGACATAATTGAAGAAATACAAATTTTACAAACTGAACATGGATTCAAGTTCCATTCGAAGGCTGGCCTATTTCATCAATAATAACTGCCCCCCCCCCCCCAAAAAAAAAAAAATAATAATAATAATAATAATAATAATAATAAAAAAATATTATATATATATATATATATATAAAATTAAGAAATAAAGCGAGCCTACTTTTCATCTTAACTGCAGTTCAAGCGGGCAATTGTAAAGCAATTTATACCTCGAGTGGCTTTTAGCCTTGTTTGGGGCGAAGTTGCATAAAAAGAGCATGCTCGTTAATGTTTTGACAATGCGGACCACATGGCAAGCAGGGATAGCACAATTTAGCCAGCATTGGAAACACAAGCCAGCCTCGGAGTCAATTCGATTACAGTCTTGAAGTGGATAAAACAGCAGGGGGATTCGGCGTTGCTATAGCGCCGTATATCACTAGGCAATTTACTTCTACGGTCCCCAGCTTTATGATACAATTAGCCCCCTCCCACAGGCCACTCACGAACTTTAATTTTCAGAGCAGGCCGGGCAGACGACATCATTTTATTTTGGCGCGAAGGATACGCAGACATGCGGAAAAGCGATGTGGACGGAAAGACTCTGCACAACGATGTTCGGAAATTACTCTTTTTTGTGCCCTCCTAGCAGTTTTTGACAGACAATCACTTGTGTCATCCACCGCTGGTCACAGTCTGTTGGCGCCAAACTCTTCGGACATTTGCTCTGAACCCAGAACGCCGACAGATGCAATTTGTCTTCGTGTTTTTGTGAGTGTAAAAAAAAACGCACAGAATGAGGATGGAATTTTTGCGCCGTTTTTGAGTTTCAATATCAAGTGAAATGTGTCATTGCATGGTTTGGTTTGGTTTGCAAGACGTCAGAGAGAGTCACGAAATGTGACAAAGGAGATGTCTTTTGCAGTATTTATTTGTTCGAAAGTTTTTTCTATGAAAAGTTGTTTCATGCATTTCATAATAAATATTTCTATTTCACTTGAATACGCCTCTGTCAAGGTTCGTTAATGACATTATAATAATTATGTAATATCTAACTATAATTTAACTCACACTCTAAGCAAATGCTTTTCAAGAGCGATAGGGCCTACTTCTTGAAATTTGTGTTGCTGCATAGTAACGTGTGCATATTCCCAGCTGAGCAAGGGAAATCATGTTTGTGGCAAAGTTCAGATTGTTCATTTGCAACGTCATCAGTCTTCACTTGGGAGCGCATAACAAGACTACTGTTTGAAAGTACACCTTCGGGCCTACAACATATCTCAAAGGAGGACAATCATTTGGAGATTAACGATCCTGTGGCTCTGCAGAAATACAATGGGCCTGTTTGTTTCACACAGATCCCATCTCGATCAGTAATCCATGCGTTGGTTCACACGCGAAATCTCGCGTAATGGAGGGCGCGAACCAGCGGTTGGATATCACTGATCGCGATCCGGATTCTATATCTGTGTGAAACAAACAGGCACTTTACAAAAAATCATAGACGGTTTGTTTGAACGACTGGTCGGCCCACATCACTGCGTACTCTGTAAAGCAAAACCCGATTCTACGAGCAGGAGGATGTAAAATCTGGTATTTGAGCCACTTGAGAGCAAATCTGGTTGGTCAGAACCCGACATCTTCCCTGGAACCTCTTCATGTCCAACGCTCTGTTGCTTCATTGAGCCTGTTATCGATACTATCATAAAGGTGTTCCAGTGGCCTTTCATCATTAGATCCCCCGTCCAAACTTTCAGGCACTCTACTTGCTTGGCTGTCTCATCACATCCTTTCACTGTTGTTCCAAAGGCTAGTACTGTGAGATACTCTTCAATTTGTTTCCCCTCGTACTCCATCTCTTTGGAACTCCTTGTAACCTGCTTCCCAATATACTCCACCTATAATCTTTCACAATTCAAACGAAATGCGACGAGATACCTTCTCAAACAAGAATTTACAGTCATTGTTCAAAACGTCAAGACGCGGAAAATATTACTGCAATTGAACAATGCTCATTGTTAAAATAAAAATTTAAAAATGAGTACCCTGACCCATTCATTTCTATATTTTTCAAAACGTTTTCTTCTTGTGAAAGATTCTGCTCGGCTTGAAACGCCACGGTCAGACCTATTCAAATTGGTTTAGCAATCTGTAGTAGTCGTTTTTTCCTTTTGTTGCGTTGGTTGAACTGGAAATTAGAAAGGTAAAAACATATAAACCAGTTCGGTATTTCAACTGCGCATGTGCACAATGACATTTTATCCCGAATGACCCGCGTGACCTAACGCCCGCGTGTGAACGCGCAAGGTGGTCGCACAACGCGCACGTGTTAAATTCAATCAGAATGGGCGTTCGCGTAAACATGGCGTGACATTACGTCAGCAATTTGTTATCCCGAATAACCTTTGACCTTTGAGATACCGAACTGGCTTATTTTGGAACAAGACAAAAATCAGGCAAAGCAGGTGTGTGGGAGGGGCTTATGAGATAATAATAATAATAATAATAATAATAATTTGGGAGGCTAATCATCCTTACTCGCAGCTGGGATGCTGAATTGCGAAGGACGCGGCTACAATGGGGATAATGGGGGTCTTCATAGTCTCGGCTCCCCGGGAACTTTACCCCAAAGCAAGTTCACGATTGTATTATTACATACACTTTAATTCGGGCTCCAGCTGGCCAACAAAGATGATATTCAATTGCCATTTATTTCGATAAGTGGCAATTAAACTTAAAATGACCCCTTGCTTGAGGGCCTGTGGCGTTGTCAGTTCGTTGTACAATATAGTTTACAATTCCCGGTGTTTCAACTCTCAGTTTTTCAACGTCTGCCCTATTTTTCGTAAGGGTAAGCACTTTTCCTTGTGCACAATGTAGATGTTTATGCGCAGTGCGCAATTTTGAAGAAAACATTTTTTTTAAATTCTGCACGCATATACTCTTTGAGCGGCACTAAATTAACATTTTCCATAAGAAATTGTTTACTCCATAAGACATTTCTTTAAAATTGCACAGGTGAAATCGCACGATAATTTACTATTCGAGCACCAGGAAATGGACTGCTCTCCCTTCTACAAATTGCAAAGAATTTTTAATCAGCTAACATTATTCCATATTAATCTCATTAATGAAATCCTGGCTATAGCTGTACAGACTTACAGGTCCAAGGTCACCGGCAACGACTCCAGGAAAGTTCAACATTGCACGGGAAGACCCCCTGAACTTCACGATAAAGGCTCTCCATCAAAGCCCACTCCATTACTGACGTTTCAGGCTCTCACTTTCATTTATTAAATTTGAAAAATTCATTTGGCCCTTTGCAGTGTTGAAAATGCCCGTAACGAGTAGATAGGGGTCATTCTATAAATTAGGGGTCCAAAGTGTGACATTTTTTTCTGTCCCTGTTACACCTGACCTGTGTAATTTCACATCAAGTATTATTAAAATTGACTTCACACTATGTTATACTTGTTTGGCAGGTATTTTGCTTTACACAATCACTCTTGGAGATAGAAGGCATTAAAGAATGTGTCTGGAATTGCAAAATCTTATACATGTCAGATGTAACAGGGACATCAAAATTGGACCCCTAATTTATAGAATGACCCATAGGCCTACACTAGCTGCGCACGCTACAGCCGAAATACGATCGCGATCTGATACGCATTTTGTGGTTTTCTGTAACGTAATTTGCCTGGTCCCCACGGAACCTCGCTGCGCCTCGCGAGACGAAACGGGAGTCGCCAAACACGCTGCTTACAATCTACCCGAGGCCGCGCCGGCCGTCGTAGCTGGGGCTGACCCGGGGTTGACTCGTGGTATTCGTCGCAAGGTTACACCGCGAGGGCCGACGCGAGCGGGCCAAACCACACGGGGCGATTCTTTTGTGCAGCCTGTAAGGGGCTAAATGAGAATTCCAGCCTGGCAAAATTAAGACGTTAGCGAACAAGAATGCGAGGGTATAATCTGCATAGAAAAGGCAAATGTTCACTGATGCTTTACACAGTTGGAT
The DNA here is from genome assembly GCA_037893225.1 of Hippasteria phrygiana. Lineage (NCBI taxonomy): Eukaryota > Metazoa > Echinodermata > Asteroidea > Valvatida > Goniasteridae > Hippasteria > Hippasteria phrygiana. Next base: position 2,758,608 of record JAZGUH010000199.1, read on the forward strand.
CACAGTTGTGGCGAAGTCCCTGGAGTACAAGCGACATATACCCTTTTGTACGGATAGCCCACCTATGGGATTTTGTGAAGAAAAAAAATTAGCGCTAACTGAACCGGTGTTAAGTTAACCCGTTTTACGTAGTTTGACATTTGTGTGACTTAAATCTGAAAAATACATAAGGCGATTATAAAGGTAGGGCCTATATAAAAACTTTTGAATCTGTCCTTGAATAAAGACATGGGTTCATGTGCTACTTGTAACCATTCTTCGATGGTTGGAGGGTCCGTGACTAGACCAAATCATTATTCAAGCTGGCATACATAAACCTATGTCATACACAACGTTGTAGCGAATATAAAAAAAAACTACATTTGGTGGGGAGTCCAACGAGTAGCCTACGTTACCATTATATCGCGTTAAGGCCTATTTACACACGCGCGCGGTAACGGAATTCCGCGCGGTAAAAAATATAGAACACATGGTTTTCTATGGGGTTGTTTACATTAAGAGCGGACAAACCGCGCGGTATAGCGATAAACCGCTGCGTTTAGAAACCAGAGCGATTTTCCAAATATACCGCGCTGAGACTGCGCGTTCTGACCAATCAGCGTTCTCGTTGGATATGACGTCACGATCAGCTGCACGTCTCTAAAACAAAGATGGCGTCGTACGGGAGTAGCAGCACTGAGATTTTGATCCTGGAAGTAGAGAAGTATCCTCAATTGCATGACACATCACTAGAAGCCTAAAACTACAAAGATGCAGTCAAAAAGCAAGACATTTGGGAGTGTATAGGAGTGAGAGTGGACATGCATGATTTTGGGTTGAACTAGTGCCAAGATTTCTGCAAACTGACCACGCGACATTCATTCTGAAGTACCCAAAAAACGATCTTTATGACTATCTAACTCTCGTGCTAATCTGTGGTATTCCCCAAGCTCTGATGTCCTTTTCTGAAGAGTTTCATGAACTCAAATTCTTCGTTTTTTCTTTCGCTTGAGACGCAATCTTCTCGCCAAGATCAGAAGTAACAGAGCTTCCTCGTGCCTTCGATTCTTTTTGCGGGGCGCCATTGTTTTTGTGGAATGTCGATGCATTAACATAAATACCGAACGGGTTTCCGCTCGTGTGTAAATGTAAAATATCGCGCGGTATACCGCTTTCCGTTACCGCTTTCCGTTACCGCGCGCGTGTGTAAATAGGCCTTTTGGCAGAATAGGCTACCACTGTTGTAAAACAATACACTAAAATAATGTGGATGTCTCGCCGTGATAAACCATAGAACAAGGAAAACAAACACTGAAGTCTTACACCGACAGGGGTGAATTGTTGGTGACGTTTTGACAGGCAAACCGATACCCGTCGAGACTGCGCCAAGTCCCCTCGCTCTACGCGTTAATTGCTTGACCGGGTCGGGCGGGACACGGCGAGCGGTCGCTGGTAGGGTAGAGAACCCGTACTCTGGCCTCCGTGTCCGGGAGGACATGTATACAGCGTAATCTCGGTGACGTCCGTTGCACCGTGGAAGGATATATGATGGAGGAAAGCCGACTTGAATCAGCCGGATGACACACACCTGCACTTTTGATGACGGAGCTAAAACAAAACTAAAACCAAAAGCAAAATAGTCGACTGATCATAACACCACTGACCTCAATACAAAGCAAAACCACCTCTTACCGTCCAAACCACCCAAAAATCACTTTCTTGTTTTACTTGAAGCCCATTTTGTCGAACAAGGAAACGTACATGTAGGCCTAGTGTATGATGAAAAGTTTATGATTCCAAACAAAATTCCGGAGTATTTTGCCATAGTAATTGTCCACGATGGCATGACTGCTGCTGGAAATACAATATCGGTGAAAAGTTTCTGCCAATGTTCTGATAAGTATAGCCCATTACGCCACGATATACTCTGACAATGGCATAGACCTAAAGATAACAAACGACAAATGTCATCATTTCAGGACAACACGGTGTTTTGTTTTGTTTTGCATTGTGACGGCGAACACAATTTACTTAAAATATTCTTCACTTTTCTTCTCAGAAACATAAAGACCAACTAAGTTAAAGCGAATGTTTCTATTATTTCGCTCTCTCTTTTTTTTGGTATTCTCAAACGTATAAATTTGGTGTCAGGAAACTTGTTGTGCTCTGTAATTCTTGTGCCAATGGCCATTTGGGGCCTACTACAGAGCGATGATCTGCGACTGGGACGACGCACAACATATTTCTCCATATTCGGTTATGTAACATAAAACAGCGGCGTAATCTAAAAACCGCTTTTCAAGCGCCAGTGCTTAATTCAAGGACGCTAAAGGGCCTTCTCGGACCACTTTGGTAGGACCATGGTAGGACTGTTGGAACTAAATCCGAATCTTGGTTTATTTAAACTTTGGCCAATGGCATCAGTTTACCAATGTTCACTTTCTTTAACCATCGTCTCGGGTGAGTTCTATATATAAAAAAAAGTCCAGCGCGAACACGGTGTCATAAGAATATCCGAATCATGAATAGCCGATTCTTTACCCATGATGCATTGCATCACAGTTGCGCTTTTCTAATTGTTTTGGGCAATGGCATAACCTCTAAACTTTAACCTCACCCTATCCTAAATCCTAACCCTATTTCTCATCCTAAACCTCACCCATACCCCATATTTTTCATTGTTTTTGGATGCGGGGGCCTGCTGAGCATGCGCAGTATTAATCACTGCAGATATTCAAGCGACATCGGCTTCATGCGTCTCGAGAAAATAGACGTGTCAAATTTCAGGGCTCTGTCTATGGTTAGCGAGGAATCGCAGCTAACGATAGCAGAAAATATGTGCTAATTGAGGAATTTCACATTAGCCCCTTCTGCGCACTTCCGGGTTGAAAGCGAGAGGGTCAGTGGCAAACAAAACAACGCTTTTCAGCACCTTCATTCATGCTTGAATAAATCAGGCCATAAAAGGAAGCGCAGGCGCACGATCAGCATAATTTTTTTTACTTTGACATTGAGATCCTCGTTTTCAAACGCGGAAGTGCGCGGATCGGCGCTCAACTCGTCGTTGTGGGATTCCTCTATGGTAAGGAATTTTGGCTTCGCGCATTCGTACATCCCGTAAAGCTGAGTCAGTGCAGAATTTCTTTCTTAGTTTAGCAAGGAATTGCAGGCGCACGCACATAATCCAGCGTTCCGGATTCCCCCAAATTGGGTTCTGGTCAGTTTTACTTGGCAGAGGTTGATTTATCAAAAGTAACCACTCGCATGCCTGGACGCGGAAAAAAATAACCGAGGGGGGAATTTTCCCGGCTGTTCGCACTGGATTTAAAATGTGAAAAATAACCATTCGGTAAAAAAAAATCAACGCGAACGCGGGGTCAACAGCAAGGATCACATGCACAATGGCCTCCTTGAATAAATATTTTATCAAGGAGCGATATCAAGTTGGGACAACACGAAGGTGTTGAAAGCATGGCCCGACGCGGCGCGAACATTACGCATATACACCAGAGTGACGACAAGCCGCAAGAAATGCTCGTTTCTATATGCCCACGCCCGCCCCCGGCCATTTCGTGTATCATTTTACCCATAATAATTACGTAAACGGCCAAGGTCGGGGTAGACCCTTAGTGGCTGTCCGCCCACATGCCGGTAGAAATGTGACTCAGACCCGGGCTATTTTGAGGTTGACACTGGTGTCGTTCGTACTGGCTTCGCGGACCAGCCGAAACCTATTGCACTTTTTATAGCATGAACCGGGGGCAACGCAGAAAAAGTAACTTCTTTGTTTTTACATCGGGCTTTTGAATGCGATTGGAGGTTTGGCATGATATAGGGAGTATACAAGTAGAAAGTAATTTCTACGGATACAAACTAACTGCATGCATTTTTTGTATCGATACTATCATGGACGGTGTTCCAGTGGCCTTTCATCATTAGTTCCCCAGTCCAAACTTTCAGGCACTCTACTCGCCTGGCTGCCTCATCACATCCTTTCACTGTTGTTGATCCAAAGGATAGTACTGTCAGATACTCTTCAAGGTTTTTTTCCTCATACTGCCTCTCTTTGGAACTCCTTGCCTGTAACCTAGCTTCCCTTCCACCTCATAATCTTTCACAATTGAAACGAAATGTGAATAGACAACTTTTGTCCATGTGATTTCTGTCTTTTCTTGTCTTTTGTAGTCAACACTATTAGTGGCCTTTTGTTGGGCGATACTCATAAAAAAATTAGTCAGTTAGTTCACATGGTGCACCCATATGCAAGCTCTCTGGTTATATAGGGTTTTGCTTCAGTATTACAATTCAACTAAGGAAAACTACAGTGAAGCTATATATGTAGGCCTATTAAGTGAGGTTCTTTTCCAGACCCTGAACATTAGGCAAGGAAAGCCTGATTTAAACACACTAAGGCCTGTAATTAGCCCAACATCATGAAAAAGCCTGAAGTCAGGCTTTCGTCTGAAAACTGGCATCCCTGACAATGTTTTACATGTCTTGGGTTTGGCAAAAATCCATAAAAACTGCTTAAGCCACGTATAACCAAAATGTTTAGCGTACTGGTTTTGTAAAAGAAAAAGGATCACATTTTTGTTTTACCTTTGTTTTTCAAAATGGCCGCCATAGTCAGTTTCCAAGATGGCGACTGGCCCTTTTGGTTTTTTTACACTTTTCCCACCAAAATGGCTGCCCGCAGCCACTTGTGATTAGGCGAACTTCTATCCCCATTTTTTTAAAAAGGAAATTTAGCTTTATGGAATTTTTCTTTTTTCTAAGTGGGCAGGGACGAATATAGACAGCGGTGTGTCATCAGTCTCGATTTACCACAGCGGTTGGCAACATTTTGACGTAAAGTGCCGTCGCGACGCATGCGTAGCTGTCACTTCTATTCAAATGTGTACTAACAGAAGAAAGCACTGTAATTTAATTTCGATCTTGGTATCGCACACACAGGGCTCCAGTGGTCTGGTTCCGAGACGACCCTCGTGGCAATAATGAAATACCTCATTAAAAATGACACACAAACGGACCCCAGGCTCACCTGTGTACTGATATGGTCATGCAGGACACTACCATACGACCATCGACTACCAGCTGTTGCGATGACCTTACCAGGACGGTTGCACACAGGCCAGAGGAAAAAGACCCCGGTCACAAGCGATTGATATCAACACAAGTGTAGATGGCCATCAGCTCGTCCTAACGGTGTTTCTTGTCATAGTCGCTGTGCACCCGTGTCTGTGTCGGCGCGGACCAAGATTGGAAGAGGTAACGAAATAAATAACGAAATTGTCCAGCCGGGCACAGCTTGGTACGGAGTCGCCTGGGGGACAAGACACAGCAAGTATTGTACATGTACAAGTCCCATGGCACTATGCCCGCCTTAGTGCCTCTAGGAGCCACAAGAGGCAAATTACAGGCAATCTGTTCTAGCATGGAGGAATAAGAATTCCTCCATGGTTCTAGGTTTTCCCTATGAAGACAAACCATTTACATTTCAAGCACAACAAATTTGAGGAGCACAGAAAATTAACAATGCGCTTCTGTATTCTATCTAGTAAAGATAAGTGACAAGCAGAAGCACCAGCCCAGATGTGGGAACAGTACTCTATAAGTGGACGTATAGTTGTCTTATAAAGGTAAAGGATAGCATAGGAGGTAGATCCGAGCTCTTAAAGACAACCAACTCGCATGGAAGCACTCTTTGTAATACCTGAGATATATACTCCTAGCTAAGGCTAGGGGATGACAAGTCCAAGAAGACGTTGGTGTACCTCAGGCAAAGTCAAGGGACCCATATAAACTGAAAGAAATGAATCGTCTCCGAGGACAATTTTAGTTTTCTTCGCATTGAAGGTTATCAGCTAGTGTTGTGAGAAGTGTTGGAAGAAATGGAAGAAGCACAGTAGAGTCATCAGCATACACGACGAGCTGAGATAAAACAATCGAGACAAATCATCGAAATAAACCAGAAAGAGAGTTGGGCCATGGAGGAATAAAACTGTGTTCTTATTCCTCTCTGTTTTGACCAAGAAGAGAGCCCAGCGGTACACCAGAATTGAGAGAACAAGTGGAAGATGGCTGTCCTTCAATTTTCTTTGCTCAGTAACACAGGTTACGTTTCTATATAAATCACTGATTACTTTCGGCTAAGCCGCTAAGCGCCATTATCTTCTTGGCTTCTCTGTAAAATTTCAAGAAGTTATTTAGCAGAATACATTGCTTATCAAATGTCTATTAGGTCTGTAAGGAAATTAGCCGGGACGTAGCTACCCCCCCCCCCCCCCCCAATAAAAAAAAAAGCTACAAGTACAACAAATCAAACGGCAGTAACCTGTTTGGGTGAAGCAAATCGCTTCTGTGTGCTTCCCAAAATAGTGTGCTTGGCACAACTGGTGCTTTCCAAAATAGTGTATTTAACCATGGAGAAAGGACCTCCATGATTTAACCTTGTTGGGGACGGACATGAAGGCCCAAGGTCTACTCTTGTCCCAACCTACATTCTCTCTAGCAACGGTCCACGTCGACAAAAAATAGTAACATAAGAAAAAGCCCAGCCACAGTCGTGCCGTTGTAAATCGTGGGCATGCGGGGAACAAGACATAAATAAACACAGTCTACGGCATAAATTAAGGGAACGCGCGTCGCCGTTGCCAGTCGCTGACAACCCCCCTTCGGCGGTCTTCCCTGGGGCTGAATTTTTTTTGTTTCGAGAAATTGCTGATGTGAGCCTAAATTTTCTGCGGCTGGTCATGGGTCGCATGCATTACTGCAACACCAGAATGGAGTTTACATGTATTACACATGGTGACTAGACGGAATCTTAATGTGTGGCGGATAAGCGTGATATACGGTGCACAACACGTGTGACTTTGAGGCACGCATGGTAAATAAAATAGGAAGAAGGTAATTAGTAATCTATAAAAAAAAGGAAGTGGAGTATGCACAACACATGTAGGCCCTAGTACTAGATTACATCATGGAGGTAATACCTCCATGATTACATATAACTTGATGTAACGGAGGTGATGTGCAATGACAATGTAAAGTATGTCAATATCCAAGTGAGGAAAATGTCGTGGGAAAACATTATTCTAAAAAAATTAGCGGAAGAGAATTTGTCAGAATCGTATCCAATTATATTGTAATTGGTTGCTTCCTATATCAAGTTGATCTTGTCACATGTGTCATTGGGCTTTCAGTAGCCAAAGTTGTAATTCAAGTATAGGGTAATGTGTGAGCTGTACGGGCCTTGCATAGAGAGGTTATACGTTCAGTCATGGACAAAAACTGTTTTCCTACGTACCTCCATGGTTCAGTCAAGTTAGACTTGTCACGTTTTCATAAGTTTATTTATCTCGAGGCCAAAGATCCTTCACTTTAAAAACTAATGAATGATACTGCAACATGGTCACAATGGTAGGCATGCAGTGTGAAATGTCAGTATTTTTGTTTCATAATCGATCTTGTTTTAAGCATGCACCATTGCAACTGTGTGTTGTACCTTGTCATAATAAACAGCAGTCAAATTTCTCACCGGTGTAGGCCTACATGTCTGCCAATAAAAATGTTCTTGAATGCAATCGAAATTTAACAAAGACCGAAGAAAAACCTATGAAAATGGGGGACAAAAATAAGGGGAAATTTGGGTTATTTTACCAGCGTCCTCCCGTCTTCAGACATGTCAGAGCACTCATCCTGTCCAAGGGCGGACCGCATACTATTTCCCTTCACTTCTGGTGAGAGATACCACGTCTCGGTCTTTGAAAATCCTCAAGTCACATCGAAGCTGAACCAGCTTTTGGTGCCCAAAATGACATGTCACTCTTAAGTATAATCCGTGAGGGATGCTTGGGGCTAAATTCGCGGTGTCTTCTTGTAATCTGCGGTGGGTTCTTGTTATCTACGGCCACATCATCAGCAGACTCGGCCTTCGGTCCACTAAATAACACACTGTGCATGGTGCATCATATCATAATTCCATGTTATGCAATTCACCGCACTGCGAGCGAAGCAGGGTACCGGACGCGATATGAGTTTAGGCACACCGAACACCACATGGGTTATTTTTGAGTTTCCTGGAGAGAAAACACGCGCAGTCATCTATGGCTGGATTTTAGACCCCTTCCCCGGTGGTCATATGTAGCGTTTGTTTGTTAACGGCGAGGTGAGGAAGAAACTGTTGCAGCTAGAGACAAGGTTACAAACGGTCGTCTGCTGCAAATTTTTCTCTAAGCTTCAAAACTCATCATCCTTGCACGACACTCGAAGGGAACTGAATTTCGTTCCAGAATGTAACTTTCCCAGGGTGAAGCTTTAATTACACGAAGTGGGTAGACCTAGCCTCCAAGTTATCTGCAAGTGTAGTGCCCTCGTTCTGTCCACCATACCGTGGAGAAAAAAAGATCAGCAAAAACAGCGGACTTTTACCCTCTCCGATCACTTCGCGCGGAGCACACGTTGCAGACACATGGCACAGCCGGTGTTTTTTCCTCACTCCTTGGCCGGCCTCTCAGCTCTTCGCAAGCGGCCCGTCATCGTCACCAGAGCAAAGTCAGCACTCGCGACGTCGAGGTCAAAGGGCGCGCAGAGTACCGACATGCGCACTGAGGCGGGCGCGCGATCCACCGATCAGGAGCGGTGATTGGACGGCCCTGCATTCGCGTCATCATCATTCTGATTACCCACCACCAGCGGACAGAGCGGAAATGTTTATTTAAATAGCGCCGACTTCTCTGCAGCGTTGGCGGTTGGTAAAGCACTGAAAATATATGTATGTCAGCACAGCAATCCAGGGGAACATGTGTGATGGGACAACTCTTATTTAATGGAGGATTCCCACAAATGTTTATTATTCACTTCTTAAAAAAGAAACAAACAACAAACCCAGAGACACTAAAGCCTAAAGAATGACGTCTGTCGCAGACTTGAACTGAAGTTCAGTCACCTCGTTCAATGGGTCATGCATTGTCTCTGAGCATCCATAGCGTTCCAAGTTATACATTTGAAGGCCTACTAAAAATTGAGTCAATTGTACGAACTTTACTGAATATAATGCAATCAAATACTGAACAAGTCAAACTGTCCGACTACTGATTATGCCTTTAGATTTCATTCAAGTTGTACTCCCCTATCCCTACAATGTACAAACGTAATTATGATGGTTTTATCATAATCTAGGGGTAATAAGCTTTCCATTGATATCTTGGATGCATTTCTCTGGTCATGCATCACTGACCCCCATTGTCGTGAAAATTATTTTAAAAAGTATAAAAAGTATAAAGCTTCTTGGAACAGCTTGTGAAATCAATTACCCATTGGAGACTGTTTAGACGCTGCTGGCAGCAGACCTACGCGCATGCTCAGAACTAGCAAAAAGGACCGTTATGTCTGCTGCCCCCAGTGTCTCAAAAGTCTCTCCTTGTTAGCTTGGCCTGGGCATCATTAGTTGAAAGAAATCCTGTTTTGTTTATGCTTTATGAAAACAAATCACGTTTTGTACTTCTATCAAGTTTAAAACTCCCTATACCATTTTTCTTACATGAAACCTGAATCCTCCAATATCCTCTGATTTCAAAGTGTTACAGCTGCATATAACCTAAATCCTCCAAAATCAACCAGCATCAGATTGGGCCTGATGACCTGGAGCCTCCGTTTTCCTCCAGAGGCAAAATCCTCTTATGCCCCCAATCCTGCAAAATCCTCCGATGCTTCAACTTCCAAAGACCCTCAATCCTCCAAATTCCTCCATTTGGCAAAGAGGATTCTGGAAGATTTGGGAAAGGTTAGGGTTAATTAATCATGCTTTCACAAGTACAATGTCCCTTGATCCCACTCAATCGCTCATAACGTTTTACACCAAACCGTCCCAAGTTTTTAAGTACCATTTTCAAAAAAATTAAAATGAAGGGAGTGATGCATGACCATAGAACTACATCCAAGATATCGATGGACAGCTTATTACCCCTATTATTAGAAAACCCTTACAATGGTCATAGTACATAAATTTGTCATATTTTCACTTTGTTTGGGGATACCTTTTGGGCGACATTCTGTATTGCTGACCAACTTTATCTGTAGATCTACTAGATATCGAGGCATACTTTTTTGCCCCGATATCTATTACACATTACCTTGAATTCTAACCCTTCATATACATTTGATTCTCAGTGCACCCCGCAGATGGAAAGATAACTTGCTGGAGATCTTTGCCAGAAGTATTTTGGTTAACAAGACACACGGGATTTATACCGTCTGCTCCACAAAGCTTTACTGTGGAGCGCGTCCTTGGCTACGTTGACTGTTCCTGTCGACATTTGCCAGCGCACGGCGTCCAATTCTCTTTTTTTTTTAGGCGGGAATTTGTTACTACTAATTCATACCAGGTTGAAACACAAACCCTCCATGTGTTGAAATGGGTCCGCGAGAAATAATACAAGCTACAGAATCGTGTTAGAATTTGACTACTCGTTTAGAAAATATTACTCTGGGTGTCAATTTAAGTTCGGTAAATCGTGAATTATGAACAGTGGCGTAACTACGTCATTCACGTCAACTTCCCATCAAAATCTGTCGAGGCCACATCACCTATAACTTCAAAATTTGTCGAGTGTAATATAAACTCATTAGGACAGGCATCTCGAGAAAATAAACAACATGACACGGTAATTTCGCATGTAGTTCATATCACAACATGCCATGTTGGATTTGGCATAGAGCTATATGACGCGTCCATTTTAAAGGAAACATGCTTCTCAAACTGGCCGGATCACATTTTATTTCATAAATAAATTCATTTATATGTATTAAATGTGAATTAAGAGCCAAACTGGTTCACGTGAAGTTTTAGTGTGATTATTTGCCGACCAAAAATTGACCCCCCCTTTTTGGAATTTGTTGAGACTCAAATTGAGGGCGCTGTTCATGACGTAGACCGAGGCACCGAAATTCATGGATCGACTGGACACGTACACTAGGTCTACACGTGCAATTTCGTAAGTTGCAACAACTAACATCGAACTTACCCTGATTTTCTCCCTTTTAGCGAAGGCTCCTCGGGGAATGGGCCGTTTAACTGCTTTCGCCTGTACCTTACTCACATCTGGGAACTTTGTTGGGATGGCAGTGGACTTGAGCATATTTTAAATGGTCATCCCATGATTTGAAAATACCAGTATCGAAACACGACGGCTCAAAGTGGTCGCTACATAACGCGCTTGTCACCTTCACTTTCGCCGTCCAAATTCTCCGATATTTCGCATCAGTTGGAAATAAAGGAAGGCTTACTCCAGCCTTCGTTGTTTTGCTGCACCCAGCAGCCACACACTTTGTCGGCATGGCCGAAAAACGCTATATTTTGCTTAGATTTTGGACGAAGAATGTACACTCAATGCATACGCGTGATGAATGGGGCCGGCTCGAGCAGAATATGTAATGTGCCTCGATCTACGTCACACACTTATGTTAATGAGGGTCCCACTCAGGGGGCGGAGTAGCTTGGACAAACATTTTCAAGAATTTTTTTCTCATATTTAATCTGGGAAATAATTGTCTCTGGACACAAAATATCATTGTCAAGATAATACTTTATTGTTTTAAGCAGGAATAATGCAAAATAAATCCTAAATCATGTTTCCTTTAACTGCCTTTTTCACAAGTTAATTCCCAGGTAACTAACTCATGATTTCAAATGCATGTCTAATATTTCTGGTAATCGATTTTCAGCCATTTTTTAAAGCTTTACTGAAAAGTAGCCAAATTCTAACCTTTAAACTTTAACCCTAACCTTTAAAATATAGTTAACAATGAACATCATACATAATATAACTCGAAAGTGACCAGAATGATCAGAAATCTATGCCTGCATGGTTCGACAAAGATGGAAGTCTTGCGATTTTACCTTTTTGCCGGTTCGAATATTCGAAAAAAATATATATGCACGTACTCTGATGCTATTTTAATAGAAAAGTTACGGGGCTTAGCAGTGTCAAATGCCTCATTTTTGAGGACGTTAACTTCTGTGGACGGAGGTTTTTGTTCCCATCTCAGTAAAACCCTTGACACTTACAAAATAATTACTGTATGAAAAGAACACTAGCTGGAGTTTGGTTTCTTGTTATCAGAACGTTACACGTATATCCGTTAATAATATACAACAGGCGCATGCAAAAGTGTCGATCGGGTGGTCCAACCCAATTTTGAAGAATCGAATACTAAATTATTCGAAAATGAACAGCCCTATCATTTTACGTGACTTTGACGTTACTTCCTGTTTTTTTACATCGGCGTGAGATCTACAGCGGCTGGCCGACTTTGCGGTCGTGTCAAGCCCGGCTCCCTAAAGTTATCCGCAATTATCAAAATTTACAATGACAGTGCATGGAGACATGCACTTATTTTAAGTAATTTGGGCGCACCACTTTTATTTGATTACCACCCGCAACCGGCAGATCTGGCTTCTCGCAACCGGCAGAAAAAAATACTGTTAGAATGACTCGATCTTGTCATGCCACAGGTTTCTATTTTCCACAGGTAACCGGTCCCAGCAAACCCGGGCCGTAACCCACCAAACTAGGCTCATAATTCATAAACTTACAATTGTTTTTTAGTAAGTCTGTTCACTTTTCCGCCATGTGAACCTTGGGGTATACACCTGTACTGTTCAGTGGTATGGCCAAGCCTTTTTGAATAGCAAGTTAACCAACCTGGGATAATTGTGTAAATAAGCTGTCCTGAGGAAGAGCCTGCATCCAAATAATTCAGTTTGGGGTGCCAAAAAGAAATGTGGAGTGCTGTGGCCTTGAGGCTTAGTGTACCGAACTCAAGATCTCAGTGATACTGCAGATTGTGGGTTCGAGACCGGCTGGGGTCATGGTGCGTGTGTCCTTGAGCAAGGCATTTTGTCACAAGTTGCTTCTCTCTACCCAGGAGTAAATTGCGTACATGTGAGGGCAGTTATGTGTTTGATTAGCCCATGGGCTGTATACTCCTCAGGGAGTTGAGAATGCTTCAGGAATGATTAATAGCCCGATGAGCAGGGGTAATAATATTGTAAGCACTGTGATATAGTTTACTATGTTTGTTGAGCGTTCTTAAATGCCGGTTATTATTATTACTATTATTATTATACGCACGTGTTCATCAATCATCAAGATCAACAGCTGGAAGTTGAGTTGTACCCAAATTGTATATGGATGGGGGGATCTTACGTCGCCAAAACCAATAAGGTCTTGACATGGCAAAGTGCAGGTATAGGACGGTTTAAAGGTAAAGCAAGCTGACAAGAACTTGTAAGCAGGTTCATTCAACATATACATGAAATAACAAACCCGGAAAGTTTAGCTCAATCCGTCGTCTGTCGCGAGGAAACCGTCACTCTTCTAACAGTGGTTTTGTGCATGATGTTCATATGTGCTCATTTCGATTTTTAACACCAACACAAGCCACAGCTTTTTTGGACGTCTTTTGAAACTTTGTTTTCTCGATGACAGCATTTCAAACGTAAATATTTTCTCGGGAGGATTCGTACTGGTATCATCTTTACAAAGAATCGTTCAGATTGAAACGAAATTCTGTAATTGATCATTACCAAAGGTATTTTATGCCTTAAAGTTTTATTATAGTAATTCATTTACATTATTTATTCATTTACATTACAAGCTTCTATAAATCATTGTTAAAACCAACCAGGAATGCTGCACTCGAAGTATAAGTACATTATATCGAAACCAAAACCAAACCTCTAAAATAGTTTTAAATGTAAATACTAACAACAACAAAATAGTAAACTTAAATAAATGATAGGGCTCAAGATAAATCCACAAAATTCGACCAAATGTCTAAAGTTCAATCCAAATCAAACATTCTCAAAATCAATCATAGGTATTAAGCAGAATCTACAGCCAAATGAATACAATAGCGTTAAAATGGACAACGACTTCAGTCAGTCAATAAAAATAAAATTCAACTTGAGAAGGACCCCACAATAAGTTTATTAAAATAAACACTATTTTTCAGGTCATCTCATGTAAGATCGGTTGTATTGTGCTTCCGTTTAGGCTCTTTTTAAAACAAACATGAAATTCAAATACTGTTGCTTGAAGTTGCACCAAAGTAACTTCTTCAATCTTTTTTTTTGGTAGCACTGTACATGAAGTGGCTTTTAGCCGGGGGCGAACTTGCATAAAAAAAGTTCAAATACCCAGTGCCCAGCATTTCTTTGAAATGTAGCATGTAGTTAATATACAAAATAAAGCCTGGTTATTGTACATACTGTTCTCATTTACAAGTTACAAATTGAACCTTCCAGGTGGTTAAGTAATTATGGTTTCATATTATGCCCCCTAAAGAAATCAATTAAGGATTTTTATTGGCACCAGCTGAATTGTGGGAAGCATGAGCTGAACGTTTATTCCACCTTTCATTGCGTGCACATTTGAGTGCGCCACCAAAGTTAGCTAGGTTAGGAATGGGGATGGGGGTGGCAGCACACGGGGGCGGGGGGGCCGGGGGGGGGGGGGGGGGGGGGTTCACAAATACCGCCTGGTTGAGACGTCACAATGCCAATGGTCAAAAGGCATTGTGGGAAGGAAACGGGAGCGATGTTTGTGTCTTTTTCCTTCCCACCACGTCTCAAGCAGGCGGTATTTGCGATAGGCCTGAGTACTGGGGTTTTATAAAACTTGTTTTATTATTATAAATACAGGTTTTTGGGACATTTTCAAAATAGCATTTCTTAGCACGTGCACTCAGCATGCTCAGGATGTCAGATACAGGTCTATTTAGTCTCAAAGCAGCGGGAAAAGATTTTATTTTTCTTTCAGTAAAAAACATAAAGCAAGTTCGGGTGCGAACTAGAATTCGACCATTAGTCAATCTCTCCTTACCAACCCGCATGCGCAAAATGCCGTCCGCTCGAACGGCTCTAGTCGAACTATATGAAAAGATGGCGACCGTATCACGTCACTGGTTCTCCCTCTCCGTGTTTTTGTTTTCTTATGCAAAGAGCTATTGATAACCAGCGATGCAACCGTGCCCTCCCCCCCACCCCCACCCCCACCCCCACCCCCACCCCCACCCCCCCCCCCCCCCCCCCCGGGCCGGGTCTGGTTCCAAATAGTCGACTAGAGTAGTCCAACCATCCTGCGTTCGAGTGACGTTAGTCGAACTATAGTTAACTCATGGTTAACTATAACTAGCTCGCGCCCGAACTTGCTCATCGGTGCTGGTAAGTGAGGGCGCCAGACAACTTTTTCATATTTGTAAAATGCAAAACGTCAAGTAGTCACACTCAGCAGAGGCCTTTTGCGTGATCTGCAAAAACATTATCCATTTCAAAAGTTTCAATGCACAAGTATCAGGTAACTGCACATATCTTACCGTTAGATTGAGGAACACTACCGATGGCATAATGCTCATGAGCTGGCTAGGCTAGATGTTTCCAGAGAATGCTTTGGCGACTTCAAAATTCCGCTTTGAGATCGTGTCAGAAATTAAATTTACAATTTCGCGGTTTCATTTTAATGGCGAATCTGAATAGCGCCCTCTGTAAAGTGACACTTAAGGCGCCCTCTGTTGTTCACCGGTGACTAATCATTTTGCGTGCGATCATCAACATGGCGGCTCCGTTGCTTTCTGAGCCCCAACCTGGCGGATTTGTCTTTGAAAATACCAGACGGTGAGCTTGCATTTGATTTTGTTATCCAGTTTATTCAAGAGAGAGGGAACCCATGTGTGTGTTCTTAAACTTTCGGTTCTTCACCGTTGTTGATGACCTGAAACGCTTTTCCGATTGTGTTGTTCGGTTGTGATGTTTAAAAATGCCATTGAATGATTGATGATTGATTGATTGCTGTATTTGCACATTTTGTGATTGTTCATTTTGCTGAAGATTGCTCCTACAACTACATTAGTGACTCAAAATTAGAGTTCTGGGTGGCCTTCATGACTAGATTTTTTTATAAAATTGAATATAATGGACTACTCGGATTGTATAAGGTTGAAATGAAATTTGGGTTTTAAATGTGAAAAAAATCTGACCAGAAGTACAAAATTCTCACTTTTTTCATTGAGTTTTTGCGATATCGTAGTTCATCGACTGTTAATAGCTAGATCCCAATCATTCCAAGGACGGCAATATGCATTTTAATCTGAGCAAAGGGAACCCCCAAAACCATTCAGTAGATACAACAGCGATTCTCATTATTGGTCATTTTTCTAATTTTAAGTCACTAGTGAATGGTTCGCCATATATTCGCCAATCACAGTCAGTATCGGATGGCAAGGCTTTCGTGCTTGCATATTTAATGAGCTCCTTCGAATAGGTGACTTCAACTATTTTCTTCAGCCAATAGGAACGCACACTTATCTCAAGCAGGGTGCTAACTTGTTTATTCATAAAATAACATTTGTGAAAGCATGAATGGTAGGCAGTTATTGCAATGGTATAAAAATGGAGTGCTTGATTTAATAGTTGCACTTACAAGCCTAACATTTGTTTTTTAAAATAGGTGTCGTAAAGTATACTACCACTAAAATTATGAAAGATTTCTTATGTGAAACTGATGAATTTAAAATCATTCAGTCTTCAGGCCTAAAATGGCTTCTGAAATTGTGAAATTCTGTAATGTTCTAGGACTTTCAGGAATTTCTTGGTGAAATGTCTAACAATAAATTTTATAGAAATGAGCAATCAAAGGTCAACAAATCCTGCAAAAAGGCCCAGTCATTTTTAAAAAATATGAATTGGCTGGCTTTAATTCACACATTGGGCAAAGTAAAAAACATGTTTAGCGTCCCGACCTGCTTCCTTTTTGGGGGCTGCCTGGATTTAAAAAAAAAAATTTACTAGTTGAAAATGAGGTTAAAAAACCCCCAAAAATGTCAACCGATTCATCGGAAAATAAAATACAAGCTTTATACTAAAACTATTAAAACCACTGTAAACATGTTCAATTCTCTTGTCCGGCATGTCTCTTTCATTTTTGTGTCTTTGAACAGTTGAAAAACCTACGGTTGTCGGAAATTTAAAAAAGAATGGCAGCCATCTTGAAAATAAAAAAATTAAAAGCTGCTCCTTACTTTTTTTACAAAACCAGGATGCTAAACATGTTTTTAAAGATTTTTCTAAAATTCCAAATCTTAAGCAAATGGCAACATATCGTTGCATGTGCGGTTGTAAGCAGTACCAAGGTATTGGAGGGATTCCAGTTACAGAATTGTCATTCTTGGTCTGTTTCCTTTGACATATTTGAGATTTTTGTTGTTGTTGTTGCAGAAATGCCCTGCTTGAAAGAAGTGGGCTGAAAGCTCCAAAGGGAGTGAAGACAGGAACCACAATAGCTGGTCTCATCTTCAAGGTGGGTATACCGCCCTATTTTTGTGACAGTTTTTGAGTGCACCTAAAATACACACGCCCATATAAAAATCCTGTGTGCACCTTTAATACAGACAGACACATATAAACTAACGTGGGAGAAATTTTTCAATTTTTTGCAGGAGCCCTAACTCTCGTCACAAAATTTTCTGCCCCAACATTTCATATTTTATCTTGACATGGCCATGTACCCGTAGGTTGGGTTCAATTTCTTGAAATCTCACTCAAAATGGTGGAATTTTACGAAAATATCGCTGACCAAGACCACAGGTTTCACCACTCCAGAGTCTGACATCGTTTGTTGTCAACAGAGGGCGCCTTAACTCCACTTATCAAATTTGAAATTCCCAAGATTCATCCAGTAAAATTCCCAAGAATTCCCAAGGCAATGGCAAACACTGTACAAATGCATTTAACAGCGCTGGAATAAGCACTTTGCGCATGTGCAATCCATATTTTTCCACCAAAATTCCCAAGATCTTGGGAAAAATCCCAAGGAGTGGCCACTGGTCAATGATGTTAAAGCGCCCTCTGTAATTTAACCCCTTCTGTGTAGCTGTTATTAACCAGTTCGTGTCGGAGGACGTGTTAACACGATCTGGCTGTTTTTATACACGGGCACGGCTGACGGGTTAAAACGTCAAGCTTGCCTCGACTCGCCTCCGGGTGACGTCTCAACATGCTAATCCCTCATTTGTTTTGTACACACACACACACACAAAGTCAGAGAAGTCTGTGGAGGCGGACTGTGTGTTGAACTTGACTCGGCTGCTGTTCACAACCTGTTCTACAATTTATGCTCCGGTGAGCGCACCCGGAGTATTGAAATATATGAGGTTTCGGCAAGAAATATTGTACAAATACCGTTGAAATGACTCTTGCAAATCAGTATTTGTGGCGTTTGGCTGTATATCAGAAGTTGGCTGCTATATTTTGCCTTTTTTGAAAATAGATATTTTCGGCAAAAATAATTCCGGCGCGAACTGGGTGCTGGTATGCCAAGACCAGCTCGTGCAGCCAAGCGTAATGCACACAGTAGGCAAACAATGGATTGAATACATGTACAACCGGCCAGGTGGTCTTTGGCCGTATTCAGTGGGTTAATTCAAACCTTATTGTCTTTGTCAGGACGGCGTCATTCTTGGTGCAGATACCCGGGCAACAGAGGACACAATCGTCGCTGATAAGAACTGCTCCAAGATCCACTACTTGGCGCCAAACATTTAGTAAGTCATCAAAATATGCGTTGTGCATGGTGGAGCTGGCATCTGCACGTGCATGGAGATTCCTATTGTTGCATTGCTATTTTAGGCAACTTCTGCTTCTGAAGTCGGCGAGCTCTTTCACGCGCTTATTGCTTACCGTCTCTGTGGAATGGAGAAAGCTTCTGTTTTAGGCTAAATCCTTGTGTCCGGCTGTTATTGATAGGGGGTATGCCAAGAATAAACGCACACAATAGGCACAACACTGAATAAAGTGGTGCCTTTCATGTGAATAAAAACCTTGTTGAAAAAGTTACATCTATTCAAGAGCAATATAGTTGAAACATGAATGGATTGAGTACACGTAGGAATGCGCATATAGATGACAACCGGCAGCTATGGCCAACGTCTGTATTCAAGAGATGAACAGAAAAGCATGTGCTTAGCAAATTCAATATATGGGTTTTTTTGCCCTCATCGACGTATTTCATGAACACTGTACACTCGGGTGGGACTTGAACCCACGACCTCCTGCTTTCTAGTGCAGACGTCTTACCACTCGACCACCGAGCTTGCTGGAGTCGGCTGGTTGGTTCAAATCTGATATAGCAACGGGTACCGCGACCAAACTATTCATAAGATGGAATTTCAATATATGGGGTTTTGCCCTTCACCGATGTATTTCATCAACACTGTATACTCAGTGTTGTTCCGAGGGGTGCTTAGCATGAAATAAAATTGGGCCCAGAGTTGGTTATGTGACATTGATACTCAATAAGTACCCAAAATGGTTCACAGGGTTTTCAGTTTTATGGTACTCACATTGTAATGAAATGAAGTCCTTAAATGAGTATTTCTTGGGTTTTTTTTCAGCTGTTGCGGAGCCGGCACTGCGGCAGACACGGAGGTGACCACACAACTGATCTCCTCCAACCTGGAGCTTCACAGCCTGTCCACGGGGAGGGAGGCACGCGTCGTCACCGCCAATCGTCTGCTCAAACAGAAGCTCTTCAGGTAGGGTGCAGGGGAAGGGGCGCGGCGTATGTTAAAAGGGGGATGATTTTGGGTTGGTTTTTTTTTCTTAAGATTGGGCTGGGCTGAATTTCATGGATCTGCTAAGCCGAAAATATTGCTGAGGAAAGTTGTATGCAAAATAGAACCGGGAACCAGGCATGAACGATACACATTGCATGCAGTTTTGGCTGGTATCCTGCCGAGACAAAATTGCCCCTGGATTATTACTTGTAAGTTTTGAAGTGATCTATAATCATTCGGGAATTAACCACGCCCTGTAGACGACCCTATTGAATTTTGTGAGATAAATTTTATTTGTCTTTTAATTCAGATTATCAGGCCTTGAATTTGGTAATTTTTAGGGCAAGGCCACTTTGGCCTTGAATAAAGCAAAATTATGGAGGGCACCAAGGCCAAATTATATCTGCAGAAAGGACACGGAGGGCGCGGCACTGTTGATTTTTTCCGTTCAAAACGTATTTAACTAAGAGTAAGAGTAAGACTATGAGGCCAAAAACATACTTCTTCCGATCACATGGGTATTCAATTATATGTGAATTTCAGCCTAAACTATTTCCGTTTACGCTACGAAAGCTATAACAAAAAATTGCCAAAAAAAATTATCAAAACTTGCCTTAATTAATGTCAAAAATATTTACGGTCGATAATTCTTAAAAATCATGGAGAATTTAGGTCGTACACATCACTATGCACAACGCTAACCATAACGCTAACCACGATGGGAAACTGGCCAACACTGTCCGTTTATCCATGGAGAAATAAATTTCTCCATGGTTTATCGTACGTTGGTAAGCGTGCGTGATGCACTTTGTGTGGCGGGCGAAACCTCGTGTTGCGGCAGGAAATGTCGGGGAAACACGCTGCGGTGTACAAGCGGTACAACCTCAAAATAAATTCATGAACACGGAAAATGCATACACAGACAAAATAGATCAAGTTCTGTGAATTAACGTGCAGAAATCTTCTTTCTCTATCTATTTTTTGGGCCTAATTATTCATCGAAACTTTTGACAATCGGAACACCGCGTGTTGTGACCAAAGTTCATGAAGTTACTGTATGTATGTAGCGCACCGAAGGCGTGCTTCATAGCGCCGCCTACAAGAGCGCGTTTCCTCGTACATGAACATCGATGCGTATTGTGAGGCGCACACGTGCAAGTACTGAGAAAAAGAAAGTCAGTTGACTGCACGTAAACGTACATGTACATACTCCTGCTGATTTGTGTGTACGTACGAATACACACATTTAATCTTGCGGTGGGGGTGTTGATGCTTGAAGTATCGGCACACTCCGAAACTGGACCAGATTAATAGTTTGTGTGCATGTACTGTGATTCTGTACGCGCGATCGCCAACGTGTTGTGCAGCGAGATTTTATGAAGGGCGCATGACATCGAAAAAACAAATGATATGAAGGATTGTACTTGTATTGGCTGTGTTTTTGCAAAAAGGGCACGACGGCCAAGGTAAATTTGGGGCAAGGCAAAACTGGCCGTGAAGACGGAGATTTTGTGTGGGGCACCTCGGCCAGTAAGAAGGCAACGACGGCACTGGCCGTCGTGGCCGTCGTTTATTTCAAGCCCTGGATTATAGCTAATGTGACTGTACAATATTTCATAACCTGCGTTCACTGGATTCTACAGCGATAGGTATGTTAACTGACAGAAATTTTGAAATTTGATTTTCAGGTACCAGGGCCATATCGGTGCGGCCTTAGTCCTAGGTGGGGTGGACATCAAGGGCCCCCATCTATACAACATCTACCCCCACGGCTCCTCCAACAAGCTCCCTTTTGCCACCATGGGGTCGGGATCACTGGCTGCCATGGCCATGTTTGAGGACAAGTACAAGCCAGACATGGAGGTAAGGGGATGATTATTTAATGTCAATCGGCTCACTGTGGCTTTGATATATTCCAATAGACTGATCCTATTAAGCTCTGCCCCTTTGATCCATTGACTAATGTCCAATGCATGACTGACTTGACCGAGTGCAGGCTTAGATCAAGACTCCCTGGTTTAATGTACTCCCGATCTTACTCGTTTAGGGAAGGCAGACGAAAAATCCTACGGGAGTGCAGGTTTTTGAACGAGACCCCCTGGTTTAATTTACTCCTGTAAATGCACTTAATAAAAAGCCGATATTATTATTACAATTTTTATTACAGGAGGAAGAAGCAAAACAGCTGGTGCGTGATGCGATCGCAGCCGGCATCTTCAACGACTTGGGCTCGGGCACCAACGTGGACCTGTGCGTCATCAAGAAGGACAAGGTGGACTACCTCCGACCCTACGACATGGCCAACATCAAAGGAGTCAGGTGAGGATGAACGACTAAATTAGTGCGCAAAACCGGAATTGTCAAAATAGGGTACTTGCGACTTGTACTGCATCTCATGATTTTCAGCTTCATTTTGCAAAGCAAGGGTGTACTTGCTTTAACTCTTCCGCTACGGCGCGCCGCGAAAAAAGCCTATTCCTGCCGGCAAGCCGCTCAGAGCGGCTCATTGTAAACATTCTGTAAAACAATTACGTCACAGCCCCTATTATAATACCGTAGTGAAAGAGTTAAGGGTCTGCAAAACTTGACCTTGTGGGCATAATTGCAAACCTGGATTCATTAAGTACATTGTCTGGTTGTAAATAATGGGGTGCTGGTATGCCAATAGCGACTTGTGAAGCCAAGTGTAATGCAAACAATAGATTGAGTATGCGCAGGAATGTGCATATAGACAAAAACCGGCCAGGTGGTCTTTTTCAAACCGCAGCCATGGCCGTCGTCTAAGTGCAAAGAAGTAGAGTATGCCACGTGTTGCTTCACACACTGTCCATGTATTTTATACCCAGAAGTTAACGACGATGGCGGGTAACAGTGAGTACCCCCAATAATGGTGTCGCCGCAGTCCCCCCCTCATTTGCTTAAAAATACGGCCGATTGAAATAGTTTAAACATTTTAAAAAAAAACATCATTCTGTCTGCAGGCAAGGTGATTACCGCTACAAGCGAGGCACCACTGGTATCCTGACCAAGACGGTGACCCCGCTGGAGTACGATGTCGTGGAGACCATGGAAGTGTCGTGATCCCCTTATTGCCAGCTGTTGATTCACTTTTAAAGAACGGGGACCAATTTCATGGAGCTGTTTAGCAAAAATGTGACCCTCTCTAAAAAAAAAGGGTATTATGTCGCACTATCTGAAGCAGGCGAAAAAATCTTTACATGCGTGATTTTTTTTTGTTGGTTTGTTGGCTTCTATTATATCTATTTTCAGAAACATAAAAAAAATGTTGATAGAAATTACCTCTTAATTATTTCTTTGCACTTTTTATGTTTAACTGGCTAAAACGCACTTCTCTTAAATTGGAAAATATGAGTATACAAATGTCAAGATATCTCGAGAACACAAAAATACCACAGGGGTCAAACCTACACCAAATCAAAGCTTAGGATGTGACAAATTCAACGACATAATCCCCATTTTTGTAGAGCTGCTCACAAATGGTTGTACTAACTAAAGCAGACAAAACATTTGCTAACCTTCGAGGGTGCATGGAGATTTTGGTAGTAAAAACACGTGTGCGCTTAGCGGCACCATGAAATTAACCCAACCATATTTGAGTTGAGCATTTGCGTACAGGGATGTGATTATTAAGATATAATTGCACACTTAACCTTCAAAGATGTGTTGCCAAATTTATGTTATAGCTCAGTGCACCTTTTTTTCTTCGATGGGTGAAAACTTGGAAAGAGTTCCATATCCGGACATCACTTATACCTCGTGCACAAAGTCTATGTATTTTCAAAGAATAAGTTGAAAAATTGTCCCTCCTAAATTCGTGTTTCTTCATCAGATTTACACTTTTTGGTAGGTTTTAAGTCATATTAAGGGAAAATAAGTGATGTCCGGATATGGAACTCTTTCCGAAAACTTGTGATTGCTTGAATGGACCTTGTGCATAGAAACCATGCCTCGGCGGAACATGATGTATCAAAACTACAAAGCCCTTTTATTAAAATGGAATTACATTTTGCACAGGTAATTATCATACATATATGTATCCTCATCTGCAAACTTGATTTTTTGTGAATGTAGAATGGTTCCATTAAAACATAGAGCGGAGCTGTAATGGCGTTTTTCTTTTGTAAACAAGTTTGACAATATGACAAAAATAAACAAAAAGACTTCATCTCTGTTGTCTGACTCCCACAAACAATTTCAATATTCCAATTCCCTGTAAAGACTGCATACAAGTACTTCACAGCACACCTATTGTATGGAGTCAATTCTGACTCCAGATTTGAATTTTTTTTCATATTTAAACTTTTATACACCTCTTCAGTAAAATTAGACAGTGTACTGAAAAGTCCTGATAATTACATAACTGGACGAAACAGGTTTCACATTCAGAGTACATATTACCAGGGTTGATAAAAATCATGATAAAACAATTTTAAATCATTTTTTTTTACCATTGGCATAAAACATGTTTCAAATAAGTCAATTTAAATGACCATCATTGAAAGTCAAGTATAACCACACACAATTGTGCTGAAATCCCTTTCATTGATCGTATTCTTTTCTAAAATACAAAGTTTGTCTTAAAATCTGTTACAGCATCACCATCATACTGCACATTTCTCATCTAAGTTGATAACAGGAAACCCCCCCCCCCCAATACACACAACCATGTTGGAATAAAACTAATGCAGCCACCATATATTTTTTAACGCACTGTTGATAGGCGCATTACAACATGCATGAGTTATTTAAACCTATATCATACAGTACATTACACACACGCAATGTACACAAGATAAATGTAGTACACTGTTTCAGGAAACTGGCCTTATACATCCCTTTAGAGTGAGTATAAGCGATTTAAAGTTGATGACAGTTGGGTTTGAATAACAGGAAAAATAAAATCAAAACGTGATTTTTTTCCGGTGATTTAAATCCTGATTTAAATCAAACAACCCTGACATATACATTCAGTTTGGGGGGCTCGCCTCTCACCAATGTGGCCCGGGTTCAATTCCCGGCTCAGACCATATGTGAGGAGGGTTTTTCCCAGGGTCCTCCGGCTTTCCTCCCTCCGGAAAAATCAAACACTTTCGATCTCTGGCTGTGCTCCATAGTCATATATGGGTCGACCACGTTGCAGCTGCGTCCTTCGCAATTCAGCATCCCAGCTGTGAGTAAGGATGATTAGCCTCCCAAATTATTATTATTAGCTGGGACGGTTACTTAGGCCAATAGGTGCTGCACACTAATTAAGGTTTAATCGGACATCGGATCGGGCCGATGTTTGGCAATATCGGCAAAACATCGGATCGGCAAAATTTGTAAGGTTTAACCGATGACGAACCGATGTTCGGCAATGTCAATTAGCAAACTTTATACTCAATTTAATCATACACAAATGTCATGTTTTTTTTTATTAGAGCGCGAGTAAAAACGATGTTTTATTTGTGTGTGAAAAATGAACAGTTTTATGCTGTGATGTATTATCATACCGGTGTAAATAACTCCGAGCTCCGCGTCTATGCGATCCGCGCTATCTGCACCGCATGCGTGAAAACTCAGTGCCCGAAGACAACGAAGCTAGCAGTCAGTGCATGACTGTACTGGTCTACTGAACGTCATGAACGGAGTCGGGGAACTGCACTGTGTGAAGCCACGACGCGTTGTGGACTTTAGTTCAGCCGATCACATGTCTCTTGCATGCACAGCATTGGCGATATGTGTGCACCGCGTACCGTGTAATGTTATATACAGCGTGAATACAAAAATACCCTGGAAAAAAGACCAGCATAGACGCCCTAATGGGGAATTCCCTTCACGTGTGCCAATTTTGCTGGACTGAAGATTGAATTGAATTGAAATCACTGCGAGTTCGGCGTCGTATTTTTACGACCGCAGATTTGTCTACGTACATGTAAATAAATGCCTGGATTAGTTTTGCCCATTGTCCTAATTTGTTCTCCATTTCAACTTCTATCCAACAACCAGCAGTGTTCAAATAAAATTTAATAGGGTCGGTTGGTAGGCATAACATGTTAATTTTCTACCTCCATGCTAAAGTAAAGGTGAGAATAATTAACGCAATACCTGTGTTAGAGGGGTCCCGAAACGAAGTACATGTACACATTTTGAGATGCTTTGTGAGACATATGCCTGATGAATTTTATGTGATACGAGCATGGCAAAGTGGAAAATAAAATTTACGTATTGTAAAAATAATCTGCTTCCTTCCTATTTCTTTAAAACTGTAAACTTGTATGGTTAAGTCAAAACTCTCGTGTTGTGAATAATCGACCTTTTTTATTCAGAACAAAGATAGATACATGATTGATAGCCTATTAATCAGCAAAAGCAATAAACTAAACAAAATAAATATGAAACTGCGATCACCATATCACAAACTGCACGCACAGAGTGCCGCGATACGAAAGCAGTCCATGCCGTACAACGCGCGGGCGTGCCCGGCCAACTGACGGCTCCATGCACGGTGCGTCACCGTAACACGTTGGCGAAACGTGGAATTATCCACACAGCCGTTTATCACGCACATCACTCAACCACTGGTCCACTTCTTGTCGCAATTTGTTTTGATTAAAACACACCCTGATTTTGACTATCCTTGTTGGTCCGATTCTTTGTTAGTTTTCGCCGGGATTTTATGAACAAATCTTGTCGAGTGGGCCTACGAAGTTCTAGAATCTTTTAGTAATTTTTGCCTCCAAAGCATGCCTGTCATGGTGTTGCATGAATAAACACCCCCCAACAACGGACCCGCTCTGCGCAATGCGCAGGCGCAGACGTTTTTTCCCCATGATCGAGCCTGTACTTATTTTGCCGCATGCGCACGTACTCCCGGCCGAACATCGACAAGATGTACACGATCTTTGAGTTACGCATAGTTTCACATGTCGGCAAGTACCGCTACTATATGGGAATTCCGGACGCCCGGTCGGCAATTCCTACTATTATGATCGGAAATCGGTATCGTAGAATTAATTTGTCTTCCTCTACCTAATAACATTTTATGGCTTTCGAAAATAGGGTGACCCGAACTGAAGGCATTTTTTTGTTTGGCCCAATTTATTACTGTGTTAAGGGAGTCGTGGTTTGTCTTGCGTATGTCACTGTTGGTTGGGCGCAATCGGTCGATGTGCGCGATCGGTCGATCGTGCTGCGCTATCAGTCGATTCTGACGGATATCTTGGACTTTACTTACCTTTCAAAAAAATCCTCTAAAGCCGTGAATTAGAAAGAAAATGTGTTCGACTGGTGGCAGCGCGATCGGTCCATAGCGTCACAATCTACCGATAGCGCAGCACGATCTACCGATAGCGCAGCACGATTTTTTGACGTTTTTGATGGCATTGTTTATGTCGATTAAAAACATCGGATCGGATCGGACATCGGCCGATGTTAAAAAAAAAACATCGGCCATCGGATCGGCAGGCAAATCCAACATCGGTTGAACCTTAACACTAATCCAATATCAGACCACCAACTTCTTCAATTTTGAGGGAAACCTTGCCATATTCCTGATTTAAAACCCAGACGGCACGTGTTCAGTCGTCCATCCACATTCAATACAACTTGCCCATTGGACACTCCTTCGGTCGTAGATTTTGCGTGGTCTCAGCCGAATTGTAAGAAATGTGATTTAAAAAGCTGTATTTACGCGATTCTACATCGATTGGTCAATGGGAGACTTGAGACATTGGCTACAGCAAACATACTGGTCCTTTTTGCTAGTTCTGAGCATGCGCATGACTGGTGAGAACAATGGAAAAGGACCGGTATGTCTGCTGCCACCACACGTTTCAAAAGTCCAACACGTAGCGAGCAAGTGTATTAGGTCTGAAAATTGGGATAATTTCTCTGGTATCTATTGAAGATTTTAGGGCTGTGCGTTCATGGGTAATTTTGGATCCGGGTACCCGAACGCGTTGGCGACCACATTATTGATACTTTTCATTCACTGCATTTTTGTTGACGCATTGTTTTCAAAACACTGCCAGACGGTTCGGGTCTTTCGAGTCGGAACAGAGTTTGAAATGGATCGAATTGTCTTTATTTATTTATTTATTAATTTTTTATTTTTTTGGTATGAAACCTTACATTGAATTTTTCACCGTAAGTTTCGGGTACCCGAACCGGAAAAATGGAACCGGATATTGACGCCGGGTATCCGGATACCCGGCACAGGCCTACAAGATTTATCCTCTATTTAGATCTGGACCCAGGAAAACTGTAAGGGTGGTGGGGCTGTCTACCTAAAATGTGGCCAACCCCACCACCTCTGTTGTAGCCCTTTACCTAGAGTGGCTTTTAGCCTTGTATTTGGCGACTGCCATAAAAACAAAAAGCATTGTGGATGGCAAAATGCAGTTGATCACACAAGCCGATGAAGTATCCTACACTCCAACCAAATGCAAAATCTCACAAATCTCACCACCTAATCATTGGAATCATCACTTTCGTCACTATCACTCACGGCATACCCACCAAGAAGACTCAGTCCCACCGACTTGGCTTTCGGTCTGGCACCCCGACCCCCGCCAGCATTCATCCTCTTGCCGAGACCCTCCTGTATACTCCTGGAGATCATGTCACTGTCCGATTCCGGGGCATCATTGGCATGGGGATCACTGCCCTGGTGATTGTTACCTTGGTGATCATCACAGTCGCCCTGGTGAACAGAGCTCTGGGTTACACCTTGTGCCGATTGGCTAGAAGCCGAGATCTGGCTCACGGTTGCCGTGTCTATTTTCACCTCCCCACTTCCCAAACTAGATATAGGCTTCAGAGTCGACTCTGTGTTATTGTCCTGGGTGCTAGTAGATTCCGTCGGGGATGCTTTTGTTGACGGCGGATTTGTCATGGAGGTGTTGCTCTTCACTTTTACGAGTCCAGCAAGGGCCGATTTGGAACTGAATTTTGTCCCCGTTGATTCCCGCGGTCTGGATTTCTTCATCTGTGGCTGATCATCCTAAGAGACACAAGACAAGATGGGTTTAACTAGCTGTTATTGATGGGATGCTGGTAAGCCATATCTGGGTTGTGCAGCCAAGCGGAAACACAAATAGGGACCACACTGATCAGGGATCAAAATATCCACTGGACCGCTGGACCGAGAGATTTGAGCGTTGGTCTAGTGAACTCTTGACCGAACTAGTCCGGTGGTCTAGTGATTTTTTTCATAAACTGTGTGAAATGCTATCACTATAAAAGTCAATTTTTTTTCTCTCTAAATCTGGTGAACTGAAAAGGCCCCATAATTTCTGGAATGGCCATTTTTAGTTTTGAGGCAGGGAGTTTCAATCAAAACAGCATTTCTAACCCCTCCCCCAACAAGGTCGGCAAAAGGGGGAAAAATCGAAATGGCACACTCGTTCAAAACACTGCTATTTTTACCATTGGTCTTGTGAAATACCTTCCGGTCTAGTAAAAATGTTGTGCTACTAGCCCAGCTGTCTAGTAGATTTGTACCTGAAATTCGACACGTGCTGATCCTATTCATCGCACTCGGAGTCACCCAGGCTTTCGTGTGAATAAAAGTTTTGTTTGAAAAAGCTCCATCTATTCATTACACTCTCATTCAAGAATGGATTGAGTACGTGCAGGAATGTGCCTATAGACGTCACCAGCCAGGTGGTCGTCGACCGGCTTTATGAGGTTCAGAGGATCGTTCAACAACATCCAAGATAAAGCGATACATGTTCCAGATTTTGAGTAAATGGAGGCACCGTCAATCGCTGATAGCACAGCAACAATCCAAAGAATATTATCCATCTCGACTAAATTCTTTTTAAAAATGTCGCGGGTGAGATTTGTCAGGATTTTTCCCGATTTCAGAATTTTTAAAGAATCTCTTTTGCAATCTGGAATTCCCGCGGTGTTGTCCTGAAGGTGAAGTGGATATAGCCCAATAAAAACGGATATCTTATAAAGGGGTGCCTTTAGGCAAATACAAACTATATGTTGATCTGGGGTCCTCGTAGATTTTTTCGTGGATTTTTCATTTTTGGCCAATCTCACCCCTGAAATGTGCGTAACGACTTGCTTTTGGGATGGGCATAAACACTGGAAGAGACTTACACTTGTCAAGACGTCTGAGGGTCGTTTGAAAATCTCTGATTTCTTAGATGATGATGATGCATCCTCTTCGTCCAAGTTGTCATCCAATCTCTTTATGAGACCTCCGTCTTGCTTGCCAAACAACTTCCTGAGAAGACACGGGTAAACAAAGAAAAGGAGTTAAAATTATTTCATCTAAGATAACAGAGGAGGTGCCACAATGCACTTGTGGGGGGAAAAAAACCAGTCACTTGTTTACAAATCACGTCGGGGGGGGGGGGGGGAGGTTAATAACTGTGTGGCTCTGAGAATTCTGTTTGGTGGATACATAACACGTTTTTGGTAATGGCAAAAAGTAAAAAAATAATTGTTTTGTTTTTTGTCGTTTATTATTATTATTATTATTATTTCTATTTTTATTTTTGGACAGGGGGCATGGCCCATGTTAGTCTGGTTACCAGACACGATGAATCTGAATGTTATCTATGATACGTAGGTCTGGTAGCCACCAATGTCACTAAACAAAAAAAGGGGGGTGAAAGATCGGACATTTTCTAAAACACACTAGTGGGCACTGTTTACAAACCCTAACCTTCCCAAATCAAAAATATGATTTTACACACCCTAGGGAGTTAGGGTTAATTAATGTCCATAAATGCATGTACATACCCACATCTTTACC
The DNA here is from genome assembly GCA_037893225.1 of Hippasteria phrygiana. NCBI lineage: Eukaryota > Metazoa > Echinodermata > Asteroidea > Valvatida > Goniasteridae > Hippasteria > Hippasteria phrygiana. Next base: position 2,788,972 of record JAZGUH010000199.1, read on the forward strand.
CTCTTTCCGACAATTCGACTGGGAATTTTATGTGAAATTTACATTTTTGCACTGGCTTCTTGCTAATTCTTTCAATTTTTTTCATTTAAATTCCGTCTTTTTTTTAAAACAAAAATGAGTGATGATCCTACGGCCCATCCCCCCCTGTTCAAAAAGTGTGGGAGATATACCCCCATCCCCCCAGAATCTACGCCCTTGAGGTTTAAATACCATAATAATTAGCTAATAATACCAGTATGAAAACCAACTGCAGACTGAGGACCCAATCCACATAGTGCCACTGAACCAGTGTCAGCCGAGGCGGATAGTGAGGAAAGAACCAATGAGCCAACCTTAACGCCCACGAGGGCTCTTAATGCTCTCGACTGTGAATTTTTCTGTCTCAACTTACGCTACATATGCCTCGTCCTCCTCTTCCTGTTTCCGTAGCAATACTTCATCGGCCTCCGCTTTCCTGCGCAGTATCTCCGCGTAGTTGATGTCCACCTTCCTGGAATTCAGCTCCCGTAGCTCCTCGAGGTTTTCAATGATCTCCATCTCCAGCTTGGAATCCTAGTCAAGAAGTCATACAGTCAAGTTTATCTGTGTTGGTTAGAATTCTTTTTTTTACAAATTTTTCGTATGTTGCAATTGCCAGATTATTTGTCATTATGTTTGACTAGCTGGTGGGACTGGGTTATGCATAAAAATGTTTAAAAAAAAAAAAAAAAAAAAAAAGATATAAAATATTTATAAAAAGTTGTATCCTCATTGAGTGATCCCACAATGTCGTTTCCCAGGTTGTATTGTAAAATTGGGTGTGATCCCTGGCTATACGGCATTATAGGTTTATGACTTCTGACTAGTGCCCACTAAAAAAGAAAAGACACTAACAATTTGGGAGACCACTAACATAGGGCAAGGTAGCTCAGTTGGTATTCCGGAGGTTGCAGGTTCAAATCCCGCTCCTGCCAGTTTTTTTTCACAAAAAGAAACCTTTTTACAAAAGTTAAGAATGGTTTGAGGACTTTCGTGGGTTACCTTAGTGCGATTCTCCAGGACCTTCATGGGATTATTTGCCTCTTCCTCCTCCCTGTCTTGTTTCTCTTGCTCCGTTGCCTTGCGCAGCATCTTGGCTGCTTCGAACAGCCTGGTGGCCCCGTGCTCTAAAGCGTAGTCTTCGTTTTCCGGATCAGTCTGGAGATGAAAAGACACGGAGAAATAGAGCCGTGCTCGCACCAGAGTTTTTTTTTTTTTAAATGTTGCCAAAAAACTTGGGGAAAATTCAGATAGCAAAATCTTACCAGTGTTCACACTTGGACTATTGACTGGGGAAATATTTGACTTGGGAATATATTTGACTGGGGAAATATCCGACTGGGGAAATATCCGACTGGGGAAATATCCGACTGGGGAAATATCCGACTGGGGAAATATCCGACTGGGGAAATATCCGACTGGGGAAATATCCGACTGGGGAAATATCCGACTGGGGAAATATCCGACTGGGGAAATATCCGACTGGGGAAATATCCGACTGGGGAAATATCCGACTGGGGAAATATCTGACGTGAAATATCTGACGTGAAATATCTGACTGGGGAAATATCTGACTGGGGAAATATCTGACTGGGGGAATATCTGACTGGGGGAATATCTGACTGGGGAAATATCTGACTGGGGAAATATCTGACTGGGGAAATATCTGACGGAAAATATTTCACTGAGGGAAATATTAGACTGGGGAAATAGTTACCAAGAATTTGATTAAAGGAACACATTGCCTTGGAGGTGGGAAAAAAATGCAGTTGTCCTAAAATTGCTGTTTAAAAGATCACTAAGAAGTAAAACACAACAATGTACACGTCCATCCTTCAAAAATGTGCCGTTTGTCTCAAAATTTATCCAGTTTCCAACGGTCCAAACCAAACTTTCATCCTGAAGGTATTTTTGTCAACGATTTTAAAACAAATGGCTCATTTTCAAGGGTTTTCTACTTACTTTGCGATTGGCCATTTTGGTTACTTTACACTTTTCTATTCTACATACTGGCCATTATACGTACCTTGAAACTGATTTCAGATATACACTTGGGGCACTTGATGTAGAAGCGATAGATACGAAGGCCAAGGTACGTCTCATCCTGTACATTCTCTGTCTTTGCATTGAACTTCTTTCCCTGGTAGATGTAATCCCCGCAAGTCTTACACCTTCCACAAAAAGTCACAAATTTTGTTTTAAAGTTATGCCCTTATAAAGAAAAAATTCAATTCAATCCTTATTTCCAGAGAGTAACAATGTTGGTTCACCCAGAGGCATTGATACATGTAGAGTTGTGACATGAGGGGTCCCAAATACTGGACCAAACATGGCATATTTATGCATCAGTGCATGTATGGACCGAGTCGCTCGCTCCCCTGTACCATTAAATGAGCGGCCATCTTTGGGCCATAGTCGGAGTGTTGCAACACTCATGATCAGGGCCTGTTTGTTTCACACGAATCCAGATCGCGATCAGTGATCCGTGCGTTAGTTCACACACCAGATTCCTCCTTGTTGATGGTGCGAACCAGCGGCTGGGTTCACTGGGTTTATAGCGCCCTCTACAAGTGACCTTCAGTGCAACAATTTTGTCAGATACTGATACAAGGAATTTCTAAACCAAACTGGAAGAAAAGAAGTGCATTCACATTATAGATTATGGGTTCAACAACATCTCCACCAATATTTTTCTCCAACCTAATGTAAGCAATAAAAGTTGCATGTCTTGAGGCCAAGTAAACAAAATACCAGTTGATCAAAAAAGGAGGATGAGGGCCTTTATATTATTTTTTTCCAAGATGGCCGCCAAGCATTTAAATTAAAAATGGTCGCCAAATTTCTAGTTCAAAATGACTGCCATCTTTTTATTAGCTATTCTACTAGTAAGTTGAGTCAAAATATCCATGTTAAAAAAATGTGTTCTATGTATTTTATGAAAGTTCCCAATTGTTTATGCATGTTCTTCTCAATTGCATTTTCACTTCCAACAAACTATTCATCTCGCATATCACGAATGCCAATGAACTATACCGCCCTCGCTGGCTTTGTAGAAGTCTAAATTATCGGAAAATGAAATCGATCATCGAATGAATGGTTCCAAGAAAAAGCGAAATACATGAAAAATCTAGCTTTTTTGGAGGAAAAAAAAAAGAAGAAAAAAAGATGCGGCTTCAAAAAGGAATGTGGGCGGGGATGATCAACTGGTGTTTTTTTTTACTTGGCCTTAGAGTTCACACATTTGATTTTTGTCCTCAAAGGTTGCTCCACCGACCCCGTCCCCCACCCCGTCCCCCACCCCGTCCCCCACCCCCACCCCCACCCCCACCCCCACCCCCACCCCCCCCCCCCCCCCCCCCCCCCCCGCCCCCCGCCCCCCCCCCCACCCCCTTCTGAAAATCTGGATCTGTTCCTACACTACACCAAGCATAGTTGTGGAAGCGTGCACTCACCTCATGTTGAACGGAGCCATGGTGCGTACTGTGTATTGCCTCTCTCGTTGCAACCGCAACTTGGGAACTTTAGCCGGATCGAAATCCGGAGGGTAGTATTTCTGTTCAATCAACGACAAGTACGGTGACGGTGATTATTTTCCACTCAACACTGAAGCATCACAATTTTGTGTAGTTCGAACATAAAATTCATGTGTTACAGTACCAGCTAGGCTCAGTTGGTATATTAACCCCTCGCGTACGGATGACGCCATATGGCGCAAAAAAAAACAGTGCCACCAGGCCGGATGACGCCATTGGCCGCTGTTTGTGCAGTTTCAATCCATTGTTGGATTAAACAGTGCCACCAGGCGGATGACGCCATTGGCCGCTGTTTGTGCAGTTTCAATCCATTGTTGGATTATTGTGTATATGTTACGCTCGACTGCACAAACACATTGTGGCCGTTTCGCTTGGCTGACAGAAACCGCGGCACCCCGACGTCTCCCGTAAAATACCGTGCTCATGGGGTTAAGGCCAAAAATGGGGCAGGGATACTAGGATAACCAGGATAATTATAATTTGTCAAAATGTGTACTTACGTTGAGCACTTTTCTTTCAGACATCTTGAATCACTATCAGCCTGCTCCTATAAAATTAAAATTATAAAAATATAAATTATTAAAATAAGAAAAGTTTGTTTTATTCTTGGTACCCAGCAATATAGATGTGCAGTTTGCAAATGAACAATGTTTGGCTTCGGTCAAGCTCTGTGACTGCTCTATATTCTTAGAGTTAGTTCCCCAATGGTTAGTTCAGGTAATCGTTGGGTAATTAGGTCAGGGAACCCGACCATTGTTTTCTGCAGGTTGCACACCAATAAATAAAGTTCCATAGACTCCAATGATAAATAGTTAAATACGTAAACTTTCAAAAGTCAAGGAAAAACACTTAGAACTCACCAAGGTGTTTGAGACACACATCAAATGAATCAAAGCTTATTTCATCATTTTTCAGTTTCTGTTCAATTTTATGGGGATTAACCAATGACTTTTGGGAGAAATTTCTATCCAAAGATGATCCCCCCTAAAAGTAGTCCCATAGCCCATCGCCAGCTTGAAAGTTGATGCCTACGCTCCATTGCAAAATAGAGCACTTTTAGGGCCCAATTTCATTCGAATTTCACAGTAATACAAACTGGCAGTCCTGTGCACAACTTCCAGCCTTCTCTTGTACAAACCCTCAAGTTCATGGCCCACAGAATGCTCTAAAAGCAGAGAATTTGAGGGCTCGCAAATCGTGATTTGGCCAGCGTAGGCAATTTTCGGCCTATTTACTGGTCTGCACCCTCTACATACAGTGATTCACGCACCCTTTGAAGGTCCATGTAGCTCATTGCCAGGCACTGCATGGAAATTTCCTGACAAAAGCATTGCCTCATGTGTTACAACTGAACAAGTCTAAACATGTTTAGTGCTGCATTTGGTATACATTCTGTAACCCTCTTAAAACGATTAAGATTTCAGTGTTTCTTACTATAATTTCAGGCATCTGCAAGGAGAATGCCCACAAGAATGTTATTAGACCTTGGGTTGATTATGTAATAAAGAAAACATGCTGGGTTACATGATGGGACTGCATGGCGACCTTTTCTTTGATGTAACAAATTTTGAACACATATTTGCTGGTACTCTATAGAGCTCAGTCAGTGACAAACATGGGTGTAAATCCCAGGGGAATGGGGGACTGCTATACCCCCCTTTCTGGCTAGGCATGCTGGGGTGGAAGGGAAGATTGGTCCATAAAATCATGGAGGAAGAAAAAATCAACCTGCCACCCACCCCCCAAAATTTTTTTTCTAATAAACATGTAAAAAAAAAATCTATTTGATTTTGAAATTTGAGTTTCCTCCATGGTATGAGTTGTGCCAGCTCTTCAACTTGCAAAGACTACTTGTAAACAGTGCCCTCAAGGTTCTGATAACTGTAGCCCCCCCCCCCCCCCCCCCCCTCCAACTGACTCGTTAGTCATAGCCTGGCCATCTTGTGATTGGCTAGCAAGATTTTGGGTACTTTTCTATTGGAGCTGCAAGACTGGTTCTGACTTTATTTTCCTCTGAAAAAAATCCCCCAAATCACGAATTAGAAAAAGAGCAATCTTAGTTACACTATGAACTGAAAATTTAGCCCCCCCCTCCCCAAAAAAAAAGCAAAGCAAAACAAAAACAAAAACGCTAATCATTAAAGACCACCTTGTTTATTTTTACGAGTTCCATTCAAAACTGACTTTTGCAGATGACTTTACAGTACCAAAGTGACTTTTGCAGGCTAAAGCAGTCTTTTTTTCTTCAGATTAACCCTAACCTTCCCAAATCCTCCAAAATCCTCTTTGCAAAATGGAGGAATTTGGAGGATTGAGGTTACTTGGAAGTTGATGCATCGGAGGATTTTGCAGGATTGAGGTTACTAGGGGTTTTTGCCCCTGCAGGAATATGGAGGATCCAGGTTATCAGGCTCAATGTGATACATGAGGATTTTGGAGGATTGAGGTTACTAATACTAGGGTATGCAAAAAACCCCTAGAGGATTTTGGAGGATTCGTGCTATGGTCCCCATAAGAGGATTTGAGGATTCAGGTTATATGGAGTTTTAACACTTTGAAATCAGAGGATGTTGGAGGATTCAGGTTACATGGGGGGAAAATGATGTAGGGAGTTAGGGTTAACTCATGTTTGTTGTAATTTTGAAACGTACTTTCAAAGAAAATGTGTCTTTCCTACCTTTTTTGCAGTCAGAGACGTTGCCGTTTTACCCCATAATTTCCCTCGTATATCACAACCCTGCCCTCTTTCCACAAAATTAAGCTTGCTCATATTCAACATGATATCTTAGCGAACTATTTAGATGAGTCCAAGCACACAGAGTGACTTTGCATGCCTGTATACATAGTGTATCATCGCAAAATATTGAGGTAAGTTCCGAAACATAAACTGTCTCCTTCGTTCTCTATAAATGGAGTCCTAAAAAAAAAGCCTAAAGGTAAGGAAAACAAGTTTGGGAATCCAGGCACCCTAATCCAAAATCAACAACTTTACAATTACAAAAGTGCCAGTGATAAGCCGACCAAATCGGCTTACTAACTTTGTTTTATCCAACGTGTACACAACACACTGCAGGAATATGTGGCAATCACAAGATGGCAACAAAACATTGCATTGAGCAGTCCCGTGGTCCCCGATACATTTTGTACAAGGTTCCGGTTGCAAATGGGCTTAGCATGAATTTTTGAGAGACAAAAGAAATTGAGAAGTGTCCCAATGTACACGTAACCCTTCCCATCGAACAAGAAACACAGAATACGTACCAAAATTTTACTATTAATCAATTTTAGAAGAAATGTAAAACTCAGAGTAGACTAAATTCAACGAGTATCTCGTTCAGTTATCGTCGCGTCGTACGTTTGTTCAGTTGGTTCAATTAACGTTTCGTGTAATAATGAACGGTGTCTCATTCATAATCATAGCGCACCAAATTGGTTGCACTTGGGTGCTGACTATTTTTTGGTGTCTTCGTTGATTGCACGTAGAGGGCGCAAAACATGCTGCAGGCAGGGCCGCATGCATCCCCAGCCTTGCCTTGGCCGTGTCTGAAACGGGCTTTCTTACGGCTGCGTCTACTGTCAGCATATTTTCACGTAGTTTGCAACCTGCGAAGACCTACTACATGTATGCCTTTCTTCAATCGTAGCCGAGGCAACCGAAGCACAGTCCCTTATTTCAGTAGGATTCGCTAGTGTCCCCTAAACTTCAAAACTCCGCCGAGAAAATCGGGTGTACCCCCCCCCCCCCCCCGGTGTACCCCACACCCTGTGCAAACAGCGTGGACCCTATAATTATAAGCCGATATAGGCTTGGCCGTTTTTAATTTTAAGAGTATCGACCCATGATCGACATGACGTTGCCATGCTATAGTGGGTGGGTGAGGTGTGACACGCCCCATCATTTTTGTCCGCAAAATAGTGTCGCTGTACTGTCGGCAAAAAAGTGAATAGTAAATAAACAATAAACAAAGGAGCTAATTGCCATACTCCTGAGTGCAGGATGGATAATGAGCCTTTTTGGTAAATTCAACTGCGCGTGCGCACACCAGATTCAACGATTTGGTTTCGGGAGATAAACAAAGCAGATTTTTTTTTCACACAAGTCTGTGATGGACGTGATAATCGAATCCGCATTCTGCAATTTGTCATCGAATCAAAAAGAAGATGGAAACTTTTGTTCGCACAAAAAAATGAATTAAAATGTTTATATTGCATTTTATTTCATAACCTGAATTTTTCTTGAGTTGATTTCCCCCCGCTATGATTTTGCACGCACTTTTCGAACTGCTTATCTCACGAAACTAAATCGTGAATCATGATGTGCGCACGCGCGTTGGAATCGCGAAAAAGGCTTATAACACATTCGTTGTAGAAACACCGGCAGCTTCTAAATTAGATGGCGCCCTGAACATCAAAGACTCCTATAGATACAGCCCCAAAATGTGCTTAGCACAAAGGTATTAATTGCATATTAAAACGGGTTACCGGCCACGCAATTTTCATGCTAAGCAAACAATAGCTGAACACCAGTCACAAGTAATATACACCACATGGACATTTTGGTTAAATCCAGTATTTACCAAGAAAGACTTTTCATGCTAAGCATTTGTTGTGCTTAGCAGCTTCGTGAAATTGGTCCATGGTTTATTGACCCGCTGGTGCGGTGTCATAATCCGGATGTCAAGAAGGCGTGACTCGGATTAGGCCCACCCGTGCCGCCGATAATGGTTTGCATAAGTTCTTATATTTTATCCGCTTTCCGGAAAATGTTGATAGAACAATTTTCGCCTTAACACTTAATAATGTTTATCAGAATCGAGCACTTATTCATAATCGACAAGGCAAAGCCCACCCTTGTCCAACACGACGAAGGATAACAAATGTATCAGCCGGCCTCCATCAAAGCCCGCTGAACACACACACGCATGCCAATAGTGTGGGAATTAAAAGTTGCTTATAAAAAGCTTTGTCCGCTGTTTGGCTGCCAGTCTTGAAACTGAACATCGATTGTCTCTTGCTCCAAAAAAAAGGTGAGTCTTATTTTCGTCTTTTAAAACTACCGCAAAAGCGAGAAAAGGGAATTTGCGTCGGGGATGATGTAAATTGGAAGACAGATTTTTGCTCTTTCCCTATGCTCACTAGTGCTGATCCGGGAGCCTGCAGTGGGGGACGAGCAATTCCGAGCAAGCATGCGTTTTTTTTTTCCACAGGCTCTCGGAAACTGCACTGAACATACAGTGCTTCACACATTACGTCGGGAAAGGGCAAACATCTGTCTTCCAATTTACCACACAAGCAAATTTCAAATTTGGTCTGCCGACATAACGAAGGCTCTAAAATGAACTTCATTCATCATTTTTGTGCACTGTCTGTTTTATCATGGAGGATGTGTTTTCCTCCTCCATGGTTTTATCATGCGAACGGGTTTTATCATGCCAGACCCATTCGCTTAGGCCTGCGTCAAACGTCGTGCTTCTGCCGAGTCGAACTCAAATATCGGGAAATTTTTCAATTAAATGCGACAGAAGCACGACGTTTGGCGCAAATCGTTTATTTCAGATCGACTCTGTCTGCCGTGTATTAACACGACTGCCATTGTCGTGATGCTACACGGCAGTTGCACGGTGTGGCGTCAAACGTCGTGATACACTTTCTCACCGTTCGTGGCGCCATTTAACCTCTGTTTTGTTCTCACCCATAGGTAAAATAAGACCTGTATTTGCAAGGCGTAGGCCCCTACAAGAAAAAGCCACACACACACACACACACCCAGTCATGTAAACGGGTGCAATCGTGGACTTCCCATTGTTCCTCTTTTGTTTATACTTTTTCGGAAGGCCTCCCATTGGTTTTGTACACGATTTTCAATCGTGGACGTTAGGTCAAACGTGGACCCCTTTGTCTACGCCCGAATTCTTTTGTCCTAGGTCCACGATTGCCGGCATATACAAACTCACACACACACAAACAAATTGGCAACGAGCGGGGGGGGGGGGGGGGGGGGGGTTCGACCCCCCCCTCCCCCGGATCCGCGCCTGAGCATTATGTATTAAATATGACGTTTGACACCAGTACAGAATTCGTCGCGCTTTTGCCGCACCGAAATGAATTACATTCGACACGGCAGAAGCACGACGTTTGACGCAGGCCTTACATTTCTTGCCAAGCTAACTTCAAGAAACAGTATATTTTTAAGCTCTGATCAAGAATTTTACGCAACCCGAGCCTGAAACGTGTGATTGTTGAGGAAAAGGAATTTGTCATTTCTGACGGAATATTGCAAGCAGTACATACTACAAGTGAAGTGAATTTATGAACAATCACTGAGGGGAGTCGATTTCGAATAGTTGGGAAATGCAAATTCTGTCTTAGCGTTGTTCTTCTTCTTGTTGTGCTAATTTAGTCAAGTGACAGTTTTCCTTGACGAAACTCTCACACACGCACACAAGTGTGTAAACACCGGCAATCGCGGACCTCCTATTGTGCCTCTTTTGTTTATAACTTTTTCGGAAGGCCTCCTATTGGTTTTGTACACGATTTTCAATCGTGGACCTTGACACAATCGCGGACCCTATTGTCCTCTTTGTTAAAGGTCCACGGTCTGAATAGCTATACAAACGCAGGCTGCACTGTGCATGTGTCTATGACGAAACTGTCACACACGCAAGTCACCAACGCGACGACGCGGCTTCTGCACGAATTCGTGCTTGTTCGATAAAAAATGTTTCACAAAAATAACTGCGCTACAACTCATATACGAGGGCAAAGTTCATTAAAAGTCATTGTGGTATCTAATCTTAGGGCGAAGCAAAGCAAACTAAACAAACACAACTGGCGCAAACAACTTATATCTGGGGAAAAAGCTCGCCAAGGATTAAAGGATTTTTCCGGGGACAATGGAAATATACTGATAGCAGTTATCAGCGTAGCATGTGTTTTGCACGCACCCCACTATACTGCACATGCGCTGTACAGTTTTATTCGTAATTCCGATTGGGTTATAAGTGCCTTGTTTGTCAAACTAATTCCAAAGGCCAATCCAGTAGATAGAAATCCTTTAGAGCCTGCATTGTGTTATCTTTCATATAAGTACAGATTGTTTGATATGAATCACAGTGTCTGCTGCTACGGTGTTCGACAACAATTAAGCAATACTTCCGAGTTTTCGATTTATTTTTTACCTGAAGCAGCAAGATGAAGCGGTTTCTGCTGCTCGTGCTCGCCTGCTGTGCAGTGAGGATTGAAGGAGACGTCCCCAAGGGGCCTATTGGCCCGGAAGAAGTCCAGAAAAGGGTTACCGATGAGGTCCTGAGCTTGATCGAAGTGGCAATCAAGGTGGCCCAGTACACCAATGTAGAGGAGAAGAAGAAGGCTATAGGATGGGTGCAGAGCCGCGTGGATTCCATCAAGGAGATCTTGGAGGTCTCGGTACCGGATACCCAAGCACCACCAGTTTATTACAAAGGTACGGATCAAAGCATACGTGCGAGCATAGACCCTTTTCACACGACTTTCATCCAAGGAATCTTCGTGTTTTTAAAAATATTTAAAGCTCAAAACACTGAGGATCAAAGATTGCGTTCACACAACACGTTTGCGTAGCAACGGCTTGGGGATCAATGTGCAGGGAGCGACCGGGGTGAGCATGGTGAAAAGGTGCACTTTTAGGGTGAAAATACAATCGATTTGAATGTTTGTGCACAACCAGAAATCTCTTTTGTGGTACCGGGCCGGGGGAGGAGGGAGGAACAGGCAGGGAACATTCCCCCGCCCCTCCTCCCCGTAGCCATTGCGGGGGGGGGGGGGGGGGGGGGGGGGGAGCGTACCAACGACATTGCCTTATGTGGTAGACACTTCTCAGTCTTTATGTAATACTTTATTTTGTCTCCGACATTTCGTCATCACAGACTGCCGGTCATTGAAAGACGAAGGATTCACCGATAGCGGCGTGTACGACATCTACCCAGGAGACCCCGAGGTCATCACCGAGCCAATGTCGGTATACTGCGACCAGGTAACCGACGGAGGTGGATGGATTGTAAGTATGGGATCTGTCTTTTCTTTTTTTCGGGCCAACGTCTCTGATTTTGGGGGCTCAACCCCCTTCGGCAATTCTTGCGATGGCACGCCCCGGGCGGCGAATTATATTTCCCCAAACTACATCCGAATAGATTCATTGTTGAGCGCCCTATATAATTCTTTTAATATACGTACGCATGCATTATAGGGCTCGAGACCTCAACGTTACAATTTTTTTTTTTTTTTTCTAATTTCCAGCATTGGAGGATATTTTTTTAAGGGAAATAAAGTCCGGAATTTCATTACGTTCGAATTCATTTTTTTCCCCCTAATTCGTGGCTCTGGAGGATTTTTAAAAAAAGGGAAGTCAAGTCCAAAATCTCATAGCGTTAACCCCATTTGGATGTCGTTTGGGAAAATTCGCGCCCCGGCCGGCCCAAAGCCCTAAGTAAAAATTACATTTACACTGTGTGCACCTCGCCGAGTGGGGACATTAGAGAGATTATTATACCACGTCGTAGTGCAGCTTCTCTGACGAAATACACTGTACGTAGATGCTCATTTCAAGAGCGATTTTTACTTCGTATTACTATTAGAGACCTAAAGGAAACCATTGTTGTTTCCATACGAGTTTGAAAACGTAGTTTTAGTGTTTGTGTGCATAAATGCATGCCGTGACGGCGATACCACGCGCGGCGCGCTGACTTCTCGAATGCAACGAGGCAAACAGTGTGTGACGTCATAAGTCTTAGGCTGTCAGACTTTTACTTATTAATGTATTTTATTCATGTGTTTTTCTTCCACTACAGGTGTTTCAGCGCCGCCAGGACGGCACGCAGTCCTTTGAGCAGAATTGGGAGACGTACCGACATGGCTTTGGTGACTTGAACGGCGAGTTCTGGCTGGGAAATGGCAAGCTTGCGGAGCTGACGAAACCGAGCGGCTTGTCGGGCGACCTCGGCGGTGGCGTGGAGCTGCGTGTGGACATCACGGACTGGGCTGACGGCACCGCCTATGCCCAGTACAGCAACTTCCAGGTATCGGGATTTCTCTATACGCTGACCGCTGAAGGCTACCTCGAGACATCCACTGCAGGTATTTCAACCATCCAATCTCCCTGCTCTAAACAAGCGTTGGCCGAGAACCATACTCTCACCACCGGCTCTTTTCAGAGCCAACACTTTATCTAAAAAGAGATTTTTTTCCCTCCATGGTGTACTGGCCCGCAAAACCTTACTTTACGCTGCCAGCATGCAAAGTTTCAAACAACATTTAGCTGAGAATCGAAGGCACTCAACATCGTATACACTTTTGGCTGGAAGCCTGTTTTGGTATAAAGCAAAATATTTACCTACTAGCAAAATGTTGACATAAAGGCGGAAGTGTAAATAATTAGTACAAAACGAATAACAAAGTTGAAGTATTAGAAAATGTCCAAAGCCCCCCCCCCCCCCACTTCCGAAATTTCCACGGTCAGCGGGTTTCGGGAATTTAATCATCCCCCACTTGCAGACTGGTTAAATATGGGCGCAGATGTCCCGTACGTAGGCACTGCCTGTAATAATAATCAAACTTTAAGAAATGTATTGTTAGTACATAGTAAACGGTTAGTATAACAGGTCGCCTCTCTTTCACGTGCACACAAAACAGGTAACGCTTTGGACTACCACAATGGCATGGACTTCACGACCACCGACAACGACAACGACGGGGCCAGCGGCGGCAACTGCGCCGTGTGGATGCGGGGCGGCTGGTGGTTCAACTACTGCTTGACGGCCGACCCTAACGGTCCTTACCTCTTCCCAGATGTCGAGTACGGGGCTTACACCCCTGGCCAGGACCAGGGAGTCACGTGGACCACTTACGAAGCCCACGGCTACGATCGCCGTAACTACTCCCTCAAGGGCACCGAGATGAAACTTCGGAGGGCGCCCTCTATTTCGACTTAGACACTAACCAGATTATAGCTCTTTATGATACCTCAATTCCCATTGGTTCAATCTTTGATAAATGTGAATAATTCATCAGTAATCGCGTAAACCGAGGGTCTGTTTGTTTCGCACCGGGCCGTATCAGTGCAGCGCGAAGAAGATCAAAGGTTGACCGAGATTAAGGAGCCGTGTGAAACAAACAGGCTCTTGTATCATTGCAAACAGTAGCATGACTGGCTGTTTGCTTGAGATTACATTTTGTGGAAAGGTCAATAAGTTATAATTATTTTTCAGGAAGGGGGGTGGGGGGGGGGGGGGGAGCGTCCAAATACCTAGCTGATACACGAACAACTATTTGAAAAAGTTTCTGTTCCTCTATGTAGTTCATGCATAGTTCAGTAACTTCTTGCACAGGACGAATCTTCATTCCTACCTCTTGCATCTTTGATTCTTTTTGTTCCTTTGTAGCTACGTACCGAGTGTTTTTTAGCCTTGCTCGGGGCGAACTTGCATTAAATAATTATTGGACCACTGAAACTGATTATTTCAACATGGATCTAATCTCAGTAATTAATTTGTAAATGGCAGGCACACGCACACTATGTCATCAGTTACACAAATTATGCTAATGTCAATGCACAAAATAACTTGCCTATACCCAAAAACCGTTTATTGGTAAAAGTGTAATGACATTAACATAGTACGGTAACTCTGATTTTCATCAGTTCAAAAATACTTCACTTAGATGTTATGAAAGCACTGACTTCTATAAGTTCTGTATAGTAGGACTGTGCAATGAAAAAGTAGAAATTATTAACTGGCACTCTATAGATAGTTGTATTTTGATCTTGGACAAGTTTAAAGTCCTAACAAAGTAACCACATGTAGTACCACTTAAAAATTGTTCGAAGGATTTCTTCTCAGGATAATAGGGAAAGGATTATTCTGGTTTTCATTTTACAAAAGACCAGCCATTTAAAGAGGTGAATAAATCTGAGCCATTCTGGACACAAATCTGTAAAAGGTCTTGTTTTGTACATAGCATTAGCTGTAATTGTACGACCACACACATACACACACGCCTACGTGTATCGACCTCCAAACGTGGACGTCCTAGTCCCTCTTTTGTTTATACTTTTAACTTTTTCGAAAGACCTCCATATGTTTTGTACACAATCCCAATCGCGGACGTATGCTGGGAATCGCGGACGATACTGTTCTCTTTTTGTTCTCCAATATTTTCGTCCACGGTTTGAATACCCCAACGCCCCCAATGATTTCAATAGCCAAGGGCGCCCAGGACAAAAACACAGACTTGAACAAATGCGATAACACTAATTTGATTACAATACTTCGGGGTGAATGTCCAAGGTTTGTAAGTATCATGGCCGCTTCCTTTTGTTAACATTTACTCCGGTATTCCCAGGTACACCATTAATATTGTGATAACCTAGATTTTCTTTCAAACTGAATCGCATGTAACCATTCCACTCGGTATAGGAGGAGTTAAGGTTGGGGGCGGGGCATGGATGCTGAAACATGCAACCATTACCCCTGGGTGGGTTGGGTTCGAAGACGGGGGGGGGGGGGGGGGGGTGCTGAATCAGCATGCAATCATTCCCTCTAGTTTGGTGGGTGTTGAGGGGGCGGGGCATGGGTGTTAAAACATCATGCAATCATTCCCTCTGGGTGGGTGGGGGTTGATTTGAGGGCGGGGCATAGGTGTTGAAACATCATAAATCATTCCCTCATCTGGGTGGGTGGGGGTTGAGGTGGGCACTGGATGGGAGGGCCGGGTGCATGGCAGGGGAACATTAACGTTCCCATCGACAGTATTGTACTTGCTAAAGAAAAAAGCACCATCATCCCTGTGTGCTGATGTGTAGGCCTATACAAAAGAAAATGCACATTAACAAGAAATTTATTCACAGTTTCTTTTTAAACGATGTCTTTTTAAGAAATAAGAAACCAGCTACATACTTGTTTTTTCTAAACCAAGAAAAACAATCCATTCTTTCCTTCGAAACCATATAAAAGAAGTGCATTCGTAGTTCGTACACATTTTTAGTTTCTTCCTAAACCACAACAGAAATCCGACATTCGCATGAAATCGTTTCAGCGTTGATAGCGCAAACAGCGCAAAAACCACGTGCCGCCCTCTATCGCTCGTAGGAAATTAATTCACGCACGGTTTGGGAGAGCGAGAGGTTGCGGAGGTGCGTACCCCTCCCCACCGGCTCATTATGCAAAACCTGAAGCAAAATACCTCAAGGCTTCAAAATGGCAGTCAAAAAGCTATTTATCCACTATACGCTTAATATGCACAAACTTCAAAACGTTCGGGTGGGTGTCATGGACTTTATTTGCGTTTAAGGAACAAATTGTCTCGGAGGCGAAAAACAAATTTATCTTAAAATTACATGTACTACAAAGTAGACTATTATAATGTACACAACCATGGGCCTACCTAGAAAATGCTCCGTTTGTCAGAAAATCATTGACGAAAAACTACGCCTAATATCCGGTTTCCAACGGTCCCACTTTCTGAACTAAACTTTCGTCCCGAAAGTATTTTCGTCAATAATGTTCGTCTATTAGGGAAACAAAATTGGGGAAAATTGGGAGGGAGAGTCGGTGGGTCGACTTTTTTTAACCATCCATGAAAACATTACTACATGTCGTGTAACTCGGAAGTCGGGAGGCAAAAAGTAAGCTAATTTCAAAGTGAGATGGCGAAATGCACGATTGTGCCGTCGTAACTGTAGGCCTACGTATTCAAAGACGATAATTTTAATAAAACTTGTTCATTTTGTGCGGGAAAAGATGAGATTTTGAAAATTCCTTTAAAAAAATGGACCCGACTTTTGGGGTCGGTCGCGGAGGGCATCACAACAATTTTTTGGGCCTTATTCTACTTTTCAATAATCTTTTCATCCATAGCAATTTTATGAAGAATGCTTTTTGTAACCCAATCAGGCCCCACCCAAGGCTTTAAAAAAAGCTTACAAAAAATCATCGTACACAAAGGGGGAAAAGCTGGAAGAGCCGTGCACAGGCCCGGGTCTCGTGTCAGTTGCAGGCCTGAGCTTCATCTCGGTCCTTTGCAGCGAGTAGTTGAAGCCCTTCCAGCCAGTCCACTGGACTCCTTGGTCTTGCTGACCGTCCACTGCGTCCAGCCTGTTCAGGTACCGGCCGTTCAGGTTAGCCCGGTGGCAGTAGTTGAACCACCAGCCGCTGTAGAGCCACACCCCGCAGTTGCCGCCCGTCGCTCCGTCCACGTCATGGTTCCGGGTCGTGAAGCCCATGCCGTTGTGGAAAGCGAGAGAGTCACCTGAAAGTTGAACACTAAAGCTTAGAGCAAAATCGATCAGGGCCTAAAGTTACTGATACTGATCGAGTTCGATCAAGGACTGGGCCCTATGATAGTTCACCCATGCCTTCCTCCATGGTTCACCACATGTCACAACACACACCTGCGCAAAAACATCCAAGTGCGAACGACAGCTGCAGTCAAACCATGTCACTGGTCCCCTCTATACTTGTCACAGTTTAGTATGAACAGTTGTGCTATTGATAACCAGCGCGACCATGCCTAGGCTGGTCGACTTCGTTCAGTGTTGTTGTAGACTACGTGTAAAAAAATGTCACTAATTAACCACTTAACCCAATGTTCCTTGATCGAAATGCTCATTGTTGGCAATTGTTTGTTTGTTTGTTTGTTTGTTTGTTTGTTTCTTTGTTTGTTCGTTCGACTAATTTTGCCCATGCTTTGCCACAAGACGTCAAGTCACAACAGACTGTCGGGGCCTGGCAGAGACGGTTCATGACATCATCCGACCGAAAAATTGAAACAAAATGGCGTCCGAGCCGTCAGAAATTTCTCAGTAAAATCACAGCGGGTGTTTTGGTATAGTTACAGCCTTTCTGGAGTGACCTATACACAAATCGTAGTGTAATACATGTACGTTGTTTCGTATAGGCCCAAATTAGGCCTATTAGCTCTCTTCTGTGTATCAGTGTAGGCCTACATTTGTAATTTCGTTTAATGGAAACTCACTAGCCCTACAAATAGGGCTGTAAATGGCTCCTTTTTTTAACTTCTGTCTTTTTACTGTCACAGAAGTGAAAAAAGGAACCACTTACAGCCCTATTTGTAGGGCTAGAAACTCACCAGCGTTTCCCTGGTAACTATCCTCATTGAATAACAACACAAAGTCCTCCCCGGTGATTCTGAAGCCGGAGTACGAGGCGTACCGGTGCGTGCCGTCCCAGTCCCACATGTCCACCCTGAGGTCCATCTCATCGCCGACCGCGGTTATGGCTTGCAGGGCGGTGTTCCCCAGCCAAAACTCCCCGTCCTTGTCGCCGAAGCCCCGGGCGTAGTCCTCGAACACGCGGTCGAAATTCTCTATTCCGTCCTGGCGTCTCTGGAAAACCTGCAGTATGTACGTTTCAATACGGGTGTACGGTTGTAAATATGCCAAAAATTGCCTTTGTCGATCTGTTCACTTTTTGCCTGCATGCCCTGAAAATATTTCTTTAAAGAGTACTGCAATTGAGGATTTTATCGATACAAATATTGGCCTAAAAAAGGGCCCCAAAACGTCACTAAATGTACCGGTAAAACGAAAAAAGTGACTGGATCATACGAAGTGAGTTTGATGGAGATCTGTTGATTTTTTTCGCACGCAACAGAAAGACTCATACAGTTAGTTCTATTTTCGTTTAGAAATTCTGGTGAATCTGGGCATTATGTGGGTAAAAACACTGGACCTAATACTGATTTCCATCGTAGTCATGTTTAAATTGAAAGTATAGCTCTTACGACTTGCGAGTCATTTTGTTGGGCTGGGACACAAGTGGACTTTTGAGACGCAGATATAGCTGATGTGCAAGGTATGCTTTTTAACCGAATTAATTTTTAAGATTTCATTTCTGTACACGTTCCTCGGTTAAACAGTGTGTATTATTTCCTTAATGTTTTCCCTCTAAAAATATTGATACACAGCCTCCTTCAAATGACCCCAGGTACGCCCCTGTTTACAGACTTACGGTCCAACCCCCACCGTCAGTGGTCATGTCACAGTAGACCTCAATAGGTTTCGATCCAGGGGGAGTGATCGTATAGACTCCACTCGAAGTTACTCCGGAATTCTGAACATCAAGACAGTCTGAGGAATATTTATATCCAGAAAAGAGAGCTGCAAACAATGTTGATTTTTCTTTCCCAACAAAAATCTACGTCTTTTTTCTAACTGAAACATTTCCGTCCTTCAGTTGTGTCAATATAGGCCTATGTCTGCGTCTGCTGGAGGCGGGCTATGATAATATTTGGGGGAGGGGGGGGGGGGGTGGGGGTGGGGGGGGGGCGGGTTGAGTGGAGGCAGTTATAACAATTGTTTGGGGTATGATAGAGCTTGTTTTAGGGAATTTGTTTAATTTTTTTTTTTTTTTTAATATTTTATTTTTTTGGATTGACATGGAGGATTCGTTGGTTGGACCAAAGAGCAAAGAACTTGGTTGGATGGCACGTGGTTGGTGGGTAGGTTGACTGGCTGGTCGGCCGGTTGACTGATCGATTGATTTGTTTGTTTGTTTGTTTGTTTGCATGTTTGTATATTTTTTGGCGTGTGTTTATCGTTCATCCGGCGCCGTGCGTTTTTGTTTGTCGAGCTGTTGGGTTGGGTGCAATGTTCGTTCTTCTAACTGTCTGTCTGTCTGTTTGTTATTTATTTTGTTTGTTTGTTCTCAAATACAGATATGCCATCAATTCACCTGTAAATGTCTCCGTTGTCTGTCCCTCCGTCAGGATGATTGGCCTCATGTTGTTGACGTGTTTCTCCAGCTGCGCCATGGCCTCCAACTTTTTGCTCTGTGTGCCATGCTGAGACACCTGTCCAAACAGAAGTTGTTTACGTTGTATAAAAACTGCTGTTAGATTTTACCGGAAAACAGTTAGCCTCACAAAATGTGGCTCATTTGTTTAGAAAGTCCATGTATAATCATACCTTGATGGCGCTTTCAATGGCTGCAAATGTCTCCCGCGTAAGGGCGTCGTTGTCTATGCATTGCCGCACCTCTGCCACGCAGGTGTGGGCAAGCAACAGAAGACACAGGCTCAAAATAGGTAACATTTTACTCCTAAGATTTCGAACGATTCCCTCTGAATATCTACACCATAAAACAAAGAAAATGATATCCACAATTAAAGAGAGTATAAGGATTTTTTAAGACGATTGTTAGGACGTCTGCACCGTAAGCAGGCGGTCGTGGGTTCGAGTCCCGCCCGAATTCTTCCACGCAGGCTGTCCCCACAAGCACCGAACACAAAGTGTAAACATGTACATGTAGGCCCCTATAGACTTGGGCTCAGGTCCTCGGTTGTAATGTAATCACTAATCCCCTATTGTCCCAGGTCCTCAGAGGTAATGGATAACCTATGCATCGCAAAGGGAAGGGCAACGAAATCTCTTCTACAATCCAAAGAAAATAGGCATTTAGATCATGTTCGTGTAGTGTAACAAGTTGAACCTGGATACTACGTTTCAAGAAGTTTTGTCAAGTGTAAAATGTGTTGTGCGAACCAGCAAATCCAGTAGAAAATATAAGGACTGTGATTTGAAGAAACATTTTTAAAATATTGGCCAGACTTCGAAATTAATTCCTACACCGTAAATCATGCCTATGTCGTATAATACACGAATCGCGGGGACATTTTCATTCTATCACCCATAGGCCTAATTTGTACAAAAGAACATATATAACTGCAAGTGCAAGGACTCCGAAAACAAACTTACCTGCAGATTCTTGAGCAACTGTGGCTGTATTTTGTGGCGTGTCATCGCCAACGCCGCAGTGCCGCCTTTTATACCTTTCTCTCCCATCGGGCCGTACCTGGCCGTACTGAGGAGGAAGCCGGTACCAAACACTGCCAAGGTCGGTCTGAACATCCTCCAGGGGACAAAATAACAATCATCCCCGCTAATCTTCCACTCCATCCAACACACTTCGTCAGTTTTTTCAGGTCACACATCCTTATTTTCCCAACTTTTGTTTCCGTGACTTCTTGGTCATTATTTTCTTCAGATAACGTTTACCCTACTTGTGATACTTCCCACTTAAGTTCAAACAAGGTGGATAACGCGGGGTTTATGGCCAAACCTCATTCGGAGCATGGAACAAATTTTGTGTTACCCGCCATAAGCCCAAAAGTCTATAGATACTTTAGGCGCTTAACAATAAGCAGCAGTTAATGGCGCCACCAACGTCAGATAAAGTCCCAGTCGTGCACCCTGCTAAGGCCTGGAAAACATTTCGGGTGACGTTTTTTTTTTATTTTTTTTATTTTGACTGGTCTGTGATGTTGCCCTCGCCAAACAACGTTTTTTATGGATCCGCCGATGATACTTCATTGCTTCTCAGCAATGCGGTGCCAAACGCACTGGATTTCTAAAAGTCTGTAGCATTGTCAAGACACGCCCATTTATGAACCCCTTAACTATCCTAGAAAAAGAAATTCATGGGTGTGTTTTTTCCCTAGGAGGGCTAAGCGAGACACCTTAACCCTCCTAGGAAAACAAAACACGCCAGCGTATTTTTGTATAGGACGGTTATTCGGCAAGTTAAGGTATCTCTCCCTAATCATTCCAGGGAAATGCCGTCGTGTCAATTGTAGGTCGACACGCTCATCTAAGTTAAGATACCTTAACCATTCTGCTATAGAAAAATCAAAGTAGGTAATGGCCTTTCCGGCTTTATGGGGGAAATCTTCAACAGGAATTATATAATCTCCTTGTAACGGATTTTTGCTCTTCCCGCCGTGTTTCTGACCGGACTGAAAAGGAAAATAAAGGGAAACACAAAACAAGTTTCTTTATTTAGTTTTGTCATTTATACATTCCCATAAAACCTAAGTTTGTTTTCAAGTCGCATTTTTATTTTGGCATACAAATCACATTCAAAATTTCAAATCCTTATTTACTCCCCATAATAAATCCAGTTAATTAGAATTCACCTGACGTGTCCCATTAAATTAATGTTTTACAAGGGGGAAAACTCCAATATTCTTGGCTGAATATAGAGGACCCAAAATTCAGTCTCAAAAACTAGTGTCACTTTGTGTCATCACGGTCTGAAGCAGTCATTATCAAATCAATCAATCAATCAATCAATCAATCAATATTAGATGTACTATTTATGCTCGTCCATCAAACACCGTCACTGAAATTTCTAATCAAACAATTGTTCGAATTCGTTGCTATGCTTGGACCAATTTCTGTACCCGGTTCTACACGAACTCCTATACATGTAGTCTTGGTTCCAAGACGTTACTGTCTGATACTTGTCATCAACAGAGGGCGCAATTTACAGGCTGTCACCGGCGGGCGAGCGCGCGATCAATCACGGAGTGAAGAACCGAGCAAAGAACAGTAGAATCGATTCTTGTCAGAGCGCGTAATATATAAAACATTATCGAATACAATCAGAATC
Source organism: Hippasteria phrygiana (assembly GCA_037893225.1). NCBI lineage: Eukaryota > Metazoa > Echinodermata > Asteroidea > Valvatida > Goniasteridae > Hippasteria > Hippasteria phrygiana. The sequence goes on from JAZGUH010000199.1 coordinate 2,810,960, forward strand.
GATTTACTGAGAAACATGCAAGCGCCCTCGGCCTCGTTCGGAAGAAAAAAAAGGAACACGAAGGTCTTGGAACCAAGACTACTATACATGCCGCGGTCAAGCCCTCGTCAGATGAAGTCCTGCCGAAAATTACTGGGGAAGGTTCTCTCGAATCTCCGCTCGTAGCCTGGTTTAAACTTCTCCATGACAAAAGGGCGCCCAAACTGGCACATGTACATATGCACAAAATTCTCACCAAAAAAAATTAATAATACGCTTCGAATGACCGATTCATGGCTCCGCCCACTTTAAAGTTTTTTGTTGCCCGGTCTGTCTGGTGCGCTGCACACCGCGATTCTTGCTGCGCGGCCGAAGGGCTTGCTTCAACCTCGTTACCATGGGTACGATCTTGCGGCGCCATGTTTTCCCACCATGCCTTGCTCGATCCCAACCCCTGGAATTGTGTAATTACCATATCCCACATGGGATATGGTAATTAGGACTGCAGTCGATGTGTTTAACGCGCGACGCAGTGTTTTAGTAGGAAGGTTTTATTTGTAGAATCAATCTTTTGGAAGGATGAGATTAGCTCCTAATATTAATAATCATGCCTAATGTTTTTCCCGCTAGACGTTAAATCTAACCCTTCCTCCATGATCTAACACTGCACTGAGTAGTAGTAACAGCCGGCCTTGTGGGATCGGGAGGAAGGAAAAGTATGACGACCGTCATGACCGTTTCTGCCCATTATCGCCGGATGTCAGTTGTGTAATTTTCCAAATGTTTTTCTCAGCTGTTTTCGCAAATTTGTCAAACCTTTCGATGCATCTTCTGCAGCGGCGACAAACACTGTCATTTAGCCCAGGTTGGACCATGGAGGACGATGTCTTCATCGCAACGCGAAGGGAGTCCATACTGGGCTAACCGTCATTGAGAAAGAGCGGCTTTCTTGAACTAGATAAATGAGTACATTTACTATCGATTGGAACAATTTTGATTTCCGGCCTCGACTCGAATATGTGTGCCTTTTCTATCTCTGTTTAAACATAAAATACATGTATTTCCTGACCAGAAAAAATCCATATCGTTTATCGTAGCCACCAAGACTAGTGGCCTTGTCTTGATGATAATGGAAAAAAGTGCTCGGAGTCGTTTTGCTGATGTGACGTGACGAACAGGATGTTAACGCGGGCGCGAGCGCACACAGGGCGTTCAACATTCGGATTACGCGCGCGGTTCACTTTCAATACATAACTATTCATTTCGAATAGCCAGTCAGCGTCGTTTACGTATTCCTCACGGCCAGGGGTTAGTGAAGGAACGCACACGCGCCCATGGAGTCGAGGATGGGCTTGCTTTGACGCATGCAGAGCACCAGCGAAGAGCAAAACAAAAATTCGTCAAACAATCCACCACATGCACAAGGGGGAAAATATGGTAGACTGGTTTCCGGTCCCTCCATTGTCCTTCGGACTCACATATGAGGGGCGGGCACCAGTCTAAAAAAATGGCGGCCCCCATGGCAGCTGAAACTACGAAACAGCCGACAATAACGCCCACCGAAAACCGCGATGCTATGGCTGTAGGGATATTAGAACTATTAAAACCGGCTGTACAGGAAGTAGATGAACGGGTGCGACTAGTCAGGTAAGGGGAGAGTAATTTCCTGGGTTTAACCAGTGTTTATTTTTATGTGTTTTAGCATAGAGCAAGGTTCCTTGCTCTATTCTATGGTTTTAGGCCTAGGCCTATTGGTTGGCCCAATTTTCGGACACTTGAACTTGATTTCTCCGATTTCTCGAAAATCGAATCAAAGATTTTACTTTGATACCCCCACCAAAATGGGTCAGAAACGGGGAAAAATGACAAAATATCCATCTATTCATGTTTAGAATCATGTTTAATATAAAACATGTGACAGTCAAGTTCGAGTTTGGGACTCCAGTTACCTACTCCTAGTCCTAGAACTATGAGGTTCCGACATGAACCTCATAGGAAGACGCCGATTTTTCCCATAGGCTAGTACAGCAAGAATAAGAACGTCATTCCCATGTAACACGTTTCTACATTTTTCGCCGTGAATTACTTCATGGCTGCCCCCAAAAATAATAATATGCCGCATTTACATCCTCACCTTGCTTGCGCCAAGTCAATTTTCGCCTGAAACGGGTCCAATTTGCGGGAAAAAAATGACAAAAATCTGCAGTCGTTCCGAAGCGATCACACACGCACACCATCGAGGAAGCCGCACACACGAAGCTCCTGTTTTGCGGGGGGGCCGTGGGTCGGTCAAGTCATGATTATTCATCGAAAATTCGAAGCGCGGTACGGCAGGCAACTGCCGCGTGTCCGTTATATACCGTCTGCATGCATTGCCTGTCGTCGCAGATGGTATATAACGGACACGCGGCAGTTGCCTGCCGTACCGCGCTTCAAATTTTCGATGAATAATCATGACTTGACCGACCCACGGCCCCCCCGCAAAACAGGAGCTTCGTGTGTGCGGCTTCCTCGATGGTGTGCGTGTGTGATCGCTTCGGAACGACTGCAGATTTTTGTCATTTTTTTCCCGCAAATTGGACCCGTTTCAGGCGAAAATTGACTTGGCGCAAGCAAGGTGAGGATGTAAATGCGGCATATTATTATTTTTGGGGGCAGCCATGAAGTAATTCACGGCGAAAAAAACGGAACGAGTCCCGCGCGCGTGCAGCCTCCTAATTCGACATCTAGAAATGTTGGTTGTGGTGTGCCTCAGGGGTCAATTCTAGGTCCGTTGCTGTTCTTGATTTATATTAATGACTTTACTAAATCGTCTGATGTGCTTTCATTTATTCTGTTTGCTGATGAGTCTAATCTATTTATCTCCCATAGAAATATTAATACCCTGGTTGAAATAGTTAAGCATGAGCTTATCTCAGTTTCCAATTGGTTCAGGGTCAATAAACTTTCATTAAATCTTAATAAAACCAATTATATGCTGTTCAGCAACTCTGCCAGTGAACTTCCAGGTGAGGTCTTGATTAGTAATGTATGTATTGAGAAAACGGATTGCCTGAAGTTTCTTGGCTTAATAATTGACTCTAGATTATCTTGGGGAAATCATATTGATTATTTATGTAAAATTATTAGTTATAGTAGAAATATTGGTGTCATTAACAATAGAATCAAAAATTCTGTTCCCCCTAAAATTATATTTTCTCTGTATAATACCCTGGTGGTGTCGTATCTTAACTATGGAATACTTGCTTGGGGAAATTGTACATCCAGTAATAGTAATAGGTTGCTCCTTTTACAGAAACGTGCTCTTCGGATAATTAATTTCACCGAATTTATTGCACACACTTTGTTTTCTAAACATCAGACCTTAAAAATTAAGGATATTTATTATCACCAACTTGGTTGCCTCATGTATCAATCTATTTCCAATATGTTGCCCTCTTCTATTAATTCAATTTTCACTCGGAATTTTGAATTCATACTCATTTTACTCGGCAAGCTCTTCATTTTCATCCCCCATTAACTCGTACTTCCTTTGCTAAAAAAACTATTGGATATGAGGGACCTAAATTATGGAATTCTCTAAACGATTCTTTAAAAGAATGTACAAACCTTCTAACTTTTAAGCGTATCTATAAATCTATTTTGTTGAATGCTTATTGTTGATGTGTGTAATTAGTTATTTTATTACATAATTTCCATGCTGGCATATGTTTTGTCCTTGTTCATATTGTTTAACCCTAACAGCCCAAGGCTTTTTACTAGAATCCTTCCCTAACCACACAAACTCCAACACTGTGTACTAAACCAATGGCACATTCTTTGTACTTAGACAAAATCAGGGCATCAAGTCCCATGCAAAGTGATGGTGCCAAGGCTCTACAGTACCCAATCACACAAAATTCAACACAAATGGGGTGTTGGATTTTGGCAGGTTAGGGAAGGTTAGGGTTAATGTACAATGTATTTTGTATTACTGTATGTAACGTTTTCTTTGACTGTATTGTTATAATTTTTGTAAAATAAGTACCATATGTTTATTTCATAAAGGGTCCCATGTTTACAAGCTTTGCTTTTTTTGGGCCCCTCTGCAGTCTTCACTCCTCTGTTAAATAGTATTAATATTTTGATATAAATATATTATTTGTGAATACTGTGGAAAAATAAAGAACTGAACTGAACTGAATCGGACCGACGCGACTGTTGTACCACTCACGAAACCGTCGCCGGCATAAACAGGTTGTCGCGCGGTGCATGCGGGCGCTGCGCATCAGGGTGACGTCATGCAAGGTCGAGCGGTCACTATTTGAACTCCAAGACAGCGAAAAGACATGTTCTGCGGGGGTCTCTGGGAATTAAACGGTAAATTTCACTTTCTATTTGGATGGTAAGTGAACCTTGGTACATTCATCTGATCATGGAACTCCACTTGTTCAGATGGTGGCGTATCTAGTATTTTGGTGGCCGTTGTAAGGTTGAATTCTGATGTTTTTGTTGGGATTTTAGACGTATTTAATTAATGAATAGAAAATCGTCGTACGCGTACTTGGACCCTACTATCGCCAGATCATGTCCAAATGTTAAAAAAGGCGATAAAGAAAGGGTCCAAATTACTCGGACTAGGTTACACGTGATGATGTACACTTGATTGTTAAATGTAGGGACAACCTTTAAACCACTTGAAGCTGGCTGCCGTCTATAGAAAATTACAACCTGGCCGAATGACGGCTATACATGCATTCTCTGCATTTTCAATGCATCGTTGTTGGGTTATTGTGCGTGTTATGCTTGGCTACACAATACTCGTCTCCATTTTGCTTGGCTGCACAGGCGGGCATGGTACCCCGGCGCTCCATTATTACACACAGGATAAAGGGGGTAAGTAAAATTTTTTGGTGCAAAATGGGCGATGATGTTACTATTACGCAGATTTTGTTCTTCCCTTGTTTGCAGAGAAAGCCAGCTTGACCTCAGACACCAAATTGAAGAACTTGATGAAGGTAAGTAGGCTAAATGGTCTGTTCGGAGTAAAGTGAAATAGTGAACTGTTGACGTAACCTTAAATTCCATGCAGAAGTGTACATGTAGGAAAGAGTTCCATATCCGGCCATCACTTAGACCTCATGCACAAAATCTAAGGGGCATGACAGAAAAAGTCACAGTATTTTCAAAGAAAAAGTTTAAATTTGTTCCCTCCTAAATTCGTGCTTCTTCATCAGATTTACACTTTTTGGTAGTTTTTAAGTCATGTTAAGGGAAATTAAGTGATGGCCGGATATGGAACTCTTTCCTCCTGCACAAAAGAATAGGACTAATTTTTATTTCTGTTCACATGACCGAAGTCACCACCCTTGGGTAAAAAAAAAAAACAATCTTAACATCTAGGGGTGGGGCAGTAGGGAGGGGGGATAGATGCATTTTGTCGGCATATTAAATTAAAGCAGTTTTTACAGGTTCAGCAAATTCTGTGACTGTACAGTCAACAGTTTATCTGGCTTGTGCGGCCAGATTTATTAAAAGGAAAGACTGTCACTATTTTCTTTCCAATCTTCCCAGTTTTGAAGCAGTTGGGCCAATCCCGAGAGCCTCCCATTGAACTGGATCCCTACGTAAAGAAGTTAATGAACTCCAAACGCAAGATAGCTGTAATCAGTAACATCGTTCAAAATGCTCAGGTACAGCTTTGCTACAAACTTCTGATGTTAATTTTGAAGTTAAAATTAACACATTGAGAATTGTCATTAAATCGTGTCAGATACTTTTGATCGCCAATGCTGTAACGTAAACATGGAATTAATTAGTGGGATGTGCTGAATAGTTTAATTTGTTCAATTCTGAGCCTTTTATGCTTTCGTCAAAAAAGTAGTTTACTGTCTGAGTTGGGGTAACATTAACTCTTTATGATCAGTTCAGGAAAAACCGAACGATCAGACTGAAATCATAATGTGGTGTCAACTCTCCAATGCATGGCCCATTGGAAACATAACCTGAGAGTCCAATTTGACAGGGTTTTGCTTAGCACATAATTTTCTGCTCATGAAATTCTTCATCTAATTCATGGAAATTGTAAGGCATAGAAAAGGGCACTCCAACTTCAGAAGCAGATTTGGTAGAAAGACTATAGAAATCCCCCGCTCGTCAAATCTCAAGCGTCTGCCGTAGGCCATTGTAAACACAAGCTCATTTTGTTTTCTAATGGAGTTCTGTCGCAAATGGTGTTTAATATACTGCCCCCTTTAAGATCCCTTGTACACCTTTAAAACAAAATCAGAAAAGTTTTCCTCGTGTCTCTAATCATTGCAGGATCGGCTAAGCCGACTTCATTTGCATATCGCCAAGACATCGGCCAAACGGAAGTCCCTTGTTGACTTCCCCGGGGGTTCCATTCTGTGACCCAATCTTCCCCCCTCTCTTTCCATCCTACTGTAATCCCCGCCTCCATGTAGGTAAAAGTTGGTGTCCATTTTCTCTCTATCAGCACGCCGTCGCAGAGTTTGTTTGCTTGTGTTCTGCTGCTCCACTTCTTAAGCTAGTGCTTATGTTTTCTGTTGTGCAGTTTGCTGTATAGCATGATTGTGGAACATGCAAGATGTATTGTTAGATGATTGGGCCTGTTTGTTTCACACGGATCGGGAGGTGATCCAGAGCCGAACGAAAACAAACAGGATCGCGAATCCCTCTCGCTATATGTTGCATGCTGGGAGAATTTGTATTACACGACAATGTCGTCTGCTTCAGATTCTGTAGGGCTATTTTTATGATAGACACAACGATAGAAAAGTAAATAAATCGTAAATAGCTTTAATAACAAAAATACACTGTAAAAAGAATTATGAGTAAATACTGTCACAATAGCTCGTTAAATGCTTCAAATCTACGAAAAAATACCGTCACTTTTCTCTGTCCGTCTCGCACGTCGCCATCTTGGATCTTGCGAACCCACCTCGCGAGCAGGATCACTAAAAACGTGATCCGGAGCAGCTTTCGACGCTCCGGATCACTGATCGCGCTCCGGATCTGCGTGAAACAAACACGCCCATTGTTGTTGCATTATGGGGGACCAATCCCACCCCTTACAGTTGAAATGTAATTCACCAAATGAGTATACCAATGTACCCAAATCATTGCGACTCTCACTTCCCCAATAAGCCAGTTCGGTATAGAGTACCGAAGTCTGACCTCGGTTGGCACGACAACTGGCTCCAAACAAATGGAGATTTCGACTGTTCTTTTGTTAACAGCCAGTCATGCAAACACATTGACACAAAATAAAAGTATTCTGGCTCCAAACATTGCATTGACGTCATCACTTCGGTACTGCGCATGTGCACAGTGACACTTTATCCCGAATGACCCGCGTGCCCTAATGCGCATGTGTTAAATTCAATCAGAATGGGCGTTCGCGTAACATGGTGTGACATTACGTCAGCAATTTTATCCCGAATAACCTTTGACCTTCCGAATTGGCTTTATTGGAATTTATTATCACCCCAATGAGGAAAGCAATGGGTCTCATTCTGGAAAGAGAGTTGTTACCCTGATATGCTGTTATCCCGATTGGAACACTTTTTTCTCGGGATTCCGATGGGTCCCAGTTGGGCAAAGTTGCAGGTATACTGTTATCTTGGTGGGGATATATTGAGTCTAAATCGGGAGTCCTTTAGCGACAACGGCACCTGTGATTGTAGTATCTCACAATTCCTCTTTTCATCTAAACTGAATCTTCATCTTTCACAGCAGAAATCATTCATGCATGCCATGCAAACAATATATCTGTGTATGTGAATGAGCATGACCAGTACCTATTTGTGTGTATGAATATTTTTTTTTCAAATGTGTAGTTTTTCTAAAAAGTTACTGTCTTTGTTGAGTGGAAAAAAATAGAAACTTTGTAGTACGTTGGTAATCCCTTGTTCTGGAAGCCTCACACATCTGAAAGCTGAGTGTATTTCTAGGTCAAAATAATCTCCTTTTAATTATGGTCCTGGAGCAGATCCAGAGAATGCATAACAGGCCTATTTGTGCATTGGCCCTGGACCAGTCATGTAGGTCACAGGCCAGAGATTATTATGTCTAGAATTTCTTGGTCACCGAATGAGCTGGGGTTTATGTCAAGTTATTTGGCCGTGTCCAACTTCAAAACTTTTTGACCAATCAATGCAGGAGTAACAAAACATTAGCATAATCATACAAAGTGTTGTATACATAAGTTGCCAGAGGGTTGCACCCCGAAAAGCATTGTTTTTGTTTTTAATGTAAAACATTCCTTTTCTCTCGTTTGATTGACTAGCTCTGTGCTGCCAATTATTGGCCTTGTATACAAGGACCTTTCAGTCACATTTAAGTCTGTCCATATGGTGCGTTTCACATGGGCCTGTGCATCGGAGTGGATTGAATGAATAATACATTGGACATTGGCAGTTAATTATGGTTTTGAGTCTGCCAAATTAATTCATGTGTTCGGTGAAAGCTCATAGGAAGAAAACTATCTTCAAACTGTTTATGTATGGTTAGGATTTATACCTGCAAATGTCAATTGTTGTCTCGATCTAACCCTTCCCTTGGCTACCGTGACGCCCTCGATGTCCAGAGCCATGTAGAAATGATATAAATGGTTTGGAAACAATGCTGAATACAATACACTTTTGATGTGTTCCTCCAAGCAAATTATGAAGAAATCATAAGGTGGCCCCGCCCACAAAAAATACCCCTTTACTGGCTGTGACATCAACAGCAGTATCAAAACATTGCCACGCCCCCTGCTCACCCAGTCACTAAGTTTTGCACCTGGTTCCGGACACGAGCTGTGCGGCAAGCAATGTTTTTACCACCTATGATGTCCTAGCATATTAAAATTGGAGGATTCAGGACTTTTAGGGTTAAAAACCGTTTCACCACCATTTATAGCATTTTGCACATGTGAACATTTAAGACTAGCTTTTCACGATTGATGCATATTTTACCCATTTTTTTCCATGATAGGAGCGAGTGCGTAAACTCCAGCAGCGAATCGGGAAGGAATCGGGCAAGAAACTCAGCCACATGTACCCAGCCAGCACCGACTCTCTACCGGCAGCCATAGTCGGTGTGCCTCTGACGCCCCCGGAGGTCGAACCATCAGAGAGTTAGACTATTTGTTGTTGCTTTTTTGGGGGTAAAAATTCCAGTGATCATTTAATACTCCATAAGAATTGTTTTGACTTAAAAATGGCACACTTTTGGGGGATTGTAACACTAGCCCCATCATGCAAAATTGTCTGGGGTTAAGACCACGTTGCAAAAAAAGGAAAGAGTTCCATACATCACTTAAAAACGACCAAACAGTGTAAATCTGATAAAGAAATGCGAATTTAGGAGGGAAAAAAATCAACTTATTCTGTCATGGCCCATAGACTTTGTGCATGAGGTATAAGTGATGTCCGGATATGGAACTCTTTCCAAAAAAAAATCCATACAAACGAATTATGTATATATTCATTTCAATAATTTTGTTTTATTCTTAAGACACTTCACAAAATAAACCATCCCTGATCTGTCTTTAATTAATACTGTTTATCATATATATATAAAAAACAATTTTGTAAAATTTACAAATGAATAATAACATTTATGGCTGTCCATGATTGAATTCTACATACATTTCTTATTGTGCAATAAAACATTTATTTCAAACAGCTAATCAATGTAAAGTATTAACTTGAAACAAATCACCGTTGAATGGAGTATGCTTCTAAGAAGTGGAGAGGCTCTTGTATCCCCGTTTTTCAAAAGAAACTAAATTAAAAACTTTAAAATCGTCTATAATAATATAATGGCACTGTTCATTGTGTCAAGATCTTTCCCACAAGACTTTAACCTCTAACAAGTCTAACAGCTGAAATAAAGGTGTGATTTTTATTCATTATTTTCAACATCTCTAAAACTTGTCAGCTACATGTAAAGTGACTCCTACGAAGGCCGATAGCATTGCCTAGTTTTCATAAAGTACCCGGTAAGGCTTTTTTTGTGGAAAATTCCCCGTGTTTAAACAGCTTGCAGGATTATAGCACTTGCTTCCATGGAATTTTGGAGCGGTGGCAGATGTTGTACACTATAAAACCCACAGAGGTATTGTGAAATTACTAGAGTGCATATGGAGTGAAGCCTGCACACAAACCAATTGGAGGGCTTTAGTACAGCTGCTTGCATAAGTAAAATATACAAGGTTAAAGGTAGTGTACACGATTGGTAATCCTCCAAAATTTTTATTACGAAATACCTTACTAGACTAAGTTAATAGTAGCCTCAATCATCCTGTGAAATGATGGCACCAGGTGTGCTGTTGTTTTCCCAACGATTGTTCGGCCGAACAATCGTTGGAAAATTGACCTAATGTAGTTAATCCGTGTTGTCTAAAATAGGTGAAAAACGGGCGCACACGTTGTAACCAGTGCATGTAGGGGTCTTGGACGTTCCGCTCAGCCCTCTGCCTATGTACCCAATCGAAAAATTGGGCTTATTTTACAAGAGGGCGCTATAACAAATGCCGCCCGACGGTTGAAAAGGAACGCCGTTTTTTTCCCGCCATCCAAGAACGCAAAACTTTTAACAGGTCAGTGGAACGATATTTCCTATAAAATACTAACCCCCAAATCTGCCCATTTCTGAAAATTGCAACAATGACCAATCATGTACACTACCTTTAAACATATCCAAACATTTGTCCTAAAACTGCTATAGCCGGATAGATCATTACAAACCAATTAGAATTTGTGCGACCGTCCCTGAAAAATGCATCGTGCCAAAGGGTTTCCAACGGTCCGACTTTTTATTCCCAAAATTATTTTTAACAAATTTCAGACAAAATCGTCACTTTCAAGGTATGGCCATGTACGTACATCATTGTATTATAACATAACGATCTTTTCAACCATAGCATTTTTAGGACAAACTTTTTGTAGCCACCTCCAATGCAGTATGTCTCTTTAACTGTAACTGCACCTGCGTGAGGGAATGAGTTAGTGTTTAAATTCATACATATAGCTCTATGACTTTTGGTGTACAGGATGGATAATTTTTAAACAGTTATTCTTTGGTCCTGAAAGTCGTAACAATGTAAATAGCTAATGCTTGCAACCAATGGTTAATAAAGGATTAAATTCTATATGCAAAATATTTTTACTTATTTCTTTGCTGTTTTTCTAAAAATAAGAGTCAACTGTAACTTGAAAGGGCTAACCTGAAGCCTATTTCTTTATATTTCTCTATATAGGCAAGCGGTGGGTGGGTTGGGGGCTGCTGTAAGCATCTATACAAACTTGCTTGCACTATAATTACCCTCTACCTGTCTATTAATCAGTTTTGCACTAGATATTTCATTACTTATCAACATGTATCCTAGGTTGCAAGATCAGTGCATAAGCACTGGTCTCTCTCAGGCCCCCACCTGGGGTGCCAAGAATGGGTCTGTGCAAACAATGGGCACCACATTGAATAGAGTGGTCCTATTCATCGCACTTGGAGCCTCCCCTTCCCTGTGAATGAAAGCTTTGTTTGAGAAAGCTCCATCTATTCATCACACTCCCACCCAAGAACAATATAGTTGAAACATGAATGGATTGAGTATGTGCAGGAATGTGCTAACATCAGCCAGGTGGTATTTTCTAAACCGTGGCCATGGCTGTCGTTCGTATTCAAGAGGATAAGAGAGAGAGAAGACGGAATAAAATTTCAGTTTTTGTAGCGGAAGGAAAATGCCAGAGAACAATCGTTCCTGGAGAAAACTCATTCAATTAAGTTTTAAACTGAAAACCCAATACACATAGTGCACTTGGACGGGAATCGAACCAGGGTCACCAGAGGTGGAAGGCGAGGAAACAACCACTACACCTACCTGACAGTGGCAAAGTTTTTTTCCCCCAAGTACCTGAAACGGATGTTTAAAAACAAAACCTACGAATTAAAAGGTCAAAGATGGGGTCAAAGTGCACGATGATAAAATCTCAACTTCTAGGTCTGAAAAAAAAAATAGATTTTAACTAACACACCTCGATAGCTGGGAAAAAAATTCCATCTTGGTGGTACATCAAACCTTATGCCAAATTTCGACCACTCTTCAGGGTGGGTTAAAGTACTTCGCGAAGTGGGTCTTATCTTTGTGAAGGTAGACTGTCCAGGTGTCGGAGACCTTACAAACGAGCGCTTGGAGCGCGACGGATGGCAGCACGGATGAACCCATGTGGATCGTCTGTGGGCATCATAATCTGCACATGAAAAAAAAACTGTTAAAATATTGTTTGCTGATGGTGAAGTGGTGGTGATACAGTAAGATTGTATAAACTGTGGTCAACTTGATAAAATGACCACCCGCCCCAAGTGTAGCTGACCATTTTGGTTGGTCCTGACAAAGTTTATAAACACATTAAGGCACCTTGATTAGAGGTATGCATTTACGGGTAGTACGAGAATCTGGTATTCGACGGGTACGCAGGTAGCCTACCCGTTAAAGAAAGGCAATCCCAAAAATTTAATCTCGGAAATTGCTGTTCATATTGTTCGTAAAGGTCCGCACGTTAATACTACCACATCGGTGCATCAAGCCCGCAAGATGAAAGTGTGTACAGTGAGCTCTATAGCTTTACGGTGTAAATTGCATTTTTCCATGTGCCCTAGTTTTCATTTTGAAAATTCCCCACAAATGACATTCAAAAACATTCTCCTTCATTGTCAACGAAATATATTAATTCAGTTACGGGTACTCGATTCCATAATCTGGAACCGGTTCCTGACATTAGAGGTCAGTTACTCAGATACCCGGTTCGGATACACAGCCCTAAACTTCATATCATAGTCTGTGTGACAAAGCCTGACAGTGGCTAGTTCAGCACAAAAAACAAAAAAAAAATAAAAAAAATACACATATTTAACGTTGTGTCCTTTTAAAAATCAAAAGATGATGAGGCCCCTTTTCTATTTTTTAAGATCCATCCAGGCCATACAGTAGAAAAAAAAGAAAAAAAAGAAAAAACAAAAAAAGAAACTAGAGGTTGCGCACACCGTCCAGTGTGGGATACGCAGCCGACATTGTACGGGGAGAGACAATCATACCGTTTAAAGCACAGATTGTGGGCAAGTACAATGTAAAATACCCATATGTACTTATTCACCATGTAGTCCTATGCCCAAGGAAAATGGTTCTTGTCAAGACATTTGACGTCATAATTGCACCCTATAGTTTTTACATATAACCCTATGATCCAGCCTTCTTTTTCAATCGACTGCAAGTTTTTTTTTCTCTGTTCGTTTTGCATTTCATATGGATTCTTTTAAAGGAAAAAAACAAACAAAAGGGACAGCCTCAAAAATAGGAATTGGGCGGGGGACACTAAATTTTTTTTTTTCTTGCCTTCTTGCTGTTCTAACACACACACATTTATCTTATCTTTACTGTATTTTCACCTGGACATTCAGTCTTCAATGCATTTAAACATTGCAGACTCTGTCCAGACATTCATTAACATTTCTTGCTGTTATGTACAATAAACATGACATGCATGCATAACATTTACCCAAGGCCATTTTGGTGGTAGCTTTAATGATGGGGATGATTATTTTGAACAACAGCAGTAATGATGCTTAATCCCCCAAACGAGGTAGGGTGTATGGATCAGGTGCTCCGATTTTTTGTGTTCAGAGAAGTGGGCGTTTTTCTCTGTTCCCTTGGTCGGCCACTCGGATCCATGCTTGACTGTAATATTTACGATGGTGGTGGTTGTGGTGAAGATCGAGTGTTGATGAAGGTGAAAAATATTGATGATGGTGGTGAATATTAATGATGGTGGTTGTGATGGTGAATATTGATGCAGGTGGTGAATACTAGTGTTGGTGAAGAATATTGATGATGGTAATGAATATTGTTGATATTGATGCATATTGATAGTGAATATTGATGAGCTGGTGAATACTGGTGTTATATTGATGATAGTGATGAATATTGATGTAGAATATTGATGACAGTGATAAATATTGATGGCGAATATTGATGATGGTGGTTCTGATGCAGATGTAATGCTGATGTGATCGATAGTCATGATGAAGATGAAAAACACAGACATAGATAAATACCAATTAGATACCCACCTCTCCATCATTTTCCATCCCAATTTTCTTGATATCGGCCAAGAGATAGTGAATATTGGGCATCTCCAGCTCCACCTGATCAACCTATTAACAAAATTGAAATAACACAAAAAAGTCATACCCATGAAAAAATGTAACGAGCGCATGGCAAACCGTGTTATGAAAATTTCAATCTCTTCACTTTCATAGCAATGTAGATAAATTACACAGACAACAGTAAAGGGAGGTGGGTTAGTCTCCACGACGGTGGAAGTTACCCCGCCTGGGTCTATAGGTCTGAAATTGGGATAATCTACTTTAAGAAGTATCCTCTATTTAGATCTGGACCCAGGAAAACTAAGGGTGGTAGGGTTGCCAATTCAAAATGTTACCAACCCTACCTCCTCTGAAAGAAAGCTTTTCCTATCACTCAGTAAAATTCAAAGTATGTATGAGTATTTCTAAAATAAAAGTTTAAAGATGATGTTGATTGCCGAGAGAAGTCTGCGTCATTTTCTATTTTTATGTAGATTGGCTATTGTAAAATCAAACATGATTTTTTGACAAATGGCACCAGCGGGCTAGAGGGGACTTGATAAAAATAGCTCTCAAAAGTCACTTTTTGGGTATTTCATGGCAGAAATAATTTGTTTGATTTTGCAATACGCAATCTACATAAAAATGAAAAATGATGCAGACTTCTCTCACCACTGAACTTCCTCTTTATAAAACGAGGTTGTGATTAGAAGTCTTTGGACGAGGTTTGAGCAGAGATGTGTGTTGTACGTACCTGGGGTATTTTCGCCATGATGTTCTGGGCTGCCAGGTACATTGTATGTTGAACCGAGGCTGAGTATACGCCAGTCTCTGGGGGTCCGGCAAACACGTCCAATATGGTGTTCTTACAAGTTTCCCTGCAAACAGAGATAAAGTTTACCCCCATTCAAATTCTGCTATTGCTACATTTTCATTAGTGACATAATTACGATTGGGGGGGGGGGGGGGGGGGCGAATGCAACCCCCACACCGGCAACATTTGGCCAATTTCAGTTTTTTTCATCTAATTTATAATTTTTTAAACAAAACTGAAAGTAAACCCCCACCAATTCTCACCCCACCAATTCCCCCTACTGTTTTTCAAAATATTTGTCAAACAAAAATTACAGGTGAGGGGAGGGGTGGTGGAGGGATGGTGGAGGGGTGGGGGAGGGGGTGAAATAACAAGCAATTTCTTCGGGGGATCTCACCAAGATTTGTCAAAGTCCACTCCTGTGACGTTCGAGTACGCCCACTTCCCGCGGACGACCGTGCACACAATGCGGTCTGTAGTTTCTGGCAGACTGGTGTACTCGTCTCGCACGAAGCCAACAAATCCCGCCTTGGTCGTCTTTAGGATCTTCATGTCGCTCAGACCCGCCCACAGTCTGGGGCGTCCTGGAGAAATGAATACACTACCATAAGGGGCCAATAAAGCACACAATTTTGCTTAGTGCAGAAAAAACTTGTTTAGTAAAAAAACCCGGTTACCAGCTAAAATTGCATGTGATGTATACTGCTAACGGCCGGTTCCCGGCAGATTTTTTTAAAAGCAAAATTTGCTAATTAATATATTGGCCTTGCTCACCCAACTTTTTTATTTCTTAGAGTGAAACAAAGACTATGGGCGAGGGTGGGATTCGAACCCGGGATCTTTGGATTACCGTACTGGTAAATTCATATTGGCAGTCTCCTACGAGGCAATTTCGCAGAGCTTAGCACAAAATATTGCTTCGAAAAGTTTCCAGTCAAAAAAATATACAGCACAGGGAAGCTTGGCTGGTAACCGAATCTTGTCTGTGCTTAACTAATCTATGGTAAACAAATATATGGTAAATTAGAGTATATTGCTGCAACTTTTTTGTGTGAGCATTCAATTTCCATCATTTACTAAACCCTCCCTCTCTCCATGGAGGAAGAAAACATGCCAAAATGGAGCCAATTACCCCGTCTATCAAAACCTTTGACCTGTGGTTGTAACAAGCTATGAGAGATGAAGGGGGTTGGTTTTTTGAGAGGTTGTGATAGTTATAATAGTACAAGGGTTAATATTTTGTGACTAGCCTACCCCCCCCCCCAACGGAACGTACCATTTTTCTCTTGCTGCACCACACTGAATCTTTTAGCTTCCTGCGTGTGTATGAAGGCATGTATGTGCTCCTTGCCGGACTGGTCCATGCGTCTCCAGGGGGCTTCTTCAACGACGATCTCTGTCCGGATCACCTGGTCGTACGTCGTCAAGAAGTGCTGGCTAAGATCCAACGCAAACTGTTCTGGAGTGGTAATCTGTCAGATATACAAGTGGCACCGTTATGCAATGTCTCCGCTGGTGCAGTTTCATTGGTCAAGAGCCTTCACATATCGTTTGTGCACAAACATGAAACCCAGCAGGCTTTACTTGAGTTAGCACTCTAACATTCCATCCACAGCTTGATAGAACTAATATAATTATTTATACCTACCCCCTTGGTTTTGGCCACTGCATACACGGTATTCTTCTGACTATCTGTTGCGATGACGTCAGAGTTATTGCCATGCACGTAGTCCTTCTGCCCCGCCAATGACAAGTGAGTGTTCACGCTGACTTCCTTGATGGCGTGGGAGTTGCCGTGGCGACGGTGGTGTAGGACACGGATGCAGTGTTTGCCGTAGTACGTCCCCTCCGAGACAAACTCCATTCTGGGTGTCCCACTTGACATGTTTCAATTAAGAAGTGTACCTGGAGACAAGTCGGACACAAGGATGGAGTGAACAAATAATAACTTGTCCTTCTTCAATTACAAAGCAAAAAAGACCCCTTTTTCAATGGTGGCAGTCTCAACAGCCTTTACACAAATGTCCACAAACAAAACAAATGCATATTGAACACACAAGATATGAAGGTGCATTCATCTTCAACAAAATTTGTTTTGACTTTGTCAAAATTGTATGTCAGATCTCGACATAGGCCCCTCGGTGAATAATGTTGATAACCCCATAAATGATTAAATGTAAAAAATATATGACAAAATCCACCTTTATGTATATTTTAGACATTTATAGCCCATTTTCAGTTGATTACTGTCCACAGAATGTGGGGACTGTACAGAGGGGCTTTTTTAAAAAGAATTTTCCTGTGACAAATTTCAGTCTTCACAGACTTGTTCTCAGGTTTTTTGTTTTCTGGTCTACATGGTCTAAACTCTAAGTCTCATTCTCAGTACCCCATGGTCTCAGGGACACAAATAGCCATTCAAATTTATTAAAATATTTTCTGGGCATCCTAAGTATTTTGGGTTATTAACCTAAATATTCATGAGCTAATGGTACCAATTCATTGGTCAGTCAAGAATGACGCAACCAAAACAAATTTAGCTGTTTCGAAAAAGGCCTATTTCCCGTGGTGTTATTTTTTACTATTTTCCCTACAACCTCATCGCCGGAGTCAAAAGCCAATCATGTACGTATTTTATTACATTTTCCCTACAACCTCATCCCTGGAGACAAAATCCAATCATTAGTACATTCGGATGCGCTGTCAGACCATGGAGCTATAAAAAAAAAAGAGGACCTTTTAATTTTATAGCTCTATGGTCAGACACAGAATTCTGGGCGAATTATTGGGTAAGTTTTATGCTAATTCACGGAAGCAGAATGGATATTTAGAAGGTGCAATAAAACAAATACTACATACATGGTTTGTGTCGGGGGGGGGAAATAGAGCATCCATTTTGCCCTCGGCGGTACTGGATACATTTATACACTAGCGATTGTGTAGTGTAGGGCCTCTTTTTAGTTTTGATCAAATTAGAATCAAGTGTATTTTTTCTCATTCCAAAATTACTTTTTTAACCTAAAGCAGACATCTCTTAATTCTACTGACATCATTTAAAAAAAAATTGAACAGTCTGTTGCGGTAGAAAATACAATTTTCTTGCGCGCTTTACAGCAGTTGCCATGCGAAGCAACGCAAGTTTGGGTGTTTACTGTGCGTCGCGGTTATCGCCATCTTTATTTTCGCGTTGCGTTTTGTCGTCTTCAATGACTTCGTCGCTTTACCCCAAAATTTCCCTCAAAAACTAAAACCCCGTCCTTTATCTACAACATACCTGTTGGCTTGTAATGTCGCTAACTAGTAATAAACTAGTTTGGCAATTCCAATAATCTAAAAGTAGATTTTTGTTACCTTTTTATACTATAGGGAACAGGCCCGTAACTGTTACACTACACAATCGCCACATTACACTACAGATCTGTGCCTAAAACTTAAAACTAAAAGTCATGTACACCGACCAGTGCTCCCTCAACCTCTCCAGGTTCGGGGTGGTTGGCCTGTAGCCGAGCCAGCATGTAGTCAGGCTTTTCCTACCTCCATGGTCAGGCCATGGAGGAAGAAAATGGTCAGGCTACCTCGGGAAAAATAGATTGCCCTATTTTCCCCTCTAACCATATTTGTATAAGTCAAATGCATTCTGCAGTTACCACTGCGTTAACTGATGAAGTTTTATATTTAAACTTACCTGGTCATAAAGTTATTACTTAGTTCAAAACTGAACAGCTCGCTGGCAGCCTGTCACTTGTCAGAAATCCGTGAAGTACTGCACACCTGTACGTACCTGTACACCCATGATCAAATATCGTACTCGGGGGGGGGGGGGGGGGGGGGGGGGGGCGGGGTCGGGTGTACGCGCGTAAAAAGGAGGCGCGGCAAGTAAATCACAGGGCGCCCTCTACTGACTGTTCCAATTAATTAAGCTGGACCGTACACTAACCGCGCGGTGGCCGCAATAATGACAGGTGGCCCCATTGTGTAGGTTGGATAAGTGTATATGTCTGTTTAGTCGGGTCCATCACAGACTGACCACTCAATGCACGTGGCCTCTTTATCAAGCAGATGGCCACAGTAGTACATTTGACTGCAGTTCAATTTATTTAAATAATTCTTTTTAAATATTATATTTCTTTTTTTTGGGGGGGGGGGGAGGAGTCTAAAAATTAGTGTTCTTTGCTCCTCAGTGATTGGATCGTGATTTGACCTTATTTCATTTACTGTGAACATACTTGGACTATGGAGCATAAGCCAAGCAAGATTTTTCCCCAGTTAAACCGGCCAGGGCTTGTCAACAAGGCGAAGGCGTAGCAAGACGAATTAGTGCAAATTAAGGACCAATTTTTAAACTATTCTTGACATGAAAATGAGTAATTTCCACCTTGTTGTCGATCTTGATATTTTTAAATTCTCAATTAAATCGAAGCTCCAAAATCAGTGCCATACTCTTGCAGTATTTTGCTGACCGGATTTTGCAAGGATATATTTTGAATGTTGTACGCCATGATCTATTTTATACCGTGGTCAAAGCATGGAGGTATTTTGGTGGTTCTGGATAAGTGCTTACCGGTGAGGACCCGATCTAAGATTTATCAAGAGTCGTCAGGGAATCTTCAAGTCGGGGAACCAGACTAATTTTGAGAGTGCGTGGGTGGGTAGAGGGTGGGGGTTGGGGTCGCACTGCTAGTTTTTTTTCCCAGTTGTATCGAAAATATTGTAGGATGGCCATCCATGCATCACAGACAAAACACAAAATACATTTCGGTTCCTATCTACTGGTTCGATCAACACCAAAATGTTTTAAGGTCCCAAATTAAAACCGAAACCAATTAAACATTGCATGCATTAAAGTTTGATTACTCTAACCATTTCGAATGAAAACAAATAACAAATAAACAAAGCTACTCAATAAACAAGAACACGAGTCTCATGAAAGTTTTTCATTAAAACAATAATTTCTGGATGATTTTCGAGTAAAGCTGAAGACGAACTCAAAGCCCTATATCCAACAAATACGTCACAGTGCTTCGGTTGGGAAACTGCATAGTTTGTTTTCATTTCTAAAAAACAAAGCGGATGAAAGCTTGATAATAATCATTCTACCAGTGGTGTAACTACGTGGGGGGATTTGAAAATTTAAATAAACAAAAATTATACAAGCCGCAATTTGTTTACTTCATGCCCTTTGAAAAAAAAGTTTTACGCCATTGCACTCTACATTAATTAAAGCAAAATAGGCCTATTTTATTGGAACCTACAGTTATGAAGATTTCACTATACCAGCAACATACCCGTATTTCTGGGAAAAATGTTTTATCATCTTTAAAATAAAACATTATTTTTCACTCGAAGTGTTTTCCCAGCACTCTGATTGGTACGGAACTATGAATTCAATACAGTAACGAGACTTGTACAAGATAACGTCCATGTTTCTCGAACTCTGGATTGGGCTTCGGCCCATAGCCCTATTGCCAATCTGAAGCCTTTAATCCGTAAATAAATAAACAGGCTCAGGCTCTGGATTAAAATATAAGATTTTGATGTACATATAGCAAAAACAGTGTCCAAGATCTTGCCAAATCTGGGGACATAAAATTACGCGAAGCCGAAGCCCGAGCCCAAGCCAGGGTTTGAGAAATGCCCCATGTCGTCTTATCACAGTTCTGGCTCTAGTGTCCCTATTTATTTTGGTTTTACTTTGGGGCAAATTGCATACAAAAATTGAAAATGACACATTTTCCAGGGGTTTATTGGCAGTCTATGCGCAGTTAATTAAGTCGTATTAATTTGTAATTCAGATTTGGCTCATGTCATTGTGTGACTACGTAGATCCATGACCAAGATGGCAAGTTAAGGCACGCTACACTGAGCTCTGAGTGCGACGAACTGCAACGCGGATTATCCCATGAGGATCCGAAGTCGGCATGATAATCTGGATCAACAAAATGAAATCAGAATATTTTGCATCAGTGTTATCAAGGTAGGGGAATTCTCAGTGTACAAACCGTGGTGTTACATGAACACCATGTGGTATCTATTTTAAAGTTTCGTCGTGTATACATCAGTGTTGTAGTCGAGACCATTTCAAGACCAGGCCCAACCACGCACAAGACCGCGTGCACAAGACCAGCTTGTAACAGGCACAAGTAACATGCATAAACCATAACAAAGGAATGTTTTTGTTACAGTTCATTGAATAGCTTAGGACTTGGATTAAGACTGCTGGTCTTGTGCTGGTCTTGCAGGTTCTTGCAGGGTCCTGCCTACAACACTGGTATACATGTAGATCCCACTAGGTATTGCAGTGTAGTATACTGTTTATGAATATTGCAGTATAGCATTAGTGCCAACATGCATGGCGCACTTTGAGTTTCCTCTCTATAGCAACCTACATGAGTAGCATGCAGTTTTAACCAAAATCGCACAGAAGGGGACAAGTTCTGGCGAGTTCAAAAACCTTCCTGCAATATAAATCTTCAGTTTATAGATCTGTTTAAAAGTAGTGTACACGATTGGTAATCCTCCAATTGTTTTTACTGAATTATTACGAAATACCTTTACTAGACTGTAAGTTAATAGCAGTCTCAATCATCCTGTGAAATGATGGCACCAGGTGTGCTGTCGTTGTCAAGAAAAGTGGAAATATATATCGTTTTCCAACGATTTCCAGCTGGAAATCGTTGGGAAAACTGCCCTGTAGCCTTTAGTCAAGGCGCGCGTGGCTACCCGGACGAGTGGCGCGCCCCGAACATGCTGGCATAGTCGAGGGCGCGTCAAGACCGGTTCATACTTCATGCGAATGCGAATGCGAATGCGAAGCGAATTTATGACGTCAACGCCAAAATGATATTCGCGCTGCGAATTCGCACAAGTTGAACACTATTTCAACTTGTGCGAAGCTTCGCTGCGAATGTTTCATGACGTCAAATTCGCTTCGCATTCGCATGAAGTATGAAACGGGCTTTACGCGTCCAGGTAGCCACGCGCGCCTTGACTAAAGGCTATCATCCGCCCGACGGTTGAAAACGAGCGCCGTTTTTCTCTCGTTTTTTTCGCTATCCAACAACGCAAAACTTTTAACAGGTCAGTGGAACGATATTTCCTATAACCCCCAAATCCGCCCATTTCTGAAAATTGCAACAATGACCAATCATTGTACACTACCTTTAAAGGTTATGAGTAAAAAGAAAAGAAAAACACCCCCCCCCCCCCCAAAAAAAAAAAAGGGAAAGAAATCTTTACCTCGCCAGTGTTCTCCATGCCAATTTTCTTGAGATCAGCGAAGAAGTAATGGATGTTTGGAATGTCTAATTCAACCCAGTCAACCTGACAAAAAATATAGTACCCGTTATTAATCGAACAAAGCGTGTCTACAGTCCACAGGGGCGGATCCGGGGGTGGGGGTGACCCCCCCCCCCCCCCCACCCCCGGGCTCGTTGCCAATTTTTGTTGTTGCATGTTAGGTCCTACGCCTAAAGTACCGTAGCAAACCAGAAAAGAAAAGCAAAACCCTGTAAAGGTCTGATTTTGCGTGTACAGGTAAGAACAAAACAGATTAACAGGTTATATGGCACCACCAACGGTGAGAAAGTGTGCCCCCTTTTTGGGAGTCAACTTTTTGGGCAAATGTACGAAAAAGAATTTCAGAAGCCCCACCTGCAAACAATCCTGGATCCGCCCCTGGTCCAAGATCATTTCTAAACAGTAGTAGCGCACATGATATCGAAAAAAATATGACAATAAATGGTTTGGACTCCCATTACTTATAAATAATATGGTTTAAAGAGGATTTAAATTATACCTATCCCGGCCAAAATGCTTGGGCCACGTGACAATAAATATACCCTCCCCCGCTCAATGTTGTAATCTCAAGCTGGGGTGCATACCGCGCAGTGAGAGCCAACACTGACCGGGGGGACAGATGGTGGGCGTTGTTCGATTGATTTTAGCCCTGTCCGAATTACTTGGCTACGGCTTGAAATTACACACAAGTCCATGTGACGTGGCCGACTGGCTCCTAATCCAAGATGGCTGCCTTACCGATAAATTCCGGTGATCTCTTTCAGTGTCCCTTTTTTTCTTGGGGGACTTTTGTGAGTAATTAAAATAAACATAAAACACGCTTGAAGTCTCTAAAAAGGACGCTTGATTGAATGATTTATTAATTGTATTTTTTAT
This sequence comes from Hippasteria phrygiana, assembly GCA_037893225.1. Classification (NCBI taxonomy): domain Eukaryota; kingdom Metazoa; phylum Echinodermata; class Asteroidea; order Valvatida; family Goniasteridae; genus Hippasteria; species Hippasteria phrygiana. The sequence continues at coordinate 2,834,055 of JAZGUH010000199.1, forward strand.
TTTATTGATTAATTTTTAAAGTGAACAAAAAAACGGCATTCTGGGTATATGACTTCTGACTAGCGCCCCGAACAAAACAAGACTGACAATTTGGGAAACCGCCAACATAGGGCAAGATAGCCCAGTTTGTAGAGCGCCTGTACTACCGTATATACAGGCGCTCTACAAACTGAGCTATCTTGTCCGGAGGTTGCTGGTTCGAATTCCACTCCTGCCAGTTTTCTTTGTTCACTTTGAAAATGTATTTATTCACATTTATTCAAATTTACCTAGTCAGTTTCCCTTGTGATGTGTTTGAAGAATTATTAATTAATTGGTTGATTGTCTGATTGTAGGGGCGGTTTCACAGGTTTTGTTTTAATTAATTTTTTTTTGGGGGGGGGGGGGTTGAAACCCCCTGCTCGTTTGTTGTTGTTGCTTTGCTTGTACGTCAACAGTTGCAAACCAGAACACCAGAAACTCCATATATGTGGATCATATTTTGCGTGTACGGGTAAGAACAAAACTAGGCGTTTAAATAGCGCGCCAACATCGAGAAAGAGGGTCGACTATTTGCGCAAATGCACGAAACAAAATTTAAACCACCCCCCCCCCCCCCCGGCAAAAAAATCCGGGACCCATCCCTGGATTGCGTTTTCTTATCGTCTGTACGCGAAAGCGTCTCATTTCTCTCAGACGTGTATTTTTTGCAATAAATTCCTAAATGAATACTTGATCTCATATGATTGTTTTTTATACTTTAATTTTTTTTATACATAAAGAAAAACCATTTGTGAATGGGAGTAAGTGTGGTGTCGTGATGTTTACCGGTCTTCTGAACATAGTTGGATTGTGGCCACCACTTTCGGCCTGGTCATAGCGCCAAATGTGGCCAGTAAAACATCAGGTTTGCTGTAAATATACCTGAGCTACTTGTTTCATTATCCTCTGGGCAGTCCGGAACAGCATCTCTTGTATCGAGGCGGAAAATGTCCCCGTGTCAGGGGGACCAGCGAACTCTTCCAGGATTGCAATCTTACAAGCCTCCCTGAGTACCAGCCACGACACCAAAGGAAAAAACAACAAGGGGAAATTAAAATGTAATTTACAGTCTTTATGTCTATATGGTGGCGTAAGCGTGTGGTATGAGTCTAACACTGATGACATAACTCAGTTTACTGGTTTTAATTTGGTTGTTTGATTTGCCGCTAAAACTGTTTGCCCGTTGCTGCGCTATTAATGATTTCGATGATGCAAGCCTATAGCCTATAATACGCCATTGTTGCATTGGTGGACAGGCATCATTCCCATTTTGAAGACATCGGCTTAGTTTCTCTGTATCTATTTTATGACACATGGGGAAGTTTAATTGGTTTAAAAGTAACATGTTTCCCTGCCACAGAATTCCACAAGTTCAAACAGAATGTGAACAGATACCTTCTATCCCTGTCTTTTCTTTTGTAGCCAACACCTTGAGTGGCATTTTGGCCTTGTGTTGGGCCGCCCATTAAAAACAAAAATAGAATATTCTGTACTTGATGCAGCACTTTAAGAACATTTAGTTATTTGTATCTTGTCTGCATTATAAAGGGTACAATTTATTTAGTTCAGTTCACGTATTAGATCACTCAGTTTGGTTCTGGTCACTCATACCAAGCTGCGTCGAAATTCATGCCCTCGGTGTTGCAATAACGCCACTTGCTGTCAATGCTAGAGCACACGATACGGTCGTCCACTTCCGGTAGACTGGTGTACTGGTCCTGCAAGAAGCCGGCGAAGCCAGACTGTGTAGTCTTCATAATCCTCATGTCACTCAGACCTCCCCAGACGACAGGGGATCCTGCACAGAGAGATTTTATTAAAAGCAGTTTGGAGAAACAAAGTTAGCTCAGATTATTTTGGGGGGGGGGGGGGGGGGGGGGGAGCAGGGACCAATGCAACTGCTGGGGACAACACAGAAAAGACTAGCAAAAGCAGGTTACCAACCAAACTGAATGGGATGTGTACTACTTATGACTGGTTCTCGGCGTTAACCGTGCTTAATACAATTGCTAAGCGATAAAATTAGCTCAAGCCTGGTCTCCCGCTTCCTGCAATGGCAGAGAACTCCACGGAGCTGCCAAGCAAAAAATATTGCCTAGTAAATTTACGGGCGAGAACCAGTCATGTAACATGACATTTTGGTTGGTAAGCTGTTTTGCTAAGCAATTTTTTGCTGCGCTTAGTTCGGTATTTGAACTGCGCATGTGCACAATGACATTTTATCCCGAATGACCCGCGTGACCTAACGCGCGCGTAAACGCAAAATTCCTTAAGTCGGCCACAGCTGGCCGGGCTCCGATACGACTGTCCCACTCCCTCTGGTCCTCCATAAGGGTGGCAAGCTCGCCAGCTGTCTCCACTCCAGTGTCTTTCTTCAGCACCCCCACGTAGGACATAGCTTGCTTACCCGGCCTCTTCCTGCCATGTTTCGGCTCCCACTGAACCACCTGGTGAGCCTCGAGTTCAGGGTGGCGCCGACAGTGCCCAGCTACGTGCATCCGACGTGCCGCTATTTTGTCACCCACCCTTTGGAGGTCGCCGTAAAGGACAACATTGGTCACTTTCTCCGGCCAGGAGATGCCGAGAGCTGACCGCAGCATGCGGGTATAACAGCCATCGAGTGATTTCTCAAAAAAAGGGGTGAGCGACCATGCTTCACACCCATAGAGAAGGACTGATTCGCAAAAGGTGGTCGCAGAACTCGCAAGCGTAAATTCAATCAGAATGTGTGTTCGCGTAACATGGCGTGACGTCAGCAATTTTATCCCGAATAACCTTTGACCTTTGAGATACCGAACTGGAGCGTCAACAAATCCTGCTTAGGAAAAACAAATTACCAACCAAAAATACTGATCACAAAGCAGCTGAACATCAGTTACAAGCAATAATATGCATCACATTAAAATTTGGTTGGCCTTGGTAATTTTCGTACTGAGCATTTATTTGTTCATAACAGCTCAATTAAATTAGCACAGCAGGTCACAAATATTTTAAGTTGTAATGTATTTTTAAAGTCAACAAAGAAAACTGGCAGCAGCGGGATTTGATCCTGCGACCTCCGTACGGTAATACCATACTGGTGCTCTACCAACTGAGCTATCTTGCCCTATATGCCCCCCAAATTGTCAGTGTCTTCGTTCGTATTTTCCATTTAATAATTATAATCTTGAGAATCCCCTTCCCCATGCGGAATGTACCATTCTTCTCCTGCTGGACCACGCAGTGCCTCTGTGCCTCCCGTGTCTGGATGAAGGCATGGGCGTGGTCCCTGCCGGACTGGTCCATTCGCCTCCAGGTGACCTCCTCCACTGTGATCTCGGCCCACTGGACCTGGCTGTAGGTTGTTATGAAATGCTGGCACAGGTCGATGGCAAACTGCTCCGGGGTTGTAATCTGCGGGGAAGCAAACGCACATCGTCATCGTCAACTTGAAGTTTGAGATAAACATGTTGTTGAAGCAAAGTGAACGCTGTGGATTTAAATCCTAAAAGTAGGCGTATACTTGTTGTTTTTGAGTGTTCTGATTGGATGTTGGCTTCTACTGATTTTGCTTGAAAGCACGAGCTGTGGGGACTTCTTTTAAAATCAAATTACATGCTCCTCACCAATTGTTAAAAATGTTATAACTACATTTAGGCCTATAGGCCTACGGTAAACACAGTGTCGGGCTTGGCAGATACAAATATGTACCACCGTACAGGTACAAGTTTGTATATCGCTGTGTTTTGAATCGGCCATTTTAGGTTATGTCTTTAGTTAGTTCCATTATTTGTGGGTACGACGGTGAATATCCGTAACCATAGCCAAAACGTGCCCATCGTGGATGCTGATTTTATTTAAAGGAATGAGGGCGCCGTTACGACGCCGTTTGGGCTGGGGGGGGGGGGGGGGGGGGGTGGCTAATTTCAGATTAAGTTTACATATTGCTTTTATTAAAAAAGTTAATTGTTTGCAATTTGTCATGTGTCACTTGAAGCAAAGTATAATAAATGTTACATTTACAAACGTTAAACCACCGATGTCTGTACTCAAAATGGCGCCGGGTGGGGGGGGGGGGGGGGGGGGCTAATTTCAGATTAAGTTCACATATTGCTTTTATTAAAAAAGTTAATTGTTTGCAATTTGTCATGTGTCACTTGAAGCAAAGTATAATAAATGTTACATTTACAAACGTTAAACCACCGATGTCTGTACTCAAAATGGCGCCGTTAATTACAATTAACGCCCTCATTCGCTCAAAGTATGGCAAATAAAGGCCGTGTTCGAATTTCGGATACGGCTACGGCTTTTGAGCCGTCAGAATGGCTGCCCTTTTATTACACTATGAACATCTAACAAAAGAAAACCCACACAGGCCTTTGTTTGTAACAAAGGACTGCGTGGGTTTTCTTTTGTTAGATGTTCATAGTGTTAGTAATCCCTAAGCAACGGTCGTAGAGCTGCAACGGAAATTTCGGATACGGCTTAATATCCCACTGATATTCTTACTCCTTTGGTTTTGGCCAGTGCATACACCGTGTTCTTCTGGGAGTCCGTTGGGATGACGTCAGAGTTGTCGCTATTCAAGTATTCTCTGCGGGTGGACAAACCCAGCAGCGTCTTGACATTGAGTTCCTTGACGCTGTGGATGTTACCTTGGCAACGGTGCTGCATCACCCGAACCCCATGCTTGCCGTGGTACGTTCCCTTGGAGACGAACTCTACCTGCGGGGGGCCATTGGCTACTTGTTCAGGGCTGGTCGCCATGTTGCTTGATAGATCTGTGGATACGAAACGGTAACAATGTCCTTGTTGAGCGCAATCTTCAAAGGCGCACATTTAAAAAAAATGCGCGCTGCGCAATTTTTGAACACGAAAATTTAGTTTGCTTGCGTAAATTTAAAATTTGCGCATTATAGATAGAGCGCAATTTTTGAAAATCACGCAATCTTTTTTATTTAAACAGTAAACAGGGTTGCACACGAACTGTAGATTCTTAATTTCTTGTGACAAAGCGCTTGAAAAGGGATGCTGGGATCCGGGGCTGGGATCCGGGGCTGGGATACAATTCAAGCATGAGGTTTGACAAAAGTATGGAAAACCAGTAGAAAAGTGTAAAACAAAAACAGAATAACAAAACTTCGTAAAAATGCTAGAAAATATTTAAAACAGTGCTCAATCTATTAGGAACAAGCAAATAAATTGTAAAGTTCGGACCGTACGTGAAGGGTGCACCATCATGACCATGTGACAACATAATCTCCCACTACTGACCTTATAAGTTATTTCATAGTAAAAAAAAATCTTATCCAGTAGTCTCTCAGTTGCTGTGTGAAGAATGCAAATTATAGATTGCTTCTTAATCTGCCATTTCTTTTAAATGTTGGGAAGTTAGCCGATTAGAGGTTTAGATCATTTCCCAATGAAAAAAATACCTCCGAAAATGTATCCCCCCCCCCCCCCCCCAGACGGCGCCTTAATGTCATGCGAAGGCAACTAAATTGTCAAGCCAAACATGACCCAACTTCATAAAGATAGCACAGAATCTCAGGTGATGATAATATACAAATAATGAATGTTTATGAGTGTGATGGTAAGAATAATTTCATGAGGTGACAGATGGCATGTTCTATTCCACGAGGCGAAGCCGAGTGGAATAGAACATGCCATCTGTCACCGAATGAAATTATTCTTTCCATCGCACGAATGTGAAACATTCATTATTTGTTTTATACAACGCCTGAATAAATTCTCGTCATCTGATTGGTAACTTGTAAACTGGTGCTTACATAAATGTAAGAAACATGTAGTAACACTGATAGCTGGGGGAACACTTTCAATGCATTTTATTCAAGTTAAAAACTGTTCAGAATTGTAAAAAACTGTTTCACAAATTCAGAACTTCCAGTAACCAATTACTGTCTCGAAAAGTCTCAAACAGTTAAAAATGTTCACTGTTTTTCAACAAGTTCAGAAGAATTATTTACTTCAGATGCAGAATGTCATCTAAAAATATCCGTTCCGAAGTGTTGAAGATCAAACTGTTCAGAATTGTTAAAAAGCTGTTTCACAAATTCAGAACTTTCAGTAACCAATTAATGCACTTTCATATCCAATTTATGGAAGTTTACAACTGTACTAGTCCAGAAAAGTTAGAAATGCGGATTGCATGCATGGATTTCTTTGTGTACAACGTGCCGTTTTCCTTTCTCAGTCCCGCATAAAACCGGGACAAAAAATTGTCGAGTTCCGAATTAGTTAAAGCTTCAATTGTTGTTCCTGCGTGTCTAGCAAATTCATCTAATCGTTTCACTGCATATTTGATTTGTCTCTTTGTATTTGGAGCGTCAGCATTGCTTACAAGTTCCAATATTTCGTCGTCTGTTAGGAGAACAAACCGGTAAGCACTTAAAAAGACCAACCAAAATGACATCGTCACGCCTTGTGCCTATTCAATAAAGCCTTGTGCCTATTCTAGTAGGCCCAGTGCGCTTTCAGTAATACATGACGATGTCGTTTTGGTGGTTCTGAAACAGTGCCTTCCGAACAAACCGCGGCAGTTCGGGTCACTTGGCCGCCATGTTGTGTGAATGACAGCGCTGTTGTAGCGCCACCTAGTGACCGTGAAATTAGAAAAGTTTTTTGGTTCTATCAATGCGCGCGCACCATGTGATAGACCCATGTGATAGAACGTATTGGGCGGGGCGGGTTCGCGTCGTGTGATGGGTCGAATAATTCAATGCACGTGATCGACTCTCCACCAATCGGATGGCGGGGATTTATTCAGGTGTTGTATAACAGATGATTATCTTCAAGCAAACTTGAATCCTCGATCCTGATTGGTCGATCCGTGGCAGCTGAGAGTGTGATAAAAACCCATATCACATGGCCCATATACACACTCCGAATTGCGCTGTTCTAATTCTGCGAATTGCGCGATACGCAAAACGCAGTGCTGCACAATCCATTGGTAATTCAAAAGCTGCGCGTTTGCGTCCCATGTGGATCGTCACGTCTTCGGCGCACACTAAGTCTTGTTACGTTTTCCAGCCAGGGGCCAATTTCATAGAGCTACTTAAGCACAAAATTTGCTTAAGCACAAAAAAACCTGCTTAGTAAAATATGGTTTCCAGCCAAAACTCTGTGTGATTGTTATGCTAAGTAAACAACAGCTAAATACCAGTAACAAGCAACATACATCACATGGAGTTTTGGCCGGTAACCTAATTTTATTAAGCAAAGTTTTGTTGCGCTTAAGCAAATTTTGTGCTTAAGCAGCTCTATGAAATTGGCCCCAGATAGCTCCCGTTTATCCTGCAGGATAGTGCTGGCTGTTAATTATGTGTGCGTGTACGTGGTACAGGTTTCACGCACAGCGCCGTGCGTGTTCCATCTTTACTGCGCGTCAAGTTTGCTTGAAGATAAATTCGTTATCCCACTCGCGCTCGTGGAACACGGAAAATGTATTGCATCCGTGTCCCATATTCCACTCGGCCTTCGGCCTCGTGGAATATGGGACACGGACGCACTACATTATTCCGTGTTCCACTCGGCGCTCGTGGGATAACTTATATAAGGGGCCGTCCATAAAGTACGTACGCACGAAGGGGGAAGGGGGGGGGGGGGGTTGTTGACATTGCGTACACCATGCGTATACAGGGGGGAGGGGGGTTCTAAGCTAATGCGTACTGTACGCAACCGACAATTTGCTTTTAATTAACTGTTATGAAATTAATGTAATATCTCATATAAATAACTACCAGGATCAGCTTTTGTGCATCGAAAAACAGTTATAACACAGTTCCTTTCACCAATAAACCACTCATGAAACGTCAAAAGCAAACTATGGAAAAAATAGTGTATCAGGATTTTTGTTTTCCTTTTTTGGTTCATGTCATCATTGACTGCTGTTTTGGTTCAAAATATATCAATGTTTAATCATTTTCAGGTCCGTTAATAAAAATGTTTGCATTTGTTTCTGTCAATATTTTGTGATATATTTCAGTCTTTGGATGCGACATGCGAATCATACTACTAGACTCTACCACGCATGCATCAGATCGGAAGCTATGCATTTCGCGCATGCGCGTAAGTCTTTGCACGAGAAGTTCATACGTTTACGTCGGAAGCGTGGATCTGCGATTTATTTTCTGTAAAAACGTCGCCCAGGGACATATTTACTTTTTCTAAACCAAGCATCTTTGTAATTCCGGACACAAGGACTATGTGAGCGAAATTTCAGCTTCCTACATCAGGTAAAAATAAGGAAACAAAATTTTTTGTAAAATGTTTTCTGTGGCAGCAGAAATGTTATACATTGGACGTCAGTCGTAATGCAATGAAGACGTCGTCCAACCTGGGCTCGGATTAATCGTACCCAACACACATGGATCCCCTCAATACAAATATAGGTCAAACTTTGCTGAAATTCCCCCAATCTTTTCCCTTAAATAGGGAAAATATTTTAACCCTAGACCTATGTCAAATGTGTCATTTTATTATATCATACGCCAAACTCATCAAACTGGGATGACGTTCCCACTATCTCTTTCCACTCAGTCCTAATTCTTCTCTTTACAAGAGGTCAAACTGCATGGGATGAAATTTCGAATCACATTCCTTATATAGGCCTACTCTTATCCATATTCATGTACCTTTTTATATTTCTTCAGAAAAGGTCAAAGTTTCCCTGCACTACGTACTCCTTGCATCGCGCGGAAGAACGTTTCGCGGAGAGACGCCTCGTTTTCAATTCAAATATTAAGAAAGGCGTATTTCATAAAGAAAATACCGCGGTATTCGGAGTATTACCAAGGTAGGCCGACTGGTTGATTACGAGTAGGATAATATAGAGGTTTCGTTAGCGCACGGTTAGTGCATACGCCGACGACGAGCTCTAAACGGTACGCAGCGAAAATTGGAAAACAATGTTCGTTGGTTTTATCCATTTGTTACTTACATACATGTACATGTATTGCGACCGCTATCCGTGTAAACAAGGGCCGTGTTTGTTTCACGCAGATCCAGAGCGCGATCAGTGATCCGGAGCGTTGAAAGCTGCTCCGGATCACGTTTTTAGTGATCCTGCTCGCGAGGTGGGTTCGCAAGATCCAAGATGGCGACGTGCGAGACGGACAGAGAAAAGAGACGGTATTTTTTTGTAGATTTGAAGCATTTAACGAGCTATTATGACAGTATTTACTCATAATTCTTTTACAGTGTATTTTTGTTATTAAAGCTATGTACGATTTATTTACTTTTCTGGAAATACTAGATAGTTTATCATAAAAATAGCCCTACAGAATCTGAAGCAGACGACATTGTCGTGTAATACAAATTCTCCTAGCATGCAACATATAGCGAGAGGGATTCGCGATCCTGTTTGTTTTCGTTCGGCTCTGGATCACCTCCCGATCCGTGTGAAACAAACAGGCCCCTAAGGTGATTACGTTTAGGACGAGTGAGGAAAACGTCAAACAAGCGCAAAAACTGATGAGGTCACGGGAACTAAACGTAGTCGTTTCTCTAACCGTGCGCTAACGAAACCTCTCTAATAGAGGAATTTCACATTAGCCCCTTCTGCGCACTTCCGGGTTGAAAGCGAGAATGTCAGTGGCAAACAAAACAACGCTTTTCAGCACATTTATTCATGCATGAATTAATCGGGCCATAAAAGGAAGCGCAGACGATCAGCATAAAGTTGTTAACTGTGACATTGAGATCCTCGTTTTGAAAACGAATGTCGTGTTTTTGTAAAATCAAGAAAGCCAGTAAAGGAATGTTGACAATACATTGGTATGTCGGTCAGTGACTATAAAACTGTATTGTTGGTTACGTAATCTCTATTATTCTGTGCGCTCCAAGTATGCGCGGTATAAACAAATAAGTTGTAAATTTCGCACTTTGTCCTATTATTTTCTACTGGGGTTGAGTGCAGCACGCCATTCGTAAAATGCAGAATGGCGCGTCGCGCTCCATTCGTACAAAATAATGGAGAGAAAAAACAATAGTGTGACGTCAAAGGAGGGTGTTGAATCGTTCGAAATGTGCTTAAGGTAAAATCTTTCTATTTCTTTTGCCCATTTTGCACAAAACATCCTGACAAATCTTGAACTAACCGACAGTCGTTATCAGGAGATTTTGCTTTTCTGAATTTGACCATTTATGGTATGGGTATGAAATAAAATATTCCCAAAAAATTCAATGCACACTCAGGTGCCCCTCAACTGAAATTAGACCCATAGTTCCGCACCTGCGCCCCTCTTTGATGGATTCCTGCCCACGTTACGGTCTGCACAAATCAGAAAAAATGAGCTGTTTAGATAGTAATTAACAGAAGCAAGCACGACTTACCCGTTTTCACGCCAGTAATGCTGCTTTCGAATTCCTTCTTCGTATTTCCAGTAAAACATTTTTGTCTTTATTTTTAGCCCAACTTGCCACAGATACCAATTAAAAGTTACCTACTCTTTCAAAGTGAAACCCCATGTCATGAGAAGATGGGCCGTACATTGTACTTTTATGGTACGCCTTCACACGGTCCAAGGCTACAATAACCCAAGTCTTTATGGAGAAACAGACTGCGGAAGTATCACGTACAAGCTCTGCTTGGTCAAGGCGAGGCTTGTGTAAACCTTAGTAACGACAAAGAAAGGCTGTTATACAATCATATTGTACAATGGGATAATGTTTACGTGTAGGCCCACGGACGCGTATGAAATCAGCGTTGTTCCCGACAACCTGACCGATCACATATTCCGTAAAACACATCGACTGAAAGTCCACATTTCCCACACTGTAAAAGAACCCACCGCTTTTTTACTGGAATTTCCTGGCAGTTTGGACGCCAGCGCAATCTCGTAAAAAAACGGTGCAAGCTGCGACTCATGAACACTGTTATTTTACGTTGCTGTCCCTTAAAATAACCCTGCTATTCCTGTAAAAATACAGGGTATACAAAATTTCACTCAGTTACTGGAAACTTGGTGAAAGTAATCACGAACTTAAAGAAATGCGAACCATTATTATACATGTACATTACTCTAGATAACAATTGTACAGATGCTACAGTAATTTACTAAACACTACACGCTAAATAATGTCGCGCTTTAGCTTTATATTCAGCCTTATCCTGCCATCATGAAGTCACGGTTTCCGATGAAAAATTTCAATATTTGAATACGAAAGAAGGTTTAATGCGATTCTTCACCTCTGTTTACAAAAAGTCTAAATTCCTACGTGGAATTGCTTAAATAATTTAATAGGCCTATTTTAGTCAAGAAATATAACATGACTTGTGTGAACACAAATTTCCTCAGTTCTGATTGGTCAGTTGCTGCGTAATGAATTCGTGTCGGAGAACAGAGATTTTACTTTCAAAACCAGTTCAAACTAAAATACGGTGAAAGTCTGTTTTTTTACAGGGAAAAAAACTTGTGATTTACGGGATATTTTTTTTACAGTGCACAGCTATAGCTATATGACATTTTCACAGTTGAAAGTGAAAACTTAATTAAAACAAATAATAAAACAACGGCCAAGCTGGATGGCTATAATGACACCATTACACATCTGACAAAACTGTCATCAGGGTAGGACTTCGTGAGTAACGAACTTCAACATTTCAAATTGAAGCATGTTGATATCTACAAACTATAACAGTTTAAATAATATTTCGTCAAACAATCCACAAGGGAAACTGACTAGGTAAATTTGAATACATTTTCAAAGTGAACAAAGAAACTGGCAGGGGTTCGAACCTGCGACCTCCGGGTTACCGTACCGGCGCTCTACCAACCGAGCTATCTTGCCAGGGGCGGATCTAGGTTTTAACCAAGGGGGGGTTTACCTGAGGTGATTGGCCTACACACCCCAGCGTGCCGAATTTTCGACACCCGACAATGGTTTTTTTTTTTTCTCAGCCCAAGGGGGGGGGGGGGGTTTAAACCCCCAAAACCCCCCCCCCGTAGATCCGCCACTGCTTGCCCTATGTTGGCGGTCTCCCACATTGCCAGTATCTTTGTTCGGGTGGGCGCTAGTCAGAAGTCATAAACCCAGAATGCCGTATAGCCAGGGATCACACCCAATTTTACGATACAACATGTGAAGCGACATTGTGGGGATCACTCAATGAGGATACGACTTTTTAACTTATAATTCGTCAAACAAACCACAAGGGAAACTGACTAGGTAAAGTTGAATACATTTTCAAAGTGAACAAAGAAACTGGCAGGAGTAGGATTCGAACCTGCGACCTCCGGGTTACCGTATACCGGTACGGTAACCCGGAGGTCGCAGGTTCGAATCCCGCTCCTGCCAGTTTCTTTGTTCACTTTGAAAAAGTATAAATAATCAAATGCAAATCGACAGTTACGGCTGCATATTTTCCTGCCGTGACTTGAACATTTCATGTTAAAGGTTTCCCCTATATACTAGGCCCAATTAACGAATTATGAAAGCAAACTGTTTCGAACAAAAAACTTTACCTACTGCGCAGCCTTCGTAAAATAATTGTTTTATTTAATATGCGGTAGGCCTACGTACACGTACTTTAGGAAATGGTTGGTCCCGCTTCACAATTAGAAACTTATTAAATCCGTTACTTATCGTCTAACGATTTTTTTTGCGGGACGTTTCATTGGAAAACTCATAACTTATCTAGTTGCTTACACCGTACCATGTGTTTCTTCCTCCATGCTTACACAAATAGCAATTCAGTTTGAAATTGAGTTTTCCTGGTTAAACACATGAAAAGCAGCGATGACACAGTTGCGTAATAACTTACCTCAGTGAAACGAAGACTGGCAAACCGAACTCCATGGGCGAACGAAGTAGAATGACGGCACAGCACCGGCTTGTTGAAGGACGTTTGACCACATCGCCCCATCGGTATTCTTTCCATCGATGACCGTGGCGAGAACTTTTGGGTCACTCCCCTTTCAAACAGGGCTCCGAGCTTAGGGTCTAAAATCATCGGAAGCTGCGGTGTGCTTCAAGGTCCGTGCTTTGGCCCGTGCTTAACTCACAAAGGGACGATCCACGAGGGGTGCAGTACACTAATTCATGTCCGAATTTATGCGCCAGCTCATCAACATATGTATACCCACAACTTGTTTTGAAAAAGGAGAGTTTGTGCCTCCAAAAATTGTGGGATTGTGTAAACATAGCCCAGCATCAACTCCCTGGTTTCTGGGCTTCCATCTGTGTGCAGACTTGAAAATTACTGTTGAAAAATGGGTCCTATTTGCCCAAGAAAATGGAGGGATGCCATTTTAAAAATGGCTGTTGATCGGCATGAGAAATAGGACTTTTTGGAAGGTGAGTTTGTTTTGTGTCAATAATAACAAATGTAATTTGCTAACCCCCCAAAAATAGAAAAGAAATGAAAAGACAAAAGATCAGACAATAAGTGACATTTGTTTGTGTAGACCCCAGTGATGCTGGGGTACAGGTCTTTTGGCCCTGAACTTTGTTGATTTTACACTGTTGTCAATGGAGCTTGAATTAGTGTGGTGCACCTTGCGAGGTCTTTGACCAGCCTCTTCGTAAAGTGTGACGTCATTTTGACTGCGCCCATGAGTTGCCATAACTATAGCATTTTTCCTAGCTTAAAGCGCGGCGAAATATAGTGCTAACGCCTACGCGCGCACAGCGGCGTAGAAAGAACTCTCTCCATGGGGGGGGGGGGGGGGGGGGGGCCGGCTGGATGTTACAGGACGGGGGGGGGGGGGGGGGGGGGCGACTGGGGGGGTTGAAGTTTTTTCTGGGGGGGGGGGGGGGACGTGCGCCATCCACGCCATCCACGCCCCCCCCCCCCCCCCCCCCGTATTGGCAAAAGCAACCCGATGAAATACAGCCCCCTCATGTTGGGAATCGGACGTTGTACGCTACTTACGATGAGGGTAGGATTTTTGGAAATGGATCCAATGATGAAATGAGTCTTTAGAACATTTTCGGACTGATGTTTTTTGTCTGCAAGTTGGAAAGAGCGCAGTCTTATCTTCTTGAATGTTGGAGTACTGTTGGAGTACTCGGCCCAAACTCGATTTTCAGTACTCGAAAGAAGTTGGACTCGTCACGTACTCGGCTTTTTGTACTCGGACTCGTACCCGGACTCGGCATTGTACTCAGTACTCGACACCCGTATAACTCGGAAACACAATAGATTATTTTCTCTTTTGATACTGCACCTTCGGACTCGAAAGTACACATACATACATAAACAGTTCTTGGGCTGTTGGGTTAATTCCCAAAAGGGAAAATTTCTGGCTCAATTACATGTGACGTCAAATTGTTTGAGTAGGTTCATCATGTTGTGCGAAAAGTAAATAAAAATCGTAAATTGAAATAGTCAGTCTCCTGAATTGTTGGTGTTTATAGACTCTTGATGATGCAGGTACATTATAGAAATGTTCAGAACTTAACTTGGCATTTCTTATAGTATACTCGTACGAGGCCTATACTCGACTGTTTACTCGTACTCGGCCCATACTCGGACCCTGAAAAACTCGGACTCGAATTTTTGGCCAAGGACTCGATCATCAATGTAATCTGTCTCGGCCCGTACTCGGCTCTATCGGAGAACTTGGTACTCGGATTGTGGGACAATTAGACTCCAACAATGGTATTCTTTTCAATGATTGTGACGCATCTCTGCTCACGTTGGCACTATGCAGTTGAAATCCTTGACAACTTATGTAAATTATCTCCTGTATATACAATTCATGTTTGGGCCTGTAACCCCAAAGTCGCTCTGGCGACTTGTGACTTATTTTGTTGGGTTGGGACCCCATCTTTAAAATGTCAATGTGCAATGGCCAATGTTCCGTACCGTGCACGTCTCATCACCTATAAAACCATCTTTGTGCGCGTTCGTTCCTTCAGATCGCGCAAGGCATGGTGGGAAAAAACAACGTGGCGCTGCAAGATCGTACCATGGTAACGAGATTGCACCTGAACTACCGTAATTTTCGGAATATAGGCCGCGGCTTATAGCGTTGATTCTGACGCTGATAAAATGTCCCTGCGGCTTATACTCCGGGCGGCCTATTTAAAAATTCCGGTACTTCTTGAACAGGGAGGAAGAGACTAGAGACGCACGTGCGGTTAAGCGTCTTGCCTAAGGGCGCGAACACGCGGTCCCATCCATGATGGTGGGATTTACACCACGACCATTATTTTTGTTATATTTTGACCATACACACAGCACACGTAACCCAGCCAAATTGACAAAAAGATAGACAAGGACTTAATTTCACATTGACACTACATGTAGGCCTATAGGCACATTTGATTTTCATTCCAATTTGAATGAACCATGAATGAAACAATAAGCATGAAAATCTGGTGGCAGCGGCACCTACGTTGTATTCATATGATGCAAGCTGGCTGAAAGTTACGTTTTTGTTGAAATGCTCAGCTTATAGTTAATCATTTAAGAGTTTTCAAATTTCGTTTTCCACCAATCTCTTTGTACTGAAACCTACCCGTGATTTTTCTAGCAATTAAACTCATGATTTGCAACGATAAAACAGTTTTCTTGTTCACTTTGAAAATCAGTTTTCTGTTGGTTAAAATAACACATGCAATTTGAAAATATCTTCAAAAAGAGATCTTAGTGGAAAGTGGAAAAATTATACCCAAGTCCTCCTAACTGGGTCCATGCTAATGAAGATATTTTTGTCCTTAAGAAAAAAAACAAAAACTAGTGGGCTGAATATAGTAAGATGGGCTAATTTGGGTTGAACAAAAGTGATCGCTGTTTAAAAAAATTGATACACTCTTCATTTTAATACAAATAAAAACCCAAAACAAACCAACATTTATGTTGTTTTTACTTACTATATTGTTTTATTTACTAGAATTCAGAATACAAAATGTGTGTGAACAATGCCCCATGAAACAATAATTCAAAAACTAGGATTCAATATAACATTTTTACGGAAGAAAAACCTTCAAAATATTTGAGACCGTTCACAGCCATTGAATTCATCTCAATATATGGACTCGAGTTATAACCGTTAAGTGTTATTTCAGTCTGTGATAAAAACAGTACAAAAAGTTGTACATGGGCAAATCAAACCTATAAAAACAGAAAAGTTATCATCAAAGTTATAAAAAAAACAAAAAACAAACAACAACATAACAGCAAACCAAACACTGGCCATTCTAGGAGCGGAGGGGGGAGGGTACCGGTGGTTGAAGGCCGAAACACCCCCCCCCCCCAACTCTTTTTGCCCTTAGCTTGTGTACATGTAAAATTGCAAACCAGCAACTCTCTTTTTGTCTTTATTATGGTTTAATAAGAAAAAAAACAATCTCCTGATATTGGTGTCATCAATACCAGGAAAGAGTACCACACCCCCACCCCCCCCCCCCACCCCCTTGATAAAAGTATTTTGTTATTTGGCTCCATTCAAATCATGCAGTGGATCGATTGGAGGAATTTTTCTTTCTCTCATTCTGAATTTGTTGAATAAAAATAATCAGCATTTAACCCCTTGTGTACGGATGCCACAAATACGCGCACAAAAAACAGTGCCACCAGGCCGGATGACGCAATTGTCCGCCGTTTGTGCAGTTTCAATCCATTTTTGGATTAAACAGTGCCACCAGGCCGGATGACCATTGGCCGCTGTTTGTGCAGTTTCAATCCATTGTTGGATTATTGTGTATAGGTTACGCTTGACTGCACAAACACATTGTAGCGGTTCGCTTGGCTGCCATAACCGCCGCGGCACCCCGACGTCTCCCGTAAAATACCGTACTCAAGGGGTTAAGAACGCTCAAATAGTAAAGTATATCACAGCGCTTGCAATAATAATATTATTATTATTATTACCCCTGCTCATCAGGCCATTTAATCATTCCGGAAACAACTCCCTGGGGAGTACCCACCCCGGGCTGCAAGTTAAGCGCACATGGGCTTATCAAACACATAACCATCACTGCCCTCACAGGTACCCATTTACTCCTGGGTGGAGAGAAGCAACTTGCGACAAAGTGCTCCACGTATTTTTGTATTTTGGAGCCTCTATAACATGGAAACAGATAGGGACGCTACAGGTTTTGTCTTCATTTATTGTCAAATGAACTACAATTTATTTACGTTATTTAAACCAGATTGTTTTTTTTTACTCCTTTAACCAGCAGCTGATTCTTGTTTTATGCAGTTTCCTTGCTTCCAACACATATACAGGGTCGGCCGGGTTCGCACCCCTACAATTAAACCAATCAAAATGGGCAAAACAATAGCAAGATATTACTGAAAGAATCTAGCATTTCCTTAGCATTGCCTCATTAAAATAAAATTTAAAAAAATAAAAAAAGTCTTATAATTTACATCATCCCCGACGCAAATTCCATCTTCACACTGATTACGCGGTACTCAACGCTACATTAGATTTTAATTGGCCAGTTGACCCTAGTAAGCAGAGGTCATGGGTTCGAGTCCTACCAGAGTAAGCCTGTGGATTTTTTTCACACAGGCTCTCGGAAAGCACCGAGCATACAGTGCTTCATATACACTTTATCGAGAAAGGGCAAAACATGTCTCTTCAAACTCATTTAAATAGCCTGACCTGGGCCCGGTTCATGGGACTTCTTTAAAGTAAACGGAGAAATCGCTGCTAAATAGCAGAAAATTCTGCATTTACGCTGTCTTTCACAGATTGGCAAAAGAATTTGACATGTGCACAAGCGTACATCCCATAACTAAGGATTCTGTGTGTATAGGGTTAGTGCCAAATTTTGCGCCCCAAATTATGAAATGATGACAGTTTATATTGTGAAACCAAAACGAAAACATCCCGACTAAAAATTGTCACCAAACGACGTTGGAAAAAAAAGTGGCTTCCAATACCAAATGAGGGGAAACACTTGAGAGAGATCTAATTGTCAATGCCAAAAAGAATTCAAACATAAATATTTTTTTAAAGTGGTTTTTTTTCTACAAACTCAAAATCTAGCCTTAAAGCTGGGTTTCCATAAGCCTTTTCCAGTAGATTTTGTGCCATTTGTGGTTTATGGGCTAAAAAAATGCAACGGACACAAAAACTAGGGCGTTCTAGGGACTTTCCAGGCACTGATGAACCAACAATTTGTGAAAATATCTTACCTGAGGTCTAAGTGATGGGCGCCTTCGTATATCAAGCACACGTCCAACTTGCCTGGGTTCGGGTTTAAAAGCACCCCTCCATCCCGCCACGGATCTAGAGCTCCGTTGCAGAAGACGATGTTGGACGCCGACTTAATATCTGTTGCGAAACGCAAAACGAAACGCAAAACAATGTTACAAATATCGGTCAACCTGTGTTATAAAATGAAATAAAAAAAAATATGATGACGTATTGCTTATGGTTAATTGGCATGTAAAAACAGGTGTGCTTAATGACTAGTTTTGGAAAGATTTTACTTTAATACCCCCCACCAAAATCGGTCAAGAACAGCAAAATCTTTGAAAATAACCATCCACTTGTGTTCATAATTGTATAAACACTTGGCACAACCTTTAATTTTGAGAATTTGTTGGGACATTTTAGTGCAATATAGGGGAAGAAAGTTTGTGTTTTCTGTGTTAAAAGTTCTTGGCACCATGTAAAGTCACTCAAAGTGTTCACATACATGTTGATTTCTTCCTCATTTTTTATAGATTTTGCTGACATAAATCTTGAAATAACAGGTTGTGCCACATGTTTAGACAGTTGTTA
Organism: Hippasteria phrygiana; assembly: GCA_037893225.1. Lineage (NCBI taxonomy): Eukaryota > Metazoa > Echinodermata > Asteroidea > Valvatida > Goniasteridae > Hippasteria > Hippasteria phrygiana. The sequence goes on from JAZGUH010000199.1 coordinate 2,852,762, forward strand.
TCAAGGAGGGTTGGTTATTTTCAAAGATTTTGCTGTTCTTGACCGATTTTGGTGGGGGGTATTAAAGTAAAATCTTTCCCTAGTTTTTGCTGTGAAACAAACCTACATTGTGGATTTGACCCTGAAAAATTCACATGGCTTTACTGTTGACCAGTGGTCAATGCCCTCATCACAGGCATACAAAGTAAATATAAATAGATTAAACGTCTTTTGAAGTGTTCAGGAATTGCCATTGTAAACTCAAGGGCAGATCCAGGAATATTTGCAGGGGGAGTGAAGTTGGGAAAAATGTCACAAATGTAAATGCCCAAAATGTAATGCTGAAAACTTTCTACCAGCAAAAGTATTTGACAAGGTAGGGGGGGGGGGGGACGATGACTTTTTCCTTGGTGTTGACAATGCCATTTAACCCGATTTTTTGGTTTTAACGAATAAATGTGGAATAAAAATCCACTAAAAGGGTTGTTAGTTTGAAAAGGCATAAAAAACCAACCAAAATTGCAAAGAGCATGGGAAGGGGGGGGGGTTCTTTTTTTAAAATCTGACACGAGAAACAGGCCATCAGCCTGGGGGGTTGGTAGGTATCAAATGAGGGGAATAATGCTCATGATGATTTTTTGGCAAGGTATGCACCCCTGTAGTTGGAAAATATGTGATAGCATTACAGCGGTAGCAGCTTTTTGGGTGTTATCACCCTTTTTTTTTTAAATGGCCGCCAAAATGCTTGTTACCACATATAATTAATCCGGTCACAAGCATATTGGCGGCCATTTTGAAAACAAAAATTAAAAAGTGATAACACCCAAAAAGCTGCCACCGCTCACGCTGCAATGCTATCACAAATTTTCCAACTCTAAGTGTGCATACCTTGCCAAAAATCGCTATGAGCATTGCTCCTCTCGATCATTTGATACCGGTGGCCAATTTTTGGACCGAGGCTGATGGCCTAAAATAAATATGCTAACCTTTGCCCCACATGACGACATTTAGCCAGGTTGGTTTGGGAACTACCTTCCATTTGAGTTTGCAGTACGCTTCCCGAGTTTCCTCAGTGAATGGCAGTGCCGGAAACATGTCGGTTACGTTGTTGGAGCCTTCTGGCATAGTAACCTCTGTACAAGCCTGTCGGACAAATAAAATACGGCTGCATATGACATAATGCTGTAAGAACATTTTTAGAGTTGTATCGGGTTACATTTAATATTATCACTCAAGAGGCCCATACAAACCATTTTCAATGTGGGGTGTGGTGGTGGTGGGGGGGGGGGGGGGTGTACATAGGTTCTGTGTGCCAAATCAAAAAATTGGCATTAAAAAAATATATGTTTATACCGAATGCATCTATTGGAACACACATCAATAAAGAGGGGAACATTGTAATTCATAAATGCTTAAACACAAAAATATCAAACATTTTTGGGGCAATTTGTAAGGGTATAAATTGGCACCCCCCCCCCCCCAAGTACAGGCCTTCTCAATCTGTCTCATGTAAAAAGAAAACAAATCCCCCAAAAAGAAACTCAACCACCCCCCTCCTTTGTCCCCATTGAAATCTCAAAAGCCATAGCGTTAACTTTTTGAGGTACCTCGATTTCTAAAGATTCCCGGTACCCCGTAAGAAGACCAATGTAAGAACACACCAACCCACACAAGTGTGTAAATACTGGCAATCGCGGACTCCCTATTGTCCCTCTTTTGTTTGTACTTCAACTTTTTCGGAAGGCCTCCCATATGTTTTGTATATGATTTTCAATCGTGGACGTTCGGTCAATCGTGGACCCTTTGTCTATGCCCTAACCCTTTTGTCCCTAGTCCACTATTGCCGGTATTTACACACGCAAACAAACCCACAAAAACCCCAAATAAATTTGACTGACCAACCGACTGACCAACCAACAGACCAACTGACTGACTGACTGACCAACAAACACCTCACCAAACCAACAAACAAACAAACAAAACAAAACCCCAACAAACAAACAAACAAACACCCCGAGGAACCCAGACCACCGTGTTCCATACCTGCCAGTCCCACGATTTGGCGGTGTTGCCCAGCCCACAACCCGTGGGATCAGCGCATTCAACAAACTGTGTTGCAGTGTCCATGCACTTCGGAGTGTCCTTGGTACCATTGTAGAACAAGACTATATGATGGAACAAGAGCAGAGATAAATGGATGATTACATTAATGTGACACCCCATGCCAAATTTTTTTAAAAATTGCAGTTTTTTTGCCCATCATTTAACCCCTTCTGGCCGGTTGATAATAATGGGGTCCTGGTATGCCAATAGGGCTTGTGCAGCCATGCGTAATGCAAACAATGGATTGAGTATGCGCAGGAATGCGCATATAGACAACAACCAGCCAGGTTTTTTTTTCCACACCGCGGCCATGGCTGTCGCCCATATTCAAGAGATCAAAGGAGCTCAAAAGCTTTAAAATGAGCTCTCACTGGGGTCTATAGGTGAAGTATTTCTCAAGTTATGGAATGCTTAAGATGGGGAATGGGGGAAAGCCCATTATCACTTTTGATCATTTAAAAAAAATTGTTAAATTTGGGAACAGCCTGGTTTTGGGGTGGGCCACCACAAATCATTTCAATATTAACAGTCTAATCGTTGGACTGTGCAGTCAAAGGAAGAAAATGTTAACATTAAAAAGCTACACCACGCAAAAATAGAAGCTCCCAACATTTTCCCTGACGATCAGACTTTCTGACAACCCTTTCAAATGTTTACAATTTTTTACCACGGCTTTCTTCAATGAAATCGCAGTCCTCTAAACATCTTAATGTACTGTCAAAACTTTTATACAGATGATGTTCGTGCACACCTTCCATATTATTTTCTTTCCTTTCCTCAGTTTACTGATGACACTTTCTGTATCTATGCATCCGACAAATGTCTACATTATTTCAATTTGTCCAATTACGCATCCCATGTGCGTCCACACTTTCTGAATCTTTTAAAAAGTGCGCGTACATATACAAACTTTGTTTAAGCACTGCATGTCCTTTCGTGCACCGAGGCCCGCTAAATGCGCGGCGATTATTAACTGGTCTTTACAAGAACAAGATACGGTGATGTTGTATCACCCTCGCATTGTCACATCCTTCCAAGTGGTGTCGCAAACACCAGCCTTAATTGTATGATTTGTTCGTCAGTCCTTCTGTCAAACTGTCGTCAATATTTCGTACTCACTTGTTGCATCGGCCAATCCTTGCAGGGCATTTGCAGCATTTGTTATCAAATCACACGAAACCTGGACAGCAAATAGAAAAGTTCATTTAATATTCTGCACATGGGAAAAATATTTTTTACACATAGTAGTCTCTGAATCAGACTATTTTGCTTTTAAGAGCAAAACTAAACAAAAATATGTCAGTCTGGCCTGTGACGCCTGTGACGCCGGACGCCTGCAAGCGTCAGTGTTTTGTTTTTTCCATGTACCCTGGTTTTCATTTTGAAAATTCCTCATAAATGATATACAAAAACTTTCCTTTTTATTGTCTGACTGAGACATTACTAAGTAATATGTTAATTCGGTTACGGGTACTCGATTCCATAATCTGGAACCGGTTCCCGACATGAGCGGTCAGGTCCTCGGGTATCAGGTTCGGATGCACGGCCCTATCTGGAAGCAAATCTGCCGACTTACAAAATCTGTAGGGCTTTCCAGAATATAGCGAATATTCAATCATCAACCGAATATTAAAATAGCTTTCTGCCGGTTTGAATATTCGAAGAAAAAAATATATATGCACGGATACGATTCTGATGCTATTTGAATAGAAAAGTTACGGCGCTTAGCAGTGTCAAATGCCATATTTATTGTGGACAGAGGTTAATTGTTCCCGACCGTAAAACCCTTGACACTTCTAAAATAATTATTGCAAAAACTCGGGCTAGAGTTGTGGTTTCTTGTTTATTATATCAGAACATTATACGTGCTCGTAATGATCTTGATACAATGCAAAAAATTTCCACCGGGTGGTCTATAATATCGATCGGCGCATGTAAAACACCGGCGTGCTTTGCGTGCAACTTTTTGCCGGCGCGGCATGCAGCTGCAGCAGACGCCTGAAAGACTTGATCGGCTAGTGTCGAATATTCGGTCAAGCCCATGTCTCAAATAATCAAATACTAAATTGTTAAAAAAATGAGCAACCCTGAAAATCTGCCATGTTTACTTACATTAACAGGCCATGCCGGCAAACTGCCCAGAAACGTTGTGTTGTACGGATAGTTTGCCATGGCCATGTTGGTGAACGCGTTGCGCACCCATCCCTGAAGATGGGGTATCTGGGTCTTGCTGGTCAGAGGTTTGCAAAGCTTGAACGTTGACGAAATCTCTTTCAGACCTGACAATATACAAACAAACACGTAAAATAATGACAGAAAGAATATTCGATAAAAGTTACCAGGGTCTGAAAATTTGGATAATTGTGACCCACTCTGCAAAAAAAGAGTCGGATGTCACGCATTACGCTTTCACGTACAGAGTGGTTTAATGGCTCAAACTTTTAAATATAACTATAAGAAATTGCACACTTAAAAACACAATGCATTACACTACAGAGTTGTGCCATATATCAAATGAAAGCTTAATATTTCGTGCTCTTTCAGACAAGCTTTCAGACTCATTTTTGTAGAGTGGGTCACAATTTCTTTGGTATCTATTGACGATTTATCCTGTACTTAGATCTTTAGATATGTGCACACACATATGACTGACATAAAGGTTAATTTGTAAATTTAAAACAACTTCTACAATAACAACTGACTTGTTCGTTTTTGTATATATTATGACAAGCAGAACTGTTTTACTGTGACATCAGACCTTCTGGTCAGCTGTTTCAAGTGGGAGTGTTGGTATGCCAATATGGGTTTGTGAAGCCAAGCGTAACGCAAACAATAGGAAAACAATGGATTGAGCACGTGCAAGAATGCGTGTATAGACAATAACCGGCCAGGTGGTCTTTTTGTTTTGCAAACAGAGGTCACGGCCGTCATCTGTATTAAAACGTGAAGCCAAGGAAACATGATCAAGTAAAACAAAACAAGGTATAAAGAAGGATTTGTGGAAAATTACAGACATCACATTTTCAGTGACCTTTGAACTTCTGTAAAAGAGCTGCTCCTACCAGATTCGCCTTGGTCAGCCAGTTCGTTCATTTTGATGAAAGCCGTTTTGACAGTTTTCACGCAATCGGGGGCATTGCGTACGCTGCCAAATGCCTACAGAATGGAAAGAAAATCACAAATGGTTACAAATCAACAGTCCACCCGTCACTTGCAAAATTACTCCACTTGGGTCTTTAACACCTTGTGTATGGCTGTCATGGATGGGGCTGGTATGCCAAGAACAGGCTGTGCAGTCAAGCGTAAACGCAAACAAGAGGCACCACACTGAATAGTGTGGTCCTATTCATCACACTTTGAGCCCCCCCCCCCCCCCCTCCCCCCCCTTCGTGGGAATGACTTGTTTAAAGTTTGAAAAAGCCCTATCTATTCATTACACTCCCATTTAAGAAAAATATAGTTGCAACATGAATGGACTGAGTATGTGCAGGAATGCGCATATAAACAACTACCGGCCAGGTGGTCTTTTTCAAGCCGCGGCTATGGCCGTTGTCCGTATTCAAGAGGCTAAGTCAACATGTATGTCATGTACGTCCGAGTAGTGTAGTGCAGTTGCAAAGGGCACCCTTTTTTGAAGAAATGTTTGAAACAAATTTTGAAAATAAACAAAAAACGGTAAGCTCAACCCAAGTCGATCTCACATTACCTAAGGCCGTGTCCGAAATGGGCGTTTAGAGCTACAGCTACGGCTACGTCACGCCTAGTTGTAATGGACGAACACCTAGACAATAGCCCTAGACAAGCGATTTGGACCCAGCCTAACACTGTTTTAAGGTTTCGACATCTAAATCCCATAGGGGCTTGGGGTGTGCTAAAACCAACAGGTTTTTCACAAAGCATTATTTAAGCTCCGCTCATGCCAGATTTCAAAACTCACTTTTGTGACGTCAGCAAAGAAGTACGTCTGAGAGCCTTGCCCTGCGGCTGAGTAGATAGGAGCGCTGGATGCAATGGCACCGTTGACGATGTTGGGAAACTTGAATCGCATATATGCACTCAGCATACCTCCATAACTGCGGTAAGAACGATAGCACATCATGCTGGCATTATCTCAGAGAAAAAGGGCGTGGTTGCCCCTTTACGGCTTTTCTAAAATTGTTAGTATCTTTGTTCGGGTAGCTCTAGTTTGTTCGGGAGACCGCCAACTTGGAGCAAGATAGCTCAGTTGGTAGAGTGCTAGTACGGTATTCCGGAGGTCGCAGGTTCGAATCCCGCTCCTGCCAGTTTTCTTTGTTCACTTTGAAAATGTATTCAAATTTACCTAGTCAGTTTCCCTTGTGGATTGTTTGACGAATTGTAAGTTAAAAAGTCGTATGCTCATTGAGTGATCCCCACAATGTCGCTTCCCAGGTTGTATCGTAAAAATTGAGTGTGATCCCTGGCCAGACGGCATTATGGGTTTATGACTTCTGACTACCGCCCACCGGAACATAGATACTGACAATTTGGGAGACTGCCAACATAGGGCAACATAGCTCAGTTGGCAGAGCGCTGGTACGGTATTCCGGCAGTCGCAGGTTCGAATCCCACTCCTGCCAGTTTTCATTGTTCACTTTGAAAATGTATGGAAATTTACCTCGTCAGTTTCCCTTGTGGATTGTTTGATGAATAAAAAAATCCATTAAAAAAGAAAAAGCAGAGAGGAAATTCCTTTCAATCAATCTGTGGCATGTTTCAATCATTTGGTGAATGCCACTATTTGTGTGAAAATAAGGGCAGCCATCTTGAAAACTACTGCATGACAGATCTAAAACTAAAAAAGGCATGATGCTAAACATCTCATTTTGCCTAAAATGTAATTTTAATGTAACAGTAATTTATGCCAATACCCACAAATTCACTTCTGTTTGTACCCCTCAAATTCAAAAATAGTGCTGTTGCAGCGCCCTCAACCGATCAAAATATGGCCACTTGACTGTCCCTTCGTGTACCTTCCGCCAAACGTCACCACCTTGCACTTTGGGCATTTTCGGTCCTCTTTAATGAACATGATGAGGCTGGCATAATCCAACAATGCTTGTTCGACGGTCAGCAGGCCCATGTTCTCGGGGGTGAAGGACTGGTTGCCGAACGGCAGGGTGTCTCCGTAAAATCGCTGCAAAGCAGAGCAAAGGTACGGTCCACGGAATGTAGCAAAAAGTGTGATTCTTATCAGATGCACATTGAAATATAAACCTAGGGTGCAGTAAAAAAAAACTCACCAAAAAAACACATGTTTTACAGTGGAAAATGTGGTGAAAAAAAACCCCCCAAAATGTCAACCAATCCATTGGAAAATAGAATACAAGCTTAATAAAAACCACTGTAAACAAGTTCAATTCTCTTGTCCAACATGTCTGTTTTATTTTTTGTATCTTTGAACAAGTGAAAAACCTGCGGTTGTCAGAAATTTTTTAAAAGAATGGCGGCCACCTGGAAAATTAAAAAAAAAACATAAAAAGCACCTCCTCCTTCCTAAAAGTCTGGACGCTGAACATGTTTTTTTTTTTTTTACTTGGCCTAATAATTATATTGCGAGTTGTGAAAACAATTTTTAAGTCCAGAAAAGGAGATTTTAGGATTACAAGTTACTCTATTCGCCAAGTTGATCCCACTATTGCAACTGTGTAACTTGGTACAGTTTGCAAAGTGCTCGCTGGCTGTAATGACGGGGGACGCACCCCCTCCCCAAAAAAGGACCTTTTTTCCTTAACCCCAACGTCCCAGGCATTCACTTGGGGTACAGTACACTGTACTACAAAATACTATTAAATTCTCATAGGCCAGTCGTAGTAATAGTACTGCATACTACAGTTTAAATACTCAAGTAGTATTTTGTAGTATTCGGTGACGTTAGGGTTAAAGAAGCAATAAAGCTGGATGGCTCACCATTGTGTATGACGTATGTATGTGTACAGGCTGTTGTCAACCTTAAAAAAACAAGACCCCTCCCCTCCCCCTCCCCCACCCCTCCCCCTCCCCCCGCCCTATTAAAGTAAAATCTTTCAAAATTTGGCCCTGATCATTAGCTTTTGGTGGGTTGGGTACATGAACTGAACTCGCTTCACGTTAAGCAAAAAAGTTATGCTGTAAATGCCGTCAGAGATTTTAAAAAACAAAAAACTTACATGTTCGGCAAAGATGAGAAGAGCTCGAAAACATGGTGCAATGTCGTACATAAAACCTGTGTTCTCTAAGAACATCGTGATTGGACCTTCATTACCAGTGTAGAAGAAGATCGGACCTTTCCCCACTTCCCAGTCCTTGTCTGTGGAACAATCATCACAGGAATTGGGTGCACGGTTAATCAACCATGGTTAGTTTAGTCATCCACCCTCGACCCCGCGCTGCCCCACCCCCCATGTGCCATGTGAGGATTGTCAACATTCAGACGTGACCAAACTATGGTAACCCTGAAGGGACATAATCGGTCGTGAATATTTTTGCGACGTCGTGAATTTTTTCACGACTGTCGTGAATATTTTTTGCGACTAGTCGTGAAATTATTTACGACCGGTTGTGAATATTTTTACGACGTCGTGAATTTATTCACGACTATAAGTCGTGAATTTTGTCGCAAATATTTGTTTCATTAGCTTGGAGGGTATTTAATCGAACAGGCGATAGAGAGCGTTATTATATACAATTCGCGCATCATCATAGTCAGAATCTTTTAGTCTGGGAAATCTGACTACGTTGCGCGTCACGCGTACACAGGGAAATTTTATATCTGTATTGCTATCCCATAATGCAAACTGTACAACCCTTAAAGTTACTGGAATATTTTATAAAAAAAAATTCACGACTAGTCGCGAAAATATTTATTACTAGTCGTGAATATTTTCACAACGTCGCAAAAAACATTCACAACCTGTTGTGAATATAAAATTCACGACTAGTCACAAATATATTCACGACCGGTCGTGAATAAATACACGACATCGCAAAAAAAATTCACGACGGCGCAAAAATATTCACGACGTCGCAAAAATATTCACGACGTCGCAAAAATATTCACGACGTCGCGAAAATATTCACGACTAGTCGTTAATAAATAAATGACGTCGCAAAAAAATTCACGACCGATTATGTCCCTTCAGGGCAACCATATCAAACCCCACTCAAATAAGGACCAAATTGACAATTTACAGGGTGCTAACTTGCGTACCTGACTCCATGTAACGCTGTTTGAAGGTTTGATTTCCATGACTTGCGAAGTTTAAGTGGTCGATCATCTGGTCAAAGTACTTGGTCTCATACGGATATGTAGCTTCAGTTGTGCTCAGGTACAAAATGAGCACAAAGGAGACGAAAACGACTGTTCCAAGAGTGTGAGTGTGAGACATCTTTGAATTGAAGATAGATGGCCCACAACACGTTGACTCGCAAGGCCGGTCATCACGTGCATCTGTGCCCGTTCACAGCGTCACGTGACAGGTCAGGTGGCACAACCACAGACATAAATTTATGTCTGTGGGCTTCTGCTATGATCGATATATGCTGCCCGCCGGCGCGGCGGTCACTGTGAAATACGGGCTCGATTGGTAGTAGTATTGCGCATGGCTAGGCTGAGTGAATATAATTAGGAGAGTGGCTAGTCACGTGAGAGGGTTTAAAGGTAGTATACAACATTTGCAAACATAAACAAAAAAACTGAATTATTACGAAACACCGTACTAGACAGTAAGTAAAAAGCAGTCTCAAGGGTCCTCTGGTGTGCTGTCGTCAAGAAAAGTGGAAATTTTTATCGTTTTCCAACGATTGTCGGCAGACAATCCTTGGAAATAGTGTAGTTCCCCGACCTGATAATTCTCTGACGTCTATTGCTTCGTTTTGTCAAAAGTATGGTCAGGGAACCAGACTCCTAGAACATAATTTTTTTCTATCTGTTTTCCCAGCATCTATGCAAACAAAACATTAAACAGGTCAGTGTTACAGTATTTGCTAGCACGCTATAAAATACTAACACCCAAATCCATTTATTTCTGAAAATTACAGCAAAAGCAAATAGTGTATAGTTCCTTTAACCAATAATAGCGAAAATTAGTCCGATTTTCATGCAAACTAAGGAGTCTGATTTTTAGTATACTAAATTGTTTACCTGGCATTAGATCTTCGCTTTTAAACCAGGAAGTGCGCAGATCGCTGTTATTTTCGTCAATTTGGGCCCTATTATGTAATTCCACATAAGCCCCTTCTGCGCATTTCTAGGTTGAAAGGGAGGATAACCCACATATTTGACATAATGTCTCACATTTATTTCGAACTATTAATAATGCATGTGATGAGTTGTTCAACACAATGCACTTGCCAGTTGACTCAAATAAACCCACCGGCCAATTTTTATCATGTAAATAATGGAGCAAACACGCCCCGAAATTATGTGATTAGGTAGTGCATATTTTAACAAGAGTGATCCCATAAGAAAATCAAAGTAGTAGTAAGTTTTTCGTTCATAATCCAAGAAAAAAAAAGAAGATTTGCAAACGTTATGGCGACTGATTAATCAACACAAAGAAGATATAAAGGCGACCTTCTTCAAGGTTTATTGTGTATGAAATGATTTCCCATCCGTAGGCCCTATTTGCGCCAATAAATACATAAATAAATAAATAAATAAATAAATAAATAAAACTTGGTTTAGCTGTAGCGCACGGCGGTGTGTGTGTGTGTGAGTTTGTATATGCCGGCAATCGTGGACCTAGGACAAAAGAATACGGGCGTAGACAAAGGGGTCCACGTTTGACCTAACGTCCACGATTGAAAATCGTGTACAAAACCAATGGGAGGCCTTCCGAAAAAGTTAGAGTATAAACAAAAGAGGAACAATGGGAGGTCCACGATTGCACCCGTTTACATGACTGTGTGTGTGTGTGTGGGGGGGGGGGGGGGGGGTGGGTGTCAGGTAGTACCGGTTTTGCTTTTAATTAAAGAATTTTTAAGGGAAAGAATTGCGACTAATGATACAAATGAGAGAAGAAAACATGGAATTTTATCACAATATATATTTATTGAATTGGACGATATTTTACGGTATCTTTTTTCGAATAAAAGTATTCTACCGTGTAGCAACATTGACAGCATCGCACAACGGTACATGATGTATAATAACAGTTTTGCAATTTGTGCTTTAATCATTACACTTTTACGCAGTCAAATAGGTACTGACGTCACCATGCAGAGTCCAGAACCGAAATATGCTTAATTACAAACAAACCTTTCTTAAAATCAGGGGCCAATTTCATGAGATGCTTAAGCATAAAAACCCACTTGAGCACAAAAAAACCTTGCTTAGTAAAATCGGGTTACCAACCAAAACTCCATGTGAGTGTTATGCTATAAAGCAAACAACAGCTAAAAACCAGTCAAAAGCAATGTACATCACATGGAGTTTGGCAAGCATGTTTTGTGGTGCTTAAGCAGCTCTATGAAATTGGCCCCGGATAATCTGAGAGCAATATTAAGAAAACATTTTTTAAATGAAAGATTTTTAAAAGACCATTAATTATACAAAATATGCGCAGAAAGGAGAAAATTGCCAACTAAAATTGAAAACACATTTTCCACCATGTCATCTAAAACACAGCGTTTTTACAATAGCCCAATTCCATTCTATACACGTACAATTAATGAATAAAATGTTCGCAAAAAGTGCTTGCCGTCAAAAAATTAACCCCAATGATCTGGAACAACAACAATTAACTTGAACCCACTCCAATAATCTAGAACAAAGCCCCCATCGGTGCTGTAAAATAAAACGGTGTCAATTATATTTTGTTAATAAATGCGCAAGCAATTAACACCACTAGTGTATAATTTCTTACACCAAAGTTTCGTGCATTTGTGTACAGTTTTAACACTGCTATAAATCTACTGATTAATCCACTGCGAGATGGCCATTATTTCTTGCTGCCGTGCTTTCTTCACAGACTCTGGGTCGTCCTTGTTTTTGCCCCTGTTGTATAAACACACAACAAAGTATAAATATGAAGTTTTTAAAACTACACTGAAAAATCATTGGGGTTAAGTTTAACCAATTGTTGGTGAAAACTGCAACTACCCAAAATTTGGGTAAACAAACTCTCATCCGGTTGTGTTCAAATAGATTTACCAAAATTTTGGGTAGTTGCAGTTTTCACCAACAATTGGGTAAATTTAACCCCCATGATTTTTCAGTGTATACCAACACTTCAACATGCGCTACTATCTACATGGTGTTAATCTAACACCGTAGTTTCAAATCGTTTATCATTCAATTACAAAAATGAATAAGACACCTTATTTTAAACTGTCGATTTAAATTTTTCCTATTTTTAAGACATAAGAGCGCAGCGTAGAGTACCGAAGTCTGACGTCATTGGCACGACAACTGGCTCCAAACAAATGTAGATTTTGACTGTTCCTATGTTAACAGCCAGTCATGCAAACACATTTACACAAAATAACAAAAGTACTCTGGCTCCAAACATTACATTGACGTCATCACTTCGGTACTCTATAACAAAGATACTGACAATTTGGATGACCTCCAATATAGGGCAAGATAGCTCAGTTGGTATATAGCGCCGGTACAGTATTCCGGAGGTCGCAGGTTCGAATCCCTCTCAGCCCCAAATAAAATGCATGCAAAAATGCATGCAAAAATGCATGCAAAAATGCATGCAAAAATGCATGCAAAAATGCATGCAAAAATGCATGCAAAAATGCATGCAAAAATGCATGCAAAAATGCATGCAAAAATGCATGCAAAAATGCATGCAAAAATGCATGCAAAAATGCATGCAAAAATGCATGCAAAACGATGAGTATAGCTTTCCAACAGAAAGTACTGAATCAGATGAAAAACAAACGAGATTTAAGTTACCGGTACATGTTTCTTATCTTTCCGGAAATTCAAGTCATTCTTGGGAATCAATTTCGGCATAGCACCGATCAAAAAATTCTTTAGACTTTTCAAATAACACAATTTTGTTTCTGATGGTTAAAGGTATGACGTAGCTTTGGTAATGATAAAAAAGCAACCAATCGATATGACAGCTTATTTATAAAGATGGTATCAGCACTCCTCCGGAGAAATATTTCCGTCCTAAATACTATAATCTTCGGGACATTTTTATCTGAAGATTTCTAGAAATGCCACGGCTTAGACCTTTTTTAATAATAAAAATCCCATCATGAACTGGCACAAAATCACTGTTCAAATCGACAGGCTCTTCATTATTTTCGCATGATTCGATTAACGAATTGAGCTCAAAATGTCACGTCAGGTTTGTTTCAAGTACACATTGAATACCACAAATATTCTGTCAGCCCTACCAGTGCTATTATAATACCTTAAAAGATGAACGTTTACGAAAGTGATTCACTAGGTGGGGCCCAGGGTTCTTAAAAATCAAATGCCTAGGGGGTGAGGGTTACATCGCCCTATTACACATAAAGTGGGATGTGTTGGCATTGTTGCAAAACATTGTGGTCTACCTGAGGTCAATGTGATGAGCTGCCTCCGGTATGAGCAGAGTCTGGTACCGGCTGGGATTGGGGTTCTGCAATACCCCACCACCCCGCCACGGATCAATCGCCCCGTTGGAGAAGAATACATTGGAGCTGGTATTACCTAAGTCTATAAACAAGACAAACAAAAACAAACAAAATTGATTAAAACCCAGGGTTCTTCGGGAACATTCGAAAGATTAGAATAAGATTTAACAGCACCTGAGCTTGTGCAGTGTAGCAATGCTGTAGCGGAACGTAAAAACTGGTTACAGTCATTTGTTTATCATTAAGATGAACTTCTGAGTTCTTACACAAACTTTATATGGAGCAATTACTTGGGAGTTGTAGAAAACAAAAGTTTATTCAGGTTATTTCCAAATCGCGGCACCCCCCCCCTAAAAAAAAAAAAACACGCAAAAAACAAAACAAAACAAAAATAAACCAACAACAACAAACATAAAACAACAAAAACAAAACAAAAAACAGAAAAAAACATCGCGTTTTAAATACTGTACTTTTTGTATACACCCGCATCCGTTGTTAAAGCATGATTGATTTTTCATTTTTTTGACAATTATTTATTAGTTTGTTTTTCACAGACTGGACTCAAATTGGAATTGCTGCCACAACAGGAGGGCGCTATTTGAGTTGTGTCATGGCAAAAATAACGCCCTCCTGTGTTCGCCATATCCCAAGAAGGCTAATTATTGAGGCTGCATCCGAATCACTTGTCTAGGGCTATTGTCTATATGTGTTCGTCCATTACAACTACGCGTAGCTCTAGACGCCCATTTCGGACACGGCCTAATTTATTTATTCATAATGTTTTTGCAGCCATTGCACACACGCTTTATTACCCAATTCTGCAAAGTGCGTTTTTGAGAGGAGGAGAATTTCGAGCACTTGCCGTTTCCGAACATTTGAACACCGAGCCAGGTCGGTTTGGGGACCACATTCCATGTCTTCAGGCAGTATTCCTCTCGCATCTTCTCCGTGAAGGGCAGGTCAGGGAACATGTCCGTTTTTCCGTTGGTTCCACGTGGGCGGGTCACTTCCGTACAAACCTTAAGGTTAGTATCATGAGGAAACAAAACATTTGAAAAAAATAGAAAGCAATTTGACCTCAAAGACTAACGTCATTTGGCCCCGGGCTATGGCATGTCAAACGTTGCAATATTCGATCATCTACGTATTTTTGTGCGATGTTCAAATATATATGTGCGATGTTTGTCATTATGTGCGATGTTCAAATATATATGTTCGATGTTTGTCATTATATGTGCGATGTTCCAATTTATATGTGCGATGTTCCAATTTATATGTGCGATGTTCCAATTTATATGTGCGATGTTCAAATATTATGCGATGTTTTGTCATATATGTGCGATGTTTGTCATTATATATGCGATGTTCAAATGTATGTGTGCGATGTTTGTTATTATATGTACGATGTTCAAATATATATGCGATGTTTGTCATATATGTGCAATGTTCAAATTTATATGTGCGATGTTCAAATTTATATGTGCGATGTTTGTCATATATGTTCGATGTTCAAATAATATGTGCGATGTTTTTCAATTTATATTCGAAAACGGAATTGTGGGATATAGTATGGTTTCCAGACCGAAATAGTATGAATATTCCTAATAAGTTACATCAGGGACCAGACTACTTAGGACGGTCTATCTGTTGCACTGACCTGGCTGAAGCTAGCCCGCGATTCAGCCCGCGATTCGCAATAGGGCCCGCGATTCGCCCGATCAGAGCAGCCGCATATTGAAAACTAGAATCCATTCGACAAAAGGAGTTTTTTCTTAATGAAATCGCTGGATTCAGGCAACGAATTTTTTAGAAAATGTCAAGAAAATACATACAATTTGTGCATGAAATTTCAGAATAGGTATGAGCAAAGCTGTACATATTATACTTAACATTGTTTTATGGGTCTTTTTTAATGAATTAATTAGTCGTTTCGCGAATGCCCATTTCAAAGGGTTCTCTACATCAATTCCTTTCGGCTCAGCACAATAGCTTCTGTTTGAAAGAAAGTGTACCGCACATGTTTTTAAAAATTTATATTTTTCTTTCATATTCATAATTGCTACCTTCCTGGGCACACTTAATTTCAGCAAGGGCCTATTCCAAGAATGGCTTCTGTTCCAATTAGCCGCTTAAAAAAAGTGTACACGATTGGTAATTCTCAAAAAAGAATTTTTGATGAATTATTACAAAATACCTTTGTATACTGTAAGTTAATAATAGTCTCAATCATCCTGTGAAATTATGGCACCAGATGTGCTGTCGTTGTCAAGAAAAGTGGAAATTTATATCGTCTTCCAACGATTTCCAGCTGGAAATCGTTGGAGAACTGCCCTGTAGCCGTTAGTCAAGACGCGAGTGGCTACATGGACAAGTGGCGCGCCCCGGACATGATGGCGCCTTGGCATATCCGGGCCCAGATAGCCACGCGCGCCTTGACTAAAGGCTATTATCCGCCCGACGGTTGAAAACGAGCGCCGTTGTTCACTCGTTTTTCGCCATCTAACAACGCAAAACTTTGAACAGGTCAGTGGAATGATATTTCCTATAACATACTAACCCCCAAATCCGCCCATTTCTGAAAATTGCAACAATGACCAATCATGTACACTGCCTTTAAAGCTAATTAAGACGGATCATTTTCATAAATATCTGGAAATGCGGTATTCGGAGTTTCGTGTGAAATGTGCCGTCTTTGAATGAAAGTGTACCACACATATTTTGAAAAATTCTTATTTTTCTTTCATATTCATAATTCCCACCTTCCCGGGTACTTTCTTTCAAAGACGGCATTTCACACGAAACTCCGAATACCGCATTTCCAAATATTCTTTAAAATGGTCCGTCTTTAAGCGGCTAATTGGAACAGAAGCCATTCTTGGAATAGGCCCTTGCTGAAATTAAGTGTGCCCGGGAAGGTGGTAATTATGAATATGAAAGAAAAATATGAAGTTTTCAAAATATGTGTGGTACACTTTCTTTCAAAGACGGCATTTCACACGAAACTCCGAATACCGCATTTCCAGATATTCATGAAAATGATCCGTCTTTAAGCGGCTAATTGGAACAGAAGCCATTCTTGCAATAAGCTCTTGCTGAAATTAAGTGTGCCCAGGAAGGTGGCAATTATGAATATGAAAGAAAAATATGAATTTTTTAAAACATGTGTGGTACACTTTCTTTCAAACAGAAGCTATTGTGCTGAGCCGAAAGGAATTGATGTAGAGAACCCTTTGAAATGGGCCCTCGCGTAACGACTAATTATTTCATAAAAAATACCCATAAACAATGTTAAGTATAATATGTTCAGCTTTGCTCATACCTATTCTGAAATTTCATGCACAAATTGGTATGTAATTTCTTGACATTTCTCGAAAATTCGTTGCCTGAATCCAGCGTTTCTATTAAGAAAAACTCCTTTTGTCGAATGGATTCTAGTTTTCAATATGCGGCTGCTCTGATCAGGCGAATCGCGGGCCCTATTGCGAATCGCGGGCTGAATCGTGGGCTAGCTTCATCCAGGTCAGTGCAACAGATAGACCGTCCTAAGTAGTCTGGTCCCTGATGTAACTTATTAGGAATATTCATACTATTTCGGTCTGGAAACCATACTATATCCCACAATTCCGTTTTCGAATATAAATTGAAAAACATCGCACATATTATTTGAACATCGAACATATATGACAAACATCGCACATATAAATTTGAACATTGCACATATATGACAAACATCGCATATATATTTGAACATCGTACATATAATAACAAACATCGCACACATACATTTGAACATCGCATATATAATGACAAACATCGCACATATATGACAAAACATCACATATATATTTGAACATCGCACATATAAATTGGAACATCGCACATATAAATTGGAACATCGCACATATAAATTGGAACATCGCACATATAAATTGGAACATCGCACATATAATGACAAACATCGAACATATATATTTGAACATCGCACATAATGACAAACATCGCACATATATATTTGAACATCGCACAAAAATACGTAGATTATCGAATATTGCAACGTTTGACATGCCATACCGGGCACACAAAAACTATATTTTATTTAATTGTTTTGTTTTGTGACTGGGCTGGGCTTGGAAATTATACACTCAAGTGGTCTTGTGCAGAAACAGAGGCATTTAAGTTCACAGCATTTATTTATTACAAAATTGATAACCAAAATAATAATGTTAAATTCGATCTCAATATCTCATCAATGTATCATTCACATTACAGGGAAAAGCCGAAACAGCCAGACTAGGCTAGTCAGTATTTGGTAAGTACAAGACGTCCCTATAAAAAGTGATAAAAGTGATCGTAAAGTGGAGAGAATTGCATCCTCTCTCGTGCTTTTTAGGCATTTTGCCACACGGAACGCAGCTAGCTACGAGCCGTCGTTGCGGATGTAGGCCCTATAACGTGAAATTACACAGCTTATTATCACCAACTGAAATGACGTAGGGCTTAAATGGGGCATGATATGATATAATCCAAGATGGTAGATAATTGTGTACTCGTGTGATTTCAAATCAGTTGCAGAATCAGAACTGATGGTTTGAACCTTGATTGTTGTAGGATTATAAGCGAACCGGAAAGTTACAATTATGCCGAATACTTAGAATTACCAAAGTCGCCTGCTGCTCCTGATTTTGGCCCAAAAATTACCAAACATTGTAACCGATACCCGGTTGTTATTTTCTCGTACCTGGTAGTCCCACCCTTTGGAGCCGCACCCCGTTGCGTCCGAGCATTCCATGAACTCCTTGTAGATATCGATGCATTTCAGCGATCCGTTCGTACCGTTGTAGAACAGAACTTTGGATACGGCGATGAAGTAAAGTACAAGACAAACAAACAAATAAATAAATAAACAAATGAGAAGAATGCGATTTGGAAGATTTGTAGAATCCCAGTAATCAGTATTAGGTGCCAACCAACGTAATTGTAGTTAAGTAACTCCAGTACTAAAGGACTGAGTCTCTGTTATAATACTATCAGATTATTTGGTTATTACTGACAAAGCCAATTAGAGTACTTGTATCATAATTGAAACTGTGTAGAGTGACCTGGTATTATCATAGCTTGTAATCACAAAAAAGTTTCAGGAAACCAACGTACTCGCTCCATCTGCCAAACCTTGCAGGCTGCTGCTCGATTTTGTAATTAATGAACACGAGACCTGTGAACAAATGGAGAAATACAGAACAGCTTATGCACAGAAAGCCTTATTATAAAGAAGATGCTGCTTTGAATGATTCAAAGAAGAATAAATAAATATTAAGAGGGAATCTCATTTCTCAAACCTCAGACGGAATAATTTAGCATGGGAGTTGATATCGCTTTGACACAAGGCATTTCTGACTCTACTGTATGCAAGCACGATACAAGCACGGACAAGAAATGGGAACATTTTATAACAAACGGTGGTGTTAACAGTCTCCCCTATTAGAATCCTACATTGACGGGCCAGGCCGGTAGGTTGCCTTCGAACGAGGCAGGGTAGGGGTAGTTGACGGTGGTAAGGGTGGAGAGAGAGTTACGGATCCAGAGCTTCAAGTGCCGTGTCTGGTTCTTGGACTCGAGTGGCTTACACAGTCGGAAGGCATGGGAGATCTTGTCCAAACCTGGGGATAGAACAAAGGACTTCCAAAACAATAGAGCTGAGACGTAATGACGTCACGCTGTGTTTACACTGCTGCATTCGTGACGCCAGGTGGGGACGGTGTCGTGTGAATATCCGATTCCTATGAATATCCGACTCTTTACCCATGATGCATTGCAACACAATCGTGCTTGTATATTGACCACGGTAATTTTTTTCAGTGACAACCTATAACCTCATCCTAACCCTAACTCCTACCCTATTTCTCACACTCATACCAACCCCACCCTATGTGTCTTATTGTTTTGGTATATACGAGGGCCTACTGATCATGCGCAGTATAACAAAACAGTCGGATTTTCAGAGAGTCTGAGGCTGCGTCCGAATCGCTTGTCTAGGGCTATTGTCTTGGTGTTCGCCATTACAACTACGCGTGACGTAGCCGTAGTTGTAGCTCTAGACGCCCATTTCGGACACGGCCTGATATTCAGGTGACACCGGAACAGCGTTCTGTGGTATCACGGCATGCGTTTCAGCATGTGCTGTACATTATACGTTGGGATCATGTTAATTTCTGCTTGCCCATGCAACAAACACAAAAGTTTTTTTCAAAATTAGTGGTTTTCTTTTAGGGACTAATGCGAAGTAAAAATTAATCCGAATAATAAGCTTCTATGGTACAATCTACATTTCATCAGTGGCGCCAGTGTGACGTCATTACGTTTTGGGGCTAGCTGTAGGCCTATTGGCTGTACAACTTTCTAAAGCCTAGTCGGTAATAACATTCACAAATTAAATTACTATAGTGTTGCATATGTAGAAAATAGAAAGAATAAATAATCTTGTGTTGTACAATAACGAAAGAAATTAATACAAATCTAGAAATCTAAAGCCCGCTTCATACTTCATGCGAATGCGCATATATGTGAAGCGGATTCGTTAAGGCAACGGAGAACGTCACAATGAAACGTTCAATTGTTGACGTCATGAAATCCGCTTCGCATTCGCATTCGCATGGAGTATGAACCGGGCTTAATTAGATAGCACTGACCTGCTTTTCCTTTCTTGGACAAGGCATCAATCATTTCGAATCCAGCCCGGATTACCGGAACACAGCTCGGGGAAGTTGCTACAGTATTGAACACCTGACGAAAATATTACCTTCTTAACAACTACATTCTCTCAAAATAAATTTGTCAATAAACAAAATGTAGAACATCATTAGGTCTCGTTGTGAAACAATCAACAATCCCTAAACAACTCGATGTCATTCCCTTAACTTAATTTACACGATCATCGATGTAAACAGTGTTTTAACGATATTTATTGTTTTCCCCCTCTTTTCAATAGCCTGCCTATAGGCTTTAGTGTCTGACACACAAGACCTACTTTGGTCACATCTTGGAAGTAGTACAGCTGCGATCCGATACCGGCGGCCGAGTAGATTGGACCGCCTGATGATATGGCGCCCTTCACAACATTCGGATACTTGAATCGTAGGTACGCGCTCAGCATTCCACCGTAACTGCAACACAAAAGTTACGGACTTGTTATTAAAGAAACCATCGTTTTCGCAGTGCTTCATAAATTTGTCAAGGTGCTCAGACCTGATAGAATGCAGCGTCGATAGGCTATATTTCTGAGCGAATGAGGGCGCTATATCGACGCCATTTTGGGGTACGATAAAAGTGAATTTGGTTACTGAAGTAGGCTTTTAGTTTTATTGCACATTTAATGGAAATAGTACCATTTTACAATCTGTAACTGTCTAATAGTCCTTGTGTTTAACATTTAAAGATGCACTTGATACAGTTTACAAAGACTTTGGGTATGCTAATAATAGATACTGTTACGGATAGCCCGCCACACTGGTAGTGTGAGGTGTAGGCATTGGCACGATGCATTGTGGGAACGTTAATTTGCGCTGAATCCCATCCGTAAGCGCCTACCGTCCCACAATGCATTGCAACAATATACTTTCACTGCACACTTCCGCTCTATCCATAAAAGGGTCTGTGGACGATACAATAGGAACCCACCTTCCCCCAAATGCAATGACAGGGGCGTTGTCTGCCTTGAGCTGTTTCTTGACGCCTTGGATGATGGTAGCATAATCCGCCAATACCTGCTCAATAGCCAACGGCCCAACGTTCTCTCCTGTGTAGGACGCGTTGCCAAAAGGCAGAGACTCCCCATAGTAACGCTACGCGAGAAGGGCATGAATATCGGTGTTTATAAAAAAATTACCAAAAACCCCCACTCCAACGAAATATTCGGTTAAAAAGATGTGAGTTAAGACGGGAAATTTCAAGAGACTTTAGGATGGATATTAATAGCAAACCTGAACATTAATAAACAAATATTTGACATGTCATGTACAAAAATACGTATATAAAATAAAATTTTGGTTACTTCTATTTTTAGATGTACTGCAATGAAGCATTATTTTCCAAGATGGCCGCCCTATGACTTCCACTGACATTGAAATCCACCAAATCGATACAAAGCACACGACAGATCAACTGGAAGGAATTTCTTCTATTCTTTTGAATTTGTATGGATTATTTTTGGAGAAAAGATAAAAACATGCGGCTTCATGAGATGGGGAATCTATCAAATTTTGTTTGTTCACACTTGGCCTTTTTGCTTACGTGTTCAGCGAAAATGACCAGCGCTTTAAACTGGGGAGCAATGTCAAACAGGAATCCGGTGTTCTTCAGGAATAACGTGATGTCATTCTCGTTGCCCGTGTAGATAAAAATCGGATGTGAACCACCACCCCAGTAGTTATCTGAACAATAGAGGGCAGCAAACTACATTATTAATGATATATAACATGACATGATATAAACAAGAATGTTTTTCAAAAAAACAAATCCAACATGCAAAGGACTGCACGCTAAAAAAATGTCTGACTTCGTGGCAATTAGTCTGAAGAATTGTAAGGTGTAGATCATAGAACACTTTGAGTTCAAGCTACTCATGTTTTGAGATTAAAGTTTGAACGAGACAGTTTTTTTCCTGGCGACACAAATTGAGCAGGTTGTTTTCACTTTTTTTCCTCGAAAAATTGAGTATAGGCCTACTATACGCCGAAACTTTCTCAGGTAGAAGTTGAAAAACGTTTTTCTTTAGAATTATAATTTTATTGCTGCATTAAGTTAATTATATTAATGCAATATCCACTTACCTGTGATTAAATATCTTTGTTTAAAGGTCTTGCTTCCGTGGCTTTTAAAGTTGAAATGATCGATGGTTTGGTCAAAATACATGGTTTTATATGGGTAGTCAGCCATAGTCACAGCAAGGCACAAAGCCAGTAGACATAAAGTAGGCATCATAGCTAGAATCGTGCGAGCCATCTTAGTATGTGTTTCTGCTCAGCTAAAATCACAGCTTGAAAAATATCCGTGTGGTTAGTGGTGCATGCAGGCCGCGAACTGTAGTGACAACTAAACGAATGGTTGCGCGGGTAAAGTCTGTCTAATCGCGTGACCGTCTGGCTCGTGATTACGGTAGGACTATGGCCAACACGCCCCTTGTGTTACAGTACACACGGTAATATCAGATGAACTGTAGTAATAATTCTCCAAAAGTAATGGTGTTTCACGTAACATGCAATTATTTTCCATTAGGGCCTTTGCCCGTCATTTGCCTATCATTCCCACTACCGCCCCCTATGCCTCCACCCACCAGATTTTATTTACAAATTCTGATGCATTTTGTTGAATGTTCAACCGAAAATGACGGATCGGGGGGGGGGGGGGGGACATGTTTTTCTTACACGGCTGGGAGGGTGAGGGAAGATGTGACTTCTGATTTTGTTGGGTGTAGGAAAGATATGTTTGTTTACTTCTCAGTCCATAGGCCTACTGGGTGAATTTCTGAGGGGCCAAACTGGGGGTGCATACATTCAAGTGGGAACTGAAAGTACACGAACTGCAGCTTTGTATAATTGTTGTACATTTCAAGATTTCAAATGGGGGGGGGGGGGGTATTTGAGGGCACGGATGTCAGCTCAGTGGGGGAACGCGCCTCTCCTCGTAGGCCTACCCCCGTATAGTTACGCCACTGGAGGGCAGAATTGGGAAGCAATGAGGCCATTATGCCCCAGAGAAAATACAAACTTAACACAACCATTACAACTCTATACGATACAATGCCAGAGGTGAAGCGACGGTCAACGTAATGCGTCAGTTTGTTCAAGGGTGTACCACACTAAATAGACCAAAATGGCTGCGCCAAACTGATTACCATAAATTATTGTAAACCCACAACTTTTTATTTAATAATACATTGTTGGGGGTCATATGCAATTGATAGATGTAATTATGATCAGCTATCATAACCCGGGGGTTCTGTGCTTCAACTTTTGTGAAGGCTTGATAAATTTCGGCTTTAAAATTGGTCCTATTTGGCTTGGCAAGTGGAGGGGTGCTTTATGAAAAATGGCAGCTAGCCGGTTTGGGAAAAAACATTTTCGGGGGTGGTACTTTCTAGGGATAATTAGCAACAATTTTAAACGGCTAACCTGCCAACAATTGAAAAGAATTTGACAGATTAAGATTCAAACTATAATTTTCAGTAGTGTCACAAAAACTGAGGGACTCCTGGATAAGGATTTTTTTCACTGTGAACTTAGTGGATTTTACACTAAGGTCAATAGGAGTTTGTTTAGTGTGGTGCACCCTCAAAGCCCAAGTTTTCCCCACGAAGTGTGACAACACTTGGGGGCGCCCTTTAGTCCGCTCAAGAATTTTGGCGCCTATAGACTAATCCGGCGACCAAAATTAGAAGCATTTACTGCGGTGGCGAGGCGCTCGCGTGCGTGTTAGACGCACGCGCTCGACGCAGCTTCGACCAACAGGGTGTTTACAACTTGCCAAAATGCGCGCGCGAATCAAATTAAAGAACGCGGGCAGCCTGCACGCGAGCGCGGCACCACTGTAAAAATGGCGTCGGCGAATTCCTGTATATACTAAACCATGGTGGAAACTTGTGGGTACATTTCTTGGCTTTGTCTCCGTCTTCGTCTGCGACTTCTGAATAACTGAGAAGCAAACCAATTATTCTAAATGTTGGTGCATGTTCTGCCTCAGGAACATTCATTCGGTCGATTATGAAAACAAAAATTTGAATTTCCATTTCGTTTGCAGTTGCAGTTTGTGAAGAGAGGCGGGCCAGGGGCAGGAAGAGCCGACCGTGTCGGCGTGTATACGCACATCACAAAGGTATATAGTTCTATTAGCTTACTGAACATTTTCGAACTGCGCGTTACCGCTGCGTGATGGCGGGAAGGTGGTTGTAGGCTAACAACTAATCCGGCGACCAAAATTAGAAGCATTTACTGCGGTGGCGAGGCGCTCGTGTGCGTGTTAGACGCGCGCGCTCGACGCAGCTTCGACCAACAGGGTGTTTACAACTTGCCAAAATGCGCACGCGACTCAAATTAAAGAACGCGGGCAGCCTGCACGCGGGCGCGGCACCACCGTAAAAATGGCTTCTCATTTTGTTCGGCGAATTCCTGTATACATAATAATGCACGCTGTATGCGTGCCGTTGTTTAATAAATCCATACTCCCGCGCTATTTTAATTTGGCTTTGTAAAATAGGTTGCGTTGCGAAAAGCGTTGAAATTCCCCAAAACCGGGAGGATTAACCTTCTATGGGCGTCAATCCAGGTGCTTGCGGTGGGGGGGGGGGGGGGGGGGGGGAACACTTTTAGGGTCATCATCATCCCCAGAAATTGAAATAGGCCTACAGGGACGTATAACCATACCGCTGAAACGTACATTTAAAGTGCGATGTAGTCACACTAACTCACTTGGGATAAGTTGCAGTGCTTAAATTTATTGCTATACATGCATTGTGCTAACCCGAGTAGGCCTCTACAAGTTGGAAATTGGAGCTTTAGAAAAGTGATGCTGCTCGAATGGGAACAGTAGACTAAAAATTCCTTCAGTAGAAAAGAGATGCTAAGGAATAAACACTTTCAGTGATTAAAGTTGTTTTCCCAAGAAGATTACGACTCGTACTAAGAAGTTGATAGAACAAGGACTCTAGTCCGAGCACAGTTCACAATCTCACGGTTAGTGGTCTATAGTATAAATCAGTGTTAGGAAGTAAAAATAATAAGTCTCTCATATGTCTGGAGAGCTATATATAAAGTGCCCAATTATTGATTTTTAAGCCTATAATGTGCATAATTGTATCTGACTAAACCAATAATTCGTGGGAAGTAGGCTACTATTTATGACTATATATACTATACACTAAATCTGTACACAATAGTATTGGTGTAGGCAATGGATCTTTATGGATATGACAAAAATGAATTCATATAATCAGGATATACAGTCAAGGTCAAGTAAAAAACATGTTTAGCGTCTGGTTTTTTTTAGGAAGGAGGAGGGGCTTTTTATTTTCAAGATTGTTAACGTTTACACCTATTATTTTTTTTAAAGATTTACTTACATTGCGGTTGATTCGCCGATGAAAAAAAAGGCCAACATCTTGGCAAGGATTTGCTTAAAATTCTTGTACTAAATTTCTAGGTCCATTATTGGTCTGCCTTTCCCTTTTCATAAGAAAAGGGAAATTATGAGCAATAACAGTTTCTTTATCATATCAGTAATCATCAAGATTACGTGAATTATCGCATAAACCTTCAGGTTGTATCTAGGATGAATATACTGCCGATATACTGCCATTTTGATTCGTGTTGCCATTTATATCACATTCGATCAGATATTAATAAGTTCTGGTTTTGTTAGGGACTGTCTGTTTAAAATACAGTGCAACATATATACACAAACATAATCACTTAATTAACACCCCACACACCCACACCACCACCACCCCTCGATGTACACTCATCAACAAAGAAAAAATACCAGAATAAACTGCATACTTGCATGCAGACTTCAGGTCATCTATTTTTAGCAGCCTTTGTATGACGTCATAATGTAGACCACTGTACAAATTTTCCCCAAGTGTATAATGCAATGAACATTTGATTGTTGGACTTGAAACGAATCAGATGCAACATAAAAGTATTCCTACTCTTGTCGCCTTTTAATCGGGTATTATTGACGTACGAACTCAACAATAGTATTGATAAACGTGTGTCACTGTGGCAAACTGTAAAACAACCCCACGTTCATGCACTCCCATAGGCTATACACGTGCCTGTTGTAGGCCTAGCCTGCGTGTTTGTGTTACTGTTCAGCTACATAATCCTAGCCTGGCCATGGTGCTCGTCAATGATCTCGGCATAGGGCCTCTCTGTGCATTCCACATCGAGTGTCACGGATGAATGTTGTTGAACGTCCTCTTGGATGTTACTGTACAGCGCTGACCTGTGGTGTCGAAAACACCAGCCACATCCGACTACAACACACGTCGCTAATCGACTACAACAGCCACGCCGCCACAGAGCTATCACGCCGGTCCAAATTAAACTTGAAAAATGAAAAATCTTTGCGAAAATAATAATGAAGGCTAGATTTGATTGTTTATACCAAGGTGTTTGTAGTTATAAATTTGTTGCACAAGTGTCAACTACTTATTTATATTCATTTGTAGACATACAAACACAATAAAATGTTATTTAAAAAATCCTTGCAGGAAAGTGATAATAATTGTTTTAAAACAGCACCAAAACCTTTGTGAAGGAATTTGTTGACAAAAATGGCACCTGAAGAAAATAAATTTGAGCTACAAGATAAAACAATGGAAATTCCTACCTGCAACAAACGCAATGATGCTGAGGTTGAGAAGCACAAGGATGATGGAAAGGACTTCCTTCCTGCCTTCGCCATGACCGTGTTCTGTTGGCAACAGGAGCAAAGACGCCGCCAAAAGGTTCAGGAAGATGATGGCCAGAGAACACATCTGAAGACGTTGTTCGGCTGCATCCTTCATGGGTCTTACGTAGGCATGGATGACCAGAAAACCAACGGCAATGACGATGGTTGCAAACAGAGTGAAGTGGTCGTCAGGGCCGTACAACAGTATAAAGAGCGTCTGGATGATTTTGCGGACAAGTTCAAAGATCTCCCAGTACCAGAAATGTGGCTTGTAATTTTCAGACAGGAAATTGTTCCAAGTAAATTCACCCTGACTGGCTGGTTCTGCGTCCAGCGGTAGCGGCTCATCTCCTGTTGGATGCTCTACGGCAGCGTCGTCATCTCTTGACACGGTTGAATAACTGACATGACCAGCATTCAATCGAATCTCTGTAACATCAAGTAAAGGCTGATCAACACTCTCCCGGCTATTCCTGACAGCTCTGGTACTCCCACCAGTTGGATCCAATCCTGGAGTACCCTTCTTTCGCCTTCTGACACTCCACCACAAGAGAAGCAAAAGCACCGACGGAAAACCAACGACAAAGCAGAGAGCAGCCTCGGCCGCATGGTTGAAATGAACATGCTGCTGTAACTGGCAGTCAACGGAGTAGTCAGATCGAAGTCTGGTGGCGTTGATTGTTTCCGTCTCGTCCAAGTAAAATAAATCACAGCCAGAAGGCAACAATGTGATTATAACACTCGACAGGCTGGGATAAGACACGAAAAGCAGTACCACCGCAAACAAGTAGCACTTCTGTTTTGTCTTTGACAGAACATCTTGAAGTTGTACACAAGGCATCTTCTTTACAAGCAGGTAGCACTTGTTGAAATGATAAACACACAATGCTCCCAGCAAAACAAAAACCACAAAGGTAAGGCCCACAATGAACTGAATATAAATTCTCGGGTAGGTAAAATTTGGATAATAGCATCTTGGACTGATAACAAGTTGCATGATGTTCACCTCCAACAGCTTAAAAAACGAGCCAACACTTGTCAATGTCTTTGGCCATGGGATTTCATCAAGTGCTGAGAATATCTCCCCCATGACCTGGTAGAAACCGAGCAAGATTTTTCCTCGAGCAAGCAGCACATTGACATACTTGGTAGAAAGGTGAGCTTGTTTTCTTGCAGTTCCCTGCATGAAACAGTACCATAATCAGCTTAATTTATCACAGATTAGTTCTTGCTTTCCAAATCACATCTAAACTGCTTTGTACCTATGAGCCCTGTTTGGACATTCTTTTGCATATAATAGGCCTACTGGATCGACTTTATACGTTGTAACAGAGTTCAATCTTGTGGTTGTAGAAAATAAATGATTATTACAAGAAAGTATTCATTAAATTGAAAGGTATACATGTACAAGCCACTCACAGCAAAGTGAAATTTTGCACTCCGTGGAAAGCACCAGGAGAAATGAGTTGGATCCCACTGCTTTGAAAAGAACTAAAGATGAAACGAAAACAAATGTACGAAAACATTGCTTTGGGAAATATACGCAACAAACATTCCAGCTTCTGTTTGTAAGTGGATGCTACACAGGCTGCCATATACAGCTTGTAGTATCTAGGCACCCCCCCCCCCCCCCCCCCCCCCCAATGTAACATTGAAAATGTTACGCTCGCACAACGTGGTATTTTAAATACATGCAAACAGCACGGACGTAAAGATGACTGAAGCCAGTTGTTTGTATCAGTTGATTGACGGGTATTATCGAGAACAAGGTTAAAACGAGGATGTAAGTAAACAACGAGAACAAGGTTGTCAAAATGCACAACTACGGTTTACTCGAGTCATTGTACCAGTTTTTTCGCTTTGTGCAAAAAGTGACACTGTTTAGACCGACATGCCGCCCTATATAAATAAGCTAGACTCGTAATGCGTCTGTATAGCCGTATGACTATTGGAGCTAAGCGCCATATTACCGTGACTATAGTACACAGTGATTCACTTGTACAATGGAAACGAGGATGAAACGTGTATGTAAGTAGACCACGGGGAAAATGTCAGATTTTCGGTACGGTAAATAGCTTCAACTGCTTCAACTTCACTGGCGTAGGCCGTGTCCGAATTACTTGGGTACGGCTTGAAATTACACACGAGTCTATTGGTAATGGCTGCAGCCGCTGCCATAGACATGTGTGTAACATCCAGCCATAGCCAAGTAATTCTATTATCGGGCACGGCCTTACGTCCATGATCAATTAACTGCGCGGGGCGAAAATTGGCCTCTCCGGAGACACACTCTTGGTGGCGCGTACTGCGAATTACCCGATTTGAGGACATGCCTTCTTATCTTTATCCGTGGGTTCATCGCATGCTAAATGATAGTCATTATACACATTATAAAAACTTGCCTTAAAGGTAATATACAAGAAAATATAAAAACAAAACTACTGAATAATTATGAAATACACAAATTTACCGTACTTTATTGTAAGTAAAAAATAGTAGTCTCAGGCATGGTACATGGTGTGCTGTTATTTTGTCGGCCGACCATCAATGGAAAAAAATAACTTTTCCCCGACCTGATAATTGACCTATCGCCGTTTACGAGATAACCACGCCCCTTAGACAACCCTATAGGAATTTTGTGTGGTAATTTTTGTTTGTCTCAGATGTTGCGCGTTCCACGTGGAATTATAATTGATGTGATTGGATAATAATTCACAAGCTGCGTTGACGCGATTCGACCGTGTCTGAATTAGGGGTCGGGGAACCAGACTACAAGAACAGCCTTATTTTTCTCTGTTTCCCCACACCATGCACACAAAACGTTAAACGTCAGTGTTACAGTATTTGCTACAAAATACTAACCCCCGAATCCATTCATTTCTGAAAATAAGGAGCAAAATCAAATGTTTACTGTCTTTAAAGCTCATAATTTTCACGTTGCCATATTACCGAATGTACTCACAGAGTCATTAAGCCTAAGTAAGAAATCTCCTCCGTTGTTGGATCAAGAAACAATGCAGGGGGTAGTTCCTTCACGTCATTTCCCATGAGTGTTCTGCGTCATAAACAAAGGTATATGCATGCAGTTAACTTGAAGGGCCTGCGAAATGAAAATCCTTCTGAAAGACATATGCCGTGCAATCAATGCTGCTGGATTGTGTATAGGCCTATACGTACTACACAGTTTAGGCACTCAAAATACAAAATAGAAGCCAGCATGTGACCTATTGTACAGCAAATCTAAATGACTACTGGTCAGGTTGGTGTAGTGGTTCTTTCCTCGCCTTCCACCTCTGGTGACCCCCGGTTCGATTCCTACTGGGTCCACTATGTGGATTGGGTTTTCAGTCCCTATCTGATTGCGTGGGTTTCCCCCCCCCCCCAAGAATAATTGTTCTGGGGTTTTCCTCCCACTACTAAAACTGAAATTTCCTTCGTCGTCTTCTCTCAGTTAAAACTGGGCCCTGAGGGAGAACAGTGCATTTGCACTGATCAGGCTATACCCAGGATAAATAAGAAATAAATAAAAATAAACAATCAAGTTAGTGTTAAAGGAAGTATATACAACATTTGCTTTTGCTGTAGTTTTGTGAAATGAATGGATTTTTATAGCAAAAACTGTAACACTGACCTACTTAGAGTTTTGTGTGCATAGATGCTGAAAAAAAAACAGAGGAAAACATGTTTTTCTTGTGGTCTGGTTCCCTGACCTAACTTAAGACAAAACGGAGCAACTTATAGATGGTCAGGAAATTATCAGGTCGGGGGGCCAGACTATTTCCATAGAATGATCGTCCGACCATCGTTCGAAATTGATACCAAAACTTCAAGTTTTCTTGAAAATGACAGCACGCATCACATGCCATGATTTCACAGGATGCTCGAAACTAGTGTTATTTACTTGCAGTCAAGTAAGGTTCATAATAATTCACTAGTTTTTTTTTTGTATGTGTGCAAATGTTGTATATTACCTTTAAGTAAATTCCGTCAATTCAATAAATTGCTAAACTCGTAAATTTTTAGACCTTTTTTTAAACCACGTATACAAAACCAAGTGTGAACCGCCAGGGAGTGATGCATGTATCGTACACGTATGGGGTAGCGCTTGACTATATAGTTTACTTAAATAAGCACTTCGCTACGATATGTGAACACTTTAAAGGTGCCTAAACAAACGTCATAGCAACAGCAAGCATTGTTCCCCTTCTCAGTTCCTTTAAATGTATCGTGTATGGAATACTTACAAGAAAGAAAGATGTGAGATTCTCGCGAAGGTGTGTGGCTGTATAACCCTCAAGTCATTATTACATAGCCATCTGTTTGACAAAAAATGAATGAATGAATGAAGGAATAAATAAATAAATAAATAAATAGAATAAATAAATAAAAAATTTAAAATCATGAAAAGACTGTAATAATCTGATCCAACAAATTCAGTATGTTATCATGATTATTGGCTCCGATAACGTCGTTGGAAAATAGGTTAACCTGGCGTGTTTATCACGGGTTATAATAATGGGTTTTCTGCGAGAATGGTTAAATACGATACAAATAACACCCTAATATATATAGAAAGCGTTTTCCATTAGAGCTCAAAAAGCAACTAGTGGATTCTCTGACTTCCGTTGTCTTATAATTATGATTTTATGTTTATCTTCATTGTTTTTTTAGTTTTTTAAAACTATTTTATCATCTGTTTTGTTTTTAAAGACGCGATAAAATGGGTCAGTTTTTGTTGCTATTTAATGTCAAGAGTTTAAGATGATTTGAAGACAGCAAGAGTGCATGAAGAACCTTCTCATACGACTTCAGAAATAATTGTGTATATAATGGCATGTTTCTTTCAGAACAGCGGTCTTAGAACAGTTTATGTGGTGAGTCGTCGTGCAGCAGAGTTCAGTCTTCAAAATGCTGACTTACAGGTACTTGCATTGTAACCCTTCCAAGCTACTTGGTCCTAGTTCTTCAAGTGAATTAAAACACATCCTTAAAAAACAACAACAAGAAAACATAAATAAATATTTGCACCTCCAAAACATTGTGTGTACGAACCGTCACAGTGGAAACATACGGTCTGTAACAAGAAACGTGAATCCGCATGGAATAATCTTTGGAATCATCTTATCTTTTGGAATCACCCCCCCCCCCCCCTTTTTCGAAATATTTTGCAGGGGAAGGGATCACTTTTTGGGGTGATTTTTGAGAATCAAAAATCATGATTACCCCACTTCTGGGCACAGATTTACACCACTGTTTGTGTGCATCTACAATTTTTACTACATGTTTAAAGAATTTAAGGAAAATGAAGGGTAACTTACACGCTGAGAATATTTCGGGGTCCGGCTAGTGCTCTGGGCTGTATTTCCAACATTTTGTTCCCAATCAAGATTCTATTAACAAGAAAAGAAAACAAATTACAGTTGCTGCAACGACATGTTTCTATGATGGTTTCAACAAAATATCACTTTGCCCTAACAATAGAAGTAAGTCCCTATAACACGTGACCGTCAGGTGCAATTAAGCATATACTTACAATTTCATTATCTTGGTGCATCTTTTGAAAGTGTCTGTCTCCAGTATTCGAATATTGTTGTCTGTGAAATTCCTAATAAGAAAAAAACCTGTATAAATTTGGGGCTTTCGGCGTGACCCGTCGTATTGCACATTTTCACTCCCTGCGTTTGAGGCTCAAAAAAAGGGGGGGGGGGGGGGCTCGCTTTACGACGGCTGTTTGCTGATGCACTGACATTGGCCTGTCACTAATGCGCGCAGTGCATGCCGCAAACCATAACTTCATGTATCGATAATCCACTCCATTGGTTTGTACACAGCTCAATTTTTTTCTCGGATTTAACTTGATCGTATAAATTCTCATTTTGGGTGATCAGTCGCTGCACGAATGACTACTCTGTGGGCTATAGGTGAGTGTTTGGTTGATATATTCAGGGAAACGGAAGATAATCTTCACTCACAGAAAAACCGCTGTGAACCCTATGGGATGGCCTCCAGCTCTAAACGGCAAATCTCACTTCATGAGCCTGCCTAGAGCTGGATTTCTCAAGCTAAGAAATCCCTACGTACGTTGCAGGTGAGAATTACAAAACGGTATGCACTTACACCACGGTCAGGTTGATGCAATTTTTCATTATCGGCTTAATGTCTTGCAGTCGATTTCCTCCAGCCTTGCTGCAACCAAAGCAATATGTGTGGATGGTTAACAGTATATATACGTCGTTTCTGTCAAAGGTTATACACCATCACACTCTAAAAAACGTCAATTTCTATGTAAAACATCAGAGTTGACTACAATCTGGCACTTGAAAGCATTGGAGCTGATTCCAATGAAAAATTTTCCTCACTCAAAAATTACCAAACTTTAGTGAACGTGACCTCCAGGGTTGCACAAGATGGGGGAGCAGGCCTGCAGGCAGCACCGCTCCCGGGAAATGATGAGGGGAAATAATAGTGGAAAAAGTGGAAAAAGATAAAGTAGTGGGGGAAAAAGATAAGGAGAAACAAATGCAACTTTGTTAATTAGTTGGGGAAACTGTGTTTTTCCTAATTTTTTTAAACCAAATTTAGCTTTCAAATTGTGCCCTAAATAGTTAAATAGCACCATTTAAAGTCTAGAATTTCAAAAAAAAAATTCCAGACCCCCCCCCCCCGGCCCCCCCAGGTAAGGTAGGTGGGGAAATGTTTAGCTCAAAATCTTGCTCCTGAGGAAGAAAGCACTTTGTGCAACCCTGGTGACCTCTTGCGCACATTGGCTGTTTAAGTTGACGACATAGTCCGTCATCTTTCCACTCCACGCTGTGCGCGAGTGTGCGTAAAACTTGTACAAGCATGACGTATTAAGTAGGTGCTATAGGCAGCCGTGGATTTATGGCTTCCCACGAGTGGTAATATGGCGGCTGCTGACGACAGTTGTTCGTACAGCACGCAACGGCCAATGAGCTATCCAGATTTGTATACATGGAGATTAGTGGTGCACTTTTCTTAAATCTACATTATTTTATATGATATTGGAACATGTGTGTATATATTGCATACATTGTACTGTTATCAGCCACTTATTACTGTGTAATAATCCCCATCAACCTCAGTGACATTTCTTGTACAGTGGAACAATATTGCCAATGACATTGTGTACTCCAAGTACGGAAAATGCACGCTAACGCTTAAAACTAGAGGTCTATGTCTCTTCAATGACAAGAACATATAGGGCATTATTTTTTTGATGTCACTTCGAATTTTGCATACTATAGTGACAAATCTACCTACCCACCAAGTTTCATGACGATTGGACCTACCCTTATATGTGTTTAAAGAAGCCATGCCTTTGATGACGTCATCATGACGTCACACATTTTCCATATTTATATGTAAGTATCTATGACCTGACAAACCTATTACAAAAAGAATTTCGATTTTAGCATGTTCCGTTGATAAGATATGGCTTAAAGGTTCAAAAACCTAAACATTATCGTTTCGGTTTGCGGTAACACCATGTGTTTATCTCAACTAACGAGAGGTATGGGTTCGTCATGACGTCTAGGGGTGTGCATCGGAACTGGGTACCTGAGTACCCGACCGTTCGTGTCAGGAACCGGTTCCAGATTATGGAATCGAGTACCCATACAACTTTACATTATCGCATATTCCCAGACAATGGAAATGGAAAGGTTTCGAATGTTATTTGTTGAGAATTTTCAAAATTAAAACCCGACTACATGGGAAACCAGCACAGATTTCATGTTTATGACCGTGACGCTCACGAAAATGGACAATGCAGGGAATTTACCGGTTGTGGTTTTTGTAGTCTGGGTATGGATAAAGAGCCTCGACCAGACATAATAGCATGCCTCATTCAACAATAAATACAACTGTATAAAGCTTCGGTCTTTTGTGATATGCCGGCGCATGCACGTACCGAAACATGTAGCCTAATGGCGGAGAAGTGATCATGTTTACTAGACAGACATGAGATTTTTCAGACTTTTGTCTGAAATCAGACTTTTGAATCTCAGAGAAAGACATTATTGCAACTTCCGGGATTGGAAGTTTTGGGTTGGGTTTCTTTAATGGGTACCCGGTTCTTTAATGACGTCATGTCAATTTTCATCTGTAACACATACTTGCCTACCCATACAGCAACTTTAAATCCTATCGGACCCACGGTTCTCTAGATATAGGCCCTGCAAGGTGACGTCATGTGATACATGATGATGTCATCATTTATTTATTTATTTATTACTTTTCTTTATCCAGGGTGTGCCCAAACAGTTTAAAACTGGTTTCCATTGGGGCCCTGCATATTATTAGTTAAAACTGAATATTTACACATTCTTACAAAATATTTAAACAAATACAATAATATTAACACAAATAAATCATGACGTCAGAGTAATAGGCACGAATTCAGCACAGGGTCCATGCAAGTCCATGCAAACTTTCATTAAGATAGAAGTCTGTTTAAATGGTAAAATGATCCCGAGAATGAAACCTGTACATTGTCTATGGAATTTGTCATAGAAAAACAAGAAGAAGCGGAAGAAGAAGCCCAAAAAAATAATAATCAGAACAAAAACAAAGTCTCTTCCGCAACTTTGCGGAAAAGCCAATAATAATTTACTTACATGTGTTTAACGGACGCCGGAATTTCAAACGATGTCTCGATCAAGTTGTCGGTCATAGTCCTGTGTGAAAATAGCGAAATGATCGAATGAAGTTACGCTTGGTTAAATTTAAAGCGGCTATGTCTGTGCTTTGACTAACAATTTCAACTTGCATGTAATGGATTATAAATTCCCCTACTTAGGAAATATGGTAACAAAACTACGAAAAGGTATTTCTTCCCTTAACCCTAATTGTCTTTTTAATTCAATATGTTATTTGTCTTCTTATACAGGCCCTATATATATAGTTGTATCGTATTTGTACTTTGTTTTGTATTTATTTTCTATTTTTTGAGTCGAATTTTATCTTTTATTGTTGGCAGGAGTCTAGATATACACATCTTTGGAAGACAGTTTTCTATTTGCTTTTGTATATCCATGATAGCCCCTGTTCACCAGTTATTTTAGTGTCTAAAGATGTAAAATAGATACATTTCAGGCATTTTTGAACAACTCTGTGCATAACCAACGCGAATACTTACAAGATCAGAAGGGACTTCAATTCCAACAAACCATCGTAGGGTATCTCCCGCAAGGAATTGTTTCCGAAATCACTGTTGGCGGGAAAAAATGGAGTAAGAACTGCAACATGAAAGTGAAATCAATTGGTATCAGGAACCCAACTAGTATTGCCAGCAAACTGTAGAGTTTTGGATCGTTGTGGGTTTTATAATGTTTTTTACAGATAAAACAAATCGACAGGGCACGTACAGAATCTGAGACGAAAAAAACATGCCGCACACATTTCCTCAGTGTTGTCTTATGGGGCTTGGCTAACTCGCAAACGGTAAGGATATTGCATTATTGCATTAAAGGTAGTGTACACGATTTGTAATCCTCCAATTTCTTTTTACTGAATTATTACGCAATACCTTACTAGACTGTAAGTTAACAGTAGTCTCAATCATCCTGCAAAATGATGGCACCAGGTGTGCTGTCGTTGTCAAGAAAATTTGAAATTTATAAAGTTTTCTAACGATTTCCAGCTGGAAATCGTTGGAAAACTGCCCTGTAGCCTTTAGTCAAGGCGCGCGTGGCTACCCGGACGAGTGGCGCGCCCCGGACATGCTGGCATTCGGGGCGCGTCATGGGTCAATGTAGCCATGCGCGCCTTGACTAAAAGCTAACATCAGCCCGACGGTTGAAAACGAGCGCCGTTTTTCTCTCTTTGTTTTCGCCATCCAACAACGCAAAACTTTGAACAGTTCAGTAGAACGATATTTCCTATAAAATACTAACCCCCAAATCCGCCCATTTCTGAAAATTGCAACAATTACCAATCATGTACACTGCTTTAGCCCCGACCCTTCAGTACTGACCAATCACATCCGCGACTAAGGTCCGACAAAATGTCCGTCACTCGTGATGGACAGACGGCACGCGGCTTTGATTGGTCACTATATCGGGGGGCGGGGCTTAATGGTTCCTTCTGTTACGAGTTTTGTATACTTACAGAACGCAGACATCTTTGGGGATGTTTATTGGAAGTTCCCTCAAACCTCTGTTCGCGCAATCTACAGAGTGTCCCTGACACTCGCACACTTCGCAAGCTTCCCTGCTCGAATGCACGACTGCAGTAGCAAACACCAAAAACAGTACTGTAACCACAGCATGGTGCATTGAAGTGATGACATTTCTTTTTGTCAATCCCATCACAGCCATTGTGCGAGATTGTCTAAAGAAGCAATGGGCTTGTGTTACATGCTCCGTAATTGCTCCATGTGGTCAACATGTCACGTCTGGGCTTTATGTGGTCGAGTCGATCGGGATGGGAAGGGGATATCCCTTTACGTCACATAAATCTAGACATTGATGCAACACGCATTCATTTAAACATGTGACCGAAAGGGCAGTTGGGGAACTTCAACTGAATTGAAATGCGGGAACTTCCAATGCGAAATTCCAACGCACTTTGTGTTTTCTTCATTTTTTCCTTTCCTGGTTGCAGGACCGTTTAATGAAGCAAGGAATCTTATATTAAAAGACTTAATATGGATCGCCCACTCATTATCTGCTGTATATCAGCTATACCCCCTGCGACGGTCACGTGATGCATTTCTCATGCCTTTGGCTGGTGTGAAACTGGAGAGAGTTTGTCAAAACAATTTTTTTTAAAGTAAGCCCTCCCCCCAATAAACACTCCCCAGCTTCTACATTTTCAATGTCTCGCCTCAGCTCAACGTACTGTAAAAGTGTTCGATAAAAAAAGTTGGGCAGTACTTTAACCAACAATTGGTCTGCGTGCACAGCTGTGGTTATATACAACAGTTTTTAAATTTCGTGAAAGGTTACCCAACTTTATAAGAAATCGCCCAAAGGTTGTACGTGTTGACTATTGTAGCAACGTTGGGCAATTTTTGGACAGTGTAAAACGGTCAAAATATGTCGCGTTCCCCGGGGAAACTGCAGATTTCTACCCAGGTACGTCAGGGCTTCAGATTTACGTTCGGGTTTAAGTATAAACATTGATGACGCAAGGCTCATCAACCACACACGGTTCTCCTATATCCCCATCAACCCAGTGGCACACCCAGGATTTGACTTGGGTGAAGGGGGGGGGGGGGGGCTCACAATTTGTTAAAAAGAATGTTGAAATTTTTCAAAAAATGTTGCCCCAGATGTTTTGCCCTGGAAAATAATTTTGAAAAGGGGGGGGGGGGGGGGGGTGGCGCCATTATACACCCATTATACTACTCGGAAAGGCCACATACATATCACCACGCTCAACCCGTACGGGGTCAAGCCCATCAACCATGCACGGTTCTCCTATATCCCCATCAACCACGCTCAACACGGGTGAAGCCCATGAACCATATGCACGGTTACCCAGCCAGCAAGCCCAAGTGGGGGCCCTGTTGGGCCTTTGATGGGCAACTGAGTGGGTCCCATACAGTTTTGGCCGATGGGGCCAAGGGTCCCAAATGGGCTAGCCCAAATCTGCCCAAAAGGGTCCTACATGGGTCCCAGCCAGAAAGCCCAACTGGGGCCCTGTTATGTTGGGCCTTCGATGGGAAACTGAGTAGGCCCCAATTGGGTTGCCCATGGGTCCCATACAGTTTTGGCCGATGGGGCCAATTGGGTCCCAAGCCCAAATCTTCCCAAAAGGGTCCTACATGGGTCCCAGCCAGAAAGCCCAAGTGGGGCCCTGTTGATGGGCAACTGAGTGGGCCCCAATTGGGTTGCCCATATGGGTCCCATACAGTTTTGGCCGATAGGGCCAATTGGGTCCCAAATGGGCTGGCCCAAATCTGCCCAAAAGGGTCCTACATGGGTTTCCCCATCCACCACGCTAAACCCTTCATACGGGGTGAAGCCATCAAAATAATAAAGGGGAAAGCAATGAAATAACACATACAAAACGTTCGAAACAAAAGTGTTTTGTCTATGGATGTATTATATAATGCACAGAACCAAACTTTCACTCTCTACTTTCAACACTATATAGTTAGTGAACCTGAACAGCGAAGGAAATCAACAGAATTAGTCTCTTTGTTGAGAAAGTGTTGTGGGTAAACTTGAAATTAACAAAATATTACACAAGCCGCAGTTCATTTACTTTCAATTCCCCCTTGAAAAATTGTGTGCTCCCCCATGTTTCTATTTTTGGGACCCTGTGTTCCCCCAGGGTTACAGTTAACGCCGGGAAGTGACGATTTTAAAAATGTATTTACCGTACCCCTTTGAATTTAACTTAGTATTTTAACAATTAAGTAAAAGCGTGGCTCTCCTACAGCTGCAGAACAGTTTATAGGCCTTTGAAAAAATGTTTTGTTCCAATATGCCACTGCAATTTACCCTAGACTCAATTCGCTAAATCTTAGTTCCTTTACTTTGTCCAAACATTAAAAGTGTTTAGGCCTACCAAAACAAAACCACTTGACAACTACAGGTTTAAACCCATCTCCACAGTAAATCAACAAATAAAAAAATAAAAAACAGGGTTACTTTATAGTTCGAAAGAAACACTCAGGTTAGGCATGTGATTTCTAAACATTTAAACTGTTGTGTAAATTAAATTTCTAAACGTTTAAACGAAACCTACAGTGCAAAAATAGAACTTTCTTTTTTTCAGAATAATGCCATGAACTTGAGTTGTCAAATCACGCGCGCCCTTCCAACCTAGGAAATTGAAAACATCTGATCGTTTTTTTCTGACAATTTTTTGCGGGAAAATAAGGGCCGTCTTACTGATGGGCCTTTTCGGCCTGGAGCAAACTTGTCAGACAGCCCCCAACAATGACGACATGTCATGACGTTTGAGATTCTAGGCCAATCAGCTGTTGGTTTGTTGCCACGCCCAAGTGTACATTCATGCATAAAACATAATACCATTGCATTGTACTCAGATTATCTAGCCAATGAAAGAACATCTTCTAGCCACTCCCCCAGCATTCAGTGACTTCGTGTACATTTTTGAAATAACATTTTCAATGTACAAACTGAGTGGGGCCGGCTCTGACCGAGCGGCCGTGCTTATTGACGGTTCCCTTTGCCCCATATCGTGCTTCATATTTACAGCATAAAAATGTCTTGGCACTTCCGAACAATGAAACTAGTTTAGGATTACCGAATTGATAGATTTTCTATAACTCTTATTCTTTCCCCATGAAAAAAAACAATGTTGGTGGTCAATTTGTCTGGACACTGATTTGACTTGGTAATCCTCAATAAAGGTGTCTTTACTACAACAGCTGGAATGTTCTCAAGTCTGTATAATATGCCGCACGATGCTGATAATCAAAGGAATGCCTTTGTCAAAGCTCATTTTGAATAGCTTGCAATTGGAATTAGGACTGGAGGGCTTGTGATGGACTTGTGATGGACTTGTGATGGACTTGTGATGGACTTGTGATGGACTTGTGATGGACTTGTGATGGACTTGTGATGGACTTGTGATGGACTTGTGATGGACTTGTGATGGACTTGTGATGGACTTGTGATGGACTTGTGATGGACTTGTGATGGACTTGTGATGGACTTGTGATGGACTTGTGATGGACTACAGCCCTTCTGTATAGTTCAGGTTTGTACTACGGTAACTCGCAGGTTTTCACAAATCATAAGTTCCCTGGATGATGCTCTATGTTCCTTTCATTAAATGGGAACAAACTTGAGCGGAACTGAGTGTCGTGGAGCTAAGAACACGCCCTTCCCCAGTTCCAAAGTTTTCTGTGCACAAACAAAGGATAAAACGATTTTTAGTTTATCTGGAAACTGTACACAAATGGTGAAGCAAAAGTTACCCTTGGCCACAAAAATGTAATTCAAGATCTCAATCCAATTTGGACTCATCTTTCTGCATTGTCATGTCTGTCTATGATTCTGGTTTTTTTTTCACTTTTGTTTACTTGGTGAAAACACTAGCTTTGCCCAAATTCACCAAAAAAAATAGATCATCTCCCCAATCCTGTACACATGCTTTCCACTGTACAAGAGTAATTAAAGACCAAGCCTCATTAAGGGTCCGTGAAATTAAGCATTTCTAAATAATAAAGTTTCTGATCTAGCATTCTTGTAATCGTTTGAAACATTGACCTGTTGCCATTTGTGAGTTAACCACATGCCCCCCCCCCCCCAAACAACCCCATGGAATTCTGTGCGGTCATTTTTATTTTACACGTGGCATGTTGAATAATAACTAATGTGATTGGACAATGAGCCTCCAGGAAGTTACGCACGGAAGTAAAGAAGCCGATTGCACAAGATTTCACAAGTTGCGCTCACACAATTCTACTGCGATGGATCAATCTGATCCACCCAATCCTCCAGGAAGTTATGCATGGCAATGAGTAAAACTAAGCATATAATCGTTTGCTTACCGGTGTGTCTTCGGCCATTTCGATCTTGAATTCTGTCAGTATTCTGGCCAGGACAATCTTGATCTCAAGCAAGGCAAAGCGACTGCCAATGCATGATCGAGGCCCATAGCCGAAGGTCAGGAAGGCATCCATGTCAAGTGACTCATTCTTCTCGGGGGAAAATCTAGATAAAAAAACAAACAACAACAACAAATGTAATGGTTGGAAATTTACAATTGGCACCCCAACTTGTTAGAAAATTTTAAATTTGTCTATGCGAGTCAAAATAATCAAGTGAGTGAAAATAGTGAGTGAAATAAATAAATAAGTAAATAAATAAATAAATAAGATTTCATTCAAAGGCTTAAAGCTGAGATATATTTTATAAATGTAGGGTTATTTGAAAGACAAGTTACCAGCCCACTGGTCCAGTTTGGTCTTAAACTTTGGCTAGACCAATGCCTATTAAGTCAATTGACTCGGTCCATTGGTCCAGTGAGAATTTCAAGCCCTGCGTAATTTTGTGTAGCAAAAAAAAACATTACACCCCAACATTATCATACAACCTGGGAATTCTCACTCAACGAGGATATGGCCCGTTAACTTGCAACGTCAAACAAACTACTTGATGCTGCCAACTCCCCCTCACGAAACCGTGACCCTCTTCCAACTCACCTGTCTGGGTTAAAGGTCAATGGGTCGGGCCAGATCTCGGGGCTGCGATGGATGGTCCAAGTTGGTCCAATAACTCTTGTTCCCTTTTTGATCTGGAGACCTTGCACAGTGGTGTCTTCATTACACATACGAACCACCCTGTTAAATTGGTAGTGAAACAAAACCAGTCAACTTTTTCTCTTGGCTGGCTGGGATGTCAGTATTATAAAAAGAGGGTCAAAACGTTAAAAAGCAAAGGAGATGATATGACGAATGGCCTAATGCTTATTGAAGGGTAGTCACGTCCCTTAGAAAACTTAATTGAATTTTGTGTGGTAATTTTTTTGTTTGTCCAAGACTTTACGTGTTCCATTTCAAATGATATCTGTGAATGGAGAATACTTGACAAGCCGTGTTCACGCGATTCTACCATAATTACCCATGAACAATGGGCGGTGCAATTCAGTACCGTCTTTCAACATTTCCACAAAAGCTATACAGCTCACTGTACACACTTGCATCTTGTTGCATTGATGCACCAATCTGATCTTTACAAACAATATGAATATTAATTTCCGAGATTAAATTTTAGAGATTGGTTTAATTTAACAGGTACCCGGGTACCAGTCATTTTTTTCAATCGGGTACCCGATTCCCGTACGCTAGGTTTTTTTTTGTAGGTGGGTGTATCAATTTTCATGAATAATTCATTAGTTTTTTATGAGAAATGCATGTTTATTCATTATAGTAGAACAGAACGTCACAGCATTGTTATTGTTTAGTCAACGAGTTACATTAAATCATTTTAGAGAACGGCTGTTGTCGAGCTGCTACAGACTTGTCTAGTGGATAGTGGGATGGGCTATGGATCAAAAGGTCCCTAGTTCGAATCCACCTGTACCCATTTTTCTTTACTGTGATATCTTTGGGATATTTTTAATTTATGGGGAAAAAGAGACCGAGAACCTAAGTGCTAGCTGTGCAGTGATCAGTGCAACCACTGAATTATTCATGAAAATTTATACACCCACCTACGGAAAAAAAATTGCTTTCCGTACTACCCGTAAACGCACACCGCTAAATTGCAGTGTGTCATTACAGCGACATGGTCAATTTATTTAAACATGTATTTATTGACTTCGCATACCTCCCAATGGGTGGATACAGTCGCAACGATTCATTCACTACCATTTCCAAATAAGGCATCTTGTTAATGAGGTCGAAGGTTACATTCTTAGTCTGGGCTCCTTGCGTGGCCCCCTTGACCTCCGCCGCCAGCTTTTCCTGAATGTCTGGATGTGAGGCCAGCAGGTAGGCGGTGAAGACTAAACATGCAGAAGTAGTCTCGTATCCAGCCACCAGAAACATCACACACTGGATACGGAGACAAGAAAAATATGAATCAAAGAGATATTCATAGTTATTCATAGTATGATAGTATGCCAAGAATAGAGTGTGTGCTACACACTATTAAAATACAGCAGTCCTATTCGTCGCACCCGGAGCCCCCCCCCCCCCCCCCCTTCGTGTGAATAAAAGTTTTGTTTGAAAAAGTTCCATCTATTCATTACACTCCCATTCAAGAACAATATAGTTGAAACATGAGTGGATTGATTACATGCAGGAATGCGCATATAGACAACCGGCCAGGTGTTTTTTTTCTTCAAACTGCTGTCATCTGTATTCAAGAGGTTAATTGGTGCTTTATCTTCCTCAGCGTCAACAGTTTTACCTGGGAAACGACATCCTCCATGGACAACTTCACTTTCCTTCCGGTGGTCCCTGGTGCTGACCTCTGACCCGAGGGGTCCTCCTCATCTTCAAGTTCATGAGCGTTGAGCATCAGTTGCATAAAGTCCACAACGTTAGCCTGCCATCAACAAGCAAAGTAGAATGCGTCATGAAGAAAAATAACGTTAATTTCTCTTGACGGCTTCATCAGCCTGCCGCAATCCACAGTGACACATTGCCTTGGGGCGCCCAATAAGCAAGTTCGGTATTTCGACTGCGCATGTGCACATTGATATTTTATCCCGAATGACCCGCGTAACCTAACGCGCGCGCGTGTGAACGCAAAAGGTGGTCGCACAACGCGCGCGTGTTAAATTAAATCAAAATGGGCGTTCGCGTAACATGGCCGTGACATGACGTCAGCAATTTTATCCCGAATAACCTTTGACCTTTGAGATACCGTACTGGCTTATTGGGCTACAAAAGTGTTCATCCTAGAAATTGCTGAGGTTGGAAAGATGATTAACCTCTTCTGTCCTGTTATGCCAACAACGGCTTGTGCAGTCAAGCCTAATAGGCAAACAATGGATTGAGTATGCGCAGGAATGCGTGTCTAGAGGACAACTGGCGAGGTGGTCTTTTTCAAACTGCTGCTATGGTCGTCATCCGTTTTCAGGAGGTCAACCATGTACATGACCATCCCTTGAAACTGCGCCGTTTGTCTGGAAATTATATTGGAAACTCATCTTTGGCTCAGAAAAGTTGAGCTGTTGGAAACCCAATATACTCATAGTTTTTCGTCAATGGTTTTCA
This sequence comes from Hippasteria phrygiana, assembly GCA_037893225.1. NCBI lineage: Eukaryota > Metazoa > Echinodermata > Asteroidea > Valvatida > Goniasteridae > Hippasteria > Hippasteria phrygiana. Next base: position 2,897,535 of record JAZGUH010000199.1, read on the forward strand.
GACAAATCAATGCCTCTTTGCTCGTGACGTAAAGTTGAACGTTAGTCGACAAAAACTATAGGAAACATCACTAACCTGAATAATTCCTTTCTCTCGCTTTCTAAAGATTTCGGCTGCCATGTCAAAGAAGAACTTTTCACTTGCTTGAGATACCAGGCCAATGTCGAAATACCTCAGGACTGAGCTCGGCAAAAACTCTGTAAAAAAATAAGTGATTTCTTTCAGATCTTTTACTTTCAAGTGACAGAGTTGTTAATCGAGTCATCACAAGTCAATTCACAAGTCAATTCACAAGTCAATTCACAAGTCAATTCACAAGTCAATTCACAAGTCAATTCACAAGTCAATTCACAAGTCAATTCACAAGTCAATTCACAAGTCAATTCACAAGTCCTGTCTGGTCTTAAGCCATGTAACAACTATTCAAACACACTATATAACAAAAGCATTCCTTTGTCATTGTTCATCCAGCTTGTGAGCTGACTTGTGGATTGACTTGCGATCTGACTTGTGACTGACTCGATTACAACTCTGTCAAGTAATGAATATTGTAGCAATAATTGCCATAGTTATCATTCAATTGCTTTTTAATGCTGTACAATACGTCGAGAACTTTACCGAATCTTTTTGCTGATTTTAAAAATCACACACAAATATATCTTGAGAAATGTTCAAATGCTAAGCAGATTGTTTCTAGAAAAATTAAGTTCACATGTTGGAAAGTGAGTTAAGTACCACTGTGCCAAAGTATACATGATCTCGTGGACCATCAACATCTTGAATTACGAATGACGGCCATGGCTGCGTTTTGAAAAAAAAGGCCCCCTGGCTGGTTGTCGTCTATTCTTGCGCGTACTCGGTCCATTGTTTGCCTATTGTTTGCATTACGCTTGGCTGCACAAGCCCGTATTGGCATACCAGCACCCTATTAATAACAGCCGCCCAGATGGAGTTAAAATGCGAAGAAGAATCTGTCTTGAAGAACCCAATCCACATCTTGAACCCAATCCACATCTTGACCCAAATGAGATTTGAACTAGGTTACAAGGGTTGGAAGGTGATCAAAGTACTACTGTGCCGACCCCAACCACTTTCTGTCACAGAGCATTTCACATTATTTCCGAGGTCTGATCAGAATAAAATGCACAATGGTAGGCATGGACACTTACTTTGTAGGATTCCTACCATGAGCCACTTGCCGGATTTCAAGCGTGCGAAGAACTCCTTGCAGTTCTTTTCAAAAGCAGCCAGAGTGAAGTCATCATTGGACCGAGCTTTGAGCTGAAGACCAAAGCCGACAACGGCTATGCAGCCGACGCTGTACGACCCAAAGAGCCTACAAGCAGATGGTACGTTATAAACCAATACGGCTTCAGTATTTACAGAACATGCAGACGTTCAGAGCCAATGCAACCGTTTGAACTACCATGATAAAATTGGTCAATGCAGCTTCTGAAATATAGTCAAATCCAATCAGTTGTATTTCCATGCGGAATAAGCATGTAGAGAATAAAGTAAAATTTACTATGTAAAATTCCATAGGGTCATCTAAGGGGCGTGGCTATGTGTCAATGAATGACAACAGACTGATTCATTAAGCCCCGCCCCCCTTGACATTTTTATGAATCACAGCCTCGCATGCCACACCTCAGACTTTCGTCGGGATAGTCATGGCTCTGATTGGTCAATTCGCTTGAGGCTTTCGTCTGGCAATAAACAACTGGTCTTAACAGTCGTCTGCCTAATTCTTCGTCTATGTCACTGTTTTTCAAATTTTAGAAATGTTGACTTTCTAAATTAGTCATCTTACTTCTTTATTTCTACTGTCTGGCCCTCGTTTGCACTTTTCCGGATCGTCTGCAGTACAACTTCCTCGGCACACTCGTTGAGTTTACCGTCCATCTGTGAAAAGCAATTATCCAATCAAATCGATCAATCAATGTGGTCAATATAATCGACAGAATCCACACAATTAGAAGTACCCACTCCAATCACTTCATGCAAATCAAACTAAATCGACACTGTGTAATCAGTAACAGCCATGTTCGTCATCTGCATTCCAGAGGCTAAGGGTAACGGGACATTACCCTCTAAGATAGCTGCTATGTACACAAAACTACAAGGTCTATTGGTGTGATGAACTACCTGTTTGATTTTGGAAGCTGTGAATGCTGGTACGATTGTATGGCGCATATTTTTCCACTGCTCATCATACAGGCCAATCAGCATCTTCCTCAGCCTGGGCGATTGGACGAACAGCACACCCTGGTAGGGTACAAAGAATCAAGCAGTGTGGTGAAAGACCGCATCCTAGAAAGATGTGGCAATAATGTGAACTAAACTAAAAACATACACATACTAAAAAAAGGATTTGCATATAGCAGGGGTGAGATTTAAAGGCAGTGTACATGATTGGTCATTGTTGCAATTTTCAGAAATGGGCGGATTTGGGGGTTATATTTTATAGGAAATATCGTTCCACTGACCTGTTCAAAGTTTTGCATTGTTGGATGGCGAAAAAAACGAGAGAAAGACGGCGCTCGTTTTCAACCGGCGGGCGGATGATAGCGTTTAGTCAAGGCACGCGTGGCTATCTGGGCGCGTGACGCGCCCTAGATATGCCATGGCGCCATCATGTCTGGGGCGCCCTACTCGTCCGTGTAGCCACGCGCGCCTTGGCTAAACGGCTACAGGACAGTTTCCCAACGATTTCCAGCTGGAAATCATTGGAAAACGATATATATTTCCACTTTTCTTGACAACAACAGCACACCTGGTGCCATCATTTCACAGGATGATTGAGACTACTATTAACTTACAGTCTAGTAACGTATTTCGTAATAATTCAGTAAAAACAAAATTGGAGGATTACCAATCATGTACACTACCTTTAACCCTAACCCTCCAGGGTATTTTGGCTAGAAACCCTGCCAGACGCATCAGATTGCATACTTTGTCACATTGACTTGTGTGCAGAGTGCAGCAAGGTCAAGCTGTCACCACAGATGCACTGTGCTGCGTTTGGCAGGGTTAGGGTTAAGGAAAATGTAAAATGTAAAATCCATTTGATTTGTATGGCATTGCTGAAAAATGCATAGGAAAACTGCATCTTCTACCAAAAGATATGGTCAAAGAATTCAAAAAATAGGGTCATCAGAATTAAAAGGAAATCAGGAAAAATCCGAAGTAATCTCACCCCTGATATAGTCAAATTGAACGCCGACTGCATTCAAGACTTGAAGTTGCCGACTGCCGGGACACAGTTTGTAATGTCATTCGACAAAAAAACAAAAAACCAACCAAACCCCCCCCCCCCAAAAAAAAAATTTAAAAATTAAAATAGGAAAACAAAATAATGTCCAAACTGGCGGCAATTCTCAAGTTATGCTTTCTGGCAGAGTTGTATTCGAGTCCCTGCAAGTCCTTTCACAAGTCCTTTCGCAAGCCCAGTCAGGAGTCCTTTCCTAAAGCCGGTCACAAGTAACTGGATGAACAGTGACAAAGGTATGCCTTTGTCAAAGCTCATTTGAATAGCTTGTGATTGGGATTAGGACTGGAGGGCTTGTGATGGACTTGCAGGGACTTGCAGGGACTTGTGATGGACTCCAATACATCTCTACTTTCTGGTGATCGTAACTTTTCTGAAAGCTGAATTTATACTTCACAGTGACCAACTTCAATTATGGACATCATTCATCCGACAAAAAAGACCAGACAATTCTCACGTAAACCTTCTGGTGGCAATGAACTTGTCTGAAAGTTGAACTGATTTTTTTATTGGCTAAAGGCATCAACTCACCTCGCGATTCCGGAAGCTGTTGAAATCTTTGATAAACAATTGCTTCAAAATTTTTACATCTGCTATTAAGAGAGTTGGCCCAGTTATGGAGAAGAATCTGAAAGAACCAAGTAAGAAGATGAGAAAAATAAAAGAAAAGAAATAACGAGTAGTGCTTTGATTTTCAAACCAAAAAATTAACATAGTACTGGATGCAGAAGAGTTTCGATTTTGGGAATTATATATATTACAATGACCATGACAAACTGAGCTTCTTACCCAACCGTTTTTCCATATTTTTGTATCCATTGCTGTTCACAGATGTAAAATGCCTGCAACATATAAAGACACAAATATGGATAACACAGGTGTACAATTTAAAAAAAAATGGACATTCATTCATATTCACCTATCAATTGTTGCCCACCATTACTCCCCTGCAGCTGCTCCGCCCATGTCGGGGGATGGATAATTTTTTGGGTGCCCAAGGATGGTCAAATTGGTCCTTTTTTGAGTGAAAATTAAAATTGGTCCAATACTTTTGTACGGGAGAATGGTGCTCCAGAGGTGGGGATGGTGGGGATGGTGGAGGGGGGGATTGATAGTAACCCTTACCCCCTTCAGTATTTTTCATTTGGCCTTGCTAATTCCAACAATTTCCGACAAAAGTGAAATGAGAAGCCTGCTAAATACCCCAAAATCCAACAGCAAATTTGGTTGGATTCTGCAGTGTACCACCCACACACCAACCTTGGCATTTTGCAGCTACCCTGCTGAATCCAACAAAATACAACAGCTATTTGTTTGTATTTGTTTATATGTTTGTAATCACACAATTTTTTACTAGAAGTCTGCTTCCACCCTCCTAATTACGACCAAATTCAACAGGTACTTTATGTATATTTAGCTTCAACCCTCCTGAATAGAACAATTTCCAACACACCATGTTAGCTTGTGTTGACTGCTAAATCCAACAAATTACAACAGCTTTTTGTTGGATTTTATTGACCAAAGACAGATGGGACATGTAAATGCATATCAGATAATTTTTCGCTGCTGTGGTTAGTCAATGAATTGGTTTACTAAAATCTTTAAAGTTCTCGCACCTTTAATTCAATCCCTGATGCACACTATGGAAAGGATTAGGTTAACCTGATTAAACTAACAAAAAACATCAGAACCATTTCAAGAATTTTTTTAAACCCATTTATGTCAGATCATGTTTTATTTTTTATTTCTCTACTTATTTAATATGTAAAATAATAACATGTGACCCTAAGGATCTTTTGGGGTTAAGATTAAACAATAAGCCAGTTTGGTATTTAAACTGCGCATGTGCATATTAATCATAATGACATTTTATCCCGAATGAGCCGCGTGACCTAAACGCGCACGTGTTACAATAATGGGCGTTCATGTAACATGACATGAAATTACGTCAGCAATTTTATCCCGAATAACCTTTGACCTTTGAGATACGTAACTGGCTTATTCAAAAACTATACCTCTTTCGACCGTTTGAAGTTGGCGTAGAGTGGTATTGGTAATGGTCCTGGAATCCCACTTCTGATGAACAGGGTGTAGTACCAGATCATGTACCTGCAGCAGGGAAACTTTTATTTGTATGTATTTTTTAGAAACTGCCTTACACCCATGCTTACACTTACAGACAGCGTAATGAGCAATGAAATTCTGCCCCAAAGTTCTCTGTATCAACTTGAAAATAGAGCAAGTTTAGAAATATTACTTCCAAAATGGGTCAGGAACAGCAAAATCTTGCAAATTAATCACCCCTCCTTAATGATAGCAACTGTCTAAACATGTGGCACACAACCACTTAGGGCCTATTTCAAGATTTATGCCAGCAGAATCCGTGAAAATGAGGCAGAAATGAACGTGTGTGAACAATGAACATTTTGAGTGAGGCCTATCCCTATATTGTTGTATATTGTGCCAAGAACATCTAAATTTCAGCACAGAAATTCCTCACACGAAAATGACGAAATACCCATCGAATCGTGGTTTTCGATAGGGCTGCCTATACTCCATGGAGGAACTGAGGAAAACCTCTTCCACGAGCATTCTTACCCAACTAAAACGGCAGTCACAAAACCAACACAGTGCAACCAAGAAATATCCATCATTTCCATTTATGTTGTTGTTGTTGTTGTAGAGTGGGTTGGCGCGTACGGCATTATACTATGCCCTTTGCGCCATTAGCGAAAGACGTCTCAACAGTTGTTGTTGTTGTTGATGTGATGTATGGCACGTACGGCAATCTAGTGCCCTTTGTGCCATTAACATAACTACTGCGTGTCAAAACAGTTCAAAGTTCAATAGAGGTGGCAGAACGTACATGTAAGGATTCGCTCGGACAGTGAAAAATATAGGATGCGTAAGCGAAAAGACAGACGAAAAATAACAGAGGCAAAAACAGTCACCGATCGGTAAGCATGGAGGCAGGAGTGGGGGGAGCGCCGACGATCCTCCAGACATGCAGTGTCACTGGTGCCCTGCAAGGTCGGACCGTGTACCATGCAATTTAAGGGCCCGGGCCCCGCCGGCTGATTTGCAGGTCCGCAACACCTTCAGGTGATGAAGAGACAACACTGTGTCCAGCCAACCATCAACGCTCCCCTCTCCTGCACATGCGCAATATCAACAAAATCAAGGAGGCATTTTATATAAGCAATTAAATGTTAATAGTGCAGTTGTGGATGTACCTTAGAATTTGTTGACAGTTTTGTTTCTGTCCCAATAGTTGCGTGAGTGTCATCTGTACATTAGTTAAGCCAAGTGTCCTCTGGAGAGACTGTCTTTGAAGATTGAATTTTTTACACTTAAGCATGAAATGTTCAACATCATCAGTAGTGCCACATGTTTCACAAAGATTATCAGGGTGTTGGCCAATGTTATGGAGGAAAGTTTTAAGACCTTTGCAAATACCCAACCGAAGTCTGTGCAGAATAATTTCTTGTGGGCGTTTTTTACCCCAGTTTGTGAAGGTAAAGGAAGGGTTGAATTTAAAATGCTTAGACGGATTGAGATTGGGAATAGTTTTCATCCACTTGTCTATGAGGTCACGTTTAAAACATCGTTTAATTTCGGTGTCAGAGAAGGGGATATCGTGGTCGACATTTGCTTTGTTTGCGCCTGATTTAGCGATTTTGTCAACTTTTTCATTACCAAAAATTCCACAATGGCCAGGGACCCATTCGAAGGCAACGGTGTTACCTTGATGCTGAATATTAATGAGGGTATGGCGAATGTCACAAACAATTTTATTCCGAGGTAAGGGGTTAGAGATAGCTTGTATTGCACTTAAACAGTCGCTAAATACGCATGAATACAGTGGTTTGACGGTTTCTATCCATTCTATAGCTAGGAGGATGGCAAATAGCTCCGCTGTGAAAATGGAGATACCATTGTTAAGTCTGATACTTTTAGAATACTTAAGTTGAGGAATATATAGGCCGCAGCCGACAGTATTGAGGTCGGGATTAAAAGAACCATCAGTGTAGATTTGAAGTGAGTTCTTCCAGACAGTGTTAATTATCTCATTACTTATACTACCTCTGATATTGATGTCATTGATATGAGAGACCCGAGAGAGAATTTCTGTTGAAATGAGGGGTTTGTAATAGTGCCAATAAGGAAAAGTGTTAATCAGAGGAAAAGTCACAATAGGGTAATGGGTAATTCTGGCTTCAAAGGGGGTTTTGTGTGTAGTTTGTCTCCATTTCTCTTCAAAATGGTTTTTCTGCCAGTTGTCTTGTTCAAGAAGTTGGTTGGGATGATTTTTATGAGCCTTAATCTTGATATTATATAGGTTACTTAAAAATTGACGACGAAGAGCCAAAGGGGGGTCGCCACATTCAAGTTGAAGTTTGAACAAAGGAGAACCTTGGAGAGCCCCAGTACAAATTTTGAGAGCTTGATATTGCACACTGTCTAATTTTTGTTTCATAGTAGTGGAGGCTGAATTGAATGCTTCACATCCGTACTCAAGGATTGGTTTAATTAAGGCAGTATATAATTGGAACAAAGTCTTGCAATCAGCGCCCCAGGTAGTTCCGCTAATGCAGCGAAGAAGGTTGAGTTTTCTTTTACATTTAGTGACGATATTGTCAATGTGTTGCTTCCAAGTTAATTTGCTGTCGAAAGTAACACCCAGGAATTTGGCTGATTGGAGAATTTGGATTGAACGGTTTTGAAGAAGGAGAGATATATTGGTCTTCTTTTTGTTTGTAAAGAGGACTGCTATCGTTTTGGGGTAGGATAGCTTGAAACCCCATTTTTCGCACCAAGTGAAAATATTGTTGACATTTTTTTGAATTTTCTTCTCGAGGAACGAGATGTTTCTATTTGACTTCCAAATCGCTATATCATCTGCATATTGGGATACATGAACATCGGGCAGGTGGTGAGAAAGATCATTAACGGCAATATTAAACAATAGAGGGCTGATGACACTGCCTTGAGGAACACCATTTTCTTGAGTTCTTTCTGTGGAGAAGGTGTTATTAGTCTTAACTTGGATTTTCCTATCACTGAGGAAGTTGTCAATCCAACGAGTTACACGACCATAGATGCCCATGGCTTGGAGTTTAATAATTACCCCTTTACGCCACAGCATATCATACGCCTTTTCAATGTCAAGAAATACCACAAGGGTACTTTCTTTGTTAGCTCGGGCTTTGTTGATGGACGATTCAAGATTAACAATGTGGTCTTTTGTACTTCGACCTTTTCGGAAACCACTCTGATGTTGGCTGAAGAGGTTATTTGTTTCTATATACCAGAACAGACGGGAATTAACCATGCGTTCCATCAATTTACATAAGGTGGAGGTTAGAGCTATAGGCCGGTACGATAAAGGGTTGGCAGGATCTTTCCCTGGTTTGAGGATGGGAATGAGGATAGTGTCTTTCCACTGCTTGGGACACTGGGAAGTGTGCCAGATCATATTAAAAATAATAAGTAAGTATTCTCGGACTTTTATGGAGAAATGTTTGATAACCGTATTACTTATTCCATCTTTACCAGGAGTAGTGCATTTTGAGGCTTCGATGGCATAATTCAGTTCATCAATTTTAAATGATTCATTGATAACACTATCATTATTGTCGTTTATAGTGAAATTATTTTCAGCCTCTTGTTTAATGTTAAAAAAGGAGGGGTTGTAATTGTCAGTACTACTTATTTGAGCGAAATTGTCGACAAGTGCCTCGGCTTTATCTTTATCAGTGATGACATCAACGCCTTTGTAATGTATGACTGGAATGTTAGTTTTCTTATGGGTTGATTCTATTCGTTTTACCTTGTTCCAGATGAGTTTAGTGTTAGTTTTAGGATTAAGATCGCTGCAGAATTTTTCCCAGTCTTTTCTTTTGGCAGCTTTAATAGTTTTCTTAGCGATAGCACAGGCTCTTTTGTAGGTAATTAAGTCAGACGGTAGGCTGGTTTTCCTTAATTTTTTCAAAGCCGTCTTTTTATCTTCTATAACTCTTTTACAGTCTTCATTCCACCAGGAAGTAGGAAATTTAGTATGACTAGGGTTGGTTTTAGGTACAGAATTGGTCATAGCTTGGTCAAGTTCATGAATGAAATTGTTATAAATGTCATCAATGTTAGCTGAGTTTTCCGGATTAGTGATGAGTCGATCACATTCTTCTTGAAATTTTCCCCAGTCGGCTTTTTTGAGTGACCACCTTGGTGATGCATTGGTAGTGCTTTTGTAGATGTGGTGGTTAACTTCAATGACAATTGGACAGTGATCGCTTCCCCAGGTGTCATTGAGTACTGTCCAGTTGCATTTGGCAGCTACCGGAGAGGCTAACGTGATATCAATACAGGAGAGTGAGCTGTGTGATGTGTTAACCCTGGTACCTTCTCCAGTATTAAGGCACACCATGTTGTTATGAGAGATTATGTTATCAATTATTTGCCCATTGTGGTCAAGTTTAGAGCTGCCCCAGAGCGGGTTATGGCCATTGAAATCACCGCAAATAATACAAGGCTTGTCAGTGTTTTCAATAATCTGGTTAAGGGAGTCAAATTCCAGCGGGGTACATGGATTATACATATTAATTAAATTGATTTTATTTTTACAGTCATCATAGATTTCACCTATCTGGAATTCTATGGGGGAATTAGAGCCCGATTTGTATTTAAATGCAACTCCACACTTTACAAGGAAAGCACAACCACCGCCACTTTTTTTAATAATATTGTTTCTGTCATGTCGATAAACATCATAACCAGGTAATTTGAAATGTTTGCCATCCTTCAACCATGTTTCTTGGACGCAGATGATATCTGGTTTTGTAGCCCAAGAATTAATAGCTTCTTTAAGTTCTCTATTGTGTGCTGTGAGAGATTGTGCATTCCATTGCAAAATAATTAGACCTGTCATTAAAGTACAAATATTCATGATATCGTGTTTCGTTTGCCTTTAGTGGATTGACTTGCATTTTGTTGGTTGATTGTTTGAGAACCTGCTTTTGTTTGACGTGATTTCTGCGGGTCAGTTTTTCTTAGGCTGGTTGGTGACTGCGGTGTTGTTCTTCGTCTTCCTTGTTTTTTAGGTTCTTCGGGGGAGTGGAGGTGATCAATTAAGGATTTGGTTGCATCTATTCTCTCTTCTTTATTCTTGACAGTGTCCCATATTTGCATCACTCCAGTGAGCAGCTCCAGGATGTTTAGTTCACCACAAAGGCACTGATGCGTAGGCTCCGTTTGTGTGGCTGTCGTTTCTTCGGTTTGGGTAGTCGCATCCTTTCGTGCGGGTTTTGCAGACATCGTGACTTGGGGTTGATTAGGCCTGTCCGTTGTCTTTGTTGTGGAGCTTGTGTTTGGTTTGTTCTCGGGGGTTACTCGGGGGTTTGGTTGCGGTTTAGGTGTTGGTTGAGTAGGTGTGTCGGGACCTATTGAGATGTCGGTTTTGATGACCCTTGCTGCTTCAGCATACGATATGTTGTATGACACCCTGATGTTTTGTATTCGTCTTTCTTGTTTGATTGTGTTGCACCCTGCATATGCCGACGAGTGTTGTTCCCCGCATCTACAGCATTTAACCTGATCTTTCTGTTGACATTGATCATATGAGTGAGATCCTCCACATCTGACACATCTGATTGAGCTACGACAGTTGCTAGCAACATGACCAAGTCGTTGACAATTAAAGCAACGGATTACGGGTGGGATGAAGGGTTTGACTCGGAAGTTTTCATACCCCAGTTGGAATGTTTCGGGTAGGACGGGTGTGTGAAAGGTTAGGCAGACAGAAAGGCTTTTCTCCAATCGGCCATCTTTTCTGCGCATCAGTCGTTTCACTTCCAGGACTCCTTGTTTCTTGCATGCCTCTAGTATTTCTTTATCTTCGATGTCAGTGGGAATTCCAGTAATAACTCCCTTGCTTTGGGTCTCTGATTTTGTGTATTCAGTAGTTATGGCCCACTGGTCAAGTTGAGACATGGCTTTGAGTTTTTTGGCCTGAGCTGGAGTGTAACATCTGACGGTGATACCCCCATGACTATTCTTAGTGACGCTTTTCACAAGATTCCCACCGAGGCTATTTAGAGCTTTAGCTATTCTGATCGGGCTAATTTTAGCAAGCTTGACATCTGGGGAATTAATAATGACTAGTGTCGGTTGAGGACTGGTGTTCTGGCTCTGGATTAATCGGCGTTTAGGTTGGGAGGTTCGTGGAAGGTCACTGTCCGAGTCTGAATACACATCACTGTATGATATTTGCCGTTTGCGGCTCTGAGTTAGAGATTGAGAATCATCTTGTACTTGGCTAATTAATCTGTCAAGTGTGGATCTAGGTACATTTATGTCATCATTGTACTGAATGTTGTCATGAGATTGTGGGTTAGATTGTGATAATTGGTCCCATGAGGTTTCATCCTCCATTTTTAGATGAAATCTAGGCCTGGGTTGGCCTAGAAATCAGAATTACCTTATTTATGGCCTCCTGATTTTGAGATATTGCTTACCGTAAATATGATGCAGGCAACGATCTTGCAAGCGGACCAGAAGTTGGAGAAAAGCAGTAACTGGTTGACAGAAATTCAAATCTTTCGCGCGCTCACGAGCATCCAATGAACACGTCCGATCGTCGCGAAACCCAACGGCTGATCCTCGTCTCAACAGTAGTCTAGTTGTACTTTTGTATACCTGGTACAGTAAGTATGAGTGAGCGGTATACGCATGCGTGACGGTCAATATGCGGTAATTTCGACTCTGAACAAATCAAGATTATAGAATCGATACAAAAAACAAAAACAGGGTGAATTTGTGTAGGAAGGGCAGGTAAAGGTAGGGAATAAGGAAAGCGTTCATGATCCACATGAGACACAAAGTGTCATAAGTGTCCTGCAAGGCCGGACCGTGTACCGTGCAGTTTAAGGGCCCGGGCCCCGCTCGGGTGATTCGCAGGTCCGCAACACCTTCAGGTGATGATAAGTGACACTATGTCTAGCCAACCATTCACGCTCCCCCATCCCAGAAGCTGGTGTAATATCAAGAGTATCGGCGAGGTGTATCGGGGAATTATATATTGACATTACAATTATGTACATACTTGATAATATGGTGGCCATTTTGTTTGGGTTCAAGGAGTTGTTGGAGTGTTATTTGGGTATTGGGGAGATTAAGTGATTTTATGAGTATTTGTCTTTGGATGTTATATTTACGACAATTCAGGAGAAAGTGCTTAACATCCTCTGTACATAAGCATACTTCACATAATCCATTTGGATGTTTGCCGATTTTATATAGGAAATTATTCAGACCTTTACATGTGCCAAGTCGAAGTCTATGCATGATAACTTCTTGAGTACGTGTCATTCCCCAACTAGAGAAAATATAGGAGGCCTTATATTTCATGGTATTTAGATTAGTGCTGGGAAGGGTTTGGTTCCATTTTTCTTTAAGTTCTTCTTTGAGAATATGTTTAATTTCATTATCTAAAAGGGGTATGTGGTGATCGATGCTAGTTTTATGTGTGGCTGATTTAGCAATTTCGTCTGCTCTTTCATTTCCATTGATCCCACAGTGTCCAGGGATCCATTCAAAGATAACTATATTGCCTTGGCAATGGATGTTATTTAAGGTGTGGCGAATATCACAAACGATTTTATGTTGGGGGAAGGTTTTCGAGATAGACTGGATGGCGCTAAGGCAATCACTGAAAATACAGGTGTGTAAAGGTTTAACATCTTCAACCCATTCTAGAGCAAGGAGAATAGCAAAAAGTTCTGCCGTGAATATAGAGATGCCATTATTAAGGCGGGAGGCTTTACTGTATTTAAGTTGGGGGATGTATATACCACATCCGACAGTGTCATGGGTGGGATTGTAGGATCCATCCGTGTATATATGTAGAGAATTAATCCATGTTGTATTAATGGTTTCTAAACTAAGATTTCTCTTGTCATATATATTTGTAGCATTTGCCACCCGAGAGAGGATCTCAGTGGAGATAGAGGGCTTATTGTAATGCCAGAAAGGAGTAGGGTCATTGAGGGGGAAAGTTGTATAAGGGTATTGAGAGATCCTGGCTTCAAAAGGTGTGTTGTGGGTTGTAGACATCCATTTGTCAGCAAAATAATGCTTTTGCCAGTTATCTGAAAAAATGTAATCATTAGGATGGGTTTTGTGGGCATTTACTTTGATTCCGTAAAGATTACATAAGAACTGTCTGCGTAAAGCCAGGGGTGGATCTCCACATTCTGTCTGCAGCCTAAAAAGTGGTGAACTGTGAATAGCTCCTGTACAGATTTTAAGAGCTTGATATTGGATACTATCAAGTTTTTGTTTGATAGTCAAGGATGCAGAGTCAAAGGCTTCACACCCATATTCCAAGATAGGTTTTATTAGTGCACTGTAGAGCTGATATAGTGTTTTACAATCGGCCCCCCAGGAAATACCGCTAATGCATCTGAGGATGTTAAGTCTCTTTTTACATTTGTTAATTATATTGTCTATGTGTTGATTCCATGTTAATTTGCTGTCAAAAATCACTCCCAGGAATTTGGCCGATGACAAAGTCTGCAATTTATGGTTTTGGATGTGCAGGGAGATATTGAAAATTCTTTTGTTGGTAAACAAGACAGCAATTGTCTTAGGGATGGACAACTTGAAACCCCATTTGTCACACCATAAATTGACATTATTTAAGTTTTGTTGAATTTTCTTTTCTAGGTAAGATGTGTTCCTGTTGGATTTCCAGATGGCCATATCATCTGCATATTGCGAGACATTGGCATCAACCACATGGTGGGAGAGATCATTGACAGCAACATTAAAGAGCAGAGGACTGATAACACTGCCCTGTGGGACACCATTTTCCAGAGTTCTTTCTTTAGAAAGAAAGTTATTGACTTTAACTTGAAATTTTCTATCAGAGAGAAAATTGTCAATCCATTTTATTATTCTGCCATATATACCCATGGATTGTAGTTTGATAACGATACCTTTGCGCCAAAGCATATCATAAGCTTTTTCGATATCAAGGAAAATGGCAAGGGTGCTTTCTTTATTACTCCGAGCTTTATTGATAGATGATTCTAAATTGACAATGTGATCTTTGGTACTTCTTCCTTTCCGGAAACCACTCTGATGGTTGGATAAAAGATTGTGAGTTTCTAAGTACCAAAGCAATCGAGAATTTACCATGCGTTCCATGATTTTACAGAAGGTAGACGTGAGGGCAATGGGTCTATATGATAGAGGGTTGGTGGAGTCTTTTCCAGGTTTAAGGAATGGAATAAGGATAGCATCCTTCCATTGTTTAGGGCATTGAGAGGTATACCATATCATGTTAAAAATGATGAGGAGGTAATTACGAATTTTCAGAGGGAGATGTTTGATAATAGCGTTACTTATTCCGTCTTTACCTGGAGATGTGCACTTGGATGAATCAATAGCATGGTTTAATTCTTCCAAATTAAAAGGTTCATTGATCACACTGTCATTGTTACTATTAATATAAAAATCTTTTTCAGCTTCACTTTTGATGGGTATAAATGAAGGGCTGTAATTGTTTGTACTGCTGACATTAGCATAGCTGTCAGCAAGGGCTTCAACCTTGTCTTCGTCAGTAATGGCATCTGTGCCATTGTGGTTTAGAACAGGGATGCTGTTGGTATTTCGGTTTTTCTCTATTCGTTTAATTTTATTCCAAATAATTTTGGTATTTGTTTTGGGGTTTGTTTCGTTGCAGAAATTTTCCCAGTCTTTCCTTTTGGCATTTTTAATTGTCTTCCTGGCTATGGCACAGGCCCTTTTGTACAGTATTAGGTCTGCAGGGAGACGGGTTTTTCTGAGGATTTTAAGAATTTTTTTCTTATTATCAATGGCCTGCTTACAATCATCATTCCACCAGGACGTAGGGGTTTTATGATAATTTGGATTGGTTTTCGGAATTGAGTAACTCATGGCTGATTCGAGCTCATTGATGAAGTTGTTGTAAGTGTCATCAATGTTATCTGATGTGTTAGGTTCAGAGATATTCTGATTGCAGGCAGTTCTATATTTACTCCAGTCAGCTTTTTTAATAGACCATTTAGGTGTGAAATTGGCTTTATTTTTATGAATAGAATGATTATAATTGATAATAATAGGGCAGTGATCACTTCCCCAGGAATCATCTAGAACCGTCCAGTTACATTTAGCAGCTATATTAGGTGATACAAACGTGACATCAATACATGAGAGAGTGCCATGGAAGGTATTTACTCTTGTACCCTCACCAGAATTGATACAAATCATATCAAATTCTTTTGTAATATCCTCAATAATCCTGCCATTATGATCCAGTTTGGAGCTGCCCCATAGAGGGTTATGACTGTTTAAGTCTCCACAAATTATGCAAGGTTTGTCGATTTTATTTAAGATCTCTCTGAAAGACTTATCGTCTAAGGTGTTGCATGGGTTATATATATTAATGACGTTAATTTTATTTTTATGAATATCATACAGTTCACCAATTTGATACTCAATGGGAGTGTCAGAACCATATATGTATTTGAAAGCTAGGCCACGTTTGACAAGAAAGGCACAGCCTCCTCCCCTTTTTTTAGCTCCTGTGTTTTGTCTGTCATGACGATAAATGTCATAACCAGGTAGGGTAAACTGTTTCCCTTCTTTGAGCCAGGTTTCTTGAATACATATGAGGTCTGGTTTTTGTTTAGGGGGATAATTATTGATTGAGGATTTAAATTCATTACTATGAGCTGTAAGAGACTGTGCGTTCCATTGTAAGATTAATACCATAATATAAAGGAAAATCATGACGTTTTGTTCGATTTTCCTTTAGTTGTCTGACTGCTAAGATTATGGGTTTCCACCGGGTCTGTGTTTATTTTGGCCGAAGATATATTGCTCTTATTTTAGGTTGATCTTCGACCCGATTCGCCTTTCCTTGTATTGGTATGTGTGGGTGTCCTTTGTTTTCCTTGCGTTTCTTTGGTCTGTGATGGGGGATTGTCTGAATGGATGATGTGATTGACAAGGTCTTTAATAGCCGTTTGCCTTTCCTCTTTGTTCTTCAGTGTATCCAAAATTTGGATTGTACCTGTGAGAAGTTCTGTTAGGCGTTGTTCATTACATATGCATGTACATCGTGTGTGTTCGGTTTGCGTTCCCTCATCAGTTGTGTTTGTCTGGGTGCTCACGTCTTTGACGGTTTGTCTGGGTGCTCACGTCTTTGACGGTTTGTTTGGGTTTTGCGGTTGGTGGTGGCATGTCCGTTGTGTCCTTTGTATTTGGTTGCACTTTGCCTGTCGTAGGTTGTGCCATGGAGGGTGGAACACTCCTCCATGGTTGTGCTGGCGGGGGGGTTAGCTTCTGTGTGGGATTTATTACGATATCCGTTTTTATAGCTTTAGCAGCATCTGCATATGATACATGATATGTGACCCTGATTCCTTGAATTTTCTTTTCTTGTTTTATGGTGGTACAGCCTCCATAGGCTGATGAATGGTTCTCACCACATCTGCAGCATCTAGTGTTTTCTTTCTGATGGCATTGTTCATAGGTGTGGGGCCCACCGCATCGCACACAACGTGTGGCGCTTCTGCAGTTTTTGGCGGTGTGACCTAGTCTCTGGCAATTGAAGCAACGAATTACAGGTGGAATATATGGTTTTACAGGGAAGTTTTCATAGCCTATTTGTATTTTGGTAGGCAGATTTGGCGAGTTAAACGTTAGGCAGATAGAAAGGCTTTTTTCAAGTTTGCCTTCGCGTTTTCGCATGAGTCGTTTGGCATCAGTGACTCCATACTTCTTACATGCAGTTACTATTTCTTGGTCTGTTATGTCTGTTTCTATACCGTATACAACACCTTTACTTTGAGTTTCGGATTTTGCATACTCCGTTGTGACAGTCCATTGCTCTAGTCGATTTATAGTTTTGAGTTTTTTAGCTTGTGCTGTGGTGTGGCATTTGACGGTTATTCCCCCTTGGTTGTTCTTGGAAACGTTTTTGATGAGGTCCTTTCCTACACTATTCAGGGCTTTGGCGATTCTAATTGGGTTTATTTTGGATAGTTGGACATCGGGGGAGTTAATTATTACTAGAGTAGGTTGAGTTTGGCAGGTGTTGTATGTCACAGTGTTTCGGCGTTTTGTTGGATGTGGAGAGTCGGATTCTGAATCGGTATAAACATCACTATAGCTGAGGCTGTGTTTTGTTCGTTTCCTGTTTTGAGTTTGCCAAGGGGACTGTGTTTTTTCTTGAGCTTGACTGTACAAGGCTTCAAATGTTGAACGCGGTTGTTCATTTTCATTAGGATTTTGGTCTGCATCCATTTGTTGCGATAACTGATCCCATGAGAAATCATTATTAGATTCCGAGTCAGCCTCGGCCATGGCCGATAAGGGAGGGGAATATATTCCGATACACCTCGCAATACTCTTATATTACTTACCCGTGCCCGATGAGTAAAAGAAAAAGATCAGAAGATCAACCGTTGGTGATGAGTGACAATATTCGGATTTGAATTTCGCGCCACAGACTAGACACGTCCGCCCCACGTCACCGCTCCGCTCGAGTCTCCCATTTCCATTTAGTATACAATGTACATGTACAGATTATAACGTTACACGTTGAACCATGGTTGACCAATACAGAGAGTGACCGGTATTTTATTCTTGTCCAGTTGGGTGTCGGTGGTCAGGTCAAGGTTTTTAGTTTGCCCAGAGAAACCAATCGGCGATCGCGATGCCTCAACTTGCCTCTCTGGAATTTAAATAAAAACCTTCTTTTCCCCCTGCCCTGGCCTTAAGGCCTTGGCCAGACGGCGCCAGACTCGACGAATCTGTATGGGAAGATCCAACCTCGTTACCATGGGTACGATCTTGCGGCGCCATGTTTTCCCACACGCGCCCATATGGAGTCGAGGATGGGGAAGATCGGATTTTTATTGCGGGGGGGGGGGGGGGGGGGGGGGGGGGGTGCGTAGACGTGAAAAAGGGCACTCGATATATCCATGCTGAGAGGTAGACAGGGATTTTTTACAGATCAAAAAGGGAGCGGGGAGAAAATTTTCCTACTGTTCAAAGTGGAAATTTACAGAAAATACATGTAGTACAAAAAAATAGGCTTCACAATTATGTAAGAAAAGTAGATATAACATTTCATTTTTTTCCGAATTCTGCTACAACCCTGAGAGGGGCATTTTTTAGACACCCTGTAGGCCTATAGATCTGAATGGCCCATTGGATGTGAAAAGTGACAAAAAAACAACATTCGCTATAATAACCACTTCTTAATCAATAGATGTGTTTTGAAAGATATGCAATTTAATTTAAATGTACACATTATGCTTAAACAAAATTCTTTCATTAACATCAAATTGCAAAAAAAATAAACATAATGTAAAATTTCTATTACAAAACAATTCATGTACTTTTTAGCAGTTTTATTTCATTCAACATCCAACAGCCGCAAGCGCCAATTACAGGACTGTGTGCTGAGGGGCCCAGAAGCACCGGGTAAAACCCCATCTCTTTCACGACAGGTGCTCTAGTGGGATCTTTTACGTGCACTGATCCCATAGAACACATGATACACGAGACCACCGGCTTAACGTCCCATCCGAAGGACGTGACCCTTTTAGGATAAATAAGGGCCCGTCGTGCCCCAAAACAATACACGTACTATTTGTAAGGGGCCGTCCATAAAGTACGTACGCACAAAATGCACATAAGTGGCTCTCATGTTTTAATCCAACTAAGTGGCTCCCCCCCCCCCCCCCCCCCCCCCCCCCGTACGCATACGCATTCCACATCTCTTTTTGACTTCTCAGACTACCCTATTATTAGTCTATTAGGGATATCAGGGAGACATTTAGTAGTTCATAATCATCACTTAGGGAGACAAGGGTACTTAGGGAGACAAGGGTACTTAGGGAGACAAGGGTACTTAGGGAGACATTTTCATGTCTCCCTAAGTACCCAGCCCCCTTAAGGAGTGAGAATTTTACTGTCGGAACTGAGTTATATCGATAGAGAATGGTCCAAAACATTAGTATACGGAAATTTGTGGGGTAGGATAGGGGATATTTGGGTGCACAAGTCTATGGGAATGTCTCCCAACTGTCCCATCTAGGGTTAATATTATTATTATGATTATTATTATGATGTAACTATTATACCTGTTAATGGTCCCTTAAGGAGACATTTTGTCATCATTCTTATTACCTTAAGGAGACTAGTGACATTAGGGAGACATTGAAATGTCTCCCTAATGTCACAGCCCCTTTAAATATTGAGAATTTTACTGTCGGAACTGGGTTGTATCGATAGAGGATGGTCCAAAACATAAATATACCGAAATTCGTGGGGGTAGGATAAGGGGAAAGTTGGGTTAGGTTACATTAAAGTCAGAAAAAAAGTTGTGCACAAGTCTATGAGAAAGTCTCCCTAATGACCCATCGCCGGTAATTATTATTATTATTATTATTATTATTATTATTTATTCGACCTTGACATACACAGAAGTAGAAGTACAAAACAAAAACTATAATTAACAAACAAATGCACAAGTACAAACAAAATGTACACGATAAAAGTACGTACTTTTACAGACGGCCCCTAACCGGGCACGCTAATGCAAGCAATACATGGTGTGGTTTCCCATCCACGTTGATTAACTTAGTAATGTACCACTTTCTCTTCCACTGAGCCAACAATTTGTATTATTTTGAACAATGAGAATGCTTGAATCCAGCTCCCTCCACACATTGGACCAGAGTGATTGGAAAATGCATATATTCATATTTTTTGTACAGCTACAATCCCGGCCAAAATGCTTGGGCCACGTGATGATAAACATACCCTCCGCCGCGCCCCCCGCAAGCCGGAGCGCATTCCGCGCAATGAGAGCCAACATTGATCGGGGGCCAGGGGGTCGGGGGCCCAACGAGATTTGGCCGGGATTGTAGAATGGCCAGCTACGTACTCTTAACAATTTAGGGGCAAATTGTGCAGTGATGTTGCCAATTAGGATTTTCATTGGGGACACAATAATTATTATTGAGGGTCCATGCGTGGCAACAGCATTTTAAGTGAGGGCCCGGGGTACAGCATTCGCAACTAGCTAGGGCAAACGGAACTGTCAATAAGTCCAGTTATACATTGTGAGCCACCCTATATTTTCTTATGTATCAAGGCAAGATACATGGCTACAACATATGTAAATTTACAAAATTTCCTCTATGTCGTTTTTGAGTTGTGGTCCCGTCAACTCCAGCACCGGATTCAAATTTTGTTGTTTTCCCGTCCTGCGCGTGTAAATACAATCCTTAGTGATGGGGTTAACGGAACTGTCATAAGTCCTGTTATACATTGTGAGCCACCCTATTATTTTCTTATGTATCAAGGCAAGATACACGCATGGCTACAGCATATGTAAATGTTACAAATTTCCTCCGTGGTCCCGTCAACTCCAGCACCGGATTCAGTTCCTATTCCCGTCATTCGTCTCTTATATCAGGCGTCCAGCTGTATCTTAATACTTTCCCTTTTATATATCTATAATTACTTCTAAAATATCCCAAGCCGCCCGGACAAGGCTACAACTTCTGCTCCTTATTTGGCCTGTGACTGTCAATGTGAACAATGTTTGTGTGTGGAATATCCCTGAGTTTCCCTCTATTTTGTGTAGGCTATAGTAATGAACATGATGTTGTCATGTTGTAACCTACTTGTACATGTCAGAAGTGAAGTCTGTCTCATTTCTTGATTGTAAGTATACAGTAATTATAATTAAGGCAAACCTCAAAAATGCGAATTCATTCTATTATTGCACAAGCAGAGACGATTCTTATTTGGAACATAAATTGTATTCTGAGAAATATTGTAACGGCAGCACTTCAGGGGGGAATGCGTGTCTAGCATTCATCAGTAGTGCTACTGCTGGGGGTTCGCAAGAGTTTCTGACATGGGATGGGTCAGAGGTCGCAGGTCAAGGATTAACAAGGGTCTCGACAGAAGCCTCAGGTTCAAGAAGATTTATTGTCGCATTGGCTCCGTGAAAACTGTGAATAAACAATACATGTAGTCCACAAAATGTAATATATGACAGTTGTGTATATCGATTACATGTATATAAGTGTAATAAACATCAGAAAATCAGACTGAGTTTGAGCACAAACGAAGTAATCATTTGCTGGTCATGGTAAGAATTAAGTCACGAAAATATCATAACATCTCATCAAATACAAGGACATTACTTCTTGTCCAAGACAAATAAGTGTAACAAATTTATCTCCTTGCATCCTTTTGTTCTTATCAGTGGAATTATTAGCTGAATAGCAGAGAAAACGATCCAAAATCAGTGTAAAAAGGCTGACTGCTATGAGATTGAACATGTGCGTTATTCGTTTGTTTGTTGCTAAGGAGTGTACTCCACTGTACTTCAACAGAGGGCGCTATACAATAAAATGTGATCATCAGGACACATTTACATGGCTCCCCAAAATTAGCAATCTAATTTTGATTTCAAAAACAGAAAAACTGTCAATCAGAATACAATGAACATAAACCCTTTAAGCTAGTAATACATAATCAGGTTTAACTCTTAACATAAGGCACAAACAGGTGCCAACACCTTTAAAGGCCAGGTCTCAACGCTTTAACATAATCTACACAGTTACATCAGGTGTACCACAAGTTAGGAGTGATTAAAGGCTCCTTGGTGGGGATTCCCGGTTTCCTGCTACTGGCTCTCGAGGAGGACAACAAGCTTCTGAATCGGGCGTTCAAGATATCTGGTTGGACGGGTCCTCTTGCCTTTGGTATCCAAAGTAGAGTCAGCTATGGCTAGCTTTACTCTTCGAACATGCCCGTCAGTGCTCGGAAAGACTTCTGACACTCGTCCGAGCTGCCATTGGTTGCGTGCTAGGTTATCGTCCACTATTATGACGATGTCTCCCACTTTCACTTCCGGTTTTTCCTTGGTCCATTTCTGACGCACTTGAAGAGTATGTAGAAACTCCTTTTTCCATCGAGCCCAGAACTCGTTCACCAGGTGTTGGACCCTTCTCCAACGTTTCTTTGAGTACACATCCACACGCTGAAATGTACCCGGTGGTGGAAGGATGACGCTGGACTTCAAGGTAAGCAGATGGTTGGGGGTGAGTGGTTCTGGTGACTTAGGGTCATTAAGGTTGTCCACTGACAGTGGTCGACCGTTGACTATCGCTGCGGACTCACACATAAGAGTCCTGAGTGATTCATCATCGAGTTGCGTCCCATGCTGTTCCACAAGGGCGTTGAGCACTCTCCTCACTGATCTTATTTGTCTCTCCCAAACACCTCCTGCGTGACTTGATGAGGGAGCATTCATCTTTGCTGAGGGGTAGTCACATCCTTTTCCTCCAAGGAAGTGTCGAACCTTGGTCTGGTCAATCTCTTCTACAGCTCTCTTCAATTCTAACTCTGTACCGACAAAGTTGGTGCCTCGGTCCGACCTCAGTAGTCTTACTGACCCACGCACTGCTGTGAAGCGACGTAGAGCGTTGATAAAGGAGTCGGTCGTGAGAGAGTTGGCCACTTCGATATGGATTGCCCTTGATGCCATACAGGTGAATAACACCCCATACCGTTTCACTTCCTTTCTACCTTCCTTTATGGTCCATGGGCCAAAGTAATCGACTCCACAGTAGGTGAAAGGCGGTGCAGGCTGGAGTCTGTCTTCGGGGAGATTGGCCATCTTCTGTTCTCCAGGTTTGCTGTACAATCTGCGACACTTGACGCATCGATGGATGAGACTGGCTACAGCTGAACTGCAACCGACTATCCAGAAGCCATTAGATCGTATGGCCTGTGTTGTCATGCTTCGACCTTGATGGGCGACTTGCTGATGAAAGTACCGGACTATCATCTCAGTGACGTAGTGTTTCCGAGGAAGAATTGCTGGATGCTTAAAGCCGAAGGATGTTTCTGCTTTCTGGATGCGCCCGCCAACTCTCATGACACCATCTTCATCTATGAAGGGATCGAGTTTGAAGATGGAACTCGTCTTCCTCAGTGTACGATTCCGTTTCCTCGCTGTTTGTCTATCAACGTCACTGCTATCCACTTTGAGGCATGAAAGTGCCTGCAATTCTTGAGGAAATGCTTCCTTCTGGCCGAGCTTGAGTATCTGGATCTCAGCATGCTGAAGGTCTTGGACAGCGAGACGTTTCTGGTTGGGGAGGGTTGCCATCCTTTGGGCATCATTTTGGGTCCCCTCTTGAGATTTCCTCTTAATTCGATTTTGAAGCCTTTTCTTGAAGTCTATGCAAATGGCAATGACTCGCTTAGCTTGACGCCAGTCTGAAAAGCGTGTTAGATCTATAACAGGGAGTGTTGACTGTGTCGACATGACTTGCACGGCCTTCACTTCTGGATCGCCTTCCATGAGTTGGTAGCCTGGGTTTTGTTTCGCGGGGAGATTTTCTTCCCACAGGAATGTTGGTCCCCTGAGCCACTTGGACGTTGCCAGCTCCGAGGATGTGATGCCTCTGGAACCTTCATTGGCTGGATTGTCTTTGGAAGCAACATGTCTCCACTGGCTGGGGTCGGAATGATTCCTTATTTGCTGAACTCTGTTCGCAACGAACACTTGGAATCTTCGGGTCTCGTTGCTGATATAGCCCAGCACAATGTTGCTATCAGTCCAGTAGAAGTGTGTCACATCAACATCCAGCTCCCTTTGGAGTTGAGAACCCACTCTGACGGACACTACTGCTGCTGTGAGCTCGAGTCTTGGTATAGTAGTCAGTTTCAACGGGGTCACTCGACTTTTCCCCATCACTAGTGAACAGTGGACTTGGTTACGATTGTCAATCTGCCTGAGGTAGGTGCACTGTGCATAGCCAATAGTGCTGGCATCCGAGAAGTGATGGAGTTCTCTTGACACCACATTTCCAAAGGAATCTGGCTGAAAGCATCGGGGTATCATCAGCCCTTCAAGGCCGGGAAGGCTTCTTCTCCAGTTCTCCCAGCGCGACCTAATCTCATCGTCTAGTGGTGAATCCCAGTCGACTTGATTTCTGCACAGATCTTGTAAAATTCTTCTTCCCGTCAGTAGCACAGGTGCAACAAAACCTAGTGGGTCGTAGATGGATCCTATGGTTGACAGGATGCCTCGTCTCGTCAAGGGCTTGTCTTGTAGAGCGATGCGGAAATTGAAACAGTCGGATTCCACGCACCACTGGACACCTAAAGCTCTTTCAACAGGGAGAGTATCATTAGTGAGATCGAGGTCCTGTATGCCCTTTGCACGTTCCTTAGGCTCGATACACTCCATCACATCTCTAGAATTGGACACAAACTTGTGAAGGTGAAGCCCGCCTCGTGAACACAGATCCTTGGTTTGGTTGATGAGACTGATGGCTTCTCTAGAAGATGAGACTGACTTCAACCCATCGTCTACATAAAAGTCCCGTTGGACGAATTGGGCTGCCTGTTCTCCGCACTCACTCCTGTAGTCCTCTGCAATGGACTTTAAGCCGAAGTTGGCACATCCTGGGGATGATACAGCGCCGAACACGTGTACACCCATTCTGTACTCTAAAGGATCGGTATTGAAGTCTCCACCTTCCCACCAAAGGAACCTCAAGTAGTCGCGGTGTTCGCAGTTGACCTTGAACTGGTGGAACATTTGCTCCACATCACACATGAATGCAATGGGATTTTGCCGGAATCTGCACAGTATGCCAACAAGATTGTTGATCAGATCTGGGCCCTGGAGAAGATGACCGTTTAGAGACACCCCTTTGAATGTCGCACTGCAGTCGAAGACCACGCGAATCTTTCCTGGCTTTTTGGGATGATAGATGCCGTGGTGGGGAATGTACCACACCCCAGGCTTCTTACTGCTGCAATCTCCCATAGGCACTCGTTCTGCATGGCCCTTCTGTATGATGTCGCCTACAAACGAGGTGTAATCATCATGGAAGTTTGGATTCTTCCTGAATCGGCACTTGAGATAGTTTAAGCGATGTAGGGCCAAAGACTTGTTGTTTGGAAGGTCTGGATTGCTCTCTCGAAACGGTAGAGGCATCTCGTAGTAGCTGTCTGGTCGCTGGTGGATTCCTTCCTTTATCTTGGCAAGAAACTTCTTGTCATCTTGTGAAAAGGGTTTGTCTTCTGTAGTTCGCTCTGAAAAATCCAGGCTCATCATCTCTGTTATGTCGAGAGGGCTAATGACTTCCTTGACTCGAGTCTTAAAGCAGATCAGAGAATGGCTTTGTACTGCTAACTCGTCAGAACCGTCAGGTGGCATTTCGCACGAGAGGACTTTGTGGCTTACGCCGATGGGGTCCACGCGGTTGTCACCGTCATCTGAATTAGGGTTCACGATGCCGACAATACCCCATCCAAGATCTGTTCTCTGAGCATAGGGATCATCATCGGTGGGGGGTATCACTTCCCGAGGGGCAAGTGCCCGGGCGCAGTTGTAGCCAATCAGTAGCCCGATTTCACAATCTGACAAAGGCATCAATTCGTTCGCCATCCTCTGAAGATGTGGCCAGTTGTGAGCCATTTCAGTAGTTGGGATATGGGAGCGATTCGCCGGCATGATTTCTCTTGTGAATGTCGCAGGGAGAGTTATTCGTACTTCACTGTTGTGACCACGAACTTGTAGGCCTTTAATCTTTTTGGAGTCTACTTTCTGGTTCCTGGAGTACATGGTGGACAACAAGAGCTGTACCTTAGGTCCTTTGGCTCCAATGGCTTTACACGTGCTGTCAAGAATGAAAGATGTGTCCGACTGTGTGTCAAGCAGAGCGTAGATTAAGCGTTCCCTTTCAGGACTGTCTTGGTGGGATATCCATACTGGAACGATCATGGATGCTTTGCTGCCTTCTGATGTTTCACTGAGATGGCTTACTCTCGTATGTGAACTAGTTGACTTCACTGATGAGTGCTCTGATTTTGTCAGTGCATCCTGTTGATCTGGCTTCTTAACATCACCATGGAGTGCAGTGGGATGCTTCTTAGCACAGGTACTGCATGTTTTTCTGTTCCGGCACTCCTTAGATCTGTGACCTTGAAATAGGCAGCCAAAGCACAATCCCCTTTTCATCACGAAGTCTTTCCTCTCTGTCAATGGCTTGGAAAGAAATATTTTGCATTCGCTCAAGTGATGATTGTCCTTGTGGCACAGGAAACATGACTGTGGTTTGGATGTTCTTTCCCGAGTTGTCTTGGTCACATCTGTAGAGAATGAACTTCTCTTTTCAAAACCCTTTTCATTTCCTCGGCTTGTCCTTGAATTCCTTGATTCCTCGGGTTTGTCCATTGCTCTCACAGACTGGAGAGATGTGATGGGGTCACATGCGATGTTAGCCTCCCTTGTTATGAAGTTCACGAATTCTGTGAACGGGGGAAACATCTGCTTGGTTTCCTTCGATTCTGCTGCCTTTCGGGCCCATCGTGCAACCAGCCACTCGGGTAACTTGGTGAGCATTTTCCTGTTCTCCCTCTCATCGTTGAGAATGTTCAAGCTTTGGACGGTTTGCATCGCAGCTTCGCACTGTCGCAGGAAGTCTGCAAAACGTCGTAAGCCTGTACCATCTCTGGAGGAAATCTTGGCCCAGGAGTCTAGCTTATCACGAAAGGCACTCGCCACAATGAAGGGGTCACCGTATCTCTGCTGGAGCAGCTTCTTTGCCTTGAGGTAGGCATCATCCTCCGACAACAGGAAGAAGCCTTCCACAACGTCCTTCGCAGACCCTGCCAAATATTTCTTTAGGTAGTGAAGGCGTTCTGATGGAAGTATTCCTCGGCGTTCTATCAGTGTTTCAAAACTACTCTTCCAACTCGGAAATTTGAGTGGGTCCCCAGAGAAAAGTCCAGGCTCTGGAGGGGGCAGACGGCTCAGGCTGAGCTGATCGACCAGGCATTTTGTGATGCCAAGTATGTCCATGGCTGAAGTCTGTTCAGCACTGTGTGTCTCTGTAAGTGGAGCTGGGGCAAAGTGCGTACCCGTAGATGCAGGTGGAGCAAGATATATGCCCGTAGACGCAGGTGGGGCAAAATATGTCCCTGTAATCGCAGGTGGGGCAAGTCGGGTGCCCGTAGTCGCAGGTTGGGCTAGTCGTGTGCCCGTAGACGCAGGTGAGGCAAAGTGTATCCCTGTTGTCGCAGTTGGGGCAAAATATGTCCCGGTAGTCGCAGGTGGGGCAAGTTGGGTGCCGGTAGTCACAGGTTGGGCAAAGTGTATCCCTGTTGTCGCAGTTGGGGCAAAATATGTCCCGGTAGTCGCAGGTGGGGCAAGTTGTATGCCCGTAGACGCAGGTGGGGCAAAATATGTCCCTGTAATCGCAGTTGGGGCAAGTTGGGTGCCTGTAGTCGCAGGTTGGGCAAGTTCTGTGCCCGTGGTAGCAGTTGGGGCAAAATATGTCCCTGTAATCGCAGTTGGGGCAAGTTGGGTGCCCGTAGTCAGTCCTTCAGAGACTATGCAGTCATCATTGCTGTGGTTTGATGTTTGAAATGATCCCAGATAATTCTCCATCATCACATCTTTGTCTTCTGGTGCTACCATCTCGCTGATGCTGGGACAAGCATTTTCCTCTTGCTGTACCCTGCAAATAGCATTCAGTTTGGCTTCAGTTGCCTGGAGGTCTCGCATGGTGCGTAGCTTTTCAAGCTCAGCCTGCTTCATTTCCAGCTCTGCCTTTTTTGCGTTCTCAGCATCAGCAAATTGAAGCTGTGTCTTTAAAGCAGCTGCTTCGGCTGCAAGGGCAGCCTTTGTGGAGACCATGGACGATTGTGAAGAACATGTTCGACGTGACGATTTGGTTCGAACTGACAGTTCAGATCTGGTATCAGCCTCATGAATGTGCCTTTGGATCTTCTTCATCAGCTGGTGGTCTCCAAGGATTGACTCCATGGTGGCTGAAGAAGAACCAATTTCTTGATCAGCATTGGAAGTGTTCGGTGTTGAAACTGCAAAGGGTGTCGGTGTGCATGCAGAATCTAGCTTTGTCTTCTCTGACTTGTCCTTTGACGACATGATGACACCACAGGCTGACTTGGCGCATGTAAAATCTCAAGGGTGTAAGCAATAATAAACAAGGTCCTCTCTGGGCCACCTTACATCAATGCACACCAGTCAGGGTAATGCAGTTACAAAATCCTAAACCAGTTTCCAGAGTTCAAACTTGCAATGGATGGATTAAACCTGTATAAGCATGTCAATATCTGCATGTGTACATATACATACTCATCTATTACAACCTGTGAAATAACACATTTGCATATGTCGCAATACACACATACATAATCAAGAATTTCAACAATACAAATGCAAGCAAACACACTCAATTCAGCAATCAATGTACAATGTACATGTAAATTATCACAAGGTAATACAATGTACATGAAAGTAGGGAATGAAAACGTTCATGTACATGTATGTATCACCTGTATCAGTTCACAAAGTTTCAGGTTCACAGAAGTATCAAGTCCGCAGAAGTTGTGAGCTCACCGACGTTTACAAGTGAGTGGAAGTTGCTTAATTGTCAATGCCTACACAGGAGTCTTGATAAGTCAAAGTGGTCATATTGATACTGCAGCCTCAGTTTAGTAGTGCCAGAATCCAAGGAGCGGTGACAGACTGCCATTTCTTGTTCAGGAACAAAATGCTCTGGCTCGCTGTCGCAGAAAATGTTCTGTCATATGGGCATGCTGGGCACATAATGTCTCCTTCAGCAGGTAAAAGCTGTCACAACTGTTGAACTTCAGGTTTGACAAAGATGCATCACATACCACACCAGCACTGAATTCGGTAGCAATGACGTTCGCAGCTAGGAGTTTTCACTTTAACGGCAGCACTTCAGGGGGGAATGCGTGTCTAGCATTCATCAGTAGTGCTACTGCTGGGGGTTCGCAAGAGTTTCTGACATGGGATGGGTCAGAGGTCGCAGGTCAAGGATTAACAAGGGTCTCGACAGAAGCCTCAGGTTCAAGAAGATTTATTGTCGCATTGGCTCCGTGAAAACTGTGAATAAACAATACATGTAGTCCACAAAATGTAATATATGACAGTTGTGTATATCGATTACATGTATATAAGTGTAATAAACATCAGAAAATCAGACTGAGTTTGAGCACAAACGAAGTAATCATTTGCTGGTCATGGTAAGAATTAAGTCACGAAAATATCATAACATCTCATCAAATACAAGGACATTACTTCTTGTCCAAGACAAATAAGTGTAACAAATTTATCTCCTTGCATCCTTTTGTTCTTATCAGTGGAATTATTAGCTGAATAGCAGAGAAAACGATCCAAAATCAGTGTAAAAAGGCTGACTGCTATGAGATTGAACATGTGCGTTATTCGTTTGTTTGTTGCTAAGGAGTGTACTCCACTGTACTTCAACAGAGGGCGCTATACAATAAAATGTGATCATCAGGACACATTTACAAATATGTAGGCCTAGTTTCGAATCCCGCTCCTACCAGTTTCTTTGTTTACTTTGAAAATGTATTCAAATTTACCTAGTCAGTTTCCCTTGTGGATTGTTTGACGAATTATAAGTTAAAAAGTCGTATCCTCATTGAGTGATCCCCACAATGTCGCTTCCCAGGTTGTATCGTAAAATTGGGTGTGATCCCCGGCTATACGGCATTCTGGGTTTATGACTTCTGACTAGCGCCCACCCGAACAAAGATACTGACAATTTGGGAGACCGCCAACATAGGGCAAGATAGCTCAGTTGGTAGAGCGCCGGTACGGTAACCCGGAGGTCGCAGGTTCGAATCCCGCTCCTGCCAGTTTCTTTGTTCACTTTGAAAATCTTTTTAATTCATGTTTTAATCCAACTACTCTATTGTTATTAGTGGTTACTAAAGAGAAATAAATAAAATAAATAAATACATAAATGGCTCTCTTGCTACTTGTACATCTGCATACAAATCGGCAAAAGAGTCTTTTTGGCGCGTAAATTACTCGACGCGTGTCACGTCGTCTGCTTTTCGCGTTTTGCGTGTGCGCCGTTGTTCGCATTGAATTGAAGGGCGCCACCAATCATTGCTGACACGCCGCGCATTATGTGAAAAATAATTGGCACTTTTACTTTAGTAGACAAATTTTCTGTCACTCAAGATGGTGGGATGAACGAAATGGCCGACGGATACGACATTGTTCCTCCCCTGCCCCCCAGGTATCGGTTCAGGGACCTTGTGCTGGGCGATCATTACGGGGAGGAAGATGGCAGGTAAGTGTGGACGCTTGCATTTGCCGAAAAATTGACGTTTTCCTTGGTTGTTGCATGGAGGTAAGACTAAGAGTAAGACTAGAGAACCTCCACCATGGTTGTTGTTGTTACAACAGTGAATTAAGTGCACTGTCGATGTGTCATCCATGGCATCACCACTGCTGTACTTTCGGCCCTTGTAAAAAGTGGCATAAAGTTGTGCGCATGTGCCACTTTCACAGCTAGGTCAAATAAAATGCCTAATTCATTAAAACCCTAATAACCCCCTAGACCCTTTTTGCTAGGAACCATCCTCAACTCAATCCTCCAAAATTCTCTGATTACCCTGCCCCAAAAAATGCATTCATCCTCAATCCTCCAAAATCCTCATGTGCTTTAAACACCGTTCATCCTCAATCCTCCAAAATCCTCTGCTTGAAACACCATTCATCCTCAATCCTCCAAAATCCTCTTTTAAAAAAAATACCATTCATCCTCAATCCTCTAAAATCCTCCAAAACTGCAAGGAGGATTATGGAGGATTGAGGTGGGTTAGGGTTAAATTTAATGGTGACCCGCGACAGAGAGACAATAAAAAACCGGGAATTATAAATTAATTTTCACATTAGGGGATCTTCAATTTACAGCATTTCATTCATAAGGATATCCATGACGTAAGCAACCCCAAAAGCCAAACAAAATTGGTATAACAAGCGCGAAATTCAAACTCAAATACAGACGCTCCCATTTCGTAAGTCATTGCCGAAGGGATGGTTTCCAGGACAGATTTGACAGTTAAATTGAATTATCCCAAACTTGGACAGTAGTTTGCTTAATTTGAAAGAGCAGGTTGTAATCTCATTGATCCGTGTGTTTTTGTCAGGGCAAACCCAACAAGTGATAAAAAAACAATGATTTGAATAATTAATTTTTTCAATTTTGAACGGGGTTTCCACAACGCGTCTTCGCGGTCTCGTATGATACCCAAGTTAATGAGTCTTATCTACTGTTCAAGGACACATTTGGGGATACACGGTTCTAGACTACGGATTTGAAGGGGTAAAAGCAATAAGACTTGCTTAACAGTATTGTTCGCAAGGTCCCAGATTCACGTAAAAACCCAATAGAAATAAACAAACATTCCTAACACAACATTTATTGGCTATTCTTCAGCTCTGAAGATGTTTTTTAAAACTATTGTTGCACGAAATAAACACGATGAAAAATTGATTATTAATACAACTATGTTTTTTTTGGGGGGGAGGGGGTGGATCCAATTCCTGGATCATAGTCTCTAAATTAATGTTTCAAAAACACACAGCATTACAGTTATTGATTAATCATAAAAGTCAAAGATTAAGCTAAATACATAATTGATTGATTATTCATAAAAATCAATAAAGCAAAAAACGATCTTATTTAATGTACCCGAGTTGGATAAATCGTATCGTTTTTACCTACATGTATATGGCTTTTTAACAAGATTTCTCATAAATAACTTGAAATGGGCATCTCCAAATCTACAACGGCACTAGCTAGCAATCTGCACATGCATTCATGGCATGCCTGTTTTATATTACTCAGCGCGTTTAATTTTGGGTTTGTCAACTCGCCATCAACGGTACAAAAGAGCCAAGTGATCACTCTTTACCCCGGAACAGGACATTTTTGCTGGAAAATTCACAGACTATTAGTTCGAGGCCCTTAAAAATCCCCTAAAATTGAAATCGAAACGTACAAAACGAAAAATCTACGGTGCCCTTCGGGTCTGACGCTCACACAACACGAGCTTTAAAAATGTATTGCTAACTTTCTTAATTGAAAATCTGAGCCTCATTTATTTCGTATCAATTTGTTACAAAAAGAATTTTATGAGTCATTTAAAATATTAACAATTAGGCCGAACAAACACACCAATTATTTGCCAATAAATGATTAAAAACTAAAATAAAAACCTAATTATAAAACCCATTAAGCATGACTCTCCACCCCCTGATGAAAATGGAATCACCCGTCTACACATGTTAGCCTTTATGTGTCGGACTAAACCATTGTGATTACAGGTTACAATTTCTTCGAGATGAGTGTGCTTTATGAACAGTTCTAAATGCATGCATTATTGCATAAATCAACAAAACGAACAATAAAATCATTGGTTCCCCTTTTTATAAAATCTAATTGAATAGCAAATTGCACCCGTGCGTGATACCCTGATTCTTTAAATCACATTGCCGAAAGTGGCAATTTATTTGTTTTTAAATCCCCCCCCCCCCCCCCCCCCCCGTCATTTTCCCCCAAGTTGTACCTTTTATCTACTACAGTTGACATTTACGTCATAGAAGAGATGTGCCATGCACTGCAAATCACACTCCGGCACGATTTTAGTGAAACCAAACTCCATAGTTAATTAGCTAAAAGCCCTGGAAAGTCTCCAGTGAAATGTCCTAACGATCAAGTCGGCAGTTGTCAGTCCACACTCCACAGGCTCTTGCTAGATGCGGCATGCCTCGTTCCACTTGTCCTGATTAGATTCTTGATCTCGGGAGTGGCCCATACCGTACACATACATGGCAACGATAATCAATTTTATCACTAAATGATCAAATTATTTATAAGCAGCAAATTTTGTGTGGTGCAAAGGATGGCAATACTGCAGGTAATAACAGCTCGCTGTGCCTCCATTACATGTACTTTGTTATGGAGAATTTTGTACACGAAAACCCATAGAAGAATTTGTGACAAAAGTGGGATTCTGTAATCCGGAGAATAGCCAAGCAAATGCCACAAATTCCAACCAATTGCTGAGAAGGCTGGGAAGGGTAACCAGCCAATCAGAGATCTTGTTATGTGATACTTGGCATGGCCTGGCTGTGGGCCAAATCCTTACTAATTTTGTTAGGACCCACTTAAGTCCTCGCATATGCCTAAATTTTGCTGTTTAGTTCTAATTTGAATGTTTTTGTTGGGATGCTAAAAAGCTGTATCGTCATCAGTGGCTGCATGTCGTAATTTAATTACATGTAAAACCCTAGCCCCCTAATAGTTCCCCAAGACTACCCTGCTAAATCCAACAAAGTCCAACGGTGACTCATGTTGTATGTACATGTATGAGTTTCCTCAGTGCTCAATCCAATGCAGTAGAACATGCTAAGTTGCTGGGTACCTAAACAAATATAAAAAGACAACCTGCTAAATCCAACTGAATCCAACTTTGTCTTATTTTTCTGTTGCCTGCTCAATCTAACGGGGTTCCAACAGAAATATATCAAATAGTTGGATCCTGTTGGATTTAGCAGGGTTAGGGTTTTAAATTCACCCTCCTACTGTTATAACTATCATAACCTATAAAAAACCTATAAGCCCTTCCTCTCTAACAGCTTGTGTGTTTGTAACCTGAAACTTGGTTTTGATAGGTAGGGTAGTTAGCTCTATTTTGGCACAGAGAGAGGGAGAATTAGTATTGGCCAAAGTAAACCACAACATTTTTTGAGGTCTTGATACAATTTTCTTGAAGATGACGGCATTTCAGAGGGAAATATTTTTTTAGAAGGATTGGTACTATTGGTAACAGTAAGCTTTCGTATTGGAACTACATGTACAATGTACATGTAACCTGTTTGGTTTTTGATCATTAACAAAGCGATAATATACAGCTACATGTATGCCCCAAATTATTCATACCCATGCCAAATTCGGGGTATTGTGAATCATGTTATTTATTATGTCTACTTTTATGCTAATGATGTGATTTGTACATAATGCCAACTAAAAGTCATTAAAACCCTCCTATACATGTACTTATAACTATCATAGCTTATCAAAACTCTAAACACCAACTCTCACAGTTTGTGTGTGTTTCAACCTGTCACTTGATAGGTTTTGATATATAACTGGCTCCATTCTGGCCTTGAGAACAGGAGGGTTAAGTAAAGCCTAAGTTCCGCCAATCCAGCTTTTATTAGAGCCAATGATTTTCCGTTTCAGAAAAGTCAATTTTCCGTTTTGACAAATCTTCATTTCTGTTTCGCCCATTAGAACAGTGTACAAAAATCTGTTTCATTTCCATTTGACATTATTTCAAACATGTAAATGAATGCACAATGAAAGAGGCCAATTCTGTTAATTCCGTTTGGTTTCCACTAAAACGGAAAATCATTGGCCCTATTTTATGTATGAGAGAAAAGCAAACTTTCAGATTTTTCATAGGGTATGAATACTTTTGGGCATAACTACATTTAAACGAGACAAGTGGATGGAATTAACGAAATATCTCTTTCAAATGAAATTTGACTTTGGAAGCAGACCGTAGGCCTCTGGGCCCAAAGTCCATGTTTTCACCGTAGACATAGTCTGTGCGTGATGTGTCAAAACAGAACGAGACACTTAGTGCTGGATTATTGCATAATGAATAATGCAGTACACAATATAAATTTACATAGAATTATGCCCGTTGCATTTTGTGTAGTAATTTATACACACTATGCAAAGATTGCGGAACAATGTCGGATTGTGGCCACACAAGGTGTGGGTTACAAAAGACAGAAATACAGGGATAGAAGGCATCTATTGACATTTCACTTGTGAAAGATTATAGGCGGATAGGAAAGTAGGTTACTGGTAAGAGTTCCAAAGAGTGACAGTACGAGGAAAAAAAAACTTGAAGAGTATCTCACAGCACAAGCCTTTGGAACAACAACAGTGAAATGATGTGATGAGACAGCGAGGCGAGTCTTGCACAAGTCTTGCACAAGTCTTGCACAAGCAGCTGAAGAATCAGTCTTTCCATTCGGCATTGATTTCCTGTGTCCGGCTTAAGCAGAAAAACACTGACCTGGCTTCCAAATGCTTGATCGACATTTTATTCATGAGTTTAACCATGTACAGTTTGAGGCCACAGTGGATAATTGCCGTAAAAAATTAGATTACCAGTCTGGGAACAAATATAAATAAGAAATGCATGCACATGTAAACTACAAGACAACTTGGAGGTTTTTATATTTTGTATTATTCAATTTTTTTCAAACCAAATATATCTGCATTTTTTTGTCTGTATTTTCATTCATAAGTTGAGACTTATTGGACAAAGAAATACGATAATGAAGTGATGAAGATTTACTACAACAACATGAAATATATGTTTTGGACAAGATAAAGATGTTGAAAATAAGCATCAGCCTGAATAGGGTTATTCGTTTAATATACAGTTACTATAACTATATTTTTGTGAGTAATTCTAGCTTCTACGTGCAGTTTTTAAAATAGTTTAATTTGTTTGACGATATTATATGTTATAAAGTCTTATCCTCAATGAGTGATCCCCACAATGTCACTTCCCAGGTTGTGTCATAAAATTTGGCATGATGATCCCTGTAAGGCTGTTCGATATCCATCTATTTTGATACCGAAATATCGGCAGAAAAATATCGCGATATTCGATATTATCGTGATGACGTCACTTGTTTCATTACCGGAAGAACGGAGGAATAAAACAAATACATGACGGAAGTCACCACGGCATCATGAGATCGGGGCCACCGGGATCGGGCCCGCCGGGATTGAGCGGCAGGATCGGAACGGGGGGCCGGTTTGACCATGGTTTGACAAAGCTTCCCTTCGCTCGTTGAGTATTTGGAGTTTCACGACATTTACCTTCAGTTGGCTACTTTATGGCACTCCAGAAAGACTAGCGTTTGTTTCTATTTCAGCATTGTTGATTAGTAACACAGATGATAATACCATGGACGATCACATGCGAGCTGTCAACAAACGATCGTGTCGTATATTTCGTGAAGACGACATGACGTACATTGCACAATGTACAATGGATGCGCGGCACGTGTTTTAATCTTTTCTCAAGACGCGACGCAGTTCGCTACACGTAACTACACCTAACTACGTGTGCCTTGTACACTGGGGAAAGACGGTGGCATTCAGTGCGGTTGCTTGCACTTGACCAAGGCTAGCAACAAAGCAACGCGCACGCGCAGATGCGCTACAGGGGTTGATCTTATTGCAAACAATTGCCATACCCCTCGATCTCAAGATGAGTTCGCAAGCGTGTAGGTACGTACATTGTACACTGGGAATAAGACGTTGTTTGCACTTGACAACGTACGGCGCGGAGGGTAAATCGCACGGAAGGTAAATCGCGCGGAGCGGAGATGTCATGTCTGGGTTTAGAAAACGGTCAAAGAAAGACACATTTAGTGCATGTATGTATTTTTTTATTCCTCCATGGTACATCATGATACAATATATACTATTCCTACCGTCCAATAATTGGAAATAACTGGAATTTCGAGCAAAGTAAACTGGACAAATCCACACGTAATGCGGCCAAAAGGAACATATATCGCGATATTCTTCGGTATATCGAAGTCCCCGATATTCCGGTTATTTTTAAAGGGGCCGATACGATTTTCGATATGAAAAAAATATCGAAATATCGGGAAATATCGTCATATCGAACAGGCTTAGATCCCTGGCTATACGGCATTCTGGGACTAGCAGCCCCGAACATACACTGATAATTTGGGAGACCGCCAACATAGGGCAATAAATCTCAGTTGGTAGAGCACCAGTACGGTATTGCGGAGGTCGCAGGTTCAAATCCCGCTCCTGCTAATTTTCTGTGTTTACTTTGAAAAATAATTAATCTAGTGAACATTTAATAAAATATGTGGCCATTTCCATGAACAACTGAATTTTTGTTTGTTTTTGTGTTGACTTTTCCAATGTGAGACGTGTAACCAGCGTACAGTGTAATCAGTCTTTTAACAAGAAAAAAAAATAGGACTGGTTCGTTCACCTTGAATAAAACATGTTGTGCCACATCATTGTTTACATATGCCGGGAATGTGACATGTTGGAAATGTTATGCTGAAAAGTTCATAAAATGATTAATAGATATTGTGGACATCTAAACTTTTATAAAGAATGCATCAGTGATTAATTGAACACTGATCAGTCAGCATTCAATATTTCCTACACATGTTGCCAACCCACATCGACTAGCTTCATGCTGTGCACACAAATACCAGAGGAAATGTCATCAATGCCAGCGGAGATGTTAGGAAGTGTGGGAATAAAATGCACAGCTGGACCCCTCTATAGCAATATTTGCAAACCTGTGGGCTTTGGGGCTGTTCATTTTCGAATAATTTAGTATTCGATTATTCGAGACTGGGCTTGACCGAATATTCGTATTCGATACTCGCCGATCAAGTCTTTCAGGCGTCTGCTGCAACTGCATGCCGCGCCGGTAAAAAGTTGCATGCAAATAAAGCACGCCGGTGTTTTACATGCGGCGATCGATATTAGAGACCACCCGATGGAAATTGTTTGCATAGTATCAAGATCATTACGAGTAC
Source organism: Hippasteria phrygiana (assembly GCA_037893225.1). NCBI lineage: Eukaryota > Metazoa > Echinodermata > Asteroidea > Valvatida > Goniasteridae > Hippasteria > Hippasteria phrygiana. Next base: position 2,935,391 of record JAZGUH010000199.1, read on the forward strand.
GTATAATGTTCTGATAACAAGAAACCAAACTCCAGCCCCAGTTTTTGCAATAATTATTTTAGAAGTGTCAAGGGTTTTACCATCGGGAACCATAAACCTCTGTCCGCGGCATTTGACACTGCTAAGCGCCTTAACGTTTCTATTAAAATAGCATCATAGTCGTATCTGTACGTGCATATATATTTTTTTCGAATATTCGAACCGGCAAAAAGCTATTCGAATATTCGCTCTATTCGGGACAGCCCTAGTGGGCTTTTCTATTTTTCAACTGTAGTTGAACCAAAAGGACCTAAGCTACATCCCATCAAACATTTTTAAGTAACCGTGTATAAGATGCAAAGGTGGCATGGGTACAACTTTTCACTGGAGTACAATTTATTGACCATTATTGACAAAAGAAATTTGCATTATTGCATTGCATAGTCTTAGTTGGCAAATTACAATTTTCTGCCACGCCACTCTCATACAGTACTATGCAAAAAGCATACATTTTGTTAAGTTGCAAGAACACAATGGTTGAAGGAGTTAATTGCAGCGCATGTGAAAAACAAATGCTTGATGCTGGATAGCCAGAGCAGAAACAGGTACATAGTGTCATGAATATCCGAATTTTCCCATGACCTTTAACCCCAACCCTAACCCTAACCCAGTCCTAATACAAATCCCAATCGTAACCCTCTTCCTCACTGTAATTTACACCCTCACTCTCACCCTATGTTTTTCATTGTTTTGGTACGGAGACCTTCTGAGTATGCACAGTATAACCAAAAAGTCAGATTTTCAGGGAGTCTGACTTTCACAGGATAATCTATTTCCAGGGGGGTGGGGGGTGATGTGAGTACATGTACATGTGAGTAGGCCATAAGGTTCCAAAGGATTGCGGGTTGCATTCAGATGTTACATAATCCTGAAAAGCTGTAAATATCCAGAGACTTTTGATTGTCGGCCAACAGCAGCAGCAGATAAAAATACACGTAACAACCTTTCTAGGAACTAGCCCGAGTGTAAAAGGTGGGCGGAGATAAGGAGAGGAGAGGTATTGTTTTCCTACTGAGTTTTCATATTTTTTAACATGTTTTTATTTTGGCACCTGCCTCTCAGATCGGTTTCGCAGCTGAATTAAAAGAAGCAAAAAAAAAACGACACAAATTTCCATTCCGCCCACTGTTTGGTTGTGATCCCAAGAGTGCACATTACAAGGGGAGAGGAGCGGCGGGTGGATCTCAGATGCATGGAAAGCCAAGAGGCTGTTAACGGATTCTCTTACATGGGGCCACTATTTAGGAGATGTACTCGGTACATTAGCGTCAGATCCTGCCCTTTGGTCTTGACATGGACGAGTGACATTTTGAGTATTTCCATAGGGTCTGACCTGCACTTTACGTACGTGTACAACATTTTGTGGCATTGTGCCTTTTTTTTTCTCAGTACTTTGGGAAACCTCTTCGGGGTTTGGGAAAGAAAAGTCTCCATCCTGAATGTAAGTTCTTCGACTGGCCTTAAACGAAAGGATAGCCGGAATAGATAGTTTTGTTTTCATTACAGTAAGCTTATAAAAGTTAGTGTGGTTCCATCTTGTGGTCAGTTATTGTACAATAAATCATGCATCACTACAAAAAGATGTAAAAGAGACATGGTGTCTCCCTTACATCCGAGTCATACATTTTTCTTGATTTCAATTTTTTTTTTTAATTCCTCAGGCAAGTGATGTTCGAATGGTACAAAACGTGCCCAGATCTGTCCGATATACAAGACAAATATCATGAATAAATATTCAAATAATTATGTCGAAAGATAGTATGTAACCAGACAAACATACTTGTAGCGAAAGGTCACGGATACTGTACAAATTGATGAAATTGTGCATTGCAGATGTTGCCTTTGATCTTTGCCTCACATGTTTTTATTAGGAGCATCGCTTCCATTATTAGAAGTAGTTCATGCAATTTGTTAAAAGGCCTGGCCGCCTCGTTTCCATGGTAACTTTTCATAGCAGTGACCGCAGTCATATTCCTTTTGATACACGTACACACACGTATGGGGTAGCATCATTTTTAACAAAGTAAGAACAAGGAGAGCATGCTGTTTTTATGTTACGTGTCTTAAAGGTATGCCAAGAATTAGATGTGCAGCCAAGTGTAAATGCAAACAATAGGCACCACACTGAATAAAGTTGTCCTATTCATCACACTTGTAGACCCCCCCCCCCCCCACCCACCCCCCCTTTGTGTGATGAAAGCTTTGTTTGAAAAAGCTCCATCTATTCCATGTATTTATTACACTCCTTTTCAAGAACAATGCAGTTGAAACATGAATGGATTGAGTACGTGCAGGAATGTGCATATAGACGACAATCGGCCAGGTGGTCTTTTTCAAACCGTGGCTATGACCGACATTCGTATTTCAGAGGTTAAAGTTTGAAAGTATCAGTTAAAGACGCAAGTAGACGTGCTCCCATATTGCTGGAGAGATACACATAGGCTTGGGTGCAGTTTCATTGCAAAATACACCTGCAGTCTGAGTTTCACTTTCATTTTGGAGGAAAATGTGACACTCTCGACTGTACACACAGTCGTGTTTTCCTATACTGCTGAGGACAATAGACTAAGCACGTATTTTTATGTCCGAGGACCGATTTTAACAAAAGACTGACTCCCGAGGACAAGAAAGATTCCTTTGTATTTTCTTTCTCCTCTTGTCCTTGAACGTATACAGTGTACTACATGTATACACTAGGAACATTTGCCAACACACTTAATAACAGTGCACAGGAATGCACAGTGCTATAGGCCTATGCAATGCATAAATGACTTCATACTGTACACGCAATAAAATTCTTTACATTTATTTTGCAATTAAAATTTGTGCAAAAGAACCAATTAGAATGGAAGATGACTCAGGACCCCAGAAAGAAGAAAAAATCTATAAACTTTTCCAAGAAGGATGTACTTTAGAAAACATTGTTTAGTTATCCCCGTATTGTCTCTTTCAGGTTGCATCGTAGAGTTATAACCCTTTTAAAGCCAGATGACGGCTGTAGCCGAAAAAAATAATTGCCACCAGGCTGGATGAAGTCTATCTATTACATGCCATTTTCTGCAGTATCAATCCATTGTTGGATTACAAATGTATTGTGTATGTTATGCTTGGCTGCACAAGCCCGACACCCAACACCCCTGCACCTCGCTATAAATAACCGTGCTCCAGGGGTAAGGCAAGATCCCTGGCTACGGCATTGTCGATTTATTATTTCAGAAATTCAGACAGGCACCTCCTGAACTAGAGGCTGCCCATAATGCCTCTTCTGTCACACCAAAAAGAATGAGCTTCCGAACGTTTCTCGAATAAAATATTTTTACTTGGTTCAGAATAGCCTGAATAACGAGGGGAAGCAAATTGCTTTCCGCATGCTCCCAGCATCCTCCTCGAATGCTTTCCGAATGCTTTCCGAACGGCTCGTTTGGTTTAATATCACAACGAATTCAGATGGAACCCTTTCCGATTCCTTTCCGAACGCTCTCCGAATAGGTCGGACACTTCTTGAATAGCCAGTTTCCTTTCCGTTTGCCACAAGTTGAATGAAATCATCGTCGAAACCATGGCTTTATATCAGGACGTTTGGAATGGATTAGTTCTGTTCTAGGTAGGTTCCATCTGGGTTCGAGCTGCGTTCGTTATGTTCGAGCTCTGTTCGAGGTACGTTTGTGACGTTCGGGTCACTCGTTAAGGAATCGGAAAGCGTGCGACAAGCGTTCGGCCAATTCGAGCTATGTTCTACCTGTGTTCGGGCTGCATGCGAGCTGGAGGTGGCACAGTTCGATATGGGACCCTGCATTCGTTATCAATTCTCGGTAAATACTGAAACCATTCGCGATGTTCGAGCTATGTTCGGGCTGTTCCGAAGCAATACTGAACCCACCTTCCTCCTCGAATGTTCCAAGTATGTCTAGAACGCTTTCCAAATTCTTTCCGAACAGGCCGTTTCTTCTTAGAATACAGCTCGAACGCTTCCCGAACGGGGCAATAAATTGCAAATTATTTGTCTCATTCGGGAGGTCCGAAAACATTATTTTAAACCTGCGCAAAATAATTCTCGGCTTTGCCGAATGTCATTCCGAATGAGCACGAACTGGCCAAACCTTCCTACATGTAGAACATGACAAACGCTCCTCGAACCCACCTCGAACCAAAAAACGAATGTCAAGAATTTTTATTCGAGAAACGTTCGGAGGCTCATTTTTTTTTTATGTGGCAGTGGCATAAGAGACATGTAGCTTAATGGGTAAAGTGCCAATGCCCTGGTCTAGAGGTCGCAGGTTCAAGTCATTGGTAAATTGGTAAAAGTTTACTCTACAAAAAAACAAACAAATACAGAAAACTTTTCAGGAAAGCAAGATTGATGGAATTCCAAGTCTATATGCTTGTGGCTTCTACAATGTGTGCAGAATCCAGGGTTATTGATGAGGCGCCAGGAAATCTTAAAATAGTATGTGACCCGCTCCAGAAAAAGGTGATATAAGTCGCGCTATGCATTTACGTGTAATGGCCCTTTCAATGTTGAGAGGGTGACATTTTTCGTCAAAATTCATTTTTTGGTTTTTGTTTTTAATGACATCTTAATTATCTGAAGTTTCAGGTTTGGTGCACAGCAATGTTGATTTCAGTGAATAAAGTGAACAAATAACCTTTTTAGAGTGCATTGTTCCATTGCATTGTATAAGAACTAGCTATTTCAAAGCCTGATTTCTCTGTTGTGCAATTTGAACTCCATAGAACTAATTAATATGCAAAAACTTGATATCTCCAGAACGGAAAGGGCTTTGGAGCTCTATCATGTACCAAATGAAAGCTTACATTGCGGGCTTTCCAAACATACATAAAACTCATTTTTCATATTTTGCGACATAATATACCTTTTTCCAGAGCGGGTCACATATTTTCTCGTGAGACAAAACAATGTGGATTCAAGATTTGAACCACTGTCAAACTGACACGTGCGTTCAAAGTAAGAATTCATAATTACATGTATTTGGTGCCATTTGGACGCACTGAAATTTCCATCTTGCAGGAATACGTGCATAATAATTTCCACAGTCTATTTACACAAGGCTTCAATAAATCGTTTGAAAAATTCATATTAAATTCCTGGGTCAAGTTTGTGCAAACAGAACCCCCAAGCGATCAATCGTTGCAGCCTACATGTAGTTTATAGTCGCTAAAGGTTGCAATGCAAGAAAAATCCATAATTATTTGGTTCCTTAAGTAAACAGTCTAGGGATTTCTGCCGGGATTGTTTTGTGTTGTAGCATTACCATTTGTTTTGTCGGGATTATGGCAGGAACCAGTCAGGAGGAAATAGAATACTTGTAGGCCTATACGCCTGAAAGGAATCTCGTTTTAGTTTTAAAATTAACTTTGTCCATAATAATCGTAGCATTTATTAAATGTTGGTTGTTCAGAATAAAATGGTTGAAGTGTCACATTTGCACAGGATCCACGGCAATTTGTTCGATGATCTATCCAGTGCTTGAAAACAAGTTTCAATTACATGTACTGCTTCCGGCATATATCATTTACTGGTATACTCCAGGTTTTGACATATCGATGTATGTAGTCGTGCTCAAGTGCTATGCATTGATTTATAAGTATTGCATGCAGCTGCTGTTGTTTTTTATTTAAACTTTCTTCAATTTTTTTACATTTTCAAAGTGAACAAAGAAACTGGCAGGAGCGGGATTCGAACCTGCGACCTCCGGAACACCGTACCAACTGAGCTATCTTACCCTATGTTGGCGGTCTCCCAAATTGTCAGTATCTTTGTTCGCAAACATCTCGACATAATTCAAACTTCCATTTGATCGAATATTGGAATATTCGGTTGTCCGGACGGCTGATTTTTGGTTTAATAAAGCATTTTACAGAGGCAGTCTAGTTAATGCTCGAAACTACTCGTTATAATCGCCGGCACCAAGGAATGATTTAGTAAAGGTTTAGCACACGTGCAAAAATGCAGAAATACTTTTTTTGCACTGGTGAGAAAATGTTGTTTTCTCGACAAAAAGTAAGTAGGAAACAGGTACATGTACATTCATCAAAACATGTTTGTAACAGTACACATATAGATACAATGTACAATTGTAGGAACAAGTCATGAATTCATGGATGCAATTTTGTTATAAAAATTTGAAATTTTCCCCTTCCTATATTCCTTTGCATTTCACCTCCGAATATTCAAACTCGAAACTAAATATTTGAATATTTGATAATGAATTGAATATTCCAATATTTGGCCCAGCCCTAGTTTTTTTTAGAAATAAAACTGAAGGCCAACTTGAAACCCGTAGATCTTGTGGTGATTACACTATAAAAGTGGCAATATAAAAGTGGAAATACATGTACATGTACATGTACATCAACCAAGACGACATTTATACAGATTGCAAACCCATTGATTTTTCCATTCCAAACCGGAACATGAGAAAAATGAGATCTGCAATGTACGTGGTCAAGTGTAAACAATTGTTACAGTGTATATGGTACAGGAACGTGTTATAATGTTGCAAGCTCTTTGATTGTGAACTGTGCTGACATTTGACTGTGCCTGGGCACAGCAGGCACCTGATTAAACATGCAATTACTGTCCAACCCAGTATGTGATGTCTTCATGTTAGCCAAATGGTACCACCTGCATTTTTACCAGTCCCCTCAGGCACGATATGCAGTTGGGCCTTTCCACAGTAAAGGGTTACAAAAGTGTGACATGGGATTGGGAAATGAAGCAGAATAATAATATCAAGTTGTTTTTCCTCTTTTCCCCCTTGTACCTTCCCACCCCATCGTTGAGGATTGTGCTCACAAAGAATTTGAGACTTTCCGGGCACATTTTACAAGATACATGTATGTATGCTCAGAATGCTACGTCCGTAACATGGACAGAAAGTTTGTTAATATTGATAGAAAGTTATAATTACAATAAATGTCTTTATCAAATAATGTGCCTTTTCATTCTTATCCCTACAGCATTGTTTCCTGTAAAAACCAAGACAATCTACTGTACATTTCAGATGTTACATGTTATTATTTTGTGGACAGAAATTTGTGTCCACGTTACGTACGTTACCTATAATGTCTTAAAGACCAACACAATTGTGTTTATTGTGGCTGTTAGCACTCCTGAATGGGTTATTAACCCCTTGCGTATGGATGACGCCATATGGCGTAAAAAAAAAGTGGCACCAGGCCGGATGACGCTATTTGCCACTGTTTGTGCAGTTTCAATCTATTGTTGGATTATTGTTTATGTTACGCTTGACTGCACAAACACATTGTAGCGGTTCGCTTGGCTGCCAGAACCACCGCGACACCCCGGCGTCTCCCGTAAAACCGTACTCAAGGGGGTTAATATGAATGAGATGACATTTGGGTAGATTCATGCACATGATAATTAGTGTCCTGTCAATTTTTAGTAAACATTCTGTCTTCGTTACATACCTAATTATTTACGACGACCCCTGTAATTTCAGAGAAAGTCCTCTATACAGAGGAAATCCTCTTTATTGTTTGTACACATGATCGTTAAGGCCTCGGGAATGTACAGGAAATAACTGAACAAAATATCTTGCTTTGCTGTACCCTCCAGTGTCCCCCCCCCCCCTCAAATCCAAAATTTGCTATCAAAAATGCCAATTTTTAAAGAAGGTGTTTACAAGCATGTATCACATGCATGTCAACCAAAACGAAGGCTCAGTGCTATATATATCACACTGAAAGGTCGGTATTGACAGAAACTGTTAATATCAAATGTTTGGGCAGAAAGAAAGGATATACATAGTATTGCCTGAAAGAAACAGTTGTATAAATAAAGTAGTCTGGAAGCTACTTCATATTTCATATTCTTTCAAGCTCAGAATCTGGCCTATTGCCAGAAATGACGTAACTGTTTTTAGTACTGGATGAACAGACGAATAAATATCCATTGGGCGTGTACATGTATTGTACACGTGTACATGTAGTCGAAATTGTGTTTTGTTGAATGCACGTCCATATTGCAATCAGAATTTTCTTTTCTTTGGAAAAACTATACAAGATGTACTCGTGGATGTGATACAAAACAATACATGCTTAATTGGTACCCGGTACTCCAAGGGACTTTGTACATGTAGCTTGGATGTTTTGATTCAATTTGCTTTATTGAGTCATGATATGTAGATTACTGTATACATTTGTACATTATGAACTATAGGATTAAAACCATGCATTGTTCAGATCATTAGTTTACATTTGCATGCATAATTGGTACATGCATACATTATGCAAAGGCATGTTAGTTAATTATTTAAAGGTTCAAGAATTTACAATGATGTATGTGTATGTACATGTACATGTAATGTAATGTAGAGAGTACCAGTACATGTATGTATTGGTACAGGCTGTATATGAGTGGAATATCAGTTGTAATTGACGACACAAACCTATAATTCCTGGCAGTACTATTTAAAAATACTATTTAAAAATACTATCATAACCTATCAAAAAACCTAAGCCCTTCCTCTCTCAACAGCTTGTGTGTTTCAACCTGTCACAGGTTTTGATAGGTACATTGTAGGGTACAATGTAGTTGGCCCCATTTTGGCACTGAGAGAGGGAGGGTTATTAATGCATGTAGTACATGTACTTTGTTAATCCCACTGACAAGACCCCTTATGCTTACATGCATATTGAAGGAAAGTCGAGCGCGCTTCCCTGTGGCCGATTTACCAGTCTAGAATAATGCATGTAAAACTGTGTCCCAGTGGATCGAATGCGACGTTCTAGTGCATAATCACATGCCAGGAGATCTACATTACACCAGGGAGAAGTGCTTGTCAAAAACAATATTACATGTAGGTGTAGGTGTAGTGTAATTCAAGATGAATTTATCAGAGTCTACGACTTAAATGCAGGTTCATTCAGATTGGTGCGTGATGCATATAAACATGGAATCCTGGCCCCTTGATTTTGTTTAAAGGTCCGTAATTACAGCAATCAAATGATTTACGGGGACACACTCTATAGGGTGTGCATTTACAGGTAGTAAAAGAACCGGATACCCGATTGAAAAAAATACGGGTTACTGGGATACCCGTTAGAGAAACCCAACCCAAAACTTCCAATCCCAGAAGTTGTAATAATGTCTTTCTCTGATATTAAAAAAGTCAGATTTCAGACAAAAGTCTGAAAAATCTCATGCCTGTCCAGTAAACGTGATCACTTCTCCACCTTTGCGTAGTGCCGGCACATGCATGCGCCGGCATATCACAAAAGGCGGTTGTCTGGAAGCTTTATATACAGTTGTATTTATAATCGAATAAGGCATGCTATTACATATATGTACAAATTGTATGTCTCGACGAGGCTCTTTATCCATACCCAGACTACAAAAACCATGACCGGTAAATTCCCTTTGATGTCAACTTTGATGAATGTCATAAACGTGAAATCTGTGCTCGTTTCCCATGTAGTCGGGTTTTAATTTTGAAAATTCCCGACAAATAACATTCAAAACCTTTGCTTTTTCATTGTCTGGGAAGTTACTATGCGATAATATAAAGTTGTACGCTTACTCGATTCCATAATCTGGAACCGGTTCTAGACATGAACGGTCAGGTATCGGGTACCCGGTTCCGATGCACACCCCTAACACACTCTCGGTCCAAATTCTTAACCCGAAGAAACCATTAAATTTTCTTATAAAACGAGTTCATTAGAAATGATTAAAATTGTGCGTTTTTCCAGATAATGGAGTTTACTGGTGCTGTTGGTGTATATATACACGTACAGGTGTGTACTGTGTCCCCTGTGCATTTTAGTCATTCACTGTACAGAAACATTTCAAAATTGAGGTTATGGTATTTCCTGAAAGTACAGTGCTTTAATTTTAACCCTCCTACTGTTATATAACTATCATAACCTATCACAAAACCTGAGCCCTTCCTCTCCAACAGCTTGCGTGTTTGCGTGATTTGTAGGGTATTGCCGGGCTCCATTTTGGCACCGAGAGAGGGAGGGCTAATTCGGTCGATTCACAACAAGGGCGCCGCCAGCGGCAAGCCGGGAAAAGGCCAAATTACGTAGTGCATCATGGGAAAAAGTCGACATCGCAAAACCGGAAGTGGGTGTCGCCAATGCATCGACCGTACTTCTTACACCCCTTCTCCGCTAAATCTATCAACTCTTCTCTCTTCTTTTCCGCACAAAGTATTCCCCGATTAGTCAAAAATTGCTTTAACTCATCCACTCGCATTCACGCGAAATACAAACTGTTGCACTGACCACCATCGAATACAACGCGATAGACGCGATGTCGACCCCGAAAGTGGGAAATTGGCTTTTCCCGGCTTACCGCTGACGGCGCACTGAGTTGTGAATCGACCGAATTGATGTATAGCGTGTTGCTGTAGCGTTTTCCTATCCCATGCTATAACCTTTTGAAGACGCCGAGTAATGGCCACTTGTTTTTTCAGAAAACAGATCTCAAAGTCTGTGAACCGAGTAGACTACTCTCTTAGTGCAAAAATCAATAAAAAATAACATTTCCATATATTGAATTCAGTTATAAAATGTTGGGAATGGGGTATACATGTAGAAAAGGGTGTTTCAGGTGTAAACATGCTAAAATCGAAAAATTGATTTTCACTGAAATAAAATGTTAGGCCGTGTCCGAATTACTTGGCTACGGCTTATACGAGTCTATGGCAAGTGGCTGCAGCCACTACCATAGACCTTGTGTGTAATTTTAAGCTGTAGCCAATTTATTCAGGCATGGCCTTATTTTTGCTTTGTATAGACTAATCCGGCGACCGAAATTAGAATAATAATGGGCTTTTTATGATAATAAATTTCTGATAATAATGGGCTTTGATCACTACATGTACCTGCCTCATAAATTTATACAATTTTTTTTAAAAATTGCTAACAGGGTCATAAAACATTACCGGAATGACAAAAACGAAATAATCTGCATATATATTCAGGTGCAAGTGGATTCAAATAAAAGAAAATCTATTTCAGGGTCATTTCTCTAAAATATGGTAATCGCATTGTTTAATGCAGACCTTCAGACATTAAATAAGCCCCCCCCAAAAAAAAAAAACCAAAGAAAAACATTGCCCTTGAATGGGAAAAATCAATACTACATGTCGTGTAATTTGGAAGTCAGGAGGCAAAAAGTAAGCTTACATGTACATAAGTGTTGTGGCGAAATGCACGAGTGCACCATTTTATCTGTATTTAAAAGACAATGATTTTAATAAAACTTGTTCATTTTGTGCGGGAAAAGGTGAGATTTTGAAAATTCCTTTAAAAATGGAAATAAATAAATAAATAAAAACAAAAACGTGACCGACTTATGTGACTTTTAGGGTCGGTCGCGGAGGGCAACACAACTAATTGTTTTTTGCCTAATACCTTATCCTGAGTTCCTAACTGCATTTATGTATACATGTATGTACACAAAGGTGATTGAAACTTGCCCTTTGCATCCTCCAAAACGGGTAAACCAATTTCCCTGAAACTTGACCAGATGGTACTGAAATCATTTATTAGAGGAGCTTTTTACAATTTATAGAACGTCCTTCAAAATGTAAATAGAATGAGCACTTGATTGTGTAAAAGTGCATTTTAAACAAAATTTGTGTCCAAATAACCCTGCTGAATCCATCAATATGAATACAAATTTCCACACACCTTGGGGGTTAGGATTATTGTTTGCATCATTAAAATAGGCAAACCAATTTCCCCTTAGACTTTATCACATGGTACTTTTACAGTTTCTGCGCATCTTTCCTTGAGGGGGGGGGGGATGTTTTATGGGTGTTGATCGTTAGTTTGTGTGCGAATAAAATGAGTTTGTAATCATTGCTCAAATTCAATGTTAGACCTTCTGATGTATATTAATTTTAAAGCCTATTTCATACAGCTGGCACATTTGGTTACACAATTTTTCAGTAGACGAAGACGTACTTTTAAACTGCAAGGAGAAGTGATCAGAAAGAACTTATTTTGGAAGCTGACTCTCAAGATGTTTTTAACCAAATTATCGGTATGAAAATTTTGTTTTAAAAACTTGATCAGCTTTACAGTCAAAATGTACAATGTACATGTACATAGATTATCTTGGGCATACATGTATATGGATGGTTTGAAACAGGTTTTGTACAGTTTCACATTGAGAAATTTGTGAGACAATAACAGTGTATCATCATTTTGGTGATTATAAATATTGGAAAAATTCATTCAGGTATTTATAAACAACTTGTTCACCCAGTTCGCAGAGGGGATTTTGCCTTGACATGATTATTGATATCTCTTATAAAGCTGTGTTGGGTTGAGGTTGCCTTGGGGAGGAAAAATACAAGTATTAAATCTGCACTGTGCTTCTTTTCAACTCAGCCTATATGTGTCATAATATCCATAATATTCTTTCTAGACTACTGTTTTACAAATTTGTACACATAATGTATGTATATTTTGTGCACATAAGCTGTAATACACAAATGCCATTAGCGATGAATTGCCAATGATAAAGGTTGAAGCATTGTGCGTTATTTTATGTCGTACAACCCAGTGATTTCCCCTGCAGTACACTTTAATCTCACGTTTCTTCTAATAATGAGCACATTATCATGACACCTCTCCATCATGAAGTAGCATAATTATTCACCTGGGAGCAGATTCATGTATGCAGTTTGTCTGACCATCTTCATCCCATTTCCATGATGCTGTATCCAAGCGGAAAGTGCCGCGCAATCTCGTCGCAGCTCGAGTCCCGGTGCTCACCCATGTGTAGCGCTATTTGCTCATCAGGGAACAATTGTGGGCGCCGCCATGGCAACGGAGGAGATGATTCAACTGCCTCCAATGACAGTTTGGGCGGATGGTACTGGTTCATGTTTTATACAGTGACTGAGTGATCAACGCTGCGTTCGCTAATTAGCCGTTAACACCTTGTTTTGACGTTGGCCTCTGATAAAATAATCATGCTGGTTGGTGTTTCTTATTTGAGGCAAACGGCACCGTCTGACAGGTTAATCCCAGCTACACTTTAGCTGTATTAGGCCATCTTGGGATGTAAACTTTGACAAATTGTGCATACATACATTCAGTTTGTAATCTTGCAAAAAATAAAAAATTACCAGTAGGTCATCTTGTGGAACGTTTTAACCCTAACCTACCTGAATCCATCAAAATCCATACCCCTGTTTTTGGAGGATTTCGGCGGATTCAGGATACCTCCATATTGAAACCTGGGGGATTTTGATGGATTGCGGATTGTAAGCCCAGCGGTACTGCAGGATTTTGATGGATTCAGGATACCTCCATATTGAGCAGTCACCAAAACCAACTTTTTGTGCATGACAAAATAGGTGGATTTTGGCGGATTCAGGATACTTTCTGGTAAAGTTGCCCAAAGGGGGTTAGGGTTAAAGGAAAATAATTACAATATGTGACAGGAACATTTTTATCTACAGCTCATTGTCACGGAAGAGACAAAGAAGAAAAAATTTCCACTTTTTAGTCATCAGTTGCACCATTTGTGGTCAGTCTGCTTGTTTGCATTATTCTCTCAATGGTTGATCTTAAAGTCCGCCAACATATTATGTGTAAATATTCAGTTTGAACTAATAATATGCAGGGCCCCCAATGGAAACCAGTTTCAAACTGTTTGGGCACACCCTGGGTAAAGAAATGTAATAAATAAATAAATAAAAATCTCTTCGTGGACGGAAATAAGGGTGAACGAGTCAATTTATCATTATGCTTGGCGGCAAAACGGGCCGCCTGCAATCAGTTGCCATGGCGACCGCCTTTATTAATAAGGTTGGCTGGGATGATGTACGCTGTCTGAGAAAAAAAATTACATGTGAACCCGGGAGGAAATTAGACAATGAAGAATTTCTGAGTGCCACCTAAGGTTTATAATTGACGATTATTTTGGTCTATAGATACATGTAATTTATCAGTTTATATACAGATGATTTAGCACAGTGGCGCCCACTCTTCATGTGCACGACTTTTCCGCACATAACACATTGTGTAACAATACATAAAATGTACACATGTACATGTACATCCTGATGAAGAGTATTGGTTATTGTGTTAAAGGTAGCATACAGTGGAACGCCGCTATTTCTCCATGGCTAAACCGAACACCGTCCTTGGCTCCCAAAACATACCGAACATTGTTGTAAAAAAAAAAAAGGCAACGGATTAAAATAAAATGTACCAGATATTTTGGCTGTTTGCCAACAGCCGCAGCTTTTATGTTGAAGAGTGGCAGGCGGCTATTAATTCCCCAAGGAATAGAATGGAAAAGTCAACTGTTGCTTTAGAATTTGGTTAAGCTTAGAAAGTATGAACATGTAATTACATGATTCAATGGCCGGCACTTGTTCAATTACAATCAAAAGAGGGTGCACTTCAAATACAGGGCGTATCAAAAAAAACGCAACAAAATAATCATGTCGAATTTGGTCAAAATTGTGTTAGGTACATAAAAGTGCCTAGTATCATCTTAAAGCCACATATCTCCTCTTTCCAACGATAGGTCATTTGTTCACAGGCGGCAATGCTTGGCTGAACAGTCATTGTTTTTGCACAATGGGTCAAATTCAGCTTGGGACCAAGTTTTAGTGCAGTAAGCAATGATAAGTGGATGCAGTGCTATTGAAAGAAATTAAGTTAACACAAAACAGACTAAAAGTTAATACTCACAACGTTTGTCCTCATCTCATTGTGCAGTTTATTCAGCAATTATTACATCCCATGCCCCTCAACATGGCCCCCATTTCTTCACAATGAGATGAGGACAAACGTTGTGAGTATTAACTTTTAGTCTGTTTTGTGTTAACTTAATTTCTTTCAATAGCACTGCATCCACTTATCATTGCTTACTGCACTAAAACTTGGTCCCAAGCTGAATTTGACCCATTGTGCAAAAACAATGACTGTTCAGCCAAGCATTTGCCGCCTGTGAACAAATGACCTATCGTTGGAAAGAGGAGATATGTGGCTTTAAGATGATACTAGGCACTTTTATGTACCTTACACAATTTTGACCAAATTCGACATGATTATTTTGTTGCGTTTTTTTTGATACGCCCTGTATAACGCAAGAGGGCGCTATTAAAAATGGAGGCCGTGTTGAAAATTGGGCACGCGGTAGACCAGTGGCTGAAAATCGCTATACCGAACGATCGCTATACCGAACGATCGCTATACCGAACGATCGCTATACCGAACGATCGCTATACCGAACGATCGCTATACCGAACGATCGCTATACCGAACGATCGCTATACCGAACGATCGCTATACCGAACAAAATCTGTGGATACCGCGATGTTCGTTATAGCGGCGTTCCACTGTACATCATTTGCTTTTGCTGTAATTTTCAGAAATACATGTAAATGGATTTGGGGGTAAGTATTCTATAGCGTGCTAGAAAATACTGTAACACCGACCTGTTTAAAGTTTTGTGTACATAGACACTATGAACATCTAATCCCTTAAATTCCCATTAAAAGTCCACTTTTCCGTGAAATAAATCCCTAAGGGATGTTTCACGGATATTTACCTGGGGCTTATTGCACTAATCCTGTAAGGGTTTTTTCACGGTTTTTTAATGACCCTGGCCACTGAGGATTATCATCCGTCATACATAACGGTAAACAACATCTACCACCCTGAAGATTTCACAGTGTTTCAATTAAGATAACGGTATTAGGTAACTGCCTTGACCTTTACGACCCCTAGTACAATGTAAACACTTTTGCTGGTGGAACAAGTAAACAAGCAGGGAGCTTTCTGTAAGTCTTGAATAGATTGTATTTGTGTGTTCAAATCCAATGTGTGAGACTTTCATTTTTTAGACTTACAATAAGTTCAGGTCAAATCAGAATTTGGTGATAGACTCCGAAACGTAGCGCCGGCGGAATTTGATTTTTTCGTAACTATTTGTTGCAAAACTTAAGTTTTTTTTATATCATCTTCAAACAATATATTATGGCCCGCCATCAATATTGGGAAACAGCGTAGTCTAAGCTTAGTCTGCGAATATCTGGATCAAAGCCTTTTCATGGTTCCCGCCACCAGCCAGAGCTGAGGTGGCTAATTTGCATGTGAATGAAACTGCTTAACAATAGGCCCCTTTCTTATTACAATGAAGTGCGGTCTGCAGAGTCAGCAGAGTACGCTGATTGTATACTTTATTTAGAACGTTTTAATATATTTTTCATCTTATCCCAGATTTACTGACAGCTTGTCCATTATTCTAAACTTATACTTAAAACCAAAAAAATAGTTTTCTCCCCTATTTATTTTTCTGCGAGTTGCTGAATCACATATTTATTTTTGTAATTGAATTAGCATTTTAAAAGAATGATCCCGAACCGAAAACAAAATGTTGGCTAAAACTTCTAGAGTTTTTAACCACAAGATTTCGTCAGATAAGAAAAAACAAATAGAAGGCCACTAGTACGTTATATAATAATCGGTATGTTCGATGTGACCAGAGAATTTCCCTTGTTCCCCTTTTAAAGATGGACAATTTTTAATATTTTTAATGAAACCTTCAGGATGACTTTCAAATACTGGTAGTCGAGCTCCACCTGGCTGGATTTGTGCAATACTTCGATCTCTCCATCACCTCGCTGGTGATAATGCCCGCTGGATAAATGTACTTCCCAGGCCAGATGCCGCGTGTGGTTGGCATGGAATATTTTTTGTTTTATTTTCGCAGGCTTTGCAGTCCAGGGGCGGCCTACACAAAGAACCTCTGGAGCTAAACCCATTGTATACATTTTGTTACATAGTATTACAATGTATAAATAATCTATACCTGGCAAAAGTTGAGCTGTCAATCACTTTAAAAGATTTCAGGGCTCTTGGGGTGGAGGATATTTTATTTCAGCCCGCCATTATACTAGCGACGGGTACCAGCGAATTGTGTAGATACGTACCAAGAGTCATCATTCCGTGAGATGAGAATCAGCTGATTTATTTAGAGCTACAGGCAGGAGGCACGAACCACGTGCGAGCAGCTAGCCCCACAGAAGCATTTCTCAATGAACGGTTGAAATGGATACGCCCACTAATTTGCATAGATTTAAATATAGCTTAGTGTACAAAAAAACACATTTTGAGAAGTTTTAAGGGTCAAATTATGACAATTACACCGGGGGTAACCAAAAGGGTAACAACAATAGTTTAAGTTTTGAAAACAACTTCTTTGCAATACAATCGGAATAATTTGGTCAAATTTAGGTGAAAATTATCATTTTCAAGCTGCTACCATGGATAGGAAATACACCATTTTTGTAGACTATAAATAGATCGCCTGTCTCATGTTATGTGGTGATTTCACTGCAAAGTTAAGGGCAGAGTGCCGGCGCTGCCCGCCATGTTTGGGGTTCATGGCTTAAAGGGACACATTGTCTTCAAATGTCATGAAATTTTGCTGTTTGGAAATGTTCCTTATCTTTTATAAGAGTTGTTCATGCAAAAAACACGTATAATGTGTTGTAATTAGTGAGTAGTGATTACAAAACCAAAAATTTGCCTCTGAAACCTGACATCTGACCCGCGAAACATAGACTTATTTCCAGTAGTAAATACCACTGTCTAAATAATGCGCAAAATACTGTAAGAGTCTTTAGGCTGGCGCCGCAGCCAGTGGCCTTGTAAACCTATCAGATGATCGCCAGGTACCATTCTCTACCTCGCGACACATATCGCCAGTGCATGCTGCGCGCCGTGCCACATACAGTACATCAAAATTGATCAACAGAACGTACTTCAACCATGAGCTGCGACTAGAAATACGACTGGTGAACACGGTCCGCCATTTTGTGGAGTCAAAAATTTGGTTCTACAAAATGGCGGACCGTTATTTGTCACGAAATTAAACAAAAACCACGCAATTTGAAGGGATAGTTATGTGAATCTTTATATTCTACTTTTAAAAAAGCTTCCCAACCATATCCATTTAAGTTTTATAAGCCCAAATCGCAAAATCCCAAGCAATGTGTCCCTTTAATACGTCCCCCGCAAGCATCCCGCTGTGTAATACCTATACCAAAATACTGTGTTATTAATGTTATTAATAATATTAATAATGATGTCAAAACCAGTCAGAATTGGGCAGGAACGGAGGACCTTCTACAGCTTTTTTTCTTTTACAGATTCACCCATACGTAATAAGCAATTAAATTATTATTAATAAATACTTTTACAATATATAGGCCTATGACAACACAATGACAACGCAAAAAAGTATGCCTCAACGCTTTACGTTAGCGTTTCGTTGTTCATTTTTTCCCCTCGAAAAACCCTCCAGATTGTGTTTACTCGCCATCCCGACAAGCATGCAAGGTTTGCAAGTTCTGAATGCAGTATTAGCCTTCCGTGTTCATGTTTATTCATAAGACGTATTTTCTTGGCAACAATTAATAGCGCTCGGTCGGTTGGGCAAGCTCAAACCTGGAGTCAAACATTGTAAACATTCTAAACACTCTGGAGGGCCAGGCAGCAGACTTGCCAATCTGAACCACAAGATTATAATACGGGAGTTTTCACGGATTCCACAACACCGTGAAAAACCTAACGGTACACAATCTGGCACTGGCATGGCTAGTGGCTGAAGTCACCGGATTTTCACGGACGGCTAAACAAAGGACTTTTCTAAGGGTGTTTTCACGGACTCCTAATCTCCCTAATATGTTGAAAAAACCGTGACAATTTTGGCTCACGGTAAATTAAGGGAAAAGTGGCTCTTTAACGAATTTTTAAGGGATGAAGATGTTCATAGTGAGATACTGGGACAAAAAGAGAAATTATGTTCTAGTAGTCTGTTTCCCTGACCATACTTTGGACAAAACGGAGCAATTTTAATGTCAGCAAATTATCAGGTTGGGGAACTAGACTATTTCCAACGATTGTCGGCCGATATAAATTTCCACTTTTCTTGAAAACATCAGCACACCAGGTGCCATGATTACACAGGATGCTTGAGACTGCTATTTACTTCGTCTAGTACGGTATTTCGTAATAATTCAGTGGTTTTGTTTTTTGATGTTTGCAGATGTTGTATACTGCCTTTAAATTATCAGTCAAGCAAATATCTGTAAATGGTCAACTGTAATTATGTCCTTTTTTCAAGAGAGCTTTTTAATTATTTTTTAAAATTGTATTTCTTATTTACAAGGGGAAATTGTCAAAGCTGGCATTTAGCCCATCGTGCGAAATTGACTTCCCGTTTTTCATTCTGAGGGGTGGTATATTGTATATCTCCTCCTTCGATTTCTTCACTTCTTGAAAATCAATGGAAGCATCATATCACACATGTAGTTTCATTACAAATAATAAGCAACTGATTTTTCACTAGACCGCCGGGCAACCATGGAGGAAGGAAATTTCCTTCCTCCATGGGGCAACTGAAGCAGAAAGCTTGACTTGCCCGCAGTGGTTCTGACTTGTGTTTGTACACCAGGCTAGTTGACTAAATCGAGCCCTGCCTGCATGCATTGTGCACATTTTCAATTTCACGCATAGCTGAAATTGATGCACATCATAAAGTGTATAAATGTATACCCCTGACAGGGGCGGGCAGATGGTGTAATAACTCAAACAAGTATTGACAGATATGACTGTCGCTCTTCACGATGCACTGAAAATACGTGCTGTGCATGGCCTGATTATAAATTCAAATTATTTGGTGGTCTGTGTGCCCGCAGGGAAAGAAATGTGATTTTCAACCTGCTCCACAGGTTCTGAAATTGAATTTGCTAGAGCCACGCCGACATTTCATAATAATTAATTGCATTGCCCTCGATCGTGTTTAACGAAGCACATTGTGTTGTGTGCATTAGAATGCATAAATAGGAAAAAAGCCTGGCTAAGTTTTAGCCAGAGGGGTGTCTGGGTGTTTTGAAGAGCCCGCGTTGGAAATATTATGCATTTCTTAAAAGAAACGTGCAATATATTTCCATTTAGCTTTTTGAACTAAGCATGTCTTTCAACAATATAAGCGTGCATGGTTTTAACTAGGGGTGTGCATCGGAACCGATTACCCGACCGTTCATATAAGGAACCGGTTCCAGATTATGGAATCGAGTACCCATACAACTTTACATTATGAAAAAAGGAAAGGTTTTGAATGTTATTTGTTGGAAATTTTCAAAAATAAAACCCGACTACATGGCCATGGGAAACTAGCACAGATTTCACGTTTATGACGCTCAAGAAAATTTACAACAAAGGGATTTACTGGTTGTGGTTTTTGTATTCAAGGGATGGATAAGAGCCTCGTTGAGACAATAGCAAGCCTCATCCACCATAAATACAACTGTATAAAGCTTCAGGATAGCCGTCTTTTGTGATATGCCGGCGCATGCACGAGCCGGCACACGCAAAGGTGGAGAAGTGATCATGTTTACCAAACAGGCATGAGATTTTTCAGACTTTTTGTCTGCCATACGACTTTGAATCTCAGAGAAAGACATTTTTACAACTTCCGGGATTGGAAGTTTTGGGTTGGGTTTCTTTAACGGGTACCCGGGTACCCGTATTTTTTTCAATCTGGCACCCGGTTCTTTTACTACCCGTAAATGCACACCCCTAGTTTTAACCTTCTCAATACGGATGACGGCCATACCCGCCGTTGGTAAAAGGACCACCTGACTGGTTGTCTTCTATACGTGCATTCCTGCACGTACTCGACCCATTCATGTTTCAACTATTATATTGTTCTTGTATGTGAGTGTAATGAATAGATGGAGCTTTTTTAAACGAAGCTTTCATTCACGTGAAAGAGGGGCCTCCAAGTGCGATGAATAGGCACCACTCTATTCAGTGTGGTGCCTATTGTTTGCATTTACGCTTGGCTGCACAGCCCTGTTCTTGGCATACCAGCACCCCATCAATTACAGCCGAACACGGTGGTTAATGCTTGTTTTCATTTGCAGTAAAAAGATGTAGTGGTTTAAAAAAAATTTTTTTTATAATACCGTACTAATTTACTCCAGTAAGAGGACAATAGGCCTACATTTGTTTGTACCTGGTAGAAAGAAATCCTCATTAAAAGAGTATAATTTAACAGTGCAAAAACATTTTTTCAAATAACCTGTTGAGAGCATTTTACCAAAAAATTTTGGTTATGAATGGATTCCAGACTAGTGTAATACAATGGATTACTAAAGCATGGAACCTCTCCGGGACATTGTAAGACACTGAATGATTTTGTACACAATGCTGTGGAGACACTTCTGTGCCCCTGATGATAACAGGCTGTGGCACAATTTGGTTCTTATCCTAAGCAAATTTTAATATTCAGAATATTTAAATTTGCTTAGGATAAAAACAAAATTTTGCAATTTTAACTCCCAAGATTGCTAGAGAGGACCTTGAAATGTATACATGTAGTTTAAACATGGAAATAATGTCCTACATGTATGCTTTCGTGTCGTAAACATTATTTTGCAGTCACTTGACCCCCTTGCCTCTGGCTGTTATTGATGGGTGCTGGTACATGTATGTCAAGAATGGGCTATGCAGCCAAGCGTAAACACAAACAATAGGGACCACACTGAATAGAATGAAAGCTTTGTGTGAATGAAAGCTTTGTTTGAAAAAGCTCCATCTATTCATTACACTCTTATTCAAGAACAATATAGTTAAAACAATAATGGATTGAGTACATGCAGGAATGCGCCTATAGACGTCAACTGCCCAGGTGGTTTTTTTTCTTCAAACCATGGCTATGGCCGTCATCCGTATTAGGTCTCTTCTAAAAGTATTAAAGATGAACCATTTTTTTTGTTCAATTCATTTGCAAATTTGGCACTTTCTTTTCGCATATTACCACATGCTGTTGATAATTGAGCCAGGTCAAAGCAGCGAGTTAAAATTTTAAATGAGGTCGAGTCGTGTTTAGTCAATCACGAGTAACAAACCAAGATATGGCACTAGTTACAATGTACATGTACATGTAGATTAAATAAATGGTACATGTACATGTATGTAGCTAGCTGGGCAAAAAAATGCAAGTCAAGCATGCAGACAAAATTAGAGCTACACTACATTGACATAATACTGTAAACTGCAAGATTACTTTCAGGCAATATTGGGAAAGTCAGCCATTCATTAAAAAGGACAAGCAATTCAGGATGGTTGTCATCCACGAACAAAAAGAAATTGAGAAAGAAAAAAATATGAACATTTTCAAGATAGCCATTAGCAATGCTTCACCGATTGCATAGAATATTTATGGCTGATTCCATATCACTTTGTCATGCATCCATATCGCCGAGTCCATAAAAATGGATGAACCTGTAATTTTTCAATAGAGGGCTCCCTACCAGTAACTGTTTGAGACGCTGCAGTTAATATCATAGCTTTTGTCAAGAGAGGGCAGTATGCCGATTATCCATGGAGTTATTTTTGTCCTGTGGTAAAGCTGAATAAGTACATATGTGCACTATGTGTGCAGTGTGTTTTGTCAATGTCAGAACCATTTCATCCATGTCAAGAGCGCTTCATAATTATTACCCTTGATTGTCCGGCCACACGTTTCCCCTTCTGTGAAAAACAGCTTTAGAGGCATTTTGGGTTTCAGGGTTATCTGTCGCAAAATGAAGGGGGACACCTAACCCCTTGCGTACGGATGACGCCATATGGCGCAAAAAACTGCCACCAGGCCGGATGATGCCATTGGCCGCCGTTTGTGCAGTTTCAATTCATTGTTGGATTATTGTGTATGTCATGCTTGACTGCACAAACACATTGTAGCGGTTCGATTAGCTGCCAAAACCGCCGCAACACCCCGATGTCTACCGCAAAAAATACCGTGCTCAAGGGGTTAAGGGGATCACGCTTAAATTCGGATTGAAAGAGCGTTCACAGTGCAAGTAAAATTAGCTTTGTTTTCTCTCTGTTTTTCTAAAGTCTGTGAAAACAAAGGAATGTCCACACAATTAATGTATGTAAGGTTAATATGTGTGGTGTTCTGTTCTATTCATTTTTGTGTAAAAAAAGGAGACCGAGTAATGAGTAACTGAGTAATGTACTGAGTAATGAAGAAAGTCCAGAAGACATTACATTATACATGATGTACACAAGTATACATTGTACCACTAACATTACCAAGATTAGACACATCAAAAGCCCCTGCTGGATTAACTGTTAACGGTTAAAACACCAATTTCAGTAATCAGCTTCTGTAGTAGTGTTTAGCTGGGCAGGCTTATAAGGGATTAACTCGGAAACCACATACAAAGTACAGGTCACATGTAGTGTGTAGTTGTGGTAAATTTATGCCTCCTTAGTACAATTAGTACCGAATTGATGACCTCATCAGTGCAATGTTTGGAGCCAGAATACTTTTGTTATTTTGTGTCAATGTGTTTGCATGGCTGGCTGTTTAACAAAGGAACAGTCGAAATCTACATTTGTTTGGAGCCAGTTGTCATGCCAACTGATTTCAGACTTCCGTGCTCTGTGGTACATGTAATTGGCAATGGTTTGGATTAGTAAATTTAATTAAGCATTACATTTATATATTGAATTTATTTAAAATAATTGAAATTGTCCAATTTGCTATAAATTTTGATGTCAACTGTGCCCCGCATATGTACACAATGTACACTTTAACCCCTTGGGCACGGTTTTTTTACGGGAGACGTCGGGGTGTTGCAGCGGTTCTGGCAGCCAAATCGAACCGCTACAATGTGTTTGTGCAGTCAAGCGTGACATAAACAATAATCCAACAATAGATTGAAACTGCACAAACGGCGGCCAATGGCGTCATCCGGCCTGGTGGCACTTTTTTTTTTTTGACGCCATATGCCGTCATCCGTACGCAAGGGGTTAAAGAATGAAACATTAAACAATGCCACATTTCTATTACTGCAGTGGTTCCCAGCTCAGAATGTCACTTTATTGGCAGAATAAAATCGGCTATTATGTGCACCTCCTAAGTTATGCAAAGGATATAGCATTTTCTTGATTTAGGGTCGAGTTTTTGATGTAATGCATCATTAATACATGTACTGGTAATTAAATTCACATACATATTGTGTACATGTATGCCAAGCAGTCAAAATGCCTATTTATAGTCTGCGCACTGCAAACAGATCGTTTTCATTCTCCTGATTGCCTGTGCAGGTGGACAGTGGGAACGTACAGCTGTAGACAGTCATGCCAAAGGTTGGAACATTATTGTTTAGTACGGAATCCAGTTGGTGAAAATCTAGGGTGAATCGGCTGAATTTCTCGAAATGCAAACTGCACTGTACAGTGATACATCTGACGACAGGTAATTTGCTTTGCGTTTGGAAAGGCGTGACCTTCCCAGTATGATTTAGTATTCAAAGAAAATGTTGTTTTTTTCACAGATAGTGTTGTGAATACACTCGGACGTACATGTAGTGTGTGCGTACACGAAGGCAGTGTCGTCTTCGGTTACCTGCCTACTGGTACCTGTCTAATTGACGGGCAAAAGTAATCTTATAGCCTGTTTTCACTTGAACGATTTTCTACCCGAATGCCGTGCGACTACCAAATTGTCGCACGGCAGTCTGTTGATGATTCGCACAGGTTGTAGGGGTGTCGTGTGTAATTCGGACGGGTCGCATGCCTGTTTTTTTTAATGTTGAAAATGTCCATACGGCTGTCGCACGGTTCGTATAGTTCGCATTGGTAGCATTGGGGTTGCACGGCAGTCGCACGGCAGTCTGATAGGTCGCATGGGAGTCTAAAGAGAGTCGCACGGCTCGGCCGTGCCGTTCGTGCTGCCTGCCTGCTTGCCATCACTCTTCTTCGGTGGCATCATTGTGTTGTGTTGAATATTTGTTGACTGTCGAACATCAAGTGCGGTTATGAAGATCGACGCCAAAAGGCCCTGCTTTTATGCGATTTGGCGGATCGAACGGCGCTTGTACGGCGGTCGCACGGTGGTTGTACCGCATGCGCACAGGTCGCACGCGAGTTAAACAAAAATCGCACGGCGCTTGCGGGGGACTCAAACAGGTTGTACGGCAGTCGCACGGAACTTAAACCGTTATCGGATGTTTCGGGAGGAAAAGTCGCACGAGAGTTGAACGGCAGTCGCACGGCAGTTGTACAAGTGAGACTGCGCGTGAAAAAAACGGGGGAAATCGGACGGCTGTACGATTTTTTAGTCACACCGCAGTTGTACAAAAAATCGTTCAAGTGAGAACAGGCTATATGATCCATCTTTGGACATAAATCTTTAACATTGGTAAATAAATGCCTAGAGGCCTATTCCCAAAACAGGTTGTAAATTAGTAATGCAGGCCCACATTTGCAACAAGGAGATGTGGTTTGCAAAATTTGGGTGGCTGTGGACGCGAGGTTTTCAATCTTTGCTTGGAGTGGACAGGCAGAGACATCCTGAATTAAAGAAACCTTGCAAGTGATGCAGGCCTACAAGTACATGTATGTACTTGAAAATAAACTATACAATGTCATGTACATGTATATGTACAATGTACCTGTACATAACAGGCATATAGGCTCATAGGTTGCAACGTAAAATGATGAGCTTGCAACTACATGTACTGATACACACTTGACTTTTGACATTATTTGTGGTAGGCCTAAATAAAGGGGACAGTGGTCATTGGACAGATTACTGCTATAACCAGGCTTTACTGACACAGAGAAGACACACTGATTTTTGCCGTCTTACCAATAATAAAAAATGGCTACATTAATCCTAATGCCCAAGGTATTTTCGCTAGTACAATGTACATGGACATCTTCTTGAACAGATGTGCCAAAAACTGCAGTAAACCCATTGAGCACATTCTTGGTATCTACAGAATCGTAGAACATCAAGCCCCGTGCAGTGGCTTTTGGCTCTCTGATCCCGAATCCATCAGAATCAGTCATTGATTTTGTTGGATTTTGGAGGCTTGGTTATTGAGTGTGCATGGCCACAGTATTAGGATTTGATAAGCATACCATCGTCACATGGCTAGATTGCTTTGATTGGAGCAGGGTGGATTTTTGTTTTCCCCAATGGAAAATGTTAGTGGGAAATTTTGCGTTTGTGAAGAACGTTCTATTCAAATCCGTATGTGCCCCCAACATTTCAAGAACTTTCTACATGTTGGAATCATGAGTCATTTCTCTCAAACTCTCTGCAGAAACATTTAAAGAAACTGCTTCGCCGAATCTGTTGATCAATGTTTCCACAAGATTTCAGACTCCCACGTGGCCGTGCATTCACGATGTTCCCTGTCTTTTATACTGATAAGAGCTGCAATTGAAGTTGACTCAGAGTGTCCATAGTACAGCCAACGTCATCCCTCAACCGCTTTAGTTACCTCCACTGGAGCACAGTCAAACGATTGGGCCCAAGGAGTAATTGGCAGTAACATTCGAAATCCTGGGAAGAGGAGAATGTCATTTGTGGTTAAAAAAAAAAAGCACTGTCTTCATCAGGCAATGTGGAGTTGTTTTTTCCCTTGGAAATTATGATGCATGTTTGAAATCTGGTGGTGATGCCATTCGTCATTTGCTGGACAGATTCTGAAACTTGAATTAACCCTAACCCTGCCACCAGACACACGCATTGCATCTGTGCTGACTCTCCACTTTGCTGCACTCTCCACACAAGTCATTTAACAAACTGTGCAATCTGCGTCTGACAGTAGTAGGGTTCTAGCAAAAATGCCCTGGAGGGTTAGGGTTAAATATAGACATCTTCCAGAATAAGTGAGTCACAAAAATGTTAGTGTCCGGGTGTCTTTTTGCACAAAGGATTTTCAATTTGAACACAGAATTGTCTTTCTGCCAAGTATTGTGTGTCAACAACAGCATTATGTATTCACTTATATTTGGACGTCCCATTTTCAAAATCCTGGTTTAAACTGTGTGAATCATAACTCTTGAAACCTGCCACATGAATCATGTCCATGCTCTGAAAATGTTAATTCAATGCATTTGTTCCCTGCTAACAACGTTATGAAAGAAAACTGAATTTGCGTACAACAGAAAATATCTGTGTAGCGTACCTGTTGCAATGTCCAAAACATCGAGTTAAAACTTGCATTCTTGTCTTTTTGTTCAATAAATAGGCCAATGTGGGCCTACAAATACACAAATGAAGAAGTTGCCTGTCCGTTTCTAAAGGCACTTGGGTAAATATCCAACTGCTACATGTACAGGTGTCTACTGGAGACAGGAAATTAGATGAGTACTGTGTGTGCAAGTATGTATTTGAACCGAACCTAACTGTACACACAGCTGCAGACCTACACTGTAAAAGCAAATGAAATCATCAATTTCAGGGCACTTCGATCAAGATTGCATGATGACGCTCAGTTGAACCTCTCCCCGCAAGACATCTTGATTTCAGTGGCGATTTAATGAAGCGCTATGTGACCCGATCCTACAAAATGAGTCTTAAGGTCATTTGTTTACTTGTTTGTTTTTGCTTGCATTGGAAAGTGCATACTTGGCTCTTCATTATGATATATCACTCGGTTTGACATCCTGATGAATATGGACATTATGTCAGTGAAAACCCTGACAGTTCCTATTGATTTCCACCGTATCAGTCATGTTCAAGGGCCTGTTTACTCAAAAGTAGCTCTGGCGACTTGGGACTCATTTTGTTGGGTTGGGTCACATGGGCATTTTCTGGATTTGTACCGCTGTCGGGGAAAACATTCCTCCCGACCTTCATACATCTACATCTACATCTGGATTCTCTAGCAAAACGGTTGATCCGCATCCCACTAGAGTTGGCGTGTCGCGGAGCTAGATCTAAATTTGGAAAACCCCTTGGAGAATATGGTCAGCAACGGCGGTCTTAAATTGATCTAGTTTAGTGATATTAATGATCGATTCAGGTAGAGCATTCCAGTAAGGTATGGTTGATGGGAAAAAGCTAGTGCTATACACCTTGGTTTTCGCATGAAGACGATGGTATGAGTACTGATGTGATCTGCGATGCGTTCTTGTCTGTAAAGTCAGGTCATGATTGATGTCAACTAGTCCATGGGTGATTTTATACAACATTATTAGTTTGGATATTATTCTTCTGAGCTCTAATGGTGGCCAACCCAGCTCCTGTAACATGGCGGTGACGCTTGCTTTCCTGGCATAGTTATTGCAGCACATTCTTGCAGCGAATCTCTGGATACCCTCTAGCTGTTTTATTTCCTCTTCTGTAAACGGAGCCCATCCACAAACACCATATTCAAGCTTAGGTCGAACCAAAGACTGGTACAGGCGAGACTTTACTTCTTTGCAACATGATTTGAAGTTCCGCTGAATGATACCAGTTGTCTGCTTGGCACTAGTTGTGATTTTGTTTATGTGCGATGACCATCTGCAATCACTGCTGAAGGATGAGTCCCAAGTATGGATAGTTGGATGTTGTTTGAAGTGGCTTCCCATTGATATTATACTTATGAAGAGCTGGGTTTTTCTTGGTTGTCATGTGCATAGTGAAACATTTTTCAATGTTGAATTTCATTTCCCACTCACTTTCCCATCTACAGAGAGCATCAAGGTCCCTTTGAAGCGAGGCAGCATCGGATGGTGAGTTTATTTCACGATACAGTAAGCCGTCGTCTGCATAGAGTCTGGTTTTTGAAGACACGTAAGATGGAATATCGTTCACATATAGGAGGAACAAAAGTGGTCCTAGGACCGTGCCTTGGGGTACCCCAGATATAACATCAACAGATGTAGATCTTTCCCCTTCCAGTACTACTCTCTGTGTGCGTGATGTAAGGAAGCTTGAAATCCAATTGTAAATGTTGCCAGTAATCCCGTTGTGCTTTAGTTTAAGAAGAAGTCTTTGATGAGGGACACGATCAAAAGCTTTTGAGAAGTCCAATAATACAGCATCGATCTGTTTGCCTTTTTCCACTAATTTGGCAATGTCATCCACAGTAGTAAGTAATTGGGTATCACAGCCTCTTTTTTTCCTAAAACCGTGTTGGCAATCAGTTAATATTTGATGACGTTCAAGGTGAAACATGATATGGCGATGAACGACGTGTTCCAAAACTTTGCACAGAACAGACGTTAGTGAGATAGGGCGATAATTTGTTGGGTCGCTCTTGCTGCCCTTCTTAAACACCGGAGTAACATTGGCTGTGATCCAATCATCTGGGAGTTGGCCAGAATTGATAGATTGGTTGAAGAGGGCTGTCAATAATGGCGCCAGCTCATAACTACATTCATTGAGAATTCTATTGGGTATATTATCTGGGCCTACCGCCTTTGATGGATTTAATTTATGTAGAAGCTTCTGGATACCTTCAGATGTTATTTCAAGTGGCTCAATATCAGGGAAGGTCTGCTGAAAATTTGGAAGAGTTGTAATGTCCTCCTGCGTGTACGCTTACAATCAATTTCCTTTCAAGGCCTTTCAGTAATGCCTGTCGGAAGCTTCCGCAAACTGTTCCAATATAGAACATTATTTCACTAATATTGGTTGGCATATTTTACAGTTCTGCGAAGCATAAGAAATTAATTTTTTCTGAACGTATTAAAGCTCCCATATAAGAGAAACAAGCCGTTTCCCTGCAGTGATTAAAAAAGAAGAAAGTGCATCAGGTTAACTGCTGTGCTGCAGTTGATTTACATAATTATGCAAAAATATTCAGTTAAGAATTTTGTCGGTGAGCGTCTGAGCCACAGTCGATTTTTAGTCGGCATACATGGACCATGCACACTATCAATCATAGTAAATGTTCTGAAACTGTCATGCATGGTTGGGCTTTACTTCAATAATTCAGCAACAGCTAGCAACGGACATTTTTGTGGGCGGGGCACACCCCATGAATTTTGTTCTTGGTCTTCATTAACCCGAACCCACTGACAGCGGAACAGGGGGGCCATTTTCTCTCTAGAGTACAGAACAAAAATTGGGACTGTTTAACCCTAACCCCCAGGAGGTATTCTCTGAGCACCCTGCCAAATGCAACAGAATGCAACACAGCTGAAATAAGAACTCTGCCAAATGCAATGTTGCACTGTGCAGTGAACTCATCTGCACCAGCCTTGTTGCTGGAGGCTTATGTACATGTATAATACTAAATACAAAAGAATGCATCAGACCAGGAGATATGCCTTGACTGCTAAATGCAACAACTTTTTACCATTGGTACATTATGTTGCATTTAGCAGGGTTAGGGTTAATTGGGTTATTTACTAAAACCACAAAAATGTATTTATCATCGTTTCCGAACCTTGTGGTCCATTCCCTATCACTTCTTTACTGTAATACGGTGCACCGTGAAATTAAACCGGTGAGCCTCTTGTAAATTTCATAGCTTTTTAAGGAATCCTTCAGGCCTAGGTACATTCCATTTTGTCCCTTTCCTTTTTTCCTTGTAAATTTGCCCAACTATTACTTTCCATTTTGTCAGGTGTTTTTTTTTTTTTGCCTTTGTTATTTTTCTTTTTATTTCAATTTCAATATTTTAGTGTAATTTTAATGAAATTTTGTTTTATTGTAACTTTGTCAGTTTTAATGGACTTTTTGATGTCGCCTGAAATGGTACGCAATAAATAAATGTAATTTATTCACGTACAAGTTAGATACAGGCTGTAACAGATTGAACACAGACTAAAAGCAGCCAGAATCTGACTGCCGAGTACATTTTTTTTTTTTACTGTAAAAGATTTACCTTTAAACCTGTCGCCTTGGAGGCCCATTTGCAAGAGCTGAGAAGGTGTAAAGTCCATTCCCAAGTGCCTGGTCCATAATGGATTGAACCCAATGACAGCTTTATATATGTACACGTGCATCTTGGCTGAACTTCATTCTTGCCATTTGGAGATTTATTTGCTTGAGGTATCAATTTGTCTCACTCTGTTGCCCTGTCACTTTCAGCACTGGCTGTACTTTTCTAGTTTTTGTTATAGTTTTTTTAATTTTTTTGTTCTTTGTTTTTTTGGGGAAAAAAAAGCCTTTTAAGTTTTTGCGGATTTGAAGGAGGAAACCCAACATAGTACTTTATGGTCATTATCCATTCCAAACACCAGAATGACTTTGCTTTGCGAAACATGATTTCTTTCCCTTGCTACCATTCAATTTTTTTCCCTCTGAAGAGTCATTATACATGCAGTATACCACTGAGATGCAATTTTCCCAAAGCAAAAAATATCTTTTCCTACATGTATCTGAGCTATCGACAGCATTCAGGCTAGCGCTAGGCCGGCTGGGCTAGCCTATGTGTTCTCATGCCTTATAAAAAAAAGCTAACAATTTACTAGCATTATCATTGGTTCTCCCTTGAACCCTTCTCACTTTAAACGAAGGTTGAGATACGAGTTGTGCGATAAGGTTCTTTTCAGAACCCATATCTCTCGTTAGTTGAGATAAACACATGGTGTTACCGCAAACCGAAACGATAGCATTATTATAATCAATACAAATGACAGGATGGTCATTGTGGTTGTACTTGACATGTACGAAGGCGGGTGTGATTTTTAGTTTGCCAGGTAGTAATCGCCGTGTGCATTCTTTTTCTCCACTGTTCTGATGAGTGCATGGGTATTGTACAATATATGTTGACATACTGCACATGAACAAAGTATTCATTATTTCATCTGATATTGTTATAAGTTGTTGCTACATGTACCGACGCCTTCACAAATGAGTAATTGGTTCTGTCATAGACCAACCCTACAAATGAGATTATAACGATGTACAGT
Organism: Hippasteria phrygiana; assembly: GCA_037893225.1. NCBI lineage: Eukaryota > Metazoa > Echinodermata > Asteroidea > Valvatida > Goniasteridae > Hippasteria > Hippasteria phrygiana. Next base: position 2,967,128 of record JAZGUH010000199.1, read on the forward strand.
GTATTGATTTTGTGTCATGTGCCGCGTCAGGCCACTGCTCGGCTGAGAGTTGAAGGCACACACAGTCTGAAGTAATCGCCGGAATACTAGATTGTAACAAGGCATCGCAACGCTAGGCAACCCATCTCTGTCTCATGAACGGCCGCTCGTCAGACACCTGGTGTGCAGCCACAGAACTAGGCACGTGTATTCAGAACCATTACAATACATTTTGTACGCAGCATTGCAGAAGTACCCTGGATGTTGTGGTGGGTGTGTGGTACCTGTGACCATCTGTAGTGCAGTGCTAATGGCATAACAATTGTGATTAATGTTGGTTATGGCCGGAAAGGGATATACTTTAAGAGTCAGAATGGCGGGATTGTTCATGTTCCTTGATGATGTACATGTACATGTATGCTGGTGTGTTTAGAGGGAAAAATTGATTGGAACTCTTTGGAAAGTACACTCTGAATGAATTGTTGCTGCAGACAAGTTTTGTGAGAATGGTTTTTGTCCAAATGTACTGTGCATCATGTGTTTACCTGTTGAGGCTGTTTCCGACATTGAGGTTTGGTCAGCTGGCTGGAGAGCAGGCAGCTTTCTTCATAATAGATATCATCTCTGCTGCATGATGCGATCTGTACGGCCATAGCCGATGACTAATGCAAAGAAGGATCGTACGGTTTGCCGAGGAGTCGCATCTGTGAGATGTTTCTGTGCAAATAATGCAGAGCAGAGGTGGAGACTCGGGGAAAAGACGACGGCTGCTGGCGGGATAGGATTGGGGAAATGTTGGGAAATGCTTCATTGAAGATACCGTGATGAATGCCTACCGTTGCACCTCCCGTGATATATTGTTTGAGTCAGAAAGTTAACATGCCTAGCCATTGATGGACTTGCAAGCTCATTTTTAATGGCAGGGGGGGCTAATTGCATACGTGCAGCTCTCTCCCTTGCCCTGCGCAATGCAGAAACTCTTTGACATCTCAACGTGAAATGTTTGCACGGAAAATGTTGATTGTGTGGCCAGCAAGACGAACAAGCAAAATAAACAGAAAACTGCAGAAATGCAGGTATTATCGATGACGTGAAGCTCTCAAAACGGCTCACTACTGAATCAAGTGGCCTAAACTTATCACTGATACAAACTGACATTGTATTTTACCATTAGAGGCCTGCAAGGTTTCGACTATAGAATGGCCGTTAATCCTCAGTACACAAAAATGTTGAAGGTTTCGCCGCTTCATAAGGAGCAGGACTACAGTCGTCAGAAATCTGAGCAAGAGTAAGTCTTGTGATAAAGCTGCTTACAGATAAATGAAACCGCCCATTTTAGTTAGATTAAGTTATTCACCCAATTAATATGGTTGAATCAATTTCTGTTTGACAGTTTAAATATATGCAGTTTGTAATCAATATTCTTTTATGGGGAGCAGTTTTATGGAGCTTACAAATTACGTGTACTCAAATTAATGCTTTGCATTTTTTTTCTGTAAAAGCCAAAGCAGTCTGCTGAGAATTATCACAATGTGTTTTGCCTGCAGTTTGAGCTGGTAACCTGTTTAAAGCCAAGATTTCTGTAGCTCAGCAAAATGTTGCACTCATCAGTCCTACTTGTATGCAATTTTCCCCAGGTCGCCTGTTACAAATTTGTGTGTGAGATAATACATAAATGTCCATACATTTTATTGTAAAATGCACAGGAACTACACTGCGCATGTGGGATAATATTTATCAACCCTCCTACTATTATAACTATCACAACCTATCGAAAAACCAAATCCTCTCCTCTCCCACAGCTTGTGTGTCTCAACCTGTCACTCGATAGGTTTTGATAGATAGGGTAGTTGGCTCAAATTTTGGCACAAGGGAGGGTTAAATTAATATTTTGGTAATGAGTTAAACTGCTGCAAAGTGCAAACTGACAGGATTGACCTGAAATATACAAATCAACCAAATTAGCTGGCCTGCCGTTTGAAACTTAAAGTAAGTTTTTTTTCTCGAGGGCAAAATGAGAAAAATTAATAATTTCATAGCCAGTTTGATTACCTTATTATATTGGATAAATTTGGTTTTATTTTCCATATTTATTCAGAAATCATAAGCACATAATTTGCATGAATATAAAACAGACCAACAGGCTGCATTTAATTCGTTAAAATTGTGAGTTGATTATGCCATTTGTAATTCCCCCCAATTGATGAACCTTCTACGTGTACATAGGTGTGTATTTATGTGCCACCATGGACTGCCATTACACCCCCCCCCCCCAATAAAGAGTGTACGACATTTTCATTTTAAATTCTGTTCAGCATGTTTTTTTTCTCAGTGGCACAAAATCTGACCCAAAGTTTGTAAATTACATACATGTACAGCTACAAAATTGTGTGTTTGTCCTCGATACCAATTCCCAAAAATTAACAGCATTTTCCTGTTAATTTTATAATTGTTTTTATTTATTAATTTGTTACTTTTAATTTTTTTTTTTTTGGGGGGGGGATATGTATGTAGACCAGTTTTGCATTCTCTACATAATTTCAAACTAAGTTTACACATGCGTGTGCTGTGTACTACACCAATATGTACGGCACTGAAGCAGTAAAGGGGTCAAATCAGGGGTCAAATCAGGGGTCAAATCAGGGGTCAAATCAGGGGTCAAATCAGGGGTCAAATCAGGGGTCAAAGCAGGGGTCAAAGGACAGATGTACAAAATAAAAGTTGAAAAATTCTGGCTATTCACAGATGTATATGAGCGACACCGGCACAATGCCATTTTCAGCTAATTTAAAATTTGTTCGCAAGGCAGGCAGAAAACACGCTCTGCCAATTATTCATGGCCGCTTCAATTACAGCTTCAAAGTTTCTGCTTGAGGGAATAGGGAGATAGTGCTCCTGCAATTGAATATACCGTGACACTATGGATTCTTGTATTACTACTCGAAAACATGAAGAAAAATTACACAATGCCACACTCTGGATTGGTTTACCTGGATCGGTTTACCTACATGTAATCTACATTTTTTCCAACTTTTCCTACCCACTCCCCTACATTTGTGGTGAAATTTTAATAAGAGTTTATTAATAAGAAATAAAAAGGTATTTATAATACATGTACATTTCCGTATGTGACAACACTGTTAAAAAACATGGATAATTTGTTTTCTGCTTTTTTACTTGGAATTTGTGTTAACACGTGTCGGACCCGTGTACAACACAGAGATTTTTCGTAGTGTGAAAAGGCCTTATAGCCGTCAATCAGCCAGGTTGACGATAGACGTCATGCGGGCTCAGTGGGTTAACCCCTTGTGTACGGATGACGGAATATGGCGCAAAAAACAGTGCCACCAGGCCGGATGACGCCATTGGCCGCTGTTTGTGCAGTTTCAATCCATTGTTGGATTATTGACTGCACAAACACATTGTAGCGGTGCGCTTGGCTGCCAGAGCCGCTGCGGCACCCCGACGTCTCACGTAAAATACCGTACTTAAGGGGTTAAGCAGATTTCATTCAAAGTGTAAAATGTGAAATTTATTTAAAAACAATGAAAGATTGTTATCACACAAAAATATAGCCCACCGGTCAAATTTGGTCTTGGAGCCTGCTGGGCCCAATGCCTAAATTACTGGACTCTGTCCAGCGGTCCTGTGCAAATTTTAAGCCCTGCTCCCTGAAGCATTAATTGACTTCACTCTAGATCTCTTTCCAAGAACGTCTTTCCATTCGCTCTCTTTCCAAGAACGTCTCGGTTGGCAAGTTTCTACGATGTTCTCTGATGTCATTATGCCAATTCCTGCTGGTTATGGTTCATTAAAATTCAAAGTGCGTTAATTTTAAAATCACCAACCCGTGCCCAGGCATTTCCAAACAAGGTAATTAAAGTTGAATTATAATGGACAGAACTGCCTGTTCATGGACACGTACATGTAGAGCGAATTTTCGAGAACTTGTGGCAGATGCTATGTATGGGGCATACAGATGAAGTACATATCACGAGCATAATAGGATTATAAAATTGCTACACAACTGTCTATGTAATCACGTATGTTATGGTTGTACCGCGGTCCTCGCCAACTTACAGCCGAAGTGAAAATTGTTGGCATTCTGCGAGGGCCATCCGTTGCCTCCTAAATGACAGTTTCACCGCTGCGATTTTAAACCCGCGGAAAAATGAGCAGAGAGCGGGCATCGTCGACGCTGTCTAGGTATGGTGAGCACTTTATTTTTGCAACGGTTTCAACAGATTGTTCGTTGCTTTCAGCCTACTGAGAAAAATTTGATCTGTGTTTATTTTCATGCAGAGAAGTGGAATCTGCGAGAAGGTTATTGAATGTCCTTTGAGAAGTGTTTCCAGTTTGATTCATGCTTTGGTCAATCAGCACTGCTGCATGTATTTCTGCTGCATGTTTTGCCCGCAACGTTACAAAATACATGTATGTAGTTGAGCTGTGAATACGATGGCTATACATTTGGTAGTATCTGTTGACTCTGATGTTGTGAGTATTATAGAGGATTGGAATCTATGTGGAGGAATTTGTTTCATATATATATATGTTTTTAGAAGTATTTTCAAATTTAAAGCACTGCTTATACATGGAATTTCTGCATACATGTACATGTATGTCAAAACTGAAAGAATGTTTGAGTTTAATCAACATGTCAATTACCAAATACAACATTCGAATGAGTGTTGACATTTATCAGTCTTTAATATATTAATTTTTTAATTATAGTTTTTGATTTGGAAGGGGGGAGGTTGGGGGATACATGTACATGTACATTGTTTTTTTACATAGCTGTTTATAATGTTAAAGAACATGTACAGATGGGGGCATTGGGGTATTCAAACCGTAGACGAAAAATGTTGCAGAACAATAGAGAACAGCATACGTTTGGGATTGTGTACAAAACATATGGAGGTCTTCTGAAAGTACAAACAAAAGAGGGACAATAGGACCTCCACGTTTGGAGGTCGATACACGTTTAACTGTACGTGAATGTGTACATATACATGTACATGTAGGTTGATGTGTAGAGACCTACAGTTAAATGTACGTATAGAAATATTTTTCCTGTGAAAATGTATTTGGGTCATTCTATGAATTAGGGGTCCAAAAGTGTGACATGTTTTTGTTACACCTGACCTGTGTAATTTCCCATCAACATGATCAAATATCATTAAAATTGACTTCACACTATTTTTACTTGTTTGGCAGGTACATGTACTTTGCTTTACATAATCAGTCTTGGAGATAGAAGGCATTAAAGAATGTGTCCTGAAGTGCAAAATCCTATACATGTCAGATGTAACAGGGACACAAATTGGACCCCTAATTTAAAGAATGACCCATTTTTCAGATGGTTTTTGAAGTTTTAAAGGGACTGATGATGTTCAAACCTGTTCCTCATGTACATTCATGCTAAGAGCTTCCACATACATTCATGTGCAGGGGCATTTTGTTGTTCACACAGTCCTAGTTTAGTACTCAGAATGTTTAAAGTATTATATAGAGTACCGAAGTGATGACGTCAATGCAATGTTTGGAACCAGAATACTTTTGTTATTTTGTGTCTCAATGTGTTTGCATGACTGGCTGTTAACAAAGGAACAGTCGGAATCTCCATTTGTTTGGAGCCAGTTGTCGTTCCAACTGACGTCAGACTTCGTTACTCTATTCACAAGTAATTCTACGTGACTGCAGTCCTGGCGGTATGCCAAGTCTAAAAAGGCCCCTTTATACCATTCATCAACATGTCCTACTTCTGAGCAATTAACCGCGTTTCTTGTCTCCATCTTGCCCACATCCTTTCACATCCCTAGATGGGGAGGACGTGTAATTGATGTTCATAGGGATCCTTGGGGCAGAGCTGAGACAAACAGGAATAGGCACGCTCACAGCAATCACACTGGAAGTGCCAAGGCCCAGTGGTTTTAGAGCATTGAATTCGTGGTCGGCGGGTAATTCTGCAAGTTGTGGGTTCGAGCCCAGTCCTGGGCTATAGCATTTCTACGCTTAACCCTAACCATCCCTAACCTGCCAAAATCAAACATCCCATTTGTGTTGAATTTTGTGTGATTGGGTACTGTAGAGCCTTGGCACCATCACTTTGTATGGGACTTGATGCCCTGATTTTGTCTAAGTACAAAGAATGTGCCATTGGTTTACTACACAGTGTTGGAGTTTGTGTGGTTAGGGAAGGATTCTAGTAAAAAGCCTTGGGCTGTTAGGGTTAATATGGGTAGAGGCATGGACTAGTTATTACCCATCCCGACACTATTCATACTGTTAAGAGATCCGATTATCTCGTCTTGTTTCAGTGTAAGGGGCTGATTCTTCCACACTTTCCTCTGTAGCTCACACCTCGAGAGAGGCCTTTGGCCTTGTAATACGGGTGATTTGCATATAAAATATAATAAAAATAGTGAAGACGTGCTTGCTGGTTGTGATATTCAATATGCGCATTTTGTAGGGAGCCCTGTAACGATATAAATAATGCGCTCATTAACCCTAACCATCTCATAAGTCCTCCGAAATCAGCCGGGCAGTTTTGGGGGATTCTGGAGGATTGAGGCTCTAATTCAGTCTTAGCTGATTTTGGAGGATCGAGGTTGAAACAGCTGTTTGAAGTAGGGTTTCGGAGGATTAGAAGGCTCCAGGCATTTTTCGAAATTGTGGTTGATTTTGGAGGATTGAAATGGGAATGCCGAAGTGCTGGTCTGCTTCACACACTACAGGATACTTGGTGGTAAATTTGACTTTATTCGAATGTAAGCAAGAAATATGGGAGGCTTTTTTTTTTTGGAGGTTTGAGGAAGAATTTTTGTATGGGAAAGCAATCAGAATGTAGAAGGATTAAGATGTGTCCGAGTCCAAAATATTAGGGTTAATGGAGCGGTTGAGTAGGTGATTGCCCGCCCAGGTTGACAATCAGCTGCTTTATGAATATTTATTTTGTGGTATTTATCAAGGTGACAGTATATTTGAAACTTTTCAAACTCACATGTATACTGAGGATTGATACATTTGGTAAAAGGTTTGAACAATTGCCCATTGTGGTAGAATCGTGATATACATGTAATATAAAATATTTGTCCAATCGCAAAGTGTGTAATTTGACATTAACCTATAAGAGGTATAATTAATAATAATCCATTTATTCATTAACCCTAACCCACCTCAATCCTCCAAAATCCTCTTTGCAGTTTTGGAGGATTTTTGAGGATTGAAGATGAATGGTATTTTTAAAAAAAAGAGGATTTTGGAGGATTGAGGATGAATGGTGTTTCAAGCAAGGAGGATTTTGGAGGATTGAGGATGAATGGTATTTTTTTTAAAGAGGATTTTGAAAGATTAAGGATGAATAAGGAAATAAATATGTGCTGGGCCGGTTTTAAACATACGTTTAAAACCGCCTTGGGGCCTGGGCGCTTGATAATGACCCAGCACATATTTATTCCCATTCATAAAATGCCTTTTTGTATAATTAAGCAAATTTCCAATGATTTTATTCAATTTGTTTTACCTTGGTTTGTAAAACACCCCTTCAGCTATTTAATGGTTCGTGCCACGCGCGAGTTGTGGTAAACATTTCCTTATATGGAAATTGACGCGCGCGCGACGCGCTCGCCAGGTGGTGCAGAACGCAGCAGTGCCGGTGTAGTGTGAAATTATGGACTCTAAATACGGACGTATCGGTAGTATTGCGCTTGCGTTATTAGGAGAGTGACTGGTCGCTCGAGTGTTCAACCAATAAAATGGACCAGATTTTGTAGGACTCTACATTTCGTGTGACACCGGAAAAAATGTTTAAAACTGCGCCGTGTTTAAACAACCGTTTAAACACACCCACGTGACAGGCTCTCGACAAAGGGATAGTGAAACTCGCTGAGGCATTTATGAATGGTGTTTCAAGCGGAGGATTTTGGAGGATGAACGGTGTTTAAAGCACATGAGGATTTTGGAGGATTGAGGATGAATGCATTTTTTGGGGCAGGGTAATTGGAGGATTGAGGATGGTTCCTAGCAAAAAGGGTCTAGGGGGTAAGGGTTAAGCACAAATTTTATTCAAATGTGCTGTGCAGTGGTAAAAACCGGATACATTAAAATACTAGAAGTTAAAAGTATTCATGTATTATTCAGGTTTTTAATGGTATTAACCCTAACCTACCTGAATCCATCAAAATCCATACCCCTGTTTTGGAGGATTTCGGCAGATTCAGGATACCTCCATATTGAAACCTGGGGGATTTTTATGGATTGAGGATTGTAAGCCTGGCGGTACTGCAGGATTTTGATGGATTCAGGATGGATTCAGGATACCTCCAGGATACCTCCATATTGAGCAGTCAACCAAAACCAACTTTTTTGCATAACAAAATAGGTGGATTTTGGCGGATTCAGGATACTTAAGTTACTCAAGGGTTTAGGGTTAAAGCTCCTGTTTCAAAGAATCACTATTTTGTTTTTTACCTGCTGTCTCTGTGTTCTCATCTCAGGGTGCGAGTTGAATTCTTTGTCAACGAACAGTCCTTCAAGGAGCGCCTGCAGCTGTACTTCATCAAGAACAAGAGATCCAGTAAGTTATTGTGTATTTGGAGTTTTTCAGTTACATGTATCTGTCGTCTGAAACAACCTCACCCCTCCTTCACCCTTGCAGAAATTGGAACACTGCTTGAAAAACCAACTGCAGATGATAATCACATTTGTGACCTGGCAGCACAAAGTCGCACTTACGGTTTTCTGAGTTACAAGCAAAAACAACAATTTTCCACTGAAAAGTCAATTTTTGGATTTTAGCAACTGCACATTTGAAAAACCCTATTCTATCATATCCCAGATTGTGTTTTTTTTTTACTGAATCCATTCTCGAAATATTTTTGGGGGATGATTTTTTTGTTTAAACTTGGGTTAAGGTGTGCACAGATCACAAACTTTGAGTTTCATTTTCCCAGTCAAAACAAGTGGTAAAGACTTTGATAACTCCAAAAGGTTGTATGGGGGGGGGGGGGGGGGGCGGGGCTAGAAATGAGATACCACAACACACGATATTTCAAATTAAAGCTCTTAACCTGTACTTTCAGGAAGTACCATAATCTTGATTTTCAAATCTTGCTACAATGTACTTTCTGCTCATTTCGTGGGAACATTTGTGCATGACAAAGAAAAGATGGATTTTAGCACATAAAAGAAAGTTCTTACTTAATCAAAATGGAACTTCATTTGTACAATGTAACCCCTTGAGTACGTTTTTTTACGGGAGATGTCGGGGTGCCGCGGCGGCTCTGGCAGCCAAGCGAAACTGCCTCAATGTGTTTGTGCACTCAAGCGTAACATATACACAATAATCCAACAATGGATTGAAACTGCACAAACAGCGGCCAATGGCGTCATCCGGCCTGGTGGCACTGTTTAATCCAACAATGGATTGAAACTGCACAAACGGAGGTCAATGGCGTCATCCGGCCTGGTGGCACTGTTTCGTTTGCGCCATGTGGCGTCATCCGTATGCAAGGGGTTGATAACAGCACACCTAAATAGAGTGTCTTTAGTGGATTTTGAAAGAAACTGGTCTTGACAAATCAGGGTTGGCTGATATAGATCAACATGATTTAAATCGGCCAACCATGTGACAGATAACTCGGTACTTGGCTGATGCTTTTAGTGAATATTTGTATGAAATTCAAGCCCTCTTAGCACTTAATGTTGTTTTTCTAGAACGTCTCCAGTTGTATCCAAGCTGACTAATAATTTCACCCTGGAAATTTATTAGACTGGATTGCTGGGACTCGCTTCTTCAATTGCCAAGTTGGAAATTGAATCATCTCGGGCTCGCTCAGCCTGTTGTGATTAATGTCTATTGCTACCCTGGGGGAAAAAGGTGCCCCGTAAGGCCCCAAAACAAAACAACTTGTGTTGCGCTTAAATGATAAACATCTGGAGGGAGGGTCGTTCGGTTGATTTTCTATTTATTTATTTATTTTTTTCATCCATGAAAACAACACATGTCATGTAACTTAGAAGTCGGGAGGCAAAAACTGAAGAATTAAGCTTATTTAAAAGTGAGATGGCAAAATACACGATTGTGCCATTCTAGCTGTATTTCAAGACAATGATTTCAATAAAACGTGTGTATTTTTGTTCAGGAAAAGGTGAGATTTTAAACATTCCTGTAAAAATAAAAAGTAGAAAAAAAAACGCGACCCGACTTTTTTGACATTTAGGGTCAGTCGCGGAGGGCAACACAAATTTTTCTTTTTTTTGGGGGGGGGGGGGGGGGGGCCTATAATGGCAAGTGCACACACGCATCCCAGAGGACACAGGTGGCAGCTGCAAATAGTGTATGCAGGATGAATAATGGACTAACACAGTTTGTACAGGTGTGACAAAGTCGGGCTATGTCCGAAATGGGCATCTACATTTTTTACGTCTGCGTCACGCGTAGTTGTAATGGATGAACACCTACATGAAGACAATAGCCCTAGACAAGAGCGGAAAGGATGTGTAGTTCATGTGTAGACGTACATGTACATGTACATGTACATGTACATGTTGTCTATTCATGTGCATTATGTAGGCATGATAATCAAATCGTAATGTCGTCCCAACATTCTTCTGGTTGTTGCTTTCAAATGCGAATTATTAGAAATTTCACATTACAACAGATTTTTGCCCTTCCCCAACATGTACGTGGTGTTAGGCACTGGTGTTAATCAGTGCTTTCCGAGAACCTGTGGGAAAAAAAAATTCACAGGCTGACTTGAGCAGGACTCGAACCCGTGACCTGCTTACTAGTGCAGACACCTTAACCACCGAGCTTGCTGGGGTCGGCTGGCCAGTTCGAATCCAGCATAGCACCGGTACCACACAGTAAAAACAAAATCCATCTTCAGATAAGTTTCACATTGTTTTTGCAATTTTTTTTTTTTTTACAATTTGTAAATAGTGAGAGTTTATTTTGGGGAGCAAAAATTCACATTTTCAGAAGGTGACGGAAATTTGTGAAAATACTTTGAAAATATATGTACAACTAGAAAGATTTAAAAAAAGTAATAAACCAAACAAACAATTTTCTTTATATTTTTCAACAAGTGGGATAAATTTCCCAACGGTGATATATTTTACTTGCTATAGTACTGTACACACATGTACATTTTAGCCGCTTGTTGTTTTCGAAATGTTTGGTCATTTCCCAAGAGTGTGCACGATTGTATTATTTGCCTCGGGCTTTTAGTTCTGACATTAGTTCTGATGCGGAGATTCTCCTGAGAATCTATCCTTGATGGCAGGTGATATTAAATATCTTGATGGCTTGATGCATCTGGATTGTGCGCGGTACACACAGGCACGGATTTCTCCCCGAAGCAATGCAAGCAGATAGTTATTGTGGATATATCTTATAAATGTGTGGTGACAAAAAAAGTCTGCAGTAAATGATGGATTTAAGATCGAGGAGTGGTTCGGTGGATGGCGAACTTTGCTGTCTTTCATGAAAATAATGGTGAACAATTTCCAGTATATTTTATACAGTCATGGTACATTTTACATTTGGGTCATTCTATAAATTTGGGGTCCAAAAGTGTGACATTTTTGGTGTCCCTGTTATAGTGACATGTATAAGATTTTGCAATTCCAGACGCATTCTTTAACCCCTTGCCACCGGGTGGCGCCGGGGCACCAGGCCGGGTTATGCAGCCAAGCGAAACGGAAACAAGAGGCTTGTGCAGCCAAGCATAACGTACACAATACCCCAATAATGGATTGAAAATGCAGAAATTGATGTGTATTAGACGTCACCCGGCCAGGTGGCAATTTCAATCTGCACGTATTTGTGTCAACCATACGCAAGGGGTTTTAATGCCTTCTATCTCCAAGAGTGATTGTGTAAAGCAAAGTACCTGCCAAACAAGTAAACAAATAGTGTGAAGTCAATTGTAATGATACTTGGTGGGAAATTACACAGGTCAGGTGTAACAGGGACACCAAAAAATGCCAGACTTTTTTACCCCAAATTTATGGAATGACCCGTGTACATATGTAAAATGTAAATAATGGTACTTTACTAAATAGACCCTGAACCATAAATCTGCCAAAATCACACTACAGTACTTTTTTGTACTGTCAAAGACAAATGGTTTGGGACTGTAGGGGTTAATTAAATAAGTCCTGTGCAAAGGAGTGGAACCACTGGTTCTACGTGTATCTACAGTCCTGGATCAATCAACCAAAAAGGTGTTGGAATTGTGTACATTTGTTAGAATTGGGATTAATTAACTTGTCATTTTTCATGAGGATTGTCGGGACTATACATGTACACTTATCAACAAGAGAAATGTGTCCAAATTCAATACTATCATCAGTAGGGCTCTCCAAGTGTCTTTCAGATACCAACAGTATTAATTTGGACTCCCAGTTTTTCTGCACTTTACAAATGTACTTACCAAAAATTTCAGTGAAAATATGGACGCCCTGTTTTTCAAAACTTAGCCCGAGGGCCAATGCCATGAAGCTGGTAAGCAAAAAAAATTGCTTAGCACTAAAAAGTCTTGCTTAGTGAAAACGGGTCACTAGCCAAAATCCATGTGATTCTTATGCTAAGATATTTATGAAATTAGCTCCATGAAAATGGCCCCTCCATGAAAATGGCCCCTGGCTAAAATCCCTTGAACCCCGGGGTAAACCCACGTTCAGTTTTACACATCGGATTGTAAACCAGAGTTTCAAGTATACCGAGTAAACGTAGATTAACGCTAAACCTTCCCAAATCCTCCTTGCCAAATGGAGGAATCTGGGGGATATGAGGGTCTTTGGAAGTTGGAGCATCGGAGGATTTTTGCAGGATTGAGGGCATTAGAGGATTCTGCAGGATTTGAGGGCATTAGATCGAGGATTCTGCATCTGGAGGAAAAATGGAGAATCCAGGTCATCCGGCCCAATCTGTTGCTGGATGATTTGGGATGATTGTTGATCCAAAACCCACTGGAGGATTTTGCAGGATTTTGCAGGATTTATGCAGGCAGTGGTCCCCAGTAACAAACATGGGAGGATTTTGGAATCGGAGGATATTGGAGGATTCAGGTTACATTTAGGGAAAAAAAACATGTACATGTTGGGAGTTAGGCTTAAAGAAGGTGGGAGGAAAAAGTGTCTGTGTTAAAAAACAAACAAGAAACAAAAGCCAATACTCCTCCAAGTTTTGTACCTGTCTTCCCTGAATATGAAATGAGGTGAAACTACAAGAAAAGTGCCATAACATCCCTGAGGAAGGTGCTCGTCAACGAAAGCTCGGATAACTTCATTACGGGAGCACTATTTCTTAACTTTTCAACTTTATTACTATATATATATATATATATATATATATATATTATGACGTTTTCGAACATTGGGAGACCGGTTGCCGTTAATCTTATATTATAGGGCGACCTGGTGCTTCAGGGTGACATTTCAGGGTCACCATAATGCATTACTAATGGGAAAAATTTAGGTTAGGTCACATTTAAGCCTGCGCACAAACTCCATAGACCGGTCGACCCAATGCGGGAAGGAACGTTATATATATATATATATTGCTAATTCGACTGTAAAGGGGAAACGAAGTTGTGTAAAAGTGAACGTTAAGGGAAAAATGTAAGTTAGGGCGAAAAATGCATTTCGCCTTAACGTCACAGCTACCTTTTCTAGCGAGAATTTTACCGTCGGAAATGTTTTTATATTGTTCTTTGGGGTCTAAATAGAATGATTTTCCTTGTTTGGTCGAAATAGGTAAAGTTTGGGTTACATGTAGGTTACAGTAAAAAGAAGTTTGTGCACAAGTCTATGGGATTTCGCCTTTACGTCGGACCTAGCGTATATATATATATATATATATATATATATTATATATATATAAATATATATATATAACATGTATGGCAGCAAATGAGGCCCCGCTCCCCCCCCCCTCCCCCCCCCCCCCCCCACATTATGGTAATGTTGGCAAGTTGCCCAGTTCATCATGTCTCATCTGCCAGTTGCTGGCATTTATTTACACTAGGCTGGGTATTTTTTCAAGCGATGGATGTGTACATAGTATGTACAATGCAGCGAGCAACATGGATAGTACATGTACATCACCTGTTTCCACAAAATGGGTGGAAAGTCACAAAATAAGAAAATCAAGATGATGGTATTTCCCGAAAGTACAGGTTAAAAGCCTTAATCTGATGTATTGTGTGTTGTTGTACATATACAAAGTTCCCCCCCCCCATACAATCTTTTGGAGTTGTCAGTCTTGACCCCTTGTAATGTTCTGAGAAAATGAAGCTCAAAGTTAGTGACCTATGCACACTTTAACCCCGATTTCGAAAAAAAAAGAAATCATCCCCAAAAATATTTTGAGAATGGATTCAGCTTAAAAACTTTGCGATCTGATAGGGTTTTTCAATTTATAGACTTTTCAGTGAAAAATTATTTCTGCTTGTAATGCAGAAAGCCATATTGCGACTTTCTACTCATTTTGTGCTGCCAGGTCACATATGGCTTTTTTGTATTGCCTGCATGTAAGATGAGACCTGCTTTGAAATTTGGTTTAGACTGGGAGGATGATGATGTTATATGCACTGTCTGTCAGATTGTCTTGTCCCTCAGAGCTTCGGCCCAAACTGCAAGAGCTCCGATTTTATCTTTCCATACATTGTACATTGTATGATGTAGCATGAGCACAGAATACATCACTTCTTTTGACAACACACATGCATGGTCGCACCTGCTCTCCGATTTCATCTTTCCTTCTTTCCATTTGGAATTTACATGTAAATTGGATTTGGATGGGGAGTTAAGAGGTAATCCAAATATATATACATCCATGGATTATTTTGAGTTTGAACACTTGCTGGTATGGGCAGGGCACTATGCACTGAATCTAATTTTGTGGATTGCAACAGGGCTATATTTTTGAACAAATGAGGGTTTGTTATGATTCCATCTTTGGGGTACAAACAATAGTATTTACATTTTCTTAAGATAAACTCCATAATTAATGTCATTTGAACATTTTGTCGTACCACGGTACAGCAGTTTGTGATATGTGACCGCAGAAACAAGTCAGTTTCATATTCATGTTGTTTAGTTTATTAGTTTTGCTGATTAATAGGCTCTCAACCATGCATGCTTTTTTTACTATGTTCGTTCTTTGTTCTGAATAAAACATTATTGCGATCCCAACTGAACGGATGCAACTTTACCTTTGAAAATAAAAAAAATAAGGAAACGGTTCATCCAGCGTGTAGGTTCGTTAAACCATTGCCGTTACAGCGGTGTGGACTATCCTGCACGAAAAAAATATATCTGATTTTCAGGTAATGTTTACATTTCATGAAAAATACGGATTTTCTTAGCAAAATACTGATTTTTTGCTTTCTTAATACTGAAATGAGTTTAAAAAGGTTGGCAGCTCTGCATGTACATGTATGTACATGTATTTGGTAATTATGCAAGTGCTGCAATGTTACATGTACATGTAGTTTCTAATTGTAACATGAACAAGGTACGTGAGCCCGTCTATGATTTCAAAATAATTTGTCATCATTAATCTGCCAGCTTTACTTTTGTTGATAATGGTACAAATGCACATTGAAAAAGTTAAACCCATTTTTGGTTTCAATTTAATGATAAAAAATTGTTTTCCCGTCTGTTTGCTCAAAGGTGTTCGTATTCGTCTCTTCAATCTTTTAATCAAGTTGTTATCATGCGTTCTGTATGTCATCCGCGTTTTGCTCGACACCTCGCCCAAAAGTGC
Organism: Hippasteria phrygiana; assembly: GCA_037893225.1. NCBI lineage: Eukaryota > Metazoa > Echinodermata > Asteroidea > Valvatida > Goniasteridae > Hippasteria > Hippasteria phrygiana. The sequence continues at coordinate 2,982,885 of JAZGUH010000199.1, forward strand.
AGGAAAGTATGGGTAAGTATACAATGTACATGTATGCTTATTTTAAACTGTGCTGCCGGCTTGTTCAACATATTGAAAGTGCCCCTCCAAAAAATTTAAAAAAAATAAAAAAAAACAGCTTAAATTATCAAACAATACTTGGCCTTACGTTTTAATCAGTCATACATGTAATTAAAATCCAATTTGTTTTATTTCTATTTTATTTCTATTTTTGTCTGGTAATGAAACCAAGGATTCCTCAAAAGTGCATATTGCACTGTAGCTCGAAAGCCTGAAGAAACCTGTAAGGAAGACGACGAAGAAGAAATGTTCAGTTTTAGAAGTGGAAGGAAAACCCAAGAATGATATTTTCGGAGGGAAAAACCCACGGAATCAGACAGGTCGTCCCTGGTTGGATTCAAACCCAGGTCACAGTGCCAGAAGGCGAGGAAAGTACCACCAAAAAAAAAATAAAAAAAAAAATACAAAAATTGCCATAATTAGCCAACTGTTACAGAAATCTTAAGTTGGGAATAATAAAAAAAACCGAATAATGAAAATCTTCAAAAAGGAATCTTAGAGGCTAAAGAAGCACTAAGCATTATCAAGTTTTTACCAAATCAGTCTATTACAAATATAGCATATTCCTTTGGAGAGTAAAGCCTGTGGCAAAATTGATTGACCAAATCGACTTTTTTCCCCAGCCATTGTCAGATGATTCAAAACTACGCTAATGAAAGTTAATCACATTTTTCAATAAAGTTCCAATACATGTAGTTGAAATGGATTCGGAATGGTTACAAAGGGAAAGGAGATTTAATTAAAATTGGAAATCCATAGGCTCTGCCATACATGTATTTCCTAGGGACCACTACTGCACCTCTCAACATTCTCCTGTGTGGATCTATTTTAATGCACAATGTGTGCAGTCGCGTGTGTATCAAGAACCTACAGATATTTGTTCAGATGGGTCCCACCGAAATTGATGAGATTGACCGTGATATTCACCTGTTCCATCATTCACCGTGACTTGAATACCAAAGTGTATGCCGCAGGACTGTAGAGAGCCTCAAGATATCATACGTGGCGCACACTAGGGAATGGCACCTACATGTATAGTGTAACAGAAAGAGAGCAACTCCTTCGCAATAGGCATCGCGGGATGTACGAAATATGTTCGGCATTCATGGCTGCCATTGATTGAAATGTATAATTTGAGTGCATTCAATTTCACAGCCTTGAGAAATGTTTCGCTTCGTAATTGGCCATTGATTTTTTTTCTCTGTTTATTTTAGTGACATGAAATGATCATATGTACATCTGATAAAGTTAAGAGGGCCTGGCATTCCGTTCCTAAGCAGAATCTTTCTGAAATGATTTTACTAAGATAAAACTTCGTTATAAGAAAGATGTGGCAGCACATTTTCAAAGAATCTGAAAAGGAAAAAAAAAAAAAAGCAGTGTCAGTTTGCATTCTGATAATGACAGGGCTGAGGTTTCTCCGGATTTTTTTCCTGAATTGATTTTTTTCCTGAATTAAGGATGTTTGGTGAGATGTCTTCCAGATTCCTGGAAGACTTTTGAGTCCTTAATATTTTTGTTATCATTCTAAAATGACCTCTGCAAGCTGAAACAATCTTCTTTTACTTCGAATCCCGCTCCTGCCAGTTTCTTTGTTCACTTTGAAAATGTATTCAAATTTACCTAGTCAGTTTCCCTTGTGGATTGTTTGATGAATTATAAGTTAAAAAGTCGTATCCTCATTGAGTGATCCCCACAATGTCGCTTCCCAGGTTGTAGAATCGTAAAATTGGGTGTGATCCCCGGCTATACAGCATTCTGGGTTGATGACTTCTGACTAGCGCCCACCCGAACAAAGATAATGACAATTTGGGAGACCGCCAACATAGGGCAAGATAGCTCAGTTTGTAGAGCGCTGGTACGGTATTAAACCTGGACGTCGCAGGTTCGAATCCCGCTCCTGCCAGTTTCTTTGTTCACTTTGAAAATGTGTTGAAATTAATACCTAGTCAGTTTCCCTTGTGGATTGTTTTACTTCTAACGACCCTGTTGTTTGCAATTCGGAACAGTGTCTTTGGTAGAAAATGCAGTTTTCTTAACAAGTGGATTTTTCAGCAATGCCGTACAAATCAAATTACTCCGAATGTTTTGTGGATTTTGTATTTTCCTCAAATCTCGGCCAAATCCCGCCCCTGTTCAATTTAGGGAAGTTGTAACGTCGCATTTTTAAAGAATCCACCATGCTCTGAACAGAAATATTTTTTTTGCCTGAGCGTCATTTTTCAACACTAGCATATGCCACTCAAGGACTTTTATAATGATAAACTGAGGAAATTGATGGAGGATAATATGGTCACTGCACTGAGTTTAGAAGATGCACTCTCAGACAATATAAAGTAAAGTAGACATGATGTGAATTCATCTAAAAAGCTGGCTCTTGTAGCTTGATCTCAACCTTATTACACAAGTCTGAAGTCCATCCACAGATGACAGGCATTATAAACTCCAAGACACTGACAGAATGCAATATATATACAAACCTGAATTCTCAGATTCCATGCATCCTGAATCCTGACAGCAATTACCGTAACAAGATCGTGTGGTCTGTCAGGCCTTTATGAACGCTTGCGTATCAATTGAGGTGCCATTAGGTATCTGGTTTTGTCATCAAGGGATACATGTACATGTACACGTAGTTTGAGCAAAAAAGGATAAAATCTTTACAGTGTATGTACATGGTATACATGTATAGTATTAAACGTAGTGTACAACATTTGCAAACATCAAAAAACAAATTACTGAAATTCCGAAAGTACTGTACTGGACTGTAGGTAAATATGTGACCCGCTCTGCAAAAAGGGCACATAAGTCGCTGTATGCTTTTCCGCGTAATGGGCCGTTCTATGTGAAGAGGGTAGAAATATTTTGCATCTTTGATACCTATATTATTCTATTTCATAACCCAAATCTTTGATTTCAGTGAGTAAAGTTGGAAAAAGAATGTGTTTGTGTCGAGTGCTTCCATCTACTGCTTTGCTTTTTGATTTTTTAAATGGCTTGTTTCTCCTTAATAAGTCATGTCAAGAAATTCCTGAAAACAAACATGCAAATTTCCAAATATCTCGTGAATGCAAAATGCTATAGGCCTCAGACATATACCATATGAAAGCTTTATATAATTGCCTTTCCAGCTAATAAAACACTATTTTCAAATTTTGCAACATAATGGCCCTTTTTGCTGAGCGGGTCACATATCAGTCTCAAGCATCCCGTGAAATCATGGCACCTGGGGTGTTGTCAGTTGCTGCCCCAGGTCGAACTCGAAGCAATTATGAAGTGGCGTGGGGTTGAGTATGAGATTCAATCTGGGGCAGTCCCGTGGTTTACCCCGGGTTGACTTCAACCCGGGTTGAGACGCTTTAGTGTGAAAAGGCCTTAAAATAGATTTGGGAAGACTACCCAGTTGGTTAGAACCTGATTTTTAAAAGAAATTTTGCAGTTTTTACATATCGGAGTCTTACAAGATATTTGAGAAAATATTACATCATTTCTAAAAGAATTTGAGCCCCCAAAAAATACCTATACCTGTACTTGTACTCCACCATAATTCTGACCAACAACTCTACCCAAATCCTGACCTAGACAGGCGTCTGTTTTTGATACATTATTCACTTCTTGTTTTCTTTCTGTCATCTTTGTGTCTTGTTTCTCTTCAGTTACACCGCAGAGGCCAACCAAATGACCGATGTGACGCTCCTGCCCACAACTCTACCACCAACGGTGTGGTATGTAATATAGACCAGTCCAGCTTCGATTAATAATTCATTTTCTGTCCATGAACGATTATTGTCTATTACATGTATAAAACTGTCAGGAAATATCCAAACTGTTTTTCTTTTCAGTGGTTTCACCCCCACATACAGGGGAAAAGATATGATGTCACAAACCAATGATTGTCACAAACCAATGATTGGGCGCTCGTATTTTTAATGTCCTATCTGTGTTCAATTTTATATAAATTATTTCTTGATTAATTCTTTAAGAAATTTGCTTTTATTAATCTAGTTGTGCTGTATATTGTTGAAGTTTTGTCTTTGTTTTGATGTATTTTTTTATTTAATGTGAGGGCCCCAAATGATCAGCTTCTGCTGGATGGGTTACCCTCATTAAAGATGGTTTTAAATAAATAAATAAATAAATAAATAAATAAATAAATCCTCCTTAAATAAATGAATTTGTATCCGTGGTTAAACTGAAGCACCGGCTTGATTTATTCCTTCCTCCGTGATTTGAGTTATTAACATTTTTAATTTTTCTTTTATCGCAGCTGCAATACCGAGAATGTATATATGAAGGATATAAATTGGTAAGTTTAGGTGTAACATTTCCTGTTTGAGTGTACAATTTTCGTTTTTATAAATTGAAAAAAATCTTTTGAAACAAATTCTTCTGAAACACATCCTTTGAGTTTGTCATCAACTGAGCTATATCCTTTCATATGTTTTTGATCTCCCAATTTTGTTAGTATCTTTTTTCAGGCGGCACCAGTCAAAAGTCTCTAGCAGTCAGGAATTTTGGGAGGAGGTGGCCAAAATAAATTTGGGGTGACTCGGGGCTGAGATTTTTCTGGATTTTTCCCCCAATTTTTTTTTTTTATTATTCCAAATGACCTCTGCAACCTGAATCAGTCTTCTAGTTCTAAGAATTGGTAGAACACCAGCATTAGAAACCCGGCGGTTGCAGGTTCAAATCCAAATCCTGTCAATTTCTTCTTGTTTGTTTGTTCTCTTGTGGTTTGCGGTTTGTTTAATAAGCATATTGTACCTGTTTGTTTCAGGGAGGCCCTCTGTTGGGTGAATCGCAACCCTGTTATCTGGGCCATCCAGATCACCATTGCCATTATCTCCCTGGCCCAGGCGTTGCTCCTTCTCTTTCTGCAGTACAAGGTGAGAAAAGTTTTTCAGCTGGAAATTGGTCATCAGTACATACAACTTCGATACCAAACATATGGCTATAACGAATATCCTCTTTGGCTCACAAATTGATATACTTGTATTCAAATACATACCATTATTCATTATAACGAGCGACCACTATAGTGTAACATTTTTTCGTGGATCCCAAGATGCTCGTTATAGTGCGTTCTACTGTACAGAGCGAGTTCACACAAGAACTATAGTTAATGATAGCTTTTACATCAACCCCTTGCCATGCCTATTATGCTGTTATACTGCCCATGCACTGGCTCATTATTGTGATCCAAACCGAACGGTTGCGGCTTTGAAAATAAAAAAATAGGGACAGAGTCTATGCAGCGCGTGGGTTCGTTAAATTTAGCAGGCACGCGGCATGCACGCATAGCATGAGCTCAGACAAAAAAAATCTGATTATTAGGTCAAGTTTAAGTTTCATCAAAAATACAGATTTTCTGAGAAAAATTGTGTTTCTGAAGACTGAAATGAGTTTGAAAAGGTTGGCAGCTCTGTTAATGTTCTATTGGGGGAAAAAAAAAGAGTAAGACACGTCCGCAGCTGTTTTGGGCGACTTTGGTCACATTGTCTGTACATGTTACTTGCACACGATTGAGTAGGATTCAGGGCTGCGTTCCACTTACGCGAACAATGCAAACGTTCGCCCACGTTCGCTAATTTTGTGTGCACATCCAGTGGAAAATTGTAGTTAACGAACGTTCGCTGGTGTTAGTAAATGTACGGTGATGTTCACGTTTGCATTGCCATGGAAACCAGGAAGTGGTCTCATGTCCAAAGACTTGACGAGACGCTTATTGCTTCTATTGTTGTTTATGCTCATTTTGTCGTTGCCCGGCAACAAATGCAGCCAACGATCCGGGGGGGGGGGGGGGGGGGGGCTATACATGTATTTCAAGGGTCCTTACTGTCGGCCAAGCACCATTGACGTTACATACATTATGCATGGTTGCTTGTACATGTATCGTATGAAATGACCTTGGGTTAAAAGGGTCGAGAATGATAGTTTTGAATAGATGGAGTCTATTTGGTTATTCATTGAAAGATTTGTATGTAATAATTTGACCGTTTCAAAATATTTTACGATAATCACAACATCAACTTGATGATGGACGCATAGTCGCATTGTTAGGACGGCGTTACTCTCGTGGGAACATTTTTCACAAATGCACCTGGTGAAATGCATGTTTTGTCAAATGAACTATAATTGCCAAATTTTGGATAAACCAACCAAAATTGCCATACAGAATTGCCTAGAGTCGTCAAAGGGTTGTAGCTACGCACTGGCTGTCGACGAATTTTCCTCTATTTACATGTAGATCTGGGCCCATAAAGACCGTAAGGGTGGTACCTGGTTGGCAATTCAAAATGTCGCCAAGCCTACATTGTACCACCTCTGATCGTAACCCTTTACTTACACGGAGTGGCTTTTAAATAACCCTGTATAGAGGAATTTCACATGAGCCCCTTCTGCGCACTTCCAGATTAAAAGCCAGAATGTCAGTGGCAAACAAAACGACGCTTTTCAGCACATTCATTCATGCATGAATTAATCAGGCCATAAAAGGAAGCGCAGGCGCACGATCAGCATAAAGTTGTTTACTATGACATTGAGATCCTCGTTTTCAAACGCGGAAGTGCGCAGATCGGCGCTAAACTCGTCGTCGTGGGATTCCTCTATTGGGTGATTTAAAATAAAAAAAAATAAAAAAAATAAGAAGTAATAGATCATTAATTCGTAAGATTATCTTTGTAAAAACCAAAAGGACACACCAAGAATATTTCACCATTATTTTCTTCAAACACCTCAAACTGCATATAGATACATGTAGTTGTACCAGCGAGAGATTTATATATGGAGCTGCAAGTGAACAGTTTCCTGTGTATTCAGTCGCAAAATCAATACGGCAGACGCATGAATACCAAATAGCCACAAGTACGGAAGTCCCATAGAATTAGCCTCTTTGGACACTGAGAGTTCATGTACATTCACGAATGGGCAGATACTCGCATCTCATTAGCCACCTACATGTACGCTATAGAGACGTGTCCGAAGGTATTGTCTTCGGCCAGGGGAGATGGAGGGGTCAAATCGATCAAAGTGGGACACTTTGTTTGGAAAAAAAATCCCCGAAACAGCTTGCACCTGCTGTGGTACATGCTTCAAGTGTTTTATTCAGGAAATGATGGTAGTCGGTACTGAATGAGGTATTCGGTTTTATGCACCTGCTATTTTATATTAAAGTGTGTGTTTGTGGTAATGGGTCATTCTATAAATTAAGGGGTCCAAAAGTGGAGATAGAAGGCATTAGTGTGTCCTGAATTGCAAAATCTTAAACATGTCATCAGATGTAGCAGGGAGGCCAAAATTGGACCCCGAATTTATGGAATGACCCTGGTACTTTGTAGTATATTGTATTTTACCCCAAGTGATACCTAGGGTGTTAGGATTAATTATATTGGGGTGGGTGGATGGGTAGGTCCAAAAAGTTTCGAAAAAAAATAAAAAATTTTAATTAAAAAATGTTGACAATTCTGAATGGCCCATACAATAATTGCCAAAGAAAAACACAGGTTTTTTGTTTTGTTTTTTGTTTTTTAAATCAATCACTTCATGCATGCGGAGTCGAACTCGCAAGAAAAAAATACTAATGGTATCCTGATATTATACTGTGTATCTTTATGTACACATGCCCTTGTCAGTGGACTGATTTAACATACTCGTCAGAGAAAGCATGCATACTGCCTCAAATTGCACATTCAAGTTGTCTGGTCTCCTTGAACTTTACGCTCTCCAAGCAATTAGTGTGAAACTGCCTATCATGCAGCAATCCGGGGACGTCTCTGTCTGGTTATTGATATAAGAAGCTGACTGATCTCCTTAAAGAGAAATTGACAGCTGAAACCTGATGCTCAGGATTAAGTTCTCTCCCCGCATCCATTCCACTTCTTTCTTTCTTTTTTCTCAGATCGTAGACACTTACAAATGTAAGTGCTGAAAGTCTCCCCAACATTTCTATTCACATTAAATCCCGCTCCTGCCAGTTTCTTTGTTCACTTTAAAAATGTATTCAGATTTACCTAGTCAGTTTCCCTTGTGGATTGTTTGAAGAATTATAAGTTAAAAAGTCTTATCCTCATTGAGTGATCCCCACAATGTCGCTTCCCAGGTTGTATCGTAAAATTGGGTGTGATCCCCGGCTACACGGCATTCTGGGTTTATGACTTCTGACTAGCGCCCACCCGAACAAAGATACTGACAATTTGGGAGACCGCCAACATAGGGCAAGATAGCTCAGTTGGTAGAGCGCCGGTACGGTAACCCAGAGGCCGCATTTTCGAATCCCGCTCCTGCCAGTTTCTTTGTTCACTTTGAAAATGAAAACACATTAAATGTCATTAGATTTCCTGTAAATTTACGTGAAACTCAATTTTTATGTACATTGTACTTGAGCACCTTGTGCCTGAAGTACTTCAAATAAGTAGTATTTATGTCACTTAGAAGAGGGAAGTGTTTTAAAGGACGTAGTTGATGAGATGCGAAGCTCTTACCCGCTTCAATCAACCCTGAGTTCAAATCGATATAAACAGACTGCACGGTATACAGTTGTGCCTCCCACTCAAATCTGAGATTTCCTGTCGTGGTCGCAGCTGGACTACCCTGGGCCATTTGGGAAATCAGGGTGAAACCAATGAAGGGACCATTCTTTGCATAAGAAATGCACACTGTTAAATAAATAAAGTTAATTACCCAAGATGTGCAGTGGTGCTTGCAAATCTTTCAATGTTCTGCTGAATCCCCCCCCCCCCAATAAAAAAAAAAAAAATTCATAATAACAATAAATAATCAATAAATATAATGCAGTTCATTTTTCCCATTTTAACTTACATGCTTGATGCTTTTTTACTGTACATAATAAAATTGTGGGATTTGGATTTTTTTTTTTACTGTCTTCCTTTTTCTTTCGTGTTTCCAGGGAAATCTTTTGCAGCAAGTCGGCAATATCTATTTTTTCCTGGAGCTGCTAAATACAGTGCCGTTTGTATTCACGGTAAGAATGCTTGACATGATTTCAAATCTTATGTTGCTATAGTAATGAATGTTCTAACAATACTAAAAAAAAAAAAAAATCTGTTGGTTTTAATTAATTTATCATTTTAACACTATTCATTTGTGTGCAGTGCTCTAGTGACCTGGCTCTGAACTTGAAAATTGAAGAATAACACATTAAAGATGCACGCTCGTCACTATTTGCAAAAGCGCCCTCAGTCACTCGCAATGAAAGAGGCGACTTTTTTTTAACGTGTAAGAGGTGGCAGTCGTAAGGTCAAAGGTGGCACGAATTTGTCCGTCGTGCATTGACGAGCCTGCGTCTTTAACATGTTTTTAAAGTTGCATATGCCCTGCCAAACACCATTGATTAAGGCCATCGATGTTGGTTTTGCTCATTTTTTTTTTAAAGGGAAAACATATTGTGTTGGTTTTTAAATGAGTAGTAGTTATTGATTATTGTATGTTTTGTGCAAATTAAAAAAGAAATCATCGGATATTACACGTATTGCATTGCTAAAAAAGAACTAAACTTTTGTGTGTTCTTGTTTAAGAAATCTAATCAAAAATTTCAACAATCCAAATTTTCCGAATAGTTTTTCTGGTTTCTCTTTATTCCAACAAAAATTGATGTTGAAATGGTTTTTAATAAAATAAAAAAAAAAGTCAATGCGTGAAGTGACTGAATTTCAAGGCATCATTAAAGACATTCTAAGAATTATTGTTTTTTATATATAAACAAATTGTCAAAAATACTAAAGCTCACAATAATTTACTGAAATGAAAATTTATAAGATAGAAAAGACTGCAATTTTAACGATTAAAGTCTTGTCCGTCTTGTTCTTCTTGATTACATTTTAAGGAAAATACTGTATGAGATTAATTTGACCCTGCCAACAGAGGTTGTTCATGGCATGTATTGGCATCTGAGGAGCAACCCATTATTGATTTGTAATATATTTACCTTCAGCAAGCAAACCAGAGAAAAATCCAATACATCGTGAAGAAAAACAGTGTTTCCGACCCCAGTCAATATTGTGCGAATTATTACTGTGTAATTATTTGTGTCAAGTGAGATAGTGCATACACAGTGCCGAGCGCATAGGCTCAGCTGCAAGAGCTCTCAAACTTAATTAAATCAGGTACTGTTTAAAGAGTTTGTTTTTAATGGCTTTTTAAAAGTTTGCTGTGAAGTACATTTTGAATACTAGATTAAGTGAGATATAATTGTCAAAAATTGATCTGCGGTTGTGCTTTTTCGTTATTATTTTATTTTATTATTTTTGAAAAATGATTCTATTATGTATAAATAGAAATGAATAGTGACTGTGGTGTTTTAAATATTTCTAAATGAATAGGCATATTAAAATGTTAGTATTCTTTAAAACTTCATATTTAAAAAAAAAGAATTCTACAGTTTTAGTCAAATAAAATAGCCATATTATGTTCCAGTCTTACATACATTTTCAACAGTAAATTCTAATGCTTGACTTAAATTTGCTTTACCTTTTCTAGATTTTTTGGTCGCCTCTGCGTAACCTTTTCATTCCCGTCTTTCTCAACTGCTGGCTAGCCAAGTATCTTCTGCAGAACTTGTTTGTGAGTATCTCGTCCATTCATTTGAAAGTTGCTGAAAATTCTCAGTATAAAGCCGCTACATTATCGGTCTGTAAGCTTCGCGTTTTATTGTGAGTATTTGAATTTTGATTTTAGAACGACCTTCATCGGGTAATGCAAAAGTCACACTCTGCCTTATCGCAACAGTTGATGATTCTACTTTGCACTGTGCTGTGCTTGATATTCACAAGGTGAGCTTTTTTATTTATATACTTCCATAGATTGAGTCAAAACATAACCAAACTATTTCCAAATATTATTTTTAGAATGCTGTCAACGTTAGTCTTAACGTCAACTATATGAATGTATAAACAAATTAATACAAAATCAGAATTGTAGTATAGTTTTTCAGCATTTCTTTTACTCATAGCTCATTTTAACCTAGAGACTTTTTCCAGCTCATTATGACAGCTTAACATGTAAATTATCTTCTTCATGCTTGAGTGAGCCTCGGCCAGCATTGAAACAAAGAAATATTCCATAGTGCATGAATGCATATTTAAACGTAGTATACATGTACATGTACAACATTTGCAAACATCAAAAAACAAAACTACTGAATTATTACAAACTACCGTACTAGACTGTAAGTAAATAGCAGTCTCAAGCATCCTGTGAAATCCTGGCACTTGGGTGTGCTGTCATTTTCAAGAAAAGTGGAAATTTATATATCTTTTTCCACCGATTGTCGGCCGACAAACATTGGAAATAGTCTAGTTCCCCGACCTGATAATTCCATGACTCTATAAATTGCTCCGTTTTGTCTCGAGTATGGTCAGGGTTTTCCCAGCATCTATATGCACACAAAACTTTCAACAGGTCCGTTTTACAGTATTTGTAGCACGCTATAAAATACTAAACCCCCAAATCATTTTATTTCTGAAAATTACAGCAAAAGCAAATAATGTATACTACATTACCTTTAAAAACCCATATTTTATTGCCTGTAAATGCCAATGTAGTTACATGTACTTTTCTCATAATTTGTTTGTCTTTTTTTGCTGGGAACCAATCATCCTGAATCTGCCAAAAGCAATCAGTCTGCAGTAAACCAGTCGCACATTCTTTTTCCATGTAAAATAGAGAAATTTGGACATCTAACCCCATGTAAAGTAATGGTGCCATAGTCCTGAATCTGTTATAACATGGAGTGGATTTTTGAAGGGTTAGGGTTGGCCTTAACATAGCAGAGGTGTAGTCGAGTCCCTCCTCCCTGTAGGTCCTTTTGCAAGTCCAGTCAGAAGTCCTTTCATAAAGCCTGTCACAAGTAACTGGATGAACAATGACAAAGGAATGCCTGTGTCAAAGCTTATTTGAATAGCTTGTGATTGGAATTAGGACTGGAGTGCTTGTGGTGGACTCGCGGTGGACTCGCGGTGGACTCGCGGTGGACTCGCGGTGGACTCGCGGTGGACTCGCGGTGGACTCGCGGTGGACTCGCGGTGGACTCGCGGTGGACTCGCGGTGGACTCGCGGTGGACTCGCGGTGGACTCGCGGTGGACTCGCGGTGGACTCGCGGTGGACTCGCGATGGACTCGCAATGGACTCGACTATAGCCCTGTAACATAGACCCTTGGAACTTGCACCCACCCCCTCCAAAAAAATCAAGCAGCTTCTTTTTTAGTAAACTTTCAGCAGAAGTACATGTAAATAACAACAAAGGGGTAATTTTGCACCTTTCTAAAAACCCAAACCCCCTTCCTCCACTCTTACCGAACATTCTTGTCATTGTCTCTCTTTCCCCAGGCACACCCCCCACCAGCATGCTGTCATGAATTATGTACACTACTCTAGATGTACCTATCCTGTGTTGTACATGTAGACCCTCCAGTGGTAGTGGTACTCATCTGTGTTGTGTAGATCTCGTGGTGGTGACTTTGAACGTGTTTGTATACAGTAGTTTATTATTTATTTGGCATTAGAAAAAACAACAATTACAGCATATGCCACAAAATACAAAAAGTAGAAAAAGTTTACCTAACATCTGTGACCCAAAGGCCTTCAATTCCAATACTTCTGGCTACACAAAAAGATATAAACAAAATATATTTTGTTTATATAAATATAAACAAAATATATAAAATTGTATACAAATATTCTCATTAGGAATCACAGATATTTAAACATTAAAAGATTAAGATTACACAAGTTGAACATTAAAATACTATACTGAAATAGAAAAATTACACCTCCCTGATATTAGGGCAAGCGTGGTCGGCAGAAATGGCAAAAATCCAACAACAACAACAACAACAACAACAAAACATTAAAAAATCACAGATGTTTAAACATTAAAAGTTAAAGAAATTACACATTGAACATTAAAAAAACTGAATGTATTGATTGCAGCAATTTGCGAGCCAAAGAGGATGTTCGTTATAGCCAAATGCTCGATGTATAGTGGTGTTCATTATAGTGAAGTTCTTCTGTACTGCAGTTTTGCTTGCAATTTGTCAGTGTCACATCTGCATCCCCTTTCCCCACATATAATAGTTTTTCACCATGAGAAAGAATCAAAGATGACTGCAGATTTTGACATGCTGATTTTTAAACGCACTTGCATGTGTCTTGAATGATTTGCACGTGATCTTTGAACCAAACTTGGAGTACAAGGCACGGGAATCTCGATCTATGCCTGTGCTCACATGCTTATGTCATTTGCACGAGTAATGGCAGTGGTTTTTATGCAAATGAGCAATTTCATTACCATGCACGAACGTTACTTTTGATTTGCATCACTGGCTTTCCTCCAAGAGTGAACCTGTGCACAAAGTGTCTCGGTGTTCAGAGCAAATTATTACCAGGCTAGGTACTTAAAAAGCTCATTGGTAACTGCCTTTTCAGGATCAATTAATGGGCTGATTTGTACTACGTCTGCATGGATCTATTGGTTCCAATTTCATTTGCGTGTTTGAAGCTGTTATCTTCATTCGTGAGTTACAATCCTGATTCCTTCTCCTTGAAATGGACTAAACTTCAAAAATGTTGTACTTGAATGGGGGTGTTGGCTATTCACTCAAACATGTATGTCAGCTTTGCAGCAAAATGATTAGTCGAAAATTAAAGTTTGTGACAGCGCCGATAAATCAAAAATTATTATACTCCTGGCCTAACTTAGTGAAACCACGTCAAACACCTGAAACTATAAAACTGATGTGATATTTCCAGTGTTTGTTCTGTCCATTTTCACCATTTCACACTCTGTTATATATGTTTACACGTTTGCACAAATTGCCTGTATGTACATGTATGTGCTCTTGTGTGCATGCATTCTCGCAGTAACAGTTAAGATATCTATTAAATTCGTGTACCCTCAACTACCACTGGTTGACAACTTTCTCTCTGCTCTCCTCGCTGTCCAATTACGATGTTTACAGCTGGATGGGAATCCACCACTTAGAGAGGGGGGACGTTGAGGGAATGCCGCTGTTCCACGCCCTCTACTTCACCATCGTGACTTTCTCCACAGTTGGCTATGGAGACATCCATGTGGACATATGGCCCTCCCAGCTCTACATAATATTCATGATTGCTGCTGCACTGGTTGTCCTACCAATACAAGTAAGATTAAACTCTAGTTTTGTTTTACTTTTTTGGTTTTTTTTAGTTTACACTGTGAACACCGTGGATTTGATTTTCTGTTTAAAATGGAAAGGGATGTTCAGGCTTTCAAGTATTTCTACTTTTCCTACTTTTTCCTCTTTTTTTTACCTTGCTCCTACTTTTTCCTAATTTTTTCTTGAAATTCCTACTTTTTCCTTTTTTTTGGTCCCACAACTCTGAAAAATAAAATTGAACCGTGTTACACACTGTCATATGAAAATCACACAATAAAGGGCTTGGGTGCAGGAGTACTGCAACTTTACTTCCAAGAGCTTAGTTGAGGATGGAGCACAAGTGTTGTGAGTACGGAACATGCCAAATGAGGCTTGTGATGCTGTGGACATGGGTGAGTATCAACGAAAACTACTCCGGAAAGTGCGCAAAAGTCCTACTTTTATACCGATTTTGAAACTTTTCATCCTACTATTCTCCTACTTTTCCACCTAGGTCTGCTTGAAAGCCTGGGTGTTAGGTGGATGTGATTTTAACAAAAGGTGCCCAAAATCAAACCTATTAATTTGGTCAAGTTGACAATAGTCTCTGTGGACACGGCTTTAGCCTTAAACTGCCAAGCAAACGTTTCCTTAGTCTTCAAACTAAACTGCGAACAGGCCAGGGACTTTGTGTCCTTTATAGCTGCATACTTGCTCTGTTGCAGTCTATTTCTCAAAATTCAGACTATTAACCCTGCCGGTCGTTTTGTCTCTGAACAGTTGGAACAACTGGCTTACCTGCTGATCGAGCGACAGAAACAAGGGGGAACCTACAGCAAGCACCGGGCCGAGTCGGGGAAGCACGTGGTCGTGTGCGCCACGGTGCTGCAGTACGACCTGATCACGGACTTCTTGAACGAATTCTACGCGCACAACCTGCTGCATGTAAGTCAGCCAACAAATCATGTAACGTGTACGCCTAAGGTGCACATATCCACCAATCGGTGCTACATTATTACCCCTGCTCATCAGGCCCATCAATCATCCCAAAGCCACATGAGCTCCCCGGGGAGCATGCAATTTTCTTGGTAGGGGCACAATTTTTTTCTCTCCCAACACAAAAATACATGAAATTCTAAATTTCTGATACATGTATTCATCATTGCTCTGAACCATGAACAGTGGTGTGCAAAATTATTCGAACACTTGGCATATTTTAGGTACTTTAGTTGTTTGTGATGAATATGGCAATCAATATACCAATGTACATTCAAATGAAACCCTCTGGAATGAACTTCAGAAGACTTGGAACAGCATTAGTGTAGAAACTCAGGAAATAAATAGACACTTTGCCCGCAGTGATTGCTGCCAAGGGTGGACGCACCAAATATTAGAGTAAAGTTTGATAAAAAAGATGGTACGACTGGCAGATACTAATGTGAGCTATGCTCACAACAATTAACTTTTCTATTTAATACAGGCGAAAATTGTAAACCAGGCATTGTAAGGCATTAAATATCAATTTATTCAGATATGTCAAGTGTTCGAATAATTTTGCACACCACTGTATATAACATTCTCATGTTTTTGTGAACTTTCAAAAAACGACTTAAACCAGATAACGGAAGCGAATTGACTTTGTGTAATCCATGTTGCAGGGCCACTTTGTTGTCTTGGTGTCACCCTGTGAGCTGGATAACTCCCTGAGGGCGCTTCTGCAGGTGCCGCTGTGGGCCCAGAGGGTTATCTACATTCAGGGCTCCGTCTTGAAGGACCAAGACCTCATCAGATGCAGGTAAATGTTAAAAACTGCATCGACTAGAGTAGGAGTGGAACCTAAGACCTCTTGATTTGGGTCATTCTATAAATTGCAGGTCAGATCACCTTTGAATAACATGACCTTTGACGTCACTCCTTAACCGCCGTCGCATTTGGTTTAGATGTAAACAAATGACCTATGGTCTATAGTCATAAATAGAATAATAAGATTATCATTGGTCACCCGGATGCGTATACTAATACCTCAAAATTAACAGTGGTACATAATACTGCCTGTTTTTAACAAAGATGCTCTCCCTATATTAAAGTTACCTATTTCATTCTGTTAAGTGACTTCAACTTGTAGTTATTTGCCCATCACATACAGGATCAAAATCAGACGGGAGAGAATTTAAACGGCAAGAATCACAGAATGAAAATTGTATGAAAAGTTGGTTCTCAGTATTTTTGTGTGTGTGTGTGGTTTTGCCTCGACAGGATGAACATTGCCCAGGCGTGTTTCATTCTGTCCCCACGGAACGTGATGGATCGATCGGAAGCGGTAAGTACACAAATTATTTTACGATACCTCGTTAAGAAAAACACTGTGTTGATTAATGGTTGGTATTAGACATAGATCAAACTAGACTTTGCCCCATTGTTCATCACTGCGTTGGCATTTTATTCTCACTCAAACACACACTTCGTGAGTAATTACAAAACTGGCTGTAGGGTAGCCTTCAATATTGTCTCGGCCGATGTCTGCGTTGCAGATTGTGGTTGCTAACAAGCAGCCAGTCTGCAGATTGAAGCTGGCTTTCAATATTGACTCTGCTGAGAGTCGGCGTAAGTCTGCAGATGTCTGCGTTGTTAAGTCGGTCATTGTAAATCCCGGAAGGCTTGTGACAAACGGTTTTCTAAGATTTTCTGAGAATTCCTAAGAACGTCCTTCCTGCTTTGTCAAAACGTATTACTGTCCTTCGATTATCATGCATCGTTGCTGTATTCGCTTTTCTCTTTTTCTGTTCTACAACTTGAAATGGGTACGTTGCCTACGTCAAGTTGCACACAGTAACATAGGTTTAAAAGCAGACTTCTTGATGTGATTTTCCCAAAAAAAAAAAATGGTCAACAATATCTTGTCATATTCTGAAGTGTATTATTTGTTTAAAAACAAAAACTGTGCTTAAAAAGTTTAGATTATTACTCCCCCAAGTTTTTCGAGGAGGGAGTTTTGATATTGGATTTTGTTGTTGACATTGGAATCTTCTGAGCGAAATTTGAGTTAAACGGGGAACTCTGAGTGAGTTATAATATGAAGAGGACTCACAGAGAGACAGCAGTCTGCAGGCAAATGATATACCTTTAGACGGTTCGCACGCCTCCTGGAAAACCTGGAAAATCCTGGAATTTTGTACCCATCCTGGAAAGTACTGGAAAATGCTTAATTTTTAAAAGAATTCCTGGAAATTCCTGGAAATTGTAGTGAAATAAATATTAGTTTCAAAATAAGACAAAACGGTCTAATAAGTTGCGATCAAAATTTACCGCAAATGAGTCCGCGATCCTGAGCAGCGTCGGCGTAGCTGAATAAAGTCCTGGAAAAATCAAAATCTAGACCTGGAAAAGTCCTGAAATTTTTGTTCCATAAGGGTGTATGAACCCTGTTTAGAGGTAGTCTTGTCATTAACCAACACAGTCAATGGCTCTTTACTCTCATTGGGTCTTTCCGCACTAACGGTTACAAAAGTGTGACATTTGGAGAGGGAACCAAGGACAGGAGTCGATGCGTCAAGTAATTTTCCATGTTTTCTCTTTCTTTACATCCTATATCCTTGTAAGACCACTGCTCACCAAAAGGTTTGATACATTTCTTAGTATTGAAGAAATTACAGAGGATCATCTTCAAGATTTCTTTTAACATTCATAGCATGGACAGACGTTCCGTCATAGTGTTAGAAAGTCGTAATGAAATGCATAAATTATCCTAAATTTTGTCCTTAATGCAAAGCTATCCATTGAGGGATTGCCACTGACCGCTTCTACATTGAACAAGTAATGTGAATGGGAACAAGGTCGGAATTAACTACAAGAAGAATATACCTGTATGATACAAGACTGTCTGTCCATGTTATGAACATTATCGTTCATTTCATCGTAAAGATCACCCATAGTGATTTCCTACATATCCAGCAAATCAGATTATTTATTTTTCAGTGCAATCACGAATGATACAGGAATGGCTCGGGAAACAAAAATTGAAATGATTTGAAATCCACCTGCCATGTCTCTCATCCCTAAAGTTATCAGTTGTAATCGTTAGTGTGGAATGACCCTCTTGCATTCTATCCATTTACAAAAATGTTTGACTCCTGTCTTTTACTCGGTAGCATTGTAACCCATCTGGCGTACTAAAGTGATTTTTTTCAAACTTTGATAGTCTTTCTTGAAGTAATCTGTATTCTCACATTAGTGTGATTTGATTGAAAAGCAGGTCATGTTTCATTTTGAGTCCTCACTATTCAATATTGGGAACCCTGGCATCCAATACACATTGCATGCGCATTCAAAATCTTTTTGTTTAAAGATGTACTTTAAAGCCTGTTCTCCGTATAGTCGTTATAATCAGTGACGACATCTGCAAAAGAGTCGCCAACGGCAATGCCGATTATGGAAACGTTCTGACATGACCGTCGCAACTAGGACGGGAAGAGTCAGCAAAGTTGGACCAAGTTCAACTTTGACGACTGATTGTGTCCAGTGCTTAGACTAGAAAATAGGACCATAAATGTGACCCGCTCTGCAAAAAGGGCACTCATGTTGCAAAATTTGAAAATAGTGTTTTATGTATAGCTGGAAAGGCCATTTTATAGGCTTTCATATGGTATATGTCTGAGGTCTCCAGCATTTTGCCATCACGAGATATTTGGAAATTTGCATGTTTGTTTTCAGGAATTTCTTGAAATGACTTAAGGAGAAACAAGCCATTTAAAAAAACAAAAAGCAAAGCAATAGATGGAAGCACTCGACAAAAACACATTCTTTTTCCAACTTTATTCACTGAAATCAAAGATTTTGGTTATGAATAATATATGTATCAAAGATGCAAGAAATTCCCTCCCTTCAAAATCACTTGTTTGAAGAATTGTTCACCCTCTTCACATTGAAGCATACAGCGACTTAAGTGCCCTTTTTGCAGAGCGGGTCACAAATGTCAAATAGAATAGCTTACCACAATTGAAATCTATAAAAAGGAAGTATTAGTACAGCTTATAGAAAAGTGTAGCCCATGAATACGGACGACAGCTCTAGCCGGGGTTTGACAAAGACCACCTGGCCGGTTGTCTATAAACGCATTCCTGTGCATACTCAATCCATTGTTTGCCTATTGTTTGCGTAATGTTTGGCTGCACAAACCGGTTTTGGTATACACCAGCACACAGAAGGGTGTTAACCACCAAAAATGCACTTTTCCGGAGAAATTTTCTATTTCGAATGCCTTTTTGTTAAACGTTTTTGAGCTAAGTGATGTCATGAACTGTCTGTCCCTGTCAGTCAGCGACTTGCCCCAACTGACGTGCTGTCAGCATTCATTGACACTGTATGGAAACCAGGCTTAAAGGGCCGGTCACACTGGCCACGAAAACGAGGACGAAAACGAAAAATGTTGCAAATGAACCCGTCCATTGGTGAACTTGTTGCGCGTGTAATGCGCGTGTAATACGCGTGCACCCATCCACCAATTGAGAGCGTTCATTTGCATTGTTTTCATGTTCGTCCTCGTTATCGTGACGTTTGTGACCAGCCCTTAAGACATGATTAAATATTGATAAATGACCACACCACATTGAGCACAGGATTGTCCTCGAAACAGAGTAGTATGCATTTTAGTTTATCACAGCTTACTCGGCACATGCGTACACGTAAAATGTGGTTTTTCACATTCACTGAATGAAAAATTTTGTTTTGTGCCCAACTACCTGAACATTTACTCATTGTCAATTAGTTACAAATGAACCATTCATTCTCACCTCATACAATATATCTGTTCATCCGTATCATGGGAAAATTCATGATTTGTTTTTTTTTACATTCAAGATGCAATGAGCCATGCTTTCTGATTGGTATGTGATGACAGAATTATTACATTGCATCCAATCACAGGCCTTGTAGTTCTTACATGAAGGGGGCATGGCAAGCTCACAACCATGAAACCTGTGTCAACTTGTGAACATGCATATCAGATTGAGTGAATTTAAATTCATATTTCCTCCCCTATCAACTTCTACAAAACGGATATGTATTCAAAGTTGATAGTAAGATGGAATTTAATGAATTCCTAAATATCTGTAAGCCAAGCCGAACAAACAGCAATCCAACCACAGCGGCAGTTGTTGAATATTTTTTAAAGAACTGATGGGCAGGTAGTTCTTGATGTTTCAAATTTAATGATCCCAGTGCATATATTGAAGCCAAGGAGCTGGGTATTCAGGAGTAATTTATGAGCCTGATGAGCAGGGGTAGTAATGTAGTGCCTTAGCTTCATGTTTGCATTATAAGTATACACATTTTTATTTTGAGCATAAAAAGTCAAAATAACCACCAATTCTCAATAAAATGTAAAATGCATCCATTAAGACTAAAAACCACTCCAAGTAAAAGGGCTGTGAATAATAAGGGTAGGGTTGCTACCCAGGGATTGAATTAAATACAAACTCCCACTAGACCATCTGGCTAGTTGTACAATTGATCCAGTGGGCCATAGTAATATTCTTTGGTATCAGTGTTTAGCAAAATTCACTGAGGACATTCAGCGTATTGCTGTTGACCATAGTTCACAATGGGATTCCAAATTTGTTTATAAGGCAGGTTTCATTGATTGAAAATTGAAATCTGAGATTAGTTATTTTGTAAAATGTGAGATTATTTGAAAGAGAAAAACTCACCAGCCCACTGGCCTAGTTCGGCCACCAGTCCAACTTTTCTGGTCCTAGACTAGGATACACCTCAACAGAAACCAATTGTCAGACCCAAAGGGTAACTTCTACTGTCATTGAGACCTCCCCCTTTGAACCCAAACTCCCTACATCATTTTTCCTACATGTAATCCGAACCCTCCAATATCCTCCGATTCCAAAGTCCTCCAATGTTTGTTACTGAGGACCACTGCCTAAATCCTCCGAAAATCATCCAGCGACAGAGTGGGCCTGATAAGGCAAAAAAAATAGTTCTGCTTCCGGTTAATACCCTACCTATCCTACTTTAATGGCCCCAACCCTCATTCTTTTTTTCGGGAAAAAGGTAAAAAAAAAATTTAAAAAAATAGATGCTGTAAATACTACATTAAAACCTTGACTACACGTAGCCACCTACATATGCTTAGCAAAAAAAAAATGGAATTTTTTTTCTTTCTCTACCTTCCTACCTACCCTATTTTCAAATGCCATGTATTCGGAAGCAGAACTGTTTTTTTTTTGGCCTGACCTGGATCCTCCATTTTCCTCCAGAGGCAAATCCCCCTCGATCCTGCAAAATCCTCCGATGCTTCAACTTCCAAAGACCCTCAATCCTCCAAATTCCTCCATTTGGCAAAGAGGATTTTGGAGGATTCGGGAAGGTTAGGGTTGAAGTAATACAAAAAAATTTCTCATGACACCGACTCTCTGTGTCCTATTGACTGGCCTGGCCTAGCCTCTGTTTTCCTTTTCCCTGCCTTTCTCTCAGGCCTTGACATTAAGCAAGGACTCTTGCCATGACTCCCCTCACAAAAGGCAACGCGCCTGCTTGAACACAATCAGAGACAAAATAGTAAGCACTTCTCTAGCCTTGTCGTTCACTGTCGTCTCTTTTTCCGCTCCTGTCTTGTGATTGGGGGTACTCGTCTCTTTGCAAGATTTAAAAGGGGAACCAGCCGTTGCATTGTTGAAAAGTTCCATTTTCATTGTTATTTTGTGGTTCACCGACTGAAAAACCAGGCTCTGGCCTGCATTGAAACCTTTGTGGTAAAACAGGTTCCTACGACTTTCAGAGCCTGTGAAACTATGTTCCCACTACGAGAGCTGTGTAAAATTTCTTTTCAGCATTGCAACCGGAAGCCCCCTTTAATCGGATTTCATGCCGGGTCTGATTGAGCTTTTCAGCATCCTGTTCACGGACGTCTGTCTGATTGTGAATTTGGAAAATACTGGATTCGGTCCATAGCCTTGTATCCAAACAGCATGCACAGAGCACATTGGAACTTATGTCAAGTTTGAACAAATGTGGTTGATTTTGACCAGGCCTGTAGTGTGCACGGTCCCCCTCATGTCGGCCTGAGAGAACAGGGAGAATTTCATGGTTCGGGCTTTTATTTTACGCCATTCATAAATGCCGTGACGATTTTGTTCGTGCAACTAACGGAATGATTTGGCACAGCTGTTGCACTGGCACTATAGCTTTCGTTGCACCCCCTAGATGTTTACACGTGGTGCACAATATTTTATTACTTTGCTTATATGGTAAGTTTTGGGGCCTTTTCACACCACACCAATCACGGGGTTGATGCTGGGTTAAAAACGTTTCACACTTGACAGTTTGCGACACTGACATTAGTTGAATTTAATCCTGCTTCAGTTCATGGTTAACCTCTTGAATACAGACGACGGCCATAACCGCGGTTTAAAAAAAACCAAAAAAATGGCTGGTTGTCTTCTATATGCGCATTCCTGCATGTACTCGGTCCATTGTCCGCCTATTGTTTGCATTACGCTTGGCTGCACAAGCCTGTGTTGGCATACCAGCGCCCTATTAATATCAGCCAGCCAGAAGCTGTTAAGGTTGCTGAGCCCTGGGGTGAAAGTCTCACCAAGATTGAAAACAGCAGTGTGAAGTGAGCACTGTTGAGTTTGTCCCAGGTTGAACTCAAAACGAGCGTGAAATGACCGCAGGGTTGACGTTGGGGTTGAAGGATACATGTTTGACACTCAACCTAGGGGCGGCCTGGGAGGGTTGCTTTCGGTCCACATAAAGGTTGAGAGGTTCCAAGTGAAAAGGCCTCTGGTGTGTCAATAACTTCTAAATTTTATTTTCTCAAGTCCTAAGAATCGAATCTAAACAAATGTGTATGTAATCATTCTGAGTACCCCCGATCCACTGTGCATCCATTGTGGCTTGATTTACTGTTTATTTGGTGTATTTCTGCTCTGATATTTATCAATATGCTCATTATGATAGTTGAATGGCTTTTTAATCTGTAGTTGATTATTTTTTTTGTCTGCATGCAGATAATTAACCACTTCCCTTTCTAGCATATACACATTCACTGTCATCCATTTCATCATTCCGTTTTTTTGCTTTGTTTTTGTGGTTATAATAACGAGCTTTATGGGTGTCGCAGTGTATTGCATTCGCTGCAGCAGATAATGTACAGTTTGGAAAGAATGTGGTATTTGTTCCATGTAATGGCCATTGCCAATTCTGACGGATTAAGCCTTGAATAATATTGTATGTTTAATGTGGATTCCAAAACAAAATACAGTTTGAAAGTAGAAAATGTGATTTTTATATGCGGATTTGTTGAATTGAGAATTTTTTCTGTTGGTAATTTTTTTTGGGGCGGACGTTTTTCATCCTGTGCAGGACCAACAGACAATCTTGCGGACCTGGGCCGTCAAAGACTTTGCCCCCAATGTCGCCCTCTATGTCCAGATCCTGAAACCAGAAAACAAATTTCACGTACAGTTCGCAGGTAAAATAGCAGCAAAAATAGCAGCTTGTTTTTCGTTTTGTGTAGACTGAATTTCTTAGATTTCTCTTACAATTTTGTCCATCAACTCCTGGCTTGATGATAAGGTAACATTTCGATCAGTTGTGGCACGACTGCTGCTTGTCGGTAATCCAACTGTGGTGAGACAACATGCATGACATCATACTTCATTGGTTTGTTATCAATTCTTTCTGGTTATGAAACCAAGGATTCCTCAAAAGTGCATATGGTACTGTAGCTCGAAAGCCTGAAGAAACCTGTAGGAAGACGACGAAGAAATGTTTAGTTTTAGAAGTGGGAGGGAAACCCCTGAATGATATTCTGGGGGGAACCCACAGAATCAGGCAGGGACTGAAAACCTAATCCACATGTCAGCCCTGGCTGGATTCGAACCCGGGTCGCAGCAGTGGAGGGTGAGTACCACTAGGCCAACCCCTAAAACTGTCTGTTTGAAAATATTCAAATAAAATGTTTGTTTATTTTGGCTGTCGTTGAGACTCCATTTTCTATTTTTTCAAACATTTTGCTTGCTGTGGGCTTTCTCCCCGACTTATTTTATTCCTTTTCAGATCATGTGGTGTGCGAGGATGAATTCAAGTATGCCTTGTTGGCCAATAACTGCTTGTGTCCAGGCACCTCAACATTTGTGACTTTACTCATACACACATCCAGGGGACAGTAAGTAATTCAATCGATTTTGCCACTACTTGATTCAGACAAAAACAACACCATATTTTGGTAAGAAATGGGTACACAGTTCTCCCAAATGGGTACACACACCCCCCTAGATGGGTACACAGGCCCCCCCCCCCCAGATGGGTACACAGCACCACTAGATGGGTACACAGCACCACTAGATGGGTACACAGCACCACTAGATGGGTACACAGCACCACTAGATGGGTACACAGCACCACTAGATGGGTACACAGCACCACTAGATGGGTACACAAGACCCCAGATGGGTATACATGTATGTACACAGGACCTCTAATGGGTACACAAGACACCTGACAAGACCCTCTACTGGGTACACAGGATCCCAGTGTGAGTACACAGGAGCACCAAATGAGTACACGAGATCAAAGGGGGGTACACCTACGACCCAAAAATGGGTACAGCCATTATTAGTAAAAAAGTTGTTGCTGTCGCTTCTGCTAATTTTAAACACAAAACCTCTGTCTGTTTTTGTCAGGGAGGGGTCTGACTCTCGTTCCCAGTGGCAGCGCACTTACGGCAGGTGCTCGGGCAACGAGGTGTATCACATCAAACTGGGCGACAGTCGCTTCTTCGGAGAGTCTGAGGGCAAGAGCTTCACCTATGCATCATTTCATGCTCACAAAAAGTAAGTCAACATGAGGAACTGTCATTTCCAGTGCGTAGGTTATTGCTATTTGGATATTGCTGCTGGCACAGCTCATATTGATGATGTGATGCAAGGGTGTCCAATTTTTTTGTTCTTTGATGCATCAAGTAACCTTTGGCATTTGACCAGTTCTAATTGATTGAGAGCAGTTCACATGTGGTGTTTAGGTCGCACCATAATCGCTCACGTTTGACCCTCATATTATTATTATTATTAATTCTTTCTGGTAATGAAACCAAGGATTCCTCAAAAGCGCCCTAGGCACTGTAGCTCGAAAGCCTGAAGAAACCTGTAGAGAGAAGACAATGAGAAGAAGTTACAGTTTTAGAGGTGGGAGGAAAACCCCAGAAGAATATTCTGGGGAAAACTCACGGAATCAGGTATGGACTGAAAACCCAATCCACATGTGGACTATAGGGCAGGAATCGAACCCGGGCCACAGCGGTGAAAGGCGGGGACAGTAACCACTGCGCCAACCTGATTCCCCGGTAGTCCAAGCAGTGGGCTCAACACTGAGATGGTTACACCATTCCTTCCTCCATGGTTATACCAAACAGCAAGTTCAATCAATAAACATTGGCTGTTGATTGACGATCTACCTTCCACCTATGAACGATACCCAGTTGAACTATTATGTGTCACTCAGAGGGGGGAATTACGGTCGGACATCGAACATTTTCCGACCATTTGCAGTATTCGTCTGAACAAAAAGTGTGGCTATGATTTGCTTGTTCTCGCTATGCCATGGCAGATCAAAAGCTGAAAATGGCCGAGCACTTTCTGTGTCCATGTTCACCCTCTGATCACTGGTTCCCTCTTCGTTTGTAGCAGTTTGGCATCTGACGTGGGTATTGATAACCAGTGGGACCATGCCCGATTGGCTGGTTCCAGATGATCGACTAGCCAAGGTTGCAGGCAAGATTACTCCAGCAATCCTTGCTCAAATTTGCGTATAGGTGGTTCGTAGTTGCCTACAATAATTTTCTGATGTTGCACCGTCCAGGTACGGGGTCTCGCTGATCGGCATACAGAAGATGGACGAGAACGCCACCATCCAGCTGAATCCGGGGCCCCGGCACATCATGCGGGGGACCGACACCTGCTTCTACCTGAACATCACCAAGGAGGAGGACTCGGCCTTCATCCTGCGCCACCCCCGGGAGGAACGGGAGAAGGAAAAGTGCGACAGCAGCAAGACGACCAACTACGTACCACCGGACAATGGTGGCCTGACGAAAGTGGAGAGCGCCATTGGTAGCGTGGGCACGCTGGCGCTGGAGCTGCACCACATGGGCGGGAAGACGGCGTCTCCGCCCCCCTCGGCGACCACCAGCCCCACTAAGGCCCGGAAGAGTCTCATGTTGCCCGAAGGCAGAGAGTCGGCTGGTATTTCATTTTTATTTTTATTTTTTTTTTATCTGAAATTGAGCCAAGGATTTTTAGGACATCAAAGTTAATCGTACTAGCCAAGAGCCTGTCAAGACAAGACAAGGAAATGTCAGGTGTGGGAGAAAAAAAACTGAAGTAAGTCCTTATCTGGTATTCCTGGCAGGATTGGAATCAGGGTTACCAGAGGTGGAAGGCGAGGGAAGTATTACCTCATGAATATTCATTTCCCATTATTATGTAATTTCTGGAGACTTGTATGAGGTGGCGAGCGAAACAAGGGGAGGGAGTTAGGTAATGAATTGCAACTTAAATCCTTTTTATATCCTGTAATGTGGGTTAACATTTTTTATTTTTTTTTATTTTACGTTTTAATTTTTTCTGCTCAAAGGCAGACATTATAGATGTAGCTTATGCAGAAAAACCATGCATGCTTACAGTTTTCACTTATTTTCATGAAATTCCTTGAAAGATTTTTACAGAAAAATGTTGCATTGGTGCTGGTTTACTATCATCAGGGTGTAAAGAGTGGTTCACGAACGATGCTTTTGAGCGTTTTGTTTTGTCATGCCTTGCGTGTTAGTCTGTGTATTGTCCAATGAGTGTGTGGGTTTGTTTTTGTATTCAATAGGGGACATATAAGAATAGACGACAATAGGTTCCCCGGTTGAGAAAGGTCCCCAGTTGAAAATCATGTACAAAACCAATAAGGGTCAAAAAGTATGAACAATAGGACAATAGAAGGTCCCCGATTGAAGGTGGTTTACACACTTGTTATGTGTACAGGTAATATCCATTACGACTGAGGACTTGGGACATTGGGGATTAGTGATAGCAATACAACTGAAGACCCGAGACCGAGTTCTCGGTAGATTTCAACCTTATGTACAAACATTATGGGGCACGTCAAGAAAAAGTTCAAACAGTGGGAACAATGGAAGAGAATAGTCCTCAGTAGTATGTCGGGTGATTTTAGGAACTGTTGAACTGTTGTGTATCTTGTAATTTGTGTAGTCAGTTGTGTGAATAATCCCATCACATGTAATTGGTAAAAAACATCCATTTCATGTCCTTTTTTTTTTTTCTGTTAGGGGGGGTGGGGTGTTTCGTCAAATATTCAAATATTCAAACGAGTAATTGTTTCGGTTGGTTTTTGTTCATGTTTTTGGGTCAATTTTATACGACATTTGTTTGAAATTATGCCACACGTGTGGGAATTATTTGTACTTCTTGTATGTATTTTTAAGTCATGAATGTACATGTATGTTATTCAGTAGTTGGCAAAGTGATGTGTTGTCAATGTCCAACTGTCGTCCCTTTACACGTCTTCATTTGCCTCTTTCTCCATCCGTCACCACCTCATTTCATCATCATCGTCATCCTCAACACCCTCCCACACAGCATTCCCTTTTCTTCTGCATTCCTCTCCGATCCGTTCCCCTATAGGCCGGAGCTCCCTAGAGATGGCGTCCACCTCGGGCATGGACCGAAACCACCTCATGCCCCCGGCCGGTGAAGAGGGCGGGGGCCGGACCCTTGGGGGCGGGGCCGGGGCCGGCGACAACGGGTTCCTGATGCCCAGTAGCGCCCGCAGCGGCCGACGCCCGTCCATCATGCCAGTCCTGGAGATGATGTCCTCGGACCCGGAGGACGAGCAGCCGCGGGACGAGAAGCCCCTGCACGCCCAGAAGCAGGTGGACCTTGTGGACGCCGAGGACGTGCAGCTTTGGGACGAGGAAGATCCGTAAGTACCCTTCGGGGATGTAATTGATTGGGTGGTCAGTGGTTATGGTGTCTGACTCACTCGCAATGGTATGAGGCTTTGAACTCCACCTAGGATCATGGTGCATGTGTTCTTGGGCAAGACACTTTACCTCAATTGCCTCCCCCACCCAGGAGTAAATAGGTTCCTGTGAGGGTAGAGAACAGGAGGATGGGGCGTCCACTTGGCTGTTTTTTTTCCACCAAAAAGCTAGACATTTCTAGAGGGTGTGATTGAGTGACAGTCCCACTGAAGAACATCCCAGCCCCTCCCATAAAACTCTTATCTCCCTGCTCTTAATCTCCTTTCTTAAAACACTTCCAGTTCATCAAAACTGAAATATGTACAGGGCAAAGACCTGGGTTTTCTCATTAAAAGTACAATTGCATGACCCCTGCTTAAAAATTAGTAGCAGTTGGCCTCGGTCATTTGATCGATGTGACTTAAATTTTTCCATGCTGTACATAAAAAAAAACCAAATAAAAAAATTTATTCCCCGTCTGATGTTTAACACGATTAAGCAGATTTTGATTTATTTCATAGATTTATCCCAGTCCAGCATTTGTGTTGATTGCCCATCGGCGTTTTCCACTCAACTACCTGTATTTCTTTGTCAATTTGACAGTTGCTAAGCGTACAAATTTGCTAAGTGCCAATTTGGACCAACAAAGGTAGTTTGCCAGCCAAAAAATATTGGTTCCAGGCTCAATTTTGCTATTAAGGAGAGAAATTTTGCTTAGCAAATTGTTTTTCTGCTTAGCAGGTCTGGGAAATTGGACATGGTTTGAAAAAAAGCTGGCGGTATTTCCATAGATTGGTGTCATTAATAGAAAATTGATCAATTGCCACCCCTTGGGAAAACTCTTTTGGAAATCTGTGCAGTGACTTCGTTTTGTCACAGATTTTGCACATTCTGTGTCAAACTCTGGTCACGATTAGACATTGATTCACAAACTGCTTTAACACGATTCTACCGCATGAGATCAGTTGCCTTTTTAGGTTTTAACATCACTTTATAGAAGATATACTTGACAGCTTAAGGAATTACAATCATTAATTTTTAATCTCATTGTATTCTGGGCTATTCCATTTCCTCTGCCTACTAAACGATTTTGAAACTTGCATGATGAGGGAAACCTCCTGGTGGTGTCCTGGAAATGTCAAACTCACACTGACCTGTTTGATTCATGAATAATTCACGACTAGGTGGACTGTTCTATTTCCAGTGCTTCCTAATCAGTGATCATTTACTAGCCAGCATGCTTGGGTAAGACATACATGTGAGGGAAAATGTGACATGTTAATTCGTGAATAATTCATACACTTTTTGGACTGTTGCTCCCTAATCAGTGATCAGCTGCTAGCCAGCATGAGTAAAGCCTGACTATATAAGGGATTTAAGACTGATTTATGAATTATTCATGAACTTTTTGGACTGTCCCATTTCTGGTGCTCTCTAATCAGCTACTGGCCAGCATGAATAGGGAAATTTAAGACTGATTTATGAATAATTCATGCACTTTTTGGAATGTTCCATTTCTGGTGTGCTCCCCAATCAGTGATCAGCTGCTGGCCAGCATGAATAAAGCTTGAATATAAAGGAAATTTAAGACTGATTTATGAATAATTCATGAACTTTTTGGACTGTTCCATTTCTGGTGCTCCCCCAATCAGTGATCAGCTACTAGCCAGCATGAGTGGAGTCAGAATGTAAGGAAAGAATTCTTCAAATATGGCACTGCCGTCTTTACTTGTTCATTGGTTTGTTTTTGGTTTTTTTTTTTTACTAACCATTCACATATTCCCCTCGGCTGTTCATTTCCTCCCCTCCTTCTCACAATGCCTACCTACCCGCATCAGCCAAAAATTGGATGCCAGCATGAAAGCTGCGAGAGTGTAAGGGAATGGTTTTCACAGGACAGCCTGTACAGTACTTAGAAATTACTAACTTGTGCACGTACATTTCAACTGGATTGGTAAACGGGTGAAAGGAGCTTTCGGTAGAACTTTTAAAAAGTAGTCGCTCATTTTAGCACACGAGGTGAACACTTTTATGATTTGTTTTTTTATGCGCTTTCACTTTAAATGTAGTATTCACCATTTGCAAACATAAACAAACAAAAAATACTGAATTATTATGAAATACCGTACTAGACTGTAAGTAAATTTTCAAGCATCCTGTGAAATCATGGCACCTGGGGCCTATTTCACTAAACTCGACTTAGTGAAACAGGACTTAGTGCCCTTCAGACACGACTTACACTAAGACGCGTCTTAACCAAGTCTTGTTTACATTTCTGTCTCACTAAACCATTCTTTACTAAGACGTGTTTAAGTCGCGTAGAGAATTATTTTTATATACGTGAACGAGCCTGGTTCAACTATTGACCTTTGTGAAAGTTTTCAACTTTCTTGGCGGCACAAACAAACTTGTCGTACGGAAGATATCATATCGCCAATCACCAACATTACATCATCGGGAAAGAAAATGTCAAAGGTATAGTACCAAAGTATTTTATATAGATAAATTTAAGATAAGAATTAGACAATGATGATGAGTTTTATGAGCAACAAACCTGTCTCCCTTCGGGCTACCTGTGGCCAGGCGGTAAATCACTAGGCTCGTAAGTAGTACTCTAGTACTGCATGTACTGACAGTGACATGACTGAGTACTGTATGTACGTACATACATGTACTAACGTTTATAGGTCTATAGTAGGTACAATGCAGGTTGGTATTGCCCAATTGATGATATGAAGGCCTAGTTTCTATGAACTTCCTGTCTTTTGTGTTGTATAAGTCTTGCTTTTAAAACAATCGACGGTAGTTTGGGTTATTCCTGTGCGATACCTGTGAAAATAGACATGCTCGCCGTTCAGTCGAAGTATTATTTATCGCGGTTGGCAGGAAGTGGTTTTTACAATGATCTCAACTTTTGTATTCACAGTTAATGTTTTACTAAAACATCCCCTGAATAAAGTCGGATATATTCCCTGTAAAGTTTAGGTTGATTAAAGACGATTAGGCCTTCAGGATGATTTAACACCCCGTCCCCCCTGGAAAGGGACAAAATTCACTGAGACAAGTCTACTGATTGACGATTGGGGGCGCCATTCACTTTATACACGCACGGTGCATCATTTTATTTTCATCCTGTAAAGATTTTTACGATTTCGCGGTGGAAATATCGTCTTTCTGCGTCATTTTGTGTTTGCAGCTGTAGAATGAGAACCAGACAATGGAATCTTCATGGACAGAGCACCATTAAAGATTTATGTTAAAATATAGATGGTAGGCCTACCTTTTACTTTTAGCAGACACGTTTGGGCAAAATTTACAAGTTTTTGGAAACGTAAATATTTATTAAAAATAATTAAAAGTCCTGATACAACATTTTGAATTGCCATTTTTATACAACTCAGCAGAAAGCAGTGGTGCACCCAAGGGGGGAGGGGGGATCAGGGGGCTTGATCACCCCCCCCCCCCCCCCCCCCCGATTTTGTTTTGGTTTTTCCTTCCTAGGAATTGACCGTGGTGAAATGTATGGGGCCTATTTCCGAGTAGTACATAGTACAATGGGGGTGTAAATGGCGGCACAAACGTCAAAAGAGTCCATCTGTAAACACATTTGAAATGATGTGTATAAACCACACAGTTTGCTAATGCCTTCATGTAAATTACACAATCTAATGAGATATATCTGTTCAACTGTACACATAATTCCACTGGAATTCCAGGCACAACATTTTTTTGATCTAAAGGAGACCCTATAAGTTGTGCTTTGTTGAGAGTTTTTTATTTATTTATTTCTATAATTGGATCAAAGTGTAGATCTAGGATATGTCTTACTTTTTAAATACCAGCATGCTGAATATGTGTCCTGAACGTGGAGTTAAAGGAAAAAGTTACTTTAATTAGAGTTGATTATTGAATGCGAGAATATAGTCTAATTTATTGTTCTCAATTTTCAGAATAAGAGAAAGAGAAGTGCTGACTTCACTGAGCTGGAGACGATGACTCTGGTAGAGTTTGTAGCAGCCCACAAACGTCTCCTGTTTGGAACGGGAGGAAAGGGATCAAGTAAGGAGGAGAAAATGAAAGAGAGGTTTGTAGACTAATGGCAACAAAATTAACAATTTGAACTAAAAAGCAGACCTAACCTGACTAATTTCTTTCATTACTCTGTTCAAAACTATTTGTTTTTCACTTCAAAGAACTTGAGATTTTCATCACATGTTGAAGCCCTAGGTGGTAATTTAAACATCTTCAGCTAGATGAATATAGCCTGCCAATTCAGTAATCATGATCAGAGCACACCCATTCACTCGTTTGACTTGTTGTTTCTAATTATTTGAAGTATTAACTACAATTTATAAGACGAGAACACCTGAATGTGTATGGAAAATAAAGGATGACAGACTTAACACTACGATGTTGAGTATGGTTTCAAATGTGATTTCTCTTTATGATTGAATATTTCAAAATGCAAACTTGTCTAAACAAATTTCCAGAAAAATTGTTTGTTAAAAAGCATACATTGCTATTTAAATTTTAAGTACTGCCAATGTGTGAAATTTATCATGAAGATTATCACTTTTTAACAGGAACTGGAAGAAGGCCGCTTCTGTGCTGAAAACAGTAGGAGGGAAGGAGCGTGAATGGGCCACCGTTCGCAAGAAGTGGAGGGACCTTAGCTCTAAAGCTAAGGCCTACAATGCCCCAAAGACAGGTCAGTAGCTAACTACCTATCCAACCAGGATATAGTTCAAATAAAAAAACTGCATTGAAAACGATTAACAATTCTAAAAAAAAAGATTTGGAAGACTAAGTGGAGGTTGCTGATTGCAGACCAGAGTGATATAGTATTGATATGATAATATCAATTATTATTCTGGGCTTAGGTAATTTTCCGGAGGTCGCGATTAAGAGTCGGGGTATAACAAAAAAACGAAGTTGGACACGGTTTAAAAGATTTGCATGACTAGTTTGAGACACTTGACATTTAATTTCAATATATCATCTGAGTACAAGGGTTTTGGTCTTTCAAACTCTTCCATCTTATAAAACACAATAAAACTTAGTTGGATTCAACCTACATAAAAATAGTTTCCCTCTTCTTGTCTTCACAAAAGTGATAACACAGGTGTTTCCAAAATAATAATCTATTTCCTTAAACTTTAAAGGGTATTCACTATAAATAAGTAAGTCTTCTTGCTGTGAGGTTGCTCAAGTCAAGAGCAAGAGGGAGAGAGAGATTCCTAAAAAGCTTGTTGTTTCAATAAAACTGCTACTAATTATGGGATTTCTGCTTGGTTAATGAGGTACACGCTTAATACCAGGGACCCTTCCCATGGCAACAACAGGGTACTACAGGGCGATTTTAAGGGTCAACCCATGTGCCCATCAATTTCTGTCACATGTTACCAAGGGAGGCTAAAACTTCTAAACATAGAAACAAGTAAAAACAACATTGGTCATTTGTACAATAACAAATTATTTACCCTACATTGGTGTTGAGGATCACCTCACCCTTTCTAATAAGTATACATTTACCAACAGGAATTACCCCAGGAATACAAACAATGTTACCTTGAGTCGTCAACTAGAAGGGGTAGATAAGGAATTAACTTTATTCAAATGTATACTTTGCAGTATGATTATTCTAATAGGAATGGTTAAGTAAACTTAAGTGCTTTAAACTTTTCTCAAAGATATGGATGGATACATGTATTTACAAATCTTTGAATGGACATTCATTAACTTTTCACATTTGATTTTGCTTACTAATTTCCTATTTCTTTCTTTTTCAGGAGGCGGACCACCAGTCATACCAAATCCATTATTTGAGAAGGTCCTTGCTATTCTAGCTAAAGAAGTTGTGTGTGGCATCCTCCCTGAGGATGACAATGCAGATTCACAGGTATTTAGAAGTCACATTGTTCTAACCATGAATGCAGTTTTCTGTACAAGCATCATAATTCTCATCAGTAGTGGTACCTAGATCTATATTATTCCCAGCTCAAGCTATCCTAAGCAAATAGAATGCCACTACAATTAATGTTTTTATTAATTTTAAAAGGGACATTTTCTCATTAAATGTGATGTAGCCTACTCTTGCACTCAACAAGCATGTCATTTCCATTTAAGCAATGGAAATTATGGTGAGTGTAACTTAAATTTGCAATGTTATCATGCAGCTGTATAAAAATACCTTTTTAAAAATCATTTTAGGAGACGGTGCTATCCTCAGTAGGCAACAGTGAAAAGGATGCCGATGAACCACAATCACTTTTAATGCAGCAACCAGGAGTATCCTCAGCAGGACAGGATCCACCCTCTAATATAATGCACCACACGAGGCCAGCAGCTGTTAGGCAGTGCCAAATACAGGAGGAACTCCTAATTATACAGAAGGCAAAGCTGGAGGCTAAAAAGGAACACACTGTGGTGTTGCGTTCCATTTTAGGTGCTCTGCGTGAAATCCAGCAGAGATGCAGGGAAAAATCCATCTCTGCTGTGGATCTGCTGACTTCCATGCAGAGCCTTTAAAGACCAAGTAAAACGCCGATTACAATTTTGACTATTTGGACTTATCTGATATTTTATGCCTCCCCAAAACTAATAGAACAAGTTTCATGAGTCTGAAAAAAACAAAATTTGACTCGATTCAGAAAAGGCCGAGGTCAAATGCGTGCCGTATCGCGCGAGTGATGACGTATACGTGTAGAATCATATGACGTCACTGTATTATACGAGGTTTTACGCAGAGTATGTACGTAAGGCTAGTATTACTGTGCGGTAAACATATTTATTGGGACCTGCGCGGCGAGTTGTGTATGAGCTGATACTATACTCTAGTCTGGCGACTTAGCTTATGCAGCCCTCATAGGGACCCGCACCTTCTCAGAACTATACACACAATTTCTGTTATAAGGTACCAGACTCAATCGCATGTGGCATATTAGGGTCCATTAGATTCGATGCGCGAGTCCGGGGTTGGAATGCTCGGTGCCTTTAGAGTTGCAATGGCTCCAGAATAAAAACCCTTTTAAAAAAATAATTCCTTCTAGTCTGCAAACTAATCTCCATCAGTTAACAGAGTATTTAAACTGTCGGGAAAAGTCCAAAATGTCAAAATTGTAATTGGCGTTTTAGTTGCTCTTTAATTAAAATGAAATACGGAACCTATGCAGCAGTGTTGTAGTACTCTTACTCGGTACTCGTACTCGAGTACTACTCGAGTACCGTTTTTAGAGTACTCGTACTCGTACTTGTACTCGAATGTCAAAGTACTCTTACTCGAACCATGGCATAGAGCAAGGAACTTGTACTCCGGCAGCAAAGTACTTGAACTCGACATGTCAAAATTGTACTCGATCATCAAGGTACTCCTACTCGAATAGCAATACTCGATAAAAAAAACATGACTTGACTTACCACGGCCCCACTGCTTATTTTATCGATACTTTCAAATAGTTGATTGTAGAGAAATCGACTTCCAAATTAACCATGCGCTTTCATTTTGGATGAATCACGTATTTGCTGCTGTGATCGCTGGTAAACGATATTACTACTGCATTCCCAATCACCCGCGAAGTACCATGTCATTCATAAAAAGAGGGTGGGCTACCTACGCATGCGCATACATGTACAAGTTTTGGTATCGACTCGACGCGTGACGCGACGCTACCGCTCTAAAAAATTTGAAAAACAGGGGGTAGCTTAAAAGTTGGAACATTGCAAAATTCATACCGACAAAATTTACAGGAATATTTTGAATATTTTCCTGTAATTTTCTCAAACTTTTGCCGACGCGTTCCATATTGTGTGAACGTTTTACAAGATAATGTCAATCAAACCACGCCCCTTGCCAACATGTGATCATGCATGCCCTGTTCACGACTTCGATACGTATAAAATATGACGTGATGGGGTCTTGGGAAGTAGAAAATAAGACCACAATGTACTCCGACTAGTACAAGTATTCGGACTCGTGTACTCGGAAGTTCATGTACAATGTACTCTGACTCGTACTCGTACTCGGAAGTACAAGTACTTGTACTCGGTACTCGGTTGGCAAAGTTCTCGGACTTGAATGGTACTCGGCAATCTAAGTACTCGGCAGTACTTGGTACTCGGAAAAAGAACTCGACTACAACACTGCTATGCAATCAAGTCAGCGTGAGTTATGTGACGCCCTAGCTTAGAAACATGATATCTCAAGACGAAAATATATGATTAAGGTCGTTTTAACCCGTCAGCCGTGCTCGTGTATAAAAACAGCCAGATCGTGTTAACACGTCCTCCGACGCGAACTGGTTAATATTGATTAGTTCAGAAACTTTAAAAGTATTCATCAGAGTCCTGACACAAATTTGTGTTCTGGTTAATTATCTAAATCAATATGATAATAATACCTGAACATTTAAAAAAAAATGATGTATGCAGAAAATCTTCAAAACTTGTTATATGTTTCACTACTAAAATCAGTATAAGAACTTCATTGAATTATTTGATTTTACCATCCTATGGAAGCCTGAACAGTGAAATAATAGACCTTGAGAAAACATCTTTGTCTTTTTCTTTTTGTATTTCTGTCTCCATCTGAGAGTAAGCTGAGGTATAGGTCTTAACCTGAAGTATAGTTGCCTACAATACTAACCCTGCTGAAAAAAATCAGCAACTATTTGGGCACGCATAGCTAAACCAGCTGCCCGAGGTTCACCTTGGTAGTTATGTACTGGTGGATCATCTGGAATGTGTACATCCTCATGGCTGGGTTCCATCATCTCTTTAGCTAAATTGAACAGCACCGTACACGCCAAGATGGTGCGGCAAGCTTGCTTTGGACGAAGGTGCAGACCAACTACCAGACATGGGAACTTCATCTTCAGTTGCCCATTTACCTGCTCAATGAACACTCTTGTTCTTGGATGAGCTCTGAAAAAAAATACAGTAAAAAAGCATTAGGATTTAAAGTAACAATGTCTTTAATAATAATATGTAGGACCTACCTTAAATTGCATAATTACATAATTCATCCCTGAGAAAACATGGAAATTGATAATTTTTGATGTGCCATTCCCCCACCCCTTTTAAATGAAAGTTGGCTGAATGATGAAAAAATAAAGTATTCTTGCTTGCTGATGCTCTCTCAAATATTTCCTCCGATCTTGGAGGTATTTTTAGCAAAACAATATTTTAACGCTCTGCGCCGACTCATGGTGGCGCTCCGCTTAGTGTCGCGGATTATGGATTTTGACTTTCAAAACTTTCAAATGTTGGCAAGGCCAGTCGGCGGGGGGGGGGGGGGGGGGGGGGGGGGGGGGCCTCCGAGTTCCGTTCGGATATAAAATCGACCCCCCCCCCCCCCCCCCCCCCCCCCCCCCCCCCCCCCCCATGAAACAACCTGGCTACAGGCCTGAAAGTAATGCCTTCGCCCCCCCCCCCCCCCCCCCCCTGCCCCCCCCCCCCCCTACTTTAGAAAACTAATGCCACCTTCCCTATTTACTTTCGAAAAGTGTGGAGCACCAATTGGTCAGATAAAGTTAAACTGCAGAAGACTTTAGACCACAATTATTCCTCTTATGGGTTATTCCATAAATTAGGATACAAACTTGTGACATTTTGACCCAAAATGGAAAAATTGATTGACAGGGGATTTATTAATAATTTTCACTATAACTTAAAGATATTGACATTCCTGATTAATTGTAGCCAAAATCAGACATTATTTACTCCAGAAATGCCAAAATATCATGTCAAAACCCATTCACGGTTTCACGTGTAAAGGGGACACCAAATTAGTTTTCTGCTATTTTTGTGATAATTCATGCTCAATGTGGTGTGTCTATTTTAAAATGTATTACCCAGGATAAAACATCAAGGTTTATTGTGAAAATAACTTAATTAGACTAAAAATAACAATTTGGTGCATGATTGCGTATGGGGAAACCATTTGGTGTCCCCATTTACACGTGAAACCTAGTAAATGGCCAAAAATTAAACATTTCCAAGCATGCAATCTTTGTTATGATTTCACACTTATCAAGTGGGACATGTATTTATTGATGATATATTTGGATTTGCCAGTGAACCCAATTATCTTTTTATTTCTCAGAAACATTACACAAATTTCAGGTGTAAAAGGGACACCAAAAAAGTGGGTCTTGTTTACACGTGAAACATTTGAGCTAACACACTGTCAATCTCGGTCAACTAGTTATTAAATCATTTAAATATGTTGCCATTCTTAAGCAGTATTAACATGCTTTAACATAATGATGGGCAATTTTTCATACACATATGTGCACATGGTAGTATTTGAGAACCAAACAATGCATTTCAACAGTAGTTTTTAAAATGTCGCAGCATTGGTGTCCCTTTTACACGTGAAACCGTGAACTATTTAGGACACCATACTGTCAGGAAATTAGTCAGATGTTTCATCCTTTGCTACCAGATATTTAGGTACAAGTACTATAATTTGAGCAACTAAAATCATTTGTATATATATTCCACTGTTGGTAATACAAGGGAAACAAATATCACAATGTAAAGAGGGACACCGGCCCCCACATTTATGGAATCACCCTTATACGTATGACGCCTGTATCACTCTTTGTATTTTCCCCATCCATGTAGGTAACATTTAAGGATATTTTTTAAATTCACAGGACATATTGACCAAATGTGTGACACTTTCAGGGACACTTGTTAGTCGGGGACGCCACATTGGAATCGGGGACTTTCCTCAAAAACCGGGAACGTCTAGTCACCCTAATTTAAGAAGGGGGGGGGGGGGGGGGGACCCCTCAGTATTTGGAACCGGCGATAATGTTTTATACTTAAAACGGAATAATTATTAAAACCTCCCCATCTGTATCAACGGATGCCTCATAGGCCTATGTAATTTGTGCGCATCTGTTGTAGTCCCTAATTAGCCTCCTTTTCTGACACAACATTCATACCTGTTATATGAGATTTCGGCGGGTGATTGCGGTGCTGCGATAGGGGTCATCAACCAAGGCTTCAATGGGTAGCCACTGTCTCCAATCAGGATGCCTTGTTTGTTGCCGGCTTCAAACTCCTGTCCAATTCTGCTATGTCGCAGGATTCTGCTGTCATGCGCAGACCCCGGCCATCGGGCTACAACATTCGTTATTTTGTAACGACTGTCACACATGAGCTGCACGTTGATGGACTTGTTGCGCTTCCGGTTGACGTAAACGTAGGCATCCTCTCCAAGTCGCGAACCCTTGAGGAGAACGTGAGTGCAGTCCACTGCACTCACAATTCGAGGGAATCCCGCAACATCGCTGAACCCCCGTTGCGTTGCCATGACTTCTTGGGGCGTGGTGGGGAATCGAATTACGGCGTCCTTCATCCTGATCAGATGAGAGGTGACTCGCCGAACTATCCGACAGGCACTCGCCTTGCTCACTCCGTGGTGATCCCCGTGGCCAGTGTGCACAGTCCCAGTCGCATAAAAGCGCAAAGCGATACAGATCTGCAAGCGTCCGTCAATTGCGTGGCTTCTCTTGGTTGGGTGATCTAACCCTGTAGCGAGCATGTCCATCAACCGCATCAACCCTCTTCTCGTGAAACGATATCGCTCGTGCATATCTTCATCATCGTAGTTGTCGAGAGGATAACTTCGGTCACGGAAAATACGCTCTCTGCGTAGTCCAGCAGCAACTCTTTCGCCCAAGATCATTTGAAGTGCAGCCATTGTTTTAGTTGAGAGCGTTTGTTGATACTGCTATTTTAGTATTTGCACAGATTTAGCAGTTTCGAAATTGGCGCCAGATCGATCACATGACTAGAAATACACTAAGATCAGTCCCTAAGTCTCGTCCAGACGAGACGTAGACTAAGTCCTGTTACGCTACTTAGTAGAGAGTGGACTAAGTTCTGTACGCGACTTAGTGATCTTTGTGAAACCCGCACTAAGTCCTGTCCACTAAGACGCATCTTAAGACCACAAAGACGCGTCTTAGTGCTTTGTGAAATAGGCCCCTGGTGTGTTAACGTTTTCAAGAAAAGTGGGAATTTATATCGTTTTCCAACGATTGTCGGCCGACAATCGTTGGAAATAGTCTAGTTCCCCGATCTGATAATTCCCGGACGCCTATAAATTGCTCCGTTTTGTCTAAGGTAGGGTCGTTGAACCAGACTACTAGAACAGAATTTGTTTCTCTGTTTTCCCAGCATCTACGCACACAAACTTTAAACAGGTCAGTGTTACAGTATTTGCTAGCACGCTATAAAGTACGAACCCCCAAATCCATTTATATCTGTAAATTACAGCAAAAGCAAATGGTGTATACTACATTTAATACAGGCATATTTCTTGAGTAATATTGGCTAAAGCTGACCCGACTGGATCTTACAATTCTGTTTACCAAAAGAAACCTTTTACCAATCCCGTTTTTGATACTAACAAAACTTCACACATGCACCTCGATATCACATGCACCACTGATTATTTTTATCTACCTCTCTCTCTCTTATTCTTACTCTCGTCTGGACATGTTTCTGGAGTTTGGGAAGTTTTGGAAATTTGGCTTGGCGCAAAAACCTACCCTTCTCATTTTGTGTCAATCACAATCAAAATCCATTTGCGAATCACCAAACTCAGAAAAAAAATTGTTGCTGTATGCATTTCACATTTAAAAAAAAAAAATGTTTTGGCTCAGAATTCTTGTCGCACATCGCTTTGTTCAGTTTGTTTCTTTTTTTTCTTTGTTTATGTATTGACTTAAAATATTCCAGTTTACAGATTATTGTGAGTAATTCTTATTGTGAATAATCACAATACTGCTTAAGATTCTATTTTTCTTTTTTTTC
Source organism: Hippasteria phrygiana (assembly GCA_037893225.1). Classification (NCBI taxonomy): domain Eukaryota; kingdom Metazoa; phylum Echinodermata; class Asteroidea; order Valvatida; family Goniasteridae; genus Hippasteria; species Hippasteria phrygiana. The sequence goes on from JAZGUH010000199.1 coordinate 3,023,944, forward strand.
ATTTTTTTTTTACATTTTTTTTTGTAGGTTTTAGTTTCGGAGTATATAGGTAGAAGTAAATTCTAACATGACACTGTGAACTCATTGGATGCGATTTTCTATTCAAAATGGACAAGGAGATTATAGCGCGATGTGAGTTAGGCAATGAGTTTCCAAAACCACATCCTGCTCTGTACAAAATCACATGTGAAGCCTGTAAACTATTGTCCCCATATTGACAAAGAGTACATTGTGACTTCTGGGTTGAACAGCTTAAACCTCATTGTAATTCTGGACCCTGATTCTTAAAATCGCAAGCCCTCTGTCCATTTTGAATAGAAAAATCACTGACAGTGTGAATCCATTAATCAGACAGTTGGGTATTTGTTCTGACTAGCCAAGGGCTCTGAACTGTATTCTGCGAACCCGAGGGCTTATTTAGTCTGTGCTGGGTTGCAGAAATGTTTTACAATATCAGTTTTTACAAAATTTCTTCCAAAAATGAGAATAATGGTTGGATTTACACCAAAAGCGTCCACACAGTAGTTGGACACAAACAAAGCACAATCTGGGACTTTAACCCTAAACCCCTGTGGCATTTTTACTAGGAAGTGTCCTCAACCTGTAGTATACCTATGGCACATTCTTTGGACTTAGACAAATTGGGGCATAATGGTGCCAAGGCGCTACAGTCCTGAACCCATCAAAGTTCAACACAACCTGCTGTTGGAGTTTGTAAGGCTCTGGGTATTTAAGGTTAATGAAAAAATCTTGAGGACTTGAATCGAGACCTGAATCGAAAAATTAAACTTGACACATTCCCCAATGAGTGTTTTTTTCAGCAAAAGAATTTGCAATTTCTTTAATGGATAGATTACCAGATGAGCACTTGGCTATTGAGAATGACTGTACCACTTGCCGTTTATTTCAACATAGCCATGCACATTCACATTCACATTCACATTCACATTCACATTCACATTCACATTCACATTCACATTCACATTCACATTCACATTCACATTCACATTCACATTAGATTTAGTTTACACAGCAGAATCAGTTTTTCATCGATGTGTCATCCGTAACTCTGTACGGTCCAAGCTTGAACAAATACCTGTATTTGTACGGTAACTGTCTGGGCGTTGCATTCGGCAGGTGGACCAAAGGGGAGCCGCCCTCCTTGCCTTATATCGGATACACCCCTGCCTTGTGCCACCTGCTGTCCAAACCAAAGAAGGTCTGCTGCTTGGAACTTGACCAGGTAAACGTGACATCCCGCTAGGGCCGTTCATCAGTTTCCAGTAATTTAGTATTCAATTATTCGAAACTGGGTGTGACCGAATATTCGATACCGGTACGGCGGTACGGTTCAGCTGCAGTTGAATGCCGCGCCGGTAAAAAGTTGCACGCAAAGCACGCCGGTGTTTTATGTGCACAATTACTGTGTTTTTGCAGTAAGTTATTAGAGGTTTTACGGACGGGAACAATAAACCTCCGTCCACAAAAAATTGCCGTCGACAAAAATGCGGCATTTCAGACTACTAAGCGCCGTAACTTTTCTATATAAATAGCATTGTATCTGTACTTGCATTTTTTTTGTTCGAATATTCAAACCGGCAAAAAGGATTCGAATATCCGGTTGACGATCAAATATTTGATATATTTGGGACAGCCCTACATCCCGCAAACTTTTCCTTCACTCCATCACAGAAATAACTTGATAAGCCTCATTATACTGATGATAATTGAAAATATTTTGAAATTCAAATAATAGTTATTCCGCAAAACAATCTTGAGACCAAGAACCATGCAAAGCCCCATGGCTTTAATTCCAAACCCACATAGACATTTAATTTACACCATCTTCTCCCTCCTCCCCCCCCCAAAAAAAAAAACCCAAAAAACAAAAACAAAACAAACTTTGAAAGCTTTGTTTGAAAAAGCTCTATGTATTCATTACACTCCCATTCAAGAACAATATAGTTGAAAACCTGAATGGATTGAGTACGTGCAGAAATGCGCGTATAGACGACAACCGGCCAGGTGGTCTTTTTCAAACCGTAGCTACAGCCGTCATCCTTATTCAAGATGTTAACATTCCCATTGCCATCGGATTTTTCCCCTTTTATTTAATCACCAGCCGTGCGAGCACTGCAGTTACAGACATGCGGCGGAGTACAACTGGCCCAACAACAACATCATCGTCGTTGCAGAGTATGCTGCGCTGGCTATAATCAACTTTGTCGTACCCCTGAGAGCCCACTGGCGCCCCAAGCACACCCTCAAGCCCATCGTGATCCTACTTGAAAAGAGGTAAAACAGGGTGTTGGTATCATGTTTTTTTATTTTAGAAGTAACATTCAAGTTTCTTAACAGCCAGATTTAAAACTGCTTCATAATCATTGGCCAGTAATTTAATTCTTGAGATTTAAAAAGCGCACGTATCCACCAAATCACAGTGCTCAAGGCGCTATATTATTACCCCTGCTCACCAGGCCTATTAATCATTCCTGAAACCTCAACTTCCTGGGGAGTATACAGCCCCGGCTACAAGTGAAGCGCACACAGGCTTATCAAACACATAACCATCACTGTCCTCACAGGTACCCATGTACTCCTGGGTGGAGAGAAGCAATTTGTGGTCAAGTGTCTTGCTCAAGGACACAAGCACCATGACCCCCATGGCTGGGCTCGAACCCACAGTCTGTAGTATTACCGCGATCTTGAATATTCCAGTAGCTAAAAACTGCTCTGTCAAATAGCTGTCCATGTTCCTTTTAAAGAAATGGGGCCAACATGAAGAGATCAATATATAAACTGTAATTCATTACTTTGTGTGTAATTTACATGATACCTCTTTCTTTCTGTATTCAGACCAGATACAACCTTCTTGGACTGCATTGTGTCATTCCCGATGGTGTACTACATGATTGGAACCATTGAAAAGTGAGTCATAACTTACTGTTAGTAACTGTAGTGTTTCAAGTCGCTTTCACTTGTAAGTTTGCACATCTGGATAGTCATAAAAGGCCGGCTTTTATGAATGGGGAGCTGTTATGCCAATACAGCTTGTCTGTAGCACAAACAATAGGCAAACAATGGATTGAGTATGCACAGGAGTGCGCCTTTAGACAACAGCCGGTCGGGTGGGTTTTTTACAAACCGCGGCTGTGGCCGTCGTCCGTATTCAATGGGTTGAAACCCTCCTATGCAAACATACATTCTGAGCCATGTTGTTGTATGGGTCAAAATCAGTCAAGGTGATTGTTTTTGACCCTCCTGCCATAGTACAAAACCACATGTAATCTGATCATGTCTGTGTACAAGTATAGCAGGGGAGGTGGAAGGAAATTTTGACTGATTTTGACCTTTCAAATAGTAGGAGGGTTGGGGTGTAATGATTGGTTATAATATGTTTGGGGGAAAGATATAGAACAAGTGACCGCTGTCTACGATTGTGACCGTTTGTTTACTGTTTGTTTACCGTTTGTTTACTGTTTGTTTACCGTTTGTTTACCGTTTGTTTGGATGCAGTTATGACGACGTCCTAAGGGCAGGCATCCTTCAAGCTGACACGGTTGTCGTCGTGGATAAGGAGAGCTCCAAGCTAGCTGATGAGGACTACATGGCGGACGCCAACCAGATTGTGGCTGTGCAGACGCTCTTCAAGTAAGGCCATGTCTGAATGTCAAGCTCCAGATATTAAATTATTGTTGTCGCAGCTGCAGCCAGCGCTGCTGCCCAATACAAGGCTAAAATGTTTCCAATGGGTTGTGTACAAAAATGGCTGCCCCTGGCAGGCTTCACTGAAGTTCACTCCACACCGTGAGATTTATATTGTGGAAGATGTCGCCAATAATCCAGTTTGGTATCTCAAAGGTTATTCGGGATAAAATTGCTGACGTAATGTCACGCCATGTTACGGGAACGCCCGTTCTGATTGAATTTAACACGTGCGCGTTGTGCTACCACCTTTTGCATTCACCCGCGCGCGTCAGGTCACGCGGGTCATTCGGGATAAAATGTCATTGTGCACATGTGCAGTTGAAATACTGAACTGGCTTATTATGAACTGCCCCCTTGAGTCGGTTCATGAAATTAGTCTTGTATTTCTTTGTATGCCTTTATTACTCACACATACAGGTTGTTTCCTCATGTGAGCATCATCACGGAGCTGACCCACCCCTCCAACATGCGCTTTATGCAGTTCAGGGCCAAGGATGTGTACGCACTCAAAATGGCCGACAAGCAGAAGGTAACGTACACCTCGCGCTAATAAGCGAGTTCGATAATTCTCAGGTCAAAAGGTCAGCTGTACCAAATTCCGCCTCATCGTATCGGCCCGGCACGCTGTTTTGGTGTATGTAAACTTTCGACCGCAGCTGTACTAAGGTATGAGTACAAGTAAACTATGATTACTCAGAGCACGTGAGTTGTAATCGAGTAAATTTTGTTTGAGCATGAGTTAAGAAAAATGCAATGGAGTGGGAGCGCTACAACACCGGTTTTATCTTGATGCTGATTTTATGATTTTGGGGCTTCTCTGCAAAAATCCAAAACAAGTCTTTTTGGACCAAATAAAGAATTCGATGACATTTGTTGGTGAGATGTGATAAAACTGCGGTCTCTCCACCGATAACCATTTGTGTTTTTTGTCCATCTGAGTCATTCTATATTTAATTTAGGGGTCCAATTTTGGTGTCCTTGTTACATCTAACATAAATAGGATTTTGCAATTCAGGACACATGCTTTAATGCCTTCTATCTCCAAGAGTGATTGTGTAAAGCAAAGTACCTGCCAAACAAGTAAAAAATAGTGTGAAGTCAATTTTAATGATACTTGATGGGAAATTACACAGGTCAGGTGTAACAGGGACACCAAAACATGTCACACTTTTGGACCCCGAATTTATAGAATGACCCATCTGTCTGTATTTAATTTCTGGATTTTTTTTTTATACTACAGAAAGAGAAAGAAAAAGGCTCCAACATTGCCTACATGTTCAGACTTCCCTTTTCAGCTGGGAATGTCTTCAGTGCAAGTATGCTGGACACTCTGCTCTACCAGGTATGTTCTGTGTGAAAGTGGGAAAATGATGAAAATAGTGGCGACGACCGCATCGTGGCGTAACTCTGGTGGTCAGGATGACGCAGGCGGTTGTTGGTTCCTGACTTTAAGCTTCCACCTCTGTTATTGAACCCCTTGTGTCTGGCTGTTATTGATGGGGGGCCTGGTATGCCAAGAATGGGGCTGTGCAGCCAAACGTAAACGTAAACAATAGGCACCACACTGAATAGAGTGGTCCTATTCATCTCCCCCTTCGTGTTAGTGAAAGCTTTGTTTGAAAAAGCTCCATCTATTCATTACACTCCCATTCAAGAACAATATAGTTGAAACCTGAATGGATTTAGTATGCACAGGAATGCGCGTATAAACGACAACCGGCCAGGTGGTCTTTTTTCCAACCCCGGCTATGGCCATCTACCGTATTCAATGGGTTGAATAACACGGTTCGCTTCCCGTCCAGGTGCACTATGTGAATTGGGTATTCAGTTCCTACCACACAGTGATGTAGTCGAGACCATCACAAGACCAGGCACAAGACCAGGCACAAGACCAGCTTGTTACAGGCACAAGTAACAGGCATAAACCATGACAAAGGAATGCTTTTATTACAGTTCATTTGAATAGCTTCAGACTTGAATTAAGACTGAAGGTCTTGTGCTGGTCTTGTGCTGGTCTTGTGCTGGTCTTGTGCTGGTCTTGCAGGGTCTTGTGTGGTCTTGTGATGGTCTTGCGCTGGTCTTACAGGGTCTTGTGTGGTCTTGTGATGGTCTTGTGATGGTCTTACAGGGTCTTGTGTGGTCTTGTGATGGTCTTGTGCTGGTCTTGCAGGGTCTTGTGTGGTCTTGTGATGGTCTTGTGCTGGTCTTGCAGGGTCTTGTGTGGTCTTGTGATGGTCTCGACTACATCGACTACATCCCCTGCTACCACATTGTGTGGGTTTTGCAAAGGAACTATTCTCTCAGGTTCTTCCTCCCACTAGGAAAAACCGAAAATTCCTTCTTTGTACTCTGTCATCCAAATGTTGGAACCATGCTAATGCATCAATCATCAGGCTACCCAAGATAAACAGTAAACTGGAATCAAATTTTTAGGGGATGCGCAGGGGTGTACCAATATTTCTAAGGAGTGTCATAGAATGGAAATATAGTTGGCTATTTTTAGTTTAGTTCAGTTCCATTCAGGTTAGTTCACACATTTATTTCCATTCGGCACGGGACAATGAGTGAAATATACAAGAAAAAGCAATTTACAAAGAAATGTACAATTGTTGGCACCGAAATGGAGTCATGTTCTTGTGACTGCATCACATGTAATCTGAAAAGGGGGCGGAGCATCCCCTCCCCCACCCGCATAATTACATCACTGCCACAACATTATTGTGTGCTTTTCATTGACAGTCGTACGTTAAGAGCTACATGATTAGCTTCACGCGGCTCCTCTTGGGCCTGGACCAGGCCCCCGGATCCGGCTACCTGTGCGAGCTGAGGATCACAGCAGAGGACATGTGGATCCGGACCTACGGCCGTCTGTACCAAAAGCTGTGTTCAACGTCGCATGAAATACCCATCGGGGTCTACAGGACACACAGCCAGTCCGATAACAAATCTGAGGTAATTTGGGTAGGGGGAGGGCCGTGAAATACTTGAGATAAATTAAAGTGGTAGATGTTATCTCCCCTCGTGGTTTTGTATACAGTCATTGTGTTGCTTTTCCCGTCTTTAACCTATGTGAGCCATAGAAGTAGGGTAAATGCAGAAATGAAGGGTAACTTGAGGTTCTACCCCGCGGTAACATGTGGTTTTTTAAGGGTACCTCGCAAGTTACCTTGTCTTTAGTTTTGCATTCCCCCTTATGGCACCTGGAGGCAACTCGTGATATGGTTTTCAGTCCATACGTGATTCTGTGGGTTTTTCCCCAGAGTATCAATTTGGGACTATTTCTCTACCTCTGAAACTGAACATTTCTTCATTGTCTTCTTGATTTCATGACCAAAGAGAATTAAAATGAAAACACTGACTTTAAAATAATAAGAAATGGTTGGATCTGAAGTGTCTCTGAGAATATTTATGCTGAAGGTTCCCCTCCGCATCACTTGTTCTCCTCAGCTCTCCGTAACCATTGAGGACGATGATAATTCCTCCTTGGGCCAGTCGGAGGAGAGGAAGGAGATTGCCAGTATTATCAGGATGAAGATGAAGAAGCTTGATCTGCCGGCAGAGGAATATGGTAAGGCGTCGTCCAAATTGTTCGTCCGATGTTCACGAGTTAACCAGTTCGCGCCGGGATTATTTTTGCCGAAAATTTCTATTTTCAAAAAAGGCAAAATATAGCAGCCAACTTCTGATATACAGCCAAACGCCACAAATACTGATTTGCAAGAGTCATTTCAACAGTATTTGTACAATATTCCTTGCCGAAACCTTATATATTTCAATACTCCGGGTGCGCCCACCGGAGCGTAAATTGTAGAACAACAGGCCGTGCACAGCGGCCAAGTTCAAGTTTAACACACGGTCCGCCTCCACGGGCTTCTCAGACTTTGTGTGTGTTTACAAAACAAATGAGGGATTAGCGTGTTGAGACGTCACCCGGAGGTGAGTCGAGGCAAGCTTGACGTTTCAACCCGTCAGCCGTGCCCGTGTATAAAAAACAGCCAGATCGTGTTAACACGTCCTCCGACGCGAACTGGTTAAAGAAATCACAAACTCACCGAAACGGTTAAGATAATAATATCATGTGCCACTTTTTGCTTGATATTTTTACAAGAAGCCAATGGCACAGCGCCAGTCTGCACACACATGAAATATAATATTGTTTTCCGTAGGGTTACTGTTGCATTTTGTTGAACTAGGGCATCCCTGGTTTACGCGCGTCTCCAGCTTTTACACGTGTATATTGGCTGTTGATTTTGACAGTTATATAAAATACGTGTAGCTGGTAATACTGTATGGGTTCACACATTGTAGGTTACAAACTTTTACAATTTTCCGACTCTTCCTACTATTTCCTAATATTTGTTTACCTTGCTGCTACTTTTTCCTTGAATTTCCTCTTTTTCCTTCTTGTTCGACTTTTTTTGTCCCACAACTCTGAAAAAATTAAATCTCATTGAATATTTTTCATAGCAGTGTTAAACACTGTCATGAAAATCACACAATGAAGGGCTTGGGTGCAGGAGTACTGCAACTTTAATACTTCCAATTGCTTAGTTGAGGATGGAGCACAAGTGTTGTGAGTACAGAACGTGCCAAATGAGGCTTGTGATGCTGTGTGGACATGGGTGAGTGTCAACGAAAACTACTGCTGAAAGCCCGTAAAAGTCTTACGTTTATCCTGATTTTGTCCCCCGAAAGTCCTACTTTTGTCCTACTTTAAAAAAAAAATAAAAAATTTGATCCTACTATATATTCTCCTACTTTTTCACTGGAAAGCCTGGGTTAATAGTCCAAATAGTCTATGTTCACACTGACGGACATTCGTCATTTCTTTACTCAACAGACAGTGAAGTGAGTGACAAGAGGAACAAGTTGTCCTACGTGTTGATCAACCCCAGTTTCGATTTGAAGTTGGAAATGGATGACATCATGTGAGTATTTTTCTTTTTAAATGCTGTTGCAAGTTCACCCCGAACAAGGATAAAAGCCACTGGACGTACATGTACGGAGCTAAAAAAGAAAGAAAAAGAATCAAAGATACAAGAGGTAGAATTTAATATCTCTCTTAAAGCGGCAACGATCGTAAGATGAAGGGAAACATGCACCAGGCAAAGAATTCCATAGAGATACAGAATGAGGGAAAATCTATTGCCATAACTTTTTGTTCTACATCTAGATACAGCTGTGTGAATAATGGTGTGAATGGTGCCATGTTTTCTTTCTCGTTCTGTATTTTTAGAATCAAGAAGGCAGTACCCAGTAATTTTCTATCGTTGGAAATCAAAGTATCTTCTAAATCTCCCTGCCTGATATTTATTCTTGCCCGTCCACTCCCAGCATTAATGCAACTGATCGATACAACTGCCTTCCCACTCCAAGCCCAGTTTTTACTCCGATGCCCTTTACTTCAACTTGTTGGACACTCAAAAAGGATTTTCTTACATTTCTTAATACAAGAGAAAATTATTAAAAAAAAAAAAATTCATCTTAATCCCAAGAACATTTTCTCGGCAGTTAGACTAGAAAATTGTCTCCAAGTATTACATTTCTATTTTTTTAGAAAACCATTTTTAGCAGTTTTTGTACTAGGGATTTTCTAAAATGTGTCACAGAAGGTTACAAATGTCTGTTTCTCCCCCCCCCCCCATTCCCCTTTGTTTGCCACACCAGCTTTATTATCAAGCCTGCAGGAGGCCCCAAGACACCGTCCCCCATGCCACCCCGCCGGAAATTCAGCAGCCGACGGAAGCCCAAGAAGAGCGAACCCAGAGCAGAGCCACAGGGTAGCAACGTGGACACGAAGCTATAGCACGGACGACAGTAAGAGTTGGGATTTTCGTCACTTCAACTAAGGATGATGAAGTTCTATCAAGAGTCTTTCGTGGAAAGGGGTGGTAATTGAAGGCTGAAGGGTTTTGCCGTTTCATGGCCACATTCAGGAAGGGTATTATATTAATGCTCTTTGTGTCATTTTTCGGGGTGAAAACCTTTTGAAGAGTTTGATCAGGAGCAGACAGAAATTGAGAGATTTAAAGTCTGTTGCCGTTTCACGAGTGTGAGATTTGCATTTGGAAATGACCACGTTCAACTACAAGAGTGAAATGATGTGCTTTATGTCAGCTTCATAAGATAAATATTGGAAGCGTTTGATCAAGAACTTGAAAGCTGAAAAGTCTCCGTCTGTAATAAGTACGGAGATGTTCTTTGCGTCACTTTCGAACGAGTGACTTTTGAAGAGTCTAATCTGGAGAAGAGATCTTAATTGGGAGCAGAAAAGTGTTGGTCAGTTTGGGATGGTTGTGGAGTTTTATTGTTGGAGACGGCCACATCTAAGTCCTGTGAGATGGCATTTAGTTGACCTTGCTAATCAACTTGCGTACTCTTTTTGTCAAAATGTATGAGAAAATAATACAATAATTGCAGAGTTGACCTGTGAGTTCTGCTTTCGAGTGCTGGAAAAACGGAGGAAACATGCAGTGGACCCACAGCTTTGGAGGTGAGATCATCGGGAACAAGGTACGATTGCCTTGGGCAGGGTTTGTGAGATGAAATGATGTTTGGTCAGCTGGGCTAACAATCATTTTACGTTCAAGAAAAGGTAGATTTAATGGTCCGTAGGTGATGAAATTTACGTCCAGGTTGTTGGAAAACGGCTTTGTATGTGGAGTGAGGTGGTACTCTGTGTCTTTTTAAAATCACTCAACTGCATCAACTTCAAAATGCTCTCTCGGAAAATATTACTAGGGCAGGCAAAATGTGAACAGATCGGCATCGGCAATTGTGTGCCTTTTTACAACCGTGCACCCTTGATAAAATACCTAAAAAGCACTGGGGTCAGAGTTCAAGCAATTTGTTCTGTGGAATAGATCGGTCGCAATGCATGGCATCTTAAGATGATGATACAAATTTGGCACTGACTATAAACTGCAGAGCATCGGGAAAGAAGGTGACTGTACGTCCTGCTTGAGAAGAGAGATTATGGTTTATTTACGTATGGGCTGAAAAAAGGTGAATTTTTCTCAGTATTTGTATTAGGTGATGATGACTTGTGCTTTTTTTTAAATTTATGCATTAATTCTGGGGCAGGCCCCAGATAAGATTGCAGGTCATTCTGTGAACTAGTCACAGTGTCAGAAATAAATCACTTTCACATTGTTTTGAAATTTGGTTCACTGAAAAAAGGCACTTATAGCATGGCGGATCGTTGTATATTACTCAACTTTTTGACAAGCTGCTGTTCTGCACAATCTGACTATCCACGTAACAAGATTGTTTAAGTAAATGCGTCCACATGTAGGTATGACTGGGCAGTGGGCCTGGGGTACAAAGGTTATGCTTCATGGAGCTGCCAAGCACAGAAAATATATGTTATTTGCTAAGCACAGAATGCTAAGTATAGACAATTTATGCTAAGCACAAAAAATATTTGCTAAGCACAACAAATATTTGCTATTTGCTAAGCACAAAAAAATCTGCTAAGCACTGAAAATATTTGCTTTGTACAGAATGCTAAGCATAGAAAATATACTACTCAAAAGAATAAAAGGATCAAACTTAATTATTAATTTTTGTTAACCCCTCCAGTCAATTTGACTTTGAAACACCTGACTGAGCAATTGCATCATCTCACATTCTGTGGTGCTTAACTAAGCATGGACAATGCGCTGCAGTGTACAATGAGTAAAATCAACTTCAGTACACACCTGACTGAAATTTTCAAAGGCAAATGTCTGATCCTTTAATTTTTTTTTAGTAGTATATATGCTAAGCCAAAAAAAATTTGCTATTTGCTAAGCACAGAAAATATTTGCTTAGCAAAAATAGGTAACCAGCTAAAATACCTTGATGTGTGTATTGCTTGCGACTGTACTGTTAGTTTCTTTATCAGTATGTGATATTTTTTGCTTAGCCGCTTAATGAAATTGAGCCCTGGTTGTTGGTCAAGGATGTGATTACACAAATCTTCAGCTTTAAGTAATCATTACATTAAAAAAGATAATCTCCTTGCTTTTACATTTTTTATTTAATTTAATGTTGTTTTTTTTAATATGTGAGACTGATTTTCATGTACAAATTGTGGACATCGTCATTTTTGAAGAAAAAAAAAACCTGAGGTGTTTTTGTGTATTTTTAAAAACGGGAAAGCAGCTGTTGTATTTTGCCCTTTTTTGCTTGGTTTTAAATAGTAATTACAGACATTCTTTTTGAAAATCAGTGTTTATAAATACGCAGAGTCTGCACTATGTCGGTGGACTTTTTAAAAACTGATGTTTTGCATCCATATAGTTTTTTCTTTCCTTTGAAAGTGCAATGGTGAGGTATTTTGTTTGTGCAATATGCAGTATTGGATCATATTCTCTGCAACCCTTGCTGTAATTGCTTGGCCCAGAAACAATGCAATCAATTTAATTGAGCAATTTGAAAAGAAAAAAATAATAATAATCTTGCATTACCATTATCCATTGCAAACCAATGCCCAGAATGTATAAAAATGAGATGCATATATTGAACCCATGCCATGTATATTTCTTTTCTTGCACCAAATATTCAAAGTTCAAATAAAACAAATCTTCATTGTTTATTAAGCCATTACTTGCCACACTGTTGTTCTGTACTGTGTATAAAAAAAGCGAGACATCCTCTCTATTAATGGCAGTATTCTTTTAAAACTTGTGGTTGTTCCGTCACTCAAATAAAATGTATACTCTATGTAATTGTTGTTTGCTGAGTTGTAGTCGAGTCCCCACAAGTCCTTTCATAAAGCCAGTCACAAGTAACTGGATGAATAATGACAAAGGAATGCCTTTGTCAAAGCTTATTTGAATAGCTTGTGATTGGAATTAGGACTGTAGGGCTTGTGATAGACTGGACTACATGTACGTCCCTGGTTGTTTGTTTCTAAATGTATATTCATGTCCTTAATTCGGTCGATTCCAGCGGCAAGCCGGGGAGAGGCCAAATTACGCAGTGCATCTTGGGAAAAAGTCGACATCGGTTCTATCAAATCATACTTCTTACGTACACCCCAATTCTCCCCTGAATCTATCAACTCCTCTCTCTTCTTTCCCGCACAAGGTATTCTCCGATTAGTCAAAAATTGCTTTAACTCATCCACTCGCATTCGCGTGAAATCCATACTGCTGTACTGTCCACCATCTAATACAACGCGATAGATGCAATGTCGACCCGAAAGTGGGAAATTGGCCTTTCCCGGCTTGCCGCTGGCGGCGCGAATCGACCGAATTGTTGATCTACCAAGTAGAGTGCAAATGTATCAGACACCCATATTTTTGAAGAATAACATTGTAAATATTTACAATCTTGTCCCCTCTGCAGAAACCTGTAAACGTCTATTCCCTCTTTCATCTATCCTACGTACAGATCTGCCTTTGAGAAGTTGAAAGTTTTGAAGTTTGTAAGAAATGAGCGCACTTTATAATGACAAGGGTCTATTACTCATTTGTGGCAACAGTACAAGGGTAGCATTTTACTTGTGTTAACTTTGCGAAGACGTTTCCATTAATAGTGGAATGCACCCTGGCTAGTGGTCACACTAATGGCTTGGTTTTCTTCTGACCGGAGCTGCCATTGGAGTACTTTTTTGCCAGTACAGTGTATGTGTTCAAATAATTCTTGCGCCAACCCCCTTTATGAATCACATGCGGTGTACACCCATTTCAAATCCAACTTGTTCAGATTAGCTCATCTTTAAAAAACCAAATAAATTCAGGTGAGATCACAAGTGCTTTTCCCATGGAACCAGTGCAGGCCTATTGGACGTCTTTCAGTATAAATCTTGGAAATTAGTTCAAGATATGGTTCCCATTCAGAAATTCAGCTACAAAAATGAATACAGTCGACAGGTGTAAACTGTCTTTTCTTTTCAAATTTTATTTACAATTAAAAAATGATTTGTATTTTTAAATTGCTTTATCATAGAGCAAGGCTGTTATATTCTACAGAAAATAACTGCAATATTTGTACCTCTTAACAACTGAAGTGACATGAATGTTGTAGTTGTTACAGCTAAATTTACCAAATTTGTCATTTAAGTTCCTAGTTAAGATTTATGTAAGAAAATGCATATAAATGTTTAGTTGTGAAGTTTTCATTTGTGTGCTTTTAAACGAAATAATTTCATATTGATTTTGCGTAACGGTATTCTAAAAAAGTAATAACGTACTTAGATGTTTTGTTTAGAGCGCAATGTATATAAACATAAAAAGGACATTTTATTATTTTCATATTGTTTTACGAACACTATAAATACTATAATAAATTATTTCGGACAAGGCTTGCTTGATGGAAAGAGGAAACATGATGTCGGGCCAAAAATCTTTTACACATTGTACATACAAATGACATGTATTTATTAATCAATACGATTATGAATTTCTGGGCCACGTAGTGTTTTTAAGGAAAATTCCTAACGTCGGCAAGGTTTATGCCTTTTTGTACATTGAGGTGCTACTTGTCCTGACCTGAGCGCAACGTAGTGCCATACAGATGTACTGAGCCCCTTTTTAAAAATTAAATTTAAAGTACATGGACAGTATAAACAAATGGAACTTAGAGGAGCGTGCAACACATGCCATGCATTGTGGGATATTGCACTGTGGTTGCTATGGACTGGCCAATCAGGATCAAGGATTCAAGATTGCTTGAAGATAAGTCTTGCTGTTATATTGTAATAACAGAAAGGTATCTATGGTCTTGTCAAATTACAGTTGTGTTAAAAAGTCATCACTTTACACAGTTTAATGTACTCTATAAAAGATGCACTTAAGACGAGAAAAGTCGGGCACAAGGAATGTTACAAAAATGTATCGCGTGAAATTTCAAATTTTTTTACTCTCACTGTTGCATCTGTAAACTGCCCAACATACAGCTCTAAAATAATCTGCAGGAAACGGTTTGAGCTTGGCAATGTAATTTGTTTTGGTGGTCATGAAGATATGAATTATGAATAAATTTTGACATGTTGTCAAGTCCAATCAACTCGTACATCAAAATTGGCAGTGTATTTTTTTCTCATTATTTTAAAGAGCTATAGGTGTTCGACGTTCCTCGCACATACTGCGCGGGATAGAGTGAAAGCTACTCAAGATGGTCGCTGATGATATCGACGCCGAGTTCCCATAGCAATCTGTCAATGGGTTAGTTCTGCACAGGAAAGCTTGCAGCGAGTCATCAAAAGGCTAGTCCACCTATTCAAGAGAACGATTCAAAGAAATATTTAGATGTTGAGAAAATAGACCGATCCATCAAGACCGCCAACATAGGGCAAGATAGCTCGGTTGGTAGGGTGCTGGAATGGTATGTCGCAGGTTCAAATCCCGCCTGGCTGTACTACTTTTTTCTTTCATGGAATGAAGCCAAATATTCTCACCTGATACTTCCACCTCGGATCCCGTCATGTAACTGCTCTGCTTTGAAGCCAGGAATAAACAGACCTCGGCCACCTCCGAGGGTTGGCCCGGTCGCTGAAGAGGGATTAACTCTTTAAACTGCGAAAAAAAAAGATCACGATAGGTTTGTGGATTTAATAATGTACTATTGCAGTGCCTGTTCGAAACGGACAAATTGCTTAGCTTTCGTTAAAAAAAAGCCACGGGTGTATGCTTCCATGCCACACGTTTATCACAGCTTTGGAAGTGAGTTTCTTGGGAGGAGCTGGTTTTGTATACCCGTGGCGGTGCGTGGAGGTCTATACTGCCACGTTTGCGGGTCTAGGTTTCTGGTATTGCTGCTTTTTTTGCAGTTTTTTTGAGAACCGCTTATCGAAACAACTTCAAGCTTGACACTGCACATTCTAATAGGTCCTTAGCAATACACCTGCCGATTTTGAACTTCATACAGTGCCCGGTTCTGGAGATAATCAAATTATGGACACACACAGACGGAGATTCCTGGAATTATAGTAAGATAGTACGATTGATTCCTTGAAGTACTGGAAGCGACATACCATTAGTGGATTGTTAGTGTATTGGAATCTTTATAGCAGAAACCTGCCAAGAATCTGTTGACAGTAAGAGTCACCTTCAATATTACATAAAGTTACTCATTAATTTTGAACTGTAACCACCCACCCCCTCCAGCCAGGAAAACACAACATTGTAACAAATATTGACATGTGGACATTCTGGGGGGAGGGGCAGCCAATCTTGTAATTACCGCATTTAGCTTTGCCTCTGGCATGACGTCTGTCATTGGCGATTGGATTAATCCTGGTAGAATTACATTACACCTGATGCCAAACCTGCAATGAAGAAATCATAAGAAGGGGAATATGATCTCCAACACAACACAGAATTAAAGGTAGTGTACACGATTGGTAATCCTCCAATTTTTTCTTTACTGAATTATTACGAAATACCTTACTAGACTGTAAGTTAATAGTAGTCTCAATCATCCTGTGAAATGATAGCACCAGGTGTGCTGTCGTTGTCAAGTAAAGTGGACATTTATATCGTTTTCCAATGATTTCCAGCTGGAAATCGTTGGGAAAACTGCCCTGTAGCCTTTAGTCAAGGCACGCGTGGCTACGTAGCTACCCGGACGAGTGGCGCGCCCCAAACATGCTGGCATTCGGGGTGCGTTACGCGTCCAGATAGCCACGCGCACCTTGACTAAAGGCTATCATCCGCCCGACAGTTAAAAACGAGCGCCGTTTTTTCCTCTCGTTTTTTTCGCCATCCAATGCAAAACTTTGAACAGGTCAGTGGAACGATATTTCCTATAACATACTAACCCCCAAATCTGCCCATTTCTGAAAATTGCAACAATGACCAATCATGTACACTACCTTTAAGGTATTAGTTTATGAACCCTCGGAGCATACAGTTTTTTAAACTGCCATTTCTTGTACCACAATTCTCATATTTGAGTTTGATCTCTCAAAGCAAAAAAAAAAGGTTTACTATTTTACCCCTTGGAATTACAACGTACATAATATCAGACATCCCTTGGTATAGGCCAAGAGGACTTGAGCCACAACAGGTGTTTAGTTTTAGCAAAAGGTTATTTATACATTTTCAGCTATTGCTTGAGCTTTTGCTAGATAAGCAATTGCCAACTTCTATTTATTCGGCCCAATGTCTCTTTTTTTTAAGCGGAGCCTTGATGCCTTTCGGCCGTCACAGGCACCGATAATTATCATGGGTATCCTCATTTGCGTATTTAATTTCGTCAGTGACCGAGACCTGAGGAGTGGGGTGGAATCTGCCCCCTTCCACGTCTAAGATGGCCAACCTCTTTTAGGTTTTTAAAGCCTTGTTCAGAACAGGCCTTTTTGTCTACGGCTATGGCTGTTCAGCATAGTGCACCAATGGCAACTGTTTAAGCCATAGCCCCAAAATATCCGATTCGGACAAGGCCTTTTAATACCTTGCTAGTTCCTTGGCAGTTGTCTTAGTGAAGCCTATCACACCTGCTTTTGATGCTGCGTAGTTGCCCTGGCCAAAGTTACCGTACTAATAGAAAAATAGAAATAGACATAATCACCGTGCCTGGCAGGTTGAGTGTTTGAATGATGAGCTTTGCAAAGTGATGACTTATGTTTATACCATCTTGAGATATTAATATTGACATAAAATAAATTTCAATGTGATGGTCACTTGATGGTGCCTTTAACCCCTTGAGTATGTTTTTTTACGGGGGGTGTCGCGGCGGCTCTGGCAGCCAAGCGAAACGGCCACAATGTGTTTGTGCAGTCAAGCGTAACATACACAATAATCCAACAATGGATTGAAACTGCACAAACGCCGGCAAATGGCGTCATCCGGCCTGGTGGCACTGTTTTTTTACGCCATATGGCGTCTTCCGTACGCAAAGGGTTAAAGAGCGATGTACCTTTGCAATCACACTTGCAATATTGACTATAGCGCCCTCTGGTGTTCTGTGCTCAATCATGGCCTTGCAGACTGCTTGTGTCATGAGGAATGTTCCCTGTAACAACAAAAACGGTCAAAGAATCAGCATTTCTGTCCTGAGATTTCAGGAAAATTCACAATTTATTTTGAGATTCTTTGATTTAAAAGTTATATGGATCTTATCAAAGAGCTAAAACTCTGCAATATATTGTAACCAACATGTCACAATGTATATGATGAATACATCTGGGGAAAGGTGTTCAGTTTCTTGCGTAATCACTCTGAATTCACAAATTTTCAGCCCGTTGTTTTAATTTTTTGTTACAAAAAAAATACTACAGTGTTCGCATGGTATGAGGTCACAATGTGTTGGGGTCGAATTTCAATGAAGTGTGCCCTCTGTAGCAAGGCTTTTGAATCTAGCTATTTGATGGTTGAATAAAGTGGAATACAATGAAAAGAATATTAAATTGATGAAACAAGCCCTGAAAAAGAAAAGAGTTTCTTTTTCTTATGAATAAACAAACAAATGTTGCAAACAAATGTTCACAAATTTTGCAGGGTTTTTCTGCACAATAATCAGGATTCTTGTACCTTGAGATTGACATCAATGACTTTGTCAAAGTTTTCCTCGCTCATATTTGTCATAATTTTGTCCATCGTAATCCCTGCCGAGTTGACCAGAACGCTGGCCGGCTGCTTGTAGAGTTCAAACACATTCTTCACAAGACACTGAACTGCGACCTTGTCGGAAACGTCCAAGGCAAATGCGTGATGTGACTGGGGGTTGGAAGGCAGATCGCAGTGGGCTGTTAGTGTGTCTATCGTAGCCTTGGCA
This sequence comes from Hippasteria phrygiana, assembly GCA_037893225.1. NCBI lineage: Eukaryota > Metazoa > Echinodermata > Asteroidea > Valvatida > Goniasteridae > Hippasteria > Hippasteria phrygiana. Next base: position 3,042,358 of record JAZGUH010000199.1, read on the forward strand.
CCATCGATATTGATATCGGCGGCAACCACGCTGGCCCCGTTTCTGGCAAAGAGCTCACACACGGCACGACCAATGCCACTCCCACCACCTGCAGTGCCAACAAAAATAGCTTGATTTTTGTATTTTGATATATGGCTCATTCCATATATTTGGGGTCCAAATGTTTTTGGTTGGTGTCCCTGTTACACCGGAGAAGGCATTAACCCCAACATCCTAGGCATTCATTTGGGGTCCAAAAATATACACTGTACTACAAAATACTACTTAAAAGTACTCCATACTGTAGTTTACTCAAGTAGTATTTTGTAGTATTCAGTGATGTTAGGGTTAAAGAATGGGACATGTACACTTTTGGACCTCAAATTTATAGAATGACCCATGTGCGAATGCCATGACTTAATATTTGCCTGAGCTGCAATTGTTACATTATTCAAATCTTTCCAAACATGTGTACTGCAATAAACATTTTTGACATTCTCAAAGCATCATGGGAACTGCATCATCAGCCCTAACTCATGAACTGCAGGGCTTGAAATGAACGACGGCCACGACGAAAAGGTTTATTGGGGGGGGGGGGGGGGGATTTGCAGACTAGATTTGTCGGACTAGTCTTGATGCCGATACAGGCTTTATCATAGTTGTGTGCAACACACCCATTTTTATTCTGTAGTTGTGGGGATCGACTGTTCTTACATACATATATGGGTGATTCCATAAATGTGGGGGCCAATGACTTTTGGTGTCCCTCTTTACATTGTGATATTTGTTTCCCTAGTATTACCAACAGTGAAATATATATATACAAATGATTTTAGTTGCTCAAATTATAGTACTTGTACCTAAATATCTGGTAGCAAAGGATGAAACATCTGACTAATTTCCTGACAGTATGGTGTCCTAAATAGTTCACAGTTTTACGTGTAAAAGGGACACCAAAGCTGTGACATTTAAAAAAAAACTGCCATGACTGCTGTTAAAATGCATTGTTTAGTTCTCAAATACTACCATGTGGACATAGGTGTATGAAAAATTGCCCTTCATTATTATGTTAAAGCATGTTAATACTGCTTTGGAATGGCACCATATTTAAATGATTTAATAACTAGTTGACCGAGATTGACAGTGTACGTATTAGCTTAAATGTTTCACGTGTAAACAAGACCCACTTTTTTGGTGTCCCTTTTACACGTGAAATTTGTGTAATATTTCTGAGAAATAGAAAGGTAATTGGGTTCCCTGGCAAATCCAGATCTATCACCATTAATTACATGTCCCACTTGATAAGTGTGAAATCATAACAAAGATTGCATGCTTGAAAATATTTGGGGGGGGGGGGGGGGCTATTTACTAGGTTTCACGTGTAAATGGGACACCAAATGGTGTCCCCATACGCAATTATGCACCAAATTGTTATTTTCAGTGTAATCAAGTTATTTTCACAATAAACCTTGATGTGTTATCCTGGGTAAGACAAAAAATACATTCTAAAATAAGCAGAAAACTAATTTGGTGTCCCCTTTACACGTGAAACCGTGAATGGGTTTTGACATGATATTTTGGCATTTCTGGAGTAAAAAAATTCTGATTTTGGCTACAATTAATGAGGAATGTCAATATCTTTAAGTTATAGTGAAAAGTATTAATGAATCCCCTCTCAATGAATTGTTCCATTTTGGGTCAAAATGTCGCAAGTTGGTACCCTAATTTATGGAATAACCCATAACGTTATACAAGTCAAACTTCCTCCATGAGTACACACACAATCAAGTATACATATCGCAATTGGTCAATGGAAAAATTACGCATGTATTTTTTTTGCCGTACATTTCTTGCATGTTTTCTCGCCAAACCTCACCATATTAACTCCTAAAAGTGGAAATATAAAAGAAATTTCTTGGTTCCTTTTGTCACAAAGAGGGGGGAAAAACCCCTGAATCAGTGAATATTTACCCGTCACAAGCGCTACTCTCCCTGAAAGTTGCAGATAACCCGCCATGTTGTTTATCAATATCATATCGACTTTGACCCAACATTATCTGACCAATCAGCGAGCAAACAGGTGATGTAATGCTTCCAAATTACATATCTGGTGCCCTTATCAACATGCCTTACCTGCCATAATAAAGTGTCCGGTGAACAGACGAGTCAGAAGCGGTGAGATTTGATTGCGCAATCACAACTTGCACAAGGTTGCATTTGTTCGAAGTTATTAACGAGCCGAAGGCCTACTGTACTACTGTAGCATACTTACTTTTGATCAGTCATTGCTCTTTCTCGTACTACACACAACATGATCGGAACATCGGTGTCTCGTTTAGTCATAGGGAAATCTGCCAAAAATCTTTTTTATTCAAATCCAAGGAACTTTTTCGCAAAAATAAAAATGCCACACCGGACTTCGGCGGCCGATGTGGGATTGAGTTCACCAAAGTTTATGGTAAGATTTTCAGTGGGTAGAAACTCTCTAGGCTGTTAATTGTATATGCTCAAGGGTGTTCCTTCTCGTACCAAACAGAAATAGTGCTTATTGTAAATTGTTGGAAAGGTTGGAAAGATTTTGAAGAATGTTCTACCGGCTTGTCCAGCTTACAATGGTTCATCGTGCTCTATGGTTCATCCAATCATGGAGGAAGAAACCCTTCCTCCATGATCCAATTAGGATGGACTGTTTGAGCGTGAAACCCGGCTTCCCGGCTACTTGAACTTCCCACCAATATACCCCAGCTGTCATGGCTGTCCCCAGTACAAAAAGCTATTGGAGCTTTTTCCATCTTTCTGTATCTCTATGGAATTCTTTGCCTGGTGCACATGGTGCATGTTTCCCTTCATCTTACGGTTTCCCCTGCTTCAAGAGGAATATTAATTCCTACCTCTTGACTTATATCTTTGATTCTTTTTCTTTGTGTAGCTTCTAATACCTAGAGTAGCTTTTACCATAGAGTTTTGCTGCAAATGAAAATAAGCACTTGATGACTTCTGGCTAGTGATGTTGTAACACATGGTTATATATGTGAATACAAACTGAACCAGATATTATTTGGCCGGTTTCTTGAATGATGTTTGCAGGTCGTTGGCCTTGGCAACCATTCGATGCCAGCCACCAGACACAGCGTTGGCATGGCAACCATTGACAGACTATGCAGACATCTGAAAGCCACATGGAGTAAAGACGGGGACTGCCAAGGTGATATTGCCATAGCAACATTGGAGGTCCACGGGCTCATTCTTCTAAAACCACGCCTCCTCATGAATATTAATGGCAGGAGTGTTGCTAAAACAGGTATTAAAAATTTACATCATTTTAATATTCAAAGTAGCTTGGAAGTTTTGTTAGACTGCAGACTCAGAGATTAAAACTAAAAAGTATTAATTTTACTAGCACGAATTGATTTCTATTAAAAATGGTAAGGTAATACCTAAAAAATAAAAAATACAAGCTGGTTTTGTTTTGTTCGATCACAAAGTGTATCGTCTCCATTGCCAGTACAGAAAACTAGTTTTGCAAGCAGATGCAAATAAAAATGCTACACAAGCAAGAGAAAATAAGCACAAACAAATGAGTGAAATTTAAAAAGATATTTTGTGTGTGGTAGTCGCCCATTACAATTTTAGGTAAACGATTATCAACATAGATGGAGGGGTTGCTAACTCTACTACCCTTATGGTTTTCCTGGGTGTAGATGTAAATATAGGATAAAACTTCGGCGGAAGCTGGAGAAATTATCCCAATTTTCAGACCTATGGGCTCCGTGCACAACTACCCCCTTTAGCGGAAAGAAAAGGCGAGTTGGGGGGTCAATATCGACGCCATCTTAATTAGGCCGTGTCCGAAATGGGCTTCCAGAGCTACGGCTACGGCTATGGTCAGCATTTCTTCACGTAGTTGCAATGGGCGCACACCTAGACAATAGCCCTAGACAAGAGTTTCGAATGCGACCTCATTACCTGACTTCAATTTAAGTGTCTGGTTCCCGCTATGATATTCTTATTGAAAAAGCAATTATCGAGAGTCGGCACAAAGCAATCCCACTGATATACGAGTATCAAATGAACGAGGAGCGGAGTGCGTAATACCAGCGACGTACTCCCCATGGAAGTGCGGTTGCTATGTGGACAGCGCCCTCTTTTGGTGACGCACGGAGCCTATAGACCCAAGCTGGTAACTTCAACTGTTAGTGAGAACATTCAGCAACACCCCCAACCTTCAAAAACAAATCAACTATGATAATATTCTTGCCACAAATATGTGACTTTGTTTTCACTTCACAGCAAGAAAGTACCAAGTTGCCTCCCGCGATGTGTACCTTCTTCACGATGACCTGGATCGGGAGTTTGGGAAGTTCAGCGTCAAGGACGGAGGAAGTGCTGGGTAACCATGACGACGTGAATTTGTTTGCTGTGGTTTGGTTTGGTTGTTTGTCTGCCTATTTGCCTGTTTGGAGCTCTCTTTGTTCAGTTACGTTCATATCCCGAAAGGATCTATGTGCATTTACAACGTGAGCTGCTTGATAATTTCATTCTGGATCGGCATATAGGATGTAAGCAATAATTATGTAATGCTGGGGCAAAATTGAAAAACATGTTTAGTATCATGCTCTTTTCAATAAGGAAGGGGGAGGCCCCTTTTTACTGTTTTTAAATTATGCTGGGCAATAACGGCTGTTCCTTTTTCTTCTTTTTTCGAAATGGCTTTTAGCGAACATTGGCGTCCCCCAAATCAATTAAAAAACATGCAGTAAACATACTGGAAGGCATGTCTCTTCCCTTTGGTTTTCTTTTATGGAGCTTTTTGAAGAAAGCAAAACACACAAACGAAAGAAGGTGGCCTTGAAATGGAAGTGGGATGCTATACATGTTTTGTTTGAAGAGTTAATTTTGCTAATGATGTATTTTAAGTGTAAATTTTTTTTTACATTTCAGAGGACATAATGGTGTGAAATCGACAGTCGCTTCCTTGGGAACTGATGTAAGCATCCATTCAGTTAACATCTTTCAGAAATGTTAATCTATAAGTAGGAGGAGGGTTACCATGGTAACATTGTTATTATAATTTCTTTAATCTTCCAGGTAATGCCAAGACTGAGAATTGGTATAGGTCGGCCAACGAGCAAGAACGCAGTGATAGAATACGTCCTGAGTGGCTTTGGCATGCAAGAGAAGGAACATCTACCACAAATCTTAGACGACTGTGTCTTGAGTTTGTTGGACCACATCAGGAAGAGAGGTGAAAAAACCTGAAGCGTTTTATAGCCCACCGAATATGCTGAGCGGTTTACCAACTGGATGGTGGAGACCAGTAATGGCCGGTAGCCAAAGTGCCGAATGCATCAACGTTCCAGTTCGCATTGCTATCAATTTGTCATCAATATCATTGCATGGCTGGACTGGAATTTTTGAGAGAGACAAACTTGTAGCACCTAAAAGCTTGTCTGAGCTTGTCGGAAAATGGAAGCTGCCTTATGGCAAGGCTAGAATCCCGTGGGCATTTGTTTTTCCCCCCATAATAATCTCCGACCAGTGACCTTCAATGCAGTCTTCAAAATCAAAACGGGCCCAGTCAACAAAATTAGTCTAGTCTAACCACTAACCAGACATGTTTTGTTTTCGATGGTGGATAGAGTATTCAAAAGTATGACGCTTAAGCTTTGCATAATCCAACGAATGGCTGTGCTAGAGTTACTTAAAAGTGTCACTTCATTGAGACCATAAGAAAAATAGTTTTTGACAGCTATTTAAAGTTTTCACAACTTTTGTTTTTTTCAAGTAGTTTCTCAAAGGGTATTATGAAAACCATGCAATTTAGATCGCAAGACAATTGTATTTAAAATTTGCTACACTTGTTGTGAATTAGATTTTTATTCCACTGATATTTAATAAAAAACTATTTTTGTTTAAGAAAATTGATTGCAATTAATTTCAACAACCCTGTTTTCTATTCTCAAATAATAAATGCGTATATATTTTGCTGATAAAAGTTTGGGCAAAACACCATGGTACCATGAATGATTTTTAAAGGCATTGGAATACTTTCTTTGTGAGAACTTGGAGTTGAAAAAAATGCTCCTAAAACTTCATAATTCAGTGAATAAGTTGATACTCCCATACTTTCAATTATACTTCGAAATCCAAAATCTACTTGTAGAATAACAACTAGTCAACAGAGGGCGTTGTTTTAGAAATTTGAAATTACGACACAAAAATTGCCGCCGTTAGAGGACGATATTTTAATTACTTTGAAATTAATTGGTTCATGGAGGGCGCTGTTTGTAAAGAATTGGGGATACTTCTTATCAAGAGAGGGCGCTATACGGAATGAAAATTGTATATTCCTTTTGTCGAGAGAGGGCGCCATGTGTATAGAGATCAGAATGCCAAGGTCAAGGCGTGGCGGATTTTTTGGAGGGGGAGGGGGGGGGGGGGGGGGGGCGTCGATCCCTATGCCAAGTTGTTGGCTTGGCCAAGTTTTTCCCCACAGCCTCAGATCATTGGCCTGCAAACCAGTCTTCAAAACAGGCCCAGTCAGCAACTCAACATGTTTTAAAAATCTGTCTTGCCTGATCAGGCATGCTTCGTCTTTGATGTGGATATAGTTTTTGAAACTTAAGCTTTTCATTTTCAAACAAATGGCTGTGCTACAGTTAAAAATAATGTCACTCCATTTAGACCATAAGACAGTTATAGAAACTTTACACGCAGTTAATTCCAAATGGTATTCTAAAGAAAACTACGCAAAAACAATTGTATTCAAAATTTGCTATAAACGTGTTGTGAATTTGTTTTTAAATCAAATTTTCAATTAAAACTATTATTTTTTCAAAGAAACTGATTGCAATCAATTTCAAGAATCATTATTTTCTATTCTCAATTGATGAATGCTTATTTGTTTCACCGATTTTGAATAGGAAAAACACCGTGGTACTATAAATTATTTTTAAAGGCATTAGAATACTTTCTTTGGCAAAGCTTAGAGTTGAAAAAATGCTCCAAAAACTTCATAATTTCAGTGAATAAGTCTACGACTGCAGAGAAGTGGAATAACAACTCGTCAACAGAGGGCGTTGTTTTTAAATTTGAAATTACGCCACACAAATTGGCGTCGGTAGAGGGCGGTATTTTAATTGCTTTGAAATTGTTTCATGGGAGGGCGCTGTTTAGAAAGAATTGGGAATGGGAATACTTCTTATTAAAGAGGGCGCTTTGCATGTGCGGTAGGAAAATTGGGATTCAAGAGAGGGCGCCATGTTTATAGAGGCCAGTGAGCTGACGTATGACGCGTCGACGAACCGACAAGACCTTATCGCAAATATAATACCGCCTGGATGAGACGTCACAATCGTTACTAGGGATTTTGGAAAGAAACGCGCACAAAAATCGCTCCCATTTCCTTCCCACAATCCCTTGTGACCATTGTGACGTCTCGACCAGGCGGTATTTGCGATATGGTCTATGACTTTTCTTGAAAAGGCCCATCGATTTTCTACAAGAAATATAATTTCAATAGAGACTGGAGCGCAAGTATACGCTACTCCGATAAATACATCAAATTTCGGTAGGTTTATGCTGCCAAATTAATTTGTTTTGTTTTGTTTTGTTTTGTTTTGTTTTACAACCGGGCAAAATCCACTGTTTGTGCACAGTCGAGTCACAGTGTGCACATATGCACAGCAGACGACAAACGTTACCGCCATTCGCGTAAAGTTGCGCCCTCTGTTGATGTAAAATTGCAGTAAAATATACACCGTAAATGTTAAATAGCGCCCTCATGAATAGTAGCTAACGTTGGCAATAGAGGGCGCTAGTTGTACCTGCCATCGCCATTGCTTCGTAATTTTAGTAAGTATTCAGCTCTTTCTGCTGCTGTCATATGTTGACATTTTTTTAAAGTGGATTTTTGGTACACAACCCACTGAACCTGGCACACACAATGCCATGTTAAATCAAGTCCAAAAACACCCTTGGGTATGGGCCATATCATGTAATAATATTCAGCCATCCAAATTCCAAAATGCTTCCTAGTTTTTTAATTTTTTTATTTTTTGGCGTGATTATTCTAACGTTACTCCCCCACTTGACCTGTCAAGTAATTTAAATTGTTTAAAAGTTGTTTTTAAATAAACATTTTCGACATTCTCAAAGCATCATGGGAACTGCATCAGTCCTAGCTGGCATTAGAAGAGCAAGCGGAAAAAGTTGAAAATTTTTCCCTCCTAAATTCATGTTTCTTTATCAGATTTACACTTTTTGGTAGTTTTTAATGAAAGATTTTACTTTAATACCCCCACCAAAATCGGTAAGGAACAGCAAAATCTTGGAAAATAACCAACCCTCCGTGATAACAACTGTCTAAACATATGGCACAACCTGTCATTTCAAGATTTATGTCAGCAAAATCTGTAAAAAATGATGAAGAAATCAACATGTATGTGAACACTTTGAGTGACTTTACAAATTACATGGTGCCAAAAACTTCTAACACAGAAAACACAAACTTTCTTCCCCTATATTTACACTAAAATGTCCCAACAAAATTCTCAAAATTAAAGGTTGTGCCCTGTGTTTATACAATTATGAACACAAATGGATTGTTATTTTCCAAGATTTGCTGCTCCTTACCGATTTTGGTGGGGGGTATTAAAGTAAAATCTCTCCGTTTTGAAGTCATATTAAGGGAAAATAAGTGATGTCCGAATATGGAACTCTTTCCTGTGAAAAGGGTATCGCTCAACTCACATGACAGATATTTAGCATAAAATCAATTAATATTTGGACTGGTTCACAGTGCCATAGGTTTGTGTATAAATTACAAGGTTTGTTTGGCCTCCAAACCCACAATGCATTGAGAATGTCGAAAAGGTTTATTAACAGAGTTATTGCTTTCGTCTTTTCAGTGTCAAGCCATAAGCTCATTTCAGTGAATGTAACCCAAAAGAAAGATGCCTCGCTCTGGAGGCAAAAAGAAATGGAAACCATCCAGCAAGCCCGATCACACCTACAACCCGAAGCAAGCCTCAGTTGTGGTAAAGCCTGCCTCGGACTACAGCAAGGAAGTGCAAAGTGAAGTGCACGAGCTGTTTGAGAAGAAGTTTGCCTTCAGGCGACCAGATGAGGGGCAAGTGTGGGCCTTGCCAGCAGCCGAGAGTCTGTTCAGTGCACCTGTTGTCAAGGTAGTAAACAGTAGGAGGAATATTGAAGATAGTTTTGGAAATATTTTACTTTAATTCCCGACCAAAATTGGTCAGGAACAGCAACATTTTGTAACAACCATCCCTTCTTGATAACAACTGTCTAAACATGTGGCACAACCTGTTATTTCAAGATTTATGTCAGCAAAATCAGTAAAAAATGAGGCAGAAATCAACATGTGTGTGAACACTGAGTGACCACACACTGTGCCAAGAATATCTGTCACAGAAACACAAACTTTCTACTGCACGAAAATTTCCTGACTTGTACTTGACTCCTCCTATGTCTTCTTGTTTCATAAAGGATAATATTTTTCACTTGACTTGAAGAGAGATCACCATAATTATAATTTTTTGGGGGAAAATGCGATTTTGTATTGCAGGATTGGGATCCTGATTTGAACCGACACAAGGAGAAGTTAAACGAGCTGAAGTGCAAGCTCAGCGATAAGGAAATCCGAGAGTGGCATCAACACACCTCCTTCACCCATCGTTCCGCCCTCGTCATGCCACACCTCCGCAATAACTTCTGGGTGGAGCTTTGCACACAGGTAAGAAGCGGTTTACCAAATATTGGTGTCACAGGCTAATTCGCACACAACAACCGACTCCACTCTCACGGTGCCCTCCTGGGCGGAGAGAAACAATTCATGTAGAGTTACTTGCTTACAATCCCCACAAGCCCTCGACTGAGTACCTGGGTGGAGATAAAGTGTCTTGCTCAGGGACACTGGAACCTGTAATCCGTAGATTAAGCCCTAAAAAGTAAGTTTAAAGCACTGAAGTGGTGGGATATAAATCCAGATATATTAACATTGAGTTTGAATGCCGTTATTCAGTTTCAATTTTGGAAACCGGATATTCGAAGGCAACCTTAAAAAAAATTAAGCCTTCCATTTTTCGTGACACAGGCTAAAGAAAACAACTGGAACATCCTCCAATTTGCTCCATGGTCTCTGATTGTAACGGCATTCACTCACCAGTATATGAATAACCAGCCCATCCATTTTTTCAACATTACAGCTCATGAGTGTATTTGTAAAGGCCCAGTGGTCACTGAATCCTGCAAACTACATCCAGTCATTGGGAGGGCTTTTCATGCGGCACCTCGCTCGTCACTTTTTGTTGGCATGACTGTGAGCTAGATGGGAACTTCTGGTGAAATCACTCGTTATTCAATTTGAATAAAATTGGGATTAACCGGATTTTGAAATCTCTGATTTCTCCCACCGCTAGTTTTTAACCTTCAGACCAGCACCGGGGCACTTAGAACTCAACCATGTCTTGACATCTTCCCATTCCGACAGGCTTGGTGTAAGTTCTATGAGATCGTGTCTTGTTATGACATCATCCAGCCCGGCTTGGCTGCACAGGAAGGGGCATGCCTCAACTCAGTCCATCTCTGTGAGGCCCCTGGGGCGTTTGTGACCAGCCTCAACCATTACATCAAGAGTTCTGGGAAACTGAAGCACTCGACGTGGAACTGGCTGGCGACGACTCTAAATCCGTACTACGAAGGTGGGGTATGATGTATCTGAACGTAAAATTTCTCCTCATTGTCGGAGGCCATTGATCAGATTTAGATTCTAAGGAGCTTTGCCGTAGCGCCATTTTAACTCGAATGAGTTGAATATTCTTTAACACTGTTCTGGCCAGCTGTTAGTAATTGGGTGCTCGTACGCCAAGATGTGCTTGTGCAGCCAAGCGTAATGCAAACAATGGATTGGTGAGTACGTTCAAGAATGCGCGTATGGAAGATAACCGGCCAGGTGTATTTTTTTCTTTAAACCGTGGCCATGACCGCCATCTGTATTCAAGGGGTTAACCCCCTTTTTTTGGTTTTTCTATTTTCTCCCAAAAGTTTGCATCTGCGAGTCTATAGATTTTATTCCAAAAGTAATTTCAACTTCTATCCTAGCCACATTTTGTATTTCTCAATTGTTGGCACTGTTCCACCCCTCACAAAGATAACAAGTGTAACGCTTGCTTAAATGTGCCACAGAGTCCAAGCTGTTGTGTCCCAGTAATCAGATTCCTAAATTCTTTGTTTGTGGTTCAGGAAACAGCACCGACGCCATGATAGCTGACGACCGTTTCATTCTTCAGACTCAGGATCACTGGTTCTTTGGAGATGACGACACTGGAGATTTGATGAACGAGGAGAATCTAATGTTACTCAGACAGAGGGTGGACTCCGCCATGGAAACAGTACAGCTGGTAGGCCTTGTGTTGCTAGGTTAAAACTTACACGCGCAGTCTATATGCACATTCCTGCGCATACTCAATCCATTCATGTTTCAACTGTATTGTTCTTGAATGGGAGTGTAATGAATAGATGGAACTTTTTCAAACAAAGTTTTCTTTCACACGAAACGGGGCTGCAAGTGCAATGAATAGGACCACTCTATTCAGTGTGGTGCCTATTGTTTGCATTTACGCTTGGCTGCACAGCCTGTACTTGGCATACCAGCCTCCCATCAATAACAGATGGACACAAGGGGTTAATAAAATCAGGTTACCAGCTAAAGCTTAATGGGAGACGACCAACATAAGGCACGATAGTTGGTAGAGCGCCGATACGGTAATCCGGAGGTCGCAGGTTCATAGACAAAAGAGGGTTTTGAACATCAATTTGAAAAGTTTCTCTCATACTTTTGTGTCAGGTGACGGCCGACGGCAGCATCAACTGCCAGAACGACCCCGCCGAGCAGGAGATTGTCGTCTCGCAGCTTCACTACTGCGAGATCGTCACGGCGATGGCCCTCCTAGCAACCGGCGGCTCGTTTGTCCTGAAGATGTTTACGCTGTTTGAACATCAGACTGCATGCCTGATGTATTTGTTGAACTGCACATTCCATGCGGTAAGATTTTGTTTCAGCACGCTGTGAAGAATGTGGCCCCTGAACCTGAATAAGTAAATAATGATATCTATCTTCAGCGTAGGTTACTTCCCCAAAAATGATGAAGGGACTGGTAACTAGTCTAGCGCCATTGATGTAATGTTTACAGACTTTTGCCCTAAACTCCCTAGGTGGTGTGAAAAATCGTATTGAAATTGGAAGATTCAGGAAACAAAAAACAGATGGGCTTTGAAACTAATTTTTAAAAAATGAAGAAAAAAAACAACAATTTGAACCATCTGTGCCATTCTACTTTATGATTTATGACAAACTTTTGATCAAAATGTTGACCCAAGTTTAAATGCAAAATACACTGAGCATTGCAATCAAAATTAACATCGCATGACATTTTGACATTACAATTCCGTGTTTGCCATGATAAAATTGTGGAAACGTCTTCAGCGTGGCATTCAGCTCCGTCCATTATCGACGGCCAGGCCCTCGCCATTTACAAACTACAAGTTCATACACGCTTCATCAGACGTTTATTCCCGTTAAATATTAAAAACTGTTGACTTTTACTCAGGTTCATGTGTGCAAGCCTGCTACGAGCAAGGCTGGCAACTCGGAAGTTTACGTGGTGTGCCTGGGTTTTGCTGGACACCAAAGCCTCCAAGAATATATGCCGAGCCTTCTGAGCCATTTTAGTAAGTAACGGAAATTATTTTATTTAGGGGACAGGGGTGGGGGGGGGGTGGGGGGTGGGGGGCTTGTTTGCATGCATACTTTGTATAAGCAAGGATTATATTTACACTTTTCCCCCGACAGGACTTGAAAGTTAAATGTAAACAGTGCCACCATGTTTATTTTATTTTAATACTTATTTCTGGCATATTGCGCTGCCGGTAGTTCGGAAGCCTGAAAAACTTGTGAAGAGAAGATGGAAGAGATGTTCAGTTTTAGAGGTGGGAGGGAAAACCCCAGAGTGATATTCTGGGGAAAACCTACGGAATGTGGGACTGAAAAACCAATCCACATGTCGGCCCTGGGCGGGATTCGAACCCGGGTCACAGCGGTGGAAAGTGAGGAAACTACCACTCGGCCAACTTTTACTCGCCTTGCAGTGATTATGGTACATGTAGGGGGCAGGTGAGACCACACGGCATGCTCGATTTGTTTACTTTACCGTCACTGCACTAGGCGGTCCAACTGGTGACATCACAGGAAAAGGGTCTATCCTCTACATAAATAACAACTTCTGGATCCAAAGCACGTAGGACTCAATGCACAGTGCGTGAGGCAACACGCGTGCACTGCATCTGTTTACATTGCACTTCCTGATCCAAATGACGCGACGCATACGACGAGGATACTTCAATCATACTTCAATTACTGCTGAAACTTTTAACTTAGCGTATAATTCCTTGCTAAGATGAGCTTTTGAAATTGATTGAACCCCAAATTATTAACCCATTCTGTCCGGTTGTTATTGATGGGGTGCTGGTATGCCAAGACGGGCTTGCGCAGCCAAGCGTAATGTAAACAATAGGCAAACAATGGATTGAGTGTGCGCATGAATGTGCGTATAGATGACAACCGGCCAGGTGGTCTTTTTCAAACTGTGGCTATGGCCGTCGTCAATATTCAATATTTTTAAATGCCTGCAAATGATATTCGTTTCATTGCAGTGTCAATTTTTTTCTGAGTGATTTTTTTCTGTTGACTTTGCACAGGTCCTGCCGAATGCACGCAAGCCCTCTTTGCCGCCTCCGACATTCCAGTCTCCTTCCTCCACCAACTCCGGCTGTGCGCCGCCAAGTTCAAAGATTACCAGATGGCGACCATCACTGAAAACATCTGGCTGTATCCGCAGATGTCCATGCAAGAGCGCCACCGCCTGACCACCGTGAGAGAGTTGTGTCAGCGGGAGTTTGTTGAGCGCTACGCCGTCGCAAGCATCAGGAAAGCTGACAAGATTTGTAACGATGCGTCAAAGGTACAGATCGCTTCTTCAGTATCAATTCTTTTAACCCTAACCCTACTAAATCCAACAAAATCCAACAAAATCCAACAGGGTAAAAAAAGCTGTGGCATTTAGCAGCAACACAAACTACATCGTGTGTTGAATATTGTATTCAGCAGGGTAGCAGCTAAATATATCTGTGGAAGCAGACTTCTCGTAAAATTTGGATTTTATTGAATGTGGCAGGGCTCATACAAACAAACACCTGTTGTATTTTGTTGGATTCAGCAGGGCAGCTGCAAAATGCCAAGGCTGGTGTGTAGGTGGTACACTGCAGATAGAATCCAACCAAATTTGCTGTTGGATTTTGTTGGATTTAGCAGAAGTCGAGGGCAAGGTAAGACCCACCATTCCACCCTGACCACTGGAAATGTTTTGATTTCATTAGGGGAGGCACTTTCGAAACTCCGTTGGCATGTTTACCAAGACGGCAAGCAAGCGACTGCATGGCACGTTCATGGAGAGGCAGGAGCTAGACCACGGCCCCTGGCTGCAACGCCTTAGCCTGGACTACCAGCTACTACCTGCGTCGGAGTCCGACGTCATCACCCAGACTCTCCAGGTATGTAAAGTCAGATCAGTAATCCCAAATCTAAATTTTCCAAAGTTGATTCATATTTTGTTCATTTCATTCATTTAACGTTGTTGCCAAAATTGGTTTTTGTTTGTTTGTAAATTTATTTTAAAATCTTGCACAGAAAGTGTGCTCCAGCATTGGAAACTGGTATTTATACACAACGGGATTCTTAAAATCATGTTCCACTAACGGTTGCCAAAGAAGATTTACATTTTGTTCATTTCATTTATGCCAAGTAATTTTTTTTACCCCGGATTTTAATTTTTTTTTTTTCAACCAACCGACCCTCCTTCAAGGCGACAAAAATATGAGAACCGTAGAAATAAATAGGGATGCCCTTATTGTTGTTGTCCTTGTTGTTTCATTTGTTGTTGTTGTCCTTGTTTCATTTGTTGTTTTTGTGGATGCCGTGTTTGTATTATTTACTTCAACTTCATGTAGACCATAAAGTCGTAATGATTTAAACAGTAAAGTTTGTAAGTAACAAAATGTCTTTGACAATATAGCAAAAGTTTTAGCCCCTGATCATGTGACAATTTTTATATATATATATATATATATCCAATGAAATTGGCATTTATCACAATCCAAAGTGCTCGATACATCTCTGTAGAGCTATATTTATGAAATAAATTCAGGATATGAGTTAAATCAACTTTGGCATATTTATTTCTGGACAGACTGTTTCGTGCCGTGTGGCACTCATCAGCAGAATGACTTAGAATATCATGTAGCATTTTCGTACGTATCAAATTATGCGCGCGTTGCGCGTTGCGCGTTTCACAACGAACGAAGCGTGTCAAATGGTACGTCATTGCACTTAGTGCGCACGCTATGTCACTGAACTTAGTACGCACCTGTCCCGGTGTCTACACTTAGAGATGATTTCGCTTCTCTTATTTAGTGTACCTAGGTTAGGTTTGCATATGATTATGTATTTCTCCGCTATACACAAAATACGAAAATGCTACATGATATTCTAAGTCATTCTGCTGATGAGTGCCACACGGCACGAAACAGTCTGTCCAGAAATAAATATGCCAAAGTTGATTTAACTCATATCCTGAATTTATTTCATATATATATATATATATATATATATATATATATATCTCTCTCTTTCTCTGTCGCTCTTGTAATTTATCCCGAAGAATAATCGTGAGCTGATGCCTAGTGAAATAGCCTCGTGGGACGTTACGGTTGGTAAGAGGCTCTCGTCTATTCAGAGTTCAACATTCTGCATGGCTGAAGTTCTCGACGACTGGAACTTGGCCCACACTCACTCCCGAGTAAGTTGCTGAAAATCTTTTCCTCGTTTTACAGCGAAAATTTTTACAAATAGAAGCAAACAAAGTGCCCTGTCCGCAGCTTCTGTGAAAATAGCAACCACGATTAAATTTATATTTGAGTACCCTGAGAACTTTGAAGTCTAAGAACTTTCGCTTGTGCTTGGTGATGACTGAATTTTACATCTCTCTGAGTTTGCGGCCAAAGTTGCTGGTTGGTGCAGTATAAAGTTTTTAAATAATATCTTCCCAAGGCTGGATGCAGGGAGAACGGGGAAGACTTGGGAATGTCTACCAGTTGTGATCAGGCAGTCGTGGATCTGATGCAAGCCGATCTGACTAAACTACGTAAGGTACTAGATTTGTTTTGTTAAAGGGCAAGTTTAAGAATTTTTACATATGAATGTCCCATACGTGACACTAACCCACTCTGTCTGGCTAATAACTGGATGCCGGTATGCCATACAGGCTTGTACAGCCAATCGTAATGCACACAATAGGTGAACAGTGGATTGAATACGTGCAGGAATGCGCATATAGATGACAACCGGTCTTTTTTCAAACCTTGGCTTTGGCCGTCGTCTGTATTCAGTGGGTGAAAACAATTAAGATTTCAGTGTTTCTAATTTTAAAGTTGGGTATCTGCAAGGAGAATAACCACAAGAATTTATGTTATCAGACCGTGGGATGATTATGTAATGAAGAAAACATCACCATATGGGACTTACCCTTAATCTTAGCCCTCTCGGATCGTTCAAAATCCACGATGAGGTTTGGACCTTTTCATAGGATTGAGGGCAGCAGAGTCCAGCCACCATTGGGCTTGATGTTCCTTGATTCAAAGTACAAAGAAGTCGCCATTGGGCTAGTGCAGAGTGTTGGATTTCGGAGGATGCGGAGGTTAATAGCAAAAATGGTAAAGCCGTGAGTTTAAGTTGACAAGGTTGACCGGAAAAAGCAACCATTGGCCTAAAAAAAAAAAGTAAGCGAGAGGAAAGTTTCTCAAGCTGTTCGCACTGGACTTGAAATGAAAAAAAAATTACCTCAGGGAGTTTTTACCCCGAAAAGTCCAATGCGAACGCTGCTTTAGATGCAGAAATGCCACTTTGTGGTTACATACTGAACGATGCCTGCAATACACTTATGGTATTTTTTGGCATATTTTTGACCACTGCTTTTTTTCATTGTGATCTTTTGTCCTTGCTTTCCAACGTGCAGATTTCAAGAAGCAATCACGCAGTGAACTGTTTGTGTCTGCCGTCGTCATCGCGTAACGATGAAGCCTTCCTACAGCTTCTCAACGGTTCGGGTCACTGGAGCCTTCGGGTAGGATGGGATTCCATTTTTCAATGCTCATAAAATGTTCGTAGTTTTGGAATTGTCCTAAGCAGGAATGTTTTTTAAATGCCTGTTGGGCAGCAGAGATAAATTTACGGGTAGTACGGGAATCGGGTACCCGATTGAAGAAAACAAACCTGAGTACCCGTTAAAGAAAGCCACTCCCAAAAATTGCCGTTTATTAACCGTACTAAAGCCATGCTTATAGTTTCAAGATTTCGAGTTGGTGCACAAACATGGCTGCGCCCAGCAGGCTTCACTCCAGACTGCAAGTCGGTGCTCTAGTCATTTTGTAAAGCATTGCGTTGTCTCCATCCATCCAGGGCTGCTTCGTAACGACTTCAGCCGCCTCCACCACTGTAACCGTGCATGAAAGAGGACCAGGGACATACCCAACCGGTGAGGATTGCGAGTCGTCCACAACAGCCTCGCTCATCAGCACTTCACATCTCAGAGAGCAGACTGTCCTAAGCAAGTAAGTAGGGGACTTACGATTACGATGAGTTGCCCTGTGCGTCAATAGTTGAGGGCGCTGTTTAGCCTAGCAACAAGAATCGAATGTGTTACTAATGGCACGCATAGAGTATTGTTGCACGTCAAAACCAAATTTTGCATGCAAACGGCTCATATTATACGTGACCAATTTCCAACCGTAGCATGTGTTTGAAGGTCAAACATAAACTGTGGGAGAATGACGAAGATAGTGCCGATTGCCCACATAATGGGGTAGTTTTTGTATTTATATCACCAGAGGGCCGGGATATGAACAGAATCCATAATTCACAAGCTGCTATCGCGTCTTAAGTGGAGAGAAGCAATTGGAGCAAAATGTCTTGCTTAAAAACACAAGCACTGCGATCCCCCAAGCTTGTTATCCATTTGCTCCTGGGTGGACTGAAGTAATTGCAGCAAAGTGTCTTGCTCAGGGATATAAGTACTCTAAGGTTCCCCTGCTAATTTGGAACCCTTATTCCAAAGTCTATGCTATACACTTCAGTCAGATAAAAACCTCTGGACCTTAATGTGGAAAGATAACAAATCTGAAACATTTGTGAAAGCTGCGGACTTTTCTCAGTTTTATTAAATTTACATAAATTTGCATTTGTTGTGTTCACTTTTAATTTTCCAGGTGTTGTGAAGCTCTTCATCATTCCAAAGTGCCTGTCGTGTCCTCGGACTGTTCCCTTGGAAGGGAAGTATCGATTTATGATGGGAAACCGGGTCTTGACGAGCTGGATACCAGACTTCAGTCACTTGTGTCCGTTATATTAGCTATGCATGTGAGTATTTTATTGATGTGATTCTGTTTTATATTCGTAAATGAAAAATAAGTCGGTCCTCGTAGTTGATTTTGTTTTCTCGCATTTTTTCCATTCATTTGGACAGGCCCTACACATCGGAGGTACATTGATTCTTTCTGTTCCGGGGATTTTGACCAGATTCTCTGCTGGGTTGCTGTACGTGGTCCATAAAACCTTCCAACAGGTTTGCAAAAGATTCATCAGTTTTATGCTGTACATGTAGAGGCCGCCAACAGTTTAATCCACGTCAGGATTTTTTAATGGATTTTTACTAGCAATGGGGGAAGTGCGAACACCTACCTTTTTCCTGCCTGCATTTGCAAGATTTTTGATAGTGATTGTATGGTTCAGTCCTCTGATTTGCATTCCGACATCTTAGACATTTTCTGTGTTTCCTAGGTGACCCTGATGGCTGGCACGTATGGTGGAGCTTCATCCAGTGTGGCCATTGTGGCCCGCGGGTTCGTGGGAGCGCATCGGGCGCTGAATCAGGTAACGTACCCAGCTTGTCATCCCCTTCAAAATGATGTGCTGCAAAATTGTTACAGATCGGAAACTGTTAATCGATGAGTCCATGTTTATAAATACCAAGCGAAAATGGTGCCACCAACATCAGAAATAGTCTTTTACCTCCCCTATCCCCACCCCACCCCATCTTACCCCCTCTCCATTCCTCCCCATCCGTTCCCCTTCCCACCCCTTCCCCCTGTATAGAGTACCGAAGTCTGACGTCAGTTGGTACGACAACTGGCTCCAAACAAATGGAGATTTCGAACCGTTCCTTTGTTAACAGCCAGTCATGCAAACATATTGACAGAAAATAACAAAAGTATTCTGGCTCCAAACTTTGCATTGACGTCATCACTTCGGTACTCCATAACAACAGAAGGCGTCTTGGGTGACACTAGCGAATGCAGACTGTCCTCATAATATCTTAAGACAGATGACTATAAGCTTGTTGTTGAGAAGTTGGTCATCTTTAACCAAAACTGTCTTGTCTTTGCCCCCCCCCCCCCCCCCAGCATCTTCACGAAGTGTACGATTCCCTCTTGAACCTGCAGAGCAAAGCAGGAACTGATGTCTTGACGTTCGTTCCCCAGTCTCTACTATGTGGTAAGCGCACGTGAATTGGGGTCTCGAATGCGTTAACAATGAGTGCAGACGTTATTTTGTCTTCCGGATTTTTCCATCAGGGGAAAATTAACACGAGGAGGCAAAGTATCCAATTCGCAGCTTGATCGGGTTGAAGCTGCTTTGCGAGTGTTGAAAACATCTTCAGCCTATAGACTAATCCGGTGACCAAAATTGGAAACATTTACTGCGGTGGCGAGGCGCTCGCGTGCGTGTTAGACGCACGCGCTCGACGCAGCTTCGACCAACGGGGTATTAACAACTTGCCAAAATGCGCACGCGAATCAAATTAAAGAACGCGGGCAGCCTGCACGCGGGCGCGGCACCACCGTAAAAATGGCTTCTAATTTTGTTCGTCGAATTCCCGTATAGGAAAACTTGTTACATAATATATGATGAACGTTGACCAGTCAAAGTAGGCATTGGATGAATCGCTGTAGGAATTTTAGAAATTCACCCTTTGACATTAAATTCTGTTATTTTATCATTTCTCGGTTTTTTTTTTACAGAAAAAGACTTCAATGATGGAGTGACGGCGTTCAACGAGAGATTTCTGAAAACCCAGACTAGCTCTCTCGTGAAAGCTGAGCTGAAGGCCCAACAAGACGGGGAGCAAATGGGGAGTGAGACCCCAGAGCAAACCAGGTGACAAAACACAGGGGAGGGTTAAAGGCAGATCAGTGAAATCCAGGGTGTGAGATTTGTCAGGATTTTTTCCTGATTCCAGGATTTTTTGTTGGGATTTCAGAAATGTTTAAAGAATCTCTTTTGCAACCTGAGGTGTTGTCTTAAAGGTGTTTTTACCTGTAAAAGTGGATATAGACCAATAAAAGCGGATATTTGAAGGGGGTGCCTTTAGGCAAATACAGACTATATGTTGATCTGGGGGTCCTTGTGGATTTCGTGGATTTTCATTTTTTGGCCAATATTCACCCCTGGAAATTGGAAGTGTAGCTAGGTGGGTGGGTGGGATGGAGAAACTTCTCCCCGTTGGAATACGCACCCTTGTCTCCCGTCCCACTCCCCCACCCCCTCCCCATAGATAAAATATGAAACCATGTCCAAAATTATTTGTTGAAGTCTTTGGTCATGTTTTTCTGTTTTGTGTACAAAAAATCGGACGACACGCTTCACAGACATATAAACCTGTTTGGTTTCGTAAGTAGCGAAAGTGGACTTACCAAGCTTTAAACAAAAATACCCCCCCTTCCACCCCCTCCCCCTTTGAGAGAAACCTGGCTCCTTCATTTGGTGGAAGTGTACACACTGGTGTTCCTACATTAGTCTCCTTACGGGGTACCGGGAAGAAAGGGTAACAATGGGGACAATGGTACCCCACGAAGGAGTCTTTAGAAATCCAGGTACCCCACAAAGTTAACGTTATGGAGTTTGAGATTTCAATAGGGACAAAGGAGAATAAAAGAAGGAAAGTAAAGTCCACAATAGAGGTACCCCATACGGGTGCATATGTGAGGCTGGGTGTGCTCATTGTCGGGCTGTGGAGATTCTGTAAAAATACTTTGAAACCGTTAATTCCTGTTTAATGGGGCCAGTACACCAATCAAACTGACCCAATTATACACAAATTTACACAGATTAACCCCTTGCGTACGGATGACGCCTGTGGGCGCAAAAAAACCAGTGTCACCAGGCCGGATGACGCCACTGGCTGCTGTTTGTGCAGTTTCAATCCATTGTTGGATTATTGTTTATGATACGCTTGACTGCACAAACACATTGTAGCGGTTCGATTTGGCTGCCAGAACCGCTGCGACACCCCGACGTCTCCCGTAAAATACCGCGCCCAAGGGGTTAAAAATAGTGATGACAAAAAAATTATTCCGCCTGGCGTAGTATTTTTGTTTACCTTGTAATCTAAAGTGTTTTATTTTTATCAGTTCAAGGTCTTGGATGCCTAAAACAAAAATTCCTTTACTCAGAGAAATGGTATTTTCAAAGGGGCAAAAATAGTTTGTTCTGAAATAATTATCGGCACAATTTTGAGTGCATGATAATTGTATATAATTTACAATGCACTCGAGTTGTAATGAACTTAATGTTTTCATTTCCGAAACAAAGATTGATTCTTTTTGTACATTTGATAAATGTGAAATGGAACTAAAGCAATTTAATTTATCATCAAAAAACCACAGGGGACTTGAACAAAGATACTGACAATTTGGGAGTCCGCCAACATAGGGCAAGATAGCTCAGTAGGTAGAGCCACCGGTACGGCATTTTGCAGGTCGAAGGTTCGAATCCCACTCCTGCCAGTTTTCTTTGTTCACTCTGAGGATTTCATACTTGTTAATTTTAATATTTAATAAGTACATCACAAACTGTCTCAAAATCTAGAGAATGAAATTTGTTATGAACATCTAGCCAAATTGCCATAAAGTATACCGTTCTGTATAGAACATATTGGCCACATTAATTGTCAATTATTGAAAGAGGATGTTGATTGCGGAGAGAAATCTTTGTCATTTGTAGTTTAACCAATAATAGGGAAAAGGAGTCGGATATTCATGGGAGTCGGATGACACCGGGCTGTATACTCCCCGGGGAGCTGAGGTTTTGGGAATGATTAATAGGCCTGATGAGCAGGGGTAATAATGTAGCACTTGGACGTCATGATCATGGAAGATATGTGCTCTTTATAACTAAACATATCATTATTATCATCATAGTTATTACCCGCTCTGCAAAAAGGGCACATAAGTCGCTCTATGCTTTTATGCGTAATGGACTGTTCTATGTGAACAGGGTGAAACATTCTTCAAACAAAGGGAGGGAATTTGTTTGCATCTTTGATACCTATTTTATTCTAGTTCATAACCAAAATCTTTGATTTCAGTGAATAAAGTTGGAAAAAGAATGTGTTTTTGTCGACTGCTTCTATCTATTGCTTTGCTTTTTGTTTTTTTAAATGGCGTGTTTCTCCTTAAGTCATTTCAAGAAATTCCCGAAAACAAACATGCAAATTTCCAAGTAACTCGTGAATGCAAAATGCTACAGGCCTCAGACATATACCATATGAAAGCTTATCAAATGGCATTTCCAGCTATATTATAAAACATGAAAATGAATTAAACTGTTTCAAACTGCTATAACTGCTATACTATAAAACACAATTTTCATAAAACATAATTGCCCTTTTGCAGAGTGGGTCATAATTATTACCCGGGCACGCCACAAATTGCAGGGTTCCTCAATTTTATTGGAGCCAATGACTGCCTACATATTAAATGTGGTTGAAAATGATTATGTTCGCTGAAACAATTATGGTCTGTGTATTGTTCCAATGTAGCTCATGCGTAAAAGATGAGGGACCATGCTTGTTTTTTAAGGGCGAGTTGTGTACGTGAAATGCAAGTTGTTCGTTCGTCTACTCAGACAAGCAATGTTTTATACCTAGTGGTATAACCCTATTACATGCGTATTTGCGTATCACTTTATTATTTATGTTGACGTCGGAAGCAGCAGCGGAACATGACGATCCACACAGTGCATTGAGGTAGGAAAAGACAGATGTTTTGTTTTATTTTATTTTATTTTATTTTATTTTTTATTTATTTATTTATTAAGATTTACATTGCTTTAATAGGCGGGACCCTTTTTCGTTCGAGACCAAAACCTAACTAAAGGCTGTAAATTAATTCATGTTCCCATACAATATCCATAGACGGTACCATAAGGCCAACAAAACTAATTGTGTTACCCTTAAACGGGAAAAATCGGAAGGGAGGGTCGGTCGGTCGATTTTTTTGTTTTGTTTACCATCTGTTACAACTGATAATGTAGTAACCGACGGATAATGTATCACCAACCGATAATGTATCACAAATTGACTGATAGTGTATCACCAACCGATAATGTATCACAAATTGACTGATGGTGTTGTAGAATTTCTATCCGATAATGTATCACGTGTCGACGGATAATGTAGTAGGAAAAAAACTCTAACCGATAATGTATCATCACAGAACGGATACTGTATCAACCGATACAAAAACTTGTTCATCCAGTGATCGTACAATACTCTCCGCGGCTTTTCTTCAAAACGGTTTATGGTATAAAGTTGTAACCTTGATTTAGCATCAACCCATTCAAATGTGTACATATATCTATGGCGCCATGATGACGTATGAAATACAACCTTCTGCTCAAAATCAAAATAATTACTTTTAACAAAAACTGTTTAAATGAATGGTGTGTTTTCAATCACCATGATTAGTAAGACATTGCCTTGGGCAATATTTTTGCTCCCCGGGCAAGATGCTGTTTGACCTTTTTCCGGTGTTACCGGAAGTGTAATGAATTTAATATAACTTGAAAACTGAAGCATTTTACTACACACAAGAATTTTTTTTAAAGTATTACGTTTATGCAACATTGCTAATGAAGCATACATCGAGCCGACGTCGGCAAAGGTCGGCAAAGGTCGGCAAAGGTCGGCGAACGTCGACCGTGTGTGAACGACGTCGATTCGACGTTAGAAGTGGGTCGGAGATTTCCATATTTTCCATACGTCGGCAATATATAGGTTAGACATTTTGGTCTTTGTGACGTCTTTGTAAGACGTCAAATTAAGGTTATAATATTACGTCAGTACGGCGTCGAAATTCTAAGTCGAACTAAAGTCAGATTATGGGGAAATCGGTTTGTCGTCGCTAATCCGACGTTAATCCGACGGTAAATTACGGTTATCACTGTGATGTCATAGTGACGTCTCAAATCTGACGTTAATTCGACGTTAAATTACGATTATCACTGTGATGTCATAGTGACGTCTCAAATCTGACGTTAATTGGGCTTAAAATTATGGTCACCATTGTGACGTCAGTTTGGCGTCGCAAATCTGACGTCTGTTAGACGTCAACTTGTGGTCACCACTGTGACGTCAGATTGGCGTCGCAAATCGGAGGTCAGTTGGACGTCAAATTATGGTCATCGCTGTGACGTCAGTCTGGCGTCGCATATTTTGATGTCAACGGGACGTCAAGCTATGGTCAAACTAAAGTCGAAAATCTGACGTCAGCCAGATGTCAAATCAGGGTCACCACTGCGATATCAGACGTGTAGTATAGACCTTTCCTTTGAAATGTCATTTTGCCATTCACGGTTGGCATTATTGGCCGAAATCATGATGCAAAAATGCCAACAAAGTGACGTAAACAATCAACGCTGAGAAATACGCCCAGACAGCAGACCGACGTTGGCCTGACGTTGGCAAAGGTCGGCACAGGTCGTGATATGTCGCCGTTGGCAGATGACGTTGTGCCGACATTGAAAATGGTGTATGAACCGTCAGGATTTGGTATAAGTCGCCGGGTCATTTATGTTTGTGCGACGTCAAGTTATGGTTAACACGTGACGTCAGCCCGACGTCGTTTATGGTCAAAACGTGACGTCAGGCTGGTGTAGAAATTCTGAGGTCGGTCAGACGTCAGTTTATGATCAACATGTGACGTCAGACTGGCGTAGAAATTTTGACGTCGGTCAGACGTCAGTTTATGGTCCACAGCAACTGACCAATCAGAACTGAGGAAATTTGTGTTCATAAAAGTCGTGTTAAATTGCAATTTGTTTTCCAAAAACACAATTTCCTGACCATAATATGTAATTATTCAAACAATTCCACACACAAATGTTCATTTTTTTTGGGGGAAACATAAGTGAATAATCTCATTTCATCTACTTTTATGTGCAAATGTCGAAAATGTTTAATGGGAAACCATGACTTCACTATCGCCGGGATAAAGTGCATATAAAACTGAAGCATGACGAAGGTTACTTAGTAGTATTATCGTAGTACATGTAGTGGGTTATTGTACTGTAGTAGTATTATGTACGTGTACATATGTATAATATAGTTATAAACGTCGTTGCGAAGCAAACATTGACGGAACGTCAATCGTGCGTCGATAAAAGGTTGACTTGACGTCGGCTAGACGTTATTTTTTAACAAAATAGCGTTTAGTTGACGTCGCATCGGGTACAACGTAAAAAAATGAGTGAAATGACGTTCATGCCAACGTGCAAACAATGTTCGAGCCGACGTTTATATGACGTGGAAATAAGGTTGACAATGGAGCGAAATGACGTTAACGCCGACGTTAACGCCAACGTACAAACAACGTTGATATGACGTAAGAAATAAGGTTGGAAAATGAGTGAAATTAAGTTGTCCAACGTTTGTCTAACGTTTGTAAAACAACGTTGGGCCCACGTAATTCGGCAGTGCAAATTTACGTTGGGCCAACGTAAGAGATCTGACGTTGGTCCAACGTTTCTTCGTCGGTTAGTGACGTTGATACTACGTCGGGCCGACGTAAAATTGCTGTCTGTGGATCGTGACTTTGGGCGTGATCCCTGGCCACATGGCAATTACGGGTTTATGGATTCTGACCATAGCGCCCAACGAACAAAAATATTGACAAATTTTGGGGAAGCGCCAACATAGGACTGGTAGAGCACCGGAACGGCAGTCTGGAGGTCGCGGGTTCAAGCCCCGTTCCAGTCATTTTTTTAAATCAATTTTTAAAATAGTATATTAACTGCACCTAGTCAGGTTTCCCTTGTGGTTCATTTGAAATGTTATGTTATAAAAATGTACAATGACGTCGTTCCCCAAAAGGACGCCCTCTATCGAGACAACAAAAACGGGTTTGTTTTTTTAAAGCGTGAAGAATTAGGTAAAGTGCTATATGTTCGCTGGACAGTTACCGCAAATAACTTGGCAAGGTTTCATAATCATGACGTCATCAGACCGGAAATTATAGTGGGCAGAATTTTAAAATGCTCGTTTTTAATGAGTTGATCGTGTGTTTTATGAAAATATGTTGTTTAAACCTTGCCCCATGACTATGTTCGTAGCCAAAAGAGTGATAGCCGGTGCAATGTTAAGTGTTTGCTTCCAAGTGATGTGACGTCATCAAACCGGAAGTTAAGCGTTATTCATACTTACGCGTAAAATTTCCATATTTTTACAAGGTTTTTGTACTTTACAAAAGTCCAATAGTGCCATGAAGTATACATTTTCAAAACGTGAAGTATACTTTTTCTAAATTGTTTTTACTAGATATTATTTATAAAAAAATTGTTTTTACTAGATATTATTTATAAAAAAATTGTTTTCACGAGACATATGTTTTCCAAGTTCATGACACAAGTGGGTTTTCGTAGGTACTTCATGAATCTAGATGATGTATCCTCTGAATAGTCGGCATTTACCTTCCCTTGACCGATGACATCATAAAACCGGAAGTTACTTGTACATGTACGTGTACATTAAATGTACATGTATACTGAATTTTATCGTACCCAGACGATGCATTTCGGTTGTCCATGAAAAATTATATTCAGTGATTCTTTTTCTGACATCACCATAATTACAACTGGACGTGTCCGAAGACATACATGTAATGTAGTTGCTTTCCCGATCTCTCTGCGTTTGTAACTCAACAAAAGCGAATCTCTAGTTACATTAGGTGTCAAAGAACAACGTTTCAAAGCGAAACGTTGTGTATTTTCTCATTTTTCGCAAATAAACATTTACCAAAAAAAGCACGAGCTTCCTATTTTGATTTCTAACCCTGGCAAAATTCACCTCAAGTCATTTGCGGTAACTGTCCAGCGAACATATAGGAGCACTTTACCAAATTCTTCATGCTTTAAAAAAAGCCGTTTTTGTTGTCTCGATAGAGAGCTTCCTTTTGGGGAATGACGTCATTGTACATTTTTATAACATAACATTTCAAATGAACCACAAGGGAAACCTGACTAGGTGCAGTTAATATACTATTTTGAAAATTGATTTTAAAACATGACTGGAACTGGGCTTGAACCTGCGACCTCTTGAATGCGTTCCGGTGCTCTACCAGCCCTATGTTGGCGCTTCCCCCAAATTAGTCAATATTTTTGTTCGTTGGGCGCTATGGTCAGAAGCCATGAACCCGTAATTGCCATGTGGCCAGGGATCACGATACATTGGCAATGTTGCATATTACTTTAACAATTTGCTTGTGTGTAGTGAAATGTACGGAAGCGTATTTAGGATATAAACAAACAAAAATGTCCCGCCCACTATTTCGCCCGGGCGGATTACTATTTCGCCCGGGCGGATTACTATTTCGCCCGGGCGGATTACTATTTCGCCCGGGCGGATTACTATTTCGCCCGGGCGGATTACTATTTCGCCCGGGCGGATTACTATTTCGCCCGGGCGGATTACTATTTCGCCCGGGCGGATTACTATTTCGCCCGGGCGGATTACTATTTCGCCCGGGCGGATTACTATTTCGCCCGGGCGGATTACTGTCGAAATGGTAAAACACGTTAGTATATGTTCCGATTAACCGCCCGGGCGAAATAGTTTCCTTGGGCATAACTTACAATAATGAAACTAATTGTTTGCTCTTGTGATCTGTAAATTTCACATAAAATCAATACAATCATTAACCCTTAGATAAATCGATATAACAGTCAGATTTTACATGATACAGTAATCAGTAGTACTGTAAATCTTTGAAAGATATATACTGCCCGGCCGTGCTCTTCAACACTTTCGGTGTTTTCTTCTAAGGAATTTTCTAATCGTTTTATTTTAACGAGAGACGACTTTTTTTCCTCCATTTTCGGCGTCTCCAACCCCCAACAATGGCTGTTATTCGTGGTTGTTGTAGCGCCTCTAACGCACAAAAACGATAGACATACGCCATGCGGGAACGGGTTTATTGCTAAGCCGCAAATAATATCGACATTTTGTGAAGTAATTTTCGCTAACCAAATTCGGGCGTATTTGTTTTCGTTCGATGCCTCATTCAAAGTGAATACCTTTTTGGGGGGGGGGGGGGTAAGGGAGGGGGGCAAGGGAGGGGGCGGGATCGGAACTCGAACGCACGGACAGCGTCCTTTAAAACGTTTGGTAATATCCCTCTCTTTACGGGAGCATTAAACTACTAATAGATCTTGTAATCATGTTCATAGCTGCATTTGTTTTTAGGAAAGATCCCCCCCCCCCACACCACCCGCAATAGCAACGGTTTTGACACGGATTTACGCCACTGCATTGTTGGGTTCGGACCAAAAACCCCGAAGGACGCTGTTATTGTGCTGGGCTTGTGGGCCGGTGTAGCGTGAAATATTGTCACTATGAAATACGGTAGTATTGCACGTGCAAAGTGATCGATAATATCGATAATTGGGAGAGTGGCCGGTCACGTGAGAGGGTTTAACCATTAATAGGCAAGAGGATTTGAATATTCATATGACACCGGTGTAGTGCGAATTCATGGACTCTAAATACGGACTCATCGGTAATATTACGCTTGCGTAATTAGAAGAGTGACTGGTGGTCGCGCGATCAATAGAAGGGACCAGATTTCCTAGGAGTCTAAATTTCGTGTGACAACGAAAAAAGTGTTTAAAACCGGTTGGTGTTTTATCGGTCGTTTAAAACCACCCACGTGACGGGCTCTCAACCAATAGGAACGGGTCACTGAATTATATAGGTATTTATAATATTGCATTAAAATCATGGTTGAACCTATTAAAACGGACCCCGTGCGTTAGGCCTACGTGAATCGGTGGGACTTTTCTTTGCAGAATATTTGACAAAGAAGGTTTGGCCAGAATTCGGGTGTAAGCACATGGCAGAATTCTACAACAAATTGTTTTAAAATGTTGTGGATAGAGAACTGGGTAATGATATAAACTTACTATAAACGATTCTCCGGGCCCCCTGCTCTGTTACCCCACGTACGTAGATTGATTTATGCAGGCAAAACTTGATAGAGGTATGAACTACAAAACTGAAAACATCGTTTAGGCAGCCGACACCGGTGTCAGTAGACTGAGTGACCTCGAATACAATGGAACACAAACTTGAAAACAAATTCTTGATCTGCCTTCAATTGGTATGCGCAACCGTCTGAAAAGTTTGATATGGTTCCGCCAAATACTTGTTTAACCAGGGGCGGATCCAGGATTGTTTGCAGGGGGGGGGGGGGGGGGGGGGTTTGAATTTGTTTCCCGTACATTTGCCCAAAAGGTTTCTCACCGTTGGTGGCGCCATTTAAACTCTTTGTTTTGTTCTTACCCGTACACGCAATTTAAGACCTTTACACTATGAACATCTAACAAAAGAAAACCCACGCAGTCCTTTGTTCGTAACAAAGGACTGCGTGGGTTTTCTTTTGTTAGATGTTCATAGTGTTACGGGGTTTGGCTTTTCTTTGCTGGTTTCTACGGTACCTATGCGTAGGCCCTTACAAGCACCCCCCCCCCTCCCTTTCTGGATCGTTCCGCGCCTGTTATTAACATATTGAATTCATCTGATGTATTCAAATTTCCGGTGAATAGTCACAAAACTGATTCATGTGCATCCAACCACATGGAAGGTATTATCGAAGCTTCACAGGTAACCTTGAAATGGTCCTGCCTTTGAGTTGCTATATATAATTAATCTCCTATTATGTTGACCCAGCCTGCGAACAAAAATCAACCAGAAAGAACTGTAAAATTGACTGTACGAGGCTGGGCGGCCATTTGAACGTGTTTATCGCAGCTCTCTCCTCCGTTCTATTTCCTGATTTGAAAAAGAAACCCCCAGCAATGAACGTCAATTCTAAGGAAGAAAGAGGTACGGAGGATGGAGATACAAGAGCACCGGACAAGATAACGAGCGAACTGCAAGATGACAGTAATCCTAACCGAGACCAGTGGTCGCACCCCATGGACTTCGTTCTTTCCAGTCTCGGGTCCGCCGTTGGGCTGGGCAACGTGTGGCGGTTTCCCTACCTGTGCTACAAAAACGGGGGCGGTGAGATTTGGTTTTACAGCTCTTTCGATGAAAAATGCATGAATTTGCATTTGGGTGTTCAATTGTAATTCTACGTTTTCCATATTTTTTCAAATTTCAAGAGAGGGATTGGTCGGTCGAAAAAAATCATAAAAATTGCATGTTGATGCCATGTACTTGGGCTAGCTGTTTTCGTACGCGTGATGTCTGACGTGTTGTTTTTTCATCGCATTTCTTTAAAAAGTCAATTATTGCTGGTTATTTTCCTCTTTCTGTCGTCGTCTCCTGGTAGGCTTTTTTTCTGTCGATCTTGCTTTCTTTCCGTTTTTTTTTCTCACTTTGTTTTGCAAGGGTTCTTGTTGACAAGGTCGTTAGCAAAACTTTTTGTGTCCGGGAGCCAAAAATAGGTTGGAGTGTATAAAAAGTGGCGCCCTTATGCAATAACGCCACTGAAGTATTTGTTGTGGCATATTTTAGTAAGTCCTTTACCACTCGTACTCTTACTTATTTTTAATAGGTGCTTGCACGAAGTAGTTGATCTCACAGATATAGGAAGGCACTGTTCGAAAACAATAAAACGACATCGTCATGCAGCAGGAATATTTGAATATTCATTCCTATGGATATAATATGCACAATGCGTAACATGATATATGCTCAAGGCGTGACGATGTACTTCTATTGTTCTCTAGTATAACACTAACAGATGGTAAGCGCTTATCCAGAACCACCAAAATGACATCGTCGCGCCTTGTGCCTATTCAGTCAGGTAAGCACTTATCAAGAACCACCAAAATGACATCGTCGCGCCTTGTTTTTGTGCCTATTCAATAAAGCCTTGTGCCTATTCAGTCAGGTAAGCACTTATCCAGAACCACCAAAATGACATCGTCGCGCCTTGTGCCAATTCAATAAAGCCTTGTGCCTATTCAATAAGGCCTTGTGCACTTTCAGTAATACATGACATGTCGTTTTGGTTGTTCTGGAACAGTGCCTTCCATAACCGGATAGGCCTGTACGTAACTTTGGAAGGAATCGAATATTCGAAAGTGTCGATACTCTACTTGTATCACAAAATCTGTGTTTGTCGAAGGGTAATCGACTCTTACTCGACACTAAAAAGATAGTTGATGTCTTGAGTAAATTATACCGTGATCGTAATTAATTATGGCATGATCAAGTTTGCTACAAACACTGCACAAAATTCATTAATTAATTGTTAATTATTGTCCAATCACATCAATTATAATTCCACGTGGAACGCGCAAAATCTGAGACAAATCAAAATTACCACACAAAATTCCCATTGGGTTGTCTAAGGGGCGTGGTTAACTCGTGAACGACGATAGGTCATTTGAAACCCACTGGCAAGGGGTTTTAAATGACCTATCGCCGTTCACTAGTATGAGAGGCCGGGTTGTGCAGACAAGCGAAACGAAAACAGAGGCTTGTGCAGCCAAGCATAACGTACACATTATTGAATACGTAACCCCACTAATGGATTGAAAATGCAAAGATTGGCACACATAGACGTCAACCAGCCAGGTGGCAATTATTTTTTTGCAGGTATTTGGGGCAACCGGTGGCAAGGGGTTTTAAATGCATTTGTACAGTGTTTTCCATTGCCTTAGGAATTCTTGGGAATTTTACTGGATGAATCTTGGGAATTTCAAATTTGACGGATGAGTGGCCACGCTGGATCCTCGGTCACATTTCCACGTGTGGTCCCAGGCCTTTCCCTTTTGATTGACCTGGGCGGGCCAGCGTGAGACCATTCATAATTTCTTAATCTCTAATATCCTAGAGGTCAGCCGGACCTTTTATAGTGGGTTTTTTTCTTTCTGCATTTCGTTTACGGGCAAACAACACAGTAAATTGCATGCTGTGGACTTTGCAGTCGCCGCAAACATTCAGACTACACTCAATTGTTGAGGTAAAGATCTCGAAGTTCCCTGGCTCGATCTCTGCAGCTTCCAAGCTAATTTTGCAGAAACTAGAAACATGAGCGGTCAAGAGATGAGTGGCGAACTTGAAGAGGGTTTAAAGGCAGCACCTCCCCCGGATGATCAGGAGGAGAGCAGTGGGGACGAAAATAAGAAACGAGGGAACTGGTCGCACCCCTTGGAATTCGTGCTGTCCTGCATGGGCTTGGCCGTAGGGCTGGGCAATGTGTGGAGGTTCCCGTACCTTTGCCATAAAAATGGGGGCGGTGAGTAGTCACTCATGGACTTGCTTGTATACGAGTGCTTGAAATTACTTTTGCTTTTAGTTTCAGGAAGGTTTTCTACGCGGGCTCGGCAATTTTAATTGTCAAGGTTTTACAGAATGGATATTGCTCATGTAATGTTGGCCGTGATAATTGTTTTACCGTTCCAGGTAATTTTCCTTTACTGCACAAATTAGTCATATATGCCGAAGACTCCCAAAAAAATATATATACGATAGATTGTGCGGTCTTCCGGGGGGGGGGGGGGGGTCACCAATTTTTAAAGGAAATTTTATTTTCAGATTTTTAGAACCAAACTGTTATATTTTTGTAAAAAAAGTGTCCCTCACTGTAAATTTCGCCAATGCTGAAAATAATAGTATTGGAAAGATTTTACAAGAACAGCAAAATCTTGGAAAATAACCAACCCTCTTTGATAACAACTGTCTAAACATGTGGCACAACCTGTTATTTCAAGATTTATGTCAGTGTAACCTGGAAAAATGACACACCATGGGGACTTTACTCGACACAAAAAATAGACAAGCAATACCAGGATCTAAAGAACAAGTCGCGAACTATTTTATTAGGAAAAGGATTTAAGAATGAGGTGAACTTGTGACTCAAACCTTGGAAAAATAAAACCAGACACAATTATAACTTATTCAAAACTCTTTAAACCAACAAAAAAATAGAACAGTTTAAACCAACACAAACTAAAACAGCTTAAACCAAAGAGCAAGGTATATGCTTAAACCAACACAGAGTATCAAATAATGGACCTTAGGTACACTCTGATTGAAACCTATAAGAATCAAAAGAAAAGAGAAAAGAAAGAATACAATTAAGAAATACATCAAAACAAAGTGCTCATGATAAATCGAAACCAAGGTTAAATCTGCTATACATGTACATGTTGCCTATACACTGTATACAGTAAAGTATACATATGCTGGAAACAAAGAACTTTCTTGTGAATATCTAATGAGTTTACATAAGGGATTAGGGCTCTGAAACCACAGCAGCACATGGCCAAGCAATAAACTTAAAGTAGACTTCCTCAAGTCCATGAAGTCTTTGACTAGAAAAGAGCAATAAAGTTACAAACAGGTGGTCATATAATACAGGCGAAAATGGGGCTGAAGAAAGTCTAATCTATCATGAATAAACATTCAAATGATACACTCAGAAAGGAATTTGCACACTTAAGTCTCTGTGGGAAAACCAGATCTCCTACTTAAAACAATGGTAGAGATACACTCTAAAGTCATTCAATCTACATGTTCTAGGGGTAAAAATTAAGTCTTTCTCCACAAAAAGAAATTCTCCATGGCAATTAAACCATCCTAAGAGAAACAAGAAAAGTTCTAAAGTAGAAATTGATAACTTGTACAAAAAATATATATAATTTAACATAAAACTAGTCAAAGAAAACTCAAGTCATCCCATTGGCAAAACAGTACTCCTTTCCTTATTTCAAATCACAAAGGCAAGAAAATCACAATAATACAAAATGCGAATGCGCTGGACCCATCATGATAAAGTAAAATCTCAAAGCTTTCTCAAAAAAAAAAGTAACTTTCCAAAGATAAAACCTCGCTTTAAACCAAATAAAACCTATCAAAACTGTAATAAAACACAAAATATGATTATACAATATAAAAAGAACACCAATTGGACGATAAAACTTACCAGGGCACTGTAGCAGACGAAAGACAAGGCTACGGCAGGTCGCACAACTCAAAGGAGTGTGAAAGAGGCACATGTGCACTCTTCTCCGCCGGTCTGCTAAGTGAAGGCAAGCTAAAACTCTGTACACAAGTATAACTGTGGTCAAGGGAAGGGGGGGGGGGAGGGTGCTGGTACTGGGGCCAGGGGGACACACAACTAAATAAACCACAGTACATGTTAAAAATATAAGCAGGGGAGCAACTCTCTAAAAATAACAAGGCAATATAATTTGGCCCTGCCACATCAGCAAAATCTGTAAAAAATGAGGAAGAAATCAACATGTATGTGAACACATTGAGTGACTATACATGGTGCCAAGAAAACACAAACTTTCTTCCCCTATATTGCACTAAAATGTCCCAACAAAATTCTCAAAATTAAAGGTTGTGCCAAGTGTTTATACAATTATGAACACAAATGGATGGTTATTTTCCAAAATTTGCTGTTCCTTACCGATTTTGGTGGGGGGTATTAGCCTAAAGTAAAATCTTTCCAGCCCTGGCTATTGTTGCAGTCAGGAAAAGCACATCTTGGAAAATAACCATCTATTTGTGTTCAGAATTGTATAAACACTTAATAACCTTTTAACTTAGTTTTAAGAATTTAGTCGGGAATTTCTTTGGGTGCAATATACAGGGAAGAAAGTTTGTGTTTTTGTGTGTGTTGGATATTCTTGGCACTGTGTAGGTCACTCAAAGTGTTCGTAGGCTATACATAGATTTCTGATTTGGCTGAAATAAATCTTGAAATCATTGGTTGTGCCACATGTTCAGATAGTTATATTATCCAGGAGGGTTGGTTATTTTCCAAGATTCTGCTGTTCCTGATTTTGGTGGGAGTATTAAAATATAATATTTCCCTAATTGCAGGACTCCTCTCTGGGAAAATCTATTCTTCACATTTAACAGTACAGTTGTACATCAGTTACTTTTTTGTATGATATCCACAGTACCCCTACTCTGGGAAACCCTTTGTCTAGAAGCATAAGCTTTGAAAGTGATGAACAAGTTACTCTAACCCTAACTCCCTAGGGTGTGTGGAAAATCATATTAAAATTGGAGGATTCGGGACTGTTAGGGATAAAGACCTCGATCTATTCTAGCATTAAGTTTGCATAGTGTTTTTTCTTGAGTAGGCCCACGTACGTAGGCCTACTCAAGCAAAAACACTATGCAAACTAAAGAGCCTCTCCTTCAATAGAATCAATGTCGTTCAGAAAAACCCTGAATAACACACACACACAAAACCAAGGATAATGGCAAATGGCACTTCACGTACTGGATTTGGCTGGTAATTCTGTTAACAAGACTTTTCATGCTACGCAAATTTGTGTGTTGGCAGCGTCACATGTTGGCCCCATGCAGGTCACAATGAACAGGTTTTGCCAGAGTAAAGCGAAGCATACAAGTGTATACCAGATGGGACTTTCCTATTTTGTAATTCACCTCCACTATAACCCCCGCCTTTCTATCATTATCAACATCATTTAGGGTTTCAGTATTGGTTTGGAAACCACCTGTCCTGCATATATATGTATGCCAGTATGCTGCACAACTTGCATAAAAAAATCCCCCACAATCTCACAAAACTCCATTATGGATGTTTAACTCTATAATCTCTCTGTAATTGTTTCATGGTTAATTCACTAATTGGATTTTATTGTTCAAATGTGCATAGGTTTTCAATACTTAATTGTGTATTTTTTTTTCTTTACTGGGCCCTTGATCCTGTCAAAGTACAGCAACAGTCAATTGTTGAGTTTGATGTAAAACCTTGAATCGCAGCAGTACGTGTCTTGTTTTGACAAGAGTTTGCTTGCGCTCAGCTGGACTTTTCTGGATTTGCTCCTATGTTTGTTGGTTATACATGTAAAAACAATTGTGACCCGCTCTGGAAAAAGGTATATATTATGTCGCAAAATATGAAAAATGAGTTTTTATGTATGTTTGGAAAGCCTGCAATGTAAGCTTTCATTTGGTACATGATAGAGCTTCAAAGCCCTTTCCTTTCTGGAGATATCGCGTTTTTGCATATTAATTAGTTCTATGGAGTTAAAATTGCACAACAGAGAAAACAGGCTTTGAAATAACTAGTTTTAATACAATGCAGTGGAACAATGCACTCTAAAAAGGTTTTCTTTTTTCACTATATTCACTGAAATCAACATAATGTGCACCAAACCTGAAACTTTAGATTTTTAAGATGTCATTAAAGACAAAAAAATAAATTTTGACCAAAATGTTCACCCTCTCAACGTTGAAAGGGCCATTACACGTAAATGCATAGCACGACTTATATCACCTTTTTCTGGAACGGGTCACAATTACATGTGAACCAGCCACAAGTCCACATGATATTTATGAGCAAACAGCTGAATTTAACAGGCACAAGGAATTGATATATCACACACAAATTTGGCGGTTGGTAATCCTGATTTTACCAAAGGAAGACTTATGCTAAGCAAATTTTTTGTGCTTTACAGCATCACAGTGAATTAGGGGTGTGCATTTACGGGTAGTAAAAGAACCGGGTACCTGATTGAAAAACTACGGGTCTTATTTCAGACAAAAGTCTGAAAAATCTCATGCCTGTCCAGTAAACATGATCACTTCTCCGCCATTACATGTTCCGGTACGTGCATGCGCCGGCATATCACAAAAGACAGAAGCTTTATACAGTTGTATTTATTGTGGAATGAGGCATGCTATTATGTCTGGTCGAGGCTCTTTATCCATACCCAGACTACAAAAACCACAACCGGTAAATTCCCTTTATTGTCAATTTTCGTGAGCGTCACGGTCATAAACATGAAATATGTGCTGGTTACCCATGTAGTCGGGTTTTAATTTTGAAAATTCCTGACAAATAACATTCAAAACCTTTCCTTTTTCATTTTCTGGGAAGTTACTATGCGATAATGTAAATTTGTACGGGTACTGGAACCGGTTCCTGACATGAACGGTCCGGCACTCGGGTACCCGGTTCCGATGCACACCCCTACAGTGAATTGGCTCCATGTTTGGCCAGAGCAAGCCTACATGTACAGTGTTATGATGCTACATCAGGCATCTAAATTGGACAATCCTATTTTTCAAATTTATTTCAACCAACTTTCCTCTATCAACATCACTTTACTAAGAAATAAACCCCTATACCGGATGCATCTACCTATGTATGCCAATATGCTGCACAACTTGCATACAAAATCCCCCACACTCTCACAAACTTCATAATATGCATGTTCGGTTTTTTTTCGGCATGTTTGGTTAATTCAGGGTTTTATTGTTCAAATGTGCATGACCTTTCAATACTGTCATTTGTGTATGTATTCTGTTTTTTTTTTTTTTACTGGGACCTTGAATTTGTCAAAGTACAGCAACAGTCATTTTTATGACTTTTAACCTTGAATCACAGGTGGTGCATCTCACAGGTAGTGCATCCTGGCAAGAGTTTGCTTGGGCTCCACGCTGGATAGAATAACATTAATGTACTTTCCATTCTGGATTTGCTCTCTATAGATATGTTGTCGTGGTGGTTCTGGGGCCATATGTAATTTTTTTACTCTTTTGGTACTTTCTTGTGGAATTGCTGGTTTGTCATTTCGGACATCTGCAGTAATGTGGAAACTGTTTCCCATAAATTTTATGTTAAATTGTCTCTCATAAATGAGTAATTTACTTTAAAATATTTGTGTGTAGTGACTATTTAAATGGTATATATATCATCTTATATCTTAAATTAGAACAGATGTTATATCTTATATCTTATCATATGTCACATATATCTCTCATCTGTCATCTCTCTCTCATCTCTGTATTAATTTTCTGCAAAAACATAGATAACAACCTATTGGAATACTTGTGTGCATGTAAACTTCAAATAAAAAACAAT
Organism: Hippasteria phrygiana; assembly: GCA_037893225.1. Lineage (NCBI taxonomy): Eukaryota > Metazoa > Echinodermata > Asteroidea > Valvatida > Goniasteridae > Hippasteria > Hippasteria phrygiana. The sequence continues at coordinate 3,080,665 of JAZGUH010000199.1, forward strand.
AAGTGTAAAAACAGCCTTTAGTTTTTGTCTTCAACATGCGTCATTTACAATGAAACTGAAGCTGCCCTGGGCAAGCCAGTTTTGTACACGCCATCTGTAATGGGCCATATAGATCCAACTAGCATTTTTTCAGGATTATTTCTAAACACCCTACTCAAACACAAATTCTCTGGAATTGTAGGAGGTGGGTGAACAATCACCTTAAACTTGGGTTAACTTTTTCTTTTTACCACCCTGTAATATACAAATTGAAAAATGTTTTTTTTTTACAATTTTTTCTAAGTGGATGACCCCCCTTTGGGAAATTGAACATGTTTTTGTTGTAAAAATGTCTTACCACTCCCACACAAAACAAAATATTGAGAACATTAAGAGTAATTGAGTCTGGTCTGTCCAACTCATTTCTCCTGGTAATATTTTAATTGAAGTGGTATTCAGTTGGTGTTAGTTTATTTCAATTAGAATACTGGACCTCCAATTGGAAGTCAGTTCGAGTTGGGTAATTCAGTCGTTGAAAAGTGCCAATTCGCAATTGGAATAAATACATTCCAATAGCCCTATGTATTGATGACGTTACGTACTGTTTACCGCAGTGCATCACGGGGGAAAACGGAGGTCACCGCCGCGGCTCGTATATGATTTTTACATACACTAGCATTTGTCACACTCATTTTTCAGCTTTGTGACTTTCAAGGAAAATCCCCTGCACTATAGTAATCATCTTTTATAGTTTATGACGGTGTTATCTTCCACCGACGACAAATAGGGCTAAAACTGCACTCTGTCTTTTGGTCGAAAAACGGATCCTACGTCGGCATTCTGCACGTAAAAGTATAGCGAGCGTCGAGCGATGACCTCCGCTGAAAACTGCAATGTCGTGCGGTAAACACCGACATGACGTCATCAATACATAGGGCTATTGGTTTAAGTTGGAAGAAGGAATTAGTAGCGTTTTGGTAATTTTGTTGAATTGAACCAGCCACTGAAATCGATTTTCTTTTCACTTTCAGAGATTTGTTTTAATGGCTTCCATGTCGTCTACACTTGCAGGTGCATTTCTGATCCCCTACTTCTTGAGTCTGGCCTTTGCCGGGATGCCTCTGTTCTTCTTGGAGGTCAACTTCGGCCAGTACTGCAGCTTGGGTCTCCTGACGTGCTGGCGAGCCCTGCCCATCCTGAAAGGTACACGCCATGTTGCCCCACCCCTCCAATCGCACAGCAACCACCCCCCACCAACCCCTACCCATCAATCGAGCCTATAGATCTCTAAGAAAGGGCATTGTTAACCCATTGAATACGGACGACAGCCTTAGCCTGGTTGGTAATGTCATCTACATGCTCATTGCTGCGCATACTCAATCCATTGTTTGCCTGTTGTTTGCATTACGCTTGGCTGCATACCAGCACCCCATAACAGCCGGGCAGAGGTTAGCCAAGCGGTCAGCTGTGGTGTCTTAGATGGGATATTGCTCTCTTAGAGAGCGTTGGATATTGTAGCACACCTACCCCCACTTGCACTCATCCCCAAGATTCTTTTCCCAGTTCTTATCACTAGACCAAACCCCCTTCCTCAAAAAACTCACCTCTAGTAGGTTCCCCATCCCCTTTTTCAACACCAAACCCTTTACACACTCATCCAAACCTCCCCTGCTTCTACCTCCCCTTTCCAAATTAATTAAATCCCCCCCCCGCCTCCCCCCCCCCAAAAAAAAAACAAAAAAAAACGATCTGCTTTTTATAAAAGCAATTTTGTTTTATCCTAGTAAAAACCTTAACATGACCCCAACTCCCTAGGGTGTGTGGAAAATCATATTGAAATTGGAGGATTCAGGACTGTTAAGGTTAAATTATACCTTCTCGTATTTCTTCTAAATGCCCAGGCCTCAGCTATGGGCAGTTCCTGGTGTGTTTCTATCTGACCATCAGTTACGGGGTCGTCATCACCTACACATTTTATTATTTCTTTGTCTCCTTTACATCTTCGCTGCCATGGATTGGCTGCGGACAAGCCTGGAACACGCCCATGTGCAGGTATTGGCTGATATCGCTGATTTCCATATGGACACGCCCCTTAGATAACAATACAATTTTGTGGAATGATTTTTGTTAACCTTCCGAGTATAATTTACTAGGAAACCTACCCATCCTTGCAAATTCTAACACCATATGGTAAACTGTACACACAAATTGTTGGACTCTGATTCTGGTGGTATGCCAAACTCAGTGTATTAAAAGGACTAACAGTTTGGGGGTCCAGTACCCATCCTAACAGATTCCAACCAAACATGCTGTTGGGTTTTGACGGGTTGAGTACTGTTTAAGGGTTTTAATCTCGGGTTTTACGTGTTCTGCTTTGAATTTTAAAATATTGGAAATTCAAGTTGTGTTGATGTGATTTTTCACTATAGGTCTTTTTTAATTAAAGTAAACAAAACATGTTTAGCGTCCCACCAGCTTATTTTTCACACATCTTTTCTCCAAACAAATCTACACAAAAAGTAGATTCATTAGTGGGGAAGTAGAAAAATAGCAGAGTTGTGCTTATTCAGGCTTTTACATGATTTGATGACTTCATAGCAGAATGTTCAAATACTTATCTTTAGTTCTTTATGTTGTGGTTTGTTTGACGATTTATTAAAATGAAATAGAAACCTATAGAAGTTATAGCATTATGTTTATCAACAAAATGTTAGCCGCTGAGTTAAATCAGATGTCGTTAAACTGACGTTACAGTTGAAACTTGGTGGTTTCTCATTCAGAAAATGGATCACAAAAATACAGGCAGTGACAGCAGTAATTTGAGGAGTAGTAATTATGCGATTTTTGTTTTATTCCTAGCGACCTTGTCATGGACTGCCTGAAAGCTGGAGGGGTGATCACGTTTGACAACGAGTGCCTGCCGTTGTCGAACCTGACCGAGTCCGAAATGGACGACTTGAACATCACCTACAGCGGCCCGGGGAATTATAGCTTGGAGGAGTACACCGATCCCTTGAAGGCGCTGCGCAAGACGCCCAGCGAGGAGTATTGGATGTAAGTTTTGTTGTCATAAGTTTCCATTATAAGGGGGGGGGGGTGAGTTGGTGGTCTCACCAATGGTGGAAGTTACTCCCCAGGGTGTATAGTGGGGAAGATTAGGATTATCTGGCTCAAACGCTCCAAATCATGCTGAATTTACTCCAAGGAAAGAAAAATTGGTTACGTCAAGGAGTCGACAAGTAAAAAAAAATGGAATCACAATTCTGATTCCATTGTTGGAGTCCAGTAGAGTTGACTCCTGAACAAAATCACCGCAAGCGCAGTCCGCACCATATTTGAGATCCGAAGGATCTTTCATTCCAAAGAGAATATTGTAATCTAGTTTGATTTAGATATTTCAAGGTTAAACTCTGGAATTTTATTCAGGCATCGGACAAAATAGGGAATTGACAAAAGGCAAGTTCTTTCTCACACAAGTACATAGGCGTATAGGAAGGTCATTTTTATTGGGGGAGGGGGGGGTGGGTTGACGTGAAAAAGGGCACTCAATATATTGGTGGCACAGGGGGGCACTAACATGGGGAGAGGGTAGGTTGGAGGATTTGTCATTTTCAAGTATTGCGCTCTGAGCTGTGGTTCTCAGAGCTGTTGCACTCTTCACAGAAACATAAAGAAACTTGAGAGCAATATCTTTTCATGCTGGCCTTTTCTCTTTATAACTATGGTTTGCATTTTGTTTCAGTAACATCCAGAACGACACCTTTGAATCGCTTCTAGGTTAAAAACGAAAGTCCTTCATAAATGCTGTCATGGCAAATAGATGGAAAATGAGCTTTATACGAATTCAGTTTGTTTTTAAGTTTTTTTTTCGTTTAATACTTGCAGGCTTTTGGACATTCCTAGTGGCACCAGCAAGCGAAAGCAGACACAAGTTGGAAATTTTGAAAATTGAGATTTCCATTTCATAATAAAATATATAATGTAAGCTTTGTAATGGTGAACAATTAAATTACTGTTATACGATATTTGGTTTTCGAATAAAGCCGTAAGTTCAGCATTGAGAATGGAAAATATCACGTAGTTTGCAAAATTTTTGTTGGAAGTATGCCAGACTAAAATGTCAAATTGTACACATTTAATGGTCTCAACACTAAAGCAATTAACCAGGTATTATAAATTAAATATGCTTTAAACTGCAGTATTGTTACAAAAACAGGAATTGAGATTTTTTTAAAAGTAATTTTCATATAAATTGCATTTACTCAAATATTTTAGGTCATGCAAAATATGTCTGATTTCCCTTGAGGATGCCAATGTATGTACACCCATCTCTCCCATTGTACCAAATGTACTTCAGCCGATGATCCATACTTCTAATGATAAAAATGCATCTAGCCTACCAGATGGTGTTGCTGTCATTTCATTAACTCCATCTCTTCGTCTTCTTTTTGTCCTCTGTCTTGGCATGACGTCATTTGATTCCAGGCGGGCTGTCATCCAGGAATCCCCCACGATGGATGAAACCGGCAGCATCGTGTGGCAACTGCTGCTGTGTCTGATATTAACCTATGTGGTCATATTCTTGTGCCTCATTAAGGGTATTAAATCAGCGGGGAAGGTAAACACGTTAACCCATTGAAAAAGAGCACCTGGCCGGTTGTCATCTATATACACATTCCTACACCTACTCAATACATTGTTTGCCTATTGTGTGCATTACGCTTGGCTGATCAAGCCCGTATGACATACCCGCACCCCATTAATTACAGCCGGACAGACGAGGTTAACGATGGACTTGGCATGTACAGAGTGAAAAGCAGGAAATAAGATGACATTTCAAAATGAATGTTGATTAATTCGAGCCAGGGCTGAAATTAAATATTCCAGAATTTATTAATTTGTTGGTTTACTGAAATGGACTCGGTCTACTTCTGTAAAGCTTTGGGCCGGGAACTGCAACAACACCAATGTTCTTTTTGTTCCAACTCCTCGGTTCACTTTTCCAGAAAGGGCAAAATTAACCATCGTGATTGATGCCGATATTTGGGGGAACTTGAAGACTAACAATTTTCTGTTTCTACTTTGTCCCCTCAAGTGATTAACCCCAAAATATTTTGTTCCTCAAAATATTTATTCTTTCTCTCAGAATGCTACTTCGTTCCCTGAATTTACTTTTAAAATGTCCCTTTCAAGGGCAACAAATGTGTATTTCAAAGAGATCAAATAGTATTTTGACTGAGAGCATGAAGTACTCATTGGAGAGAGCTGGATGATACTTTTAGGTAACAAAGTAATAATTTTAGGGAACAGATTACTCTTTCTTTTTTAAACATACCTGGCCCTCTAAGGGTTCCATAGATAGAGACCAGGTAATTAGCTGGATAACTTCAGAGAGCAGTGAATATGAAGAAATAGATTTCAGTTCATTGAAGTTATGTTTTGGTTCCTAGAAGTTATGGTTTGGTTCCTAGAAGTTATGTTTTGGTTCCTGGAAGTTATGATCTGGTTACTATAAGTTATTATCTGGTTCTATTGGCTGATTGGCTGTCCTGATCTTGTTGACCCATTTAGGCTGTGTATTTCACGGCTACGTTCCCCTACGTGGTGCTAGTTATACTGCTAATCCGTGGCCTGACATTGCCAGGCTCGGAGAAGGGCGTCTATTTCTTCATTACACCACGTTGGGAATACCTCGTCAAACCCAAGGTAGATGAATGTTATCCTTTCTTATGACAATTTTGTTTCGATTTTTATTTTATTTGTAAACGTGGTGTGAGGCTTGCTTCTTTTTAATGAAAGTCACTTAATTGAAAGTCGCTTAAAGGTGGGTGGGTGGGTGGACTGGGCTGGGAATTGGGGGGAGGGGGGTGCTCAGTGTTTTTCTTAATTGTTTCCCCCTTTCCCCCTCCCACTCCCCCTTTACTATGCCGCTGCATGTACAGTTGGTGGATCTGCGCGATAGCACAGCACATACGAGATGGTATGTGGGTTCGAACCCCGCCAGGGGATTATGGTGCTTGTGTGCTTGGGCAAGACACTTTAATACTACAATTGCCTCTCTCCACCCGGGAGTATAAATGGGTTACCTGTGAGGGTAGAGAACAGATTGCGCTGATCTCAAACTGCTGCATTAGAACTGATCTCAAGGCCTGATGACCAGGGGTAATAATTGTGAAGCGCTTTGAGACATTTGTATAAAGCGCTTTATAAGCACCGCATTATTATTATTATTATGATTAATCTTTTAATCTAATCTTTGTGCAAAGAACTGTCAATTGCTCATAAAACACTATGGCACTGGTGCAGTCAACGGGTCATAAACCCATTCTTGCATTAACTATAATGTCACAAAGGTTACCCTACAGATCATTAAAGTACATTGCGCCCAAAGGAACTCTTAACAAGAGAGGTATGGTTTGGGGAAAAAACCAGTGTAATTTAACATTTCCGTCAGTATGTTGTGATGTCCTCAGCAGAACGCATCATTCTGTCATTTCGAATTAGTTCAAGCCTATGACTGAAACGTTGAGTCATTATCTCTGGTTCTTCTTAGAACCATGCTTCTCTTTTTAGAGTTAGTCACTCCACAAAGTGTTCTAAAACTTCTGTCAATTTATTTTATTGCTGTAAAATTAAAATAATTATAATGCATTTATTAGTGTGTACACATTAGACTAAAAATTACAGGAGTATTAAAAAAAAAATGAACCCCAACATTTATCCATATTTAGTTTAGAAATCCCATGCATATGCTGTGTTCAAAGCTTTTGAAACGAGGCTTATGGATGACAGTTTCATGCCAATATTTACTTTAAAATGATCTGTGCAAAATATTGTTAGAAATGATGGGAAACTTTTGGTGTTTTTTAACTGAGCCTGTTTGACTATCTTATGCATTGCAAGTTGACAATTGAATGAAGTAGGAAAAAGCCAGCATTTAACTTTAACGTCAAAGTCATTTGGCACATAACACAATGAAATGCTAAAATGAACAAAACATGAATAGGAATAATACAAATTGCCACTGGTTCTTTGTAAAGCCAGTATGCCAAATGTAATGGCATTAGAAAATGGCCACAGTGCATAGTGAAAGTATTCTATGCTGTGCCTGAATGGACATTACAAACCAAATTTTGGCATTTATTCTTTAGGTGTGGCTTGATGCTGTGGTGCAGATCTTCTATTCTCTAAGTGTGGGAACCGGTGGCCTGCATACCTTGGCGTCCTACAACAAGTTCCATAATAACACTTACAGGTAAAGTTAGCTCGCTGGTACCCCACAGGCAAGGTTTGATCAAAACCAATTTTCAAGCATAATATATGCATTTACTTTTGAAGGTTTAACACTTTTTGGAGTACATAATTTTGTGAAATGAATTGAAGGCTTGGGAAATTTTGTGCAAAAAGATAAGATTTTCTCAGAAAATTTTGTTTTGTGAAAATACGTGGGGGGAAATAGAAAAGAATTAAGGGGGGGGGGGGGGCTTGACGAATTTGGTATAAATGGTTGTAAAACAATGACTGTCATTTTAATACTTCAAAGTTTAGTCATTACAAGATTGCAAGTTAAATTCAGGGAGGGGGATTCTGGTGAAATAGTGACACTTTTTAAAAATAAAGAAAAAGCAAAATATTGCCATGGGGCAGTTTTCCTTATTATTTAAAAATGTTGCAGTTTTTGTTGTGGCTGTGATCAAAGTTTGATGACAGTTTTAACATTTGTAAAAAGTAATCAGTTGAGCTCCTTTTTTTTTTGAAAAAAGGAAAGGGATATCGAATTTAATTCTTTTTTTTTTATTCTTGAAGCGGAGGGCAGTACACTAAGTGAATCGAAGTGGTTGAATGTTTTTTCCGATGCAACCACAGTTTTTAGTTGTAACTACGTGGCAATTATTTTGAAAAATAGCTTCAACAATTCTTCATCACAAAGACAGAATGTTGAGGAATCTTGTGCTCCGATGGGGGAAGTTCACTTATTTCATTTCAGGGATATTGATGGTAGTTAATGTGTGATTTGTATTTTTTAGGGACACGATGATCGTCACCATTTTGAATTCGGCCACGAGCCTTCTGGCGGGTTTTGCTATTTTCTCCATCCTGGGATATATGGCGCATATGCAGGACAAAGAAATAACGGATGTCGTCCGACAAGGTAAATTAGCCTCATACCTTTATCGGGGTCCATTTAATAATACAAACGTCCATTATGATTAATTTTGTGGAAAGGGTGCAGGGTTACAATTTTTTTGCAAGGGTATGGGGTAAAATGGCATTAACGACGAAAGCACAACACGCTTGATGAAAACTGCTCGACAAAAATGGGGATTTCACGCTGCGGAACCTGGTTTGAAAGCTTGTCGCTGCACTGATAGGCTGATGGAAAAATGGTAATGCGAGACAAGATTTTAAAACAGACTGGCCAAAACATGGAATGGCGACGATATTTCTGAGCTAACATGGCTCAATTTAAAAATGCAGGTAAGAAAGTCTCATTTTTAAACCAAAATATTGTTGAAAATTATCAAAAAGTTGTTTTGCTAATTTTCAAAAGCCTACTTGAGGTTGCAAATGTCATTTTGGAATGGTAAATAAAAATGCTTTACAATTAAAATAGAAATGAAATTGTCCCAAAGTACAACTTTTCCCTGTAGATATTTTGTTTTCATCCAGGGACAGGAAAAGTTTCTCGTCAGTCAACTTGGTCTTCATGATTTCCTCAAGATAGATTCCAATCTCCCACCCCTAATCTTCTTGTGGAGGCTCTGCACAGGCTGCACCCCTGAGTCATTAATTTTCTCCAAGGCATTGCCAAGGAAAGTGTGCCATAGCCGAGAACGCCCTTAAAGGTCGATTGAAGTGAAAATTTGAATGATACTGTGCAAAAATGTCAATGATACTGAACTGTGAGAGAAATTCCCTTTTGGACTTGTACGAGTACATGTACTCGGGGTATTGTGAATCATAAATTATTTATTATTTCTACTTTTATGCCAATGATGTGAAACCAAAATATATAGATTTGTACATGCCAACTAAAAGTCATTAAGTAAAGCCTAAGTTCTGCCAATCCAGCTTTTATGTATGAGAGAAAAGCCAACTACCAGATTTTTCATAGGGTATGAATAATTTGGGGCATAATTGTAACTATACAAAAGAATGAGCTATTTTGATTCCAAATGAGGTATTTATATGGACTTTGACTAATTAACATGGAACCTTATCCAAGAAAATGAAGAAAACAATTTATATCCACAACTCGGCCCACAGCTGAGGCCGATTTGTCTCCTCCATTCAAATTGGGCCCCACCCCCAAATGAAGCCAAATTTTGTCTCTGAATTAAGTTTCCCTCTAGAAAAACATTTAGTACCCCTTTAACTATACTTATAACTATCACAGCCTATCAAAAACTCTAACCACCAACTCTCACAGCTTGTGTGTGTTTCAATCTGTCACTTGATAGGTTTTGATCTATATAGCATAGCTGGGTTCAGTTTGGCCCTGAGAGAGGGAGGGTTAAATTAATAGTTCCCCCAGCAAATTCGACCCTATTTAATACATGGCAAATGGATTTTTTCGTAAATTTTCAAATTCTCTCTGTGCTCATCCTATCGGGTTCCTCAAATTGGTTATTTTCTGGTAATTTTGATAATCCCCCCCCCCCTTCCAAAAAGTTGTGAACTATACTATACAAAAATGTTTGAGAGTCGAGTTCACATTAAGTTTTGATTAATTCATGGGCTCAGACAAAGGACTTATAAGCCATATTCAACTTATGTTGTATACGCGCTTTCTACACTGAGTTGGCAAATTATTAATATGTACGTATTCTTCAGAAAAGAAGGAAATGTCTAGAAACGGATGCAGCTTGTTAAACGCCTTATCCCACGTAATGCTAACAAATGCTAGCTTCCAAGAACTGCCGCCCTGCTGTCATCGTCCCAGACGGTTGGCTCATAGTGGGATTAAGAGCACACTTCCAAGGTTGCAGGCAGTATTTGGATGGGAAACCACACCATGCATTGCCTGAGCGTGCCTTGCAATAATCAGTACATTGGTCTGGGGCATGACAGGCCCTTATTCATCTCAAAAAGGGTCACGTCCTTTGGATGGGACATTAAGCTGGAGGTCCCAAGGATCAGTGCACGTAAAAGAACCCACCTGCCTCGTGAAAGTGTAGGGGTTTGCCCCGGTGCCCCCAATTGAAAATCACCGTATAACATGGCTATAAATGAAAGCTGTTATCAGGATATTGTGCTTATCCGTCTTCCCCTGTGTTGATTCTTACAGGGTTTGGCCTGGCATTTGTCGCCTACCCAGAGGCGGTAGCCAGAATGCCGGCTGCCCCACTCTGGTCCGTCCTGTTCTTCTTCATGCTGATTACGTTGGGTCTGGACAGCCAGGTATTACACTTCTTAATGATCTTGGCTTGACCATCAGGAACTCTGTCGTGTGCCTAATTTCATGGTGCGTTTAGCACTAAATACCGCTTACCAAATTTACCTGCTATAAAAGTAAAAAGGTGATCTGGCAGCACAAAATTAGCAGAAAGTCAAAAAAAAAATTTGTATACAAAATTAGTCATATCCTAACATTTTACAAAGTCGATGCGATCTCGAAATATTTTTTGGGGTGGTTTTCTTTTTTGAACTCGGGTAGAGTTCACTAACTTAGAGTTTAAGTTTCCCAAAACAAGGGGTTGAAATTCTTACAGTTTCAAAAGTTATAGCAGGGCCTATGTATAAACTACAGCAACACACATTATATCAAATTATTTAAAGCTTATTTCATGTACCTTCAGAAAATACCATGTTCTCAATTTTCAACTTTTGCTATTTTCCGCCTGTTTCGCTGTGCCGGTTCACAAATTAGTTGAGAATTGAACCAATTACAAGTGAGGTTTGGTTGGTAATCTAATTTGGCTACACAGGACTTTCCTGTGCTTAACAAAATTGTGCGCTATAGCAAGCAGCTAATAAGGCCTAATGAACAGAATTTGTTTTAGCGTAGAGGCCACATTTTGGGGGTCATTTTGCCAGAAAAGTCCATAATAAATGCAAAGGGAAATTACTCCCCATCAGTTTCTTTTTTGTTTTATTTGTTTACACAATTTTGTGGAGTCTGTTGTTGGGGGAAGCTATCTTGTGAAATACTCTGTTAGGCACTATTACAGTACTTCTAAAAATAGTCCTTTCCTTCCTTTTATCTACAAAAACTGAACATTTGTTATCTTGTCGCAAATAAGTCGCAATTCAATAGCTTGAACCTGAGGGGGCAATGCACTGACAGCAAACCCAGGATAAGAAATAAATAGGTTAAAATGTTTTACATCATTTAGTGGTAATATATGTGACCCGCTCCAGAAAAAGGTGATGTAAGTCGCGCTATGCATTTTTTATTTATTATGATGTGTAATAGCCCTTTCAATGTTGAGAGGGTGAAATTTTTCGTCAAAATTCATTTTTTTTTTTTTCTTTTACATCTTAAATATCTAAAGTTTCAGGTTTGGTGCACAACAATGTTGATTTCAGTGAATAAAGTATAAAAATACTTTTTTTTAGAGTGCATTGTTCCATTGCATTGTATTAGAACTAGCTATTTCAAAGCCTGTTTTTCTCTGTTGTGCAATTTGAACTCCATAGAACTAATTAATATGCAAACACGTGATATCTCCAGAATGGAAAGGGCTTTGGAGCTCTATCGTGTACCAAATGAAAGCTTACATTTCGGGCTTTCCAAAATATATATAAAACTAATTTTTCATATTTTGCGACATAATATACCTTTTTCCAGAGTGGGTCACATATCTTATTTGAAGAAGGCAGGACACATTTTGGTTTTCCTGAGGCCAACCCAGGCTGTTTGCTTAGTGTAAACCTGACTTTCTGGGACAAGTTTTCACCATCTCTCCAAATCACAATGGTTGTTAGGACTGAGCGACATGCTTTTGTCAATACAGTGGGGTTTCTGCCAAGATTTTGTCAAGTGGGGGGTGAAGTCATCAGTGTGAAGTTTCACAAGTTTTATAAAAATCCTTTGAAACTCTCTTGAAAATTTCTGATATTCAGAAAATCTGTTAAAATGTGGTTTTCTATTTTAATTTTTGTTTAGCCCCAAGCATTCAGTCCAGAACCATGCATGAACTTGTATGTGTACCACTAGGTATTTGACTACACTGATATTGCACTTCAGCATGACACGGGTAAACGGTGGGAATCTTTAGTCTGTTTGTTTAACGCTAGTATGTAGAATTATGCCAAACACTCCAGACGAGCAAATATTTGCTCAGAAGTTGATGACACTACTACACAAGTGTTCCGGATGACCTAAAAAAAAAAAAAGGGAAAAAACTAGATCTGGGGCACAGAGATACAGCATTCTTTTTTTAAAATCTGTAAAATTATATGGTTGAGTAGAATAGTTTAGCTGGTTTTTTTCTGTAGTTATAAGGCATTGTGGGTTTTTACAGCCGGGCAAATGGGGTCTTTGTCAATTTGTTTGGCCATTGTTACCCCAACAGTCTCTAGTCGGCCAACTCTTTGTGGTCTTTTATTTCTCGTACGAGTAAGAAAGAAATATGTCCGGCCCAGTGGTGGATCTACCAGGGTTTTAATGGATTTTTAAAGGGAATAAAGAAAACTGGCAGGAGCGGGATTTGAACCTGCCACCTAGAAAATACCGTCAGTAGCGATGCTCTACCAACCGAGCTATCTTGCCCTACGTTGGCGGTCCCCCAAATTGTCAGTGTCTTTGTTCGATGGGCGCTAGTCAGAAGTCATAAACCCAGAATGCCATATAGCCAGGGATCACACTTAATTTTACGATACAACCTGGGAACCGACACCGTGGGGATCACAAGGGAAACTGACTAGGTAAATTTGAATACATTTTCAAAGTGAACAAAGAAAACTGGCAGGAGCGGGATGTCAACCTGCGACCTCCAGATTACTGTACCATTTTTCATCAGAAAGATCATGAACCCCCCCTCCCCCACTTGTATAAATTATTTTATCGGTGCCCCCCCCCCCCCCCCCCCCCCCCCCCGACCTGCAAAAATTCCTGAATCGGCCCCTTTTTATGACTGACTAGCCCCCCCCCCCCAAATTTTTTTTTTTTTAAATAGTATAAATAAGAAATTTGAAGACTGCCAACGTAGGGCATGATAGCTCAGTTGGTAGAGCACTGATATGGCAATCCAGGAGGTCACAGGTTCAAATCCCACTCTTGTCAATGTTATTCACTCGCTCTAGATGTTAAAATTACTGAAGGCTACTATTACAATATTAATGATTGTTTATCTTCTTCCTCCAGTTTGTAGGCATTGAGAGGTTAACCACAGGCTTGGTGGACGAGTATCCTCGCATCTTTCCCCCAAAGCGCAAGATCTTTGTGACCATTGGAGTGATCCTATTGGTAGTGGTGTGCAGTTTGAGCTGCATCACACAAGTAGGTCATCATGAACAATAATAGCGGACATTTATTACAGTGCCATAGCTGCGGTTGTTGTCTATACGCACACTCCTGAACGTACTCAATTATATTGTTCTTGAATGGGATTAGTGGTTGTGTTCATGGGCGAGCCTACATAAACATTGTCTGGCCTGTCACGAATGGTTAACAAATATACAAATTGTGAATTTGGTTTCTAAGAGCTTCAGAAAATGGTCAGTAATTTGGAGAAAATAAGAACCAAGTTCTCCAAAAGTGCCTTTAAAAGAAGTGCCCAAATAGCTCCATGAAAGTTGGCAAAAAACGATCACATTTGAAGTGTATTGATTATTGATCGTGTGCATAGCCGCCATCTTTGAGATCTTTTTTTCTCATTCAGATTCTATAATAACTTACACACACGTGTATGTCCAACGATAACAAAGTAATTGTACCTCAAAGATTGCTGCTACGCATAAGGTTTGTATGCCCTCATAATGTGGCTCATATAGCTGTTTAAAATTGATGTTGTACACTGACATTGCAGTTGTACAGAGATTTCATAGCCCATCTAGATAAGCCATATATTTTTATTTTTAGTTTTTAGTCTTTAAAGTACTACCTACAATAATTTGTCACCGTTTTCACAAACTGACACTCACGCGCACCTGGGTGTCAGTTTGTGAAACTGCGTACTTAGTAAATTTCGGTTTCACGAACTGACACTCGGGTGTGCGCGCGCACATCGGACAATGACTCGCTACAGAAGACTTCGTTTTCACGAATTGACATGCAAGCATGTAGCGGAAATACCATTTCAAGAAAAACGCTTTAAAAGCTTTGACACGAATCTACTGCATCTGTATACTTTGTGGGTTTTTACAGAAACATTGAACTGAAAACCTCTAAACTCGTGAAATTTTTGTTGTTTTTTTCGCTTTGGTCAACTTTGGTCAAACATAAAAAATGTGAATTTTGTTTTGTGCACTGCTGCAGGCCGGACCGTACTGGATGTCCCTCCTGGATAACTACGGCGCCAACTTTGCCATGGTTCTCTTTGCCTTCCTGATCACGGCCGGCATGAGCTGGGTCTACGGCATCCGACGCTTCATGAACGACATCCGTACTATGATCGGCGACCGCTATGTGGACACGCTACACTTTAAGTGGTGGTGGTTGAATTGGGCGATTATTACACCCCTGTCCATGGCGGTGAGCTTCAATCACCGCAACGGTGAACTTTCAATCAAATCTTTGATTAACTCAAAAAGGGGGGGGGGGGGGGGGGGGGCGGGGGTCAGGGTTGCACAGTGTTCCTTGTCGCCTCTTCACCCAGAGCTGTCGACGAATACAAATTTTCTGTATTTCGTACGGAAATTCATGAAAAATACGGAAGTGTGAATTTATGTTTATAAAATACAGATTTTGTGAAATCCGACTATCATGTTTTGTCATGCATATTATACTATTATTCTGTGCATGTGGTCCCAACCGAATGGATGTAACTTTGGGGGGGGGGGGGGGGGGGAAAGAAGACGGAAGATCTAGCGCCGTGGGTTCGTTCAACTCGCCAGGCATGTGACGCGACTCATTTTTTTATGAGATCACATAAATATGCCGAATTTCATTCTCACTATTAAGAACCATTGCCGTTTCAGCGGTGTGGACAAAAGCTGCAGAGAAAAAAAAATTCTGATTTTCAGCTAAAGTTTAAATTTCATGGAAAATACAGATTTTTGCTTTCTGAATACTTAAATAAGCTTTAAAAGGTTGGCAGCTAGCTGACCCAGGTTTGAATCTCGACTGGGCTATTAAGCCACATAATTCTTGTTGCCGTATTCAATTTTCCCGACTATCTCAGACTGTCTTGGTGTTCAACTGGGTCAGCTGGACAGAGCCGGAGTACAACGGGGAGTACCCACCCTGGGCCAAGGCGATCGGCTGGATGATCATTATTACCACGCTCATCGGAATACCGGGCCATGCTGTCTTTGAGCTCCTCAGGAGGAAGGGAAGCTTCATGGATGTAAGGAAGCACAGGCTAATGAAAACTGACTGACCCACTGACTGACCCACCGACTGACGTACTCACCGACTGACGTACTCACCGACTGACGTACTCACCGACTGACGTACTCACCGACTGATGTACTCACCGACTGACGTACTCACCGACTGATGTACTCACCGACTGACGTACTCACCGACTGATGTACTCACCGACTGATGTACTCACCGACTGATGTACTCACCGACGTACTCACCGACTGACTTTGTTAATCAATTGATCGCTTGATCCTAAATATATAAACTTACCAATGGAAAGATAATATATGAAAAGCATTTTTAAAATTGAGCATTTCCAAATGATCAATTATTGATCAATAAGTCACGAATTAAAAACCAGTGAATAAATGAAAAGATAATACACAAAAAGGCATTTTGATTCAGCTTCCTTAATTGATCAGTGGATCATAAATAAAATCAGTGGATCATAAATAAAATCAGTTGATCATAAATAAAAGTAGATAAATAGAAAAAATATAATACGTATTTTTTTAAATTGGGCATCTCAATAATTATGAATTTATATTGAAATAAACAAAATACAAATATATACAAAAATCTTAAATTGAGCCTCCTCAGTCTATCAATTGATCAGTCGATCATAATTTAAATAAAATAGATGGAAAGATGAAAATTTTTAAAATTGATCTTCAATTGACAGATCGACCATAAAATTATCAATCAAACGATAATAAAAATATAAAAAAAACTTTTTTAAACTGAGTTTCCTCAAAACATTTAGGAGTGCAAGTTTTGCCAAACGCAATGCTGGAGCTGGGAATGAAATAATAATGATTTTTTGTTTCTCTTCAATAGCGTCTGCGTATCATCACCTCCCCGCTGGATTCCTGGGGACCAGCGTTGGTCCATCATCGCCAGGAGGCGGTCGAAGTACACAGCAGTCATGGCTCAACCATGGGGGGAGTGGTGGATTTGTGCAGCACGGTAGAGAGCAAGTACAATACCCGCTATGCAGCACTCAATAAAGAGGAGATAGAGGCGCAGGTTTGAGTGGATGAGCATCGATATCCACTATCAGTTACATATCCACGCTCCTCCAGGAAGTCAAGATACTCGACAGTATGGTGCTACAATCTTCGACAAAACTCTTTGGACACCTAACCACCCCCCCCCCCCCCCCCCCCCGTATTTATCGGGAGCTGGAATCAGCTCCTCGTCCTATTCAACTAAATTTCTACTCTGCCCACAAATTTGACATAAGAAACTATAATCAACTACTAATCCACAAAGTGTAGATGCACCACTATTAATAAGGAAACGACCACAGCTCCTTCAAACAGGTTGAAAATCGGATTGATATTGAAATAGGGACGAAGTCTCACTTCACCTCAATGTGCTGCAATTTGTTCTAGCAATATTCTTGGTTTGGGAAATGTTTATTCAAATTAACCAATCTGGTACAAGATTAGATTGTATTGGATTTTAAACTTTGGTAAAGAGAGCCATAATCTCATTGATAAGATGTATGTCGGATACATTTCTTCTATGCACTGAACAATAAATCTTTGTTTAACAAAATTGAGTATATATTTTTTTTCTGTGAGGTTAATAGCCGTTAGTTTTTCCATTAGATTATATATTTTTGATTTTCTTCTCTCTCGGGCGTATTGACTGAAAAAAGGGTTTTGTAGGTCTGTTATGCCTTTTTAAAATGTTACTTGGCAATTGAATTACTTTGGGAAAACATTTTTCAATTCATTTTATTTTCTTCAGTTTATCTATTGTACAGTAGTTATCAGTTAACAAATACGATTGAAATTACCCGTTGTTAAAAAAATAGTTGGCACAAAGTGCACAGGTGTTGTAGAATTATTTGACTTTAATACTTTATAGTAATAGTACATGAACTTTTGTGGTGGGCCCTGTTTTTTAGTAAAAGTTTTGAAAATACAGTACAGATTGTTCTGCAGAATTTACTCGGCCTAGTTGTACAAAGCTTTGGTTTTTTGGGGGTAAAGAAATGTTCACAATAAAGAAATTGTACCCATGATTGTACATGTAATTATTTATTTAGCATTATGAAAATGAATTAAACTGCTGCAAACCGCTAACTGACTGAATTGACCTGAAATATACAAATCAACAAAATTAGCTGACCTAACGTTTCAAACTTAATAAAGTTCTTTCTCAAGGGCAAATTTATAATAACATATTTAGCAGCCATTGGACAAAGTATCACGAAAAAGTATCACGAAAAAGAATATGCCGCCTGCCCGATCATCTCGTGTTTGTAACGTCAGTTTATATAAACTACCACAAAAACAGTAGGGGCAGACTGTTTGATACTTGTGCGTATTAAAAGTTTTCAAAGTGAACAAAGAAACTGGCAGGAGCGGGATTCGAACCTGCGACCTCCGGGTTACCGTAACCACCGAGCTATTAGTGCCATACCCTTATGTCACAATATCTAGTTGAGTGGGTTTTTCGGATAGATTCTTGCCAAACAGTTTTTTTCTACTTAGTACATCATAAAATTATCAACAATTGTTGTTGGCACTTTTGTGGCGGCCATCTTGGTATAATGGCGGCCATCTTGAAATCGGATGTCAAAAGGCTCTATTTTGCTCAATAGTTTGCTTTTCTTTTCCATATTTCTTTGTGAAAATAATTTTGTGTGTGCTCTGACAACTCTTTAATATATTAAATCAACAACTCATAACCCAAGAAAGTTTGAAAATATATCACATTGAACAACCAGCCTATATTAAATCAAGATCAAGTGCTGAAATATATTTAAAAAAGTACGTGGCAGCCATTTTGAGCTTGGTAGCCATCTTGAAGCATATTTTAATCAATGTAATGTGCATATTTGGCTGAGATCATTGATCATAACAAAGTAATGAGGTAAAGAAATATAAAATATTCAGACAAATCTGATTTTTAGATGTTAAAACTAACATTTGCTGCCATTTTTAATTTGCCAGCCATCTTGGTAATGATATGGCAGCCATTTTGAATTCAGGAACCATCTTGGGTTATGAGTTGTTGATTTAATATATTAGTTGACAGAGCACACACAAAATTATTTTCACGAGGAAATATGGAAAAGAAAAGCAAATTATTGAGCAAAATGGAGCTTTTTGACATTAGATTTCTAGATGGCCGCCAAAAAAATGCCAACAATTTTTGATAATTTTATGATGTACTAAGTAGAAAAAAACTGTTTGGCAAGAATCTATCCGAAAAGCCCACTCAATTACACAAGGGTATGCACTATATCTTGTCCCAAATTGTCAGTATCTTTGTTTAAGATGTATTAAACGTATTCAAATAAAGAGCACCAAGTATGCTTTGAATATAATTTTTACATGGCGGTTCATTTCGAAGGATCTAGCAATATGTTGGGATGTCCGTGGCTGTTCATGCAAATATTTCTTTACCGTGGACTTAAACGTTAATTTATTATTTTTAGCCAATATTGCAATTTAAATCTAAAATATGAAAGAATATCAATCTTTTGAAAAACCCATAGAAGATCACCTCTGACCCGAAATAAAATAATGGCAAGTGGTAAACCTGGCTGTTTTTCCGATTTTTGCCCAAAATTGGCATTTTCTAAATTTGATTGAAATCGATTCTGGAGATACCTGGGAGCATATTCTGGCGTTTGCAACTGATAAATTGACCCCTATTATTCAAGCCTTATTCTTAACGTCCCATGGGCCATCTTTCCCCAAAATAGCATTTTTTAAATTTGATTTAAATCGATTCTGGAGATGCCTTGGAGCTCATTCTCGCGTTTGCAACTGATAAATTGCCGTATTTCTAGCCGATGTTGCAATTTTTATCAAAAATATGAACAATATGCTTTCTTGGGAATCATCCCATAGGCCATCTTTTCTGACATTTTGAGGACAACCTTTTTTCGACCCGAAAGAAAAATGGCAAGGGGTAAGCCTTGCTGTTTTTGCCGATTTTGGCCCAAAATTGGCATTTTTCTAAATTTGATTGAAATCGATGCTAGAGATAATCGGGAACTTATTCTGGCGTTTGCAAGTCATCAATTGTCTTATTTTTAGCCGATATTGCAATTTTCATCAAAAATATGAAAAATATGAATTTTTGAAAAATCATTTAAGAAAATTATATTTACCTCTGACCCCTATTATTCCGGGGTTATTCTTCTCATCCCATTGGCCATCTTTTCTGACATTTTGAGGACAACTTTTTTCGACCCGAAAGAAAAATGGGAAGGGGTAAGCCTTGCTGTTTTTGCCGATTTTTGCCCAAAATTGGCATTTTCTAAATTTGATTGAAATCGATGCTAGAGATAATCGGGAGCTTATTCTCGCGTTTGCAAGTCATCAATTGTCTTATTTTTAGCCGATATTGCAATTTTCATCAAAAATATGAAAAATATGAATTTTTGAAAAATTATTTTCAGAAAATTATATTCACCTCTGACCCCTATTATTCCGGGGTTATTCTTTTCATCCCATAGGCCATCTTTTCTGACATTTTGAGGACAACCTTTTTTCGACCCGAAAACAAAAATGGCAAGGGGTAAGCCTTGCTGTTTTTGCCGATTTTGGCCCAAAATTGGCATTTTTCTAAATTTGATTGAAATCGATGCTAGAGATAATCGGGAGCTTATTCTGACGTTTGCAACTCATCAATTGTCTTATTTTTAGCCGATATTGCAATTTTCATCAAAAATATGAAAAATATGAATTTTTGAAAAATCATTTAAGAAAATTATATTTACCTCTGACCCCTATTATTCCGGGGTTATTCTTTTCATCCCATAGGCCATCTTTTCTGACATTTTGAGGACAACATTTTTCGACCCGAAAGAAAAATGGCAAGGGGTAAGCCTTGCTGTTTTTGCCGATTTTGGCCCAAAATTGGCATTTTTCTAAATTTGATTGAAATCGATGCTAGAGATAATCGGGAACTTATTCTCGCGTTTGCAAGTCATCAATTGTCTTATTTTTAGCCGATATTGCAATTTTCATCAAAAATATGAAAAATATGAATTTTTGAAAAATCATTTAAGAAAATTATATTTACCTCTGACCCCTATTATTCCGGGGTTATTCTTCTTATCCCATTGGCCATCTTTTCTGACATTTTGAGGACAACTTTTTTCGACCCGAAAGAAAAATGGGAAGGGGTAAGCCTTGCTGTTTTTGCCGATTTTGGCCCAAAATTGGCATTTTTCTAAATTTGATTGAAATCGATGCTAGAGATAATCGGGAACTTATTCTCGCGTTTGCATCTTATCAATTGTCTTATTTTTAGCCGATATTGCAATTTTCATCAAAAATATGAAAAAAAATAATTTTTGAAAAATCATTTAAGAAAATTATATTCACCTCTGACCCCTATTATTCCGGGGTTATTCTTTTCATCCCATTGGCCATCTTTTCTGACATTTTGAGGACAACCCTTTTTCGACCCGAAAGAAAAATGGCAAGGGGTAAGCCTTGCTGTTTTTGCCGATTTTTGCCCAAAATTGGCATTTTCTAAATTTGATTGAAATCGATGCTAGAGATAGCTGGGAGCTTATTCTCGCGTTTGCATCTTATCAATTGTCTTATTTTTAGCCGATATTGCAATTTTCATCAAAAATATGAAAAATATGAATTTTTGAAAAATCATTTAAGAAAATTATATTCACCTCTGACCCCTATTATTCCGGGGTTATTCTTTTCATCCCATAGGCCATCTTTTCTGACATTTTGAGGACAACCTTTTTTCGACCCAAAAACAAAAATGGCAAGGGGTAAGCCTTGCTGTCTTTGCCGATTTTGGCCCAAAATTGGCATTTTCTAAATTTGATTGAAATCGATGCTAGAGATAATCGGGAGCTTATTTTGGCGTTTGCAACTCATCTATTTTCTTATTTTTAGCCGATATTGCAATTTTTATCGAAAATATGAAAAATATGAATTTTTGAAAAATCATTTAAGAAAATTATATTCACCTCTGACCCCTATTATTCCGGGGTTATTCTTTTCATCCCATTGGCCATCTTTTCTGACATTTTGAGGACAACCTTTTTTCGACCCAAAAACAAAAATGGCAAGGGGTAAGCCTTGCTGTTTTTGCCGATTTTGGCCCAAAATTGGCATTTTTCTAAATTTGATTGAAATCGATGCTAGAGATAATCGGGAGCTTATTCTCGCGTTTGCAACTCATCTATTGTCTTATTTTTAGCCGATATTGCAATTTGTATCGAAAATATGAAAATATGAATTTTTGAAAAATCATTTAATAAAATTATATTCACCTCTGACCCCTATTAATCCCGGGTTATTCTTTTCATCCCATAGGCCATCTTTTCTGACATTTTGAGGACAACCTTTTTTCGACCCAAAAACAAAAATGGCAAGGGGTAAGCCTTGCTGTTTTTGCCGATTTTTGCCCAGAATTTGCATTTTTCTAAATTTGATTGAAATCGATGCTAGAGATAATCGGGAGCTTATTCTCGCGTTTGCAACTCATCTATTGTCTTATTTTTAGCCGATATTGCAATTTGTATCGAAAATATGAAAATATTAATTTTTGAAAAATCATTTAATAAAATTATATTCACCTCTGACCCCTATTAATCCCGGGTTATTCTTTTCATCCCATAGGCCATCTTTTCTGACATTTTGAGGACAACCTTTTTTCGACCCGAAAACAAAAATGGCAAGGGGTAAGCCTTGCTGTTTTTGCCGATTTTGGCCCAAAATTGGCATTTTCTAAATTTGATTGAAATCGATGCTAGAGATAATCGGGAGCTTATTCTGGCGTTTGCAACTCATCTATTGTCTTATTTTTAGCCGATATTGCAATTTTCATCAAAAATATGAAAAATATGAATTTTTGAAAAATCATTTAAGAAAATTATATTCACCTCTGACCCCTATTATTCCGGGGTTATTCTTTTCATCCCATAGGCCATCTTTTCTGACATTTTGAGGACAACCTTTTTTCGACCCGAAAACAAAAATGGCAAGGGGTAAGCCTTGCTGTTTTTGCCGATTTTGGCCCAAAATTGGCATTTTCTAAATTTGATTGAAATCGATGCTAGAGATAATCGGGAGCTTATTTTGGCGTTTGCAACTCATCTATTTTCTTATTTTTAGCCGATATTGCAATTTTTATCGAAAATATGAAAAATATGAATTTTTGAAAAATCATTTAAGAAAATTATATTCACCTCTGACCCCTATTATTCCGGGGTTATTCTTTTCATCCCATAGGCCATCTTTTCTGACATTTTGAGGACAACCTTTTTTCGACCCAAAAACAAAAATGGCAAGGGGTAAGCCTTGCTGTTTTTGCCGATTTTTGCCCAGAATTTGCATTTTTCTAAATTTGATTGAAATCGATGCTAGAGATAATCGGGAGCTTATTCTCGCGTTTGCAACTCATCTATTGTCTTATTTTTAGCCGATATTGCAATTTGTATCGAAAATATGAAAATATGAATTTTTGAAAAATCATTTAATAAAATTATATTCACCTCTGACCCCTATTAATCCCGGGTTATTCTTTTCATCCCATAGGCCATCTTTTCTGACATTTTGAGGACAACCTTTTTTCGACCCGAAAACAAAAATGGCAAGGGGTAAGCCTTGCTGTTTTTGCCGATTTTGGCCCAAAATTGGCATTTTCTAAATTTGATTGAAATCGATGCTAGAGATAATCGGGAGCTTATTTTGGCGTTTGCAACTCATCTATTTTCTTATTTTTAGCCGATATTGCAATTTTTATCGAAAATATGAAAAATATGAATTTTTGAAAAATCATTTAAGAAAATTATATTCACCTCTGACCCCTATTATTCCGGGGTTATTCTTTTCATCCCATTGGCCATCTTTTCTGACATTTTGAGGACAACCTTTTTTCGACCCAAAAACAAAAATGGCAAGGGGTAAGCCTTGCTGTTTTTGCCGATTTTGGCCCAAAATTGGCATTTTTCTAAATTTGATTGAAATCGATGCTAGAGATAATCGGGAGCTTATTCTCGCGTTTGCAACTCATCTATTGTCTTATTTTTAGCCGATATTGCAATTTGTATCGAAAATATGAAAATATGAATTTTTGAAAAATCATTTAATAAAATTATATTCACCTCTGACCCCTATTAATCCCGGGTTATTCTTTTCATCCCATAGGCCATCTTTTCTGACATTTTGAGGACAACCTTTTTTCGACCCAAAAACAAAAATGGCAAGGGGTAAGCCTTGCTGTTTTTGCCGATTTTTGCCCAGAATTTGCATTTTTCTAAATTTGATTGAAATCGATGCTAGAGATAATCGGGAGCTTATTCTCGCGTTTGCAACTCATCTATTGTCTTATTTTTAGCCGATATTGCAATTTGTATCGAAAATATGAAAATATTAATTTTTGAAAAATCATTTAATAAAATTATATTCACCTCTGACCCCTATTAATCCCGGGTTATTCTTTTCATCCCATAGGCCATCTTTTCTGACATTTTGAGGACAACCTTTTTTCGACCCGAAAACAAAAATGGCAAGGGGTAAGCCTTGCTGTTTTTGCCGATTTTGGCCCAAAATTGGCATTTTTCTAAATTTGATTGAAATCGATGCTAGAGATAATCGGGAGCTTATTCTGACGTTTGCAACTCATCAATTGTCTTATTTTTAGCCGATATTGCAATTTTCATCAAAAATATGAAAAATATGAATTTTTGAAAAATCATTTAAGAAAATTATATTTACCTCTGACCCCTATTATTCCGGGGTTATTCTTTTCATCCCATAGGCCATCTTTTCTGACATTTTGAGGACAACATTTTTCGACCCGAAAGAAAAATGGCAAGGGGTAAGCCTTGCTGTTTTTGCCGATTTTGGCCCAAAATTGGCATTTTTCTAAATTTGATTGAAATCGATGCTAGAGATAATCGGGAACTTATTCTCGCGTTTGCAAGTCATCAATTGTCTTATTTTTAGCCGATATTGCAATTTTCATCAAAAATATGAAAAATATGAATTTTTGAAAAATCATTTAAGAAAATTATATTTACCTCTGACCCCTATTATTCCGGGGTTATTCTTTTTATCCCATTGGCCATCTTTTCTGACATTTTGAGGACAACTTTTTTCGACCCGAAAGAAAAATGGGAAGGGGTAAGCCTTGCTGTTTTTGCCGATTTTGGCCCAAAATTGGCATTTTTCTAAATTTGATTGAAATCGATGCTAGAGATAATCGGGAACTTATTCTCGCGTTTGCATCTTATCAATTGTCTTATTTTTAGCCGATATTGCAATTTTCATCAAAAATATGAAAAAAAATAATTTTTGAAAAATCATTTAAGAAAATTATATTCACCTCTGACCCCTATTATTCCGGGGTTATTCTTTTCATCCCATTGGCCATCTTTTCTGACATTTTGAGGACAACCCTTTTTCGACCCGAAAGAAAAATGGCAAGGGGTAAGCCTTGCTGTTTTTGCCGATTTTTGCCCAAAATTGGCATTTTCTAAATTTGATTGAAATCGATGCTAGAGATAGCTGGGAGCTTATTCTCGCGTTTGCATCTTATCAATTGTCTTATTTTTAGCCGATATTGCAATTTTCATCAAAAATATGAAAAATATGAATTTTTGAAAAATTATTTTCAGAAAATTATATTCACCTCTGACCCCTATTATTCCGGGGTTATTCTTTTCATCCCATAGGCCATCTTTTCTGACATTTTGAGGACAACCTTTTTTCGACCCGAAAACAAAAATGGCAAGGGGTAAGCCTTGCTGTTTTTGCCGATTTTGGCCCAAAATTGGCATTTTTCTAAATTTGATTGAAATCGATGCTAGAGATAATCGGGAGCTTATTCTGACGTTTGCAACTCATCAATTGTCTTATTTTTAGCCGATATTGCAATTTTCATCAAAAATATGAAAAATATGAATTTTTGAAAAATCATTTAAGAAAATTATATTTACCTCTGACCCCTATTATTCCGGGGTTATTCTTTTCATCCCATAGGCCATCTTTTCTGACATTTTGAGGACAACATTTTTCGACCCGAAAGAAAAATGGCAAGGGGTAAGCCTTGCTGTTTTTGCCGATTTTGGCCCAAAATTGGCATTTTTCTAAATTTGATTGAAATCGATGCTAGAGATAATCGGGAACTTATTCTCGCGTTTGCAAGTCATCAATTGTCTTATTTTTAGCCGATATTGCAATTTTCATCAAAAATATGAAAAATATGAATTTTTGAAAAATCATTTAAGAAAATTATATTTACCTCTGACCCCTATTATTCCGGGGTTATTCTTCTTATCCCATTGGCCATCTTTTCTGACATTTTGAGGACAACTTTTTTCGACCCGAAAGAAAAATGGGAAGGGGTAAGCCTTGCTGTTTTTGCCGATTTTGGCCCAAAATTGGCATTTTTCTAAATTTGATTGAAATCGATGCTAGAGATAATCGGGAACTTATTCTCGCGTTTGCATCTTATCAATTGTCTTATTTTTAGCCGATATTGCAATTTTCATCAAAAATATGAAAAAAAATAATTTTTGAAAAATCATTTAAGAAAATTATATTCACCTCTGACCCCTATTATTCCGGGGTTATTCTTTTCATCCCATTGGCCATCTTTTCTGACATTTTGAGGACAACCCTTTTTCGACCCGAAAGAAAAATGGCAAGGGGTAAGCCTTGCTGTTTTTGCCGATTTTTGCCCAAAATTGGCATTTTCTAAATTTGATTGAAATCGATGCTAGAGATAGCTGGGAGCTTATTCTCGCGTTTGCATCTTATCAATTGTCTTATTTTTAGCCGATATTGCAATTTTCATCAAAAATATGAAAAATATGAATTTTTGAAAAATCATTTAAGAAAATTATATTCACCTCTGACCCCTATTATTCCGGGGTTATTCTTTTCATCCCATAGGCCATCTTTTCTGACATTTTGAGGACAACCTTTTTTCGACCCAAAAACAAAAATGGCAAGGGGTAAGCCTTGCTGTCTTTGCCGATTTTGGCCCAAAATTGGCATTTTCTAAATTTGATTGAAATCGATGCTAGAGATAATCGGGAGCTTATTTTGGCGTTT
The DNA here is from genome assembly GCA_037893225.1 of Hippasteria phrygiana. NCBI lineage: Eukaryota > Metazoa > Echinodermata > Asteroidea > Valvatida > Goniasteridae > Hippasteria > Hippasteria phrygiana. The sequence continues at coordinate 3,107,182 of JAZGUH010000199.1, forward strand.
GCAACTCATCTATTTTCTTATTTTTAGCCGATATTGCAATTTTTATCGAAAATATGAAAAATATGAATTTTTGAAAAATCATTTAAGAAAATTATATTCACCTCTGACCCCTATTATTCCGGGGTTATTCTTTTCATCCCATTGGCCATCTTTTCTGACATTTTGAGGACAACCTTTTTTCGACCCAAAAACAAAAATGGCAAGGGGTAAGCCTTGCTGTTTTTGCCGATTTTGGCCCAAAATTGGCATTTTTCTAAATTTGATTGAAATCGATGCTAGAGATAATCGGGAGCTTATTCTCGCGTTTGCAACTCATCTATTGTCTTATTTTTAGCCGATATTGCAATTTGTATCGAAAATATGAAAATATGAATTTTTGAAAAATCATTTAATAAAATTATATTCACCTCTGACCCCTATTAATCCCGGGTTATTCTTTTCATCCCATAGGCCATCTTTTCTGACATTTTGAGGACAACCTTTTTTCGACCCAAAAACAAAAATGGCAAGGGGTAAGCCTTGCTGTTTTTGCCGATTTTTGCCCAGAATTTGCATTTTTCTAAATTTGATTGAAATCGATGCTAGAGATAATCGGGAGCTTATTCTCGCGTTTGCAACTCATCTATTGTCTTATTTTTAGCCGATATTGCAATTTGTATCGAAAATATGAAAATATTAATTTTTGAAAAATCATTTAATAAAATTATATTCACCTCTGACCCCTATTAATCCCGGGTTATTCTTTTCATCCCATAGGCCATCTTTTCTGACATTTTGAGGACAACCTTTTTTCGACCCGAAAACAAAAATGGCAAGGGGTAAGCCTTGCTGTTTTTGCCGATTTTGGCCCAAAATTGGCATTTTCTAAATTTGATTGAAATCGATGCTAGAGATAATCGGGAGCTTATTCTGGCGTTTGCAACTCATCTATTGTCTTATTTTTAGCCGATATTGCAATTTTCATCAAAAATATGAAAAATATGAATTTTTGAAAAATCATTTAAGAAAATTATATTCACCTCTGACCCCTATTATTCCGGGGTTATTCTTTTCATCCCATAGGCCATCTTTTCTGACATTTTGAGGACAACCTTTTTTCGACCCAAAAACAAAAATGGCAAGGGGTAAGCCTTGCTGTTTTTGCCGATTTTGGCCCAAAATTGGCATTTTTCTAAATTTGATTGAAATCGATGCTAGAGATAATCGGGAGCTTATTCTCGCGTTTGCAACTCATCTATTGTCTTATTTTTAGCCGATATTGCAATTTGTATCGAAAATATGAAAATATGAATTTTTGAAAAATCATTTAATAAAATTATATTCACCTCTGACCCCTATTAATCCCGGGTTATTCTTTTCATCCCATAGGCCATCTTTTCTGACATTTTGAGGACAACCTTTTTTCGACCCAAAAACAAAAATGGCAAGGGGTAAGCCTTGCTGTTTTTGCCGATTTTTGCCCAGAATTTGCATTTTTCTAAATTTGATTGAAATCGATGCTAGAGATAATCGGGAGCTTATTCTCGCGTTTGCAACTCATCTATTGTCTTATTTTTAGCCGATATTGCAATTTGTATCGAAAATATGAAAATATTAATTTTTGAAAAATCATTTAATAAAATTATATTCACCTCTGACCCCTATTAATCCCGGGTTATTCTTTTCATCCCATAGGCCATCTTTTCTGACATTTTGAGGACAACCTTTTTTCGACCCGAAAACAAAAATGGCAAGGGGTAAGCCTTGCTGTTTTTGCCGATTTTGGCCCAAAATTGGCATTTTCTAAATTTGATTGAAATCGATGCTAGAGATAATCGGGAGCTTATTCTGGCGTTTGCAACTCATCTATTGTCTTATTTTTAGCCGATATTGCAATTTTCATCAAAAATATGAAAAATATGAATTTTTGAAAAATCATTTAAGAAAATTATATTCACCTCTGACCCCTATTATTCCGGGGTTATTCTTTTCATCCCATAGGCCATCTTTTCTGACATTTTGAGGACAACCTTTTTTCGACCCGAAAACAAAAATGGCAAGGGGTAAGCCTTGCTGTTTTTGCCGATTTTGGCCCAAAATTGGCATTTTCTAAATTTGATTGAAATCGATGCTAGAGATAATCGGGAGCTTATTTTGGCGTTTGCAACTCATCTATTTTCTTATTTTTAGCCGATATTGCAATTTTTATCGAAAATATGAAAAATATGAATTTTTGAAAAATCATTTAAGAAAATTATATTCACCTCTGACCCCTATTATTCCGGGGTTATTCTTTTCATCCCATAGGCCATCTTTTCTGACATTTTGAGGACAACCTTTTTTCGACCCAAAAACAAAAATGGCAAGGGGTAAGCCTTGCTGTTTTTGCCGATTTTTGCCCAGAATTTGCATTTTTCTAAATTTGATTGAAATCGATGCTAGAGATAATCGGGAGCTTATTCTCGCGTTTGCAACTCATCTATTGTCTTATTTTTAGCCGATATTGCAATTTGTATCGAAAATATGAAAATATGAATTTTTGAAAAATCATTTAATAAAATTATATTCACCTCTGACCCCTATTAATCCCGGGTTATTCTTTTCATCCCATAGGCCATCTTTTCTGACATTTTGAGGACAACCTTTTTTCGACCCGAAAACAAAAATGGCAAGGGGTAAGCCTTGCTGTTTTTGCCGATTTTGGCCCAAAATTGGCATTTTCTAAATTTGATTGAAATCGATGCTAGAGATAATCGGGAGCTTATTCTGGCGTTTGCAACTCATCTATTGTCTTATTTTTAGCCGATATTGCAATTTTCATCAAAAATATGAAAAATATGAATTTTTGAAAAATCATTTAAGAAAATTATATTTACCTCTGACCCCTATTATTCCGGGGTTATTCTTCTTATCCCATAGGCCATCTTTTCTGACATTTTGAGGACAACTTTTTTCGACCCGAAAGAAAAATGGGAAGGGGTAATCCTTGCTGTTTTTGCCGATTTTTGCCCAAAATTGGCATTTTCTAAATTTGATTGAAATCGATGCTAGAGATAGCTGGGAGCTTATTCTCGCGTTTGCATCTTATCAATTGTCTTATTTTTAGCCGATATTGCAATTTTCATCAAAAATATGAAAAATATGAATTTTTGAAAAATCATTTAATAAAATTATATTCACCTCTGACCCCTATTATTCCGGGGTTATTCTTTTCATCCCATAGGCCATCTTTTCTGACATTTTGAGGACAACCTTTTTTCGACCCAAAAACAAAAATGGCAAGGGGTAAGCCTTGCTGTCTTTGCCGATTTTGGCCCAAAATTGGCATTTTCTAAATTTGATTGAAATCGATGCTAGAGATAATCGGGAGCTTATTTTGGCGTTTGCAACTCATCTATTTTCTTATTTTTAGCCGATATTGCAATTTTTATCGAAAATATGAAAAATATGAATTTTTGAAAAATCATTTAAGAAAATTATATTCACCTCTGACCCCTATTATTCCGGGGTTATTCTTTTCATCCCATTGGCCATCTTTTCTGACATTTTGAGGACAACCTTTTTTCGACCCAAAAACAAAAATGGCAAGGGGTAAGCCTTGCTGTTTTTGCCGATTTTGGCCCAAAATTGGCATTTTTCTAAATTTGATTGAAATCGATGCTAGAGATAATCGGGAGCTTATTCTCGCGTTTGCAACTCATCTATTGTCTTATTTTTAGCCGATATTGCAATTTGTATCGAAAATATGAAAATATGAATTTTTGAAAAATCATTTAATAAAATTATATTCACCTCTGACCCCTATTAATCCCGGGTTATTCTTTTCATCCCATAGGCCATCTTTTCTGACATTTTGAGGACAACCTTTTTTCGACCCAAAAACAAAAATGGCAAGGGGTAAGCCTTGCTGTTTTTGCCGATTTTTGCCCAGAATTTGCATTTTTCTAAATTTGATTGAAATCGATGCTAGAGATAATCGGGAGCTTATTCTCGCGTTTGCAACTCATCTATTGTCTTATTTTTAGCCGATATTGCAATTTGTATCGAAAATATGAAAATATTAATTTTTGAAAAATCATTTAATAAAATTATATTCACCTCTGACCCCTATTAATCCCGGGTTATTCTTTTCATCCCATAGGCCATCTTTTCTGACATTTTGAGGACAACCTTTTTTCGACCCGAAAACAAAAATGGCAAGGGGTAAGCCTTGCTGTTTTTGCCGATTTTGGCCCAAAATTGGCATTTTTCTAAATTTGATTGAAATCGATGCTAGAGATAATCGGGAGCTTATTCTGACGTTTGCAACTCATCAATTGTCTTATTTTTAGCCGATATTGCAATTTTCATCAAAAATATGAAAAATATGAATTTTTGAAAAATCATTTAAGAAAATTATATTTACCTCTGACCCCTATTATTCCGGGGTTATTCTTTTCATCCCATAGGCCATCTTTTCTGACATTTTGAGGACAACATTTTTCGACCCGAAAGAAAAATGGCAAGGGGTAAGCCTTGCTGTTTTTGCCGATTTTGGCCCAAAATTGGCATTTTTCTAAATTTGATTGAAATCGATGCTAGAGATAATCGGGAACTTATTCTCGCGTTTGCAAGTCATCAATTGTCTTATTTTTAGCCGATATTGCAATTTTCATCAAAAATATGAAAAATATGAATTTTTGAAAAATCATTTAAGAAAATTATATTTACCTCTGACCCCTATTATTCCGGGGTTATTCTTCTTATCCCATTGGCCATCTTTTCTGACATTTTGAGGACAACTTTTTTCGACCCGAAAGAAAAATGGGAAGGGGTAAGCCTTGCTGTTTTTGCCGATTTTGGCCCAAAATTGGCATTTTTCTAAATTTGATTGAAATCGATGCTAGAGATAATCGGGAACTTATTCTCGCGTTTGCATCTTATCAATTGTCTTATTTTTAGCCGATATTGCAATTTTCATCAAAAATATGAAAAAAAATAATTTTTGAAAAATCATTTAAGAAAATTATATTCACCTCTGACCCCTATTATTCCGGGGTTATTCTTTTCATCCCATTGGCCATCTTTTCTGACATTTTGAGGACAACCCTTTTTCGACCCGAAAGAAAAATGGCAAGGGGTAAGCCTTGCTGTTTTTGCCGATTTTTGCCCAAAATTGGCATTTTCTAAATTTGATTGAAATCGATGCTAGAGATAGCTGGGAGCTTATTCTCGCGTTTGCATCTTATCAATTGTCTTATTTTTAGCCGATATTGCAATTTTCATCAAAAATATGAAAAATATGAATTTTTGAAAAATCATTTAAGAAAATTATATTCACCTCTGACCCCTATTATTCCGGGGTTATTCTTTTCATCCCATAGGCCATCTTTTCTGACATTTTGAGGACAACCTTTTTTCGACCCAAAAACAAAAATGGCAAGGGGTAAGCCTTGCTGTCTTTGCCGATTTTGGCCCAAAATTGGCATTTTCTAAATTTGATTGAAATCGATGCTAGAGATAATCGGGAGCTTATTTTGGCGTTTGCAACTCATCTATTTTCTTATTTTTAGCCGATATTGCAATTTTTATCGAAAATATGAAAAATATGAATTTTTGAAAAATCATTTAAGAAAATTATATTCACCTCTGACCCCTATTATTCCGGGGTTATTCTTTTCATCCCATTGGCCATCTTTTCTGACATTTTGAGGACAACCTTTTTTCGACCCAAAAACAAAAATGGCAAGGGGTAAGCCTTGCTGTTTTTGCCGATTTTGGCCCAAAATTGGCATTTTTCTAAATTTGATTGAAATCGATGCTAGAGATAATCGGGAGCTTATTCTCGCGTTTGCAACTCATCTATTGTCTTATTTTTAGCCGATATTGCAATTTGTATCGAAAATATGAAAATATGAATTTTTGAAAAATCATTTAATAAAATTATATTCACCTCTGACCCCTATTAATCCCGGGTTATTCTTTTCATCCCATAGGCCATCTTTTCTGACATTTTGAGGACAACCTTTTTTCGACCCAAAAACAAAAATGGCAAGGGGTAAGCCTTGCTGTTTTTGCCGATTTTTGCCCAGAATTTGCATTTTTCTAAATTTGATTGAAATCGATGCTAGAGATAATCGGGAGCTTATTCTCGCGTTTGCAACTCATCTATTGTCTTATTTTTAGCCGATATTGCAATTTGTATCGAAAATATGAAAATATTAATTTTTGAAAAATCATTTAATAAAATTATATTCACCTCTGACCCCTATTAATCCCGGGTTATTCTTTTCATCCCATAGGCCATCTTTTCTGACATTTTGAGGACAACCTTTTTTCGACCCGAAAACAAAAATGGCAAGGGGTAAGCCTTGCTGTTTTTGCCGATTTTGGCCCAAAATTGGCATTTTCTAAATTTGATTGAAATCGATGCTAGAGATAATCGGGAGCTTATTCTGGCGTTTGCAACTCATCTATTGTCTTATTTTTAGCCGATATTGCAATTTTCATCAAAAATATGAAAAATATGAATTTTTGAAAAATCATTTAAGAAAATTATATTCACCTCTGACCCCTATTATTCCGGGGTTATTCTTTTCATCCCATAGGCCATCTTTTCTGACATTTTGAGGACAACCTTTTTTCGACCCGAAAACAAAAATGGCAAGGGGTAAGCCTTGCTGTTTTTGCCGATTTTGGCCCAAAATTGGCATTTTCTAAATTTGATTGAAATCGATGCTAGAGATAATCGGGAGCTTATTTTGGCGTTTGCAACTCATCTATTTTCTTATTTTTAGCCGATATTGCAATTTTTATCGAAAATATGAAAAATATGAATTTTTGAAAAATCATTTAAGAAAATTATATTCACCTCTGACCCCTATTATTCCGGGGTTATTCTTTTCATCCCATAGGCCATCTTTTCTGACATTTTGAGGACAACCTTTTTTCGACCCGAAAACAAAAATGGCAAGGGGTAAGCCTTGCTGTTTTTGCCGATTTTGGCCCAAAATTGGCATTTTCTAAATTTGATTGAAATCGATGCTAGAGATAATCGGGAGCTTATTCTCGCGTTTGCATCTTATCAATTGTCGTATTTTTAGCCGATATTGCAATTTTCATCAAAAATATGAAAAATATGAATTTTTGAAAAATCATTTAATAAAATGATATTTACCTCTGACCCCTATTATTCCGGGGTTATTCTTTTCATCCCATTGGCCACATCTTTTCTGACATTTTGAGGACAATTTTATTTGACCCAAAAAAAATGGCGCAAAATTGGCATTTTCTAAATGTGATTGAAATCGCTGCTAGAGATAGCTGGGAGCTTATTCTCGCGTTTACAACTCATCAATTGTCTTATTTTTAGCCGATATTGCAATTGTTATCAAAAATATGAAAAATATGAATTTTTGAGAAATCATTTAAGAAATTATATTTACCTCTGACCCCTATTATACGGGGTTATTCTTCTCATCCCATTGGCCATCTTTTCTGACATTTTGAGGACAACTTTTTTTCGACCCGAAAAAAAAATGGCCTTGCTTGTTTTTGCCGATTTTGGCCCAAAATTGGCATTTTCTAAATTTGATTGAAATCGATGCTAGAGATAGCTGGGAGCCAGTTGTCTTATTTTAAGCCGATATTGCAATATTTATCAACATTATTTATAAAATTAATTTGTTTTTTAAAAATCATCAAAAAATTAATATTTACCTCTGACCCCTATTATTCCAGGGTTATTCTTCTCATCCCATTGGCCATCTTTTCTGACATTTTGAGGACATTTTATTTTGGACCCGAAAAAGAAATGGCAAGGAGTAAGCCTTGCTGTTTTCGCCGATTTTGGCTCAAAATTGGCATTTTCTAAATTTGATTGAAATCACAGATTTCTCCCTACAAACAAATTAAGAAAAAACAAATACTATACTCCGCACGCAATTTCGTCTTCCATTCTTATTATGTGCTATGCACGGATTGCTCAAAGCATTATAACATGAATTAAGAGCGTCCCGCTCTAATTATAATTTCAAACTGATCAAATCTGTTACTTATCGGGGACCAATATTTTTGGGTGACATGTCTCATTGGAAAGCCCACAATTCAATCTGAAATTCTTTTTTGGATTGCAAGCCCCAAAAAGACGGAGACGGCATCTTTAATAATAATTTCATATAAAATAAACACTCTTTAGTACTGAATACATCAATTTTCAGTTTTCTCTAATAGACTCTCTGTGTTTAATAATTCCAACCTCACAATATTTCGCTGTGAATGATATGTTGCATATAATCAAGAAAAGAATAAAGTACTGTACGACATCATTAGCTATGAAAACTTCGTGGCAAAATAAAAATCTAATTTCTAATCTGACACAAATTGATACTTAAAGGTAGTATACATGATTGGCTTTTGCTGTAATTTTGTGAAATAAATGATTGTTGCGGTTAGTATATTATAGCATGCTAGCAAGTACTGTATCACTGACCTGTTTCAAGTTTTGTGCGCATAGATGCTGGGAAAAACCGTAGTCAGCGTAAAGAGAAATATTCTGTTCTAGTAGTCTGGTTCCCTGACCATGCTTTAACAAAACGAAGCAACTTATAGATGTCAGGGAATTATCAGGTCGGGGAACTAGACTATTTCCAACGATTGTTACACATGTATAACAATCGTTGGAAAACGATATAAATTTTAACTTTTCTTGAAAACGACAGCACACCAGGTGCCATCATTTCACAGGATGATTGAGACTGCTATTAATTTACAGTCTAGTAAAGTATTTCATAATAATTCAGCAAAACAAAATTGGAGGATTACCAATCGTGTACACTACACTTAAACTATTGCAGCACGTTCATTTTAGACACATTTCTGCATCTCGAAAAAACATCAAAAAATGTATAATACAAAAATGGCAAAAAGTAAGTTTTTACTTTGAAAGTTAAACACTGAGATAACAGCATTCAATGTGAAAAATATGAAAACATTTTTGCATGATGTAGAGTTTTGTTGCAGAGCATGAAAATTATTAGATGGATGGGGAGGTGTAAAAATTTAAATAGGAATTAATTATGTTGAAACTGATGTTAAAACCTCGTATTTGTTGCCACGGCGGCGTGAAACACGCCGTGGTCTACTGTTGCTTATGCTGGTAGTTCGGTGGGTGGGTGGGTGAGTTTGTATATGCCGGCAATCGTGGACATAGGACAAAAGAATTCGGGCGTAGACAAGGGGGTCCACGTTTGACCTAACGTCCACGATTGAAAATCGTGTACAAAACCAATGGGAGGCCTTATGAAAAAGTTGGAGTATAAACAAAAGAGGAACAATGGGAGGTCCACGATTGCACCCGTTTACATGACTGGGTGAGTTTGTTGTATATGCCGGCAATCGTGGACCTAGGACAAAAGAATTCGGGCGTAGACAAGGGGGTCCACGTTTGACCCAACATCCACGATTGAAAATCGTGTACAAAACCAATGGGAGGCCTTATGACAAGGGGGTCCACGTTTGACCTAACGTCCACGATTGAAAATCGTGTACAAAACCAATGGGAGGCCTTATGAAAAAGTTAGAGTATAAACAAAAGAGGAATAATGGGAGGTCCACGATTGCACCCGTTTACATGACTGGGTGTGTGGGTGGGTGGGTGTTCCATGCCCTGCGTGTATCACGGCTATGCAAGTCAGTTGGGAAAGGTGTTTTGTTAACACTGATGCGCATGCGTCTAATTAACGTCTAATTTGCATATTAGATCACGCCCCATTGCATTGCAAAATTTGCGGTTGTACGGTTGTTCGTGGACCAGTGAAGTTTTAACGCGTATACCCGCCGTGGCCTGTACCACTTGGTACTTGTTTTCCATTCAACTAAAAAATCTATACAAACGACCCAGCATAGGGAATTAGGGATCTGTATAATCATTCGCAAAACATGTACATAGCCATTACAAAGGCACTGGTTTACAGAATTAGATTGAGAAGATGTCCAAAGCAAAAAATACAAACCCCCAGATTAAAAATTCCAGAGATGTCGAATCAGTGAATATACTCCTCACATTGCCTTGGATTTAAAAATTTCAACTTCAAGACAAATTCAGGATTAGGTTTCAAAATTTGCCCAGACCACATCCCCTTTGGCAACCCTTCACGACAAAACAAATTTAAAGAAGTTTTGCAATTTGCATTTCTATTTTAATAAGCACCCTATCTGGTGGAAGAAAATACTTAAAATGCTATTTTTCCAGAACTAACACTCTTTTTTGTTCTAGGGCACTTCACTTTTTAAGTACACTAACTTACTCGACCGCGTTAAAAATAGAAAGAGGAATGCCTCTATTTGAATCTCTCCAAGAATACTTGACAAATTTTACTTCAAAAATGGGACCAAAATGTTGTATTGCCTATTCGGTTACTGGTGGAGTTTTTAAGACTTCGGCAGCATTTTTTCTTTTAAATCAGGACTCTGCCATCAAACTGCACATCTAAATTTTAGAAAAATTTGTTCTCAATTAACAATACTCTCCAACAAAGATGTCAAAAAATTAAGTAAAAACGCTCAATTTGCAGTGGAGAGCATCTTTGGGACAACCACGGTGGGCCGTGGACCCCATGCCTTTAGCTTCATCCAAGAAATTTGGCAAAAAAATGTCCATGCCAGAATCGTTATTTCCACAACAGACAACCATGTAGCAAAAAATCTTATTGGCCAATATATAGTATACCTTCCACACTTGGTATCCTGTAAAAAAAACCAGGTTGGCAGAGTGGTTAAAATGCCAAGCCTACACTCAGAATGTTGGGGTTCGAATCCAGCCTGCTACATGTAGTGTGTGCTTTATCTTGCTAGACATTCTGAACCAACGCAAGAGTGACAACAATGTGTTGGTGATTGAGTTTCACAATTAATCACTTTTATATGATTCTTTATCAAACTTTCATTAGAAACAGACATGTGCTGAAAACCGGCCTCTTGATAAATTGATAAACTTGACAACTGGACTAGTTCAAAGCCTTGGCCATGTGGAACCAGCTTACAAGGTATGGTCGTGCTGGTTACCAACAGCAACACTTTCTGTGCTGAATACACTGTGACAAGTGAAGTGGGGACCAGTGATACAATAGTTTGACTAGATACCGCTAATACTTGGATGGTATTGCGCTGGTGAAAGGTATGTGACGAATGAACCACTGGTTTAAACTGTTCATCCTTACTCGTACATAATGCAAATTGTTCCTACTACGACCTCTTCACTGGTACCACACCATAGCATGTCTGACAGCCAGGGAAGATCCCTCTGCAAGCCATTCAAAAGTTCGCTCACTTTGATGGCATCTAATGCAACACCCCATCTCCTGTCTCCATGGCAACGCATCCTCGTCACTCGGCAGACAGCAGTGCAAATTTGTTTACTGGTCGCCAGGAACCAGTCCCTTTTCCGAGTTCTCCTCGTCCATTCAAACTTTGCTCAAATCAAAATGTCTTGATTGCATCGCATTGGGTTGCCCCATCCTCTGTCTCCATGGCAATGCATCAGCATCATTCGGCAGAGAGTAGTGCAAATTTGTTACTGGTTGCCACGAGCCTGTCCCCCTCCGAGTCCTCCCGAGCCTTGCGCCGACGCCGGCGCCTCGTGTCGGTGTCCCGCTCCACCTCGTTGCTCTCGATGTCGGCGTCGCTGTCCTCGCCCTCCGAGCTGGTGAACTCGGATTGGTCGATCTCCTCCGGGTTGAGTTGCTTATGCTGTTCCTGGATCTTGCCAATCTCCAGCGTTTCTGGGTGCTGCTCCCATTGCTCTGCAAGTGGTATCAAAATGCAGGCTTTAGTCTTCACTCTACGCTTCATTTTTTGGCTACAATAACACTTTATAAAAAGGCTAGTTCCAAATACTCATCTGGATGTTCAGGCAAGGTTTATAGTCCACTAACTGCTAACAAACCTCTTGAATGTGGAAGATGATTATAGGCGCACTTTGAAAAAAGACTACATGGCCAGTTGACATCGAAAGACGGATTCCTGCACATAATCAATTATATTGTTCTTGACTGTGAGTGTGATGAATAGATGGAGCTTTTTCAAACAAAACTGCCATTCACACAAATGGGGGGGGGGGGGGGGGCTTCAAGTACAATGAATAGGACTACTCTTATTCAGTGTGGTGCCTATTGTTTGCGTTTACACTTGGCTGCACAGCCCTGTTCTTGGCATACCAGCACCCCATCAATAACAGCCGGAGGCATGGGGGTTATTCTATAGTCCTTTGCTCAAACTTGCTCTATTAGCCCGAGACCGCTACTTACGTTTCTTCCTTGTATAGCCCGGCGGTCGCATGCACAGACATAGCCTGCCTTCGACTGCCAACCTCAGGAGGTTATTTGCGGCTCGGTAGACATCGTGCCTCGCTGCCTTGGAGGTCATGAAGCATCGCTTCTCGGCCCAAGCTGTCAGAAAGGAATGCATGGAATGGTTGGGGCGAGTTTGTGGGGGAATCAATGGCTAGAGTTTGTGGGGACAGAAAGGCTACAGTCTGTGGGGACTTTATTTGGTAGTTTGTAGGGACATCAGGCTAGTTGGTGGGAATGTAAATTGCTAGAGTATGTGGGGATGTCAAGGCTAGTTTGTGGGGATTTCACAGGTTAGTTTGTTGGGACAACTTGCTAACTGCTTCCCAACAACATTTTTCCATTTTATTAATTAAAATACAACCTCTTTGCACCCACCCTCTTTGCACCCCTCACTTTTCGAATTATTGTAAAAATAAAAATATTGGTCACTTTGTTAAAAAAAAAAAAAAATTCTGCCACTTTACCAACCCTCTCTCTCAAAAAAAAAAATCACAAAGAAATTCAAGAATTTTTTTTTTTCCAGTTTTATGTCGGGTAACTTAAAAAAAAATTAACTTGTAGGGGATTTACCTTCGCATATATCCCAGGCAGACCACTCTTCGATCTCCCCCTCCTTGGGCTTCCCCCCATACAGGGGATGCTTCACCTTCAGAATGGGCAGGAGGTTGACCCTCTGGGCTAAATAGCCCACGGCCGTGTACGGTTCCTGGACTTGCGCAACGGGAAACATACCAGAAAGAATCTGCAACACACACAAAAAAAGACCGACTCACTCTGTGATCTCCACATTTCTGGTTGTACCATAAAGTTGGAGCGTGATCCTTGGACGTACATGACTTCCGACGATCGCCCTCCTGAACAAAGATACTGCCAAACTGAGAGACCCCCGACAAACAAGATAGCTCGGTTGGTAGAGCGCCGGTATAGTAATCCAGAGGTCGCGGGTTCAAATCAAGCTCATGCCATTTCTCTGAATTTTTTTCTCAAAACATTTCACAAATCACGCGGAAATGAAGACGATGAAAATTTCGAAAACTTTTAGAGTAGAAAACAGATGGAGTACAAATTGACAGAAGCATGACTTCTAAAACATAGTACTGATTCTCTACGAACTGAGCTATCTTGCCCGGATTTGGCGGTCCCCAAATTTGTTAGAATCTTTGTTCAGGGAACGCTAGTCAGAAGTCATAAAACCCATCATGATTTGATCAAACCACTCTCTGACTTTGTTGAATAAAAGGACTGATCCAATAAAATCGCCGGCTTTTATAGGACTTATCAGGACAGCATAAAGATGTTACTTTTTTGAAAATGTTGTACAGTATTGGTTAGTGGTGGGATATAAATCAGGTTGTTTTTTTTTACATTCGGTTTGAATTCCACTATTCGGTTTTGATTTTGGAAACCGGATATTCCAAAGCAACCTTTAAAAAAAAGTAAGACTTTCATTTTTTTGTGACACGGGCTAAAAAACAAAAACAAATGGAACCTTACTCGCCACTTTTTTGTTGGCATGACTAGGAGCTAGATGGGAACGTCCGGTGAAATCAGATAACCGTTATTTGGTTTGAAATAAAATTAGAACAATCTGATTTCGAAATCTGCCACCGCTTGTAATAATAAAATGCTATAAACAAATTACTAATACATTTTTTGTTTCAGACCTGTAGTTGTCTGTCTACTAACGAGGGGAAAACCAGCCCTGGGGAGTCACACAGCTTGACAGTGGGCGTTAAGAAGATCGTCTGAAAGTGCTTGGTGTGGCCCGGTGTCCGCGAAGCACTGACCACTTTCCGGCCACACAGACCGTTCATGAGAGACGACTTGCCCACGTTGGGATGACCTGCAGATGGCCAAAATTGGGAAAAAGTTACATCCACTGGTCCAATTTTGATACCCATTGATCATTTTATTACAAACCCAGTCCAATAACTTTTTTCCTGGCCAAAATACCCTCAAATTTAATCTCTTTGGTCAGTTACCTAACCTATTTTCAAGGTCCGACTAAAAATTCTAGCATGTGTAATATTCACGGACAAATGAGGAAAAAAACTGTAGTACTGTTATCCGGATAGACGGGCACCACTCTGTATTCCAACAGTCCGATTTTTTCGAACTGAACCACTGTCCCGAAACTACTTTCGTCAATGATTTTTTTTGACAAATGGCGCATTTTCAAGGGATGGTCGTGTACATTATTACATTCCACTTTTGATTTATCTTTCCAAGTATAGCAATTTAGGGACAAATGCTTTTTGCGGCCCAATTGGGCGGAATCCAAGGCAACGTGTCCGTTGAAATATCTTCCCAACTTTCTTACCTACACAACCTATTGTCAGCATCCCTTCCTTGAAAAACTCGTGTTCTGAAAAGCTTGTGTCTTGCACCGTCTCGCCGTCGGTGCTCTCGATTATTTTGGCTGCAAGCCCCTCCTCCCCTCTTAGCTCCGCCTCTATCTTTTCCCGCCAACTGCTCAGGTCCACTGTAAAAAAAATAAACATACTGGTTTTGTGCATGTGTTTACTTTCAACATAAACGTGCTTTTCATTCGTTGAATAGTTTAAAGCCAACGTGGTCTGTGTTTCTGACCCCCGCCCTTTTTTCCAGTACTGTGGAAGTGCCGTGGCCTGGTGGTTTGGAGCATTGAATTCATGGTCTGCGGGTAATTCTGCAAGTTGTGGGTTCGAGCCCAGCACTTCTACGCTTAATATGGGTAGAGGCATTATTAACCCTAAACCCCTAGGCCCTTATTGCTAGGAACCATCCTCAATCCTCCAAAATCCTCCTCAATCCTCCGGTGCTTCAATCACCATCCATCCTTAATCCTCCAAAATCCTTTGCTTCAATCACCATTCATCCTCAATCCTCCAAAATCCTCCGGTGCTTCAATCACCATTCAACCTCAATACTCCAAAATCCTCCAAAACCACCATGAGGATTTTGGAGGATTGAGGAGGGTTAGGGTTAATGCCTTGCAGTGGACTAGTTACCCATCCCGACCCTATTCATACTGGGAAGAGATCATATTATGTTGTCACGTTTTAGTGTGAGGGGCTGGTTCTTCCACACTTTCCTCTGCAGCCCACACCTCGAGTGCCCTACGGCTTGTGATGGGCGATTTGTATAAAAAAAAACCAACTACACAGAACTTACTCACCTATCAATTTTTGCCCCTAGCCACACCCTTCTTGAGTTGCCCACTGCTCCACCTCTCCCCCCCCCCCTCCCGACAAGCTCCGCCCATCCCTCCACAAACAGCATCCTCTTTGTATTGTCTTTCTTCTTGCTTACATGTACCTCTCCCTTGGCAGTTAGTCTACCCACCCTCTCCTTGAGTTGCAGACTTACTGCTCCGCCTATCGCCTACCCTCCAACAAGCTCCGCCCCTCCCCTCCACAAATGGTATCCTTTTCATACTGTCGTCCGTCTTGCTTACCTCGTCCTTGGCATATCGTCTGGCATGCTTTGAGTAGTTGCATAGGACCCACCGCAGTGTAAGCCCCTCGTCTTCGCTTACGATGTAGCACTGGCAACAAGAAAAAATTGTACCAACTCACAAAGGCA
This sequence comes from Hippasteria phrygiana, assembly GCA_037893225.1. Classification (NCBI taxonomy): domain Eukaryota; kingdom Metazoa; phylum Echinodermata; class Asteroidea; order Valvatida; family Goniasteridae; genus Hippasteria; species Hippasteria phrygiana. The sequence goes on from JAZGUH010000199.1 coordinate 3,123,054, forward strand.
AAAATACAGATTAAGGGGGGGGGGGGGGGGGGGCATTCAAAGACATCTCGCTGAAACAGAGAAAATAGTAAGGAGTACCATATTTGATTCCAATTATGTGGTAAAAATGTACATTGGATTTGAATCGGGCATGCAACTTGGAATTAACAAAAAAAACGAGGAAATTCCAATCTTTACAAGACTTTGTACAGTGTTTTTCAATTTTTCAATGGCATAAAGTATGAAGTGAAAAACGAGGAAATCAGCTTATCCGAGGAAAAGTTGCATGCCCGTTTGAATTGGCTAGCCAAGGCTGGTGAGCTCGGTTGACACGTAGTTAACCCATTCTGTCCGGCTGTTATTAATGGGCTTGTGCAGCCAAGCGTAATGCAAACAATATGAATTGAGTGTGTGCAGGAATGCGCATATAGAGGACAACTGGCCAGGTGGTCTTTTCCAAACCATGGCCATGGCCATTGTTTGTATTCAAGAGGTCAAGTTGTCTGCACTAGTAAGCAGGAGGTTGTGGGTTCGAATCCCACCCAAGTAAGCCTGCAAATGTTTCCATAATCTCTCGGCAGTGCTCAACACTGGAGTAAAAATTCATTACAATTTTCGTTAACTCTGACGTGATTTCAATCCTCTGAAAAGCATTTGTCTTCTCACCCTTTCCCGGGTCAATGCTGTTTGGGGTCAAGTTCTCCCTGGGAAACGAGGTGAAGCAGACCACGTGAATGTCGGGAAACCGTTCCTTCATGTAGGCCAGCCAAGCCACGACCAGCGAGGGTGGGGCCAGGTCGATCTTGTTTAGCACCAAGATCAGGTGCTTCCGTAGCTCCTTGATCACGTAGTCGTAGAGGGCCGGAGAGAAGTGGAGGGCAGGGTGACGGATGTCGGTGATGAGGAGCACGATGTCCGACATCTCTAAGACTCGCCAGAGTTGCCTCCAGGTCTAGGAAAGGGTTGGGGGGGGGGGGGAATGACAACAAAAATATGATGAAAGTGACAAAACTTTTCATTTGAAGATACACCACATACACACACAAGTGTGTAAATACCAGCAATCGCGGACCTCCTATTGTCCCTCTTTTGTTTATACTTTAACATTTTCGGAAGGCCTCCTGTTTTGTACACGATTTTCAATCGTGGACGTTCGGTCAATCGTGGACCCCTTTGTCTATGCCCTAACCCTTTTGTCCCTAGTCCATGATTGCCGGTATTTACACACACATGCAAACATACAGTTCTGGTTAAAAGTTTATATACACTTGGGGGAGAAAACATTTTAGAACATTAAATTGTCCAAAGAGCTGTTTCTAGCAACTTTTCTATTGTAAATTGAAATTTGTCTAAGTAAACAAAGAAAACTGGCAGCAGCGGGACTTGAACCTGCGACCTCCGGAATACCGTACCGGTGCTCTACCGACTGAGCTATCTTCCCTATGTTGGGGGTCTCCCAAACTGTCAGTGTCTTCGTTCGAAGGTGATTAGACAACTAATGCGATTTCAGAAGCTGTGTTCGTGCGATTCTACCGCGATAGGTCAATTGTGGTAAAGGTTCTTGCCCAAGAACACCAGCGCCATGACCTTTCAGGGTTCCAACCCAGTCTTTGATTACCTCCAGGTTGATTTCAAAGTAGCTGAGTTGTTTGGACGAGTACTTGGTGAAGATGCTCTGGAGATATTCCTGGAACATCGCTTCCTCCCTGGTTTCCACCTGTTCCTTGCTCAGGTTGTAATCCCAGCTGGGTCGCTTGGGCATGTCTAGAACCGAGCCGGGCTGGTAGATATCTCCTAAATCCACTTCCAGGGCCACCTGTCAAAAAAAACAAAAAAACCAACAGCAAAGAATGGCGTCAGATAACATCCTTTCACTGACTGTCTGTCCATCTAGGTAAGGTACAAATGCTCCATGCTTAACCTTACACCTAAATGATGTCATCTTGTGTATTTATCACAACTCTGTATGCACTGTGTATCCCATAGTTTTATATTCAGATACATGTATCACTGTAACAGATGATTGTACACTATGAATGGTAGCGTTAAAATAAATGCAATAAAAAAAAGGCAGGGCTTGAATTTAAAAAAGAAAAATATTCACGAGAACATCGGGCTAGTAGATCACCAGACAAAAAAATCATCTAACCAGATAAAAACTGACAAAAAAACACAGAGACAATTCGACAAAGCGACAAAGAGACAGAGAGTCAGACAAACGAGATACACAGAGACAGAGAGACAAGAGACAAAGAGACAAAGAAAAGAAGACAAAGAGACAAAGTAACATAGGGGATTTAGACACAAAAGAAACAAACAAACAAACAGACAAAGCGTCAGACAGGCAAACTGAAAGATACAAAGATAAAAGAGGCACATACATTATAGACATAAACAAAGGGACAGAGAGACAAATACAAAAACAAAAAGACAAACAGAAAACAATGACAAACTACAGAAGGAAAGCTATTTGATTCCAATGACTTGTAAATGACGATGACACCGTACGTGTACATACATGTACACTGAACGCAAATACAACCATGCACATTCCTTCCTCCAAATGCACTCTTTGCGTTGGTTTGTTATTTCCGTTATGCAAATTTCCATAAGCTACGTCTTCGATTTAACCAGGATTAAAAAATACCATGGTGCAAAATCAACATTTGCCAAGCACTGCTTTACAATTCTCTGCCAATGTCAAATTTGATTAAACGTGGTTATTTTAAGCGCAGACGCCGTGCACGCTAATCTCGCAACGACCTAAGCCTTGGCACATGCATAAAAGAAATTATAGCCAGCTTTCTAATGATTTAATTCATCCATAATTAAATCTGACGTTTGAGCCTTCACGAGACAATCACATTACAAACGCTCCCAAAAGCCATATTAATTTGATTGCAAGCCAGCAAAAATGGCACTTCTGCTTTTAATAGTTCAATACAAGTGAATACAGGGACTTGACGTTTTCTGGGCAAATAGCCAGGGAGATTAATTGGGATAAAAAATATGATCCCCCCCCCCTCCCCGAGTTTCAGACAAAAATGTGTATAATAAATTTGTACAGTACCCATATATTACTGTTTACACGGTGAATGTCTGTTTACCAAATGTTTATTATTTCTGCGAAGCCACGCTGTACAGCCGTAGCCAAAAAACTGGGAATTGCCCATGGACATAACGGTCCGAAGACTACACGTACCGTCAGCACAATAACATAAATTGATGCTGTATTAATGAGCTGTGGGGTGAAAAAACTCCCCACGGAACTGATGAAGATAACTCTACAGAGATGACTGGAATTAAATGCCTACCAGTACGTGATCCCTTTCCAATGCGCTCACATCAGCCTTGGCCACGGATGCTACGAAGGCCACTGACATTTATCTGAACTGTCTACTAGGGTCTTCACAAAGTGCTCAACACTAGAAAAAATAGCCAGGCCACGAGCCAATAATATATACAGCGGAGAGAAGATTTTTGTTGAATGTGTACATATGCACATGCACCACGTACAGTAGTTATGGTCTATATGCAAAATGAGAACCTATAGACGTAGCTTAATTATCTGCTTTTCGTTTTCAATTTTCAGCAGATCACTGCCGACATATTTAGTGTTTCTAATCTAAAAAAGGCTCCACAATCTCCCAACAATAGTGTCAAATAAACCACAAGGGAAACTAACCAGGAAATTTGAATGAATTGTTAACAATGCTTATTGTAGAATCCCAGCGGTATAGTACGAAGTGGCATATGTGTATCTGTAGGGGGGGGGGGAGGGAGATGTATGACCATCTTTTTAAAATCGCCCCAAACAGTAAGGTAAAAAGAAATTGAAAAAGAATTTTGGATTTGGGGGCTATGATTATGAGCAGCGTACATACATGTACATGTAGGGGTGCCCGCCGTTCAATCAAACGCTGCACTATGCAGCTCACCGACATCAAGATTAGATACGAGATTCTACAAAAACCTTAAAACATTTGGCATTTTAATAAACGATGCTTTTAGAAAGGACCAAAGTCCTCAACAATATTTGTTATGATTTAGCAGGTTTTTTTTATTCTGAGCTGCAACAGGTACTTGCCACATGTCTAGCAGATTGTTGTCCCTGAAATTCAAGCCTTTTAACGTGAACCCGACAGTACAATTTGCAGCTTGACTTTATCATAGTTACAGATCCTAATGAAAAAATATCATTACTACGCTTATCCATGAATTTACCTTCACAAATTTTTTTTTTTTAAACGTTGACGAGCTAGTGGGTGTGCTTGATGTTTGAAGAAATCAACAGATGAAGACCGTGTGCAAACAGCTCTATTTAGATTCAAACCAAAAACTGACACAGCTTAGCCAGTGGATATACCATGATGAAGATGATGATATGACGACTTTATTGGAATATCACGTTTCAGTCAGAAAAATGTACATTAGACACGATTCTCCCATAAGGGCTTTAGGGGGGGAAAAAAGCTTGTCTCGTTCTGTTTGTATAGGTTTTGATACGTGTGCATTTCTTTCAGTTGTCATTTTTTCTTCTCAAGTGTGTATGCATTAAAACCCTCCTGTTCTCAAGGCCAAAATGGAGCCAGCTGCCCTATATATCAAAACCTATCAAGTGACAGATTGAAACACACACAAACTGTGAGAGTTGGTGTTTAGAGTTTTTGATAGGCTGTGATAGTTACAAGTATAGGAGGGTTTACTAAATGTGAATGTAGGGAGTACAATGATAAAAGGGACATCTCCAAATCCCTGTAAATTGAATTATATCCGTCGCTTATCTGTTTGAATTCCAGATTGCAAAAGAGATTCTTTAACAATTCTAAAATCCCGAAGGAAAAAAACCCTGAAATCAGGAAAAATCCTGACAAATCTCACCCCTGTATGTGGGCTTCATAAGCAATGTGGCCATTTTGTGGTCACAATGCAAAATTAAACCATTTTTTTTCAACAATCCCCAGCTTTTCAACCGACATGAGTCCCTCAACGTCCTAATCCCTACCCATCCTAGGAAAATAAAACTACATGGGAAAGGATCTTGAGAGGATTACCCCCCCCCCCCCCCCCCCCCCCCGGCCATCCTAGGATAATATTACCTCGGGCAGGATTTCAAACGGCTGCATAGATTGCTTCTTCCTCCGCTCGACCTCAGCCCTCGAATCCTTCTCAAAATGCAGACGGAATCTGTTCCGAGAAAAGAGAGATCGCGAAGGCACTAATAATACAAATAATAAGCACATGTAAAGCGCCATCTATCTAGAAATCTATTCCGAGGCGCTGGAGACGAAGAAAACAAGACAGAAACTGAAAGATAAGAGATCAAAATGGGTGCCTAATTAAAGTCAATTTGCAAACAAAAAAGCTCTTCAGTTTTGATTTAAATGTGTCCAAGGAAGTAGCTGTTCGAATGTCCAGTGGTAAATTATTCCAGATGAAATGATAATTAACGAAAAAGAAATGACATACATTCATGGTTTTCAAACACCACTATACTGAAGCATCCCAACAAAAATTCCAGTATGGGTTGACTTTTTAAAAGCAGTTGAAAAAAAGTAGCTCACTTGTGTAACGGCGTATTACGAATCACCAGAATTGAGCTATCGCTAATTGGCATATAGCCATGCCAAGGGGTGGCTGGTTTTTCAATATTACTGACTATTCACAGCATTTAAAAAATTCTGACTGCTAATCCGACTGACTCGTTTGGAATACAGAAATATAGGCAAAGTCGGTTTCCCATCTCAATACATGTATCTTATTTTAAATGATGTAATCAACCAATATTGTGGTACTCAACCAATTGTGGTACTCAACCAATTGTGGTACTCAACCAATTGTGGTACTCAACCAATTGTGGTACTCAACCAATTGTGGTATTAATACTGAGTAACGAGGTATTTTGATAAGAGTAAAACTGCTTGTTCCCTTTGCAGAATCATTTTTTAGTTAGTCTATGATTTCACGCATTCTGTATCAAATTGATAGTTGATGCGATTGGACACTGTTTTGCAAGGTGCGGTCATGCGAATCTGTAAGTACTTAGCGTGACAGGTCAACAGACCAATCTAATAAGAACTGACCGTGACGGTTTGACCAATCAAAGCTTCGCGCACCACATTTTGTCAGACCATATTCATTGCTGTGATTGGCCAATACACCAAGAGGTGGTGCTTTGAATGGATCCGGCTATCCTGAGCAATCTGCCCGGCCTCCTCGACCCGCAAGCTGGATCACACTCTCTGCCACAGGAATGATTGATATCAGCTAAGCGACGATGGCACACAAGAAGCCACGGCCCCAAATCACTTTGATCCAGTTGCTAGGATACGTTTCACTTCAAGCTAGAACACCCCCCCCCCCCCAGTGTAGTAAAATCTAGCCTACATGCACAAACATGTACGTGGCCACTTTGTGCACTTGAATTTCAATTTATGGAAGGTACAATCTAACAGATACTGTACCAGGCATTTGTAATTTGGAGGACTGTATTTTGTACGGCTCAGCAGGTTGCTGTGTGAATACGTGGGTGGGGATGATATTAACGTTGATGAGTTGCATGCATAACGTGACACTATAATGTATGTGGCTTGTTCAAGGAAATCTGGATAAAGTTGGACGTACATGTACATGTAAATGCTACATACAAATCAAAGTGTTTTTCTGTATTGAAGGAGCTGTTGCACTTGTATACAAGTACCTCATGCATTGGTAGAATAGGAAACCACATACATGTATTTCTGATTCATGTGCACAAATATATGCGTGTGAACCACAACAATGGCAAATGATGTCACATTTGACGTCACAAATGACGTACAACTACCCGGTACGCTGTAATGGCTGTTAGATATACAAAATACATGAGCATAGACACAGTCTGCTGTAAACATGGCACTTGTGAATTTCGGAAAATATATATCCACTCATCGTGTCCACGGACGAATTCACGATGCTGTGTGCTCTAAAACCACTAAAATCCCAGAGGGAAACTGGGTCCCTCTTATCACCGAACCGAGCAAGCGCTTTTTTTTGCAACTCTCTTATTATTTGCATCTCAAGCATGCCGTAAGCAAGGCAAGTATAGGGGCAAGGCTGCATTATTTTACCAAGCAGAGGATATCAAAGTTTGCTGAAAAAATAAGAGCATCCCAATCTGGTTTTTTTTTGGCGGGGGTGTGCAGTGAACGAGGGTAGTGAACTGCCTTCTCATATCCATATGTACAGAGAGCCCTGGACAAAAATTATTGGACCAACAACATTTGTAATACTTAATGTCACTCTGTGAGTGTCTACGATTGACTGGTAATTCATTCCCAAATCACAGTGTTTTACGATAATTTTGAAATTATGTTTTAACCCTAATGAAATTACCCCAAGCCTTACAAACTCCAGGTTGTGTTGAATTTTGATGGATTCAGGCGCTACGCCTTGGCACCATTACTTTACAAGGAGCTATGATGCCCCAATTTGTCCAAGTCCAAAGAATGTGCCATAGGTATACTGCACAGTGTTGGATTTTGACAGGTTGAGGACACTTCCTAGTAAAAATGCCCAGGGGGTTTTAACCCCTTGCGTACGGATGACGGAATATGGCGCAAAAAAAAAACAGTGCCACCAGGCCGGATGATGCAATTGGCCGCTGTTTGTGCAGTTTCAATCCATTGTTGGATTATTGTGTATATGTTATGCTTGACTGCACAAACACATTGTAGCGGTTCGCTTGGCTGCCAGAGCCGCCGCGGCACCCCGACGTCTCCCGTAAAATACCGTACTCAAGGGGTTAATGATTTTTGGATACTATTCCGACATGGCAAAAAATAAAAATAATCAAATTTGAAAAAGATAAATTTAAATGAGGTAACTGAAACCACTCAAATGAGATTGAGGCAACCATTGCATTAAATCTGACAATCTTGAAGTTTCAAATGTCAGTTACGGATAAATGCCACACGCAGTAAAATGGCTTGATACATGTACATGTACCTGTGATATGCTTCAAATTCCTTGTGGTCCAATATTTTTTTCCAGAGCTGTACATTTATATATTAACATCTTAGATTTTTTCCCCAAGATTTTTCACAAAAAATGGTTCAAGTCCGTTGTTCCATCTTTTTAACGAATGATTTATGAATAAATTAATTCAATAATTTACTTTTCTTTATTTCAAATTGTACAACTTTAAACCAAAAATTGCAATGCGCTGATGCTACATGTATTGTTCACATTCCCACATGTACGTGTATTTCTGGTAACCCTTTAAATGTCAGGTACTGTAAACTGAATTTTGAAATATGCGAAGGATGCAAATTGCTTTGCATAAATATTTGAAACATTATAGCACGTTCATGAGATAGAAACTGACATGCTATACATGAGATACATGCAGACCGTTCATCTGACCGACGGCGCACAGTGATGGCAAGTAGTCTGTCGTGAGTGCAGCGTGACATTATTGGATTACAATGTTCAATTATAACCTACTCAATTGCACAAGGTGAGGCATAATCAGACACCAGTCGCCCGTCATGCAATACTCCAGTTCTCACACATACATGGTATGCAACTCTATCTTACAACAATATGTGCATGATGTAAATTATTGCTTTCATCTGAAGTTAAAAGAAAGTGGTGTTTTTCAATATTATTAAAATCATTCCATTTCAGTTATTCAAGAAAGCGATGTTTTTGTTGGATAATGAACTACCTGTTAAAGAGCATGTAATAAATAACGGGAGAAAAATCATTCTTTAACTCATCAATACTATTTTGAAGAAATACTTGTTAGAAATGAATTACAAATGAGCTTACATGTACAGTGTATGTTAAAGGGGCACATTGCCTCTGGGGGGGGGGGGGGTGCCCTTGGGCTACAAAAAACATCTGTCCTAAAATTAATATGGTTGGAAAGATCATTCAATAAAGTGCAAGACCATACAAAAGTCATTTTGGGGATGTACATGTAAGTTTGGTTCAGAAAAGTCGGTAAAACTGGAAAATTCAGACAGGTGCGCTTGTCTGTAGCCAATTGGCTGCACAATGTGTTGTGCCAGTCAATGCCTCAATGCTTCATTTCTTTCTGAATATTACATAAAAAGGTAGAGTTTTACACTCATTGGAAACGGGTTTAGGAATTAACCATTTACATAGTATGAGATGGACTTTGGGTGATTTCAGGGCAATGTTGCCTTTAACCCTAACCTACCTGAATCCATCAAAATCCATACCCCTGTTTTGGAGGATTTTGTTGGATTCAGGATACTTCCATATTGAAAACGGGGGGATTTTGATGGATTAAGGCTTGTAAGCCTAGCGTTACTGCAGGATTTTGATGGATTCAGGATACCTCCCATATTGAGCAGTCACCAAAACTAACTTTTTGTGCATGACAAAATAGGTGGATTTTGGCGGATTTGGGATACTTTCTAGTGAAGTTACCCAAGGGGTTAGGGTTAAAGCATAGGGGTATTTTGCTCAAGGATGGACAATGCGAGCGCGGAGCGTGAAGCCCTTATGGCGTGGGATCTGGGGTCTGAGGTCTGCTTGCCTTAACCCCTTGCGTACGGATGACGGAATATGGCGCAAAAAAAGACAGTGCCACCAGGCCTGATGACGCAATTGGCCACTGTTTGTGCAGTTTCAATCCATTGTTGGATTAAAGTGCCACCAGGCCGGATGACGCCATTGGCCACTGTTTGTGCAGTTTCAATCCATTGTTGGATTATTGTGTATAGGTTACGCTTGACTGCACAAACACATTGTAGCAGTTCGCTTGGCTGCCAAAGCCGCCGCGGCCCGACATCTCCCGTAAAATACTGTACTTAAGGGGTTAATGGGCCCGAAAAATGTTTGATTCTAGATGCTCTGTGGTGCAATCTGAGGCAATTCCTGTCCACTTTCCCTTGACTGTTTTGAGCATGTTTTTAACATTAAATATACCAAAAATTTAGTTCATTTGAAATTGTTTAGAATATACTCTTGCTCTTAAATTGATAGCATAGCGGTAGCATAGGGGCAGGGTTCAAGCGTAGTGCTAATTCTGAAAAGCGTAGTGGGTGCTAGCGCTATTTAATTAACCCTCCTGTGCACCTGGCCAAAATCGACCCAGTTGTTGTACAGATCAAAACCTATCAAATGACAGATTGAAACACACACAAACTGTCAGAGTTGGTGTTTAGAGTTTTTGATAGGCTGTGATAGTTATAAGTATAGGAGGGTTTTAATGCCTGTCTAGAACACTGTAATGATCAGATGGAGCTTTTTCAAACAAAGCTTTTATTCACACGAAAGAGCAGGGGGGGGGGGGGGGGTCTCCAAGTAGTATGAATAGGACCACAATTCATTGCAGTGCCTATTGTTTGCACTTACGCTTAGCTGCACAGCCCGTTCTTGCTCTTCTAATGCGGTAATGGCTGAAAGTTTATTTTGTTTTAAGATGTCCACCCCCATTTTTCAAAATGGCTTTAATTGACAGCAGAGTCCTTCAAATTGATTTAAATTGACTGCGAATGATTGGAATTTTTTTTTTAGAAAGTCCCCCCCCCCCCCCCCAGGATACTGCTACAAAAAAAATGGCAGAGTCACTAAATATTTTTAAATCTTGTCTAAAAGGTGAAATATCAAACAAACTCTCACTTGTAGCCTGCTGGCTCCTTACCTGTTGGGGTCATGTTGCTTGCCTGCTTGGTGCTTGTTGCTGAATGGCTGCTGATTCAGCTTGTTCACATCTGGGACTGCGGCCCCGGCACGCTCTGTGTCCGAGCAAGATTCACGGTCCTCTTCGCTGCTGTTCAACTCATAACTCTGCTGGCGCGAGCGATGTGAAATAGCTAAAAGTGCAATCAAATTTATCCAAAAAATATAAAAGTCACTAAAAACTCGGAGAGGACGCAAAATCTTTTTGATGGTGGGGTGGGAGAGCTAGAATAATGGTAATCGTTACCTTTAGGACACCTCTATTTTTTTACGAGTTCCGTTCAAAACTGACTTTTGCAGATGACTTTACAGTACCAAAGTGACTTTTGCAGGCTAAAGCAGTGTTTACTTGTTGTAATTTTGAAACGCACTTTCAAAGAAAATGTGACTTTCCTAAAAAAGGGGGGAAAAAAATTCAGTCAGAGACGTGAGGACTGACGTGCTCGTTGTAGTTTTTATATATCAAAACCCTGCCCTCTTTCCACAAAATTAAGCTTGCTCATATTCAACATGATTAGCGAACTATTTAGATCATGATTGATTCCAAGCACACAGAGTGACTTTTCCTGTCTGTATCATCGCAAAATATTGAGGTAAGTTCTAAAACATAAACTGTCTCCTTTGTTCTCTTATATGGAACGGGGTCCTAAGGTAACGATTACTAGAATAATTTATATTTTTTGGATATTTAGAAAAACTACTAATTAGACATTTAAAATAATTTCCATTTTCACATTTTCTATTAAAACTCAATGACTTCAAGATTTTATAATCATATAATTTTCAGTGATAATTCACAAATTCGGGACCGAGTCTAAATGAAACACATTTTTTTTTTTTGAGATCTAGCCTCTAGTCTAGCCTAGGGCCTACATGGCCTAGGCCTAATGTTAGAGTCAATTCAAATTTAGCATAATTTTGAAAATACTTTGAAATATTCGAGACACTGCATAAATTAAATTGTATGGTGGGAAGGATAACGTATATTTTGAAATGATACTAAATGATCATTCTTGACACTAATAATGAAACTGATAAAAATGAAATAATATTAACAACAAAAAACAGCGCCCTCTGTTGAAAATTACATCCCCCAGTAGTACTGCGTTTGTACCTGCGTTTGTTCGCTGGCTAGATCCATCTGGTTTTTTCTTGTCTCGCTTCTCCTGAAGTTGCTTCTTTTTCTGCTTCCCGCTGAATGGCTTCTTCCTCGGCATCTCTGCTCCAACGTTTGTCTGAATATCCCACAAAGTAATGCAGACCTGAACTGTCAACCAGGGAAATGTCTAGGCTTTTCAGTTCTCCCGTCGAGTCCACAACATTTTTTGACAGACGACCTTTTTTTTTTCTGAAGGATCAATGAACTTTTTCCCGCTGGTATCCGTGCTTGCACTGTTGACTATGTTAGGGAGATCGGTTACCAGCTAACTCTGTAAATTCGGATGACCTCTTAAGAAGCATACTCGATTTATGCCAAGGGGTGTTATTTTGTATATAAAAGTATCAGAGGGGGATATTGAACATTTGTAGAGCGTATTTTTCAATCAAAAGCTACTTACAAATAGTCCAATACAATAATGCATTTTAAATTTACGGAGAAAATATCTATATAAATATTACACTGGCGTATATAGATGATCTTGTGAAAATACACCCCTAAATTAATACAGCATTCCAATCAATTGGCAACAAATTCATGAGATGCACACGTCGTGTAGTCATCAGGTTAAGTCTTAATTGGGCCACGAAATAGATGTTTTTATCAGATGCTGATGTCGGATAAGTTTAAAATTTGACAGGGAGATGGAGTTTAAATTCAACATCAACCACTTGTTTGGAGAGACTGTGACAGTGGTAGATCACCGCCTAGAACCGTGCAGATTCATAGGGTAATGACTCGACTCGTTGCTTGTGTGTACACACACTGTGCATGGTGCATTTAATAGGAAACTGTATAAAATGACTAAACATCACTCATCAGTTGACGAGACAGTCACTCATTGATGATCATAGCATAACCCACACGATCAGATTGATGAGAATTTAATATAATTTATTTTTTGATTTGTATATTTCAGGTCCATTCAGTCAGTCAGCAGTTTCATTCTTTTTCATAATTTATTAATATTATGTTAATAATAAGGGTCATTTTAATTTAATCATGCCATGATTCATGAATGCTAATTAATTGTGGTTAATGATTTATCGCAATAATTGCCTTTGTCGGTGTGAAATGATTTGTTTACGTTTTGGTTTTGGCTGTATGTTTCTTTTTACAGCGAAAATGTCAAATTGAACATGGAGAAAGTCATTGATGAAATGGGTCAGGCCTCGGCAAAAGTAAGTTTTCAAAAAATCTATTTTGGCTTCTTTGTTAATTAGTTATGTCCTAAACTGCAATATGGAAAACTTGCGTTTCAACTAAATTTGTTAATTATATACATAAAACTTAAGTGTATCATTCATGCTGAAACGTAAGAAAATAATCCTCGTGAGAAAAAAAAATTAAATTTAATTGTCATAAAATGGTAGAAATAATAACCAGATTATTCATAATTATTAATCTTTTTCTATTTGCCCATGCTTAACTAGGCACAAGGACTGCATGGGCCTATTACCTCGGCACATAAACTTCACTTCTCCAAACACCATCTGTATGTTATGAAAGACGCTTCAGCCAATGGGTAGGTATAGTGAAATACGTCTTTAACTACACTATCAATAATATACAAAATATTGACTCTTTATGAGTGACAAAATAAAAATAGCATTCCAAGGAGATTTTCAGATAAGTTTTTTAACTCTGCAGGGGTCTAGGTGGAGTGGTAGGCATCTTGAAAGTCGGGCGGAAGAAGTTGTTTGTCTTGGACGCCCATGGCAACCAGATTGAGATGGAGCCATTGTGCTTACTGGACTTCTACATTCATGAGTCGTGCCAGCGGAGGGGGTGTGGTAAACAGCTCTTCCAGGCGATGCTTGGGGTACGTAGGTCAGGGGTCAGTTTTGTAGAGCTCCACAGTTTTGCTAAGCACGGAAAATATTTGCTAAAAAAACCAGGTTACCAGCCAAAAGCAGGTGTAATGTCTATTACTTGTAGCTGGTTCACTGGGAGTTGTTGCTTAGCACATCCAATTTGGACCTGCTTGAGAGAATGGTTTGATGTAAAACAAAAACTGTAGAACAGAACTCGTCAGTTGGTTTGAGAAGAGTTGGGCTCATCCTTACAATCACAGTATGCCAGACGAGTTTGTGCAGCCAAGCGTAATGCACACAATAGACGAGCAATGGAATGAATTCGCGGGTATAGAAGTCAACCAGCCAGGTGTTTTTTGTTTTTTTTAAACCGCGACTATAGCCATCATCCGGGCTCTATGGGTCAAGAAAACTTCTGATCACATTTATAATCCTGATAGCTTGCTTATAGTACCGAAACTTTCCTGTCGTGATTCCAATTTCCCTCCTCCTTTTCTGTCTCAGCAAGAGGGCATCCAGGCGCACCATCTCCCCATCGACAGACCCTCCCACAAGTTCATGTCCTTCCTGGCAAAGCATTACCATCTCAAGGCAACCATCCATCAGGTAAGACGTTTGAGTAGACTGCTGTGTTCCAGTGTTGTAGTCGAGACCATCACAAGACCACACAAGACCCTACAAGACCAACACAAGACCAGCAGTCTTAATCCAAGTCTTAAGCTATTCAAATGAACTGTAACAAAAGCATTCCTTTGTCATGGTTTATGCCTGTTACAAGCTGGTCTTGTGAATGGTCTTGTGCATGGTCTTGTGCCTGGTCTTAAAATAGTCTCGACTACAACACTGCTGTGTTCCGATAAAGGTGTGAATTTCTAGACAGGATTTTTGCCTTTCCTAGTGTAATTTAGTATTAGATTATTTGATTCAAATCCATTTTAGCAGTGGGTACTTCTTAATGAGTGTCAGAAAACGGAATTCAGTCTTTCGGCATTGAGTGGTTAAGGCGTCTGCACTGGTAAGTAGGAGGTTGTAGGTTCGAGTCTCACCCGAGTTAAAAGCCTGTTATTTTTATTTCCACAGGCACTGAGAAAACGGTGCTAAACACCACGTTGAGAAGGAATAAAATCCTATTTAAAATTGCATCAGTCCCGATGCAAACTGCATCTTACGATATTAATTTGTGATCAAAACAGTGCATTCAAAATATCTATTTGTTCTGGTATAGATCATACCCTGTATTTGTTTAAATTTTGTTATTTCAGGTCAACAATTTTGTCATCTTTGATGGTTTCTTCCGAGGCCAGCCTGAGGAGAGTTACGTCAAGAAGCGATTGATAACGGCTGGAAACAGAAAACCTCCGGTGGCGCCAAATAATAGACATGGTGAGAAAAATCAAAATACATTAAATATTAAACCAAAATATAAGCCCCTAAATTTTAGCCTCGACGTAATGTTTTTCCTCGCCTCGAAAACCTTTCGCCTCGTGCCAGTTCCCCATTCAGGGTATCGCAACGCCTCCAACGCTGCCCTGTGGACCCACAACACCGTCTCCACCAGACGCAACTCCCTGGATAATCCTACCACGGCTCTGACGGATCCAGCCAAGAACGTGCTGCCAAGCATCGGCCGGTCTGGCTCCGCAGGGTCCATCATCTCCGCAGGGTCCAACGATGGCCCTCTGATAACTGCCACATCGGAAACAAAGGAGTAAGTATATGGTTTGTTTCGGTTTTCCAAAACAGCGCTAAATAATGTAAAAAGTGGGAAAACTGGAAAAAAGTTTCAATGAGAACATTGTCTGTTTCGCTGGGATAGCTGCGCGATCTCCTACGGAAACTATTGTGCATGCTTTGAGATTGTGATGCGTAAACCGTTTTTGAAAATATGTTTTCTCTCTTCAGTGTGAATTCGAAAGCATATGTAGCCCAAGCGAACAACTATAGCAGACACAAGCTTCTGACTGGAACACCCCCGTCTCCAAGAGGAAGTGTCTCCAGGACAAGGAGCTTTCCTATTGGAGGCAACACATCACAAAGTATGTACCACTTTTTTAAAGGGGAGTTTTCCAACCAACTGTTTTCCCAAGATATTTGCTCGATTCCTAAATGAAAAATGTCCTAAACTATCATCAAACTTCTTTTAATAATTGTTAACTTGCTACAAAGGCAATTTTGTGACAAACAAAATGTGCGGTTGGCTTTTGAGTAAATGCGCTTCAAATCAAGATTGCGGCAGTTGTTAATTTTGTACCGAATTTGTAATTCTACTAATGGGTTATGCCAAAATCGCCAAAGTAACAGATTTCCAAGAGTTTAGACAAATCTTATATTTGTTGTCATAATTCTTTTTCAAAATCAGTGCCCAACGGATCACCAGTGAGGGATGGAGCATTAGGGGGGCGTGGTCCGTCCAGGGATGCCACGCCCCCCTTCGGACGGCCAGACACCATCGGTCTGAACACTCACTTGACAACCCAGACTCGAGACGGTCATTTAAAACTGTCTCCAATCGCTACGTCCACCGTCCCCGGTGGAAATCTAAAACAGAGGTACGTATAACAGTAGTTGCACCCAAAATGTTTGTTTAGCTCATTTGAGGCAAGGGAGTACATCAGGCATGCAACTCTTCAATTTCCAAAAACACGGAAAATAAAATGCGATCGCGTAGCGCTAGCGTGAAGCTCTTACGACGTTGTGCAAACATGTACATGTAGGTATAGTGTCCGTATCCCGATGTATCGTATTGTATTCATTAATGCGAGAAAAAAATGCGGAACCAGTCTATAGTCGATTGAGGGCGCTATAGCGACTAGACTATACATGTACATGTACGCGACAGAATGTGTACGGAGTCTGTGTCCTGCACCTTTCTATGTAATGTATGTATACAAAATACGGAGCCAGACGATGTGCGCTAGCAATATTGGTCATGTTGGTGGACGATTCCGCGGTTGGCACGGTGGGAAACAAGCTGAAACGCGGACTTTTTTCATGGTCGGATTTTTAAAAAACGCGGAAATCCGCGGAAAAGTTGCATGCCTGTAACATGTTAACTCTACCTGCTGCTACAAACTAGTAGTTATCTATTTGTGACATCAGAGAGCACATCGTGTATAGGCGCTGGCACGATGACTTGGCCAACTAAAAATTCAACTGTTGCTTATGAATATGTACGAGGTAAACGTAGAGTAATGTCGGTCGTTTGGATGTTGCAGCCCTATTCTTCCAGGTATTGGTTCCAACAGCTCACCCCTGCAACCCACCGGCTACACCCAGTCCCCGGGTGCTCTGACCACCGAGGGGAACTACTGCGTGACCCCGGCCAGTAAGACCATGCACTCGTCCTGGAACATCATGGGCATCCCGCCCAGTTACCAGCAGCGACAGGGCAACGGGGTGGCCCACCGGAGCCCCCAGGGGGGCTCCGACAGGCCCTGGTGACGTTGGGTAACCATCATCGGGCTTTGGGTGATGTAACCTTACCAGTGCGTTCCAATCATAGAGTTGTAATAACTGAGGAGAGCCCTAACTCATCTTTTGGTGTGAAGCCTGCTGTGCACACCAATTGTCATGCACTAACCTCTTGCCTCTGATAAGGTGCTGTTATGCCAATGTCATAAATGGATTGAGTACGTGCAGGAATGCGGCTGGAATACCGTACCATACCGTGTTCATTAACCCTAACCCTCCAGGGCATGTTTACTAGAACCCTGCCAGACGCATCAGATTGCATACTTTGTCACATTGACCTGTGTGCGGAGTCCAGCAAAGTGGAGCTGTCAGCACATATGCACTGTGCTGCGTCTGGCAGGGTTAGGGTTAAATGCACACAGCACGCAAAGCCTCCGATCATGGCCGCGCCCAGAGCATCTGCATGATAGAATGAGGAGTTTAGCACTCTGGTAATTTAATATAGCTCTTATGATAATAGAAATTAGCACACTACTTAAGATGTTGGTACCAAATTATGTATATTACTCTCGTTTTTATTTTTCTCGATCGCAAGTGCTGGCCACATCGACCACATAAATAAACTTCTATGCATTAGCCAACTAACGGGCCGTACGGAGGTGCTGTATAAAGCCATAATGGTATACATTCAAAAGCCTACTTCAGTGTGTGTTTCCGCACGTGGATAGTAGTTTTAAAGACACTTTACACATGCAGTACATGTGTACTAAGTATGTTTAACTTTTTGCATTCTGCCGATATCGTCCAGGAAAGATTTCTGATTTTGTTTTTCCTTGATGCAGAGTGTGTCCAATTTGATTGGGATTATTTTACAAACAACTTTCTGTGGAGAATTTCTTTCTAAAAAGCAAACTCCTTGGAAATTTAAAATCAAGGAGTCATGCCGATTGCCATTTTTTTCCCTTGAAAAACAGCCGACGAAAAGAGGTTTGCATGTATTGACCAAACAATATCCAAGCAGTTTGTGGCTAGTTTACCATCATTAAAGAGGAAAGTCAGTGGTGAGAAAAGTCTCCGTCATTTTTGTATGTTTATGTAGATTGCGTATTGTAAAATTAAACAGAAAATTATTTCTGCCTTGAAATACCAACAAAATGACTTTTGAGAGCTATTTTTATCAAGTCCCCTCTAGCGCAGCACAGCCCGCTGGTGCCATTTGTCTGAAAGTCATCGCTGCGGGCAGCAAACAATTTGACGTCATAGGACGAACTCCCCTTTCGTGTCTAGCACTAGGCACGAAAGGGGAGTTCGTCCTATGACGTCGATTTGTTTGCTGCCCGCAGCGACGACTTTTAGACAGATGGCACCAGCGGGCTGTGCTGTGCGAGAGGGGACTTGATAAAAAATTGCTCTCAAAAGTCACTTTTTTGTATTTTAAGGCAGAAATAATGTTTGATTTTACAATACGCAATCTACATAAAAATAGAAAATGATGCAGACTTCTCTCAGCAATCAACATCATCTTTAGGTACTTTACCTGATAAAACCAGGGTTTCCTTATCCCATTCTGTCTGGCTGTTATTAATGGTATGCCAATACGGGCTTGTGCAGCCAAGCGTAATGCAAACAATAGGTGAGTACGTGCAGGAATGCGTGTATAGATGACAACCTGCGGCATTGTAGCTTGCAAGCCTATATAATCTTTTGAACAGTGGTCAGAAATGGTCCGATTTTATAGCAGGAGGGACTGAAAGCCTATCTGTGGTTCAATTCCCACCTTGGTGGGAATCGAACCCAGGTCACAGAGACCAAAAAGCAAGTAACCGTTTGAAAATTTCACAATCCCCATAGTTACTTGATAATTTGTTTGTAGTCATGTAATGAATTCCATATGCTCACTTTTTTCAATTTGAGCACCGATGTTCGTCTAACTAAATTATCTTTTTGGTCGTAATCTAGTCAGTCTTGAATGTTCAAGATTATTCACGTTACTCGTCTAATACGTTTACTGACGACTAGACAGTTGCCTTAAATCTTACTCCATCAGGTACTGTGATCGCATACTGTCATCGTATTGAACACTGTATGCCTTGACTTTGAATACTGTATACACAGTAGGTGTTGCAGACTTTTTGCCGTGAACACATATTTTTGTAGTTAGAGCTCAGGAATTCTTAACGTCGGGTACACACTGTGCCTTTAATCACAGCTTCAGCCTTCTGAAGGTATTGCTCACTATGTAGGCTTGTACGTGATAGGTCAAAGGTTAACTTAAAGGGGATTTTTTACTACAGTGTGTTGTCATTTGCCATCGTTCTGGTCCACGCCTTGTTCACATGTCTTTTACACACATGGTTGTGACTGTGAACCTGACGGACATGCTACACTTCGGTATTCTTTGGCTGTTGACTAGCCCTAGAAGGACGCTATGATATAGCGTCCTAGCGCCCAAGTATGCAAAACAGTCCTATGCTAGAAACCGAAGATCAAAAATCACACTTTACCTGCATAAATATTCTTGGCATCATTTTATTCAAACAGTTCAACAGCCCATCTCCCTGTTCGGATAGAAATATTCCTCCAAGAATGTCAAGAACAGGAGATATTTGCGGCGCAAAATCGTCTCCACGCGACGCTGACTTCACAAACACGAGGAGTAATACCCACATTTAGAACGTTTATCAACAGAGGGCGCAATTTCGGCCGTGCACGCCACAGACATATATAACCCATATATATGTCTGTCGCGTGGTACATGGTGCACGCGGCGACTGTAAATTGCGCCCTCTGTTGATGAACGTTCTAAATGTGGGTATTACTCCTCGTGTTTGTGAAGTCAGCGTCGCGTGGAGACGATTTTGCGCCGCAAATATCTCCTGTTCTTGACATTCTTGGAGGAATATTGCTATCCGAACAGGGAGATGGGCTGTTGAACTGTTTAAATAAAATATGCCAAGAATATTTATGCAGGTAAAGTGTGATTTTTGATCTTCGGTTTCTAGCATAGGACTGTTTTGCATACTTGGGCGCTATGACGCTATATCATAGCGTCATTCTAGGGCTAGCTGTTGACAAGCTGATCAGGAAACTTAACCATTCTTTTTTCCATTTTGAGCACATTCTTGATTGGACGAATGTGTTTCCATATTAGAAACGGGCCATTTTCAAGTGATTGTGCACCCGCGGACAAATATTCCTGTATAGGAACCGTAGCGTTTCCAGACTATTCCCAGTTCAAACAGTGTGTTCTAATTCTCAGTGGAATGTTGGAAGTACAGTCGAACCCTGATAATAAGAGCACTGTTAATACAACATACTGCTTATAACAAGGAAAAAAATAGGTCCCGAGTCTTTGTTTTTCTTTGTTTTCCATAACTGATAATACAAGGTACCTGTTATAACAAGGTAAATTGTAAAGTCCCAAGGACCTTGTTATAAAGGTGTTCGACTGTATTCCACATTTTCAAACGCTTGCTTAGATTTTCATATACATTTGTACACAAAAGTTATATAGTGGTCTACTTTGCATTTGACTTATACCAAAGGAATTCACCGGTGTCACACCAAATAGTGCCCCCTGTGTGGTTTATAGTGAATGTAGGGATTCGGTTTTGGTGTGAGCAGAGGGTTACTTATGTGCAAATCCAAGCTCAAGTGCACTCATGCGCCACCTCAGTTTTTGATGGAACAGTCGCTGCAACAAACGGTGCGTCAAGACTGTCCCTACATTCGTGTTGGTTCCACAGGGATACACTTTGGACATGGTGAACACTATACGGCATGACAGGGAACTGTCACGGATTGCAAATGTATTGAGCCTTCCTATCAAATATTTAGACCGTCCTTTTTTTGTAGTTAGACATGTGATAGTTTTCACACTAAAATCATCCCACCCTGGCGGTAGTGAAAACAATGTGGTTCTTTTTAGAAGTGATATAAATTGGTGAAAAATAGGCAGAAACGGATTTTTAAAAATAGATTATTAACTGGTTCCGCTTCCCAATATTAAA
This sequence comes from Hippasteria phrygiana, assembly GCA_037893225.1. Lineage (NCBI taxonomy): Eukaryota > Metazoa > Echinodermata > Asteroidea > Valvatida > Goniasteridae > Hippasteria > Hippasteria phrygiana. Next base: position 3,144,122 of record JAZGUH010000199.1, read on the forward strand.
CGGAATGAATTCAGAGTACAGCGAAAACATGCATGTATATGAATAAAAGGTGTCAATTCGTTGACACGACTATGCTATTGGACAATTGATGTATAATATAAAAACTATCCGGTGTGTGTGTGTGATGGCTATACAAAGATGTGTAAAATGATAGTTTATGATTGTGGTTATGGAAAGATTTGTTCAGAATACCACCAGATAGCTGGTAGTTTTATTAACTGTAATATAGATAGCGATGTAAGTGGTTTGAAGTGGACAAGACACCACCGAGTTGCGTGCAATATTTAATTAAAAGGGTAACGATGTAACTACAGAATAAGGAAAGAATATAGTATCCTGATGTAAATTGTTGCCTGTGTGAAAAAATCAATGGGAATCTTCAACGTTTTTACTACTATATTCAAATTATAAAATGCATTCCTTCTGATTTTTTTATATTTTATTTGCAGTGTGTTATCGCTATGAAGGTTGTATATGACGAAAAAAAAAGTTGCACAAGAATACATTCTTATACATTTGAAGTGTTTTTATTTTGAAAAATCTTACCTTTATTAAATTTCAGCCGTGCTTGTTGATCCAGTTTAGTTATGGAGGACTTTGGCTTGAGCTACATCGTAGGGTGTTTATTTTTTTTGCTCTAAACCTTGAATACTGAGACAAACTAAGATGTTCTTAACCAGGCTTTCAAGTTGGAGAAGGGCCCGGAACTAGTAATCTGAAATACATGTAACTGCAAGCCAAAAGGGTTCAAGCCAAAAAAAAGACATGTACAAAAAAATGATGCTAGCTTGCAGGAAGGAAAATAAAGATTGGTACCAATTTAGGAGTTATGTTATGGCTATGACTTGCCCAGAGGGAACCAGACTGACATTGCTGTTGCATGAAAAAAGGTCGGGGGTTAATAAGTAGCTGCATTTGGTTTAAAATTTGTCCCCCGAGCAAAATATAGCTGTATACATCACACAGTATTTTGGCTGTTAACCTTTCGAGCTCTGCAAATCACACAAGGCTTTTGAAGATTGGCATGATAAATGGAATAAACTGGAATGAACTGAAGACATTATATTTATAGATTTTAAGAAAAAGGAGTTCCCATTATTGTCAAAGTCGCACTTGGAAGGAAACCTTGGGTAGGCGCTGAAACTCGTCGTGTTGGCAAAGGGGTGTGGCTAAAGAGGCTAATTCCAGGCGGGGCCTCAAGGGGCAGCGCAGTTGATGCAGGGAGACTCCATTGTAAGTTGAACATGCTGACACCAAATAAAGAACTGTGTAACTAAAAACACAGAAAAATATATTTCTTTGCGTACTGTGCTTTATTTTATAACCAAGTTTCTCATATTCATATAACCTGTCATAAGGCCAAGTGCATATCTTCTTAAAACGTTTATAATGTACGATATGTGTCTGTTTAAACATTTTGCGAAGAAGCTTGTCCATACATGTTTCAATGGTTTATGATGTGACCATGAATGATGCAAAACAAACAGTGAAAGAGATACACTGCTAATGACAATTTAATTTCTCCAAACTTTGACTTGTCCAGTTTTTGAACCATGGCTCTTATGGTTTCTGGTGGGGAAACAATTGTTTTGATTTAAAGTTGAGTTTTTAGAGATATTTAACAAACAAAAACACTTGTCTTCTCAAAAGGCACAAAACAAGGTTAAGTGTGCAATTTGTGGAAAAATTCAATGGAAGGCGGTACTTGGACAGAAAATGCTTTTTAAAAACTAAATAAGTCCAAGTAAACAAAAAATGCACATGTTCAGCAGGCCTACCTATTCCCATTATTTATCAGCGTGCTTGTTGACATGTTTCCATCCCTAAAAAGCCAAAAAGGATTCAAAGATTTCCCAAATTTCAATATTTCAACGCCAATAGCCATTTTTGGGGAAAGTTGGTAGGAAAAAAGGCTGCCACCTTAGCAGACACTAAAGATCTCTTTTTTATTTTACTTGGCCTTAAGGATCTCAACTGCTTTAATAAAGAACATGCAATTTTGAATAAATCCGTAAAACAAATAAAACCTGGGTTAGGAAATTTAACAACAAAAGGTGGGAATCATTTAAGTGTTCGGATAAACACTAGCCTAGTACGGACTCCCTTCGCGTTAGTCGTAGTGCAATGAAGACATCGTCCGACCTGGGCTAGATAAACACTAAAGCACCTTTAAACATTGGTATAATTCAAATCTTTAGAACAAAAAAAAACACAAAAAAAACAAACAAAATGCTTACATTCTGATGAAAACAATACAGACCAGCTGTGGCTGCTAAGAGCAAATTCAAATATATAGAACAGGCCAATTTCTTGAGCTGTTTACGCAGGAATTAGTAAGCAAATATACTTTCAGCTGGTAACTAAACCAATTAAATATACTTGGCATATATTCTGCTTCACTGCTCTGAAATTGGCCAGGGTTTTTTAAAACAATACATTTGGTTGAGCAAAAGATAAGTCAAAAATTTAATACATACATGGAGCATTTGTTATACAAAATAGGAATAGCAGTTATTTCAAACCAATTGAAATACACAAATGTGAGTATTCATCATGCGATTCTGAATATTCAGATCTTTGACACTTGCTACTGACAAGCCAATCACTGTACTGATCTGATATGAATATTCCTAACACTTCCAGATGACCAATCATAACTCCCGATTCATAAAAATTTAGAATGAATCATTAACAAAGAACATACAGCCAACCCCATTGGTTCACAGAATCAACGTTATTCCACGTTGAATTAAAGAATTTCCACAGACGTTTTCTTTGCATTTCAAGCCAACATTTAGTACTTTCTGTGAACAAAAACTCAGTACTTCTCAAGAATACCCATAAAAGAAATACTTTCTAGCATCAAAGAAAAACTAATGGATGTCATACGTTTGTGAAACAGGAATGGCTGAACTAGGTTGTGAAAAGATGTCAAGGGCCTGTTTGTTTCACACAGATCCGGATCTCGATCAGTGATCCATTGGTTGGTTTACACGCCAAATCACACGTAATGCAGGGAGCGAACCAGCGGTTCTATCACTGTGTTTAAAAACAAACATTACCCACGACTACCAGGTCAATTCTAATGGAATGCTTAACGTATTGTACAGCACATAGTTCCATTTCGCTGTTTATGCGAACTGCATACATGGGCGTTACAGGAATGGGCGATTGCATTTGTACGAAATAAACTTCCCAAGTAAAAGTTTGAAGTCTAATTTGCATCATACTGGAAGATGCGAAGGATTTCTCTCCATTTCTTGCAAGGTATGGGGAGTTATAATATTTCTTTCACGAATAATCTGGGGTTTGGGAAATGGTAATTGCATGAAAAGGTAATTGCATAAACATTATTGCAACATCATGACTTCAAATTCAGCACCGGTGCATCAACTTTTAGGCGCTATCGTTCACGGACATTACACTTTGGCACACCTCCAATTAGGATATTTACCAGGTGCGATTATAGCCAACTTCTTGGGAACATTTTCTATATAAAAGGCAACCAATTTTGGGAGGAATTTTTGAAAACACACTCACACACAGGGCTGTTCTGTGTACGGAGGGCGCAAAAAATCTTCATATTTTTGTTTTTGGTTTGTTGGCTTATATCTATATTTTCAGAAACATTAATATTGATGAATAAAGATGAAAACAATAAATATTCATCACCATTCAGCCTCAATCCTCAAAAATCCTCCTGTGCTTCAATCACCATTCATCCTCAATCCTCCAAAACCACCATGAGGATTGAGGAGGGTTAGGGTTAAAGGGTTTACGGATCATTACAAACGTGCAGTTTTGACCCGATTAAAAACAAAAAATGTTGAAGACTCCTGGCCGTTTATCAAACACTTGAGCCAGGCCCCTCCTGTTGGGAATATCTTACTGCTTTCAAAAATTCCGTTTATATATCAATCAAGTCTATAAAAGCAAAAACCTTACGCTAAACTTATAAAACGTTCAGAAAAATCACATCGTAAATTGTCTGCTTACTAAAAAAGTGTGCATCTTGCTATCAAATTAAAAAAAAATATTTGTTTTTAAACCATAGTAGACAATTATTAAGGTTGACACCTTGAATATTTTTTTCTTCAAAATCTTTAAGAAAACTAAGCTTTCGTTCTGATTAAGAGATATGACTGAAACCCAATTGTAAGATTTATTTATATAAAACATACTTGCGTATATACAGATAGCCTTGTAGTACAAAAATTACAATTCACTATTTGTCGGTAGATATTTTGAACTTTACATCTCGGTCTTTTCTTTGTATATCTTTCCTAGATCACCTCCCTCACTAAAAAAAAATACAATATGCCAAGGATAATTTTGGATAAAAGCTCAACGAATAAAACAGCAAAATCTTCAATGAATTTTAAATGCACAGGCCAAACGTCTATAAACTTTGGTATGCAGAAAAAGAGAAAAAACTACGTAAAAATATCACAGAACAGCAATTTATCCAAACCAGTGCTTTATCTGCCAAACTAGCAATTTTTCTTTACAGTATCTGTTTGTCAACAAAAAAAATCAATTGACTCAAAGCAAGATTAAAACAAGAAATGAAAATATATTTAAGAAATTGTACAAATTCTTAACTACAAATCTTAAAATCACAACTAAAGTAATTAAATTGACGATAGTACATTTTGTTCTCTCTTTTTTTTTTACATTTTCCCATGTACAGTTTTTTTTTAACAGCATTTTCTAAACGGCAGTACAAAAACACACACGTTTCGTCATATACTTTTTTGGAATTCCGCAGATAATCGAGTACTGGATTTACTTTTAAATGCTCTGGGGAAAAAATGTTTGGGGGGAAAAAATTGGAAAGTGGCATTATAGTTGCAGAACCCATTTTAACCAGTTCACGCCGGGATTATTTTTCACGAGCCTGGGTGCCAGACGGGTTCAGGCCTTTATCTGCGGGTAGCACACCCTGGCCTCGCTCACTGCGAGCCGGTCGCTGACAGATTTTTCCGCTGGACCCTTGCCTCGCTGAGTGCGTGTATACACGTCATCCGACACGAACTGGTTAAAGTCAAAGGTTGGGCGATTCCCAACAGTCACTTTTTGACGAATTTCTCCCATACTTTTCCCATGGGTTACCTTTCATTTTATGGGCTCCTTTACAGTGCAGACATACCACACGGCCACCCACCAATTTTCCCTATATTGATTACTCATTAAATTTACAATCCTAACTTTGGTTGAAGCCAGACAGGCAGAACTGAAACATCCCGACAATGGTACTTCGTAGCTTTGGACAAACGGCTCTCGAGACCATCCCCGTTTTCAAAAGGGTAGGTCCCGATTGCAACTTGGGACCGATTCTCAGACGGGTACTGGTGGCTCATAGCCAAGGTTCCTGGCCTGTAGCATGGTGAAGATATACTGGAACGACGGCCTCTCGGAGGGTTCCCGTCGCCAGCACCGCAACATGACGTCGTAGATATCCTAAGGCAGACAAAAATAAACAAGGTGTTACAAAGCTTTAAGGTACATATACAATTCTATGTCTAGGCTGTTCCTGGGTGGAGTGAAGCAATTGCAGTAAAGTGTCCTGCTCAAGGACACAAGCACCATGATCCCCTGGCTGGGTATCTATTTGTTCCTGGGTAGAGTGCAGCAATTGCAGTAAAGTGTCCTGCTCAGAGACACCAGCCCCATGATCCCCTGGCTTGTTACCTATTTGTTCCTAGGAGGAGTGAAGCAATTGCAGTAAAGTGTCCTGATCAAGGACACAAGAACCATGATCCCCTGGCTGGGTACCTATTTGTTCCTGGGTGGAGTGAAGCAATTGCAGTGAAGTGTCTTGCTCAGGATCAGAAGCACCATGATCACCTGGCTGGGTACCTATTTCCTTCTGGGTGGAGTGAAGCAATTGCAGTAAAGTGTCCTGCTCAGGGACACAAGCACCATGATCCCCTGGCTGGGTACATATTTGTTCCTGGGTGGAATGAAGCAATTGCAGTAAAGTGTCTTGCTCAAGGACACAAGCACCATGATCCCCTAGCTGGGTACCTATTTCCTTCTGGGTGGAGTGAAGCAATTGCAGTAAAGTGTCTTGCTCAGGGACACAAGCACCATGATCCCCTAGCTGAGTACCTATTTCCTTCTGGGTGGAGTGAAGCAATTGCAGTAAAGTGTCTTGCTCAGGGACACAAGCCCCATGAACCCCTTGCTGGTACCTATTTGTTCCTGGGTGGAGCGAAACAATTACAGTAAAGTGTCCTGCTCAAGAACACAAGTACCACAATCCTCTAGGACAACTTGGCAACTATTTCTAAAGGTTATACTGACACACCTCAGCTAGACACAAAACCCAACAGACAAGGCCCTTCTATAAAAAAAAGAGAAATGAAAAGATGCGATAATTAAGTCGCTCACCTTGGGGCAGTGCTTGGGTTTAGCAAGCAGCGTGGGCTTGCCGTTCTTCTCAAAGAACTGGCCGCTGTTCTCGATCACTTGCTCGTCTTTCAGCTCGTAGTAGGGCTGCTCCTTACAGAGGGTCATAATCTCCCACAAGGTCACGCCAAACGCCCAAACATCCGTCTTGTTGGTGAATTTTCCCTGAGCGAAAAAAAACAAAAATTTACTTGGTGACAGAACGGATTTCGGCTGAATGCAGGAAAACGTTTGGTGAATCAAGTGCGTACATATGGCTTGTGTAACTCTTAATCCAATTTACAGATCAGGGACAAACTTCCTGGAGCTGAGCGTAGCATACGTAAACTTTGAGCTAAACTTAGTTCACTCAGAAACTGCAAGCGATTGGCCCTCGCTGTACGTGGAAAACCTTTTGGGAATCATGTGCAGGCACAAATTTAACTAACTCAAGGAAATAAGTCAAGTTGCCAGATCTGTTAAATCAAGGCCCCAAGTACGACACACACAGTGAAAATCAATAGAAACTGTCAGTGGTTTTCACCCACATATTGTCTATATTCCTTAGGATGTCAAAATGAGTGATGTACCAAAATGACAAGACAAGTATGCCCTTCATAATGGAAGCAAAAAACTAATAAGTCAGAAAATGTCCTTAACTCTTCTGTCCAACTGTTATTAATGGGGTGCTGGTATGCCAAGCGTAATGCAAACAATAGGCAAACAATGGATTGAGTACGCGGAGGAATGCGCGTATAGACGACAACCGACCAGGTGTACCGACTTACCATGAGTATGCTCTCCCACGCCATCCATCGAATGGGCAGCACGGCCCGGCCCTCTATCCGGTAGTAGTTGCCCGAGTACAGGTTCCGGCTCATGCCAAAGTCGGCGATGCGTATCGTGAAGCCACGTCCCATCAGGCAGTTGCGCGTGGCCAGGTCGCGGTGGACGAAATTCAGGGAGGAGAGGAATTTCATGCCGGAGGCTATCTGTGTGGCCATGTAGATTAACGTACCCAGACTGTAACAAGGAATAAGAAAGCAATAAGAAATCAATTCCAACGTGGAAATAACTGACAGCATAGTTTTAGTGTCAACAAATTTTTCTTGAATTGAAATTACGCAATACAAGGCTAATAGCCACTCTAGGTAAGGGAGCACTGCCTAACTTATAGTCGGGCCAGGAGGTTGGAAAGCCTGGCCACGCCCGGGCCTTCTGGCTTTTAGTCTTGCTACTGTGAGCCACAAATCACCTAACAATAGAGCATCTACTAATCGATAAAGCCCGGACTCTGCCAGGCTAGGCCAGGCTGTGGCCCCTCCCACACTAATCTGTAGTGATTGCTTTTGTTGTCATTCCATTCACGGGCCAGAGATCAAGTCTGGGTGAACAATGGGAGCTGGCCGGACTCCAGCATTAGTGGGCAGTTTATTGTGTACAACCAGGGAATTATAGAAGCCTGAAGGCCCGGCATTCCCGGGGCTTGGCCAAACTTTTTAACGGCCTGGCCCGACCATGGGTTAGACAGTGCTCCCTAAAGGGTTATGATCAGAGGTGGTAGGGTTGGCGACATTTTGAATTGCCAACCCTACCACCCTTATGGTTTTCCTGGGCCCAGATCTAAATAGAGGATAATTCTTCAACAGATTCCAGAGAAATTATCCCAATTTTCAGACCTATAGACCCAGGCGGGGTTTAAAACTTCCACAGTTGGTGCAACAAATGGAAACTTCACGTTCAGACGTCTCCGCTTTACAGATAAACACAAATCAAAACGGGAAAAAAAACATAAATGGTTCTGAAGTAATGATGAATACATAATAAAGACTTTGGTGCATTTTTAAAAGTTTTATATTGGACTACTCCGGACTACTGCATGTCCTTATCAATCTGCTTCCCTTCCAATCCACCTATAATCTTTGTGTGATTTTTATATGACAGTGTGTGACTACTTCCACAAAGTGCCCAACAAAGCTTTTTCGAGAGATCCCACACCACTTACGAGATGACCCGGACGCTGGTCGCACCCGTGGGGGCCACCGTCCACTGGGCCTCGGACTCAAAGAGATACTGGTTCAGATCACCGCATTCCATGTACTCCACTACCATACACAGCGGTTCGTCCTCCGTACAGGCCGCCAGTAGACGCACAATGTTGGGGTCCCTCAGCTGCGACATAATCTTCATCTCCTTCATGAAATCCGTCCTGGACAGAAAAAAGTGTTATATTAACCTCTTGAATACGGACGACAGCCATGGCCACAGTTTAAAGAAAAAAACAAAAAACTGGCCAGCTGTCATTTATACGCACATTCCTGCACGTACTCAATCCATTGTTTTTCTATTGTTCCCATTAATAAAAGCATGTCAGAAGAGGTTTTAACCTCTTGCATACGGATGACGCCATATGGCGTCCAAAAAGAAGTGCCACCAGGCCGGATGACGCCATTGGCCGCCGTTTGTGCAGTTTCAATCCATTGTTGGATTATTGTTTATGTCATGCTTGACTGCACAAACACATTGTAGCGGTTCGCTTGGCTGCCAGAACCGCTGCAACACCCCGACGTCTCCCGTAAAATACCGTGCCCAAGGGGTTAAAGAGACAATGCAACAGGCTGTTTATGACATGAATACATGAAGGAAAGCATCATTTCCACGTTACTATACATTTTTAGGAGTAGTTTTTTGGTTTTTATGTAAAAGCAAATTTCCATATTCAATTGTTTTTGTTTACATTTATCTCAGAGAGAATTCCATGTTGATTTTGCCAACATGACCGCCCATTCAAGGCAAGACGGACAATCACATTTCAGTTCATGCTGTCATGGGAAAACATGTCCACTTTTTTCTTCCTAATAAAACAGGCTGTGCAGTAAAATTTCGCGAACTTTTCATGGATCCCACGATATTCATAAAAGTAAAGTTCTACCGTGAAATCTCTCAATCCAAGCCTCAACAAATTATGTTCTGAAGGCCTTGGAGGAAACGACGAGGTATCGAGCGTGAAGAGCAGTGCACTTCAACACTCCTTGCATTAGCAACAAGTCTATAGGATCAACTGGAGATTCCATGTCATAAAATCTCCGAACGCACGGCCAACCCTGCTCTACAAACTGTTCCATTCAATCAACTACTGCCCAAATGACTACGAAACCGGATACTTTAAGAGCAGCTACGACAGACTCATCAGCGGATCGTTCAGATAACTCACTCTCCTCGGGGGAGGGACCGTACAGACAAAATCAAAGTGCATCCCCTCCTCTCAAGTCTTCGTTTCTCGTCATCCCCTCAATTAATTGCGTTAAGTTGAGCCGCTGAAGCGCTGTGGCAATAAATTTAAGGTCGGCGCTGTCGCTACGCCGCTTTGCTCCGTTCAACCCGATACTGAGGCTGATCCGTCGATGCGTCTTAAAATGCCCCGCTGAGATTGCGACGATGCGTTCCGACACGCTGGAGGAATTTAATTTTCTGTGCCGTCCCCCCATTTGGCTGTGCATCACTGCCGGCATTATCGATGATGCATTAATTGCTACACGAAATACTTGACTTGAACAGATGTATGATCAGTTTTTGACAGCGTTTGCAAAAAGGAATTTTAGCCTTTAGAAGAGATTCTGCTGGGATCAAAATTTCGGGCCGTCCCAACTTTCACCACAAAGGAAATTCATTCGCAGTTTTAGATTTCATTAAGCAACAAGCATTTGTTTTAGGATATTTGAGTGATTGTTGTAGTTCAATTTAAATGTGATTTGTGGCTTTACATATTGGAAAATAAAACTATGTAATTTTTTTGCAGGTACACCATGTGAAAGAACTCTCAAAAATAAGTGTAGTTCTTAGAAGAGCTAATAAACTCAATGTCTAAGAACCACACTTTTTGGAGTTAATTACTTCACATGGCGTATTCACAAGAATTTCCCTCCAGTTATAGTTTTTTGTTGTTTTTCCGGTACTTGAATTAAATACTTGAATTGTACAAGGAAAGTTATCCGCAAGAATTTCTCTCTAGTTTGTTAAAATCAATTTGTTTTCTGGTACTTTGAATTGATAGGTCTGAAAATTGGGATCATTTCTTTGGTATTTGTTGAAGATTTCTCCTTCATTTAGATCTGGACCCAGGAAAACCGTAAGGGTGGTCGGGCTGGCAACCTAAAATGTGGCCAACCCCACCACCTCTGTTGTAGCCCTTTACCTATAGAGTGGCTTTTAGCCTTGTATTGGGCGACTTCATAAAAAACAACCAATACTTGGAACTAATTTGTACAAGGACCTCAAATGCAGCATAAAAAACAAACTCTGATGATTTCATTTTATTTTTTATAATGCCTGGGTTTTCCTGGAAAATTGCCAACTGTGGGGAAAAAGCTGGGGGAAATGTTTATAGAGCTGCTTAAGCACAAACAAACCTTGCTTAGTAAAATCAGGTTACCAGCCAACACTCAATGTGATGCATATTGCTTGTGACTGGTATTCAGCTGTTGTTTAGCATAACAATCACATGGAGTTTTGGCTGGTAATCTGGTTTTACTAAGCGAGGTTTTAAGAAAAATCTAGCAAAAGTTTTAACACACTTTAGAGGCAAAAGTACAAAATTAAAGTACACGGTATCCTGAACGGGTCATATTCCAAGATTTATTAGCGGAATGAGTATTGGGAAAGCAAGCTGCCCAACCCCAGACCATATGCCTGCAATCCATCAACTCCCGGAGGCAGTCTAGCCCCGCGGGGAGTCTAAGGGCCTAGACCAAGTCTTTCTCTCCCGATTATGACAACCAGTAGCAGGTGTGTGGGTGAGGGTCAGGCAATAGGGTCAGGGGAGGCTTGGGGGGGGGGGGGACATCACAGGTCAGGAGAATGGAATAGGGTCACGTTTAACCCCATTGGCGGGTACTAACAAACGACACAGATGAACAAACAAGAACAGAGATTTTTTTTATAAAGGCAGATTTTTTTTTACAGGCAGATTTTTTTACAGGCAAAAGAGAGACTGCCTGTGGGAAACACAAGACGTGTTTGGGGAAAATGTAACGAGATGAAAAGGGGTGGAAAATGTAACGAGATGAAAAGGGGTGGAAAATTGTTTTCAAATGTATCAAAAGGCTTATGGAATCAAAATAGGGCAAAAATGGTTCTGAAACAGTTATGAATACATAAAGAAATGAAACATTGATATCAATTTTCAAACTGAACCAAGATAACTGGCAGGAGCGGGATTCGATCCTGCGACCTCCGGGTTACCGTACCGGCGCTCTACCAACTGAGCTATCTTGCCCTATGTTGGCGGTCTCCCAAATTGTCAGTATCTTTGTTCGGGTGGGCGCTAGTCAGAAGTCATAAACCCAGAATGCCGTATAGCCAGGGATCACACCCAATTTTACGATACAACCTGGGAAGCGAAATTGTGGGGAATCACTCAATGAGGATACGACTTTTTAACATATCGTCAAACAAACCACAACGGAAACCGACCAGGTAATCTGAATGAATTTTCAAACTTTTAATAAGCTTTGTGTTTTGGTAATTAATGAGACTAATGACAGGAAAAAAAATGGGACGTACCCTTGTCCAAAAAATAAATAAATACAAATTTACTGTTTTCTCAATGTGTTGACAGTACGGACACTGACAAACACAAACACCACAGCTTGCTAAAAACCAGTGGTTTCTTTGTCAAGTGAACTCAACATTGGTAAACAGCAGGAGTATGGTGACATTTCTAGTTATCAACCTCTTTGATAGGAACGACGGACATAGCCATGGTTTGAAAAATACCACCTGGCCGGTTGTTGTCTATACACGCATTCCTGCACGTGCTCAATCCATTCATGTTTCAACTATTTTGTTCTTGAATGGAGTGTAATGAATAGACGGAGCTTTTTCAAACAAAGCTTTCTTTCACACATCCAAGTGCACACATAGGAACACTCAGTGTGGTGCCTATTGCACTTGGCTACACAGCCCGTTCTTGGCACACCAGCCCACCCAATCAATATCGTCATTACAAAAACAACAAAGAGGGATTGTAGTATGATTACCTTGCATTCTTGTTCGCGTCTTTCCGGAGCATCTTGACAGCCACTAGTGTCTTCTCTCCTTTATTCTTGTTCTGGAATGGGAAGCCATTGCGGATGTAATCGTGGATGTCCTCGGCTTCACAGAGATGTACCTGAGAACGAGGAAGTCAAGAAAGTCGAGCATGACGCCAATTAAAACACACATGTAGATATTTGGCTACTCTTGATTATATATCTTGACAAAGTCTTCTTAACGAGCGCTGTTCCTACGCCTCGGCTAGTGCTTTTGCTTGTCATTTATCTTTATTGGTTGGAGTACAGAAGCGCATTGTTAATTTGGTTGGAGAAGAGTTGGGCTCATCCTTACAATCACTCTCTCACCGGAGATCTGTTGCTACTCTTAGTCTGTTCTATAGGTATTTTCATGGTAAATGTTCCACCGGCTTGTCCAGCTTGGTTCCTCCAGTCAGGGTGTTTGAGCGTGAAACTCGGCTCTCCGCCTGTTCCCACCAATATGTGACCCGCTCTGGAAAAAGGTATATTATGTCGCAAAATATGAAAAGTGAGTTTTATGTATGTTTGGAAAGCCTGCAATGTAAGCTTTCATTTGGTACATGATATAGAGCTCCAAAGCCCTTTCCGTTCTGGAGATATCGCGTTTTTGCATATTCATTAGTTCTATGGAGTTCAAATTGCACAACAGAGAAAACAGGCTTTGAAATAGCTAGTTCTTATACAATGCATTAGAACAATGCACTCTAAAAAGGTTATTTTTCACTTTATTCACTGAAATCAACATTGTTGTGCACCAAACCTGAAACTTTATATATTTAAGATGTCATTAAAGACAAAAAAAAGGAAAAACAATTGACGAAAAATGTCACCCTCTCAACGTTGAAAGGGCCATTACACGTAAATGCATGGCACGACTTATATCACCTTTTTCTGGAGCTGGTCACATATACTCTGGCTGTACCTAGATGTAGAACAAAAAGCTATGCCAATAGCTTTTTCCCTCGTTCTGTATCTCTATGAAATTCCTTGTCTGGTGCATGTTTTCCTTAATGCTACGATCTGGGGAGTCAGGTTGGTACTTTCCTCACCTACCACTGCTTTGACAAGGGTTCGAATCCCAGCAGGGTTGACAATGTGGATTGCGTTTTCAGTCCCTGCCTGATTCCGTTGATTTTCTCAATAACATTATTCTGAAATTTTCCTGCCACTTCTAAAACTTAACACTTCTTCGTTTTCCTACAGGTTTCTTCAGGCTTTCGAGCTACAGTGCGACATGCGCTTTTGAAGAATCCTTGGTTTCATTACCAGAAAAAAAAATTAAAATAAATAAGATCTTTTCTGCTCCAAAGGAGAATCTCAATTCCTAACATCTGCCCTGTACCCCAAGTGACTCTCAGCCTCGTCCGGCTGAATTTGCCAATAAAATGTGACCGACTGCTTACCTCGCCAAACATGCCCTCGCCGAGTAGCTCCAAGAACTTGAGCTTGTCCCGGGGGAACTCGGGCACGGGCGAGCGGTTATTGTTGAGTTTCTCCATGGCCTGGCTGGGCACGCCGTACATGGTGTTGCCCGACACGCCCTGGATGGTCACCATCAGGTCGGTCTCCGCGTAGTGGGCCAGGAGGTCACTCTGGCTGCCCTTCTTGGGGGTCGAGGCCATGGTCTCTGGCTCGGCGTAGATTCCAGTGTTTTCTGTTTGTAAAAAAATACAAAATAAGAACGACACACAATTAGCGAAAAGGGCATATCTCGAATACAACCAATGCTGCCTTCATGAGTATGCACATTTTTACTCCATGGTGGAGAGAAGAAATTTATGACAAAGTGTCTTGCTCAAGGAAACAAGCATGACGATCCCGTGGCTGGGTTCGCACCCTCAATCTGTAGAATTATCCCCAAGATCTTGAGTTTAATGTACCAGACCACTATGTGACCCTCGAATGCACAATACTAGCTTTTAAAGTCATTTTTTACTTCGAGGAAGTTTTCCCGAGATCTGGGTCAAACACGTCTTCAAATAGAATACACAGGAGTACCCCCACAATGCAATGTCTCTCTTTCTGGGACAATTCCCACTCTGAGGATGTTCCCGTTGAGGACATAGGTCCTCAACGTCCTCAGAAAGAACAAAGGAGTACCACAGAAAGCAGCATGTCTCTCAGTCGGATAATTCCCACTCCAAGGATTTCCTGTCTGAGACCTGGGTCCTCCAAGTCCTCCAAGAATGCAATATGTCTCTTACAGAAACATTATCCCAAACCGAGGACGTTGTCCGGGACCTGGGTCCCTCACGTCCTTGGCATGTTTCCCTTACCGTCCTCGCTCTCCTGCATGTTATCAATGACGTGGTACTGTGGCTCATCATCAGGGTGGGGGATCTGGTACGTGGGGTTCATGCGCCGGCTGGGCATGGTCACCGCCGCTGCCCGCGAGTTGTTAACCACACAGCCGTTGGCCTTCTTGTCGTAGAAGACCGCCGGCACGCTGTGCTTCAGCTTAATGTACTTGCGCCGGTACAGGAAGACGAAGACGGCAAAGACGATGACCAGGAGAAGTAGGATGGCGACGACGACTCCGATGATAGTGCTGCTGTTGGACAGCGGAATGCCGGGGACACCCTGATCCTTGGTGGGGTCCACTGCAAGAGACAGGCTAATATTTTAAGTTTTAAACTTTGGAGTGATCAGACGAGCGAAGGTTGTTATGGGTCCACTAGCCAGTAAAAAAAAAACTTAAACGTAGTATACAACATTTGCAAATGTGACTCGCTCTGCAAATAGGACACATACATGTAAGTCGCTGTACGCTTTTACGCGTAATGGGCCGTTCTATGTGAAGAGGGTGAACAATTCTTCAAACAAGTGATTTTTAAGGAAGGGAATTTATTGCATCATTGATACCTATATTATTCCAGTTCATAACCAAAATATTTGGTTTCAGTGAATAAAGTTGGAAAAAGAATGTGTTTGTGTGGAGTGCTTCAATCTATTGCTTTGCTTTTTTGTTTTGTTAAATGGCCTGTTTCTCCACAAGTCGTTTCAAGAAATTCCTGAAAACAAACATGCAAATTTCCAAATATCTCGCGAATGCAAAATGGTACAGGCCTCAGACATATATCATGGAAGCTTATAAAATGGCCTTTCCAGCTATATATAAAAAACATTATTTTGCAACATAATTGTCCTTTTTTGCCGAGTGGGTCACAAATATCAATAATTAAAACTATTACCAAAAATACCAGACTAGACTATAAGTAAATAGCAGTCTCAAGCATCCTATGCAATCATGGCACCTGGTGTGCTGTCGTTTTCAAGAAAAGTGGAAACGTATATCGTTGTTTCCAACGATTGTCAGCCAACAAGGATTATTTCTGAAGGTGAAAGTATGAAAATCCGGCGCACATTTACTCGAGGAAATTTTGAGAGCTGCTGCTCATATATTTTTTGGAGCAAAGAAAATGAAAATTTTCAAAATGGCAATCAGCGTAGCCATTTTAAAAATGTCGAAAACATTTATGTCAACAACTACCAGTCTTAGAAAACTGTGATCATCCTCTTCTAAAAAAATATATCTAAAATTTTTTTTAAAATATAATACTGAAATGGATCGAGGAAGAAAAGAAAGGCACTTTAATTGTTTTGTTCATGCTGTAAAGAACTCCAAAAAAATTAGAAAAAAAATGGAAGCCGATTTGGAATAATTTGAAATAAATTCAGAGCAAACAAAGGAAATCTGGCGTACCGGTTAAGTCGGCCGAGTCGTTGGTATTGGAGTTCGGGACCTTGCTGACGGACGGTGGGCCAGGGCCTCCAGGTGGGCTGGAGCCTCCAGGTGGGCTGGAGCCTCCAGGTGGGATGAAGCCTCCAGGTTTGCTGGCTGTCGTGGTCTCGTGCTCAACTGAAACAAAATTTGCCACAATTGTGGTTTATTAAAATAATTCAACATGTCGTTATTGAAACAATAGTTCAACAATTATTCTTGCGATTATTTTTAAACAACAAGGCGAACTAAAACTGGAATAACCTGATCTTTACCATGTCGTGCGTCAATAATGACCACAGACTGGTGTGGCCACTCTTAATACAGCCTTGACCATACCAAGGTTATCAATGACCAGTAATGACCAGGCCATCACATTTTTATTTCCATTCATAAATGCCTTTTTACCCACCACTCTTTTAAAGGATAAAGAGGAGCACAGTTTTTCTTTTATTGGGACAAGAATGTCCCAATTAAACATGCCTTTTCTAGCAATTTCAAGGCGCTAAAGTACAAGTACTGCAAACGTCACATAAACAAAAGGGACTTTACTCCAGAGGGCAAATCACAAGCAGTATTAACACTTCCGTCTGGAACCCAATCCAACACCAGAATGGTAAAAAAAAGTAGACTTTAGTCAAATTGTTCAAAACTCCGGTCTGGACTTGACTTGAGCCACGGCGTAGACTTGATTCTGAAGTCCTATGCACTTCTTGATGTCATAATGGTCTCGGACTCGCAACTGGACTCGGTAGTTCCAGACTTGACCAAGACCAGATGTACGGCCGAGACCATAAATTAAGACATCCAAAAAGACATCCAAAAAGAAAAAGTCAAAGTGGTCCGAGCCAAGGCCAAGTTGAACGAGACTTTTCTGAACTATCAGACCACAAGTATCTATTTTTTTTTTACCGCTATTGCCTTGGAATTAGACCCAGACTCGACTACGACACTGATTTGACACGTGCGCATACAGGGTGACAGACACCCAGAGAGACACAGAGCAGAAACCAACCTGGGGTGGTGGACGGAAAGACTGGGTATTGCGTCTGGGGAGGGCGCACATAGTTATCTACGGGATCTGCAAACAGTGGAGGAAACAAAGGTTCGGGCAAACAAACATCGTCACAAGGGAGGTATGCATAACATTACAAAAAATGGCATTGCGTCAGTGCCAAGTCTCTAGAGGGCGCTGTCCATACAGAACTTCCAGACCCAACAAGAGAGAATTGTGACAATGAGGTCCCAAAATCGGGAACAGAATGTTTCTACACGCTTTTATTTACTGTTGTTGAAACAATTTAGAGGCCCTTTGCCTAAATTCTCTATACGCATCCACAGATCTGACAATTTCTATTCAACACCCAAAAAATGAATTTCATAACTTATTACAAAGTAAAGACTGTGTAAAAATGCTTTACATGTAACTTTCTCATTGAACATGATATACGCATACCTGTAGTGTCCAAACATGCATACATGTACACACACAATGCTTGGCATTCAATTCCATGCATACAAATTGATCTGAATATGCGGGCGTGGAACCTTAAGCTTACAGCGCCCTCTAGAGACGAATTTGCATGCGACACGATACCATTCATCCCATTCACCGACATTGTACAATGCTTATGTTTACTTGATGCCTTTCAAACAATACATCACAATGCCGAGAACAAAAAAAAATATTCAAATGTCTGCCGTTAAATAATCAACAAAATCAATTCTGCAACAAAATGAACCAAAATATGTGATTGCGCATGAAAACGAAGCTGGTGAAAAACCCACTTGCTTTTTGAAATATCATCTATTGGTGGCTCTTTTGGCTCGTCTTCGAAGAGAAAAATACAAATAAAAGTAATTTTCTAACAAAATGAGAGAAAAGATGTCAGAAGTTATCGACTAAATACTCGTCTGCAAATAGGGTTAGTGAAAAAAGAAATTTAAACTGGAAAATAAGAATTAATACAATAATACTGCTTAAAAATCAAACCTGAAGTCTCATTTTAATACTTCGGTTCTAGCCAAACGACCTCCTCAAAGACCAAACAATTTGTTTGTTTTAATCAAATTTTTCTTCTAAGGAACCTGAATCTCTAAAATCCAACAATACACTAACAATTGCACTTTAACCCTCCTACTATTATAACTATCTCAACCTATCGAAAAAACCAACCGGCCAGGTGGTCTTTTTCAAAACCACAGCTATGGCCGTCGTCCGTATTCAAAAGGTTAATAAAATCTGCTTATTTTATTCCACTTGAATTAAATTGGGACTATATTGATAGACACCGGTCTTGAAAAAAAAACGGTCTTGAAAAAATAACTGGTCTTGAAAAAAATAACTGGTCTTGAAAAAAATCCGGTCTTGAAAAAATAACTGGTCTAGTGAATCACTTGTACTATTAAGTCTGATGGCCTTGTGGCTATTTGTAGGAAATACAACTTTCATAGAAATGGAGGGAGTAGGGGGTGGATAAGGAACTCACGGGATGCGAAGGACACTTCACTGATGAGGACCCACTTATTCCGGTGACGCAGCCTACACTTGATGAACTTGGCCAACCGGTTCTGCAGGTTGACCGTCACCCAGCGGGCGTCCTCGTGGTCCCGGTCCTGCCGGACATTCCAGTTGATCGTCCGGGTTGAGTAGTGACCCTCCCGCAGTCCAAAGAACACCTCCACCGACTTGACCAGCTCCACGTCCTTACTGAAGAAGTTGTTGGTGTGGAGGGCCATCGAGGTGAAGTTACGGACCGAGTCAAATTTGAACTCTAGTATGGGATCGAGGTGGGAGGTGTTGCGCCAACCGAGCCACTCGTGGCCCGGACTGACGTTAACGGGGCTGAGCCGGTAGTTAGAGCTGCCGAGGGTGCCGTCGGTCAGCTGGCCCAGCCCACTGACCAGCCGGCCGCCGACTGAGTAGCCATCGTAGGTGTCGTCATCGAAGGCATACTCGCCCCGGATGTCCGGCTCCACCATGTTGTAATGCACCAGGTGGTCTGGAGAACGAAAAATTCAAGAAAGGCTCCGACTGTTTAACCTCTTTACATCTGGCTGTTATTGATATGGCTGGTATGCCAGGATCGGGGCTGTGCAGCCAAGCGTAAACGCAAATAATAGAGTGGTCCTATTCATCGCACTCGGAGCTCTCCTTTCATGTAAATGAAAGCTTTGTTTGAAAAAAGCTCCATCCATTCATTACACTCCCATTCAAGAACAATATAGTTGAATAATGAATAGGTTGAGTATGCGCAGGAATGTGCCAATAGGCGTCAACCGGCCAGGTGGTCTTTTTCAAGCTGCAGCTATGGCCGTCGTCCGTACTCAAGAGGTTAGAGCTCTCAACAAAGCATTTCTAAAACAAACTGAGCAATATGTAAATGTATTTCCTCTTTTTTATGAACGACTTTCCAAGGAATATGCCCTTTAACAAACAAACAAACAAACAAACAAACAAACCAACAAACAAAAATTGCTTTAAAATTTTCATTTGCAGGCCCCACTTCCGTGAACATTTTTTTAAAATTTATTGCGCTGGTGTCATGCTTTAAAGAAACTGAATTACTGGCAATCTGCCCACCAATGGAAATTTGTAAATATTTTAACTAAATATGGGTGGACCTGTTCATTCAATGTCTCACTGGAAAGCCGGTAACTTTGGTCACGCAAAAAAAAATTGCAATTCAACGCCACGCCTAAAAAAGTGTTCCACTCCCAAAAAGCATGGGCACTTCAAGCATTTTTAGGCAGAATTTGTTCAGAGACTGTACCAAGTTTAACTTGTGACAGTGCAAGTTTGAGATTTAAAAAAAAAACCTACCCCTGCCCCCCCCCCCCCCCCCCCCCCCCAACAAAACCAAATCTTCTAAAGGTTTTGAGATTTTTTACCTTCCCACAGGCAGCCGTAGAGTTCTATCCTCATGCAGACCGGGGTCATGATCTCCACCCAGGGTACCACCCTCAGCTCCTTGGCGATGAGTGGCGGCGACAGGTGTACCGTCTTGATGTTGTACGAGTCTCTGTTGGCTTCGAATATCTGTCCCGACAGAAAACAGGGATAGCAGATGTATTTCTTCTGATATTTATCATTTTAACTCCCCAATCTCAGAGGGAAACAAATGTGAACGACCAGTAGAACAATGTCCATAAAGATATACGATTCTTGAGTGGTACTGAGAGAAGCTTAGATTATAACCTTTTATGTCATAGAACTCAAAATGCTAAGTTAATATATTAACTAAGTTTTTTCCTTCGTACTGCCTCTCTTTAAAACTCCTCATCTGTAACCTGCTTCCCTTCACCTATAATCTTTCACAATTCAAACGAAATGTGAATAGATCTACCTTCTATTCCTGTCTTTTGTAGCCCACACCTTGAGTGGCCTTTTGTCCTCATTCTGGCGATACTCAAAAAAACAAAAAAAACAAAAAAAAATTGCAGTGCATTCTGGGAAGTGAAAGAAAGCCCGACCTCTGCGCAGTCCCACATTACAATGATCTATCGCAGGATTATAAATGGCCTGCTGCCGCTACTGATGATTTAAAATGATATACTTTGATCGCAATCTTTGAGATTCTTACCTCCACCCGTGACATGTTGCGGTATCGCATCCAGCGGTTGTCCCGCGAATACTCCAGCCGGAAGTCCCGCGTGAACTCAAAGCCGTAGCCGGTGTCCCACCGGCCCTGTATGGAGATCGCCGTGACAACGCTGATGTTGCGGAAGTTCACTTGGAGGTATTCGTACCGGCCCGAGGTCTCCGGCACTGCACTGAGCGGGCACCACGCACCGTTGCCCTCATTGAGATTTAACCTGGAAGGTAAAGAGAGGACAGGGGGTTATAATGGTGGGTGGGGCATGGCAAGGATGGGGGGCGTGGCAAGGGTGGGCGAGAGGCACGGCAAGGGTGGGCGAGAGGCACGGCAAGGGTGTGCGAGAGGCACGGCAAGGGTGGGCGAGAGGCACGGCAAGGGTGGGCGAGAGGCACGGCAAGGGGTGAGGGGCAGCAAGAGGCGTAGGACATTTAACAAGATGACCGTGATTTGGACAATTTCGTCCACTCACCTAGCATTCTGCGGCCCAAAGGCAAGATGATCGTTCTCATAGATGGAGCTGGCTTCCAGTTGATCATCCGTTATTTCTTTGCTGTTCATTCCCAGGGCCGCGCGACAGGTTGCTAAAGCGACCCAAAAATATGAACAACAACAATTAGAGCCTGTTGATACAATCCAAGCAGAATCTGTCAATTGCTGAACGATGGAACGGAACTGCTACACAAGTGAGGAAACATACAATTAAAGATGAGAGGAAGAGAAACGGAAAGGGGGCCTGATAAAAGCCATTTTGCCGAATGGAATGGGAATAAAAGCGTAATGTCCGAGTCTTTAGCAAGCCCACAATGACCTCGGTGGGATCACGAACGCTGCACATGGTAAAGATTCGATCATCACACTTATAAACGTAAACTGCACGGAAGTTGACTGAACCCATCAAAACCCCATGCAGATTTTGCAAATGTTTGTTGGATTCTGTGCTGATGCAACACAGCAAAATTGTCTGAACCTCTGCCAAGGTCAGATAAGCCTTAGCTACTGAACCTAACAAAATCCCACACATATGCTTGGTGGATTTTGATGGGTATCATTACTAACGCAAACTGCATGATGGATTTTGCCAGATTCAGTACCGCACTATTATTCTGCAAACTACAAACTGCAGGATTTGGGCAGATTCGGAAATGTTTCTACCCACAATGCAAGGGGGTTAGAGTTCAACAAAGCATAACTTACGTAAATCGAGCCGTGCTGTCACCGTCCACAGACTGCAAAGGACCACGTACGTCACCAGTATTACGGCTTTGCTGTTCATCCTCAATGTTCTCAAAGTTAATGTCTTCACAGCCATCATAAAAAGCATATAAACAATTGTTGGATAAGTATAAGGTATTGCTATTTACACCTTTCAGAGTCAGGCAACTGCAGAGACAATATTCATTTTACACTTGTAAGTCCAACACGGCTCCGCCGAGTTCCATTCTGTCGCATAGAAGGAAATCACGGCACCATAATAACACGTGAGGCATCAATCGTTTTGGCACACAATAAAACTTTGAGTGATGAGCGTTCACAATTTCCTTTGCAGCACTTTGGAGCCGTCCTGCACTCGGAAATTCTGGGCACGAGTGAGGCGAAGGTTTCCCCCTCCGAGAGCCGCAGGTTTTACAGTACACAAAGATGATTACATCTGGCTTGCTCTGGGAACTTGCTGCAATAAAGGGCCCTCGTGACCACACAACACATCTGTGAAAGTGAAAGCAGGAAAAAAGAATGAGTTTATTTTGTCAACTTGGCGATAAGCACTTCATCAGCTAAGTAATCAACAACCTCATTTCATCACACTGTTATCGTCGCCCAAGACCAGGAAGAGGAATGATACATGTATACATGTAATGAACGAAATTCACAAGGGGAAAAAAAATGACTAAAAACAACATGAAAACCATACAAAAAGTAGCTTGTACCGAAGATGAAAACTTGAAAAATGAAAAATGAAAAATGTATATGTACTATTGCCCATAAAAGACGGTGTCGCGAGAATATCAGACTTTCTGAAAATCCGACTTGTGGGTTGTACTGCGAGTGATCAGTAGCCCCCCCCCCTCCCGACAACAAAACAATGTGAAACATAGGGTGAGGATTAGGGTGAGAATTAGGGTGAGAAACAGGGATAGGATTGGGATTAGGATTGTGTTAGGATTGGGATGAGGTTAAAGTTATGTCATTAGCCATGTTTCCATTGGACGTTTTCTTCAGCAGCCTCACGAAAACTTACCGCGACATGCCTAATTCTACCATGCGTTCCCATTTGGACTTTTATAACCACGACAGAATGTTTATTCACCTTGCGAGGCTGGCAGATTGTCACACGTTGCAGGCACTGTGCACAATCACCTTTGACCTAAACGGGATAGACGCCGTGACGTAGCGTAATTTTTCGCGGGCTAAAACACCCATCATATCTGCCATGTTTCAAGCAGCGAACGGATGAAAAACTAAGTTGTATGCACGTAAGGGTCGTCTGTTAGCTCACTCCGCTGCAAAGTGGTAGTGCAACTGCATGTAATCACATGTGGGCGTACTATACACAAGACCATATTTTACCATTTTCGCGCACACGCTAGCGATAATCGCTGTGCAGTTGACGTAATAAAGGAAGTTGCATTGTTTACACAATTATACAACGAGGGGCTGTTTCCATTGGACTTTTTTCGTCTCTGAGGACTTTCCGTGGCCGCGCGGATATCTTCAGCGACCGCTCTTGGCCTGGTTGTTTTACATCAAGGTCGCGGTAAGTTGACAGGGACGTTAGTTTACCGCGTGTACCCCATTGGACTTAATTTTGTCATTCTACAGAAAAAGCCGCGGTAGATTGACAAAAATAAATCCAATGGAAACACGGCCATTGCCAATGATTTTTTGATAACACAAGGAAAAACTTGAAATAAAACCGAGCAGTGCCGGTTGTAGAAAAACAAACAATCGTGTTTTGCAACTTTAACTAGTCACACCTACATGGACATGTACTAACTCAATATTGACATCCTGAGAATGTTGTAGGAAAAAACAAAGCCCCTTTGGTGAGGTGCCAAATTTTCCCACAACCCAACAAGCCTGGGAAAACTTTCTTCTTCAAAAATGAAAGTTGGTACTTCAGTAACAAGATAAAGCGAAACAAGTTGGAGGGAAGCAACAGTTTTTTATATTAAAAAAAACAACAAAAAAAGTTGGAAAAATGCCAAAATGTGGATAAGAATGTAGGCCTATAAACCAGTTGCACAGTATACAATGTACATGTACAACTAAGCCTAATACATGTGCAAAATTCAGAATAACAATAAATGCATTCACCACACAAACTCTTGCCACTTCCCCAAATCATCAATTTAAAAGAAAACACTTTCAAAGATTCTTGTTCCGTTTTCTTAAGAGAAAAGAATGTAATTTACAATCACCATTTCATGCATAAATTTACATGTGCATTGTCAAAAAAAAAAAAAAAAAACAATCTGAAAACATGATCCAAGTTCATGTTTGAAAACAGTTTTATACACGAAACAAAAATTATCAAACCAGATATCAGCTTTAGTTTGGCAAACAGAAGCTTAGTACATGTAGACTTTCTGTGTCTAGTCTAGCCCTTTGTCTTTTGCAATCACAAATCCAGTCTGGAAATTAATATTGGCAATCAACCCTAACTCTATCTTATCTCAATCAAAACAGGCCTGAAACTAGACCACTGGTCATACACATACAATGACAAGAAAACAACAACTTGTATACAATTTCATCAAGCTAAACGCCCAAACACAGAGAATGAAACAAACAGCACATGCACGTAAAGCTTTCAAATTTACAGAACAAGCAATCGGAGTCAACTTTGTCCTTGCTACGACATTCCTTAAGAATAACAAATGTATAGAACAGAGATTTTAACAAGCAGTCTTACCAAAAAAAACTCCTTTCTAAATGAAATTCCCAAGAGAAATCTTGTTGAATCACTCCATTCCATTTTCCAAAAATATCCTTTCAAGATGTGTCGCCTGAATCGACATCTTTGGAAATTACCTCCAATTTTTTGCTTTCTTCAAAATGACTGCATACATGTACCCGACAAAAAGCAAAATCACAGAGTACATGGCGCCATTACTATATTTAAAACCAAGTAACACTTTTCAATTATAATTTAGAAGGTCACTGTGATACAGTAGAGATGCAATTTGTGCCTTTTCCGATTAACCCTTCGTTGTAGCCCTGCTAAATCCAACAAAAACCCAACAAAAACCCAACTGTGGTAAAGACTAAAAAGCTGCTGAAAGTTGCTAGATTTAGCAGTCAACACATTGAACACAAACTACAAATGTACTGTTATTCAGCAGGGTGGCTACATGTAACACTGTGAACAAGTGTAGAGCGCCGGTACGGTAACCCCGGAGGTCGCAGGTTCGAATCCCGCTCCTGCCAGTTACTTTGTTCACTTTGAAAATGTATTCAAATTTACCTAGTCAGTTTCCCTTGTGGATTGTTTGACGAATTATATGTAAAAAAGTCGTATCCTCATTGAGAGATCCCCCACAATGTCGCTTCCCAGGTTGTATCGTGAAATTGGGTGTGATCCCTGGCTATACGGCATTCTGGGTTTATGACTTCTGACTAGCGCCCACCCGAACAAAGACACTGACAATTTGGGAGACCGTCAACATAGGGCAAAATAGCTCCATTGGTAGAGCGCCGGTAGGGTAACCCGGAGGTTGCAGGTTCGATTCCCGCTCCTGCCAGTTACTTTGTTCACTTTGAAAATGTATTCAAATTTACCTAGTCAGTTTCCCTTGTGGATTGTTTGACGAACTGTGAACAAGTAACAATGGATTTAGTGTCAAGTAACAATGGATGTTCATTGTTAATGCACCGTTTTTCTTTTGTTAGATGTTCATAGTGTAAATATACTTGTTAGATTTTGAGATATTTAGGCATGTGGAAGCAGACTTCTGTTTTGTTGGATTTGGTAGGGTGGCTGCAGAATGCCAAGGCTGGTGTGCAGGTGGTACACTGCAGAATTTGCTGTTGGATTTTGTTGTATTTAGCAGGGCCATATAAAAAAAAAAAATTGAAGGGGTTACGGGTAATTAAGAAAATGCAAAAAAAAACAACTTACAAATCCCTGCTGAGATTATTTTTTTTAGTTTTTAGTTTTCCAATTAAGTATTTACAGGTCGACTACATGTACTGGTCAATAAACATCGATCAATTACGACACATCAAACCAATCAAAAGGTTGTCATGGGTTGTACTGCAAAAGTAACCTGTCATCACTACATCCATTACAATTTTGGGATGGCTGGCTAAACCATAATAACTCATACATGCCTGCCGTGAACCATGCAAACCATGAGGACCGGGGACACAGGACGGTGCACATGTTATGACACCCGTAATTGACAATCGTATCCAGTTTGGCACTGACAGCCGAAAGTACACGGTCCCCTCAGCAGGGTACCGGCCAACCCGCCATAGGGACTAATGTCGGGCATCGGCTCCCCGACCAATCAGGCGGGGAGACCAGAGGCTGGCCCCCTGCCGGTTCCCAACGTCATACCATCTGCCTCTAGAGGTTTGGTTTCAACGGTTTACAAGTAGGAGCAAGCTTGTGGGGGATAATTCAGTTTGTACAGTTGCTTTACAATAATTTAAATCAGCATCAC
This sequence comes from Hippasteria phrygiana, assembly GCA_037893225.1. Lineage (NCBI taxonomy): Eukaryota > Metazoa > Echinodermata > Asteroidea > Valvatida > Goniasteridae > Hippasteria > Hippasteria phrygiana. The sequence goes on from JAZGUH010000199.1 coordinate 3,170,565, forward strand.
ATGACAAATGGCATTACTTTTTACATAGACACTAAACGAAATATTAGTCCTTTCTATATGTATACATGCGTTCCTTCCTTGGTTTCTTAACCTTTCAGTTTCACAATGAGTTTCAATGACCAATGCTTTATCACACCAGACAATTGCCAGACTGATATATGCCTGGTTCAGTCCCGGAATGTAATATTTGCAAACACCAACTTCCATGGGAAATCTTAGACCTTTTTACAGAAAGCCGCCAAACAGGAAATGCACAGAGTGAAGGTAGTTGAATGCTACACCGCATTGTGGGTCAGAAATTTCCTATTCATGTCGTAAACTGTCCCACAATGCAATGTAGTACAGAAAATCACAGCGTACATGTACATGTACATTGTACCTTCTGAGGTGGACATACACCCCAGAATGGACGCACAATCGGATAAGACATTGCGTGCCCACCCTGTACCGTAACTTCCGCACTTTCACAGCAAAACAGCCGTGTGTGTGTGTGTGGAGATGATGTGATGCTTAAATACATGTATTTTCACAAATACAAATATAAATGTTGCCCAAAGAATGTGGTATGGGACGTCTGCAATATGTCTGCGATGTAGAGAAAAGGTTATGCCCATCACTTGTTTGTTGCCTTTGCAGGAATGCAGTGAACAAAGCTGGATTATGAAAACAAGTGCCCGGTAATCCTTAGAAAAATACCCCAAGGCCGTATGGCCTGGCTGGCTTATTATAAAGCTCCCAGACAAAAATGGCCATGGGAACGTTCAGGCAAACAGGGGCCACCACAAAAATGTCTGGGGTCTTTGGTAAGGAACTCTTCAGAAATGAAGGTGTATGCTCTTGTAAATACTTCATTTCAAAGTATTGACTAACTCACTGCCAATGATAATACATACTGTACAAATTTATACATCCTGCCAGGGTCCAATTTGAGCTCGAAAAGTACAACATGTATACCTATGTACCTCCTGATATTCTCTACCTAATACAAGACAACAGGGGTGTGCATTTACAGGTAGTAAAAGAACCGGGTACCCGATTGAAAAAAATACGGGTACCCGGGTACCCGTTAAAGAAACCCAACCCAAAACTTCCAATCCCGGAAGTTGCAATAATGTCTTTTTCTGAGATTCAAAAGTCTGATTTCAGACAAAAGTCTGAAAAATCTTATGCCTGTCTATTAAACATGATCACTACTCCGCCATTACATGTTCCGGCACGTGCATGCGCCGGCATATATCACAAAAGACAGAAGCTTTATACAGTTGTATTTATAGTGGATCGAGGCATGCTATTACACATGTATGTCTCGTCGAGGCTCTTTATCCATACCCAGACTACAAAAACCACAACCGGTAAATTCCCTTTATTGTCAATTTTCGTGAGCGTCATAAACATGAAATCTGTGCTGGTTTCCCATGTAGTCGTGTTTTAAATTTTGAAAATTCCCGACAAATAACATTTCAAATCCTTTCCTTTTTCATTTTCTGGGAAGTAAGTGCTATAATGTCAAGTTGTACGGGTACTCAATTCCATAATCTGGAACCGGTTCCTGACATGAACGGTCGGGTATTCGGGTACCCGGTTCAGATGCACACCCCTACGAGACAATGACATATGTATGTCTTGTAAAGTACTGTTCCCACATCTAGGCTGGTGCTTCTGCTTGTCACTTATCGTTATTACACCATGAAGGAAGAAGAGTGCCGTACAGAAGCGCACTGTTCAGGGTTCCCACAGAAATCTGAAAACCAAATTCCAGGACTTTTCCCAGGACTTTCCAGGACTAAAATATATGACAATTTCCACGACATTTAACGCCATTTTGCGGAAAAAAAGTTGTTTGGTATTATGATACTGATGAACCGCTGATGTTGGGCTAACCATTTGTTAGCTTTTGAAAATGAGTATTAATTAGAAACTGGAAGACTGCCATACCCACTACTATAGACTGACAAGGATGTAGCCTGTAAATTTATCAATATTCCGTTATCACATCAAAAGCGGCCCATCAAAAAGGTTGCATGATCTTGATTTCCATGACCATTTCTATTTTTCCCAATTTTCCATGACTTTTCCATGACTTTCCAGGACAACCTTTTTTTCCAGGATTTTCCAGGACTTTCCATGACCCTTGGGAACCCTGACTGTTAGCTAGAGAAGAGTTGAGTTCATCCATGCAATCACTCTCCCTAGTTACGGTATTTGCGCGTGAAACACGGCCTTCCGCCTGTTCCCACCAATAAACTCTACGTGTAGCTGTACCTAGATGTAGAACGACGAAAATTTGTGCTGCTCGGGAAAAATCCGTTGAGAATTTTTGAGAACCAGTCCCAACTGACCACGATACATCGCTGCATGCAACCAGTAACCTCGTTTTGTTTCTTCGTGCTTGGCAAATTTTTGGACTTTTTTGTTGTTGTTCCAATCAAATTTAAAATTTGCCACAGGACACTAGCCATAAGCGTGTACACTGTACAATTATTTTGATAATTTCATTCTAGGTACAATGTAAAGTACACATATTTGTATTACAGAGGGTTTTTGGAGCAAAAATACAAAGACCACAGCCATAACCATATTAACCTTAACCTCATACAGTACATGTACATGTACATGTAGATGTAGATGTACATATATGTAAAGCTACAAATACACACATGTAGTAAAACTGTAGTACGTTGTATACATTACTACACAAGTAATGAGAAATTGTGTAGTACATGTATTTTATAGTATAGTGTACATGTACATTGTACTTTACTTCAAATGATGCCTCGGGCGTTAGGGTTAAAAAAACGAATACAAAGCCTCATAGGAAAAATCTATGATTCTAGAATGTTACATGCTTTCAAGCAACACAAAAATTGCCATAAATAACAAATTCGTCCAAAGAAAAAAATAAAATAAAAAAATTTAAGTGGATCCCCTCCAGTATTAAATAAACAGCAATCCAACATTCTTCCCGACCATGTTCACCATTCTTTTTGACGACAGTCGCCTAATGGTTACACGTGTCTGCCAAATCGTCGGCATATCTTCATGTTTCGCCGGAAGACGCTTCCCTTCCTCGGCATGGTCCGTACCCAAAGCGTAAATCACCCGCCACGAGCAGATATAATGCCGCAGAATGAAACCGGCCCTGCCAGGGCGATTGTTTATTTACACGAGAGGGGAAAGGCACAGATGAACTCCGAGTGCTTGGAAATGAATGCAAACCGCACCTTGGGCGAAAACATCACGAATGCTAGGTGTATTTTTTAACAGAGCAATGTTGAACCTTGGTTGACTTCTTATATCTAGCAAGCATATACAACCATGTTGGTTTACGTTTTGGGGTTGTAGCTGAAGGCTACTGTTGGGGCAATCATGGTACATGTACATATGTAGCTACAGAAAAAAAATATTTCCAGTTGGGAAAACTAAACCTGTTTTTTGTTTTTTTCCTGCCGTTTGAATAAACTGATATGAAGAGTTACATGTATAACCATGGTCCAAATTTATGGATTGTAATACAGGATTCTGTCTTGACGGCCATTATGCTAACCCAATAAGCAGAAAATCCTTACAGAATGTACGCATGTCAAAATTCCTTGCTCACCCATGAAATTTGCTAACCGTTAGCACAGAATTTTCTGTAGTAAGCAGCAATTCCTTCATGGAATGGAAGCAAGTCAATTTTTTTTAAGTCAATCATTTTCTCCTGAGTCGAGTCATATTTTTTTTCTGAGCCAACTCATAAGTCAAATTTTCCGAACTCAAGTCAAATTAAAATTCAAAACTGACTGTTGCAAATCAAGTCACAAATCATGTTTCCTAAGAGAAGTCACTAAAATTATCTTCCGACTTTTACCGGCACCATCCACTCAAAAATTGGCCAAATCTAACCCAGCAGTAATCCCAGCCTCTACTCAGATTGTTTACACCAATCTGGGCCTGCCGACTTATCAAAAAAATCAGTAGCCGCCTCAATAAATAAACCATGAAAACGCTGGGAAGCAAAAGACCGTAGCGGTTACATTATTAAGACTTTTTTTCTTCAAAATACCATAGCGAATCCCAAGGGAGTTGCTGCACTTGTACATCAACTGATGGCTTTATCATTTTCCCATGGCCCGCGTTGATAGCAGTCTCACTCTTATTGCCAAGATTTTTGTTTTAACTGGATAAACTCTGATTTCTTGACACCGGTATTTTTCTCAGATATACATTGTATTAGCAGCAGCAGTAAATCTGCTCCAAAAATATTATCAGGACGGGAACTTTGTTCTTGGAGGAAAAAGGCCAAATGCTCTTCTAAAGGAAATTTGTAGAAAATCAAATTGTTTTGGGAAGCATTGCAAGCGGCACCAAGTCAGAGACCAGAGGCAACCACGGAAATTGTTCTCCTGCTTCTGTAAATGTCCAAGCTTGGGGGGAAAAAATAAATATATAAATAAATAAATTAAAAAACAAAAAAACAAATACAAATAAAAAAAAATAAAAAAAAAAATTGCTGTACATTGTATCAAAACAAGAAAGCGCCACAATAAATTTTTCTTTTTTCATTTGTGAGGTAAATTAAACAAACTTTGAAGCCTTTTAATTGCTTTGCCGTTGTACATAAGAAACTGTGCGACAGATCACCCAACCCTAACCCTCCTGGATCCAACAGGATCCAATGATTTGATATTCCCATTGGACCCTGTTGGATTGAGCAGCTAACTCACAGCGTTACAATCCTGTTGGATTCAGCAGGCAACAGAAAAATATGTCACAGTTGGATTCTGTTGGATTTAGCAGGCAAGTCATTTTTATATTTTTAGGTACCCGGCAACTTGGCATATTGGACTGTGTTGGATTGTGTTGGATTGAGCAGGAAACTCATATGAGTCACCGTTGGACTCTGTTGGATTTAGCAGGGTAGTCCTGGGAAACCATTTGGGGGACGGGTAATTAGTCAAAACATGGGATACATGTCCACAGTATGTATTAATTTATTTATTTCTCCAATAAAAAAAAATGCCTTCAAGCCATTTGCCTTTGAGAAAGAACTTGCTAAAGTCCAAAACATTTTGCCAGCTCATTTTGTTGATTTACATGTATACATTTATATTCCCAGAGCTACAATATAGATAAGTCTCAAGCCTGTAACAGCACCAGCTCATTTGCAGTAACATCTTTGGTGAACCGAAGGCTGTTACATGAAACTGCATCCTAAATGACAAAACGAAACATTTTACACATTCTCAAATGTCAAAAGCCAGCCGATTCCATAGTATCGCAGAGCAGAAACAAAACCTAACTGACAACACCGATACATAAAAACAATTCAAAGCCGATATCTTTTAATAATTCAACCGCAGTGACAAGAAATACGAGTACATGACACGTCCACAACACCCAAAGGTCAGCAATTGCTTGACAATATTGGAGACAGAGTCAACGCTGACTGGCTGATTGGAATTTCGGCAGACTTTGCCCATGTTTACAAAACTGCTGTCCGCAGCTTCACTCGGCAGACGCCATGGGACACCCGCAGATCATGACAGATGCATAAATGTCCAGTACAACGTTCATGGACAGCCGAACTGACGCAAAGCAAATCTGAAGAGCATGCAATAAAAATTACCGTTGGCATTAACGGTTTATTTTACGACTGTTACTGAGATGACTGCACTGGAACATGGCATTTTATTCTTGCTCTTGATTTATTTTTAAATTAATTTATTTATTTATTTATGTCTTCCACTAAACTATGTGGTACATGAACCATATTGATAGGGAGAGTCGGTGCTCAATTTCAACGTAGTATACAACATCTGCAAAAAAAACACACACAAACTACTGCGGTCTCAAGCATGCTGTGAAATCATAGCACCTAGTGTGCCGTCGTTCTCAAGAAAAGTGGAAATTTATATCATTTTCCAACGATTGTCGGCCGACAATCATTGGAAATAGTCTAGTTCCCCGACCCGAAAATTCCCTGACGTCAATAAACTGCTCCATTTTTGTCCAAAGTATGGTCAGGGAACCAGACTACTAGAACATAATTTTTTCCTGTTTTCCCAGCATCTACATGCATGCTGACAAAACTTTAAACAGGTCAGTGTTACAGTATTTGCTAGCACGCTATAAAATACTAAACCCCAAAATCCATTTATTTCTGAACATTACACTTACAGCAAAAGCAAATGTTGTTGTTGTATTACCTTTAATAGTCAGTATTACTCTACTCTCATTAAAACCCTAACACACCTCAATCCTCCAAAATCCTCCTTGCAGTTTTGGAGGATTTTGGAGGATTGAGGATGAATGGTATTTTTAAAAAAAGAGGATTTTGGATGATTGAGGATGAATGGTGTTTTAAGCAGAGGATTTTGGAGGATTGAGGATGAACGGTGTTTAAAGCACATGAGGATTTTGGAGGATTGAGGATGAATGCATTTTTTTGGGGCAGGGTAATCGGAGGATTTTGGAGGATTGAGGATGGTTCCTAGCAAAAAGGGTCTAGGGGGTTAGGGTTAACAAATACCTTGGTATTTGACATACTGCCGTATTGGTTGATTACTTTTTTGTATACATGTAGGTATTGTCCAACACAAGGCCAAAATGCCACTCAAGGTGTGGGCTACAAAAGACAAGAAAAGAAAAAAATCACAAGGATAGGCTGAGGTATCTTTTCACATTTCATTTGAATTGTGAAAGATTATAGGTGGAAAGGAAGCAGTTCCAAAGAGAGGCAGTACGAGGAAAACAAAACTTGGAGAGTATCTCACAGTACTAGCCTTTGGAACAAGCTTTTCTGTGCTCCAATCAGAGAAGAAAAAATGCCTCATCTGGGTCAACTCTGCGTTGAAACTTCACCAGTGTGAACAGAATAAAAATTCAACATAGATCCAACCCCTGTGGTTTTGAACACTGTGTGAAATCAACTTGGCTTGACCAAAGTAAAAGTGTGGCTCAATACAATTTGGATTATATTCAACCTAGCCTAATCAATATGATTTTCATTTTTCTAAAAACAAAACCCTTATTCCACAACGATGAAACTTTGATTTGTACACATCAGAAAAACGTACATGTACAATGTACGTATGCACAGTATGTTACGTCCTTGTGCATTTTGAAATAATAGGTCGCTGCTTTCATAAATTGAGCCATCACTCCAGTCAATTTTAGCAGATCACATCCCCTGGGGCTTCAAGTATTATGTCATGCGATACCCCACAGAATGGCACTGAGCCATGGCAGAGGCTGATAGAGTCATATCAGCCAATCACGGAAACACAAACAAACATGATGAAATCAAACTAATTACTGCCTACTGATAGACAATGCAAAACCTCTGGGAGATCAATATAATTACAGGCTGCCTGTCCACTATCCTTAAAAAATTCATGTGCTAGATGCATTTTCGTGGTTGTAAACAAGCTCCAACCATACCCCCAGTGATGGTTGGGTCATGGGAACCCAGCGAAGCTTGTAATAGATGCAGCAGAAGCTCCAAAGGATTGTCGTTTGGGATTAACTTCATTTGAAGCTTGAATTCACAAAATGCAACTGTCCGAGACAGACCGCCACAAACGCATACCATTCTCGTGCATGGGAAATATCACTTACCCGCTTGTTAGGCTCAAGGCTGAACATGTCAGAGCCAGACAATTTTGTAAAACGTTTGGAAATGTTTTGAAAATTTTGAGGACTTTTTTAGATTGAGATTGAGATTGAGAATTTGGAACAGAACTTGTACACTACACATAATATAGCCCCCACCCTTTCAGAAAAAAAGTGGTTGTTGTATACATACATACATGTACTATATACATTGTATAACTTTATACAAATGTAGATTTTTCAGAAAGAAGTGCAATTAGTACATGTACCTGGCAGATACATGTACATGTACATGTACACACATCTTAATTCTTAGAAGCCAGACCAGCAGGTACATTGTACATGTAACAATTTAGGCCTTTTCACACTATGTACGTTCGACTATGGAGGACTAGCTTGAAAATTCCAGCTCTAGGCTCAAGATTTGCCATTAGATTTAGAGCTGGAAGGAATCCTATAGGGTAGGTCAGGGTCGTTTAAGATCTTGCCGATATCTTCCGTTTCCCTAAATATATCAACTAAACACTCACCTTGAACTGTAGAGCAGTCATTCATGCAGCTTTTGATCCCCTCAAAATAAGAATATGATCAAGTTAAACCCGAAAAAAAATGAATTTTTCATGCAAATCGGTGCATGCACAAACCAGTTGTGTACAAAGTAATGGAGCGGATTTTTGAACATGAACGATGTTTTCCGATCGATTATCGGCCAGCGGCACTACGCGCGCCTCGGGGCTCAATATCCAACGGCTGTTTGCTGATAGGACCAAAAGTGGACAACCCACGTTCATTCCATTTTTCTGCCAGTAGAAATTCGGAAATTTGGTTTGGTCGTAAAGGCTCATTCTGATTTTCTGCTGGTAGAAATTCAGAAATTTGGTTTGGTCGTAAACGCTCATTCCCATTTTTCTGCTGGTAGAAATTCAGAAATTTGGTTTGTACACTTTTCGACCGCCTGTGTACAAGAAAATAAAAAATCCAAATTTTTGATAACAGAAAAATTGAAAATTCAGAAAGAGGACTTCATATAAATGTAGTGTACACGATTGGGAATTCTCCAATTTTTGTTTTACTGAATTGTTACGAAATACCTTACTAGACTGCAAGTTAATAGTAGTCTCAATCATCCTGTGAAATTATGGCACCGGGTGTGCTATCGTTGTCAAGAAAAGTGGAAATTTATATCGTCTTCCAACGATTTCCAGCTGGAAATCGTTGGAAAACTGCCCTGTAGCCTTTAGTCAAGGCGCGCTTGGCTACCCGGACGAGTGGCGCACTGGACATGCTGGCATTCAGGGCGCGTCACGTGTCCAGCTGGTAGCCACGCGCGCCTTGACTAAAGGCTATCATCCGCCCGACGGTTGAAAACGAGCGCCGTTTTTCTGTTGGTTTTTTCGCCACCCAACAACGCAAAACTTTGAACAGGTGAGTGGAACGATATTTCCTATAACATACTAACCCCCAAATCCGCCCATTTTTGAAAATTGCAACAATGACCAATCATGTACACGGCCTTTAAGGCCTTTTATCTACATCCAAATTACCCTCTTGTTCACCGTTCTATTCCTTTCTTCTCCTTACCCCCCCCCCCCCCCCCCCCCCCCCAACAGTCTCATCTTGTCCTGCTATTTACGTCAGGGTGTTCCCCAACTTCAAATTCTGCTTTTGGCAATCCATTCCAATTCCGTCACCAAAGACATGAATGAAAGATGTCAATGTTCATGTACAGTATATTCTTTATGTGAGATTTGGTTCCCAAGCAAGTCAAGTGATTCAACTCGACATCAAGAGTCAAACAAAAATGATCATTCAAATTTACATACCACATTACGGCCTTCATGAATCGTAAAAGGCACACGATACATTGGTGTGTACGAACACATGTAGACAATCTGCAGTAAATATCCAAACAGTTCTGCAGGCCGCATCAATCAGATTTTCCCCACCATAGAGAAGAGACCGACCAAAATCCCCTCCGACCAAGGAAAGCCCAAGTTGACGATAGAACTTCCAGGACCGTTCGGATGGGACCCTCTGATGACTGCGTCCACCTTGCTATTCTCCACTTATCAATACACAGGTATGAGCCTCGCTGTGCAATACATCACTCCTCTGAAAATTGCCAGTCTATTCAACAGCCGATTTGCCACACTCATCTCATTACGAACCTTGTGCAGATCAGGACATCCAATCTCAGACTGATTTGCCCAAATTCTTCTCCCACGCAGAGTAAGGACTCCCGTGGCACTGACCTTTGACATGCCAGCCCACTGGGGGGAGCTTGCACGGGCCACTTCAGTTCAAATATCTAAAGCACATAATGCCTGCTAAAAGGGCATTGTATTGGCCGGGCGGATAAAATGCTACGTTTGTCTGCTGGAGTAATTTTTTGGGCCAATTTTCCTTCTAGTGTGCTGCACTCAGAATATCTGAATATGGGATACTTTTGCCACAAATCATTGCTTTTCAGCAACAACTGCAGATTGATAATAGAGCATAGAGGACTAATTACGAAATAGGCGAGGCCTGGTTTTCTATCATAATTAAAGCAAAATATTCAGGAAAAGCCAAACTAAGTCAGCTGACATTCTCTACAAATAACATTTTGTAAACTTTCCTACATAAATCTACAGTTTTGTTGCATTAATAGCTGGCTTGCATTATCAAAGGCAGCAGACGTACAGGAGTAACTTGGCAGTCTAGACTACCTATTATCCCCAGCCATGACCAATTTTCAGAGCTGTAAATCTGCCAGAAATTGTGTGTCAACATTCATATGCAGCAGGTATGGTAGTACAATACAATCAAATTCAATTTTCCAAGTCGACAAATCACCCACATGACCTCATTCACCCGGAGGTTCTTTCTTTTGGATAAGGAGCTTGATTTGAAAAGCATTTCAAAGACTTGGAAATGAAACTAATTATTTACCATCCAGAGAAAGTTTTTAACAACTGTACGAGCTCACGCGTCCCCCAAACCCAATGTATATTAACATAGTATGTCCATTTTTCGCACAATACAATGCTGGTATAAATAACAGGATTTGCAATGGCCAAGTGATTACGAGTTATCCAAATTTATTAACCCTTGCGTATGGAGCGTTGTGGAGCGCTGTGGCCTCGTGGCTTAGTGTATTGAACTCAAGATCTCGGTGACACTGCAGATTGTGGGTTCGAGACCCGCTGGGGTCATGGTGCTTGTGTCCTTGAGCAAGGCACTTTGTCACAAGTTGCTTCTCTCCACCCAGGAGTAAATGGGTACCTGTGAGGGCAGTGATGGTTATGTGTTTGATTAAGCCTGTGTGCGCTTAAAATAGCAGCCAGGGCTGTATACTCCCCAGAGAGCTGACAAGGTTTCAGGAATGATTAATGAACCCGATGACTAGGGGTAATGATATCTGTAAAAGCGCTTTGATCTTGCTAAAAGCGCTATATAAGAACCTGTATTATTATTATTATTATTAATATTATTATAATTATTATGGATGACACCAAATGGCGCAAAAAAACAGTTCCACCAGGCCGGATGACGCCTATAGCCACTATTTGTGCAGTTTCAACCCATTGGATTATTGTGGCCGTTTCGCTTGGCTGCAAAAGCCGGCGCGACACCCCAGCGCCTCCTGTAAATAACCGTACTCAAGGGGTTAAAACACCCTAGGGTTATGAACATTTAGTTCTATTTTAAAGACACATGAGCCTAAACAGGGGCGCAGCTAGAGGGAAGATTGGGGGATGACCAAATGTCCCCCCTACCTAGAAAATGTATTCAATTATTTGTTTAAAGCTCACAGTCACAGAACCAGAAATTCTTTGTTTTGTTGGTTTGTTTTATATAGTGAAAATTACAATTACTCTAAACTGTATTTTATTTTTTGACTTTTGCAGACATACAAAAAACTGTTGGGATTTAGGCCAAGTAAAAAAAAAAAAACATGTTTAGCATCCGGTTTAAAAAAAAAAAAAAAGGAAGAAGGAGGGGCTTTGTATTTTTTATTTTCAAGATGGCCGCCATTCTTTTATAAATTACCAACAACCGTAGGTTTTTCAACTGTTCTAAAACACAAAAATGAAAGAGACGTGTCCATCAGAATTGATCGGTTGACATTTTGGTGGTTTTTTTTACCTTATTTTCCACTGGGAATTTTTTTTTTTTTTATCCGGGCAGCCTCCAAAAAGGAAGTTGGTAGGGACACTAAACATGTTTTTTTTACTTCCCCTGCTAAGAAGAAACCAGTCTTTACCATCCTCCTCCAGTTCACTTTTACTAATTGATCACGACAGCAGCCCCCAACAACAAAGGCAGTTTCCAAGAACAGCCCTGACTGAGCATACCAGACACAGAAATTACTCTCTTCAAGATTACCAACAAATTACTCCAAACTGATCTTTACAAAGCAATTGTCATTACCACCAGCTCTGGATATACTCAGAAATGCCACAGTACTGTCTGGTCGTTGGTTACTGACCCCAAGGGAGGGGGAAAAGTGGGTTCATGACCTTTCCTTTAGGTTCACCAGCATGCCAATAATGTGGTATTAAGTGATGGCCAATCAGAAAGGATTTTGAAAGGGTTTTCAGTCCCTGTGACGCGACAATCACCAGCAACTTTACACAAATTATTTTTGCAGCACATTAATATAGTCAGTGACTAAGTATTGCATGGGCGAAACTGTTGCGTAGGCCTACCACATCAAGTGATTTTTTTCAAGTTGACGGAAAATTTAAATGAAATAGATTTCCCCCCCACTAACAAATTATAGGACACGATTTTTGCATGAAAAAAAATAAAAACACAAAGCACAATATTTAGTCTAAAACAAACCGTGTATTGTTTTATGTGATATGTACATGTACATGTATGCATATTGACATAGGAATAATCATCCCATTATTCACTTTTGACGGAAACATCAAAAATATCCAGACCAATAGTAATCGAATAATTACTTTACGAATGACAAATTCTTTGCAGTCCAACAATACATGTAGTTCCGTTCCCACAAGCAACCATTAATAAAAGCACTTTTTTCCGGAGAGTTGCCAACTGCCAAAATAGAACTTTTATCGGTTTGTGAACATTTTTGAGATGAATTAAACTGCTATAAACTAACAATGGATCTGAAATGTACAAATCAGCAAAATTTGTTGGCCTAAAGTTTCAAACTTAAGCAAATTCTTTCTCAGAGGCAAATGGAGGCAAAGGGTATTTGCCTTTGCGAAAGAACTTGCTTAAGTTTAAAACGTTGGGTTAATTGTTTTCATTTGAACATTTTTTTGAACACCCTACATAATGCTCTCACATTCACATCCTTTCTAATCAGCGGTGAGATTTAAGGAAAAAGAAAATTCCATGAAACATTCAGAGGCATTTGATTTGTCTGACATTGCGTGAAAAATGCATAAGAAAACTGCATTTTTTTTTTCTCAAAAGATACCGTTCAACATTCCAAAAATAGCATCATCAGAATTGTTTTTAAAGACCATTTCAGGTTACAGAGGTCATTTTTGAATGATTATAAACAATTAAAACATCTCACCAAAACTCCTGAAATCAGGAAAAATCCCGAGAAATCTCACTAGAATCCTAAATGTATTCTCAATCTCTTGCTCACAAGACTTGAAATTGAAAAAAGCTGGGATTCCTACCTTCATATTGCGTTCATGTACATGTACATTACCCACACGTTATTTCCCGATACATTCACACATGCGTAAGTGCTGTCAAAACAACCTATTCATCAGACTGTTGTATACATTACAGTGCACAGGCTGAATGCAGAAAAGCCTAACACAATTCAATATACATGCATAAACAGTACGCGTTGTACGGCATATACATGTATTTCCCACACTTGCACGCCAAACTCCATTTGATCCACAGACCGATGAAAATACGCCAGCTCCGCATTAAGGCAATCCAAATGCATTTACCCAGCCGACAAGAGATGGTTTAACCCTGGTAACTGGCCTCTGGAGTACCAGCAAACGAGCGAACGCACCATTGGCTTGTCATCATGCTATTCATACGACGCGAGGGGATTTCCAGTGCATGCCCGCCTACAATATTAATCATCAGGCAGGCCAGCTACCTGTACATACCTGTTCGTGTACAGGGGGATGTGTGACCAACTGATTACATAGCGATTGGCTAATCAATGATAATGGCATGAGGTATGCTGGTACCATAAAAATAGGTAGCTGTACTACCTGTACATTGTACAGTTGACCATACATTGTAGGTGTGTTCAAAACAAACGGTGACTCACACAAACGAATGGCATTTACACCTACATGTACATGTTATGAAATAAACGTGGTACACATATGCACACATGCTATTAACCTAGCCAAGCACATTTCCAATGACTCTCACGACAGGCGCTTTCAAAATTTTCAGTCGTCGATTTTTCGTGCTGAAGCAATACATCATTTGATCATTTCTACAACTGTATTTGGATTTTAACTCTCTGCCTGAAACTTCTTTTTGTTTTTTTTTATAAATAATATTTATTTATTGGTTTAAACTGAGACAGTTGTATGGACCACAAATACCAAAAAAATACCAAGATTAAATTATTTTTAAAGCCGACTCCAATGTTTGCCTTAAATTAATGGCCAGCCATGCAAACATGACTGCCACTGTTGATTATTATTACAATTTTTTTTTTTATTATTATTTTTTTTTGGGGGGGGGGGGGTGATCCAGTTGTATGGACCACACATTGAACAAAACCACAGGATTATTACCAGAATTCACATGGCACACACATAAGCAAACTCCCAGCCAGGTCTGTTGTATTCAAATAGGTTTCCTACATTCTGTAAACAGTCTCAGAGCCCAGGCAATCATTTACATATTCTGGCTTGTGGCCATGGGAGCTGTGTTTAGTTTATTTTGTCTAAGCTGGTCGTTAAAATAGATTCAGGCTGCTAATTCTGCTGATCCTTTTGTAAGGGATCTGAGCTGGGACTCCAAGCCCAGGCTGTGAATGCCTGTGCAAACAATTGGGCTGACATCACCAGACTATTGAGATGATTAACCCTCAAAGAGTGGGTGGGTGGGGGGGGGGGGACACAGAATCTGCCCTTCCCCTCTCTAGTTTTTTGTGACCGTGCTTTTTTTTGCACTAAGAGCCCTTTTGACTTTTTAAGTTAAGTAAAATTTGAGGCTTTGCATCATGGCGGAGATACATGTACTTATGAAAGAAAGGTTTGCGGAAACACCCATGTGGAAGTATTTCTCAAATGAGAGAATGGTTCTGAAAAGAACCAGAGGTATAACTCGACGTTCCGGTCACCTTTCCGCAAATCTTTCTTTCATTAGTAGCCATGCAAAGTCTTAAGTCTTACTTAACTTTTTAAGTTATTCACTTAGGCACATTTTGACACCAAATTTAATAAAAATTAGGGGGCAGGTCCGGTCTCGCACAATGGTACTGTTCATTATTAGCCGAATGACCTAAAAATAGATCCATAGAAATTTAACGAGGGCACATGCGGACCAGACGCAGAATGTTCACCATTCTATCATCCAATGCGCTGTATACGTACATGAACATGACTTGACTGAAACATGCATCGCACGTACGTCTCCATGGCAAAAATCCACAGTATCCTAGGTCAGATCACGTCATGATCATCGCTTCACAGAGTGGACCCGGGAAAACTGGAGTAGTTTCGGGAAAAGTAACTCAGAGGAACTTGGCTGTTCACATTGGACTTGAAATGGAGAAAGTAACCTCTGTCTCGGTGAATTTTACCTCAGACGTCCAATGTGAACAAGGCTTGAAGGCCTTTTCACACTACGAAAAATCTCTGTGTTGTACCCGGGTCCGACACATGTTGACTTTTCACACTGCAACATTTTCAACACGGCACTGACCCGTGTAGAGTGCTCAACCCGTGTAGAGAAGTTCGACCTGTGTTAAAAACACATCTGGTTTGAGTTCGACCCGTGCACGTTGAGTAGTGTGAAAAGGTAGCATAATTGACCCGTGTTGAATTTTTTTAAAAGTCTACATAGGTTGGACCTGTGTAGATTTTGACACGGGTCGAACGTACATAGTGTGAAAACGCCTTTAGTCTCCCAGGCACTTTATCAATCTAGCAGGATATGAATGGGTATATGGGTTATCTATTGCTTCCTGATCTCGTCACAATAGGAATGAGGCAGGAAATTAGGAAATTTGCCAAGGGTCATCAAATCATTCCCAGTTTCCTGAACATTTTTTTTGGGGGGGGGGGGAGGTAAATTGGTCTCACCAATGGTAGAAGTTCCCCCTCCTGGGTCTATACGTGTTCAGGTATAGGTCTGAAAATTGGGATAATTTCTTTGGTATCTATTGAAGATTATTAGGGCCGGCCTACCACCCTTACAGTTTTCCTGGGTCCAGATCAAAAATAGAGGATAAATCTTCAATAGATACCAAAGAAATTATCCCAATTTTCAGACCTATAGACCCAGGCAGGGTAACTTCCACCGCTGGTGAGACCACCTCACCCCCCCCCCCCCCATATTCAAATCCAGTGTTTGTACATTAGTACAAATGTTTGTAAAAGTCAGTTCCACAACTGATACTAAAATGGCTTCACAAAGTACATATATTGCTCACTTCTGAAGACAAATTTGTTCTGGCTTGGTTTGACTGGAGCCCTACAAATATGAGATCTGCCACACCACCCCCCCCCCCCCCCCCCCCCCGCCCCCCCCCCCCCCCCCCCCCAATGAGGACAACAATAATTCTGATGACCCACTTTGGTTAAATTTAGCTCGACCCAAAGGTTCAAGCTGTGTTGACTGATGGCCGGGGAAATTGAAACGAGATTGAATCATGATGAAACGGTGGGGACCTGCAGGCCGGCCAAAAAAAAAGAAAAGACGACCAAATCTTATGGTGACAAACAGAAACCACAAGCAAAACTGGGGCGCTGAGTATTGTACTGTACGTGCGCTTCGGCAATTTCAGTAATTGCATCCTATCACACGGCACAAGCAAGACGGCCAAATATGGTTACCGAGGCCCACATTTGACGGCTCATCTTACAACACTAGTGAGGAATCACTGCTAACTACATGTACATGTACAATGTAGTGCAGAAAAGTCTTCATTCATGGTTAGCGTATTTCGCAGGTTCGCGAGGAATAATATGTATGTATATATACGTGTACATTTGCAAACAACAAAACTACTAAATTACATGTATTATGAAATAGGCCTACCTTATTTGTAACTTGACTTTAAGTAAATAAAGTCTCAAGCATCCTGTGAAATCATGGCACCTGGTGTGCCGTCATTTTTAAGAAAAGTGGAATTTTTGTATCAATAATATTTTTTTCCAGCGATGGTCAGGCGACCATCATTCGAACATTTTTTTACTTCAAATACATGCACTGCCCCAATTTACCAACCTTTTGTCCACATTTTGTTTGCCGATTGGTTACACTCGAGCAAGCCAGCTAGTCTAGTACCCCAACTTGATAATTGCTCCATCTTTGTCTGAAGTAGAACCAGGGAACCAGACTACTAGAACAGCCTTTTTTTCTCTCTCTTTGTTTTCCAAGCACACAAAACTTTAAACAGGTCAGTGGATTTTCGTTCCCTTATAGGGAACAGGGCCCTTACACTACACAATCGCCAAAACAAGTCAAACTGGATATGTATTGCACACTTCCTTTAAGATTTTAACTCGGAGTGTCCGCGGGTACTGCAACCATTCAACGAAGACAGATATGAACTGTCACAACTCTTTGACGTCAGTAGAGGTGAGTACTTTCGAACAGGGGGCGACAGAGCAATAAACGGCTGGCGACGACGGGCTTCGCTGGCAGACCGATCCGGGGAAATCATCCTGTGGTTCAAGACGTCGATGGTCTTTCCTTGTAATTAACTCAGACTCAGCAGATACATGTACATGTACACCAATTGATGCCTGAGCCCCATGTTCGCTAAGGTTGGATTAAAGAGAACTTTTGTCGAGAATTTGTACCTGGTCAAACTGATTTTGAACATAAAGAAGATTGATCAATGTAGATGGGGAAACGTAAGATCTATGCCTACATATTGGAACTGTACATTTTTTAGAGGGGAATATACTTGTAAAATAAAATGCAAAAAATAGGTAAACAACGGTATTTGTATTCATGTTGTAAACATGATAAAATAAATAGGCCTTTTTCTCGGGCATACATTTACCTTTCAATTTGACAGGGTCCAAACATCAAAAACTATAAAATACCATTAAAATGACTTGTGTATACCAAGAAGACCACTAGCGAGTGAACTTTACAATCAGAGACCCAAAGAGCAAATTTGAGGTTGAATTTTTTTCAAGGTCGCTTTTGAATATTCAGTTTCTAAAATCAAAACCGAACAGTGGAATTCAAACCAAATGTTAATAAAATCTGGATTTGTAGGCCCCCCCCCCAAAAAAAAAAATATTTCTGCTCCCGGTTACCCTACCTACCCTAATTTAAAGGCCTCAACCCAAATTTTGTTTAACAAAAAACAACAAAAAAGCAAATGCTACATGTATGCATTGTAAATACTACCTTTAAACCTTGACTAAACGTGGACACTTACATACAATCAGCAAAAAAAAAGAGCCAAGTTTTGTTTTCCCTACCTACCTACATGTACCCTATTTTCAAATGGCATGTAATGAGAAACAGAACTATTTTTTTGGGGCCTTATCCCACTTCTAGTATACATGTACACAGACTAGTACAGTGTACATTAAACTTTAAAGGGATGCACCTTATTAATTAAAGTTACATGCCAATTATAAAACATGGACTTCTTAAATTCACTCCAAACAAAGTACGGGGTACATGTATTAT
This sequence comes from Hippasteria phrygiana, assembly GCA_037893225.1. Lineage (NCBI taxonomy): Eukaryota > Metazoa > Echinodermata > Asteroidea > Valvatida > Goniasteridae > Hippasteria > Hippasteria phrygiana. The sequence continues at coordinate 3,189,000 of JAZGUH010000199.1, forward strand.
ACAAACAGAAATGTCAAAGAAGCAAGTTTCAGGTAATGCAGGAATTTAGATTCAGAGAAGATTGTTGGTTGGAAACAAGATTTGCATCTCAACAGACTGTCTCTCTGAACCAACAAACAAATGTTTTCCCAGCTGACCTCCAGGGTCAATGATGAAGTGCTTGAGTATTACCAAGGAACCCCTCTGGGTACAAGACCTGCTCAGCTGGCTGGCTGGCTGGCTGGCTGGCTGGCTACCACATGACGAGGTAACAAATTACAACCATCACACTGTGCATGCCGTCTCCATGGAGACCATGCTGCGAGTCATGGTCCGTTCGATCCAGCAGGATTCCAGAAATATTCAAGATTATTTTCTTGTCCGTAAATCGATCCAAAATTGTGGAAGGGTACATAATTTTTAAGATTACATGTATATTTGCACTTTCAAGGAAGGTTGGTTCCGCCTACCTCATATACATGTACAGTACATTGCAATTGAAAGTTAACCTCAAAATGGGAATTTCTCTTCACACTTTTTCTTTTCCCAGGGAATTAATTTTCATTTTACAAAATGTGAAAAAAAATTCCCAAAGTGGAAAAACATTTTTACACCTTTTTTTCACAAAGGTGGAAAACATTTTCACACCATTTTTCACAAAGGTGGGAAAATATTTTCACACCTTTTCACAAAAGTGGGAAAATATTTTCACACCTTTTCACAAAAGTGGAAAAACATTTCCATGCCTTTTCATGCAAGTGAGAAAATATTTTCACACTTGAATTCGCAGGGGGGAAAAGTGTGAGAAATGTGAAATGTGAATGAGAATGGGAATTCTTTTCACAAAATTTCCCATTCACAGTGTTAACTTTCAATTGCAATAAAAAAAAGTTAATCTGAAAAAAAGAGAAATTTTAAACCAACCCCATGACAACAAAAAAAAGCCAACAAAAACTCAAAATCCAACAAGACCTTTTATGAATCCAAAAAGGAAATTCGAACCAAAGAAACTAATCTAAACCCTAAATATCCCTAAAAATAACCAATCCAAATTTGGCAAACAATTTCTCAGAGATTCCTGCACAGCTTGGCAGCGGTTCATTGTCAAATTGCTTGACCTTTGACCGGACACCCTCTGTGTCCCCCTAGGGCTAGGCCAAGGCAGGGCTCAATTTAATATCCAACGGTAAATTGATTCTCACACCTCACATGTACTTCAGCCCTGTTGGGAGCCTTTTTTCGATGTGTGTGCAGAAATAAAGTTGATTTTGAGAAAGCTTTATTAATATACGGAAGTTGCCCAATACAAGGCTAAAATCCACTATACGTAGGCTACAACAGGGGTGGTGGGATTGGCCATATTTGAAAAGGTTGCCAGCCCTACCACCCTTACGGTTTTCCTGGATCCAGATGTTAAATCTTCAATAGATAACGAAAGAAATTATTCCAAGTTTCAGACCTACACGTACATACATACACGTAGACCCTTATTACAGATTTAAAACCTTGAGCATGCAGCCCATATACTGCACGTGTACATAATTTTAATTCAATCATGAAATACATGTACAGGGTAAGCTTCACGTAAGCTTCAAAATTGATGTTGGAACGAGCTTCGTTATTTATTAGTTTGTCTGCCGATTACGACCTCACAAGTCAACTGCACTCTCCACCGTCTATTACATTGTATGCATGCAAGTTGAAATCCTCAACTGAGCTGGTACACTGTGACCTGCCCGGATAAATCCCACGCTCCTACAGTGATGGGAACTGCACCGTGGAATGTGCGATGCCTCGGGCAAGAGATCGAGAAGCAACTCCAAAGTAGGCTGTTTATAACATTAAAGTGTGGAAGCTTGCAAATGGAATACACGATGAAAAAAAAACTAACACTAGGACAGTGTGAAATTCATTAAACCGTACTTTAAAGTTTTGTACTTTTTGGGAATTGGAGAAATGCTTTACATGCATAAAACAAGAAATGACAAGCAGAGTGTACAATGTACATGTGCGCCTAATTGTCACATTTTTATGATTCCTTTTTCTCAAATGACAGTACATGTATATGGTGAGGAATCACAAAGCCGGAGATGACACCATCTACACGTACATGTATGGCTGTGTGTCCGAACCGGGTACCCCCCCCCCCCCCCCTCCCCCCAACCACTAATATCAGGAACCAGTTCCAGATTGCATTCTTTGTGGCAATCCTGAACTGCTACATGTACATGTAGGATTCTTTTTTTACAAGAATTTGATGCTCTATGAAACCACAGAGGACTTTCTGCTGTTAATACCATTCCTGACATATGGTCCCTGTCTGAATGGATAAACTTGACCACAAATGGTGTTGATTGAAGGGGCCCCAGCCACATCACCCTCGTCTGGCCCGAGGGAGAGATCAGGTTTTATTTGGGAGGTTTCAAGGACTAGAAAAAGTAGAATAGTTGGGGGTCGTTCCCATCCCATAAATCAAGCATTTTTCATCGGTAATCCCAGTTATAAAAACAAAAACTGGTCTAAGGAACCTAAACCCAAATGCGAAGCAGCCATCTTTGAAGCTAATGCCTTTCTTACCCTTTCGACACGCATGGGTAAACCTGTTATGCTTACATTGTAACAAGATCTGAATGAAAAAAATTACTTCAAAGATGGCCACTAGGTATGAGGTCTATAGGGCAGATAGAGGACAGTTTTACAGATTAAAATCTAGACAGTTTTCTGAGACATGCATTGACCTTCGGACACCATGCCCTACCCCAAGAATAGCATTTAACAACCACCTTGCCCAAATTTATTGGCCCTACAAATTTCGTCAAATTCCTCTGATGGCATAAAATTCTACAAAGATGACTTCACTGACTCTGGTGGGTTATTTGGCCACGTTAAGGGCAACCAACCCAGCCATACATCAAACTTAGTACCAAAATCTTTCTAAACAGCTCCGAGTCGGACTGCAATTGTAAACAAAATGCTGATTTTTTGGTGACTGGAAAGAAATTGAGTCAGTTACACACAAAGTGAAATTGTAATTTTTCCCTCAAATTTCCAGAGATGTGGTCGAGTCCATCACAAGTCCCTGCAAGTCCCTGCAAGTCCCTGCAAGTCCTAAGCCCAATCACAAGCTATTCAAATGAGCTTTGACAAAGGCATTCCTTTGTCATACATGTAGTTCATCCAGTTACTTGTGACCAGCTTTATGAAAGGACTTCTGACTGGACTTGCGAAAGGACTTGTGAATTAGAAAGGACTTGGAGGGACTCGACTACAACTCTGCAAATTTCTAACAAATGTTTAACAAGGAAGGTCGAACAAAAGTCGTTCACATTTATAAATTACCTTAAAGTAGGAAGTACATCAGATAAATTCGGTCGCCCATTGTCACACCACAATTTCTTGGTTCAAGTCCTTTCCGTCTGAAATCAGGTCACAAAAAAAAAAAATTATGATTATTTCTAAAGAAAGGAAAAAGTGAAATCAAGTTAACCTGCCACCATCCATCATGAGCAACCCACAGGGGACATACATGTAGAGACAGACGTGCACCTGACGATGCATAAATCACTCTCACCTGTGGGCTTGGGACACAGCACTTTCAGGGCCATGAGAACTTAAGCCGTGTTCCCATTGGACATTTTTTGGTCAATCTACCGCGACTTTTCTGTAGAATGACAATTAAGTCTAAATGGGGACATGCGGTAAACTGACATCCCTGTCAACTTACCGCGACTGTGATGTCAAACTACTAGGCCAAAAGCAGTTCCGGGAGATTTGCGCGCGGTTGCGGGAAGTTAACAGGGATGATAAAAAGTTCAATGTAGAACTACCGCGACCATGCTGAAACCACTGTGTAAACAATGCAACTTCCTGTATTACGTCAACTACGCAGTGATTATCGACAGCACACGCGCAAAAATGGTGGTATGGTTCCCCGTCTCTTTGTGTATAGTACACGTCGGTACATTTGATGAGAAAGCCGGTTTCTACAAATGTACTAGACGGATCTCTTCGCGTTGACGCGTCCAGTAGCCGACTATTCGATGTAAGTTTAGCACGTAAAAAATTACGTTACGTCACCGCGTCATATCCCGTTTAGGTCAAAGGTGATTGTGCATATATCGTCTGCGCAATATGTGGCATTCTGCCAGCCTCGCAAGGCAATTAAACGTTCCTTCAAGGCTATAAAAAGTCATGTCACGAAGGCATGTCGCGGTAATTAGACCAAGTCACGAATGAGGGTTTAAACTGTCCACTAGACCGTTGGACCGAGTCCAGTAATTTAGGCATTCCTCTAGTAGAGTCCACGACCAAACTAGACCAGTAGCTGGTCATTTTTCTTTTAAATAATCTTGCATTTTTAAAAACTAAATTTCGAGCTCACACATGATTAAATGAATGAAGTCTGCCTTGTTTACGTGGTTTATTCACTTGTCAAAATATCGTCAAACAAACCACAAGGAAACTGAATTTTCAAAGTGCACAAAGAAAACTGGCGGGAACAGACAGACACTGGTCTTGTAAAAATAATGTTACTCTCATCATGGAGAAATATTCCTCCATGCTCTCATCTACAATCACTTGTACATAACATGCAGTAAAGTACATGTACATGTACTAGCCCAATGGTCTGGTGGAAATTTGTATGAAAATCCAAGCCCTACAGCTCACCAGTAATTGCACATTTTTTACAGTTTGAACAACACTTTACAATTTACAAAAATACAAAAATGTCAACACACAAAACATACCTCCTTTTCCTGGTCTCATAACACAACAAACATCAAGTCCATAAAATGAAAATTTCTCAAGAGGTGCATAAAACCCCACAGGTAAGTCCTACAACCTTCAACACCCGAGAGAGATTGTTTGGATAATAATGACTCAACTCCAGACACATTCAGTGAAGTGTACCATCTGTACTGAATAGTTTGTACAATCACTTGAGTGGCAGGGTCCATATACCATGTAACAGCATTTTTACAGAGCGTTTTGTCCTCCCACTGAGTCAGCCAGCAGCCTATTGTTATGAGTATGCATGGGATAGCCAGTGAATAATGGCCTGTCACTTCAAAAAGGTTTTAGAAGAGATCTGTGTGGGATGGATGGCTGAATGGAGTTTTCCCCGAGTGCTCCTTTGATCTGACTCATGACTAGACTTGATGGATGGTGTAATATTTTCTGGGCTTTGTTGGACCAGTTCAACTTTTACCCATTTCATTGTTTTGTTCATGTTTGTAGAGGGGAGATTTTTACTTGTGTTTATAACAAGACCTTCGCTTCTAAATGGAAGCCATTAAGATCCACTCTGGGTGTATATGCTTCCATACAAAGCCTGGCATGTGAATGCTTGGTAACAATTTATCAGGCCAAAAAGAATATGTTTTCAAAGTGAACAGAAAAATGGCAGGAGCGGGATTTGAACCTGCGGCCTCCGGAATACCCTACCGTTCCAGAGGTCACAGGTTCAAATCCCACTGCTGGCTGTTTTCTTTGATTTTCTCAAATTACCCCTAGTCAGTTTCCTTTGTTCGACTAAAAACAAAAGGTTTTAAGAAATTAGGTCAAACAAACCCAAAGGAAACAACATTACAATTATGTCAAAAGAAATCTTAGCCACCCTAAATGACCAATAATTTTTGTAGAACTTCTCTTGACCACTTTTCCCTTTGTCAGAGCACTAGAGGGGTACTTCGCTTCCCCTCAAAAACTCTTCACACATTCTTACCGACTGCCTTGGCGGCAACACTTTCTATAGACCCGTCAAACTGTCCCGACAGCCGGTCAAAATTACCGCAAACATCAGCTAGTAATTGAGTTCAAAGGAACTTAGCAACACCACAAAATGCCAAAAGTGACCTCGAAATTTGACCCTTCTCTAATAATTCAAAAAAAATCACACCCGGCTGTAACAAGAGGCCAGCACTTTTTCTTGGAGACTTTTTCTTTTAATACCTCAAATATGATCCAATATCTAATGACCCGAGGGCAGTTCTGGTGAATAGATCACGTTTCAGGTTTGTACACAAATTTGACTTGACAACGACACAGTTTTTACAACCACAGAGTTAAAGGAACTTTTGAGAAGTTTTTGCGGGCGGTCAGTGCTAAAAAAAAATACCTCTTTTGTAAACATCTTACTGATTAAAAATTGTTCTTACTGGCAAAGGAATATTACATCATAAACTGAAGGCTTGATGGTAGCTTTGGTAATGATTACACACCAAATTTCAATCTGAAAGCGTACTCTTTATAAAGATGATACCAGTACCCATCCTTCTCAGAAATCTTTCCATCTGAAATGCTGTCATCTTCGAGAAAATTGAATCCGAAGGCCTCTAAAATAGGCTCCTTTTGATTAAAAAAAATCCACATACCATGTAAGCCCACACAGACTTGCACAAAATTGCTGTTCAAACAGAATAGGTTTTTCACTTTTTTCTAATGACACAGTTGACGGATTGGACTCAAACTTTCACAGGTTGGTTCATGTACATTGAATCACACAAAGTACATGTACATGTATACATGTACAAGTGTACATATACACATGTATACATGTACAAGTGTACATATACACATGTATACATGTACATGTACAAGTGTACATATACACATGTATACATGTACGTGCACTGTATATATCTCCGAGGACAAGAGAAGAAAGGAAACACAAAGAAACCTTTCAGTCCTCGAACGTAGAGTCTTTTGTTGAAATCGGTCCTCGAACGTAAGGATACGTGCTTAGTCTATGGGGGTTGGTTATATTAAAGGAACAATAGGAAACACAAAGCATTGTCCTCGGACGTATTGGGGAAGTACAACTATATGTACAAGTGTACATATACACATGTATACATGTACAAGTGTACGTGCACTGTATATATCTCCGAGGACAAGAGAAGAAAGGAAACACAAAGAAACCTTTCAGTCCTCGAACGTAGAGTCTTTTGTTGAAATCGGTCCTCGAACGTAAGGATACGTGCTTAGTCTATGGGGGTTGGTTATATTAAAGGAACAATAGGAAACACAAAGCATTGTCCTCGGACGTATTGGGGAAGTACGACTGTATGTACATATACACATGTATACATGTACAAGTATATATATACACATGTATACATGTACAAGTGTACATATACACATGTATACATGTACAAGTGTACATGAACACTGCCTGCAAATTGTACATGTTACATTGCATGTTGTCAGCTCCGCCAATGCTATATCATGTACATTATATACCTTTCAATATTAAAGATGATGTTGATTGCTGAGAGAAGTCTGCGTCATTTTTTATTTGTATAATGTAGATTGCATATTGTAAAATCAAACAGCAAATTATTTCTGCCATGAAATACCCCAAAAGTGACTTTTGAGAGCTATTTTTATCAAGTCCCCTCTCGCGCAGCACAGCCCGCTGGTGCCATTCGTCTAAAAGTCGTCGCTGCGGGCAGCAAAGAAATCGACGTCATAGGACGAACTCCCCTTTTGTGCCTTGTGGTAGACACAAAAGGGGAGTTCGTCCTATGACGTCGATTTGTTTGCTGCCCGCGGCGACTTTTACACAAATAGCACCAGCGGGCTACAGGGGACTTGATAAAAATAGCTCTCAAAAGTCACTTTTTGGGTATTTCATGGCAGAAATAATTTTTGATTTTTACAATTTACGCAATCTACATAAAAATAGAAAAATTACGCAGACTTCTCTCAGCAATCAACATCATCTTTAAAACTACACTGCACATGTACTTAACCCTAATCCCCTATGCTTTTTGGTGGAAGCTTTCCCCGAGTCCATCAAAATCCACCACTGTGCTGTAATCATAAGGCAAATTCTCTGCATAAAAACAATCAATGAAATGGGCATCTAAAAAAGTCCTGAATCCATCACAATCCAGCAAAACCTTTCAAGGGATTTTGTTGGATCATAATTGACTTATGATTTCCACCTAGAACGAAAATGGAAAAAAGAGATGGAATTATTTGAAATTCCCCTTTTGAAATGGAATTTAAGTCCAGCGGTAAGCCCAACAAAAAATTTGTACCGGTATTATAGAAAGAGGAACAAAACATCAGAAATAAATTACAATCTTTTCAAGTTTTCTCAACTTTATAATTTACAGTTTCTGATGAGACTGTTCAATCCAGCCCAAACCCAGAGTAAACAAATCTCTGTACGTGTGTGCGATGACTTTGTCGGTAAACACACACAAAAACTGAATTCTCAATTCTCTATTGTCAATATTTGGCGTTGACCCACCGTGAACTCTTTTGCGCTTAAACCGAAAAATGCCGACTTGTTTTCCTCCCCGAAAATGGTCGGGACTACAAAGGGTTTGAGGAAGGTAAACATGTGAATTGTAAAGGCAGGCTGCAAGTTTGGGGTACATGATGGACAAGCTGTGGTTGGGGGGTAGTGGAGTCAGTAAGACCATGGAGGAATAAGGAATTCTTTATTTCTTTAGCAGTTAGTTGTCAAGGTTCTTGTTCCAATGAAAGGCAGTTTTCTTGTCACATACGGACATAGGGCTAGGAATAAGTGTAGAGGTCGGAATGTCTGTTTTGGAACATAATATATATGTAGGGCTTTTTCAACTTGGAACATTTGTGTTTATTGATCACAACTCTTAAAATTGTCTTTTTGAGCTCAAACTCATCAATTACAGACACTTTATTAATATCTATGTTAATGTTCAGTTTAAGATACGAAGTAATTAAATGACCAAAAAATGTATGTTAAAATTCAACCTTGTGTCCAATGTCACAGGACCACTCTTCCCCCCCCCCCCTCCCCCATGACATCATCATGAAGTCACCCTTTGGCATATAATTTCATTACGGGGTCTGTGTATGTAGCTCTGTGCTACAAGTAAGTTCGACTAAGATATTTGTTTGATGTTATTTAACGACCAAAGTGGCAGTTACAACATTTCTGTAAAAAGTCGGACGTGTACTGGTTTCCAAACACATAAAAGGGGAAAAATACAAAAAATATCAGAACAAAAGGCTTAGTCCAGATGCTCGCCAAGAAAAGCCAAAAGCCAAAATAGCTGGGCTTTTTACCTGGGAAAGCCATTAACTGCCAATTTTTTATTTTTTTTTTTTTTATTTTTTTTTTTTTTAAACATAAAACACCCGAAAGCAGTCAATAGAAAATTGCATTGTAGTACAAATGTCCCAATCCCCCGGGACTTGTCACCCAAATATGATTCATGGATTTTCTGTAAAGACGGGGTTAATCCAATTTCAAAATAAAAGCATAACAATCTGGACGATCCATCAGAACGTTGGCAACGGCTGCCAATTTATGGCAAACCGTCTGGCAAGGTATTGGGAAAATATGAACTGAGGTCAGAAGCAGAGTTCATCTGTGGACCATGTGTCAAAACACAAGAATGTGCTTAACAATACGGGAGTCAACTGTCTACATATCATGGGGCATATCATTTGGGGTAGGGTGGCTCAGGGGAGATTTAAAGGTAGTATACACCATTTGTTTTTGCTGTAATTATTTAGAAATAAATGGATTGGGGGGTTAGCATTTTATAGCAAGCTAGCAAATACTGTATCACTGACCTGTTTAAAGTTTTGTGTGCATAGATGCTGGAAAACAGAGATAAAAATTATGTTCTAGTAGTCTGGTTCCCTGACTATACTTTAGACAAAACAGAGCAATTTATAGAGTCAGGGAATTATCAGGTCGGGGAACCAGACTATTTCCGACGATATAAATTTCCACTCTTCTTATAAACGACAGCACACCAGGTGCCATGATTTCACAGGATGCTTGAGACTTATTTACTTACAGTCTAGTACGGTATTTCATAATAATTCAGTAGTTTTGTTTTTTATATGCAAATGTTGTACACTAACTTTAAGGAGCCAAAATATGGTATAAACGGTTTTGAAAAAAATAATGAATTTAGTGGTGGGATATAAATCCAGATTTTGTTTTACATTTGATTTTGGAAACCGGATATTCGAAAGCAATCTTTAAAAATGTTGAAGCCCTCTATTTTTGTGACACAGGCTCAAGAAAACAACTGGAACATCGTCCAATTTGCTCCATGGTCTCTGATTGTAACGGCATTCACTCGCTGGTGGTCTTCTTGGTATATGAATAGCCTGCCCATCCATATTTTTCAACAGTACAGCTCTGGGGTGTTTTTGTAAAGGCCCAGTGATCAGTAAATCCTGCAAACTATATCCAGTCATTTGGGAGGGCTTTGCATGCAGCACCTCACTCGTCACTTTTTGTAGGCATGAGCTAGACATTACACATGTAAATTGTACCAACAGACACAGTGCTATCCACAGATGTAAAAAGAGTAAAAAGGCAGACCGGTGCCTAATAAATTTAGGAATGACACGTCCATTGTGTAAATATTTATATTGTGGTATTAAGTTTTTCATGGTCGGGTAAGTTCAGCAGAGTTCGTCTGTGGTAGAATTGTTAAAAAGAAGATTTATTTTTTCCTTGAAAAAGATCTCCAGATACACCTACACAGAAAATTGGTTCATGACCACAGGTTCAAAGAGTTGATGAAGACGAAGTCGACGAACTGTCAGATCTCAAGTTAAAACATGTTAAACAAGCGAAACGGACACAAGAGGTTTGTGCAGCCAAGCGTAACATTACACAATAATCCAACAATGGATTGAAACTGCAGAAAATGGCGTGTATAGACGCATCATCCGGCCTGGTGGCGCAGATTTTTTTTTTGCGGCTATAGCGTCATCCGGCTTACAAAAACTAAAAACTTGTAACTCAGAAAGTCATGGGACGACTGTCCGCTCCCTTTAATGGGCCACATCACACAGCCAAACACTCCAATTTATTTCTGTTGATCCATTCAGTGCAGCAATCAAGGCATTCCAACAACAACAATTGTGGTTACGTGATGTGCAGTATTAGCAAAATGCTGCTCTGGCTCCCAATCCAATTAAACAAGCCATTAAGTCATCAGCATAATCCATTAGCTTAAAACAACAAAGCCTGTCTCACATTTATAATCATCCTAGTACAGTGTGCTATGTACAATGTACACAGTATACTATACATGAATCACCAGCTGACCGAGCATCTGCTATGAAATTCAGCTGGGTAACCGCAGCAGCCAAAAACATTGAACAAACAAGCCCAGTTTTCAACAAACGCATTTTATCTTCACCGGACAGTGACCCAATAGAACACAAAAGAGTGGAACTCTTTGTGGTTTTCAAGTTCAATCGTGTGAACAATTCTGACACAAAAAATATTTTGTGGAACTCGACAGATACATGTACAATGTACAACTACATGTACATGTACATGTACACGTTACATGAACAAAAAAAATGCATGTACATGTATGCAGACATTAAAATAGCAACATACATGCAGTTAATGTATCAGTGGTACGATTCATGGGATGTATAATTTATGGGCTATTATCTACATGCATTGGCTATGATTTATGGGGTATGATTTATAGGTTATTATTTATGGGTTATGGTTTGTGGTCTACACTATGCAGTACACTTCTGCTGGGGGGGGGGGGGGGGGGCGGGGGTCACCTGACATGCCAGGCACAGAGATCAATTGCCATTTTTAAAATTTTACAAGATCGTTGTCACAGGCCATGGGAATAAATGAACACACACAAACTCATCCGCTGCAATTTGCATTCTGAAATCTTGCTAGGGGTTGATCATTAATTAAATTATTTTAAAATTGAACCACGAGTAAAATAGAAAAATCCTACCAATATTTCCCTTGAAAACGTCTGCTTAAAATCCTACAGGTTGTACCATGGGGGCCCAGGGACGAAAATAGAAGATATCATTTTTCCTACTTCTTGGCTATTCCTGCCAAATTTTTAAATGATCTGCCCATTTAACATTCTGAAAGTGAAATTGTATACACCTCATGTCCCTGTGTCCATTATTCCATCTGCTGTGACAAGAAAATGAAACGGCAGTAAAAAGCCAAGGACAGGAAGCGATAGAATTTCAACAAGGTGCCAACTTCCTGAGTTGGAGTTTAAGTGCAACAGATGATGGAGAAAAAACACAGTTACTAACAAAGTTGGCCACGCTGCTTGAATCAATTATTCCAAACTGGGTTTGAATGAATATATTTGAATATTCGCTACTCGCCGATCAAGTTTTTCACGCGTCGGCTGCAACTGCATGCCGTGGCGGTAAAAGGTTGCATGTGAAGCACGCCGATGTTTTACGTGCGGCGATCGATATTAGAGAGGTTTAGCAGCACGTATTACGCGAACGTCAACGTGAGCGCGCCCGACATTTTTGGAGCGACGGTCAAACTGAATAACGTGGGCGTTCGGACGCACAATGAAACGTTTAGCTGCACGCCACGACGGGTATCATGCACAACCACGGTGTTTTCCAACACGAAAGCTTTGAAGCAAGGGAATTTTTAAACTTCAGAAATACATCGAACTGGACTATAGTTTGACCCAAAAATGCATCTTCAGTGTTGTATATTCAATGAGCTCTAATTCTCATGAGACAAATATTGATTGCAATGTCTACAAATGTTTTTAAAATGTTGCAATTACTCACGTTATGGACCCAACGTGAACTCACCATTTTCACGTATTTGACGTCCGTGTGAAAGTCACGTACGTGAGTAACAATACGCTGGAATTGATGACGTCAGCAAAAGAACACACAATTTTTGCGTTCGCGTTCACGTAAAACGTGCTGCTAAACCTCTCTATTATGGACCGCCCAAAAGAAAAAAATTTTGCATGCGCCTGTTGTATCAAGATCATTATGGAATTCTAAAGGGTGTAGTTAACTCGCAAATGATGATAGGTCACGTGACCTGTCACAATAGAATCGTGAACTTATGAAATATTAGTTCTGGCTGGAGCATGCAAAAATTGAGGCTAACAAAAATAACCACAGAAAATTTCATAGGGTTGTCCAAGGGGCGTGGACAGGTGCCAATGAGCGAAAAGACAATAGTCTGGTCCATCAAGCCACGCCCCTTTGGCATATTGACCCGTGATCACAGCCACGCATGCTACATAAATGCATATCATGTTGGATTTTTGTCAGACCAGGACTCGGGCGGGACTCGAACCCACGACCTCCTGCTTACTATAGTGCAGACGTCTTAACCACTCGACCACCGAGCTTGCCGGGGTCGGCTGGCCGATTCAAATCCAATGCAGCAGCGGGTACTGCAGAATCAATGTGAAGATGGAATTTGCATGGGATGATTTGCAGGGATGATTTGTAGTCTCAGTAAAGCCTTATTCAATTTCCATTTTTATTCAAAAAAGTTGTGAATTAATTTCAACATTTTAACAGCTCAAGAGTGCCCCCCCCCCCACCCCCAGTTCAGTCTGCAAGCAAGGAAATCCCTCAAGTACATGTGGTGGCATGGGTGGCTTGTGCGTAAAGTGCTTGCCTCTCACCAATGTGGCCCGGGTTCGATTCCCGGCTCGGACCATATGTGAGTAGAGTTGTGCGTTGGTTCTCTCCTGTGCCACGAGGGTTTTTCTCCGGGTCCTCCGGCTTTCCTCCCTCCGGAAAATCAAACACTTTCGATCTCTGGCTGTGCTCCGTGGTCATATGTGGGTCGATGTAGGCCGGCTACCAGAGGCGCCTTTACGTGCCAGCGACTCGACCACGTTGTAGCCGCGTCCTTCACAATTCAGCATCCCAGCTGCGAGTAAGGATGATTAGCCTCCCAAATTATTATTATTATTATTACACATGTGTAGTAGTCAAGTGACCTGTAACATGAGCCAAGTATACACCATGGGCGATTTATGGGGCTATTTATGGGGCGATTGCAAGGGGCCTTGTTGTTTTTCATTTGATCAGTCTGCCCAAATGGTTGCCAGATGTTAATCACTTGGTAATTGGAGCTAGCCAAACCCTTGCACAGGAGCCTGATGAATTACCATTCTTTTTTGCCAAACACTGGTCGGGGAAAATTTTGTTTTCTGCCCTGCCGTAGGTCAGATTTTTTGGCAATTCTCTCTTCAGTCTTAGATGTTAATGTTTGATACTTGTCACTTTATATTTTGAACATTCATCAACAGAGGGGGCAATTTACAGGTGGTCACAACGTGGTCGATCACGTACATGTACATGTGTACAGATCTGGCCGTCCAAGAGAATTGGACGTCCAGAATTTAGACAGTAAAATGACACCCTATTTTGTTTGTCGTTACATAGAAAAGGATTATATAAAAACAATTTGGACACCCTATTTTTGAATTTACAGCAAATTTGGACACCTTTTCTAAATCCTGGCTAAAACCCTGCTCCATCAAAAATGGAACAAAAAGAGGAAATTCTTCCAGGTTGATAAATTTGGTGGACTTCATAGTCAGTGCCAACGGTAGCCATCTTGAATTTATAAAAAGGAGGCAGCCATACTGTAAAATACATATGTTCCTCCTAGCAGGTACTAAACAGAGAAAAACAATTAAAGGGCCAAATCATTTTTTTTTTTAAGTGTGCTGCTAAACTTCTTTGTATTTTGCCTTACAGAATCTCCCCCACGTATATTTTCCTGTGTATACAGGACAGCCTTTTAGCCAATTGCATCTGACAGATTTGATCCTCAGTGAGGCAACTGGGATTTGTCAGGGAAGTCGAGCGACTCAATATTGAGGGGCATGTTAGTTGAATGATCCACTTCACAAAATTAGCCACAATACAAATGTACATTGGAGGTGAAGAACCAATCTTTATAGGGACTGTCCTGGGAAGATCGTGCGTTAAAGGTACAGCATTTGCAAACATAAAAAAACAAAACTACTGAATTATTACGAAATACCGTACTAGACTGTAAGTAAATAGCAGTCTCAAGCATCCTGTAAAATCATGGCACCTGGTTGTGCTGTCCTTTTCAAAAAAGTGGAAATTTATCGTTTGTCTAAGGTATGGTAAGGGAACCAGACTACTAGAACAAAATTTTTTCTCTGTTTTCCCAGCATCTACATGTATGCACACAATACTTTAAATGGGTCAGTGTTACAGTATTTGCTAGCATGCTATAAAATACTAACCACCAAATCCATTTATTTCTGGAAATTTCAGCAAAAGCAAATGCTGTGTACTAAATTTAAAGTTGCTGAATGTATGTTGCTCTGACTGAAAATTTCAATTTAACGGATTTCTCCGCAGGAAAAAGACTACATTTGAATGAAACAAATGCTGTAGAATAGAAATTATTACACATGCTACATGTGTACATGCCTGACATTGATACAGCAGGATTTAGGAACGTCCTGCATGGCAATGCAGAGCAGTGGTGAGATTGGAGGAAAATTAAAAATTCACGAAACATTCGGAGGCACTCGATTTGTATGCCATTGTTGAAAAATGCATGAACTGCATTTTCTTCCAAAAGATACGGTTCCAAAATTGCCATTTGAATGAAAAGTAGACTGTTTAAGCATGGTTTAAGGTTGCATGCAGAGGTCATTTTGAAATGATAAAAAAACGATTTAAGGACCCAAAAAATCTTCCAGGAAATCTGAAAGACGTCTCACCAAAAATCCTGAAATCAGGAAAAATTTGGAGAATTTCACCCCTGGCAGAGGCAGAATCTGGCCAACCAGGTGGGGAATACACCATTTTGTTTTAATGGACTGTTCCATGATGTATTTTGAATCTCAGAATTTGTGTGGGCGGAACTGTCTGACCTCAGCTGACCTCGGGACAGTTTTCAGTGTCTGGTGACAAAATACAAAGCAGATATGAAGCCACGTGTGAATAATGCAAAAACCAGCAGCCGATTTCACGAAACCGTGCGCAACTTACGCCCTTGCGTAAGACTTGCGCTATAAAAAAATGTTGCGCAGCTGCGCTACATCCTTTCGATCCATTTCACGAAACAGTGCGTAGCTGCGCAATGTTTTAATTATTTTATACATCGCGGACGAGGCTGAATACCGCTTTTACGACGACTGTTTTAGTACAACAATCAAAATACATGGAACAGTCGTAAAATTGAACTGTGGGGCGCCATTTTGAAACTTTTCACTTTTGAAACATCGCTCCGAAAAAAAGATTTATGGCAACTTTCGGAAATATCTCACAGGTAAACCTGCAGCGGATGATCATTTCATTACTCTCTGAAATAATCTAGTGAATTTAATTAATGATTTGAACAACTAATGGCTCTGCTGTGCTCACGCTCAGCTAGCTAAGTCATCATTTCGGTGTTTTGTGCCAACAACTGAAGCCACCTAAAACGAGTGCGTAAGTTACGCCATAATTTGTGGCGCAAGTCAGCGACTTAAGCACTACGTAACTTTCGTGAAATCGATTTTAAAAATATCACAGATGTTGCGCAATTTACGCAATAAATTGTGGCGTAAGTAGAGTTGCGCAATTGCGCAAGGTTTCGTGAAATCGGCTGCAGGGCGGCCAATAGATTTAATGTTTGTGTGTGCAGTTTCAATCTCTGGGTGGGGGAGGGAGGGGAGCTGGGGTGGGGGGGAGAAGGAAAAGAGGAAGGGCGAGCCTCAGCTAAGGGGAGGGGCATGTTTGAAGCTATGTTCAGGGGGACATGGGGGGAGGGGGATCGGGGTAGTGGGTGGATGTATGTCCCTTACCCCACTGGAGATTGAAATTACACAAAAAACATTAACCCTAACCCCCTAGTATAATTTACTAGGAACCATACCCATCCTTGCAAATTCCAACGCCATGTGGTAAACTGCACATACAAATTGTTGGAGTCTAATTCTGGTGGACCCCCAAACTCAGTGTAAAGGACTATCAGTTTGGGGGTCCAGTACCCATCCTAACAGATTCCAACCAAACATGCTGTTGGGTTTTGACGGGTTAGGATTAAAAGCACACATTGCTCTAAAATACACAAAAATTTAGCCTCCGATTAGTAATGTCCACTACATTGTACCATAAAGTGTAAGGAGAAATGATGGCATCCCCAAAATTATTTTCGTCAATGATTTTTGGACAAACGGCGCATTTTCAAGAGATGGTTGTGTAAATCATTATATTCTACTTTCGAATAATCTTTCCAACCAAAGTAATTTGAGGACGAATGCTTTTTGTATCCCAATTGGGCAGCTCCAAGGTAATGTGTTCCTTTAAGAACCCTCGTTTTCAAGTGCTGCCGTGTGAAAATACATTGAAAATAACTCCACGTCAAATCCGTCAACAAAATCCATTCACAGGCCTATAAAGCCTGTGTCAAATCTGTCCCAACAACTGCAAGCCCAACAAATTGCCTCAGGAGTGAGAATCCTTTTTCTTTTAGCACAGTTAATCAGACCAGCTTTTATTTGCAAACTTAATGAATATACGACACTCTTTATCATTTCGTGCACTCTCCTTTCACAGCACAAACACCTGCTCCACAACTGACACATTGGATTCCCAGCAAACGTTGGCCTCTGTGCCCCACGGTTTAAGTGGAGTGGGACTGGCCAAGTTGAACAGTGTTTACAGCAAAGACTGTAAATTTCAAATCACTGAGTGAGGATTTACGTCAGGGGGGATTCATATGGGTGATGTCTACATTTGTGTTTTGTATTTTGGCCCGCGAAAACTGACCAATGTTTACAGTTAAAAGATTAAATTAAATATTTCTGAGGATTTGAGGCAGGTACATGTACTACATGTAGATTTATATTTAAAGGTAATTTCTATTTTGGGCCAAGGGAACTGTATTATGTGTACTGTACATGTACATGTACATGTACATGTATGCAGTTCAGACACATTCAAATGTGTTCTCTCACTGTCTGCAGTGATAATGCATTATAGATACATGTAATAATATCACATGTACATCTCTATAGAATTATTTGCCTGGTACGTGTACATGTTTCCCTTCATCTTACAATCTTTCCTACTTTTTGTAGCTCTGTACCCCGAATGGCTTTTGGTCTTGTTCAGGGCGAACTTGCATAAAAAAAATGAATAAAAACACAACATTCTCTTAGGAAAACAAAACTAGAAATGAAAAAGAAGAATCGCTCTGAAACAAACATTTGTTCACAGTTCTTGTAACCATGATATTTAGAGTGTCTTTCCTCCATGATGAAACACGTTTGGTGTGTACGTGTTTTGTTTATACAGTCAGAAGATGAAGGGCTTTTAAGTTATATTCTACATTTCTTGTACGAGGCCTGTCATCTCTGAGCCAACAATTTATGAAATTGACATTCCAGCAAATTTCAATGTTTGTATCATTTTGTGATGCTGACAAGTACAACATTCTCGCAAATGCGAGTACAAAATGAAGTGTTTATTACACGGCAAAAATGCGCACTACAAATTTCCCAAAGCTATTACAAAAATGTTTCTCAAGACATTGGAAGATGTTTGCTCCAGATGATCTGTGTCTGCATAATGGCATGATTTTTTGTTCAGATTTGTTTTTGGAATCTGTTCATCTTTTTCTCTTGTTTTGTTTTTGTTTGTATTTTTTTTTTTTGAGGGGGGGGGGGGGCCTTTGAAATCTAAACCACCACCACATGCAGGGAGAAATTTCTCTTGATTTCTCTGTGCTTTCCTATGGAGAATTACAAATAGGGAAATATCTACATTTAGCTCTCCAAGTTGACCACAGGAATTTCTGGGAGGGCATAAACTTCTCGAAAAGATCAATCTCAGGTAGCCTGGAGAATACAATGTTCAACAAGAACCAGGAGCTGTATCTCCTATAGCCTGGTTCCCTGACCCGAAGGTTCCCTGACCCGAAGGTTCCCTGACCCGAAGGTTCCCTGACCCGAAGGTTCCCTGACCCGAAGGTTCCCTGACCCGAAGGTTCCCTGACCCGAAGGTTCCCTGACCCGAAGGTTCCCTGACCCGAAGGTTCCCTGACCCGAAGGTTCCCCGATGACTCTTGATAAATCTTAGGTCAGGTAGCAGAGTAACAACCACAGTTTGAAAAAGATCAAGACGTACAATGCCAGTCCGAGTGACGTCAGTGACAACATTACAAGAAATACTCTTGCAAAAATACTGTTGGCAAAATGCTGCACGACTCACGAGTATGGCATTGATTTCAGAACTGCGATTTATAATTGTGAATTCAAAAATTATAGAATCAACGACACCAGAGGTGCCATCATTAATCCACATCACTCTCTGCAAAAACTCATCCAAAATCAGTTTTTCACATTACGATATTTGAGAACCGTTTATAAAAAAGCAAACAAAAATAATAATAATTGTGCGATAGGCATTCACCTGTCATGAGGTATTTTCATCTTGTTACATATGTATCTGATTTATTAACACAAACAGGATGAACAAATTTAATAAAGTGTAAGGCAATAGCTCGAGCCTAATTAAAAGCAATCATGCAGGAAAGAGATCTCGGTACTGATCTTGACAGACAGCCCAGCCTAGCGTAGGCTGTCATACAGGTGGTAGTGTTTATGTACAAAGCAGGAGAAAGTCAAGATTGGACCACAGATAAAGGGGTCATGCTATTTAGCGTCAACAAGCGTCAACAAAGCATCACCAAATTAAATACGAAAGTTTAGGCGTAAACAATTATTTCACATTGTCATTTATTTCAAAAACAGTCCTATTAAATATATTAACATACATGTACTTCAAAACCTTGTCAATGTGTGAAATAATACGTGAAAACTTAACTTGTGCGGCCTCACTTGTTTGTGCTGGACCACTTCATTTTTTTTTGCTACAACTTGACGATTGAAACAACTTGACCATTGCGACAACTCAAGCATTTACCCAGTTGTCTGTTGAGACAGTCGACTTTGACATGGAGACAAATTGACCAACGGCCAAACAAAAAATCCTTGCATGAATTTAATTTGTATTTGTTTTAGATCACGTTCCGAGAGTTCAGCTTGGCATTAATAGTTGTGTTTTGTTGAAGAGTCTTACTAAAAAACTGTAGGCTTTCCCATGTCGCATTGTAAAGTTGGGGCGTGATCCCTGGCTATACGGCATTATGGGTTTTATATGGGTTTATGACTTCTGACTAGTGCCCATTCAACAAAGACACAAAAAATTTATTTGGAAAACCGCCAACATAGGGCAAGATACTCAGTTCAAGCACTGGTATGGTATTCCGGAGGTCGCAGGTTCAAATTCCGCTCCTGCCAGTTTTGTTTGTTCACTTTGAAAATTTATCATTTAATGCAAAATGTATGTACTGTACATGCCGGCCTATGTGGCCTTTTTCTGGGCCATCTTGGGGTGCTGTACACAGTACACTGTACCACGGAGGAAAGGAAATCACTCAAAAACAAAACTGACTTGTCTTAAAACGTATGATTTGTCTCAATGGTGTCTATATGTTCCAGTCAACGCACAAACAGTCACTTGTCCAAATGCTTGAGATGTCTTTAGTCAAGCTGAATATCAATGGTCGGTCAACTCGAGGAGAAATAAAACATCTCCACAATAATATCGCAATGCCACCTGGTTGAGACGTCACAATGCATTGTGGGAAGGCAAAAGTCACAAACATCGCTCCCGTTTTCTTCCCTCAAGGCATTTTGACCATTGTGACGTCTCAACCAGGTGGTATTTTGGATAAGGTCTATGGCCGGTAATTGTGTAGTGTAGGGCCCTCTTCCTAGGCTATAAGATAAGCCTATCTATAGGGAACAAAAATTCAGTTTTACAATGTATGTTAATATTGGAATGGCCAAAAGTAGTTTAGCAACATTACAAACCAACAGGTATGTCGTACAAATGTAGATATAAAAGTGCAAGGTTTTAGTTTGGGTATAAAAGCGACGATGAAGATGACAAAACACAACGTGAAAATAAAGATGGCGATCACCATGATACACAATAAGCTTTCGAGTCAACTCGTACCTTGGCCAACTCGTACCTTGGTCAACTCGTACCTTGGACAACTCGTACCTTGGTCAACTCGTACCTTCGCCAACTCGTACCATGGCCAACTCGTACCTTTAATTAAGACAACTCGTACCGCGCAACAGGTTTCGCGCGGTGCCGTGTGCATTAAAATTCATGCCAAGCCAAATTACCTCATTTGAAAAATAATATTCGATTGGAAGTACGGCGAGATCATAGCAAATTAAATCCCATTCACGACTTTGACAAAACAATTGTGCGCCTACTACTGCGCCATGCTAAGCTTCGGCAATAAATGCGCGCATCACCAGTAGGCCTATCAAATCAAGTTCAAACGGCAAACGCGTGCTCAATGCTTAGAGCCCGAGGTTGGCTACGGCACCGCAAAAGACCACAGAGTAATTAGGCCGAACTATAGAATATGACAATGGGCAAACTTAAGACGATTTATTAATTAATTCCACAACAAAGTAGGCCTACGTGCCAGCCACATACCTTCAATAAATTCAGAATGAATTTGCTATCAAAAGTAACAGCTAATTTATGAACTGCAAGTTAAACTAAAAAGTTAAGACGAAAAGCATCAACAACAGTATGGCGCACGGTCATCTTTAAAAACAAACCAACAATTTACTTCTCAACAAAGTACTACTGTAAACAAATGAATTCCTACGTTCCTTTTCCATCGAAGTCTAAAATAGCAAAAGTACAATTAACATGAATGCAGTCTAAAATAAACAAAAAAAGTACATGACACAAGTTATAGACCCTACATAAACACGAACATAATTAAATTATAAACCGGTAAATTGTTTTATATAAATAAATCCACTTTCAATCAGAAAAAAGATACATTTCACTTTACATTCCTTTTCTAGCAACGTCTAAAGTAACCGAAAAGGCCTATAATAGTATAATTATATCAAAGCACATCAATCAGTTACGGCCCGGAGTATTTCCAAGGGCGGATCTAGGGGGGGGGGGGGCAAAGGGGGCCATGGCCCCCCAAAACCAAACTTGTTTTACATTTTTGAAGAAAATTTTTTTAAACTGACGTCGCAAAAAAAACAGCCACTGCGTACACCCACCCACAAAACTCAGCCAAAAAAATTGCCCCCCAAAAATGTTTGACCCCCAAAAAAATTGTGTTCTGGATCCGCCCTTGATTTATATTTCAGAACATTGACGGTACGACTTGACTTCCGCGTTAAGGTACGAGTTGTCCTAACTGGAGGTACGAGTTGGCGAAGGTACGAGTTGGCAAAGGTACGAGTTGGTACGATGTTGTCGAGTTGAAGGTACGAGTTGGCCAAGGTACGAGTTGTCCAAGGTACGAGTTGACCTGTTACCCACAATAACACGCAAAACTGTGTTGACATGTTGATTTGCATGGCAACTGCCGTAAAGCGTGTAAGAAAATTGCATTTTCTACCGGTACCGCATCGCAATAAACTGTTCAAAATTACAAAACAATATGTCAAAAGAATTAAAAGAAGTCTACTTTAGGTTAAAAAATGTCATTTTGGAATGAGAAAAAATACCTTTGAATCTAATTTCATCAAAACCCAAGAGGGGCCCTAAAACGTTACACTACACAATCGCCACTTCATCATCACGCTGTCACGCGCGCGCGCGTCGGCATGCCAAGTCGTGGTTCCAATTTTGTTTATAAACTCTGGGTAGCTACACTTCATCATAGTGTTCCTTCCTCCATGATTTCATCATCTTCATCGATATAAAGGCGGTAGAATTACTAGAAATAACACTCCTTACCTATGTCCTCGCCTTGAAAAGAAACTATCCGTCGTCTCTGCTCATTTATATCAAAACAAATTACACAAATTCTGAACCACGTTCCAAAACGAAGCAAACACTTAATTGTAAAAATCGATATTTTGCAAGACTGTTGCATGTATTCGATCGTTTTATGTAAATGCCGTCGTCTTATCTTTTTTGCTTTTGGTGTGTCACATTGGAAAGGAAAACAAAATTAACATGTACTCATGAAGTAGAAATTTATGTAAAAAAATGTATTAGTATTTAGTAGTGGCTGTAATTTGTAAAGAAAAATGTAGATAAAAATACAAAAATCTCATTTATTAAATTTTAGAATTGCAAACATGAATCAGTCGTCGGCGACATGTTTGCATTTAGTTTTGTCAGATCGAGATTTGATTAATACATTATTTTATAAAATTATGATAAAACCTTTAAAATTAATCGGTAGAAAAGTTTCATTTTTGAAGACGTTATCAATTGTATTCTTACAGACAATTTCGGGGTGTTTTTTTCTTTTTTTGGGGGGGGGGGAGGAGCCAGGGGTGTATGGAGAAAATCAGAAAATTGAGGGCGCTATTACGTTTTCATTACGCCGCGCCGCGATTTTTTAAAAGTCTGTTTTGCCAATAGATGGCGCTATCGAACTTGAACAGCACACCTACCTTTTGCTAATAAAGGAGCAGTACCGTATCGGGTACAAATTGCAATCGGCTTAAAATAGATGTTCACCTACTTACGTAAAGATTCAACTTCTTTGTGTGTACATACAATTAGAACGTGAATTTCATAACACGCAATCAATCCTATTGTGTTGTTGTCAATGTTATCACCAATTTGGGTGTCGGGCTAAAATATGATCTAAGCGTAGAACACGCAGCCTATCTGGACTGTAATATTATCCGTAACAAAACAAATATAATAACATGAATTAAATTAATTTAAGTTTTTAAAAATCCCAACGGGAGCAACTGCTGCGATAATTATTTTGTTTTAAATGACCGACTTGATAGTTTGACACCGGGAGTTTGCGGGGCAATGGAACCTTTTTAGCTCCATGGTTTGGTCGGGCGTTCTTAATTTTGGGTGAAACCCGTGACCACGATCGAAGTCCACAATAGGCTCTGTTTTTCTGGGGAAAATGACAAGAAACTTAAAGATGTTTAAGTCAACCTTTATTTTTTTTACATGTAGCGCTAATCCCGTGGAGAGCTGTTTTTCAGGACTGTCAAAGCCAATTACACAACAAATGGGGCTATTCATCGTGGTTTGTCTGCTATTATCAAAAAGCTTATAGAACTTGTTTTTCATCCAAATGCATTTTTCTGCTTTAGGGTAAGAGTCAAAATTGTGAACATTTCATTTTCTGTTTTCCTGTCGCCTACCGGGATATGTTTTACGTAAACGTTTTACATAAATACTTGTACTACAGCGGTGGCCAAAGTTTTTCGGCTGCGGTAGAAAAAAATAACCAGATAAAATATTGTATCTTGTGTTTTTAGGTTTTTTTCTCTTTAAATTTGATTGAATGTTGGTGTCCATTGTATTGTCTTTTAAATATCCGTGGAGATTGTGAAAACAAACAAACAAACAACCCCCAACAAACAAACAAACACCCCGGCAAGTTCAAGCGGCGACCATTTTGTCGGCGATGCCAACTGGTCATTTGTGCGGGATATTTCGTGTATAGGTTACCATGGAAAGTAACTCAACTAGTGGTGGACAAAGTGGTCGCCGAATTGCTTCATGTCATTTTGGGAATATTTGTATCTGTTTATTTTATTATTTTTAAAAGAAATAGGGCCTATGTGCTGTGCCAACACAACGTCACAATTTCGGTTCTTTTTGGATGGTATTTTCAAACACTGCCCTCTATCGGTACAGAAATAGCAACAAGGAATAATTTTACCGACAGATCCACATCGATAAGCCCAACAATTTGAACCCAGAAATCGCAAAGAAAATTTAGAACAACATATGCTATTGATTGTTGCCAGTTTCGCCCATGACTTTTTTGAGGGGGGTGGGGGGGGGGGGGGGGTGCAACTCGGAAACACGTTACATCATTGTCCATCTTATCAACATGATATCGTCCAGCCTTATCTAATACTTTATTGCACAATAAATTAGCCTAAATTCGCTGCATAGAAAAAAACCATTCATCCTAATTTTCGTAAACAAAATGCTGAACTGATTATGTAAACACGAACTGCACAGGTCGTGGTGCAATGTACATGTACACTGCATGAATAATTTCATCACTCAGGCACTCAGTATAGTAGTATAGTGCAGCCTGTAGGTTCAAGTTGCACGTGTGCATGTGATCGCCATGTGCTCCCCATGTGAATAGTATTCGTCATAATCATACAGCGCGCTTGAGACGAAACGGATGCCGGGTTATAAATAGCAGTGGCACGTTCACATCACATGCAAGTATCATTATTTCGCTATAGACAAGGAGGAAATAACACGGAGCAGCGATCAAAGCCCATAGGCCGCCGAGTAATGTTTTTGTTGATTTATTGTATTTTGTCTTCCCACTGGCGGCCAATCTGACTGGAATTTTAAAGATATTTAAATTGCCGTGTCTTATCTTCGGCTTTGCTTCATCCTCTGAAATATACTGCGAAAGAAATGTTTTACTGAGAAGTAACTTGAATAAAAAGATGAACACGCATCGATCAACAAGTGTCCATCTATAAACTGAACTTAGCAGTTTCATGCACCCTGGGGGGCCGGGTTAATTAAATTGGCTATTGGTGATTAATGGGGCATACGCTTAATACTGCAGACACTCTGACAATAGCTGAAAAGAATACTA
Organism: Hippasteria phrygiana; assembly: GCA_037893225.1. Classification (NCBI taxonomy): domain Eukaryota; kingdom Metazoa; phylum Echinodermata; class Asteroidea; order Valvatida; family Goniasteridae; genus Hippasteria; species Hippasteria phrygiana. Next base: position 3,214,393 of record JAZGUH010000199.1, read on the forward strand.
ATTCACTCAACTCAGCATTGCGGACGGAAGGCCGAGCTTGTTGTGATATGAATATCCGAGACCATGAATAGCCGACTATTTACCCATAGTGCATTGCAACACAATTGCGCTTTCCTAATGAAAACAATAGTTTTTGGCAATGACATCACCCACTAGCTAACCCTATCTTAAATCCCAACCCCCAACCCTAACCCCACTTGTCACCCTCAACCCTCACACTCTTACGCTATGTTTTTCATTGTTTGGGGCTACGGAGGTCTGCTGAGCATGCGCAGTATAACCAACAAGTCGGATTTTGGGGAGTCTGATATTCACGGAGGGCTCTGTGCGACGTGCTGACGCGGCCCGGCACATTATATCAAACAATGCCAGACAAGAAACTTCGGTGTCGTTTGTAGTGGATGCCGGCTGACAAATTGTAAATTGATCTCGTGTTTATCGAACCATAACCCATGAACTTTGTCACGAATTTTCCACGGGGACACAAACGGATGGCTCTATGCGCCTCGTGTCAATACCATGGGTTGCACCATGGAGGACATATGAAGCGCGATATGGGGGAAAAGGGAACCCCCCTTTTTGTGTTGGTCATTGTGTTCCCGGAATCTCAGGAATTCTATTCAGAAATCTAGGGGGATGTGTTAGATAACAATAATCTGGAGTGTGCTTAGGGTATAGGGATAAAAGGGGGGTACCCCTTTCCATTCCTTACTCCATGGTTGCACAAAACAGGCTGGTTCAATGAATGTTAGGGGATCACATTCCTACACAAAAACGGTTATAAATACAAGGCCAAAACTAAAAATAGAACACGTCTAGCGCCCTATTTTAAACAAAGGACAGAAGTTTGAAGGTTATTTTTTTTGGGGGGGGGGGGGGGGGGGGTCCCAAAGATGTCGCCATGTCAAAATGGCCTCCGACCTTTTTTCTCAAAATTTAAAATTTTCTACCCCCAAAATAGCTGGCAGCTATTCCTTTCTGTAATAAAAAGAAAAGATATATGAAGCCCTGTCCTTTTTTGGTGGGGGAGTGTTTCCAAAGAGGCCACCATACCAGGGCCCTTCCAAAATGGCCGCCGACCCTTTGTCTTGTTGGCCCCAAGATAGCAACCATTTTCCCCCACAAGAAATGGCCGCCAGGTTTCCCTTTTCAATAAAGAAAACTTTAAAAAGGAAAGAATGGCAGACTCCCCATTTCCCCATAAATAATACAAAATTGAGTAAGTAATCGCTTGCATGCTGCCTCACGATTACTTTGTGACGCTGCAATGCTTTCTTTTTGACTTGCAATAATTATTGTTTTCAATGGTACACGTATAGTCAATCTGAATATAGCATCATCAGGTAAATCAAAACGACACCATTGCCCATACAATCTGCTCTTCTTGATAATTGGAGTCGACACTGTTAAGAATACTTTTTAGTGTAGATATCAAATTCAGAGCACAGTCCTCTTTGACCAACACGTCTACCTAGGCATACATAATTTTCTACGCCGCCGATCGAGCTGTACTTTACATTATTGATCGCTGATGTCGTTGTTCTATGCAACCAGCAGTAAGCAGCAGTAAGCAGCTCGTGGATTAAGAAAATATGGGGCTCGCGAAGAAAATCTTCTTCGATCGCCGAGGGGAAATTAAAGGGAATTTGGGCCAATGCGTTGATCAGATCCGCTTCATCGACCTTACTGAATTCAAAAGGCCTTTTGAATGTGGCTAGGTCTGCAGGGAATGCAATTTTTGAGGATGCATTAATGGAGACTTTTGAGACGCTGGTGGCAGCAGACATACCGGTCCTTCTCCGGTTCCGAAGTGTTTATGTATTTCTGGTTTACGTGCAAAATTTACGTGTGTAAAGACGTAAGTGCGTGAACCAGAACAATGGCAAACAACGTCTCATTCGGTATAGTCTGGTTCCCTGACCTGAAGATTCCCCGACGTCTATATCTTGGGTCAGGTAGTACCCACGGTTTAACATAGATCATGACGTGCAGTATTAGTCCGAGTGACGTCAGTGGCATCATTTAAATCAAAATCAGGTTGTATGGCATTGATTTTTTCGTTTTTATGTATACATGTAATTGGGAATTCAAATTCCAGGATCTGTAACGGCCTGACAGACATTTTGTTATTGCGAACATTCACGTTAACAGCCGAATGTTACCGAAAACAAGTTCGGAAAACTTCAGAAATTTTCGGAAACGGGCAGAATTCTGCCCATTTTCGTCACGTGACATTGGCGGCTAACGGACCTAATATTCATCATAAATAGAATATTTTCTACATTCGGTACTCTATTGTTCCCACCAGTTGTGCGCATGCGCAGAACTATGCGCGCATGCGAGCTAGCAAATAAAAAAAAACAGGTGTAGCGTGAATTTCAGTCACTATGAAATACGGGCTCATTGGTAGCATTGCGCATAATAGGAGAGTGGCCAGTCACGTGAGAGAGTTTCACCAATAATACACTGAAAAATCATGGGGGTTAAATTTACCCAATTTATTGTTAGTGAAAACTGCAACTACCCAAAATTTGGGTAAATCTATTTGAACACAACCGGATGAGAGTTTGTTTACCCAAATTTCGGGTGGTTGCAGTCTTCACCAACAATTGGGTAAATTTGATCCCGATGATTTTTTAGTGTCGGGAAAAGGAGTCCGATTTTCATGGGAGTCGGATATTCATTTAACACCGGTACGGTATGTGTCTCAAAAGTCACCCGCTGCCTAAAAATAAACGCTTTTGTTCTTATCTTTCATGCTTCTCTGACATCAGTTTATCTAAAAATCAGTTTATGCTAACAAAACATTTTTTTAAAAATCTTATCAGCGAATTAGTTATAGTCTGCAGACAATGTTACATAAAATAATCTTCGCCGATAAGTATTATAAGAAAACGGGTGAACATTGCGCGCCATTAACCCAAATCCCGCAAACAGCAATGGACCTTCAGCTCACTTGGCTAAATCGCGGCAACATTTAATCCAAAATTTGGAGATGAACTTTGAACCCGTGAAAATAACGAAATCATCAAGGCATGCTTGGAGCTCCACTTGCGTCCATGGAGCCCCACGTATTTCAAACCATGTATGATACACAAAATAGATGTACGATACTATATACAACGTTTGTAAATATATTAATTAAAAACTGAATTATTATGAAATACCTTACTCGGCTCGAAGCAAATAATTAGTCTCGAGCATGGTGTGACATCGTGGCACCTAGTTTGCTGTTATTTTCAAGAAAGGTGGCATTTTTGTATCAATTTCCAGCGACGGTCGGCTGACCATCGTTGGAAAAAACTGACTTTTTTCAAATACGTACATTCTGAAGTGTATAGTAAATTGGCAAAATATATGTACCCACTTATTTACTTTTTCGCATACCCCAAACTACTGGCGCATTCAATCTGTCAGGAATTTGGACAACAGACGGTGTACCCTTTAGACGTCACGTGTTTACATCTATATTTAAATGTGCCCGGCGGTATGCGCACGCATCGTGTTTTGCATAAAACTTGGTTTACGACTGCCGTCTCAGGTCAGATTTCTTTGAATTGTGTGACTTTTTGGTGCCACCTTAACCAAATTTATGCAAAACAAGATGCGTGCGCATACTCTCTTAATGCAAAAGAGTGAATCCCTTATCAAACTAGGCCTACTCCAAAAGAGTGAATCTCTTATAAAAACCACTCGAAAAGAGTGAAAACCACTCAAAAGAGTGAAATTTCCACTCTTTCGAGGAGCCATTATAAGGGACAAGTCTAAAAAGAGTGGGCCCCTATATGGCTCCTCGAAAGAGATTTACTCTTTTGGAGTGGTTTGATAAGGGATTCACTCTTTTGGAGAGTGAGTTTTAAATTAAGAGAGTACCGCCAAGATATGAATAGGGCGGTTTATAGAGGTAAACAAAATTATCGGATTATTATTATTATTATTATAATTTGTTTGTGATCGGCAGGAATATTTCACCACTGGACTTTGAAAAATGTGTTCGTATCTCGCCTCGATCTTCTTCTCCAAGCCACGTAAGATAAAGCCACAACTGGTTCAACCCATAACCATCTCACGGACAAACAAAGCGAAGCACCACAGTCGATCAGTTACAAAACACAACATGTAGATCTTTTAATGTCACGTCAGTCAATGTTACAAAAGACACAGGTTCTTAAAACTACTCAAGAGCGCACGCGCATTCAAGGTGAAACCCTCCGATAGATACTTCATCACCAAATATATTCCTAAAATATAAGCTTTGTATAATCATATAGCGTTGATTATTTAAAAAACTTGCCCTGGATTTGCAATGTACTAAAGTGTTGATTGTGAAGAAACTTACAGCCAGTTCGGTATTTCAACTGCGCATGTGCTGTGACATTTTATCCCGAATAACCCGCGTGACCTATTACGCGCGCGTGTGAACGCAAAAGGTGGCCGCACAACGCGCACTTGTTAAATTCAATCAGAATGGGCGTCGCGTAACATGGCGCGACATTACGTCAGCAATTTTATCCCGTATAACCTTTGAGATACCGAACTGGCTTATTATCCTTAACGTACTCTCCCACATACCCCGTTCATCCACTGGGGTACCCCTTTATACCCACTTATCCTTATAACGCAACAATTTCCCATTATTTACCCACTCACACCCATCACACGTTACCTTAAATACATCAACCCATTTTCTTTTGCGTCTTAAAAATTAAATATTTCAGCAATGACGAATGAACTGAAACATGAATGACAAATTTAAAGTGTTGAAAGTTAGTTAAAAAACAATTTGAAATCTTTAAATAAACATAGAAATATACACATCCGCACACATATACATGTATAAAATTGGAAGTGTGTTTCAAAATCACAATATGGCAATCAAAATCCGTTGTCTAAAAAATAAACTTATTCACATATTGAGTTTACAACAACCGATTATTTTTTCTCTACAATGTTCAGCCACAGCATTACATCTCGTTCAAATAGCCCAAATTTTGTTGTCCACCACATTCGCCAATTTCTAGGACCTCTTTAGATTTAATACAATAAATATTTATCTGAACTCAAAATGATAAACAATGTTCAACATAATTATCAGCATAGAATGCCGGACGGAAATTGCATTGTCTTTTAAATAATAGCACAAATAAAATGATGAAAGATTACAAGTTCCAACTCACCTCATTTTGTCTCTTTTGTTAACGCGGTTAACAAATAAATTTGCACATCTGTGGTATAATTTATATTATCACGCTGAAAAATATTTCCAAACCAAGTGTGTTGTATAATCAGATAAAAATGTGCCGGGAAAATCATGTCTTTACGAGAATTAAGGGTGCCTTTCTGAACCGACTGTAATAACACATTGGTATAGAGCACCGAAGTGATGACGTCAATGCAATGTTTGGAACCAGAATACTTTTGTTATGTGTTTGCATGACTGGCTGTTAACAAAGGAACAGTCGAAATTTACATTTGTTTGGAACCAGTTGTCATGCCAACTGACGTTAGACTTCGGTACTCTATAGGGTGCCAGACGACATTTTATGCAGATTTCCAAACTTTGACCCCATAGGGCAATCCAGATTAATGAAACATACCGCAAAGCAGTAACAACCCAGCTCAAAATTCACTTTAGCATCCCTAGTATTATCTCTGACGTCAATGACATTCAGTGACGAGTAAACCATGAGAACACTAGCTTTTAATAGAAAACAAAACATCCCGTCATCCAAATAATTTTTTTATCATCCAAAAAGCATAAAACATTCCGCGAAAATTAACAGCATGCAAACCCATATTACTGACTTGTTATAGTGTTTTTTCTTGAAATATTCCGATCACGATCGGTTAACTGGAATGAACTGTGGCAGAGTTTAAACACCAAGTCTGCTCTCCTAAAATAATCTTATTTTATACAGAAATCCTACTGTGTTATACCATTCTACCATGCCTGATACATACAACGCAGTGAGTAACGAAGGGTACCGAAATCAAATTACAGTACATGAACCAATGTGACCGTGAAGCTTTCACGATAACGGAGAGAAATTAGATTTTCCACAATTCAATATAATTCATGATATTCAACTGCACACCTCGACGTTGGGCTGCGCATTTTACAGGGATCACCTTATATGAAGCACACGGTTCGAGATTGCCGCGCCGTCTCGGACGGTGCGCTGCATGATTGGAAGACTTCTAAAAAAAAAAAAAACAGTTGTCATGACCTCAATTCAACCCGTCCTCAGTCACTCCTGCGCGAAATACGCACACGCGCCGCACGCAGGGTTTCGGTCTGCGGTCATTTATTAAACTTCACATTAAAGGTACACATGCTGAGCACGCATGTGCTTTTCACGCGAGGGTAAACTCAGCATGGGCTATTCGCAGACCGCTGTACGGTAGATCAGTTTTACCGCTCTTACAAAAAACTTCCCGAAATTCGATCATCGCCAAAAACCACCGTCATACTTGCATGTCAGAACGACTACAGAATCGTTTAAAAGTACCCGGTATCTTTTCTTTATTTAAAATGTACGTCCTAAATTTCAGCAACATTGGACCACTACATAAGTGGGTTGATATCTGTGTCAAGGATGGTGTATGTACCACATACAAGATGTTCATTAGAAATTCTGTCCTTTTTATATTAAGCACCATGGAGTGAACGTTAGTTACAGAACACGTACAAACGTATTGAGCATTACGCAAACGGCGCCATTCCTTGCAAATCTGAACCCAACGCGTTTGTACGCATTCCGACTTGTATAATGGACGTCTTAAGATAATTTTTGTATAGGCCTACATGATATTCAACAATCTATTCTGTATATTTTTTTGCAGAAAACATACTATGTCTGGTTTACGGAAGACTCCTCTTTCAGCAGGTTAGCGTCGTGCATCATTTCTACGATCTGATTTCCGGTTTCGTACAGCTCGGTGGGCAGGGAGTTGCGGAACGCCTGCCGAGTTTCCTCAAGGGTCTCCCCGTGGTGTCTGTCCAGTCGCATCATGACCTCTAAGGGGTTGGATATGTGAAGGTAGGCGAACTTGATGAAGCTGAGAGCCGAAGTGTGAGCTTTGCTCCACCGCCAATGGTTCTTCAGCTGCTTCCACTTCCCCTTGGCGTTCTCCAAGCGCGCGTCTTCCCCACGCGCGCCGTATTTGCGGATAAGTGACTCCATGTCGGTGACGTTGCGAGGGAAGATGTGGGGCTTGATGAGTTCGGCGGGGAGGACATGATGGAAGACGTATGCCTCGAGCTTGTAAGCGGCCTGGCCGGCCAGCATGGCCCATTTCTCCTGCTCACGCCTCCGGTTATCGTCCTCTTGTTCCTCGCTGATGGCACGCGGGGCTCCAGCGCTGGAGGAGCCGGGCAGTGGGCCGCCGGTAAGCGGTAGTCCCCCCACGGTAAAGGTGACACCATACCCGGGTGGTGACACTGAAATCTCGTCTTCGGATGAGGAGCTTTCAGACATACTCATGAGTCCGGTGTTTGGTTGGGTTAGACGGTCCCCGGTATCAGTCAAGAGAGGCCATATCAATTCGTTTCGCGCCAAAAGCAGGAAATGGCGGGAATTTGCTCCAACCTCGCGCACCGCGTGCAGTAGAGGCCACGTCCAGCTGGAAGTGAAAGATCTTCGAGTAAATACCCGATATGTTATCCACCGGCTAATTAATCCCCGGATGTTCCAGAAGACGAAAGTTACACGCCCGGTGGACGAAATTGGTCGGTATCTGAAAAGCTGGAAAGAAAATGGAATTGTTTTTGTCAAAACTATATAGCCTGAAAACGAAGCTCACACCCGTTCCATAAAGACCCTGTCTGACAACGAAAATCGGTGTCACTGCAGTTTTAAAACTTGTACCGGTACCTGTCCCGGACAAAAACCACAAAACATAAACAGTAAATGATACGAGTTGATATTTTGAAGATAAAACCAGAAGAACACTTATCAGCGAGAGCAAACGTCATGGTAAACATAAACACGTGATTTACAACCTAAATGGCAAACCTTTTCACACAATAAAAATAATACAGGGTTTTTATCTAAACATTGTAATGCATACTATCCAACCTACAGTATGACATGGTGCTTTTGATTACGCACTATTCAACAGTTTTGTTTAATTTCTATTACTCTTATTTGAGATATCCAACTCGACAATTGACCAATCACACCCGCACTGTGCACTGTGTACTACGTAGGGTAGTGCGCAAGGCTGTGATTGGACAATACGTCTAGAGACGGTGCTTAATTTATTGCACAGTGATTGCGTGCAAAAGCCAATCAAAGGTACATTAACAGAATGGAAGCCTAATTATGCACAGAATGACTTCGGGAAACAACCGGAGCACGCAACGACTTGTATCGTCTTGCACTTGACTCAAAGAATCGACCCCCGCCGGCATTGCGCGGACTTATATTACACTCGATGACACGTGCTTGACGCGTGCACTGCATCTTTAGCAGTGATTGGTCCACAGTCACGTATGTAAATACAATTTGCATAAACCAACATGTCTTCGACGTGTTTTCTTGCAAAGGTCAGTGGCAGACCGTGACTGCATGTCAGGACCACGTCACAAGTATTGATGAACAAGGTCCGATTGGGTTGTTTTCAACCGATTGCGAATGACAAATCTGCCATAAAGTGATTTTGTTTAAATTATATTTTAGTATATTTATACCAAAGAATGATGTCATAAGAAACAACAATGGCGTCTCCATGGCAGTGTGTTATTAAACAAAATCTAACTTTTTAACATTTCATTGAGAAGGTCAATGGTTTAGTTGATTTCAATAATGAAAATGGCTGGTCTGGATTCAACTTTTATAACCAATTTTTTTCAAAAAATGTTTGATGGTTCATTTTGAGGGAATGATTTTCGTAAGTTATGCCCTTTTGACAAGAAGTTCCTCCCGTTACACCATGCGGTAAATTATATTGAACCACTCATCCAATATACACACCGCGTGGTGTTAATCTAACACCAGTTTTTGCAGCGCACCATAATAGCGCCCTCTTGCGTGAATAAATTTGAAAGATTTTAAAAGATTTCAAAAGCCGCCAGCTTCTTTTGACAGTCAACTGTTAAAACAAGCACTCAGATCATGCCCGTATTATTGCAAGACATGGTTATGTGAAAACAATTTTAACTGGATATCTAATGCATATTCCCTTTAAAAAATATTCAACTGAATCAAGCGCACGGCTGGCATTATCAACTCATCAACACCAGACTCACGCACAGACTTTTAATTCATGACTTTATAATTCATGTACGGAGCACGAACATCGACAGGGCTATTAATCTCCAGCCTTTATAATAATTGCTCATGGACTCGGGGTAAAGTGGAATGTTATTGCCGGAGCGGAATTATCGGACTGAAATAGACTGACGCGCATGCAGCAGAGGCATAATCCACTATCTCGTATAAACAAATTTCCCCCGGATAGATCTTTAATAAGTAGGATAATGGAAGTCATACATAAATTAGAAAGATCGATACAATTTCGCATGGCATGAGAATGATACACTCCAGAAGGCCCTTGGGCATTTTTTGAAATTTCGGCGGCGGGAACACGCCCACGCGGTGTCAATAAAATATACCGAAATTAATGTCAAAAACGTGTGCAGTTTTATGCAGGGCTATATACTTGGCGATGGCGGAAACGACGCGCGGCAGCAACAATCGCCTTCTCGGAACGGCCGCCGGTTTCTTCGTTTTATTCCGCGGGAATCAAAGTGTTTTAGTGTAACGACCCTTTTTGAATCGTGGCATTCAGTTGTCGGTACTTACTTGGGTATGAGAAAATATTTGATTTCTGCTGTGGGTGTAGAGCGTGCAAGATGACCTTGGAATTTTCAAATAGAACAAAGAAACCCGACAGGAACGGGATTCGAACCTGCGACCTCCGGAATACCGTACTCGCGCTCTACCAACTGAGCTATCTTGCCCCAGGGATTCCTTGTAGTTTGTTCGACGAATTGTTTTGACTTATAGCTAAGCCGACTGCAATAATGCGATTTTGTGACAGAAAATTTACAATTCACATGTTGAAAGTATTGTATATTGTAGGTATGACTGACCGCAACTTCCGATTAATCTATGTTTGCATTGCTATATTTTAAGACAGACTAAAAGAATCCTATAGGCAAGACTATGGCACCAAGATGTTCCCATAAAACTTGACAAAAATGGATCGTGCAAGTCGCGAGAATTGTACGCTCTATAACTTCCAAATAACACTTTTTCGTATATACATTTATACGGTCTGCCATCCTATAGATTCTATACATTCTAGACAGATCATTGGCTGTTCAAGTTGACGACACCGTCCGCCATCTTTCTACTCCTCGCGATACGAGACCGTACATAAAACTAGTACAAGAAGCAAACTCTATAGGCTAGGCAATGATTTGTGGATGCTCCACGAGTGGTAATATGGCGGCTGCCGACGACAGTTGTTCGTACAACGCGCAACGGAGCTGCTAAGCACAAAAAATTGCTTAGCATGAAAACGCTTCCTTAATAAGAACGGGATTACCAACCATATTCCCATGTGTTGTATAATGCTTGTGGCTGGCATTCAGCTGTTGTTTGCTTATAAGCATGAAAATCACATATAGTTTTGGCTGGTATAGTCGATTTTTCTAAGCGAGACATTTTAGTGCCAAGTAAATTTTTGTGCTGAGCAGCTCCGTGAAATTAGCCCCATAACAGTGCTAGCTTAAGATCGCACAACATGGCGCGGAAAGATCGTGCCCACGGTAACGAGGTTGAGGGTCCACCCAAACAGGCCATACGTCAATCCTTCACTTTTGATGGACTCTCCGTTCGAACAAGTGCTCTGCTTCATTTCGGACCCCATGCGATGACGTCAAGAGATATACCAAATAATGCTCGTTGCGCCCGAGCCTCGTGCTCGTGTGAATTGCACTTCTCGTCTGCCTTAATTTGCGCGGGAAAACAGGACGCATCGAGCTTCCTTCAGGTTTGTTTTCCCCGCGAGGCTGCGGTGTCTCTGACCAATGTTGAGACCCTGAAGAGGTAATTTTTGAGCAAGATATGGAGTGCAGGAAATGCGGCCATCAGAGCAGACACGAAGCACGTTCGACGGGCTTGCAATGTTTCTGGCACAGCGTGAAAATGCATCAGTTGCACCTAAAAAATAGGGCGCCAAATTAAACTTCATTTCATCAAAATCCTTCACAGTTTAAATTACCGTATATACGACATATGAAATGATAGTGACTGTATGGGCACGTTCATCTGAAACTTGTTTTTATCAGCCTTGTCTCGGTAAGATTTGAGGCTTGCATGGCGGAGATACTGATAAATGAAAGCTGAACCACAGCGTTGTGTAGGCCTACATACAGCTAGAAAAGGCTAAAAAAAAAAGGGAGACGTAGGTGGATATTCACTTTTAAACGCCATGAGAAAGGTTTTTGTTTCCAATTTTTCAATATTCACAGCCCCAAACCTATAATAGTTGCGCTTGGTTTTGATGAATTCAGGACTAACACGATTATTTTTACCTGTCACTTTTCCTTTTTATTTATTTCTAATTTACCGTATCTTATCCCGGCCCGAGCCTGATCAATGCATTAGACTGTTCTCCATCCCTCAGAGCCCATCAGTTGAGTTGAGAGAAGCCGACGAAGGAAATTTCACTTTCAGTAGCGGCAGGAACACCCAGAATTTACTCTTGGGAAAAACCCACGCAATCGGGTAGGGACTGAAAACCCAATCCACATAGTGCACCTGGAGGAATTGAACCGGGGTCAACTCGGGTGGAAGGCGAGGAAAGAACCACCAAACCTGACGCCCAAATGTCGTTATTTTTGCAATAAAGATTTAAAATCTTGCGGAAAATTGAATACTTGCAATATAATACCCAAGTTGGCCCCAAATATAAATGTTTACTTTCCAACGGAAATGACTGTGGCTTGGCGTCCCAATTTTGTGTGTAGGTATACGAAAAATACTACTTAACTGCACAGTGGTGGATCGTGGCAGATTCACTAAGATTCCAAGCTATTTTTTTTTTAATTGCACCTAATTATGACCATAACAGTCACCAAGAAAGACCCCACTACACACCATTAGCGATCTATACGACTTGCCTAATACCCCACGGAATTGGGAAGCACATAACACCGCAATTTGCCGTGCTCACCCGAAACCGGATCTATATTATTAATCCGCCGGAGGCCTTCCGCATTATCATCCCCAGCGCACTTTTCATTAAACTTGAATCAAGGTGTACGCGCGCGCCTTATAAGCCACCCCTTATCTACTTTGCTATCTTGGGTATATTCACACAAGACACGGGATGTGCGTGGGTTCCCCAAAGGCATCTCCTTGGTGTGTGTTTAATGCATCTTTTAATGATGCTGCAGAGAAACCACAGAGGCCGTGGGGTCTGCTCTTATTAAATCATTTAGCATCGACTTCCTCCTCCTTGGGGAGGCAATGGTTTCGGAATCTCAACATCCCCTGTATATATAGTTGATGAAGGTGCAGGTTATGCGGGAGCTGGTGTAAATAGCTTGAGCTCTTTAAGTGCAACTTCCCAGATGCCCCCAGGCTAAGATTAATAGGTATTGTTGCACGCTCAATATGGCTGGAGGTTGAAGTAAATATCTATGTATAATCATGTATAGTAATATAGTGATTATGTAATGTATATTGATCGGAAACTGACATGGAAGTAATATATCAATATAAATTGGAGTGCGCAAAGAAAATTCAACTGAACTGGAATTTGAACTGGAGACCCCTAAAATACATTCAGCCTTATGTTGGCATTCTGAACACATCCCTTATTAGGCCTACCCCTTGAGTACAGTTTCTTACGGGAGACGTCGGGGTGTCGCGGCGGCTCTGGCAGGATACCCCGCACGATATGGGGGAAAAGGGTACCCCCTTTTATCCCTTTACCCAAAGCACTATACCCAGCACGATATGGGGCAGAGGGGTACCACAATGACCAACACAAAAGAGGGGGGTTCGCTCTGCCCCATATCGCGCATCATATGCAAAGCACACTCCAGATTATTGTTATCTAGCACATCCCCCCAGATTTCTGAATAGAATTCTTGAGATTCCGGGAACACAATGACCAACACAAAATAAGGGGGGATCCCTTTTCCCCCATATCGCGCTTCATATGTCTGGCAGCCAAGCAAAATGACCACAGTGTGTTTGTTCAGTCAAGCGTAACATACACAATAATCCAACAATGGATTGAAACTGCACAAACAGCAGCAAATGGCGTCATCCTGCCTGGTGGCACTGTTTTTTGTGTGCGCCATATGGCGTCTTCCGTACGCAAAGGGTTCAATTTTACAAAAGGGTCAATTTTCAATACATGTAGAAATTGCGTTGAACAAGAACACTGAACTGAACCGGGATTTGCACCCGAGACCTCCCTGTATATAAAGATAATGTACAATGGCCTTATATCGATAAGGGCGTTGTTTTATTCTATTACAGAAACATGCGTACCAAATTCAATGCTTATCTTGGGTGAAAACACCTATTAATGTGGAATATACTGAGGTAGTGACGTCAAATGTAAAATATGCAGCTCTCTACTCGCAGAATGGTCCCAGGTAGCCAACCCGATCCCTAGGGTTTAATGTGTGGTCTGTATATTAGCGGAAACGGGCCTTCAATTTTAATAAGTATCGAAGACGGGTGAATCACGTACCACAGAAATAAACCAATGTTTGTTGGAGAGGGGCAGTTCTGTAAGACTATAGAAGTGATTTTCTAAGTCAGAAAAGCCAGCTACTGACGAAAATCTTTAAGCTGAGCACTTTGCAGATTAAATGCCTCGAGGAAATACTTAAGCGATTCTTTGAAACTTGTATAAGCAGTATATATTAACTATAATGCATATAAATGTATATATGGGGGGCAACTCTTTTTGAATAAACAAAGCCTTATGGGATTGGTTTGATTGTCAAAAAGCGGCTGACGAATTCGACTGACTACAGACGTGTACATTGCCCTGCAGGATTACACATGACTATTAATCACCCTCAACGTGCCAATTTTTTCGAATAAAACTTAATTACGGCTTCCTTGCCAGCATTACCGAAACAAAGCTCACTTTTCATTGAAACTGGTGACCAGAATAACCCATGCATGGCTGATTCGGTTAGCAACAGACGTCCTGCGGTAAATCATGGAAACAGAAAGGGCATGTTCGTTTACTTCAAGACAAATCCGTATGTATACCACACAGGAATGAAGATAATGATATTCTTCTTCGTCCGTGTTGTGACTTCGCCCAAAACACCATTTCTCGAAAATGCCCGAAATTTTCCGAACTCGTTTTCGCGAGCATTCGGGTACTTCCACTGATGCTCGAGATGGCATTTAACAAAATTATCTGTAATGGCTGTCGCCGATCATAAAAAAGCTCGCCTCAGCAAACATTTATTGCCATAATCGTTCAGTATTTTGCGACAGCATTTGGCAAGAGTATTTTTAATTGTCGCCGCTGATGACGTCCATCGGACTGGCATTGTGCGTCACGATCTAGTAGTGGTAGTCAGGGAGCCAGACTATCACAATTCAAAACTGAAAACCCTCACCATGGTTTTTCTCTGTGTCGTTCCAAGTTGCTATACATTTTGGATCATACAAAATTCACAATAAAATCGACTGATGATACGAGCCATATTACAGTTTTGCTGTAAGCCAACATGTCCAATGTTCACCTGGCAAGGTGCCACCTTCGTGTAATTTGTTACGGTGCGCGCATGCACAGTAAGCTCATTATGCAATCTGACAACTCGGGCAAAAAATATTTGATCGGTATAATCAAAGCAAATGCAATAACCACCACTGGGACAAAATGCTCAAAACTGAATGCATCTTGCCCACCACTTTCACAAACACGAGCCGAAACAATCAATATTTCTTGACGACAATTTCTAAAAATAAGCTAGCTCTGGGCGGTCGAACAGAAATTGAATGTACTTCGCTTGCGTAAATGTCAGACTGACTGAAATAGAGCTGGTGACGTGAATTAGGATTTGCTAGCGGGTTAAACCCCTTTTACTGTCCTAAACGCTCGTCCTTGGCTGTGACATTAAATTCGGTTTAGAATTTCGGCCGTGTGTTATTTGTCACCATACATTTTTATACAATGATTGAATGGCGAACATGTATAGAACAGGTACAATGCAATTATCACGGAGAGAGAAATGTTATGGCGTACTATCGATATCTCAGACTATTATACTGACACACATGGAGGTTTTGAGTTTAATGAAAGATCATCAAATATGGATATCTGTGGCATGTCACTATAATACCGATTAAATGGCGATAGGCAGGCCATGTATAATTCAAGATGTATTCAAGTTTGTTGTATTAAGTGATTGTTGTACATGTATCAGAGCCTCGGGCAGGATTTATAACTTCTTGACAATGACTTATAAAGTAATTACTTTGAAAAATGAACATTGAACACAGATTACTCTTAATACATTGTATGTACACTACAACAACGGGTGTTAAATTAACACCATGTAGTATCCATATTCCGTTCGTTCAATACAGATAGCACTTGGTGTAAATTTTACACCACAGTTTTTGTTGTGTATTAATGTGTACTATTCTATAGCTGAGTTACTATTTCAGATTTTACATTAAATACATTTTCAATTTGAGAAAGAAATTGCGTAAGTTCGAAACGTTAGGCCAGCAAAAAAAAATGTATTTGTATATTTCAGGTCAATCCAGTCATTTTAGCAGTTTACAGAAGTTTAATTCATTTTCATGCAAACACATTTGAGTTTGTAGAAATGATAACGATCCTGGCGTTGCTCATCTAGCACATTTTTCTACGCAATGGTCTTCTGCTTAACACATTTATGAAATTGGCCACTGGGCCCAACTTTACGGAGCTCATAAGCAGACGAAATAGGTTCGCAATTGAATTATTTTGCTCGGCCAAAATCTGCCGACAGGCAATCACAAGCAATACGCATCACATGCCACTTTGGCTGGTAAATCTTGGGGTTTTGTTTACTATAAGGAATTTTTTTCTGTGCTGAGCAAAATGCTGTGTAGTTTCCACAAAATTTGACCCTGGTTAACAAACTCGCACAAACAAAGTACAAACAAAGTATAGTGGATTCAACCTGATATGCTCATCCCTCTACGTGTATATTTTTAGCTGCGTCGCATCGCAGACGGGCTCTATAAGCGCTTAGCGTTCTTCTTCTTCTTGTGCCAAAATTCGTATAGTTACGTGACAGTTTACCAGACCGCAGGCTGCACTGTGCATGTGTCTATGACGAAACTGGCACACACGCAAGTCACCAATGACACGGCTCCTGCACGAATTCGTGCTTGTTGGACTACCCGGATTGTATAAAAAGGGGCATCGCTACAGTACAGTATAATCAATATTATTAGATAAGCCCACCACAATAGGATTTGTCTGCACTTTCATCCCACACCGGCCACTATTATACTAACCTCAGCTGTTTTCAATTGGAGGATTTTTCGACTCAGTGATTTGTTGAGACTTTTCTTGCCCCTCATACATTGGCCACAGAAATGATATAGGAGCATATTATGAGGTTGAATCTATAGACGAACCCAACCTTTTTTGTCATTGGCCTATACTGTTACACACGAGTAGACACGGCTTGGGTGATTCCACATGCCTTATTTTTTTCAAACCCAAACCCAAAGCTCGGTTGACTGAATACAATCAATGTTTCCAGTCATACAAAAACAGCGTAATGAACTAATGATACTAATGTACTAATCTTCATCCTACTCATACAAGCTTAGTAGGTTTCGTCTATACCATCGCCATTACGCAAGCGGCGGAAAGCACCGAGCGTATTAAATAATTATGCAGTAAAAAGAATAATACAAAACACACAGGATTGCAAAAAAAAGAAATTCTATAACGGGGTGGATTTTCAATAGTTTCCTTCATTCTTTTCTATGATCTGATCTTTTAAACAGCGGTTCAGGAAATAACCTTAAACATTTCCTTGTTTACCACTTTGTGTTCCGTTTTCGTTCCACCTACTGTTATTGTAATATCCGTGTTTAACTTTCTGATCTTGCACATATCCACCTGTCCAAACTATTATTTCCTTGGGAATTCCAAGTTCTGTACACAGGTAAATTATGTGGAAGCTAATCAGCATGCAACACGTCACACGTTCGCGAACGTGGCTAGTGAAAAATTGTCCAATCACATAATTTGGCGTGGAACGCGCAACATCCGACTAAAAACAAAAAGTACGCACAAAATTCCATATGGCTGTCTGAGGGGCGTGGCTACGTCGCAAACGGTGAGAGTATGTTTGTGGAGTTTAGACTGACGAGCATATGGACTTGAACTTATGAACTTGCAATACACTCCAGTTGGGTGTTCTAGGAAGCTGTTAACTGCAAAACGTGCTTAAATTTGATAACAGAAAAAAAACAGGAATTTAAAATGTTGTGGAACACATGTACGATTGTACATACACGTACATGGGGGGCGAGATTGAAATCAGGACAAAACCCGACAAATCTCGCCCCGATATAAATTGATGATACAAGTGGCCGTGAATTTGTACACTCTTGTAATTTGTAAAGCAATGAACTTCGGCAAAAACAAGCTGGTCAAAGTTTCAAGAAATAATCACGAAAAGTATCTACGTACCATGGAAAATTAAAAATCCACGAACAATTCGGAGGAATTTAATCTGAATGCCGTTGCTGAGAACTGCAATTTCTACCAAAACATACGGTTCAAACTTGCAAAACAAACCAGGGTCATTAGAATTAAGAGAAGACTGTGTCAGGTTGCAGAGGTCATTTTGAACGGATAAAAACAATTTAAGGACCAACAAATCTTCTAGAAATCTGGAAGATGCCTCACCAAAACCCCCGAAATCAGGAAAACCAGGGGAAATCTCACCCCGTTTTTTTTTAATTCAGCAGGAAATTACGGGTTCTTTACATAATGATAAATGGCACTGGCTAATGTCGCAACGCGCGGCCAATGCCTTCTCAAATTAGTCGGCCAGCCAGACGAGCCATCAGATTACGGGTCAATCTTGGGACAGTGTGCCGCCTTTGGTATTTTCAAATGATTACAAGGCCATGTTCATGAGTGTACATGTAACTAGTCCTTACTCATCATCGCATCTCCGTGCCAAGTCGACATGGATAAACAGCCCATCGACCCTGTCCAATATTCCTTGGGCTCGTCATTCCGTTGACCTGGATAAATATCAACATCGGATGGCGGGCTGTTGAGCAAGCATCGTACAGGGCCGCGCAAATTATTTCTGATAAAGTGAACCACGAGTCCTTAATTAATTAATCAATCCCTCCTTCTATTTAAAAGGTCAAAATCGGTCAAAATTTCCTTCCACCTCCCCTGCTATACTTTTACACAGACATGATCAGATTACATGTGGTTTTGTACTATTGGCAGGAGGGTCAAAAACAATCACCTTGACTGATTTTGACCCATACAACAACATGGCTCAGAATGTATGTTTGCATAGGAGGGTTTTAAAGGGAACATTCAATACAAAAAAATCCAGTTCATCTTTTCAAACACACACAAAAACATGAGCTATAAATGCTTGGTTTCTTTTGAAGCAAAAATGTATAATGGTTTACAAAAAGTCAACCGATCCGTCGGAAAATATAATACAAGCTTACCAAAACTACTAAAACACTGTAAACATATTCAATTCTCTTGTCCAACAATGTCTCTTTCATTTGTATGTCTTTGAACAGTTGAAAGACCTATGGATGTCGGAAATTATAAAAAGAATGGCAGCCATCTTGAAAAAAATTAAATATTAAACAAATCCACCTTCCTTAAAACTCCTTGACCCCGGGTTTTAGATGGGAGGCGCCAGGGCACCAGGTCAGGTTATGCAGCCAAGCAAAATGGAAACAAGAGGCTTGTGCAGCCAAGCATAACGTACACAAATACCCCAATAATGGATTGAAAGTGCAGAGATTGACACAAATAGAAGTCAACCGGCCTGGTGACAATTTTCAATCTGCACGTATTTGTGTCAACCGTACGCAAGGGGTAAAAAAGAGAAACCTGGACGCGAAACATGTTTTTAAAAATATTCTTTACTTGGCCCTAACAAAAACCAAATCTTTCTTACTGACTAAAATAACCGCATAGTTCATTGAAAAATTAGAGGAACACTATATATCATAAACATCTTATTCACAGTCCCTTTAAACTTGTGGCCACAACATCAGATGTCCATGGCCGCAGACGAAGTTCAGTCTGCAAGTCACTGAGCCTTGACTCGGAGTGTACGTTTTCATGATGAACAGTATCGTTTAGCGTCCCCGCCTGCTTTCTTTCAAGGACTGAATGATTGATCCCCATTTTCTCCAAAGTATCCATAAAAATGCAAAAGCAATGTTAGAAATTTGCCTCCAAGCTGATCAATTGCTTCTTTGAAATGTTTTGGTACTCTCCACTTACAGAGGAATCCATTTTGAAGAATGAGGCCAACATCTTTGAACATTCTGCTTGGAAGGATTTAGCTAACCCTGCTGAATCTAAGGCCATGAGAATGAAAGTATGAGTTTACCGTCCACCACCCGCATGCCGTCAGAGCCCCCGCCAAAAAATTTCATTATTTCAAAATATTTCATTATTTCCAATTAAAATCATACAATTTATCCCAACTGTCCATCCAGAATTCCAAACATGCTTTTGCAATCAAAACACGCTTTATTTGCACCCTTCAATTTGGTTGTTGTATTTTTTCTGACCGGCAACTTCACGAAATCCCGCACAACCAACCTGTATAACCATATCTATGCCATCATCCGACGGCAGCGAAATGTATTAGCCTTTTAGGAGGTATGGCGGACACAATAGGAGGGCGCTATTTGATTTGGGTAAAACCTGTGTATTTATACCCAAATAAAATAGCGCCCTCCTATTGTGTCCGCCATACCTCTAAAAGGCTAATGGTGATAGTACTAGGCTGAAGTTTAGAGTGGTTCTCGTCTTTGCGTAAGGCTCCGCTCCGCAATACAATTGCATAGCGTACCATAGCGATAGAGAAGAGGAACCAGTCCAGCTGCTGTTCTGCGAGACCTAGTACACACGCTCTGATCGGTCGATGGACACTACGCGCAAGAATATCGGCCAATAGAAATCGTTTTCTATCTTCGCCATGGACGACACTGCTTCAGTAACCCGGATGCCCGTACTCGATTTCTCGATTTCTTGAACGAATGCGGTATTTCCAATCAATCTCAATCTACCATTAAAATGACGAGTCTGAAGTAAATACTCGAATAAATACCTAAAGAATGTTTTGATGAAGCCCGCAGATATAAAAATATAAAACATGGCATGCATTTAAGATGATATCTGATGATTGCATTCAAAGCTGGCAATGATCCCCTGTGATGATCGATGACCGAGCAGCCGATCGTTCCATACTTGGTCACGTGACTCAGTGGCAGGCATTTTCAACATGTTCAAAGGCAGGAAATTGAAAAATAATGAATAATGAAGAAAAGCCTCATCACTTTTCAAAATGTCTCGGACAGTAAACTCATACTTTCATTCTCATGGCCTAACAGGATCCAACTATTTGATATTCCTGTTGGACCCTGTTGGATTGAGCAGCTAACTCATAGTGTTACAATCCTGTTGGATTCAGCAGGCAACAGAAAAATAAGACACAGTTGGATGCTGTTGGATTTAGCAGGCAAGTCATTTTTTTTATTTTTAGGTACCCGGCAACTTGGTATATTGGACTGTGTTGGACTGCGTTGGATTGAGCAGGAAACTCATATGAGGCACCGTTGGACTCTGTTGGATTTAGCAGGGTAGTCCTGGTGAACCATGAGGGGGTTAGTGTTCTAAATATGCAAATATAAAAGGGTCTCGTTCCTCCTAAAAAGGCATTTAAAACGCTATTAAAACACGATACTCGATGTAAAGATTCCACCTGTAAAATGGGTGTTGAACGTTCTCTAAAATTAATAAAATTGTTAGCGACAAAGCATCTCCACAACCTTCAGTTTCTCTTGCTTTTATCTTATCTCATCCACAGACGGTTCAAGATAGTGAATGGTACATACATACATATTATCATAACAGCAGCCATTTTCTTGTAGAATGTTCCTGTCGTAGTTTTATTGACCCATCTTAAAGAGACCCTTGGAGGCAATTGGCTAAAAAAAAAGAGTTCATCCTGAAAATATTGCTGTGGTTAGAAATCTCATTTAAAAGTAGAATGGATTGATAATGTACACCGCCAATCTTTGAAAATACGCCGTTTGTCTGAAAATAACTGCCGGAAATCATTTTTGGGGATGCCAGTTTGGTTCGGAATTGCTGCGATAATCGTACCCCTACGTCCAAAAAGGGGTGACCTTTCATTTTGTGAATTTAGTCAGGAATTTTTCGTGCAATATGATAGGGGTTTGTTTTTTTGTGTGACATGTTCTTAGAACAGTGTATGGTCACTCAGTGTTCACTTACAATTACAAGTTAATTTCGGTCTTATTTTTCGCGGATTTTGCCGACATAAATCTTGAAATAACAGGTTGTGCCACATGTTTAGACAGTTGTTAATATTAAAGGAGGGGTGGTTATTGTCCAAGATTTTGCTGGTCCTGACCCACTTTTTTCGCTTAGCAAATTTTGGGTAATTGTTATCTTTAGGACCCCATTCTAAAATTACAACAAACATGACTTAATCTGAAGAAAAAAAAGACTGCTTTAGCCTGCAAAAGTCACTTTGTCTTTGGTACTGTAAAGTCATCTGCAAAAGTCAGTTTTGAACGGGAACTCGTAACAAAATAGATAACGACAGAGATAACGATAACCAAATTTTGTGTAGCATGATAGCTAGCACTGAGCCCCATCACATTGGCCGGTTTTAATAAGCATGGAGGAAGAATAACGTTATGGAGAAATGAAACACATTTCTACAACTTAAGTTACACTGTCTGTGCCACAGGTTCTGTTCAAAACATGCACGAACTAGAGTCTAGACGATGTATAAAATCGACCAATTTGGGCCATGCAGTATAGACACACACACACACACAACACCCATGATGACAGAGAGCAGAATATGCTGAACCCTATTTCAACATACCTTGAATTTTTAACAATGGTGCTGCAGCGTTTAGTTACTGATCCACGGTCGTCCTCCGCAACTCCGGCAAGAATCTGCCTGCCGTTGGCACGGTTGGTGATCGGTACAGTCCCTCGCTACATTGCTCAATCCTTCACGGAAATTTGTGAGCAGGAAAAAACGGATAAAGGTGGCAACTTACAAGCCCAATTACACCAACTCACTGCTCCGGCGTATACGTACAAAGCAACGGTTTTTCTACTTATGATATCCCACGTCTTGGCCTATGGGCCGGCTGGCTAGAAACGAAATAACATGTTAAGTCCATGTGGTGGCGCGCCGGCGCCAAATCCTATGTCATTCCGCGCGCACGCGTGCCTTATCCGGCCCAATCTCCTTTTTGCCAATTGTGTGCGTAACCTCATAGAGAGATAATTATTCATGACGCTTGGCGTACAACGTTGCTTAGTGATTATTATTCCTGGGAGGTCGATCGTCGCGCGCGCGATGGTGGCCGTGAATGGCGCCCTCTCTTGTCCACAATGATTTCTTTAATACCAGGCTTAAAGGGGAAGTTGCTTACCTCGATAATTCGGTCGGGGAGGTAGAAGAATGTGTGGGTTGGTAGAGCGGGTGGTGTATTTGTTGGTGGGCTATCGCGTATTTTTCCCCGAGATGTATTTAAAATATATTTGTGGACCCGTTTTTATTGTGCACTTGACATTTTGCGCATTTTGGAAAAAGATGGATTGTTTGTCGATTCCATTGTCTGTGCTCGTATGTTTTACTTTATGCTATCATCTAAGTAAGATAGTTTTACTGATACGTTTTGATGTGTTCTTATTCCTCCACAAGCCGATATCTTATTAAAGTGTCAATTTGCTTAAAATGATCAGTATTTTACACAGTGCCGTGATTGGTTTGAACCATTCATCTTTATGTGTCCATTCAATATCAATTGACGCCGACCCCTGTAAAGAATACTGCGACGAACTTGACGGAATACGTAATAGCGACTGTTTTTGCGTCTACAATACGCACCTGAGGAAACGGTTTGGTGACTGAGCGCTCCAACGACAGACGCACGAGACTACGAGGTGTTGAAAGCTTCGACCATTTTGTCAAAAGGGGGTGGCATCTTGTAGGCCTATTTAGACTAACTTGATTTACTCTACGTGGTTCTATTTTGCTAATGATAAACTGTCTGCACTCGGTGGGAAATATTTCCACTAGATATGTACAACGGGAGATCTAAATAAACACGGGATATTGGTAAGACATTAATTCCCGTCCCCTATTTCCACAAGTGGTCGCATCCAAATAAGGAAACCTCACAACAATCACATTGAGCCATTTATAATTTGTCGAAAAGGAGGAAGTGGCTGTGAATAGTTCCATATCAAACCCAGACCACTAGTCGTAGCCAACACCCGCAGGATATATCCATACCATGCTCTTATAACTCTCGCATTACAGCGCTCGAGCAGTCGCTTTTTTAGTGGGACTCATCTCAAGACTGAGGCCGTGGATTTCTGCAAGGTGTCGGACGCCATAGTGCGCTAAAGGTCAAGGTCAAGTGAGAGTTCGGAGCTAATCTTGGAGAAAGTGCTGTCCCTTCTCCAGACTTTAAAATCTTCCGCGAAGATGCCGGGCACGAAAGTGGATCATTGCGACAAGCAGGGTAAATATCAGGGGGTTATTAAAATATCGGTTTTCATTTGATATTCATTTTCAAAAGCTGTGGAATGATTATCCTTCGTGATTGTGGTTACGGCGGGTGGTATTTATATTCACACAATTATTGTTTGATACTGTTAGTTTGCTTAGACATTTATAGTGCTATCATTATGCGTACTTGATATTCTAGGGATTTTTGGTTTTGTGGTGTCGAATATGAAGATTTTCCAGGAATGTATTTCGTATTGTTTATAGTGATCGGCTTTTGTGCTGCAATGTTCATATGGTTTATACAGCAGTGGCCTCTCCTCGGGGGAGGGGCGTGGCTTTCCCTAGCCGAAGCATGTTCCCAATGCGTCCCTTCCCTCCCACCTGAAATGTGCATGAGATAATTGTGGCAAGGAAGCAAACCCCCCCCCCCCCCCCCCCCCCAAAAAAAAAAACCCAAAAAAAAAACCCAGTACCCATGTATTTCTAGTATAAGGTGTCAGTAACGAAAGAAGCCGGAATTACAAGGGCAGGCCCATTCGAGGAAAGACATTTTTAGATCAGTCAATTCCACCCCCCTCGTCTGTATCAGGAAACAGCGTGAATTAGGAACAAGTTTTGCATTGCTATAGTTTCCTTCAGAATTCTTTTTGAGCAGGATTTTTCTCGCTGCAAAATATCAAGGGGAAACCCCTGTTGTCGGTGCACTGTCCTTGACAAATACACCTTCGCGGACAATGTTCCTAGTTGGTATACGATTTTCCCATAACTTCACCGCGGTGTGAAATCGGGAAGTATGTTCAATAATAGGCTTTCACGCGTATTAATGTTTGGGGCCCCAAGTCAGCTTCACATGTATGCATTGGATAACGTTGGTGCCTCGGGCATGGTTTGTTGTTGATATCTACACAATACACTGAAAAATCATGGGGGTTAAATTTACCCAATTGTTGGTGAAAACTGCACTGACTACCCAAAATCTGGGTAAACAAACTCTCATCCGGTTGTGTTCAAATAGATTTACCCAAATTTTGGGTAGTTGCAGTTTTCACCAACAATTGGGTAAATTTAACCCCAATGATTTTTCAGTGTAGAGAAGGTGCAAGGGTATACGTTTCTCGATATGATGGCCAAAATATTTCATGCCATTTATGCATGGGGGCTAGGCCTAGGGCTAACCCTAACCCTCTATGGTGCATGCAAAGCCATCTTAAAATTGGAGGATTCGGGACTGTTAGGGTTAAGGTGAAGGTTTATAATACACCTCACTATGCAAATCTCCGGTATTCCGGAGGTCACAGGTTCAAATCCCGCTCCTGCCAGGTTTTTCTTTTCAGATTGCAGTATAGCTCTTGTTGTGTATCACATCATGTTATGTGTTCAGTTGTCTAAATGTCCACACAATCTGGTCATTATTAGCCAGTGGCAGAGTTGTATTCGAGTCCCAGCAAGTCCTTTCACAAGTCCTTTCACAAGCCCAGTCAGAAGTGCTTTCACAAAGCCGGTCACAAGTAACTGGATGAACAATGACAAAGGAATGCCTTATTTGTCACAGCTCATTTGAATAGCTTGTGATTGGGATTAGGACTGGAGGGCTTGTGATGGACTTGCAGGGACTTGCAGGGACTTGTGAAAGGACTTGCAGGGACTCGAATACAACTCTGGCCAGTGGCCACGCCCCTCTCACTTCACACCTGCGATCAGATTATACTCTTCTGATAATACAAGTTTTACACACAGAACTCACAAAAAGCAGAAACAAACAATTTTTCAGTATTTATCTCAACCAGGAAATGCCTCATCCGAACAAATGAACGAGCCCCAAATATTGAACTTATCCCGTCCTCCTTGCTGTCTGAGCACGGGGAAAAGTCTGTCGTGTAAACCCATAGCGTAGGCGACTGGATAAAAAATATTTAACTACTAACTCGCCATGCACTAATTCATCCCATTATATGAAATTTAATATTTTGCTACCGTAGCAGGCCGCTATAGGGCGAAATAAAAAAAAAAACATGTTTCTCGTCCCCGCCCGCTTCCTTTTTTGAGGCCGCCTGGATTTATTTTTTATTTTTTATTTCCAAAAAATGAGAAAAAAATATTAAAAACTGCAACAAATTCATCGGGAAAACTAAATACTTGCGAGTTCGAAGTCTTCTATGTAGACTCCCCGCGACTTTCTACAGCGTGTAGCTACTGTACCGTCGCTAAAAATGTCTTCGCATGAGTCTATAGCGAGTTCGAAGTCTTCTATGTAGGCTCCCCCCGACTTTCTACATCGTGTAGCTACTGTACCATCGCTAAATATGTCTTCGCACGAGTCTATTTAGTTTCGTTGTGGATTGTGTAAATATAATCATGTGATCGTGAGTGTAGTTTTTACATACAGTCGTAAAACATGGTGCTAACACTATTAAAACAATGTAAATATGTTCTGTTCTTGTAAAACATGGTGCTAACACTATTAAAACAATGTAAATATGTTCAGTTCTTGTGTGGCTAACAATTGTCCCTTTTATTTGTAACATTTCATTTATAGCGAACACATCAGGGATTGTCAGAAATCTCTAATGGCGGCCATCTTGAAAAATAAAAAATAAAAAATAAAAAGCCCCTCTTTTTCCTTTTTTTTGAAAACCCGCACGAGAAACATGTTTTTTTTTTTACTTGGCCTAGTATACATGCGATTGAAGATTTCTCATACAAGCGGCCAACGAAGTGAAACATTTAATTTAGGTACCGGTAATGCGAACAGATTCAGAGTTACAGCATCACCGCTGTATAAGGCATATGCTGTACACAGCGTGGCTCCAAGCCAAACAGGAAGTGTGAAATAAATTGGTTTCCTGTCAGATTGTTTTTTATTGGCCGATCTCTCTATTCCTAACTATTAAAGTACCAGGCAATCTACCACATATCCCTTTCAGCGCGTGTTTCCCCATTTCAAACCGATGTGCATGAGGCGAAAGTTCGTCTTCACATTTGTTTATTCTTCAGAGCTGGTTCCCTGCCAAAGATGAGCAGTGATCTTGGCTGGTATCCTGCTCTGGTTTTCTTGCCCATAACACTATGAACATCTAACAAAAGAAAACCCACGCAGTCCTTTGTTTGTAACAAAGGACTGCGTGGGTTTTCTTTTGAAAATGAATAAAACTGCTGCAAACTGCTGACTGACTGAATGGACCTGAAATATACAAATCAAAAAATTAGCTGGCCTGACGTTTCGAACTTAAGCAAGTTCTTTCTCAAAGGCAAATGACAGAGTACAAGAAACAAACATGTAGGGAACACACATGCATGAGGGGGTGGGTGGAGAAACACAAAAGAGGGATGCAAGGGAGCATGGCAGTGGGTAAACATCAAAGAGAGAGGTTTGGGTAAGGATGAATGCGGGGAGGGATTAGGATGAAGGTTGAAGCTGGGGAATTGGACAAAGGAATGTGGTTAGTGGCAAAGATAAACAGGAAATGGTAAGACAACCCCATTTGGCCAAGAGACCCCAAGAGGGTTTGCCAGGAGGATAATCTGTAAACAAATGACAATGGGGGAAAAATTAAAAGTTAATCATTCCCTTCCTGGATGTTTAGACCATGTGGTTGAATAGTCCGAAGACGTTTCATCCAAACTTTCTCTCGGCTGAGGCGAACTGAGTCCTTGCGGTGGAAAAGTGATTCTATGCCCTGTAGAATCATATCAGAAATGGAATGGTTAGGCAAGTTGAAGTGATGACCAACAGGGGTGTCAATTTTCTTGGTGTTTACAGTCGATCGATGGCCATAGAAACGCTTCTTGAGCGTGTTCTTGGTCTCCCCGACATACTGGATACCACAAACCCTGCAAGAAATGAGATATATGACATTAGAGGTGTTGCAAGTAATGTTGCCATTGGTTCTGTGAGTAGTTCCAGATGAATGGCCAGAAAAGGAGTCAGACTCCTGCATGTGAGTCTGGCAAACAACACACCTGGAATCGCACTTAAAAGTACCATGCTGTATGGGAGGGGATGCAGCCAAGGTGGGGACCTCGGCTCGAACAATCAGGTCTCGTAGATTGCGGGGGCGCCTATAAGCCAATATAGGGTTGTCAGGGGCGGCACGGGCAAGGCGATCTGAAGTATGAAGGATATGATGGTTGTCATTAGTTATTTTACGAAGGGGAGGGAGACTAGGATGAAAGGTGGTGACCAAGGGAATCTTGGGGTCGGCATTAGTGCTAGGTGTCTTTTTCTTGAGCGCAAAATCTCTGGTGATAGATTTGGCTCTGGCGATAGCACGTTGAACTTGGCGGGAGCTGTGGCCCCTGGCAACCAAGTTATTCTTCAGTACCTGTACATGATGGGAAAAGTCAGAATTATTAGAACAAATCCTTCTGAGTCTAAGTGCCTGGCTGAATGCTATGCCTGTCTTGCAATGCCTGGGGTGACAGCTGGAGGAGTGGAGGTACTGGTGGGTGTCTGTGGGTTTAGAATACAGATCAGTGGTTACCGAGTTGTCTTCCTTGCGGATGGTGACATCCAGGAAGTTGGTCTGATGCACTGAATACTCTGATGTAAACTTGATGGTCCTGTGGAAGGAATTAATGTGATTAATGAAAGTCTCCAGACTGTCCTGATCACTGGTCCAGATGAAAAATACATCGTCAATATATCTCCACCATACCCAGGGGCGACATGGTGCTAAGGCAAGCATGCGCTCTTCGAGGTCGCCCATGAAGAGGCATGCAAAGGAGGGGGCCATGCGAGTGCCCATGGCTGTACCGTGTACCTGTAGATAGTGTTTGCCTAGGAAGGAAAAATTGTTCTTGGTTAGTACAAGTCTCATGAGGGTGCCAATATCACTGATGGGTGGGGTTGTGTGTCCTGCCTTGGCCAGGGCCGAGGAACAAGCACGAATACCCTCCTTGTGGGGGATGTTGGTGTACAGGGATGAAACGTCAAAAGTCCCAATGATGGCTGTGCTGGGAATCTTGTTCTTGATTCCATCCAGCTTGCGCAGAAAGTCTGGGGTGTCATGGATGTATGATGGCATCTGTGGAACGAGGTGTTTGAGAAAACTGTCAATAAACAGGGAGATACGTTCCGTAGGTGAACCATTACCAGAGACAATGGGCCTACCGGGGTTGCCAGCCTTGTGAATCTTTGGAAGGAGATAAAATCTGGCAGTCCTACAGTCAGAGGGAGAGAGAAATTTATGAGCTTTCTTAGACAGCTGGTCACGTGATCGCATATCGTCCAGCACCTGTTGTATCTCTTGAGAGAATGTACCTGTGGGGTCAGAGTCAAGGCAGATGTAGTTAGTATGATTGTTCAACTGGCGGTGGGCCTCGTCAATGTACTGATGACGATCCATGATGACCACAGCTGAACCTTTGTCGGCCGGCTTGATGATGATATCAGTACGGGAGCGCAAGGCATTCAACGCCAAGCGCTCCTCTCTGCGGAGATTGTCATGAGTTCTGTGGCCCATTGTCTCTGGTAATGGTTCACCTACGGAACGTATCTCCCTGTTTATTGACAGTTTTCTCAAACACCTCGTTCCACAGATGCCATCATACATCCATGACACCCCAGACTTTCTGCGCAAGCTGGATGGAATCAAGAACAAGATTCCCAGCACAGCCATCATTGGGACTTTTGACGTTTCATCCCTGTACACCAACATCCCCCACAAGGAGGGTATTCGTGCTTGTTCCTCGGCCCTGGCCAAGGCAGGACACACAACCCCACCCATCAGTGATATTGGCACCCTCATGAGACTTGTACTAACCAAGAACAATTTTTCCTTCCTAGGCAAACACTATCTACAGGTACACGGTACAGCCATGGGCACTCGCATGGCCCCCTCCTTTGCATGCCTCTTCATGGGCGACCTCGAAGAGCGCATGCTTGCCTCAGCACCATGTCGCCCCTGGGTATGGTGGAGATATATTGACGATGTATTTTTCATCTGGACCAGTGATCAGGACAGTCTGGAGACTTTCATTAATCACATTAATTCCTTCCACAGGACCATCAAGTTTACATCAGAGTATTCAGTGCATCAGACCAACTTCCTGGATGTCACCATCCGCAAGGAAGACAACTCGGTAACCACTGATCTGTATTCTAAACCCACAGACACCCACCAGTACCTCCACTCCTCCAGCTGTCACCCCAGGCATTGCAAGACAGGCATAGCATTCAGCCAGGCACTTAGACTCAGAAGGATTTGTTCTAATAATTCTGACTTTTCCCATCATGTACAGGTACTGAAGAATAACTTGGTTGCCAGGGGCCACAGCTCCCGCCAAGTTCAACGTGCTATCGCCAGAGCCAAATCTATCACCAGAGATTTTGCGCTCAAGAAAAAGACACCTAGCACTAATGCCGACCCCAAGATTCCCTTGGTCACCACCTTTCATCCTAGTCTCCCTCCCCTTCGTAAAATAACTAATGACAACCATCATATCCTTCATACTTCAGATCGCCTTGCCCGTGCCGCCCCTGACAACCCTATATTGGCTTATAGGCGCCCCCGCAATCTACGAGACCTGATTGTTCGAGCCGAGGTCCCCACCTTGGCTGCATCCCCTCCCATACAGCATGGTACTTTTAAGTGCGATTCCAGGTGTGTTGTTTGCCAGACTCACATGCAGGAGTCTGACTCCTTTTCTGGCCATTCATCTGGAACTACTCACAGAACCAATGGCAACATTACTTGCAACACCTCTAATGTCATATATCTCATTTCTTGCAGGGTTTGTGGTATCCAGTATGTCGGGGAGACCAAGAACACGCTCAAGAAGCGTTTCTATGGCCATCGATCGACTGTAAACACCAAGAAAATTGACACCCCTGTTGGTCATCACTTCAACTTGCCTAACCATTCCATTTCTGATATGATTCTACAGGGCATAGAATCACTTTTCCACCGCAAGGACTCAGTTCGCCTCAGCCGAGAGAAAGTTTGGATGAAACGTCTTCGGACTATTCAACCACATGGTCTAAACATCCAGGAAGGGAATGATTAACTTTTAATTTTTCCCCCATTGTCATTTGTTTACAGATTATCCTCCTGGCAAACCCTCTTGGGGTCTCTTGGCCAAATGGGGTTGTCTTACCATTTCCTGTTTATCTTTGCCACTAACCACATTCCTTTGTCCAATTCCCCAGCTTCAACCTTCATCCTAATCCCTCCCCGCATTCATCCTTACCCAAACCTCTCTCTTTGATGTTTACCCACTGCCATGCTCCCTTGCATCCCTCTTTTGTGTTTCTCCACCCACCCCCTCATGCATGTGTGTTCCCTACATGTTTGTTTCTTGTACTCTGTCATTTGCCTTTGAGAAAGAACTTGCTTAAGTTCGAAACGTCAGGCCAGCTAATTTTTTGATTTGGGTTTTCTTTTGTTAGATGTTCATAGTGTAACTGATCCAGATTGTTCCGGATTCATAAGACCCCTTTACCTGGGCCCAATTTCATGGCTCTGCTAACCACAGCTTTCCGCGCTTACGATCACCATTTTGCGGTAACAGCGCTAGCGAAAAAATTCTGTGCTAACTATGTAAGCACAGAATCCTTAGTTACGGGATGTACGCATGCTCAGGAGCCAAAATTCCCCGCTAACACGTGAAATACGCTTGCCGTAAGCACAGAATTTTCTGCTACAGTAAGCGGGGATTTTTCGCTAACGGTATTGAAGTTGTATTCACATAATTATAAAAGTGTGCAGCGTCGCTCTTGGTCATTATTAATATTAAGCCGAAGTATAATTATTGACGAAGCACTTTTGCCAACACGATCACGTCAAAATATGACCTTTGACCTAAGTTGCGCTTAAACATAAAACACGCGGAAATTGCATAACTTGTAATAGTGTTTTTCTTTAGTAACCCCATTATTAATTGTAAATGTTTCGTGAAACTTCGGCTTGTAGCTCTTACTTTTGAAGCTGAAAATAAGTTAAAGAACAAAATCATTTTTTGTCACCAAATAGGAAACCTTAGGCCTAGGCCCGCGCCTATTGTTCTTCAACGAAACCAAAAGAGGAACACATGTACATTGTAAATAAAGTGCTTTGGGTATTCCAAAAATAATCAAGATGAGCAATAATGTGCTTTTACGAAACAAGAGTTCTCTCTTTTAGGATGCCTACAGGCAATATAAAACAAAAATCTTGGTGCTTTTCTATATATAGACTTTGATATTAGGTTGATTTGCATCTTTCAGCGTGGGCCTCGAGTTCACTGTTTCGTTCGATTCCTGCAAAATGACACATGAATGTTTAGATGGATGAGTCGATCTTTTCAAATGCCATTGAGTGCCAAATATGGCCTCTCTGTAACAAACGCTTGGTGCGTGGCAGCCCGTGACGTGAATCGCCCGATTTAAGATGTATTTGATTTAATTTTGTCTTCTATTCAGGTGGGAAAAAGTGGGGAAAGCTTAAGGAGAACCAGGGGGAAGCGTTGGCGGCGGTCAATGAGGTACGTTGATGAAAGTTGAAAGTTCTTTATAATTTTCCCGCTCTTTTACGGTGGAGTATGGTTGTGTGCAAATGAAGACTGTTTACAGTCCGTGACTGTCTTGCGTATATGCAGCCAACTGAACCGATATTGATTGCTTCGAAAAATAAAGAGCCGTAAGCTAGCTAGCTTAAGTTGGTTGGTTGGTTGGTTGGTTGGTTGGTTGGTTGGTTGGTTGGTTGGTTGTAAAGTCTTTACAACTATAATACAAATAAGCCAGTATTTGCTAACCCAAAAAATGTTTACAAAATGGAAAAAAATAGTAGAGACTCTTTACGCTTCCAATTAAGAGGTCACATGGGTTTTATGTGTTCGTCTTGTCTAAAAGAAATCCATTGAACATACAATAGGAAGTATGTGGAGGAAATTCCTTGTACTGTTCCATGTTTGAAATTATTCGAAGACTACTCTCGACGGTCGTCATCTTGAAAAGACTAGGGGCGGCCATCTTGGAAAATACTGCCTGGCACGCACTAAAATAGAAATAACGGGACCTCCTAGCTCCTTCCTTTTTTGAATAAGGCATGACTTTAATCATTTATTCTTACTTCAGATGTCCTACAGGCTAAAATGAATTCCCTAACGTTACAAGAAAATAATGGTATCGGATGTTTCGCATCAAGCAGTGAGAGTGTAATCTAGAATCACTTCCGGTAACCTTTCCGGGTCGCGTTTACTCGACGTGACCTCCGGTAGTCGGTAGTCAGCGCTCCATTTCAGCATGCCACCTTGTCTCTGAATGCGCCTATTCCCCATGCGGGAGCTGAGGGAACCGCGCGTGAAAAATAGAACGCCTATAAATTGCAGACAGATATTGCAAGCAGCGCAGTCACAGCGTGGTATAAAACAGTGCAGAAAAAACACAGGGTAAAAACGTGTTGGGGTGGTAGACGTTGATTCCAGACGTTAATATGTGTATTTTTATGTATGAATATTTCCACAAAGATTGGGGTTTTAGGCCTATCAGTCCAATAATAGAGAAATAATGTTGCCTAAACAATTTATTTTGTTGAGATGCACTTTTTCAAGCGCAGACATAACTGGAAAAATTGGCAATGCAGTGATTATGAAACTGAAAAAAATGAGGTTTATTTAAGAAATTTACCGCACATCGAGCATTTTGTACAGTAAATTGATAAACATAAATTGTTTAGCCATCGGCATGTTTGTTTATTTGTGTTTATTTTATTTCCTTTCACACTTATATCAAATTTTTGGTTAAATTATGAAATAAATGGAGGAACGATATTATAGGCCTGCTGTTGTTGGTTCTGATAAGAAAGTTCTTCTGCCAAACAAATTGTGCTGTCTTGCATGATTAAACTGGAAAGATTTCCACAAAATGTGGAAACCACCCCCATTTCCCCTTCAAATGGAAATTAACCATCATATAGATTGTACTCGTATTGTAAGACACGATTATTTATATGTGTGAAAACAGGCTGAAGTGGATATTCATTAGGCTACCGATTTAACAATTCGATGGCCGGGTTTTGACGTCAGCGTCGAGCCGACGAAAGCCTCAAGATTATTTTCAATGTCTTTTTGCCGTCAACCCATAATTTCTTTGTGTTTCTTCGCTTGCAGGAAATCGTCAGAAATGGCGATTACAGTTCCTACGAAGATTTGGAGGAGAGGCTCGACAGCTATAAAGGTATTGACAAACAATTATTTTAATAAGAAAATACAGAATTATTTTAGAAAATTATTTTTGCACTGTGATGCCATATGTAGACATGTATTCGACTGCCACAATTACGGGGTACAGAAAGCATAAATAACGTAGATTCACAAAAATACTTCAAAAATAAGTTCATCGGTTTACTTACTCTTAACAAGGATATAAAGTTGAGTGATGAAACTTAACATAACTTTGCTCTGCAGACGATAAAAAGACTTCAAATTTCGCGCACGATCATAGGAATTTTATTTCATGTTTTTGTTAGGACTTTTTCAGTTTAAAAAGCGGGCTCTTAAACCTACTTGAGAGTGAGTCGCACATGTACCTGTCCATATTTTTGAAGCGTTGGTTCCTTTAACAATTAATGAATAACTTAGCTTTAAGGTTAGAAAAGTGGGATTTCAAAAGTTGAATTCGTATTATGCGCTTGTGTATCTAATGGGAGACTTTTGACACGCTGATGGCAGCAGACATATACCGGTCCCTTCCTTTTGCTTGTTCGGAGCATGCTCGTATATCGGAGCATGCGCAAGACTGGTGAGAACAATGGAAAAGGACCGGTATGTCTGCTGCCACCACACGTCATAAAAGTTTCCCATTCGCAGTAATACGTCATCCTTAGGTAACATGATCTTAGTATAGGTGCTGACAATTTAGTAGACCGCCAACAGAGGGCAAGATAACTCAGTTGGTAAAGCGCCGGTACTGTATTCCGGAGGTCGCAGGTTCGAATCCCGCTCCTGCCAGTTTTCTTTGTTTACTTTGAGAATTTATGATCTTAAAGTGGAGTTTAACGTTGCAAAATTCATGTGGAAACTACTGCAAAAACCATAATATTTTAGCGTTATTTTTGGTATAGTACCGCGGGTAACTACCGGTAAGTGATCTTGCAGCAACAACGCCCCCTATGTCAAAAAAAAGCTGAACACTTATAGGATCGTGAAAAAAAGACAAATCATATAATTTCGGTTACATATCAAAAGTGCAACCTGATATTTTTTGGTACAAAAGCAGAGGCGTGAACACCTCTGCAAAATGTGTTTTGGCATTTCTTTATCCTTTTACTGAACAATTTGGCCTAACGCGAATATTATTAAACGGTTGAAAGACGTCTACACGAAATATTGTACCAGCAATTTACATAATGTAAACCAATTTGCACCTCAAATTTAATTATGGAATATTGTATAGTACCACCGTCTGCTACTGTATCAGTTTTCCACATGATTTCAGTGCGAATAATTCGCCCTATTTACGAACCATCTGGAGGGATCCTGTACCCGAGTCACATCGCCAGATGTCGAACCTTCTTCCAAGTTACGCCGGAAAATTATGCCTCAAGTTTCTGCCCGACTGCGCGCCCCAATTGGACGTCACATTTCTAAGTTGATGTCCCTAATCCCCAAAATGAGATTGCTAACCGTTCACCACATAGTGTTAATGTTATAAGCACGTAGCCTGGTTGACATGTCCGTAGATTTAAGGAACTGCATAGAGAGATTAGCATTTTAAGAATGTACGGTAGTTAATGCGATGTGAGGCTTTTGTATAGTGGAAATTGCACATGATAGAAATTTGCGGTGATAGAATGTGGCGTAATTAACTCAGAGAGTAATGTATGTAGTAATAAAATATATTAGTAGTGCTTATAGCGCTTTATACAGATGGCCCAGCGCTTCATAATTACCCCACGGGTCATTTTCATAGAGCTACTTAAGCACAAAAATTTGCTTAAGGACAAAAAACCTTGCTTAGTAAACTCAGGTTATCGGCCACAACTCCATACATGTATATTGATTGTGAATGGTATTTAGCTGTTGTTTACTTAGCATAACTAGTTTTGGCTGGTAACCCAATTTTACGAAGCAAGTTTGTTTGTGTGATTAAGCAAATGTTGTGCTTAAGCAGTCCCTGGCCATGAAATCAGTTATGTGGCAGTTCGAGATCAGCGCAAGCTAGTTGTCTACCCTACAAGAATAGCAAAACATGGTTTGGCACATTTCGACATTATGAAATTATTAATTATTTAATAATTTTGCTCCTCTTTTCACATTTTCCCCCCAGACAAGTTTATAGATTACGATCTGGATAACTCCGGTGACCTTGGTAAGTAAAGGTTAAGAATAACCCGAAGTCAAACACTACAAAAACTATGGTGTTAAATTAACACCATGTGGTATCTATATTGAACCATTCGTCCTTTATAGATACCACAGGGTGTTAAATTAACACCCTGTGGTATCTATATTGAACCATTCGTCCTGTATAGATGCCACATGGTGTTGAATTAACACCAGAGTCTATATTGAACCATTCGTCCTGTAAAGATACCACAGGGTGTAAATCTAATACCGCAGTTTTTACCGTGTAGACACTGTACTTTCTGATCCTATGTGTACAACTAAACCCTTTTACTTTTGGAGTACCCGTATTGTTTATCTCTTTACGGTGTTCAATTTCCGCTAATTGCATAATTTAAGATTTGTTTCCTTGACATTGTTACAGCACATCCGTGACATGCGTGACCATTTCGAACATTGTCCCACAAAGCTTAATCAGTTAAAATAAAAGACAGACACATATACATACTGTCAAAAATAACACTGCAAACAAAGTTCTATTTTTAATTTTTAATGATAGTGTCAACGAAGAGAAAATTTAAGTCCATAAGATGTAGGACTAAACACATTTATTTCATGTTTCGCTCTCTTTTTTCAATCGTAGTTACTTTCAATAGGAGACTTTTGAGACGCTGGTGGCAGCAGACATACCGGTCCTCTTTGCTTGTGCTGAGCATGTGCGCGTCGTTCTGAGCATGCGCGCGCCGATCTGAGCATGTGCACAAGTAGTGGGAACAATGGGAAAAGGACCGGTATGTCTGCTGCCACCAGCGTCTCAAAAGTCTTCCATTGGAAAATTATTCATCATTTTTTGTCTTATTTAGGGCCAAATTGGCGGGCTTTGTCGCAGATTTTCAGCCAAGTTTTTGTTTTACTTTTACTGAAAAGTAGCCGCATTTTGCTTTTACAACATGAAAATAAATTGACAAATTGAAAATAAATAAATATTTTTGTTTCACATTTTGTTCGAACCCATATACTTGGAATAGTCTTATTTTTTACGTTTGGCGCCCTTTTCGTTCGTTTCCAAGACGAGGTTGACGTCACGCACATGATGGAGAAGTTGGGCAAGCCCCAGAACCTGCTGAAGGTAAAGAAGATGATCGCGGAGGTGGACACCAACAATTCGGGTACCATCAACTACAACGAGTTCATCGAGATGATGCTGGGCAAGAAGAGCAGCATCCTCAAGATGTGAGTATCTAACGGATGTAGTTAAAGTTGAGCAAGGCGTGGTTGGGGGAGGGGGGGGTGAAGCTCAATCAAAACTCCATTGCTGCCTTCCCCGTGTCAGGCAGAGCCTGGTCAGACAATACTAGTAGCCTAGGTTCGATATAATTGTGTTTTGTTTCGAATCTATGGCGTTGTATTTATCGTGATTGCAGCCTCGGCTCTGTGTACAGTTTGAATGTATCACACAAAATGCACTACACCAACATTTACCCACTGACGCGATAACATGGATGCCTCATGACACAGGAAACACAATTCCCTGAATAACAGCAGCAGCTGGCCAGCGATAGCGGATTAATTGTTGCAAAACTGCCAGTCACAAAGACCTTCCGGAAATGTTTGTCTAAACGGGAAGAATCCACTGATCTGTATATAAACTGGATAGCTCATTAGGCATTGCGCGCTGAAGCCAGCACCCGCCATATTACCACTTCCAATTTACCACGGATAGGTACGTAAGGAGAACGAGGATGAAAGGAGACCCTGAGGACAAGGTTTCAAAACCTATTGTATTGGGAGTGATAACATGGCGGACGGTGGCCTTAACGCGACCAGCCGATGCGCTATCCAGTTTACATAGAGATCAGTGGAAGAATCCCATCCACGCCACGCGGGACAAAAAACACTAGAGAGGCTCGCTGACCAAAGACCAGCGCCATCTTAAATTTCAAAATGGCCGCCCTAAAAAAATTATCACATTGCAAAGCTTTAAACTAAAAGCTGGCTTAACATTGAAATGTTAAATTCGGAATCGAGGTCCTTAAAATCTTAATGACTTGGTTTTCTTCTTTTTCTTTCCATTTTCAGTATCCTGATGTTTGAGGAGAAAAGCAAAGATAAAGAGCAGCCGAGTGGCCTTCCTCCCAAAAAAAATCTAGCTGATCTTCCATGAAGTCGCCCTCATTCCTTCGCTATGCATTTTAGACTTTTTTTAATAAACTAACGAACAACGACCCAAAATAGTCTCTTTTGTGTAAACCGCATACGGAGAAAACTGTTTTGCCTGTGATGTGGTGTTATTTCCCAAGTGACCAAGGTTTTTGGCTAACTTGACCCAGTATTTTCTAAGTAGAATAACAACGGCATTTGGTATGTATTAATTATATACTCCGTAGGCACACCATTGAGGAATATTCCTTCCTCCATAGGCACACGAACTGGGAAGTTTCTGTAGCAGTTCGCAATGTGAGGTTTTTCACATGACTGCTGTTTATACATGACAGAGCGAGCGAGTTTGCCGAATGGAAATTTCGCACTGTGACTTTTGCATTATGTACATATAGTAAAATATTAAAGAAATAACGAAGCTGCAGTCTACTTTTATAGACCGGTCCGTTAAGCTGACCAATCACAGCCGACACTATGGTCCAAAAAAAGTCCGACTTGCGCATAGAGCTATATTAAATTGACCTATCGCCGTTTACGAGTTAACCACGCCCCTTAGACACCATATTGTGTGTGGTAATTTTTGTTTGTCTCAGATTTTGCGCGTTCCACGTGGAATTATAATTGATGTGATTGGACAATAATTCACAAGCTGCGTTATCAGGTCCATGGACGTGCGTGAGTGACGTGTAGCCTAGCATAGCGCGCGCGTGACGCTGTGATTGGTCAGTACGTGAGGAGGCGTGGTTTACGGACCGGCCTGCCCTAGCCCTGAATACATGTCTGACTTTTTGTAATTTATTAATCCGCCATGCTTTAGATCCGGGACTTTTCTCTGTGCAAAACCTGCAATATCTAACTCATGAAACTTTACCAATAATATTTGTAAATCTTTGTTTTGAAATGACATTTCAAACAGGACAGTGTGAATTTTAAGTCTTGTTCAGAGTGCAGACACATCCCCGACGCCCTCAATCGATCCTGATAAGGTACAAAAGTAACCCCGCCCAACTGTTAATGTATATTGTAATGCTTTTTAAATTGTACGTTGTTATGCTAGAGTATTGAGAAAGTTTTATGGATTTTATTTACGTTTTGGCTGTAATTATGATACATAATGTTACACAGTAACAGCGTCAAACCTACCCGTGTACTTACCTTTACAATCTGATTGAACGTTTGGTGACTGCCACAAAACATCAGGGGGCGCTGTTGGTGTATAAATCACTCAGAAGCATAGAGCTTTAATAGGCCTCTTAAATTCGGGAACAAAATGGCTGCATAACACCCCAGTGCAAGTGGTTTGTAAAAACACAAACGGTGCATGCATTATTGCATGCGAAAGCTATTTTGTTGCAGATTTCGGGACCTTTGTCGCTACTGCTCTAAAATAGACCATGGTCGTGTAATAATTACACGGCTACACTGCAAACAAATCGCGGTGTTGTACTAACACCTTGGGTATATATTGAACGAATTATTCAACGTGAATTAAAGGTGGATGGCATTCTAATACCACAAAAAAACATGTTGTGTTAAATTAATATGGTAGCTGTATTGAACAAATGGTTCAATATAGATACCACACGTTGTTAATTTAACACTGCAATTTTTAAAGTGTAATATAATTGAGTGTACTGATGTGTATCTCATCTAAACTGTGCACTTCTTTCTTTGCTGAGGTATTTTTTTTTTCAATCTCATGTTTGATATTTGGATTGATGTATTTTTACACTGAGTGTTATGAAATGTAAAATTGTTCTCTAAACTTGTAGATCTGTAGAATATAATTGCAAACCGTAGCTTATTATTGTTTTCCTTTCATGTTGCCAATTACATATTATTTTTAGCATGCTTATATGGTGATGTTGTAGTATTTCGTGTATTTTTAATACATCTGAATTTGCAATCGTTATAGGGTATACTATGGACTGTAATACCACATGGTGTAAATTTAACACCATGTGAAACTTCCACTGAATTATATTGTTGAAATATAGAAAAAGTGTATAGAAATTTCAAAAGTATTATTGTACATGACGACACGATTATGTTCAAAATAAACTCGATCATTCTTTTTTGTATCAAATACGATGCGTATCTGTCATGAATTTGTTTTAAACAAGGAACGATCGATGAAAACACGCCAGAAACCTTTTTTCTCTCCCATACGTGGTTGCTGTGGGCGTGGCATCGAATTAGGCAATAGTCCGCATTCTCTAACGATTGAGGCCTACTATAGCCCTTCAAAGCGCTCCTTCAAAACGCCGCCATTAAAAAATGGACACCCCTGCCCCACTTTTCAAATTATTTTGCCGGGCCACCAGAAAAATTGGCACTTTTAAACGAAAGTTTCACAATCTGGTACTGAAAACCTGGGGGACAATTCACTTCACTTACCCCTTCTAAAATGGCCACCCCCCCCCCCCCCCCCCCCCCCTCCGTCGCCATACGCTGGGCATGTCCAATAATTGGCTATAGTAAATTGCTTGATTTTTAAGCGAATTTCAAACATTACCAATATTCATTTTCAATGGCTTAATTGTAATCTGACACCCGATTACGTCACCATGACGTCACTCTTTGGCACACATTTTAGGTTTATGCTTATACTACTAGTTTGATCATGGAGGCATGGAGAAATCTTCCTCCATGGTTTGATTAAAATCCGATTGATTACCGAAGTGCCGCGGACAAAAATCGTCCATAAAATTTAAAGTGTATGGGATCGATGGAGGAAGGAAAAACAAGAGAAAGAAGAAGATAAAAAATAACACCAGAACGGTTTCAGAGACTTCTTTCGGTCGACTTGTAGTCAGAAAAGCCGCAAAGTCAGAGCGAGTTTGCCAGGGACGAATTTGTAAAAGGCGAGTTCATCGGATTCGGCGTGAATTCCCCCCGGGAATTCCCACCCTGGCTCACGGCCCTACCTCCCGGATCCGTGACCTCATCATGACCCCGGCGGGTCCTCCCCCCTTTTACCTGTGGATGGAATGTGGTGATTCCCCTCGCTCTTCAAGTTAAACCATGACTCGAGCTTATCGTGCAAAAAGTCTAAGGTCATCCACTGATTTAGCCGCGACGTCCGGATATTGGACACTCTGGCACCCATGCCCGCACAAATCTGCGAACATCAGGTTCACTCCGATGAGCCATCGGATCAACCGGGGAATATACAGGAAGACGCGCATGATTGTTGCATCCGTATAGTGACATTGTGAGAGCTAGAGTTTATTGGGGACAAGGTTAATATACTGCATTCCGCTGACATTTTTCACAATTTTTAACTGCTGGTGGGATAGACTAGCAAAAAGGCCTGCTAGCCTTTTACCAGCCGTTACTACGGAGAATTAGTACTACGATCCTCTATTGTGTAATGGTATTCTTTCCGACAGCTCCAAGTTGAATACATTGTCGCATAACTTTCGAAACTACCTCGGCTGACTATAACCATGGCTTTAATTCTTATTCTGCATTTACTGATAGAAAAAGAAATAGAGACAAATCTAACGGTAAGTCTTCTGATGGGCATAGGGTTTGGGGCCAGTTTTGTGGAAAATTTGAACGTTTCCTTTTCCTTGAATAAGGACATCCACGTCCACGCGCACGAAACTCGCTTTAAAGGTACACATTGCTTTGGATTTTGCGATTTAGGCTATAAAACTGAAATGGATATGGTTGGGAAGCTTTTTTAAAAGTAGAATATAAAGATTCACATAACTATCCCTTCAAATTGCGTGGTTTTTGTTTAATTTCGTGACAAATAGCAGTCCGCCATTTTGTAGAACCAAATTTTTGACTCCACAAAATGGCGGACTGTGTTCACCAGTCGTATTTCCAGTCGCATCTGGTTGAAGTACGTTCTGTTGATCCATTTTGATGTACTGTGGCACGGCGCGCAGCACTGGCGATATGTCGAGAGGTAGAGAATTGTACCTGGCGATCATCTGATAGGTTCACAAGGCCACTGGCTGCGGCGCCAGCCTAAAGACTCTTACAGCGTATTTTGCGCATTAGACGGTGGTATTTAGTACTGGAAATACGTCTATGTATCGCGGGTCAGATGTCAGGGGTAAGCGGCCAATGTTTTTGTTTCGTAATCACTAATCACTAATTACAACACATTATACGTGTTTTTTTGCATGAACAACTCTTATAAAAGATAAGGAACATTTCCAAACAGTAAAATTTCATGACATTTGAAGGCAATGTGTCCCTTTAAGCTCAGTGACTCGACGATACTTTTGAAGAGCGCCCTCACTCGGCAGAAACATTTTACAAATGGTTACCATAGTGACAACTGCAATTCCAGCTTAGCAAGATGGCGGCCCACATGGAGCATTTTCGTAGATTTCCTGGAGCATTCCCTGTCCCTGATCCCGTTTTATCGTGTTGTTAGGTCGTTCTTCAGAGATGTAACGTTGAAGGAAGCGATAAAAGACCGATGTTGAAATGATGGTAAGTTACCATTTACAGGAGTTTTTTTAGTTGTTTTTAACAACGATCGTCCACCAAAAATAAATGCAGGCCCGGCCTTTGCCTTTTGGCTTTGTAACTTCTAAATTTCTAAATGTCTAACGTTAAGGCGTTTCCTACCTCCATGGCCCATAGCATTTCAAAAAAAAATTGACATAAAAATCCACTGTAAACTATCACTATTACTTTTTAGCACCCTTTATAGACTTTAAATTAAAACTTTGTAACAAGTTGCTAAAGTGGTGGTTACTTTGCTGGCAATAAACCTTTCCGACATTCTCAAAGCATCATGGGAACTGCATCAGCCCTAACTGGCATTAGAAGAGCAAGCACATTAGAACGGATGTGATTAGTCGCATTAATCACATGTTCGTTGTCATGCCCGCAAAAATCCTCTTCTGATTGGCTAATAATCTGACATTATTAGCTGTTCTAATTCCAGAAATTTCCATTCATCAGTAACTGGTATAGTCGGACTCCCTATTATCGCGGCAACTCTATTATCGCGGCATCGGAAATTCCTTTTTTTTTCGTTGCCAAAACTCCTTCGACTGGCAATTTTATATCCAATTCATCAAGCATTAAGGACTTTCTGCTGATTTGTGTAAAAAAATGACGATTAAAAAATGTTGTGTCGGGACTTTTAACGATTTTTAATAAATATTCACGTTTTCCAAAACTTGTAAATTTTGCCTCACCGTGTCTGCTAAAAGGTACCGTCTATATTTTAACATGAATCTTTAATGGTGCTCTGTCCATGGAAGTTCCATTGTCTGGTTCCCATTCTACAGCTGCAAATGCAAAATGACGCCGAAGGACGATATTTCCACCGCGAAATCGTAAATACTTTTACGGGATCAAAATAAGGACAGTGCGGTAAAAAAATAAAACGACGCACCGTGTAAAGTGAATGGCGCCCCCAATCGTCAATCAGTAGACTTGTCTCAGTGAATTTTGTCACCTTCGAGGGGGGACAGGGTGTTAAGAAATCATCTTGCAGGGCCTAATCGTCTTTAATCAACTTGAACTTTACAGGGAAAATATCAGACTTTATTCAGGGGATGTTTTGGTCAAACATTAACCATGAATAAAAAAGTTGAAATCATTGTAAAAAACACTTCCCACATACCGCGATAATACAGAGTCTGTACTCCGCCGAGCAATGACGAGCAATGACGAGCATGTCTATTTTCACAGGCATCGCATGGGAATAAACCAAACCACCGTCGGATTTTTTATGTCAGTTTAAAAAAAGCAAGAGTTATACAACACAAAAGACAGAACAATTCGGGAAGGTTAGTGAGCAATCTCTATTCCGATCGGGAAACGTGATATCACCCTGATAAGTACCGCGGTAATACAGCGTCCCACCCTACCCTGAGAGGGATTCCCCAATTATTTCCTTTATTTTCATTGCCATTTAAAATTGATTTTTCTGGTTATTATTTTCCTTATGTTCCATGCAAAGATATGTGAAAAGGGTATCGCTTAACTCGTGACAGATATTTAGCATAAAATCAATTAATATTTGGACTGGTTCACAGTGCCATTGGTTTGTGTAGAAATGACATGGTTTGTTTGGCCTCCAAACCCACAATGCATTGAGAATGTCGAAAAGGTTTATTTTGCACTGGAAAACGTTCTGAAACAATGTTGAATGTTTTTTTTTTTAAGAGTTAGGGGCCCTAACGTTAGGCCCTAGGCCTTGTTGGCTAGTGACAGCAAAATTACGGAAAACAGTTTTCTTCCCTGATTGGTTAATTTTAATGATGTATTCACTAATCAGATTCGGACAACTAATTATAAGAATATAATTTGCACCTTTCGTTGAGCTGAGTTGTAGCCTAACGTTAGTGGATAGTACTACTTCTACAGACTGGAGCACTCCTATATGGTACCGTATGATGTACTAGCTCTCCACGGACGGCTGCAGGTTTCAATCGCATATACGTGAAGTCATGGGTATTTAGCCAATCAGATAAGAAAACTGGTGAAAATATCATTTCCGGTCCTTTTGCTGTCGTTACCCAACTGCCTTTTAAAAATTCTCCAAGCAAAACAAGACTCTCAGCCCAAAAAAATTTCAGAACTTTTTGCCAATACTGGTTAAATATCCACTTCTAAAATATTACTTTAAATTTTGTTTTCATTATTGTTTGAAGTGAAGTAGGTCTAGGCTAGACCAATGAAACGGCTTCG
Organism: Hippasteria phrygiana; assembly: GCA_037893225.1. NCBI lineage: Eukaryota > Metazoa > Echinodermata > Asteroidea > Valvatida > Goniasteridae > Hippasteria > Hippasteria phrygiana. Next base: position 3,259,292 of record JAZGUH010000199.1, read on the forward strand.
CTGATGACAAGAGTTCATCCCATGTAAAAATGAGTACAGTCATGGCAACAGATGACCTCGTCAGGCAGTATCACGTCGATGAAACTTCCTGCGGGCCTCTCTGCCAACATCCACAGTGCTGGGCCTCAAATCGCCGCACAGAGAGGGGGCTTCCCCGCTTAAGAGACCCCCCACAGACTTCCTGGGACTCCACAGAAGATGAAGGTACACAGTTTTGAGTTGAAACTCGATTCAACTTGAAATTCAAGATTGATAAAGTGTATATTTCAAATTCTAACATTCTCCGAAGTTAGGTTCGCCAAAATTTGTGACTTCCCGATAATAATTTTAATGATGCTGAAAGCTTTTGGGCAGTTATGGGAGATGCCTACTTTACTAGTTTACTAGTGTTTACTAGATTAACGGTGGCATTATTTTGTCATATTACAAACTGTGTCAAGTTCGTCTGTTGCTTAATTGAGCCTCTTTTACGATAATAGGTATTTCAGTGGCCTTTTATCATCAGTTGCGCTGTCCAAACTTTTAGACACTCTACTCACCTGGCTGTCTCATCACATCCTTTCACTGTTGTTGTTCCAAAGGCTGGTATTGTGCGATACTCTTCAGGTTTTTTTCCCTCGTACTGCCTCTCTTTGGAACTCCTGTAACCTGCTTCCCTTCCACCTATAATCTTTCACAATTCAAACGCAATGTGAATAGATACCTTCTATCCCTGTGATTTCTGTCTTTTCTTGTCTTTTATAGCCCACACCTTGAGTGGACTTTTGGCCTTGCCTTATACCTTGGGTGATACCCATAAAAAAATTCTCGAGGAGACTGCTGAATGAGTTTACAACTCCACCATGCATATCTTCAAACAATACCCAGCGTTGCTGTACCGAGATTTTTATTGCCGTGTCACAATTTTTAAGTAAATTCTGCTTCTGAAGTAAGCAAGAGCTTCATTTGTGCTTTCTGCTTACAGTTTGTATGAAATGGACAAAGGTTCCACACTAAACATGAAATTGAACCTGTTCCTGCCATATACTTGCTTCAAAACAAAGTTTACCCTCACATTATTAAAGTGAAGGCATTTTCTGGTGTTCATTATTCCAGGTGCTTTGCCGACGCTCAAAGTCCAGAATCTCTTGGCTGACTCTGGCTTGGCTGGAAGAGACAGCTATGCATCGCAGCAATCAATGCACCATCGCAGCTCCTCAGCACCCTCTGTAGATTTTGACGACAGGTTTGGAACAGTTTCATAAATATTGGGTGATAGTAATCCATTGTTAAACATGTTGCCGTCTATAGGCGCAATCCTACGCTTACTCAATCCATTTATTTTTTAACTATATTGTTCTTGAATGGGAGTGTAATGAATAGATGGAGCTTTTTCACACAATTCTTTCATTCACACGAAGGGGGGCTCCAAGTGCGATGAATAGGACCACTCTATTCAGTGTGGTGCCTATTGTTTGCGTTTACACTTGGCTGCACAGAGCCCCAATCCTGGCATACCAGCACCCCATCAATAACAGCCAGATGCAAGGGGTTAAGTACATTTACGTTATCTCCATGATTTCACCTTTTGTTCCTACAGACAGAAACACAAGTTCCCCTACACCCCCTACACCTCTCCCTTAGGGGTGCGGTCGACCAGTGCCCAGTCGGTCCCGGCCTCTTTGCCCGGCCCTCGGCCGGGCAAGGCCAAGTCGGTGGAGGTGAGGGAGCTCTTCGAAGTGGACGAACTGAACAGCGACTGGCAGAAGGCGTATGTCCCCTCCCATGTGTACGTCTGGTGCCCATCCAAGAAGGCATACGAGAGACAGCTGAGGAGAGAGCGGGACCCGACTCCAGAAATGTGAGTACTTTCTTGTAAAAATAAAACATAAAAGATGTTATTTTTTTTTTTTTCAGATTAAAGAATCCTTAAGAATAATGCTCAAACAGAAAATAATGATTACCCTCTTGAATATGGACGACGGCCATAGCCGCGGTTTGAAAAAAGACCACCTGGCTGGTTGATGTCTATAGGCGCATTCCTGCGTGTACTCAATCCATTCATGTTTCAACTATATTCTTCTTGAATGGGAGTGTAATAAATAGATGGCGCTTTTTCAAACAAAGCTTTCATTCGCACGAAAGGGGGGCTCCAAGTGCGATGAATAGGACCACTCTATTTGCATTTACGCTTAGCTGCACAGCCCAATCTTGGCATACCAGCACCCCATCAATAACAGCTGGACACAAGGGGTTAATAGTCTGTGTAGATGTGTACTAAATTATTGTGGGACCCATACTGAAAAAGTCAATATTAATCTTTTGAAAACTGTGTATTGTGGTCTTATTTTACAGAAGTGAAAAAAATGATTCTCCTAAACCAGTTACTGTAAAGGACATGACAGACCTTATGGTACCGAAAGCCACAAAGGACACGACAACAAGAACAAAGACAATGGTAAGGAAATTGTCATTTATTCCATTTTTTTCTTGTTCAAGAAAATCAAGGTTTCGTTGAGTCGAGAGAAGTAATAATTTGCCCTTTGGCAAAATCAAATTATGGCGTGGAAAGTATTGTAGATTAAAAAAAGGTTTTTGAATGAATATTCCCTTGGCAGACGAAAAAGCCATCGAGGATCACGCCAACAGGTGGACGCCCCTACACGCATCCTATCAGATCGTCCCCAGTCCACAGGAAAGCACAGCCAGCCGACATAGACGAAAGGTGAGATGAACAAATTGATAACGATCCAAATACTGTTTGGGGCTTCAAATACTTTCACACATATCCACTAAATACTTTCACACATATCCACTAAATACTTTCACACATATCCACTAAATACTTTCACACATATCCACTAAATACTTTCACACATATCCACTAAATACTTTCACACATAATCCACTAAATACTTTCACACATATACACTAAATACTTTTACACATATCCACTAAATATTTTCAGTAAAATCTTACTATCATCAATCATAGTTCTTTTTTTTTTTAACTTGCTGTGTTATGGTTCTTAGGGCCACTACTTTCCAAACCACTACAGATTAACTTGGAATGTTCAAGGATGTTTCTGCTCGTCTGTACTGTGTCTAAAAATCAAATTAATTCTATTTTTTATAATTTTTTTATTATTTTTTCCAGTATTTCCCAATTGCTTACTTTACCAAGGGACATTCTGATGGATGTACTTATGCACATCGAACACAGGTAAGATGCTCCATTTATTCTAAGGCAGTTTTTTTTTCTCCAAAATGACCATACCCCTTTTTTTTCTTCAAGATTGCTTCTGCCAACAGGAGAATCCGCCAAACTCCAGAACATGCAATAGATTGACCGGGATTAATTTTCTCTCTTCCTGTTACATTTTGCGTGGATTTCTTGAAGAGTAAACAAAAACCCCAACATTTTCAGAGCAGGATTTGAACCTGCCACCTCCGGATTACTGTACCGGTGCTCTACCAACTGAGCTATGTGAGTGGTCTCCCAATTATTAAGTGTCTTTGCTCGGGGAGCACTCTTAAAAAAAAGGGGGGGGGGCTCGAAAAAGAAAACTGGCATGCTTTTTATTTGACATGGCCTTATTTCTTTCAGTTCAGTTGGAGAAGAGTTGGGCTCATCCTTACAATCACTCTCTCACCGGAGATCTGTTGCTACTCTTAGTCTGTTCTACAGATATTTTTATGGTAAATGTTCCACCGACATGCCCAGCTTGGTTCCTCCAGTTCGGGTGTTTGAGTGCGAAACTCGGCTTTCTGTCAGTTCCCACCGATATACTCTAGCTGTACCTACTAGAATGAAAAGCTACGCCAATAGCTTTTTCCCTCGTTCTGTATCTCTGTGGAATTCTTTGCCTGGTGCATGTTTCCCTTCATCTTACGATCTTTCCTGCTTCAAGAGGAATCTTAATTCCTACCTACTTTTTTTTTCTTTTATAGCTCTGTACCTCCATTGGCTTTTAAGCCTTGTTCAGAGCGAACTTGCGTAAAATTAAAACAAAAGTCAACATCTAATCGTCTTTTTGATAAAAGTGAATTCGTGGACAAATAGCTGTACTAAATTTCAAGCTCTTCGTAGGTTTGTGCACAAACATGGATGCGCCCAGCAGGCTTCTCTCCCCGTGGCGGATCAGCTGAATAAACTTCTACATTTTTTATCTCCGTCAGCGACTCCCTGGACAAACAGAAAGTCCAGTTGCTTCTGGCCCGGCTTATGCCTCTCATCCATTTCGACCAGAACCAGCCCATCCACCGCGCCCTGTCTTCAACCCCCTTGCTGGCCAGTGGTATCCTACAGAACAAGAAGATGAGTTTGATACAGGGGCGGCCACGCCCGGAGCGCGACACAGAGGCCCAGCAGAGGAACCCGTTCTACTTGGATGACAGCTTAGTCTCGGCTATGACCACGTCCACATATACCGCCCTCGCCCAACAGTTATCAGTAGAGGACGGCGTGACGACCGACCACGGGGTGCGGCAGACAGGCAGGATGGCCCGTCACCAACCGCTAGGGCCAATCAATGGTAAAGATCAACTGCTGGGATTATTTCACTTGTTTTATTTTTTTTAACAGGGTGAGATTTGTTGACTACTTTTTTTCTTCTTTTTTTGGGGGGGGGTGGGGAGGTGGGGTGTAATTACCAACTGCTCTTAAGGGCGTAACCTCTGATCTTGAGGGCGTAACCCAGCCCTTAAACACTTATGGAACTTTGTGTGGTCATTTTGGCCTCATTTTTGTGCATTGTATGTCGGATTACATTTCATGTGATTGAGTGCAGTTTAAGTCTCTCTCTCTTGGTTTTTCCTGCCAAAGCTGATCAGAACGTTGCTGCAGTGCCGCAACTCTTCAAGAACAAACTCACATCGGTCTCTACGAAGAGCCTGCCCCCATTGGCACCAGGTTCGAAACCCACCAAGCCCTTCGACTACAAAGGCGCCAAGCCATTGGACCTCACGCTTGGTAAGTTAAGGAGTTGAATACATGAGCATATTATTTTGTGGTAGAGCTATGAATTGACCAAATGAAATTCAGCTCTTATTCATGAATATTTATGAGGTATAGTAATAATCTAATATACCTCTATGGTTAATACTCTAATTCAAGTCACCACAAGGCGAATCTTCACCACCCTGCAGATTTCTTATAGTGATTTTATTAAGCCACCAAGTTTACCTTTTCTCTCAATTCTCAGGACCCCTGCCTACCCCTGACAGCATGTCCCCCGAGAAGCCCTCGACGCCTCGCTCCGAGAAGGCCTCCACCCTGTACGTGACGCTGCCCTCTGTCCTGTCCCAGGACCGGACCGACATGAGCACCCCCCTGCAGCCCTACGGGAGGGTATCGGCCCCTCAGTATGCCGAAAGATTTGCCAGTCAGTATTTACACGACACGCCCTCACCCATAGCCAGCGAGGACTTTGTGAGTTTGTCAATTTATTTTCTCATAGTTGTTTGCCCACTGTTTGTGGTAAATCATTGATCCATTTAATGTCCGCTTTTCCTTGCAGACGCCACATACTATATAGGCTGCATGTTGTGTTTGCAAGCAAGCAACCAGTCTGTAGACCGTGCCTTTTAGCAGACTCAAGCAAGCCCATAAAGAAAATCCCTACAAATAGATTTATCAAATTAACCCTCCTATGCAAACATGCATTCTGAGCCATGTTGTTGTATGGGTCAAAATCAGTCAAGGTGATTGTTTGTGACCCTTCTACCACATGTAATCTGACCCTGTCTGTGTACAAAGTAAAGGCAGGGGAGGTGGAAGGAAATTTTGACTGATTTTGACCTTTTAAATAGCACAAGGGTTAATATTGCTGTGTGATATTACTACCAAGCACCGGTACCAGCCTGGAAATGTTACCTTATTTGATCTGTGAAGCTCTAGCGATGCTGTACTGCTGTTGCACTTGGCAGATTCTGCGGAATTCCGCAGACACTTTGTTGAAGGAATTTATTCTGGTTTTCATCACTGTAGTCAAATTCTTTGCCTTTTTTTCTTCAAGCACAATTAAATAAAATAATTTTCTTTAAGCACATTAGGTATTAAAATGCAGTTGATAAAGTTTGTGTCAATTTCAATAATGCTGGCCTGTCCTTTTCGTGCTACTAACTTCTAAAGATTGTATCAAGAAATAAAGTACCCAACCTTCTTTCTCTTCATGTGCAACCCTCTGGAAAAAAAGTTTGTTAACAGTCTTGTGCATAATTGGCTTAGTAGAGATGGTGTGGTTTATTGCACAACATCAAATGTAACTTTAGAAAGCATTGAAATTTCTTAACAGAGCATATTTCTGCTGTATGACCAAGCGTTACATTTTCAAAGAGTATTCTACATAGATAAAACACGGTGTGCATTTTCTAAGAGCAAAACCCAGTCTTTAGATGACAGAAAAACGTTTTCATGATAGCTGCACCACAAAAAACAAAGCAGGTTTGTGGCTGTTCAATACTGCATGTCCTTTAATTATTGAAATAATTGTTTTCCTATTGGTGTCAATGTTTGACTTTCAGCATCCCCTCCATGCAGTATCACCATCTCTGTCCACCGGTGTGCCTCAGGCACCCCTGGGTACCCCTGCAACCACCATCCACCAGCTATTCAAGCCAGGGTCAGCCAGTCACCCGAAACCGGGACGCTCATCACCGAGCCCGACGAAACAAGCCACCGGTGCCCCGCAGAGGGAAGCCAATGTTACATCGGGTCCAGCTGCTGACGTCCCGAATGGGGAGGCCCTGGGTACGATCCGTGAAGCTCATAGTGAACTGACGGCATCCTACCCGTCAGCCCTGGACCTCAGCTTCCCGACGTCTGCGCTGAAGCACGGTGTGACCCCTATCTCCACCCCCTGGGGAAACGACACCACCATCACCACAGCAGCCATGTCGGACAGGGCCAGCCAGTCCCCCATGCCACCGGTGACCCCGCAGCCCTTCATGACAACCCCGGAGCCTTGGCCCGTGGTGGACGAGCGGGACTTCATGGTCTCACCCGAAAAGCCCCGGGAGATGGGGCCCGGCCAGGACCTCAGCATGGCCACTCCTATGGCCCCGCCACCATCCCCCGAACACGAGGAGCTGAAGAACGAGTTTGAGTTTGCCGTCAATGACATGAGCAAGAGCGTGGTGACATCGCTGACCCCGCTCACCGAGGAAGGAGAGGAGGAAGAAGATGAAGACGAAGAGGAAACCGACAAAGAAAAAACTTTCAAAGATGACACCACCAAAGAAGCTTCTGAGAGCAAGAGAGATGAGTCAGAAGTCCAAATTGATACAGAGGACTTCAAACCTGACCTCGACAACCACAAACTTCAGTCCTTGGCTGGGAAGCTTCCAAAATCAGAAACCGGCAATCAGAACTTTGAGGTTGCATCAAAAGAGGACAGGACAGCAAACATCCTAGATCAAGACCCTGCAGGAGAGTTGGCTGGTGAAATGGCACAACTGGCAGCCCAAGACGCTGCACCAGAAATGCCCCAAGAAACTGCGTCAGGGATGCCCAGAGTAGCCATCCCAGAGATGTCCAAAGAAGCTAACCAAGAGATGACTGAAGAAACTACAGCAGAGATGCCTGAACAAGCTGCACCAGAGATGTCGCAAGAAACTACACCAAGGATTCCCCAAGAACTTACACCAGAGCCTGACAAACCTGCCTTGGGTTTGCCGTTGGTGGTTGGGGACTCTGTGGAACCTGCAGCGGTCGATGAAGAACTTCCGTCTCACCCTGGTGAGGGACTGAAGCCTGAAACACAAGACGATACTAAGGAGCCAAGTATGGATGCGGAAACTGCTGAATCTCCCGGACCAGAGGAAAGCGGTCAGGGTGCATCTGACAGTGAGGGAGGTTTAGAAGCCTGTACAATCCCAAAGGATATTAGATCTGACGATCAAAATGACAAAAATCCCAGGGAAAACCAGGAAGACTTTGACGAACCCGTCGTCCCTTCAGCCGTTGAAATCACAGATGGGAACGTAGACACTATAAATGCACCGAGTGAGATCGAATCTTCTGTAGATCCGGACAAAACTGTGAATGAGGAACATACACGTACTGAAGACAACCAGGGTGGTTCAGCAGGTGTGAACGAAGATGAACCCAGTCAGAGTATTGAAATAAACAACCCAGGAACTTCCGCAGAAGAAAATGAGCCTTTGGGCAAAATTCACGAGCAGATTGCTGATTTGGACATGAACAACTGAACCCTGAATACGAATGGCCACCATGGTCTTTAACCCTTACTACCCCAAGCCTTACAAACTCCAACAGCAGGTTTTGCCAAGTTTTCAATGGGTTCCGTACTGCAGGGCCTTGGCACCATTACTTTACATGGAGCTATGATGCCCCAATTTGTCTAAGTCCAAAGAATGTGCCATTCCTCCATGGTATACTGCACAGTGTTGGATTTTGACAGGTTGAGGAAGCCTCCTAGTAAAAATTTCTACGGCCCACACACACAAAAAGATATGAGTTGTTCATCTGCCTTGCCCGAAAATGCTTATTTAAAAATTGTTTACATATTTTGGCATTTAACAATGTAAATTATTTAAGTCAGACCTGCCAGGTCGGGCAGCAGAAAATTGCCATCCACCAACTGGCTTTGTCACAAGTACACCTAATGTCATGGGGTTGGTTGGCGCAAAAGATTATACCAGTCTGCACATTTTGACAAATTTTGACAAATTTTGACAACATTTCAGAGATTAAATGTGTTTCCCTTTAAGGATTTTGGGACGCTGAAAACGAATATGACCATACAATCAATTGGCTACAGTTATCAAGCCCGCTAAAAGGTTACTTGTCATAATTTGGTCATTTTCAGGATTTGCAGTGTTGTAATATGTAAATGCGTGTACTGATTCTTTGCGCAGATGTTGCAATTGTGTTTGTAAATAGTTGGGTTTGTAAACAAATGTGGAAAATATTCTCCAAAGCCCGTTATTGTGTGGTTAAGGGTAGGCTATTTTTATCGCCATTTTTGAGGCACTTTTTTCGTATTAAAGCAATTTTTCATGAATTTGTTTTTTTGTATCCAGTGTGTACAGAACACTTCTAAAGATATTTTTTTAAACTAACATATTTGTTAAAAAAATCATAGATTATTATTTTTTACGAGGGCAAAATTGTATGCCTTTCCTTATGTTTCAAGGACGGTCTGCTGAATTATTCAGTTATTTTTATTTGTGCAAGCATACTGTCGTGTTTCAAATTGCATCGCCCTTGAATTCCATCCCAACATCAGTGATTTTTCCCACAAGCCAGACTCGTCCCTGTTCATTGAAATGTTTCATGCATGAATTGATTCCAATGAACTTCGTTTGTTTCATTTCGGTGTGCTATACAGACATAAACGCTGTATTCATCAACTTTGTGATGCCACAGGTCATGCGAACTTCTTCTAATTCTGTTGTCCGATACTGTTTAAAAAGGAACACCACGATTGTACACATACTAAACGTTAAAAAAAACTGTTGTTTTCTTTTAATGTTTATACCTATCAATCAAATAAATTAAGAAATTGCTGTGGGGTCGGGTGGGGGTAGTGGTAATGGACGGGTGTGGTCCTTAGAAAGGTATTCTTTGATTACTTCCAAATCAAAGGCTGCATTAATCTTGCTGCATGCAAAAACTGGAAAACTTGTTTTCCACCCTTGCAAAAATATGTTATCATCCAGAAATAGATGTAGCCTTTAAAAAAAATCCTCCGAGGGGGCTGGAATATCGGACCTACGTGCGCAATTCGAATGGGGAGCTCGATAAAAAGTATGGTCAAATCCACCTCCCGCGGCGCGGATACGGGGTGGGAGGGAGTCGGGAGGCCGATAGAGGGCGCCATTTTTGCACGGCCGGTGTGAGATAGTTTATTGAGGGCAATCAACCGTGACCCCGTATATCCGCGTATAGTTCATACAATGGAGGAAGGTACAAACTCGTACAGTAAACATGCCACTTGAAAATGTCAGACTGCAGTACGATATGTCAACATATTGCGTCATCTCATAAGTGTTTATATCGAGAAGGACAATGCTCTAGATTATAGAGCCGTTTATGTGAAGGGGATATAGCTTAGTGGTAGAGCATTCGATTGCAGGTCGAGAGGTCCCCGGTTCAAATCCGGGTGTCCCCTTTAAAATTGTTTTTCCTCCAGAAACGCACAGCACAACACTTACTGTGAGTTCAATCAATCGACAGTAATATTTTTGTTGAAGGCCGTAGCCGCATTTGTGTGATAATTTTGCCGAAAACTTGACAGAAGACACCTGAATTTGAAACGGGGACCTCTCCATTTTCAGTGGTTGAGCGTTTGACTTTATACTAGTTCGAAGTACAACAAAACATACTGAACGTAGAATTTTTTTTTTTTTTTAAATGAAATATCGCCCCAAGCAAGGCCGACGCCACTCTAGGCAAAGGACTAACTACAAAGAAGAAGAAATCAGGAAAGCTGAAGAAAACAATTAATATTCCTCTTAAAAGAGGCCAGATCATAGGATGGAGGGAAACAACTGTTGTTTTCTTGTATGTTTATACCTATCAATCAAATAAATTAAGAAATTGCTGTGGGGTGGGGTAGTGGTAATGGACGGGTGTGGTCCTTAGAAAGGTATTCTTTGATTACTTCCAAATCAAAGGCTGCATTAATCTTGCTGCGTGCAAAAACTGGAAAACTTTTGTCCACCCTTGCAAAAATATTTTATCATCCAGAAATACTAGATGTAGGCCCTAGCCTTTACAAAGTGCTGTTATCCAATTTCGAACGATCGAGGGGAAATTCATTTTTTGTACTGACTGCGGCTTGGTTGCATGCAGTCTATGTTATAGGCGTGGTTTATGTTGGCATGACGTCAAGCTACGACGGGTTGTTATTGTTTAAATTAGTTCAGACACTTTTAAACCAATTAGAGGACCTCGGCAAATCTATTCAGTATTTTTTTAAATCAAAATTGTATACCGTTTCTGGATAGTGTATTTAACGAACATTGCTGGATTAATATCTTGTTTGTATAAAAATAAAACAAATAAAAAACATTTTGAAAAAAAATCAAGGGGACACCTGGATTTCACCTTTCGATCTGCAGTCAATGTTCTACCACTGAGCTATATCCCCGTTTTGCTTCATGCTGTTTTGCTCTAAAGATTTGAGCGGGAAACTTTTTGGAACTAGAGTCCAATGCCCAACCACTGAACTGTTCACACCTTAAATTTCCCCTAAAATAAACAATTAGGCCTATGGTGATATTTCCAGTGCTCAAACAAATCACGAAGTCCCCTATTCACTTGCAGGCTTTCTCAAAACAAACAAAAAATAAAAGAGTGCAAAATTATCACTCAAATGCGGCTACGGCCTTTAAGAAAAAAATTATGGACACTTTAATTATTGTTAGTAAGTGAAAGTAAGTGTTGTGATTTGCGTTTTTGGAGGGAAAAAATTCAAGGGCGCCATTTTTGCACGGCCGATGTGAGATAGTTTATTGAGGGCAATCAACCGTGACCCCGTATCCGCGTATAGTTCATACAATGGAGGAAGGAACAAACTCGTACAGTAAACATGCCACTTGAAAATGTCAGACTGCAGTACGATATGTCAACATATTGCGTCATCTCATAAGTGTTTATATCGAGAAGGACAATGCTTTAGATTATGGAGCCGTTTATGTGAAGGGGATATAGCTTAGTGGTAGAGCATTCGATTGCAGGTCGAGAGGTCCCCGGTTCAAACCCGGGTGTCCCCTTTAAAATTGTTTTTCCTCCAGAAACGCATAGCACAACACTTACTGTGAGTTCAATCAATCGACAGTTATGTTTTTGTTGAAGGCCGTAGCCGCATTTTTGTGATAATTTTGCCGAAACCTTGAAAGAATTAAGACCTCTCCATTTTCAAAGGAGAAAGGTATAACAAGTTCAGTGGTTGAGCGTTCGACTCTAGTTCGAAGTACCCCGCTTAAATCTAGAGCAAAACAGTATAAAACAAAACATACTGAACGTAGACAAAATGTTGTTTTCTTTTATGTTTATACCTATCAATCAAATAAATTAAGAAATTGCTGTGGGGTGGGGCAGTGGTATGGACGGGTGTGGTCCTTAGAAAGGTATTCTTTGATTACTTCCAAATCAAAGGCTGCATTAATCTTGCTGCGTGCAAAAACTGGAAAAATATGTTATCATCCAGAAATAGATGTAGCCTTTACAAAGTGCTGTTATCCAATTTCGAACGGTCGAGGGGAAATTCATTTCTGTACCGACTGCGGCCCGGTTGCATGCAGTCTATGTTATAGGCGTGGTTTAATATGTTGGCATGACGTCAAGCTACGACGGTTTGTTATTGTTTAAATTAGTTCAGACACTTTTAAACCAATTAGAGGACCTCGGCAAATCTATTCAGTATTTTTTTAAATCAAAATTGTATACCGTTTCTGGATAGTGTATTTAACGAGCATTGCTGGATTAATATCTTGTTTGTATTAAAATACAATCAAGGGGACACCCGGATTTCACCTTTCGATCTGCAGTCAATGATCTACCACTGAGCTATATCCCCGTTTTGCTTTATGCTGTTTTGCTCTAAAGATTTGAGTGGGGAACTTGGAACTAGAGTCCAATGCCCAACCACTGAACTGTTCACACCTCTCCCCTAAAATACACAATTAGGCCTATGTATATGGTGATATTTCCAGTGCTCAAACAAATCACGAAGTCCCCTATTCACTTGCAGGCTTTCTCAAAACAAACAAAAAATAAAAGAGTGCAAAATTATCACTCAAATGCGGCTACGACCTTTAAGAAAAACAATTATGGACACTTTAATTATTGTTAGTAAGTGAAAGTAAGTGTTGTGATTTGCGTTTTTGGAGGGGAAAAAACTCAAAGGGGACACCCGGATTTGAACCGGGGGCCTCTCGATCTGCAGTCGAATGCTCTACCACTGAGCTATATCCCCTACATTGGAACATTAATGCATAATCTGTATAGCCTTGCTAATGCCCATCCATTGCCAGCATTTCCCATCCTATTGCTGTGCAAATCATGTCCTTGCTCTATGTGCAAATCACAGAAGCTAACGAATATTCATGTGGGCGCGGGTCTAAATTTCAACAGAAAATTCAAATTGTGGTCAGAGTATCACTACGTTTGTAGGCCTGCATTCCAGACTGCAGGCATTTCTTCGTTTGATGATAAAGCGTGTGATCTGTGTGGCGGTAGACTGCTGTAGCATGGAGGAAGGAAAACAGACAATGTCAGACTGCAGTACGATATGTCAACATATTGCGTCATCTCATAAGTGTTTATATCCAAAGAGCAATGCTCTATATTATAGAGTCATTTATGTGAAGGGGATATAGCTTAGTGGTAGAGCATTCGATTGCAGGTCGACAGATCCCCGGTTCAAATCCGGGTGTCCCCTATAAATTTGTTTTCCCTCCAGAACGCATTGCACAATACTTACTGTGATGTGAGTTCAATCAATCGACAATAATTTGTTTGTTGAAAGCCGTAGCCGCATTTGTGTGATAATTTTGCCGAAAACTTGACCTCTCCATTTTCAAAGGAGAAAGGTATATATAAAAAGTTCAGTGGTTGAGCGTTCGATTCTAGTATACAAGTTACAACAATATCCAAAAAGCGCAAGCCCGCGCACTTGCGAAAAAGTTTAGCAGTCAATAGAGGGCGCTGTTTTTGTTACCAATGGAAATGAATATAAACATGGCGACCTCCACGATTTAGTATTTGTTCAACAAAAAAGCTTCCGGTAAGATACATGACCTTTTGATATTCGTCATTTCTTTAAGAAAACAAAGAAATATCAGCACCTACTTTTGATTGTGTGGTGTTTTTTAGGTCTACTTGTAGTTTTGTACTAGTTCTCCATTTAAGAGATGAATTTTGAGTGAGTGTCACTCATTGACACAAGTCAAGATCGAGAATGTCGAATGAAACTGCACTGTTTCCCGAGTGTGTTTTTTCACTATGTGCTCAGCTGTAAAAACATGACAAACCTAGGAACTATTATGTTAACTTTACACGTAAAGTGTTATAGGCCTAGTGGGTATTACCAATCTTTATTTATTTATCATTCAGCATATCGATACAACACACAGTGAGAGAAGTTTGAAAGGAATAGGACAATTTTAATTTGTTTCTGAATGATTTGAGATCTGTTTTCAATGTTGTTTGAAAGTATAGCTCAAAAATTAGTCTTTCACTAATTTTCAGTTTTGACATTATAAAGCAATTACAAGACAAGCCTGCTATTTGTTATTGAATAGTTTTAATTTATTATGTTTATGGTCCTGTCGTTGATGCACTTGTTTATGAATAGGCCATATACTAGAATAAAAGCATTTCCACTTCACCATTTTCAGAATATAAATACCAACTTCCTTGGTGTTTAATTTGAGCCTTTCAGAGTGTCGTAAAGTTTCTTTCATTTTTGTCCTGTTATTCCTAGCTCTCGTTGAAACATGGACGGTGCTGAAATAACATCAGAAGGAAATCAAGAAGTGACTTGTGAAGAGGCTACCACTTCAAAAGTCACACCTTCCAATGCTGAAATTCCACTGCAAGAAACGACTCATGTAGACTCTTCATCCAGTCACAAGAATGAAAGTCAGGATTTGTCGACGGATTCTATTGACAAGAAGTCCGAAAAAGTGTACTCTAAGCCCGACAACCAAGGAACCACCCCTTCAGATGGAGTGGAAGCTTCCAAATTGGACTCTCCCGCTGTGAGGCCTGATGGTCCAGTTGAAGATGGACAGGGCAATACCATTGTAGCACAGGGTGAAATGACACATGAGGAGTTAGTCAAACAGGGAAGAACTCCTGAACAGCTTGCTAATGTTCCCTCCAGTGTCACAAATGCCTCTAAAATGCAGGCTGAGAAAGAGTTGACGGTCGCATTAAATATTGAAGCAGATGTTGTCAATGTAAATAACCTGAAAAGCGATGCAAGGGCTTTAGATAATCAGTCACAGCACAGCCACAGGGTCCGGGATAAACCTAGCGTACTTGACAAAAATGATAATGACGTTGAACAGGAAGGTATTACCGTCCCCACAGCCACATCACCAGAACCTACCGAAACTAAACTGGAAAGCACCGCCGTGTTGGCAGGAGGTGACGAGCGCCCTCTTGTGGCAGACTCAACCACCGAATCTGAGAGGCGGGTCAGCGTGGGAGACAGCGCAAAACAGACGAGTGAACTGACGACCCCCAGCAAGCCTGGCACACCCGAGACCGGAATCTCCGTCAACACGAAATGGGATCCCAGTGCCCAGTCTAGGCTAACCACACCCCACCCACCCAGCCGTCAGCTCCTGGACAGTCCCCAGACTCGGGCATCCGGTAGCTCTGAATTCATGTTTGACGAAAAGAAAGAATTCACGACTCCAGACTACGAGTACGCCCAGACACCGCTGTACTCGCTCCGGGGCGACTCTGGGTTGGCGCGAAAGACCTTCAGCCGGGGGGACAGCACAAAGAGTGTCACATTCGCCGACGACCTAGTAGGCCGGAGGAGCGCAAATGCAAAGGATCATGGGGTAGATGAGGGAAAGGAAGTCTCGTCCTCGGATGAGAGAGACTCGGTAACACCTGTTGAGGGCAAAGAGGAAGTTGCATCGGGGGTCAAAACTGAAACAGCACCAGAGGTCAGAGGTGAAGAAGTGAAAGAGAATCAAGAGGTGTGTTGTTTATGTAAAACTTGTATCATTGATAAAACTGATGTTGCATACTAAAACACATTGCACCATTTCAATTTCCGTGAATCTCTATAATTTGAACTTTCACTTTCAGCCACTTGAGAGCGAAGCTGCTGATCTCTTCCCAACGGCAGTCAGTGAGGAGAAGATTGAGGAAGCCAAGTTGAAGAGGAAGGAGCGGGCTAGCAGTGATGCAGCTGTCGAAGAGTTCTGCCTCGTCGGGCTGTTTGGGGCTCCGCGGCTTGAGGAAAGACCATCCATGAGCGATGTGGTGGGAAGCAGAGCAAGAGAACAGTAAGTTGCTGTCAACCTGCAAGGTGGTCTTTTTTTCAAACCGCAGCTATGGCCGTCCAATGCTGCTTAAAAGAGGAAAGTAGAACATTTGTTGGTTTTTTTTTTTACACAATGCTATGGAGACACCAGTGTTAGGCCTCTGATGACATCATTCGTTGGCTCATGAATATGCAAACTACATTAGCATAAAACAAAATGGTGAAATCACTCCCAAGAATGGCTGCACAGGAGCTCAAAATTCACCTCTGTGGTTTGAAAAAGACCACCTGGCCAATTGTTGTGTATATGCGCATTCCTGCACATACTCAATGCATTGTATGCCCGTTGTTTACGTTACGCGTGGATGCACAAGCCCGTCTTGGCATACTACCACCCCATTAAAAACAGCCGGCCAGTAGGGGTTAAGATTGCAATATTAATATTATATTCTGGTCATAAAAATCCTATTCCATGGTCCCTTTAACCTTTGACCTCTTCTCAGCTTTGACAGAGGCTGTGTCCTCGTATCGGAGCTGGAGCCCGGCCAGGCCACCGTGTGCTTTGACAAGGCCATCAACCTCT
Source organism: Hippasteria phrygiana (assembly GCA_037893225.1). Taxonomy (NCBI): domain Eukaryota; kingdom Metazoa; phylum Echinodermata; class Asteroidea; order Valvatida; family Goniasteridae; genus Hippasteria; species Hippasteria phrygiana. The sequence continues at coordinate 3,275,833 of JAZGUH010000199.1, forward strand.
GTCCCAAGGAAGTGCGGTACTATTTGATGCGGGGCGAAGCCTACCTGCAGATGTGCGACTTCCAGTCGGCCGTCTTGAATTTGAAGAAGGCGTGCGTGCTAGACCCAAACAACGACACATATTACGCCCGCTTGGCGTTTGTCTACTATTTCCAGGTAAGAGCGTTCAGTATTAAGGCATTGTAGTGGCTAGATGTGTGTTCCAGTCCTCAAATACTCTTTTCTCAAATTTCCAGGCCTGAATGATTTATTACTTTCCGAAATGTAGATTTAGACTACACCTTCTTCCCCGTTTGTGTACAACTGGATATAACAAAAGTAATATTCAACTGATATATTTACAATTTCTACATCCCCATATCATTTTCAGGGCCAGACGTTGTTCGACCAGTGCCTCTTTGCGGAGGCTCTGGAGTCCTTCTCCCGAGCTTCAGAGATGAGACCTGAGGTCATCGGTTACCACACCAGAAGGTATGGATCCTGAACTGCACTTTCTGCAGGGAACTGCCCTTGGTATACCAAGGGCTGGTTCAGGCTGGTTCAGGCTGGTTCAGGCTGGTTCAGGCTGGTTCGGGCTGGTTCGGGCTGGTTCAGGCTGGTTCAGGCTGGTTCAGGCTAGAGAGTATAAAACTTTAAGCCAGCTGTTCACTCACAAGTATACTTGTCAGACACACCCAGGGCTCAAACGTCATAAATATATTCATAGAGTGAGAAGGGGCTGATAGAGTGAGATTTTGACGTGACTAAAGCATACACCACAAAGTTCAGTAAAAATCTTCTCTGTAGATCTCTCAATGCAAATACTTGTTCAAGCCAAGTGGCGTCTGACATTCAAAATTCCAAGAATAAACTGTATTCTCTCCCCCTGTAACTTTTTTTTCTAGTCAACAAAACTTTTTTTAGCTGAGCAAGAATATGTTGTTTTACGTTCAAATGCTATGCAGAATTATTAGAGTTGTGTTTGAGAAATTTCTACAAGTGAACTTTTTGAATTTTTGCAACAGCGTGGCGTGCCTAGCGGCCCTGCAGCGGCACGGTGAATGCCTGGCGCTAGTGAACAAGCGACTGGACATCGAGCAAAACAACCCCGACTTGTACATCATGAGAGCCCGTCTACACGAACTCTTCAGGAACGTGAGTGGATTTATTGATTATTTGGTAATTGATACTGAAAATAGAAATATTATAATAATGTATAATAAAAATCATAATAATAATATCAGCCCCTTTAGTCTAGCAGTTTGCTTTGTGTGATCAATTGTCCATTCCCCGGTCCTGCTCCAGGGCCGTGATTGACATTGGGTTATTTTGACCAGTAAACCCTCTCAGACGAGTGGGATTACGGTGTGGGGCTGTCAGAACATGTGTTAACCAGCGTACTATAAAAAGCTCTGCACGTCTTCCTCATCAGACATCCCTGTGCTACTATGACCTGAAGGACGCCATCGCCTTGGATCCCAACCGGGCCGAGGCTATCGCCCTCATGAGGCAGCTAGAGGCCAAGGCGGAGGACAGCCGCAACCATGCCATTCGCCTTCAGCTGCAGGGGAAGCTGAAGGAAGCGATGCACAAGATAACGGATGCGGTGGAGACTAACCCAGCAGTTGCCGACTATCACCTACTCCGGTAATTAACCTTTCACTGTTAGTGAGTTAGCCTTGCCCCCAAGACACCCGTATGGAATTTTGTGTGGTAAGTTTTGTCAGGGTAGTCAGGTTGGCCTTGTGGTACTTACTCGCCTTCCAATGCTGTGACCTGGGTTCGAAGCCCACCAGGGTTGACATGTTTTCATTCGCTGCCTGATTCTATGGGTTTTCCCCTAGGAAATCATTCTGGGGTTTTCCTCCACGTCTACAGGTTTCTTCAGGCTTTCGAGCTACAGTGTGATACACGCTTTTGAGGAATCCTTGGTTTCATTACCAGAAATGAAAAATAAAAATTCATTCAAAAATTTTAGATTAAAATAAATAAATAAGTTTGTCTCAGACTTGGCACATTCCACGTAAAATTATAACTAATCTGATTGGACGGCATTTCACAACCATTCTCACAGTTCCACTGCGAAAAGTCAATTGCCGTAACATCATCTGTGAAGTCATCGTCTGATTTAAACAAATAAAAAGTAAAAACTTGAATATTTCGTATTCTTTCAAATTATTTACAGAACAAAAAAATGCTAAATTAAAAATTCAAAAGCTTTTTTATGTCTGGTACACAGAGGTGCTGTCCACCGCCGTCTCCACGACTACAACGCCGCCATCGATGACTTCCTTCTGGCTCTTGACAAGACGGATCACAACGAGCAGAACCGCGTCTACATGGAGGCCCAACGCCAGCTCCTACTGACCTACAACGACTTCGCCGTGGAGTGTTTCCTGGGAGAACACTTCGAGGAAGCCATCATCCTACTAAACAAGGCCATCAAGGGAGAGAAGAGGGAAAAGGGGCTGTACATTAACAGAGGAGGTGGGGCATCTAAGAGGCTTGTCCATATATTTAAAAAAAGGGGAGGGGTTATATTAATATGAGAGGTGGGGCATCTGAGACGCTTGTCCATATTTCTAAAAAGGGGAGGGGTAATATTAACGGGAGGTGGGCATCTGAGAGGCTTGTCAATATATCTAAAAAGGGGAGGGGTTATATTAATAGACGAGGTGGGCATCTGAGACGCTTGTCCATATTTCTAAAAAGGGGAGGGGTAATATTAACGGGAGGTGGGCATCTGAGAGGCTTGTCCATATATCTAAAAAGGGGAGGAGTTATATTAATAGAGGAGGTGGGGCATCTGTGAGGCTTGTCCATATAAAAAAGGGAGGGGTTATATTAACAGGAGGTGGGGCATCTGAGAGGCTTGTCCATATATTTAAAAGGGGGAGAGGTTATATTAATAGAGGAGGTGGGGCATCTGTGAGGCTTGTCCATATATTTAAAAGGGGGAGGGGTTATATTAATAGAGGAGGTGGGGCATCTGTGAGGCTTGTCCATATATTTAAAAGGGGAGGGGTTATATTAATAGAGGAGGTGGGGCATCTGTGAGGCTTGTCCATATATTTAAAAGGGGAGGGGTTATATTAATAGAGGAGGTGGGGCATCTGTGAGGCTTGTCCATATATTTAAAAGGGGGAGGGGTTATATTAATAGAGGAGGTGGGGCATCTGAGAGGCTTGTCCATATATTTAAAAGGGGAGGGGTTATATTAATAGAGGAGGTGGGGCATCTGAGGTGGACATATATCTAAAAAAAAGTGGGGCGGGTTTATTAATTGGGGCAACTGAGAGGCTTGTCAAAGAGGGAGGGGCATGACCATGTACATTTTGAAATAAAATAACTCTCGCACTGTCCCTGCCCGTGCTTCATTTTTACCCAATCCAAATTGGCAATGTGCTTCCCACCAGATTGCTTCTTCCGGCTGAACGAGCTCCACTTTGCCCTGGCCGATTATCACCAGGCGCTGGAGCTGGACAACACCGATTGGATGATCCGGTCTCGCATCGCCTCCATCCACGGCGAGTTTGGCCTGATGGACTACGAAGAGCATAGCTACAAGGAGGCAGAGGGTCGATTCACCGTAGCCGTCCAGCACAACCCAAGGGTGGGCTCGTACTACATATGCAGGGCCAAAGTCCGCTATATGCTGGAGGTGAATTTCATTTTACTGCATCCCACAAAATTGTGTATTAAAGGAACCATGCCGTATCATGTTGCATGACTTAAATACATGAAATACAGCGACTCCTGATTTTCCGTACCAGTGTGCAACTATTAAACTGATTTATATTGCCCTGTGTTGGAAATTACAATTTTTAATTTATTCTTCCAATTTACATCATCCCCAATACAAGTTCCATCTTCTCACTGATTACACGATACTCGCTGCTACATTGAATTCGAATCGGCCAGCCGACCCCGGCATGCTTGGCGGTCGAGTGGTTAAGACACCTGCGCTAGTAAGCAGGTGGTCGTGAGTTGGCAATTTGAAATGTCGCCAAGCATACCACCCTTACCTAGTGTGGCTTTTAGCCTTGTATTCGGTGATATTAATTAGAAAAAAAGTTGGCAACATTGAGAATAGGAGACTCATATTGAATATAATGCCTTCAGATTTAGGCAAACTCTCCTACATAATGCCACGCCTCTTAATAGCAAAATTTGACACTGTGTCTCGCTCTGCAGAACCATGGGGGCGCCAGACACGATCTCTTGGTCACCCTCCATCTTGAGCCCAACAACGAGGAGATCCTCTCCCTCTTGCCCCGCCTCTTCCCCGGGAAGGCCATCAGCGACATCTTAAGGAGCAAGGCTGCTCGGCAAGCCAAGGCCGAGGTGGAAAACGCCGTGGTGACCGCATCGCCGGTTCGTCTACCAGCCTTGAACAGGTAAGATTAGGAGCATAATAAACCAGGGAGTCTCAGTCTTTGTTTATGCTCCCATATGTGATTACATGCTAGCACTAATTCCAACGTTATAATGCACGGGCAATGGCAGTGGATTTTATCCGTTTTTCCAAATCTTCATTTCATGAGTTTAAATTCTGATTCTATATACCATTTATTGATTGATTTAACTTGCTACTATTTTTTGCTCCACAGGGATGCTGCAGGCAAGGGGGAACAGCCCAGCAGCCTATCACTAGCCAAGGCCCAGGCAGGGGCCACCAAGCACGTGACGTTTTCATCAGCTGCCGCCGCTCCCCCCGATTCGGTCATGCCCGACCTGAAAGCATGCATGGACGAGATCAGTTTCAACACTGTCCTGGCCAAGAAGAAGAAAAAGGTGAAGACGATTTTCAGAGCCATCTTTTTTTCTTTCAAAAATCAGTGTTTTTCATTCTTGTCCATTTTATGTTTATTTTCCATGTTATTAACATCATGAAGATGGACGACGGCCATAGCCGTGGTCTGAAAAAGACCACTTGACCGGTTGTCATCTATATGCACATTCCTGTGTGTACTCAATCCATTGTTTGCCTATTATTTGCATTGCACTTGGCTGCAAAAGCCCGTCTTGACATACCAGCACCCCATCAATTATTTTTCATTCTGCAGGTCTCCACCCATGTAAAGAGCCTTCTTCATGACAGGCAATATCTCTGGACGGATGCCCCTAAGCTTTGTCCGCAGCCCCCAGCCCGCCCCTATGCTGTCCGGGGAGGCAATCCCAACAAGAACCAGTCCAACATAGACCCAACCATGGGCTGGCGGTCATTCAGTGTGGGCGTCGGCCTGAAGTAATCCTCTGCATGTCGGTCAAAACATGTGCCACGCCCACTGTTACTCGACCCACCCATGGTTGCCACACCCAACTGTGGTTGCTACGCCCAACCAAGATTGCCACGCCCAACCAAGATTACCACGCCCAACCAAGATTGCCACGCCCAACCAAGATTGCCACGCCCAACCAAGATTGCCACGCCCAACCAAGATTGCTACGCTCAACCAAGATTGCCACGCTCAACCAAGATTGCCACGCCCAACCAAGATTGCCACGCCCTCCTTGGTCTTGCCTGTCACTTCTTTCTTGCAGTATCTGTCATCATTTCTATGCCTTGTCTGACTGCCACGCCTACCCTGGTAACCACACCCACCATAGTCATCCCGCCCCAAAATGTTGCTACACCCAACATGGCTGCTGCATACGCTTTGGTTGGCGTATATTCAGTAGTTACCACACCTGTCATGGTTGCTATGCATATCGGTAGCCATGCCACACCCTTTTGGCCACACCCTTTCGGCCACACCCTGTCGACTCCGTCCACTGCTGCCATGCATTCCGTCCATTCCAGTATGAGCAGGTGCTATAATGATCATGCTTTATATTGAACATGGAGATTGTAAGTACAGTTCACTCATTAATTTGAATTGAATAGTTTTTGTTTTAAATTTTTAATACAAATTAAAGGTGCTGATTGTATTACAGTTTTTACCAGCAGGCTATCTGAGTTTTCTGAACCAAAAATTTATGGAAATTACATAAAGTAACTTTAATATAATGGATTAATGACAGAGGTCCCTGAAAATGTCGTGGTTTGAATTGTTTTTAAAATGCCAAAAACTGCATTTATGTCATTAAAGAGACTCGGGGTCGTGTGGTGTATTACGTTTAATTGGAATGCTAGACCATGCTTGTTTCCAAAATGTCTGGAAATATGTAGCATTTTACATTGGTGTCAGAGGTGGGATTTTAACAGTACATATGCTAAATTCATTGCACAGGCTGTGCAGTGTGGAATGTATTGGTGGCAGGGGTAGGGTACCAACAATGCGCTTTACTGAGTTCATGGTATGGGCTGTGTGGTATAAAGATCTGAATGGTACACCACAGTGGATGCAATACACAACAGCATTAGTTGAGATTCGAAACCTGTACCATATCCTGTGTGTGACTTTGAGGTAGGATTGGTTTTGAGCATTTATGGTCACAATGGGATTTGAATCCCCTGGACAATACCCGCTTTGCATCTTTTTTAAGCGTTAACTTCGGGTCAAAAATGCGCAGGGCTCTGCGTGCAAACTCCATTCGTTTACATTGCACTTCTGGATCCAAATGACATCACACTTATGAAGAGGGTTTTACGTCAAAGGGAAGATGATAGCTGAACTGAATGGTATTGTGGGGTTGAAATTTTATTTACAGTTTTGTATAAACATTAAATCCACATTCAAATTGCCTCCGCAGTTCTATGAAAAGAACTTCCAACAGACAAAATTCAGGAGCAGATGATCCGAAGTAGCTGAAATAGTAGATTTTTTATTAATAAGTTTAGATAAATGCTCCAAATGTTTCATGTAACAGGTGGTATTTTCAAGAGTAGTAAGACTCACTTTTAAACATACTGTTTTATGGAAAGTGTGTGATACAAGCTGCCCAAGTATTCTTTGATTTACACATTCATATTGCACCTTCAAAAAATAAATATAAACAAATGAATTGTCTTTTTCACTTCAACATTCCCAGAATAACCAAAACAAATATGATTTCCCAGCAAACAAAATGATTGAATCAGTTTATAAGGTTATAATGTTATAAATAGTTGTTATATACCTATGTACATAACCCCAAAATATTATTAACAAGTTTTGAAAATATAAACACATTGAGAATAAAGTCTAACTTTCACAAGCTGACCGTCACACTTTATCTTTTGTTCTTTTTGTTGTCTGTCTCACTGTTAAATTGTTTTAATTTTATTATTTTAATTTGGTATGTAATGTATGTTACGTTTGTTTTCTAACAATGCTGTTTTGTAACTAATAAACACCAAAAAAAATAAAAATTATTAAACAAATTAGGTCATCCATATTTTCCAAAATGGCCGCTCCCATTGTATTCCAGATTGCTTTTGCTGACATTGGAGTCTGCCAGAATAATTTAGAACATGCAAGAGATCGACTAGGAGGCATTTTCACTCTTCTCTTTGCATTTTTAATGGAACTTTAAGGAGAAAAGAAAAAAATGAAGAAAAAAGGCGGCCTCAAAGAAGAAAGTTGGGAGGAACACTAAACATATGTTTTTTTTATTGCCTAATAGATAAATATCTCAAAATTAAGACCATTATGATTAAAATTCCCCAAATTTGTTTCATACTAATTTTTCTAAATCTTCCCCATCCTATCAATTTTTCTAACGCATGAGTCAACAGGGCTCAAAACTCCACTGGACCGTGTATAGTAATTGGAGTGCTGGTCTAATGGTTTGCAAGACCAACAAGTCCAATGGTGTAGTAATTTTGTTTTCCAAGTCGCACTCGCCTCACAGAGATAGCAGCACAGAGCACTATATAGTCCCACCGAAATATATGTGCAAATTGTGTCAATTTCTAAAACTTCAGTACACGTCAGTTTGGCTCAATCATAAACCAAATAAGGCAAAAAAAGTAGTTTTTTTACTTCATTTTTTTTTTTTATGGTGCGTCAGTTCTGGAATTTTCTTTTCCATCTAGTAGATTTCTTGACCTACGAGCCCTGTGGTCTACCAGATTTTTCCCCTGAAATTCAAGCCCTGTTAAAACATGCTTAAAATCTACCCAAATCAGCCAATGCACATTTTGCGGTAGTACTAAACTCCATCAAAACCCAACAAGCAGATGTGTATGTTTTTGTCAGATTCACTGCACATGACCTTTATTGTCCTTGGCCAGTTTTCACTGTGATACTTTGACAAATCCAATTTCCACCCATGGATCACAACTTAATTAATTCTTACTATACAACCAATAAACTTCATTTTTGTTCAATACAGTCGTTTTTTCCCTGTCTGAATTGTTTGTTACAAAATAAAATGATGAAATTTGACAAAAATCTATCTTTCTTAATGAAATAACTGTCCGTTCAACTCAACGGCGCCGGAACGCTTTTGAAAGTGGGGGGGCAAAATGCTGCCATTTTCTATATTTTTCTTTATGTGGATCTGCCAAAAGTGGGGGGGGGATGCCCCCCCGCCCCCCCCCCCCCCCCCCCCCCCCCCCCCTGTTCCGCCGCCGTTGGTTCAACTGCTAGGGCCAACTGCTGCACCTTTTTTGCATAGATAATCCTCACCTGCATATTTTCCCCAGCATCAATATTTTATTTACACAAAGTATAGTATAGATAAATCAAATATGGAGTTAAATAAATCAGACTAACTTATATGCAGGCAGAGTTTAGACTAACAATTTGTGATCTAAAAGTTTGTTTTTTTAAGATAGCAAATTTTTCAGAACTCATTGTTGGAAACGTGGACATTTTCGTTGACATTTGGGTAAACTGCAAGCAGTTTAAGATATTCTTAAAAAAATTATTTACTAAAGAAAGAGAAACAAATGGGCAATGTTTTTGGAATACTCTCCAAAAACATGTTATGGAATAACATATTTATATAGAAAGTTTACATTAAAGCCGTGTAAAAGCAACTCAAAAGAAACATGGTTCTGTAAAGAACTAAACATGTGGTGTGGCCACCTTTCAAACATGCCCAGAAATGATTGTTTGGGAAGGGGAGGGGCTAAGGGGAGGAAGGAAAGGCGTGGCTTTAAAGCATCCTTTAAACGCCTATTACAACGTCCGGTCTCAGCTCTGCAAGAACCTCCTGCGCAGCACGCTTCCCAGAATGCACCGCTCCATCCATGAATCCGAACCATCTGATTGTCGTCTCCGCACCAGCCCAATGAACCCTGTAAGTAAGAACAGGAACAAGAATATTGAATGGTTTCGGATGAATTTAGAACCGTGGGCAGATTGTAGCAAGGACACGGACATTGCGTGTATTTAGTGTAGGTTTCCTCGGGGGAGGGAATTAGTCGAAATTAATTGGGAGGAAACACTAGAATGTAAATGTCAGATTCAGTAACAGGGAAGAGGGTCATTATATTCTGTAGTTTTTCAAGCCGAATGTTTTTTGGTGTTAGACTGCTTTGTCTTGTTGCGAAAAAGAATTTTCCCCCTTCATTTTCAAGAACATAGGAGGATTTTCCCAGAACTTTAGGGTACCATTATACAACAAATCTGCAGTGACCGGTGTCATTCCTTACTCGTTTTAAGTATGCATTAGCGAAGCTGACGTTTCTGTACGTTGTGCAACAAAAATCACAGGCCTCTCTGGCCATTATTTTGGCGTTTAAATAACCAGCAGTTCATACCAGCAGCGCCCTCTTGAGTCTTGGAATTACACGAATCGCTACAATAGCTTAAAAGAAAATCTTAATATCAATTTGCCAAGTTATATAAAACCCTTTACACTTGAACCCTTCGAAAGCATGGATTTATGCTCTAAAAATGTACTGACAAGATATCAGTTTCAAAGTCCCTTTAAATACACCAGGATATTAATAAGGGTTAAATTTCATGGAGCTGTCCAAGCACATAAACTTAACAAAAAAAGTTTTGGTTAGCGAAAACATGTTACCAGCCGTATAGTCACATACGTTATGTTGCTCATGATGACTGGTACTTGGCAGATTTTATAGGTTAGAGCGAAACGTTGCTATAAAGCAATCTACTTAGTAGATGCGTGAAATTGAGTCGGGTCCTTCTGAAAACTATTTAGGGTAAATAGATAATGGTTTGAATTGGAGTTTGCTAACAAACCTTTGGAAGGGTTTACGTAGGGAGTGGAAGTAGCCTGTTATGGCCCCTGGCGCCAGAACGCAAGACGGGAAGCTGGAGCAGAACGGTTCGGCACCCCAGTCCTGAAAAAACAAACATATGGTGCAAACTTAACTGTCTGGTCAGAATCTTGCCGCAGAAATCCTACACCATAACATTTACATTGTTGGTTGTTCGGTTGGTTGGTTGGTTGGTTAGTATTTCCGTCCCTTGGTTTGTTGGTTGGTCAGTGGGTTGATGTTAATGTGTCTATTGGTTGCTGGCGGGTTGGTCTTTTGGTCCCTTAGATTGTTGTTTGTTTGGTTGGTTGGTTTAAATGATTGATTTTGGGCCCTGCTGTCAGTTAGTTGGTCACTGTGTTGTATTGGCTACGCCTTGCCGGTATTTTCTAGCCTGAGTAATGGTAGATGATAACTGAAGTCTTACATTTTCGATGTAGTCCATCGGCTGTAGTGCCTCTATACCAAAGCACACCTCAATACCTTTGAGTATCGCAGCCTTTCTGTCCTCAACCTACACAGATGGAATGGAATAAACATAATCGTCAGGGTTGAGCGTGGTTGATGATGATATATGAGAACCGTGTATAATGGTTGATGGGCTTCACCCCGTGTGAAGGGTTGAGCGTGGTTGATGAGGATATATGATGCATTGCCTATCTTGTGTCAGGTTTGTCTGTTGTCTTGATCTTTGTCTGTTTGTTTGCTAGTCGGGTGTTTGTTTTGTGTTTCCTTATTTGTCTGTTTGTTTCCTTTTCCCCCACTCTTGTTTGTTTTAGTGTATACCTAACACCGCCTTTGGGATTTTCGCGCCGTATATTTTTAGTTTGTGCTTGGTTGTTGGGCATTGATTTGACAGATTGTGATTCGGCGTCCTTTTGTGCCGTGCCTCCCCTGTTACTTCCGTAGTAAGTAAATTGCTACCGATCAAATTATTATCCCCCCCCCCCCCGAGAAACTTCAATGCACTAACTACGGCTCAAGGGAGAAGGCATACAGTAGTTAATTTACCCTTGGCGGGTGGTGCATATATTTGTATAATTGCGGATGTGCGGAGGAGGTACGCTGAGCCTTAATGATCAAGAAAACATTAAAAATAAAAATCAAGAAAAAAAAGAAGAAACAAAAACAGCCACATATTAGAGAGGTTTAGCAACACGTTTTACGTGAACGCGAACGCGAAAATTGTGTGTTCTTTTGCTGACGTCATCAATTCCAGCGTATTGTTACTCACGTACGTGACTTTCACACGGACGTCAAATACGTGAAAATGGTGAGTTCACGTTGGGTCATAACGTGAGTAATTGCAACAATTTTTAAACACTTGTAGACATTGCAATCAATATTTGTCTCGTGAGAATTAAAGCTCATTGAATATACAACACTGAAGATGCATTTTTGGGTCAAACTAAGTCCAGTTCGATGTATTTCTGAAGTTAAAAAAATCCCTTGCTTATAAAGCTTTCGTGTTGGAAAACACCGTGGTTGTGCATGATACCCGTCGTGACGTGCAGCTAAACGTTTCATTGCGCGTCCGAACGCCCGCGTTATTCAGTTTAACCGCTGCTCCAAAAATGTCGGGCGCGCTCACGTTGACGTTCGCGTAATACGTGCTGCTTGTGCACGTTTAGCGTGCCTCGCCCGCATCGCGCATTCTTCTTAGATGCCCTACGTTTTTGCTTTTGCTTTTTCTTTTTTAAGGGGGTCGTCGTCGTCGTCGTCGCCGCTGCTGCTGCTGTTTTTTCCACGAAACAACGAAAACTGTTTTTCCCCCATAAAACAAGACAGGAACTTTTCCAGTCGATCTGTCACATTTTTGAATCGATTTGGTGATAAATTGTATTGCTTTCGACCAGAGTATATAGAGAAACAATCCCCCAGTAAAAGGGGGGAAAATGGGAGGAAAGAGTTCCATATCCGGCCATCACTTAGACCTTGTGCACAAAGTCTATGGGCCATGACAGAAAAAGTCAAAGTATTTTCAAAGAATAAGTTGAAATTTTTTCCCTCCTAAATTCGTGTTTCTTCATCAGATTTACAGTTTTTGCAATTTTTTTAATCATATTAAGGGAAAATAAGTGATGGCCGGATATGGAACTCTTTCCAAATGGGAAATGCGGCCTAATGGCTTATTAATGGGTCAATGGCTTACGGGAATCTGCCTCAATTTGACTGCCTCTACAGTCCCACCCAGCGCCGGGCTCTGGTCCATGGTCGAGGCATCAAACAGGACGCCGAAGGGTAGCTGCTGCCCACCCTCTACGGCCTGACCCTCGCTTTGATGCTGGCTGGCCGGTGACGTCACTCGGATGACGTAACCACTGAACCCCTGTTTCTGCCAAAAAGCCTGCCATGAAAAACCACACAGGTTAACGCAGTCTATAGGCCTAGAGGGCGCGTAATTGCAGAAAGTGGACAATCCAACTTTTTCCTCTTTTTTGTTTTTGACAACACAACAATCATGTATATATAGTCCAACCCTTTCTTCTAAACTTGTATTTTAAATCCAGTTGAAATCGATTGTGGCGTCAATTTTTTGTTATGCTAAAAGCGGTTCATTGTATTGTCATCTTTAGGGCATTTGTAATTCTTATCTCAAATGCCTAATTGACTCAGAGAGCGTACACCAGGGAGCCGATAACAGCAATTTGCTTAGTGAAAAGTCTTGCCTATAGTAACTTTAAAAAAAAAAAGTGTAGCGACCAAATTGACATTATGATGTACATGTATCTTGATTGTGACTGGTATTTACTTAGCATGAAAATCACATGCATGTTTGGGCTGGGGATCAGTTTTTACTAAAAGCAAAACTTTTTATGCTATAGGTAAGTTTGTGTGTTTAACAGCTCCCGGAAATTGGCCTCAGGCCGGGAAACGGTAAGTACAGATTCGCCTTGAAACCCAACTTCTCGTTCTTAACCGAAAGAACTCAGTGGTTGAAGCGTTACTGTTAGGAACATTCATTTAACAGTGCACTCATGAGGCTAAAAGCATATACATTGCACCATAAGCTGTTGCGAAATACCTTATTTCGCATAAGTGAATTAATATCTTTATGTTGCCTTGGAAACGGGCAAAAACACCCTCTTGATCATCGGCGAAACAGTTAGATAGTTGGAGAAATATTGCCCCTTCCTGAAGTAGATGCGCAATACGTGCGCGCGTTCCGGGCATTCATTTCTATTTCCGGCCTTAGGGCAGGCAGCTGATATTTAAGATCGGTTTATTCTGCAACGCGAATCATTCGAGGGTGAACCGAATTCGTCTTGGTAACGGCGTACGCCATAAAGAAGCAACGGCCGTTGACGTCTGAAAGAAATTTTAATTTTTCTCCTAACTGAAGGATGAAGAAAATATATTGTTTAATACATAATAGCAGTTGGAATTAAGAACCAGTGGTGTTAGAGCGACACTTCGGTCAGTATGCTTTGACTTTTATCGATTGAATGACGTCATCTGGTGACGTTAGAGCATTATGAACGAATAATTACATCAAGTGTAGTGACGTACTAAAAAACACAAACCCCAAAATAAAACAAACATACAAACAAATTATGTGGACTATGGAGTACAGCCAGGAATATTAAACGACAATTATAATATTATGACTGTCTTGAGGTGAGTGACGTCATTTGATGAAAGTCAGAGCATACTGAACGAAACGTCGAGTTAACACCTCTATAGTTCTCAGAGTCGTACTTATCTTAAACTTTTCATTTTATGTATTTTCATTGTTCGAGTAAAAGTCACTCCACATGCGTATTGGCAAATTTTACACAACTTGCATGTTGTTTGGTCGATCGGTTTGTTAGTTGGATCGTCTGTAGGTCAGTTTGTTTGTTGGTATGTTTTATTGCATGACAACCTCTTTGTAGGTGACGACGAAGCGTAACAAGTTCCCCGCAGGCATTCGCTGCAGCAGACAGTCTCGTTCATTCGGCATCGCCGGAGAGAAATTGATCTTTGCTGTCAACAGAAAGAAAACAAAAATTTATTTATGTTGAGAATCAAGTGGCCATTTTTTTTATTTGTAACTATAGAACTGTCCAACCCGTACAAAAAACGTATGGTGAAAAAGTTTAAAACTCAAATTGCCAAATTTCCACCAAACAGGGCAGGAAAATTGCAGACAAAAAGACTATACTACAGGGATATTAATTTAGAGGGTTTTCGAAACGCCGGCTTCGTCTTGGCTTCGGCTTCGTCTACGACTTCTGAATAACTGAGATGCAAAGAAAATGTAAGTATTCCAATTTTTGCTTTCATAATCAACCAAATGAATCTTCCTGAAGCAGAACATGCACCAAAATTTATAATATTTCCATTTGGTTTGCTTCTCAGTTATTCAGAAATCGGAGACGGAGCCGAAGCCGAGACGAAGCCAGCGTTTCGGAAAAAAACCCTAAAGCATGATGCAGGTCTTTGATGCACGCTGTCGTTTCTTACCGGCGTATTTTGGCGGCAACGCCATTATAACCCGTTCGCACCGGTAGCGTTTCCCGCTCAATGTTTGCACCATGACAAGCTCCGTGTCACTCTGGTTGATTGCGATAACAGGGTCACCCAGCTTCAAAAAGGAACGGTTCGTCTGGTCGGCCAAGATCTCACAAAGTCGCTGCGTCCCGCCCTATCAGTTGTAAAGATGAGAAAACATGTCTATGTTGATCATTTTCTTGACAGGCATTTGGCAAGAATATTTCTTTCCCCCAAGGTTGTTTTTGAACAACACGAGCATGATCTAATTGATTGTTTGGCCGTCAAAAGAGCACGACAGTACGAAAATTATTCCTTCAAAATAACAAATCAACAATGTTTTGGAGAAATGTTGGTGAGAAATGGATTCCAAACGAGCTATTTGATATGGGAATCAAGTGAAATTATGGAACCTTCTCAGAGAATACATTTTTAAAACATTTCTGTTTACATGGAAATACCATTGTTGTGCCTTTGATGATATCGTGCTGTCGCTCCTAACTGTATAAAATGTGGATTAACACAAACAATCAACATTTTATACAGGTACTCCCTAGATTTGATACAAAATGACGGAAAACTTTATACTAACTTCGAAATAAATCTGTCCTTCGTGTATACTCTTATTTTCTGAAACCACCGTTTGTCGAGATTTTCGACTTGGGGGAAACTTCACCTTGATTCTGAATTCCCGGGCCGTTTCGCTCCCCGTCTCAAACAGGGAGTGCCACCCCCCGGCGCTGTTGAGCACAAACAGGAAGAACAGCGTGGACATGTCGCACGGTGAGACTCCAAAGAGGATTCTAATTTGGGCATCGAAATACTGCTGAGCGCCTAAAGGAAAAAAACAAACCAGTTGGGTAACTAAAAACTGGAAGTTCAAAGGACCTAACGAGTAAAACCATAGAGAAGGGACAAAAACTAACCTCGCATTACGTTAATTAACCCCTTCCAGCCGGCTGTTATTAATGGATGCTGGTTTGTCAAACGAGCTTGTGCAGCAAGCATAAAGCAAACAATGGGCAAACAATGGATTGAGTACGCGCAGGAATGCGCGTATAGACGACAACTGGCCAGGCAGTAATGGCAGTTCCACGGCAAAATATATTTACTGAAGGAGATGTATAGGACTTTCGACTCCTAGTTAACAAGAAATGATTCGACTGTCTCCATTTTGATAATACATGTACATGTAGTGTATATTTTAGAGTAGTGGTGGATTCACTGCTATTTAATTCTCTTTTCACACGGAGTCTCTTCTATTACGAAACAAAAATAGCGCCCTCTTGCATGACTGAATTTGAAAGTTGTTTTTAAGGAATTTATAACCACCCCTTCTTCTCACTTTAAATGAAAAAAACATTTAGACCATGCCTATATTTTCTTAACACATGGTCATACTAAAGTGGAAATTTTATTTCATGTTTCCTTTAAAAAGCTGGTTTTTTTTAATTCAGACCTGCTGTCCAAATGTGTTGTTTTCGAAACTGTTCGAGTGTCGTGGAGTCCCATTCCCGCGCCATGGGGCACTCGTCTGGCGCCTCGAGGGACACTTCCAGACGGAGCTTCTCGACCTACAGACAGAGAGAGGGTCAGACAAACTGAGGTCAAATGGAGGGTACTCTGCCTTGATTACATTGGCATTGGGTGGGCGAGGTTAAGAACGGATGAATGAAGGGATGAGATGAGAAGGGACTATTGGGTAGTTGATTGTTGAACAGTTATTTTAGTAGCCACTATTTATTCAAAACTTTGTCGGTGGGTTATTTTGAAGGACTGGTTTTAGAATTGCTCTTATGCTCTTATAACAAGAAGTACATTGTATTACCCAACAAAAACAGCGCCCTCTTGCATAAGCTGATGGCAGGAATTTTCTTAAAATGTTCTGTGGATGCACGGTTTTCGTGTACAAGGTCCCTGAAGCAATCACGGCGGTTTTCACCCACAGTCAGAAAAAAAGTCGCATCGCGCGAGAATAGTATATTTACACCCGATTTGATAAATTATAAAAAGCTAAGCGAGGAACGCTAAAGCACTGCAGTGCTATCGCGAAGAAAACCGAACCGAACCGAACCGAATTGAACCGAACCGAACCGAACCGAACCGAACCAACAACATCAAAAGGCTATGTGGAAAGCAGGGGTCGTGGTATTTCCTCATCCACCCATGTACCTTTGATATAAACGTGGTGTAGTCCATCTTAGTCAGGGAAGACAAGGGGTGCGTCTGCGCCTCGAACGGCACCTTCCTCCCGTCCGGAAAGTGGGCCAAGTGGAGTCCCGTGTCGGTCTGGGTATATATCTGCAGGTCGAGTTGGTCGGCCAGCTGCATCATGTTGATTTGTGAACTGATTGGACAAAATGCAGTGTGGATATTAGCTGATTTAGTGTATAGAGGTTAGTTGAATGAGCGCTGATATTAGTTGAATAAGTAGGGCCTATTGATATAGGAGAGAACTTACATTTCTCCCTGTAGAGTTGATGTTAGTTGAATAGGCCTGTGTTGCCATTACATGTAGTTGAATTCATGTGAGCAGTTGAATACGCGTGGATCGAAGTTGAATGAGTGTGCGTGTTTTGATATTGGTTGAATAATAATGTTAGTTGGATAATCCTTAGTATTGCCATTAGTTGAATAAAGGTGGACTTTTGAATAACAATGGAGATGAGTGTGGATGTGTTGATGTTAGTGTGGAGAGTAGTTGAATTGAAAAAACTGTTGGTATTAGTTGAATAGGCCTGAATGTTGATAGTGGGTCAATCAATGTCGACAGTACCGTAATATTGGTATTAGTTTATTTTTTTCTACAGGTGATGACTTATTGTAAACTTTTTGTACCCACCCGCTAATCCACTGAGCACCAAGATCCCAGAAGTCCGTACCGTTGTTTGACGCCGAATCCCGGGTCAGAGTTCGGCCCCCAACTCGCTCTGTGTATAAACCCAATTAATTTACTCGAGTAAGCATTTTTTTTTTTAAATCTGCTTGCTTACAAATTTTAAATTTTATTTTGTCTCCCGCACCGGGGTCGAAAAGTGGACATGTCATCAATAGTAAAATAACAGCTATTTTTTGTGAAATTTAATTTGATTCGATGAGCAAAACTAATTCGGCCCCAGGTAGTATAGGGAGAAGGAAAGTGACGTAATTGTTATATTAGTCGGCAAGCAGCGTGCAATTCACGGGAAACAAATACATGTATTTTTAGTTCCATTAGACGCGGCAAAACAGTATTCCGTTGCAAATAGGCCACATGCCTACTAGGCTCCTAGCTTTCCAATGAATTAAACGCAAAATCGATCCACTATATGTAATCAATTACTTCAATTCAACTTTTGAATAATTTGGAGCGTCCCGCTCCTAATTCTGGCGCGATTTATTGTTTTTTTTTCGTTTAGATGCATCTACATCTTGGTGGAGACTGAAGATATTCTTGAGTGGGGTGAAATAATAATTCGTTAAAAGAGTAAACTTCTTTGATAATTCGTTAGCAGACCCCAAAATACTCAACCGCTGGCTTCCAGTATGGTGATTGAAATGCCCTGGTTGGCCGTCCGGAGGCTGTGTGCCGCCGATAGTCCGGCCAGCCCAGCCCCGATGATGACTACGTTCACGCTCGGTGATTTCTTGGCCCGGTCAGCCTCGTCCGTGCCCGTTCCACGGCCGCTCGCTTGCAGATCCGTCATCGGTTCCCCTGTCGATATCCTCTTGAATGCGCTCGCCTGTTCCGTAAAATCAACCAAAATTACTATTATGTCATTAGAAACCGAATATGTAGAACCATGGAGGAATATGTTTTATTCCTTTATGGTAGAACCATTAGCCGAACGACCCCCGAGCCTAAACCTCGGAAAAAAATCTTTGTGCACAAAACCATCGGCCGTAATGGTTTGTAACTCTTGAATACGGATGGCCACCATAGCCGCAGTTTGAAAAACCACCTGGCCGGATGTCGTCTATACCCGCATTCCTGCGCGTACCCAATTCATTGTTTGCCTATTGTTTGCATTACGCTTGGCTGCACAAACCCGTCAGAAGGGTTAAAATAATTTTTAGCTGTGGATTTGTGTTTCTGTACCCCTTGCCAAAAAGCTTAAATCACATGCTTTACCAGCGTAGCACCGACCGAGCTGCCCCTCCGTGTCTGTGATGGGGAGGGTGTGGGGGTAAGCTTGGCTGGCGAAGAGTCCGCACCGCCCACCGTAGCCATGCCGTCCTCGCCGCTAACTTCCTCCCCGTTCTCGGTCACGATCGCCGGTACGTCGGGCCGGCCTTCCGCGTTCTCGTTGCGCTTCTGTTGGGTGGAATAGTGCAGGAAGATAAATTTGTGAAAACTGTGCACTGCAAATACCGTGGTGTCAAACTGACACAATGGTTACATATACATGTATATACCACAACACCCTGGTGTTTTATTGTCAAGGTTTTAATGTTAAAAACACATGGTAATATGCATGAAAACAAGTACGTCAGTTTACTTTAAGTAAACACAATTCATTAGGGCCTATTTCGAAGTGGTACAGTGATTGGAAGGCAATGCATATACGTACTATTACATGTACATGCGTGTATATTGTGATGCTGGATTGGGTGATAATGTAATACATACCAGTGCTTTTCTATAAACCCTCGCATTAGTGGTAACAAATCAGCATGTATACAAGCGCCAAATATTAAAATAAAACCAAGGGAGTTATATTTCAGACAAAAACTTGCACGGGTCGGCTCCTCATCGCTGCCCTTGCCGCTGGTCCACTGTGAACAAGAGAGATTTTTTGCCCTTTCCCGACGTTGTGTATGAAGTACTGTCTGCTCGGTGCTTTTCGAGAATAAAGTGTTAGGAAAAATACAGGTTACTCGGGCGGGAATAGAACCCCACCCGAGTAACCCTGTGAATTTTAAGTTATTCCGGCGAGCTCTGGTCACGGTGGAGTGGTTAAGACGTCTGCACCAGTAAGCAGGAGGTCGTGGGTTCGATTCCTGCGCGAGTAAGCCTGTGATTTTTTTCCCACGGGCTCTTGGAAAGCACTGAGCATACAGTGCTTCATACACTGCGTCGGGAAAGAACAAAAATGTCTCTTTTAATTTACATCATCCCCGACGCAAATATCTTCACAAAAGTTGTATACGTTTACAACATGCTGCATTTTCAACGCAACTGTTTACAGAGATGAGAACTAATTAATCTACACCATCTGTAAGACCAGTCCATTATCAACATTGGATTAAAAGTCCAGATTTCAAACTCCAAAAGGAAGTGCCCTTACATTACCGCATATTCTCATGCCTCGAAAATAACCCATGTTACAAATTCAGCCCACAAGCGACTTGCGCAAGTTAATTCTGTCCAACTCTGCTCTTTTACCGTCACGGTTCATTGACATAATAATTATGCTGTATGCACATAAAAACCCGGGTTTTTTTTCTTCAATTATAAAACCAGCAGGCATAGGCTAATATTTTGTTTTATATGGCTTCAAGGCAGTTGTGTTCGCTATGCCAAAATGTTTGGCTAATCTCAGCAAAAACAGCAGTGTCATAAGCCATGGGTATAAACTATTGTGTGGATATGTATTATTTGATACTCAGTATTGAAATCTTGTTTGTGAATTCGTATTATGCTGTTCTCGTTTTGTTAAACTTAAAGAGCTTTAACATAATGAGAACGGATTCCACTGAATATACACAATGGTTAGATACTTAACTCCAAGGGAAGGAGTAATCTTTATCATAACATAAACAAGTCCATGCGAGGCAAAGTCCTTAATGTCTCATCTAGATAATTACTGACCGGATGCTACGAAATGTTGGTAAAATTGATGCACAATGATAATTTATGCTTAAAATTGCTTCAAATGTATCGGCGCACCACTGCTGGCTATAATACTGTTTGTAATATTTACTGGATTGAACATGCATGCGTATTTTTGTTCCAGGTGAAACCCCTCATTCCGGCCTATATGAATTCTAAATGTGGATACTGTTCCGTCACAATGTAGACCTATATATTTAGGACAACACCGAACTTTCAGGCTAACCCATTATATAGACAGACAAACCCAAACAAATTCGACCAGCCAGCCAGCCAGCCAGCCAGCCAGCCAGCCAGGTAGGTAGGTAGGTATAGGTACTTCAGCTTAATGAACTGAGAAGCCGACTTTTTAGATTTCCAGTAAAAATAGACAGTAGATAATGAGCTTAATGATCACGCAGACTATTCGAATATGAAGTGCCACGTTTGAATGCACCTTTTCAAAACAATGTCAACTATATTGGGAAAATCTATGCATTAGTGCAAGTATAATATTGCACTGCATTATGGAACACTGCGTTAAAATGTACATGAAATCACATGGGCGGGCTCTCCGTGAATCTACCTATTATATTAAACAAAAAACAAAAATAGACGATACCTACCAACAGCGTGGAGAAAAAGCTCATTGTGTCTGGGAGGTTCGGCAAACGCTGCTGCTCTGTCCACTGAAAACTTATGTCAGCCTCCACGGCCCTTTCCCGCCAAATTTAGAGCGAGGAAACTTCAAAAGTCCGCTGACGACGTTTTGCGTGACACGTGTGTGCAAGAGGGAAAAGTTGTGCTTGGTTAATTTGCGTTGTGTGTGCGACAGTACAGTATGGACACTAGTGGTTGAATTTTATTGCATCGACATGACATTGTAAATTGCAACAGCAGACTGATGGCAGATATTGTATGCCAATACTAAATTATTTTTGCAGGTTCGCAGGTTGATGCCTAGACAAAATGAGGTAATTATAGATGGATATGCTGGTATACTGCATGCTGCACGCTGTATTGTGTGTGTTTTCCATAGACCTAGGGGTATACTGTGTGCATCATTGAACTCGGCCCGATTTAGTTAACATACAACTTGAAATAATTAATTAATCATGTACAAACCCTGTTTGTTATTCCCAGGTCAGCTTGTAGCTGCGTGTGGTTTCCTTGTTTCAAAGCCAGACGATACAGTTACAAAATTATAATTATTATGAATATTCAAACCTTCATTGTCAGTCGTGGAAATGCGCACAGCTATCGAAACAATGGGAGCTGTATCATTTGTGTATGTGCGTGTGCATCGACACTGTCTGTGTGACAAATTTGTGTCTGTAGTCGGGTCATCAAATGTGTCAATAATAATGCAAAATATATGGAAAAATCCAAGCCATCTGTTGCGCTAAGTTACGATTATGCTACGCCTCAGTTAGACTTGTCCAGGTGCCGGCGGGTTGTAATTTTACAACAAACACAATTTTGATAATAAGGCAAAACAAATGTGTTGGTTGTCCTCCACACCCCTTCGCCAGTGGGGGGCGGGCGGGCGGATTTTATTATTTATTGTTTTACATTCCCCGGAAGTCCAACTTCAAACCATACACAAAGTAAAACAAACACACAAATGTTGTTAGGCCGATAAACAGAGTAATATATAAGTAATACGGCTGCCTCTTCAGCGATGGCCGCCGGGTCCTTTACTCCATCCGAACAACACATACCGTAGCCCTAAGGCTACCAGTGCTGACACTGTCTCCTGGGCCTCAATGTCACCCTATGGGCAACTTTTTGGTGGACGCGACCTTTGTGTGTTTCAGCTGTATTTGAGCTGGCTCAACATTCGACCAAAAAACCTCACGAAGTTTCGATGTGGTAGCCAGACTGCACATACAATCAAACAAGACTTTTACACCCAGTTTGCAATGAATGCTGAGCGTGTATTAAAGACGCCATCTTGGCTTCCCTGTACATACAATTACAAGTTCAGTTGATGCATTTTTTTGTTTGAATATTTATTATTTAATCGTTTGTGTAAATATATATACATTTTTGTATATATAACAACAATCCAAACTAAATTTTTAAATATATAGTGATTAAAGAATATAATTAGAAAAATGTTGAGATTTTATTTTTTCATAAGTTTATTTCTCAAAATGCGATTTTCATAACATTTTAGCCTCGTGCGTTATACATGTGTGCACTGTGGCCACTCCTTGGGATTTTTTACAAGATCTTGGGAATTTTGGTGGGAAAAATATGCATTGCACATGCGCAAAGTGCTTATTCCGATGCTCTTTGCCATTGATCTCCATTATATAGACTGGATAGGACACCGCGTCTAAACGCCGTCCTGAGTGCGCGTTTTAAACGAGGGTAAAGAACGAACGTGACGCGACTGCGTTGTGTGTGCTTTCAAACGGAGTTTTTGAAAAAGTGGAAGACTTTTTTTCTTCAATTCTTCATTTTCGTGGGAAAAAATGGATTTCGCAACCGAATTGGTCCAAATAGACAAGAACAATGGTTAACGTGTGCGCGGCAGTGAATTGCCCGGAGAAGGATGGAAACTTGAGTCAGGAAAAAGGAATATCCTTTCACAAGTAAGCTGATGATAATTATTTAACGGTGCGTCTATAACGTGGATATCAATGTACATGTATAACGTTACAACTAAAGAAAAGGTTAATGCACAGAAACGAAACTTCTTTTATAACACAATTAAAAATAAAGAAATTAATACGAGGGGCGGTCGCTTATAACATACTTATTGGCATTCTTGATAGGAAAGGCCTGGTAACTATGGTAGCTGTGCATGTGTGCGTTTTATGTATGGGTGGGTGTGTACTGATACCGGCAATCGTTGACTAGTGACGAAAGAGTCAGGGCGTAGACAAAGGGTCCACGATTGACCGAACGTCCACGATTAAAATTCGTGTACAAAGCATATGGGAGGCCTTCCGAAAAAGTTAAGTACAAACAAAAGAGGGACAATAGGGAGTCCACGATTGCCGGTATTTACACACTTGCTTGTGTGTGGGGGGTATTAAAACCGTCTTCCCGTTTTAACAGCAGCAATCAAGGGAGACCGAGTGAGACATAAGCTCACAAAAAACACCGTGTTCAAAAATCATTCCCTGATGAGTATTTGAGTTGTGCCTTAGGATGAAGGATTGTTTATTATTAGTTTTCCATATTTCCCAGCGAGTTTTGTCTTGACCTTTTACTTTCTAATTGTGCTCCATTTTGTAATAAATTTGTGTTACATTTGAATGAACCTCGATACATTTTCAATGTAACACACATGTAACAATGTGTGCTCAGAATTAAAAATACGATGTCATTTTAGAATAATATTCAATACGATTATTAAATTTGTATTATACAACTGCTCTAATGACTTACACTTACAGGTGTGATAACAATGAAACAACAATTCACTTTTTTTTACTGATTTTTGGGGGAGCGCTTAAACTCCCCATAACGTTAGGCTAAGAATGTTTTCGATAATCCACTTAAATTCCAGAATTAGTACATAAAGCGAACACACAGTGGGCGTTACCCTCTTGCGCCGCCATTGCGCGGCCGCGCATGTGTGCACGAACACGACGCGGTGTCGATGTCCTATCCAGTCTATATAATGGAGATCAATGCTCTTTGCACAGTGTTTTCCCATCGCCTTGTGAATTCTTGGGAATTTTACTGGATGAATCTTGGGAATTTGAAATTTGATGAGTGGCCACGCTGCATTTGTGTATTTCTGTACCGCGTGTATTTCCATCAAGATATTTATTGTGCGAAATCACACACTGATACTAGAATATGAACTTTCAAACTCTGGAGTAAAAGGTAGGGTCGTGTTTGTGCATTACAAATAACAAAATAAAGATGGAAACGAGATTGGAACGAATCAACCAGCGAAATCAATTCGAGTTTTGGGATAAAATTGTCGAGGACAACCAAACAATTTTGTTGGCCTAATTACGCGACAGTCGCATAACGATATTTTGACAAAATATCGATATTTTATTGACCACAGTCAGAAAACGCATACTTCACACCATCTGTTACTACCAGGCTACGTCACAATTTTAAACCAAGCCCCTTTTTATACCAGCAGTTCGTATTGTGTTCAACGTAGAATAAATAGATACGTACGAAAGGAAGCAGGCAAGTTGCAGTTTGTGCGGATCTTGTAAACGTTGGGACTTAGGATTTACGTCTGCAAAATATGGACAAGCTCAAGGGGTTCGCAAGCGACGCTGGGACGTTTTTCAACAGGACAGTTCAGGTTGGTTAGGGTAGTACAAGTTGTACACTCATTATGGACGAAATAATGCATTAATCACAATGACGTCTGTACGTGGACGCGCTGTCATTATAAGCGTGTACATGGGCGACCTCTGGCATTCGAGTCGTGATATTTTCATGCGGCTGCGCAGCTGCCAACTTCGCCCGGTTGGGAAGAGTTTTTGTTTTAGCAAAACTGGTTACCACCAAAACGTCATGTGATTTCCGTTGCATTTTTACTTGAAGGAAATCATTGTAGTTTCCTTATAAGTTTAAAAAACGTAGTCTTAATTGTCGGGAAAAAAATAACAAGTCAAAATAATCATCAAAATAAGCATCGACGCACATCGTACTATGAAGTGGTAATGTTTTATGCATCGTGGTGTGCCCGGCAGAAGGGCATATAGAACGCATTGAAGCGTAAATACACATTCCGGGAAAATCGACTTTAAGGTTTATGTGTTGGCATTTCTAAATTAAAACTCGCAAACGGTTGATTTTTTTGTCAGATAAAAATTATTGATATTTCCAATAATGCTGTGCATTTTTAAATAAAAATATTGCTTAATTTTAAAGTTATTTACATCTTTATGCTAATGCCCTTTTGCCGGGAAGTCATTCTGGCATAAACGTGCGCTTAAGCGGCATGTGAAATGCTAATGCCCTTTTGCCGGGAACAAAATTTGCTCTAAGCGCGCTTATGCCCCACTGAAGTGCAGAGGTGAACGCACTTTTAGCATGTATTGTTACATTGGTATTACACGCTAATGCCCTTTTGCCGGGAACAAAAAATGCAAAATCCTCTTATGTCCTTTTCATTTTGTTAATTACGTCAGAATGACGTAGCCTCTTGATACAAAATGTATATCAAAATGAAGATACTCCAATACTCTTTCGATTACCCCCAAAACCTGAATTTGACCTTTTGACCCATGTTTCGTCCTTATGCCCTTCTGCCGGGCACACGACGGCATGTCCCCACTTGGTAAACGAAATTTACGCCCCTTTTTAAAATTCAACATTAACAATATAAATATTCAAATTTAGAGGTCGTGTGCCCGCTTTGTCACGCCCCTTGCATTGTCATGACCACTCCCATTTTAATTATCTTGTGTCCTATCTTAAAACACTGTCTGAATAGCTCTTTGTGATAATCAGTCTCAGTAGTATAGGAGGTACCAATTCTATGTCATTTCAAAAATCGCCCAAAATTTGCTGTATAGATATACACCAAATTTTTGTAAATTTCATCATTTCCAAAATCGTCTAAAAATCGCCCAAAATTTCTCTAAATGTTGCTGTATATCTATACAGCAAAATTAGCACAAAATCTAGAAAAAAAGAGAATTTTTTGTAGTTTATACACGTACTATTTAAAATAAAATAACATAAGCCAAAAAAAATTTTAATAATTTTTAATTTTTTTAAAAATATTATATTTGTTACTATAAAGATGCAAACACAACCTACGATTCGAGGATACAATAGATGGAACAAAATAACTTTTAAAAAATATACCGATAAGTATAACTTATCTTTAGGAACACCAACAGGACGCAACGGTGTAACTATCAGGCGAGATTATATTCGAGCTATAAAAAAAGAAGAAGACAAATTTTAAGAATTTGAGAGTTAAAACTAAAGCTTCGTTAGCGCGAGTCGCGCGCGATAAAAATATTTGAGTTACCCCCACCGGTAGAAATGGTCGAGCGATAAAAAAGGATTACATCGAAGCGATAAAAAGATTTAAGGAGCAAAATACTTTTCGAGAAGCAGACTTTCGAGAGACTAGAAGATTTGAAAACAGTTATAGAAATTTGGAACTTGTACCGAGTCTGTTTACCGACGATCCTGAGCAATTTTACAACACCCACGTATCGATGATCAAAAACAAAATCGTCGCTGAATTAAGAGAAATAAAAACGATGAAACTACAGATCGCTATGAAAAAAAGTATGTAAAAAAAGCAACGAATGAATCGGGTGATATTGTAACATCAACGGCAACTCATTTTAGTCATCAAAATCGAGTATTAAACGAGGGTGAGATAGCTACAACTCTCAAACGACAATATGAAACGATATTATCTCAGATAGATAAATATACTAATAAAGGAAGCGGTTGGACTATAGATAAAATACTCGCGTTTTACATCAACATAAACAGAGTTAACTCACTCGCAGGTGCTTCTTACATAAAACTACCCGAATTTATCGCTAGTAAACACGCAACATTTAACATCAAAAACGAAGATCAAGAGTGTATAAGATGGTGTATAAGAGCCGCCCTGGGTATATATACCGATAGAGTTAAAAACCAAATAGCAACAAACTCAAAGTACCAATTTCGTGGAAATAATCCATCTACTTATAAAACTGACGATGGTTTAGACTTTACCGGCATAGACTTTCCCACGTCTATACATCAGATACCAAGAATAGAAAGACAAAATAATCTAGCCATAAACGTGTTTGGTTACGACGAAGACTCCAAAAATAAAACCCATCTACACGATTCAAAAGGTTTGATATATCCGCTATATTTGTCTAAAAGACCGTACGATACGTTAACTATCAGTTTGCTGTTGTTTGACGGTCATTATTGTTGGATAACGGACTTGTCTAGATTCTTATCCGGCGTTACCAAGAGTCAACATCGTAAAATGTTTTGCTTGAGATGTTTAACGCATTTTAATTCGCAAGAGAAGCTGGACACACACGTAAAAGATTGCGAAGGAATAGACTCTGCTTTATCTACCATCAAAATGCCGCATGAAAACGCGAACAAATACTTAGACAAAAGCAAATTAAAGTTTAAAAACTTTAAAAATTTACAAGACGCACCCTACGTCATATACGCGGATTTTGAATCTACGCTAGAAAAAACATCGGACGAACATAAAACTCATATTCACAAAGCGTGCGGTTATTCGTACGTTGTAGTTAGATGCGATGGTCGTAAAATGAAGCGAAAGACTTTTATAGAGGTAGACGCGCGGTAGATAATTTTATAACCTCGTTACAAGAACTCGAACCTAAGATTAACGACTTACTCGCTCGCGTTAAGCCGATAATATATACGCTAAAAGAAGAAAAGATTCACCTAAACTCTAACGAGTGCTGGATTTGCGAAAAACCAATTTATCCAAACTACTCGACTAATTGCCAGTGTTACAAGTCTGTAGAACCTAAAAGTAAAGAAGAACTGGAAGAATACTCATACATAAACGACAAGGGATACGTAGAGAAAACATGTATGTTTTGTCAAAAGAAAATTAACAAATTTCGAAAAGTCAGAGATCATTGTCACACTACCGGTAAATATCAGGTGCCGCGCACGCTTTCTGCAATCTTAAATTACGAGTAAAACCCGGTGAAACGACAATACCGGTTGTCTTTCATAACTTAGAAAATTACGACGCGCACTTAATCATGCAGGGTATTTCCAAGTATCGAAAAGATATCTGGTGTATACCCAAAAATTCAGAAAAATACATTTCATTTTCGATCGGTCGATATAGATTTATCGACTCGTTTCATTTTATGTCTAGCGGTCTCGACAATTTGGTAAAGTCTTGCCCGAGAGAATCCTTTAGATTACTCCTGAAGCGTTTTGGCGAAGAGAACGCGGACTTGCTATTACAAAAAGGCGTATATCCGTACGAATATATGGACAGCTTTGAGAAATTTAACGAAACTACTCTACCGCCAAAAGAATCCTTTTACAGCGCGCTAAAACTAAGTAAAAGATAAAGATATAAGCGACGAAGACTACGAAAGAGCCCAACGAGTGTGGCGGACCTTTAATCTCAAAAACATGGGCGAATACCACGACTTATACGTAACCGCGGATACTCTATTACTAGCCGGCGTATTCGAGAATTTTAGACAAATGTGTAGAACAAATTACAAGTTGGATCCAGCCAACTACTTCACAGCACCGGGTTTAAGTTGGGACGCGTTGCTAAGATATACGAAAATAGAATTAGAACTTTTAACCGATATAGACCAACATTTATTTTTTGAAAAAGCAAAAAGAGGAGGAATATCGAGCGTCGGTAGTACGCGATATGCCAAGGCAAACAACTCGTATCTGAACGATTACGATTTCGATAAACCCGATTCGTATATTCTCTATCTAGACGCCAATAACCTCTACGGATGGGCCATGAGTCAACCGCTACCCTACGGCGAGTTTAGATGGGTCGTCGCTAGTCAATTTACCCATGCACGATCGTATCATGGCGTTAAAAGATAAGGCTCCAACGGGATACATGTTCGAAGTTACGCTGGAATTAATATCCAACCGAACTACACGATCTACACAACGATTATCCTTTAGCCGCTGATAATATAATTATACCTGAAGAATGGTTATCGAAGTATCAACGAGAGTTGGCGAGCGAGATAGGAGATAGCGCTAAGGTAAAAAAATTAACCGGTACGCTATATCGCAAAGAAAAATATGTATTGCATTACGTCAATTTGAAACAGTATCTGAGGTTAGGGCTAAAACTAACTAAAGTACATCGGGCGTTACAATTTAAACAAAAACCTTGGATGAAATCGTACATCGATAAAAACACTCAACTAAGAACGAAAGCAAAGTCGGATTTTGAAAAAGACTTTTTCAAATTAATGAATAATTCCGTATTCGGAAAAACGATGGAAAATGTTAGAAATAGAATAGATGGTGTGCTACTACGAGACGATCAAGTAGACAAATACGAAGAAATAGTTTCTAAACCTAGCTATAAGTCTACTACCGCTTTTGAAGAATGTGAATTATCATTCGTAGAATCGTACAAAAAGAAAACGTGTTTAAACAAACCTATTTACTGCGGCGTTAGTATATTAGACTTATCGAAGACTCTAATGTACGACTTTTATTACGACCAATTAAAAAAGACGTATGGCGATAAAGTAAGGATGATGTATACAGACACGGACTCGCTGCTTTTGATTATCTATACGAAAGATGTTTATCTCGATATGGCGAATCATACGGACTTGTACGATTTTAGCAACTACGAGAAAAGCCACTTTTTATACGACGATACTAACAAGAAAGTCATCGGTAAATTTAAAGACGAATGCGGTGGAAAAGTCATAAGCGAAGCTACTTGCATCAGATCGAAGATGTACTCGATTTTATACTCGCGTAGCTGCGCTCGTAGGGCGTACGGAGACGATGCGACTATAAAGAAGGCCAAAGGCGTAAACAAAACGGTTATAAATAACGATCTAACTTACGCGAAGTATAAAAATTGCGTTTTATCGAACGAGTGCTATTCAAACAAGATGATTCGTTTTGGAACTGAGCGTCACATGATTTACACGGAGGCTCAAGTTAAACAATCGTTAAATCCTTTAGATACGAAGAGATATATTTTACCTAATGGTATAGACACTCTGGCTTATGGTCATCAAGATATTGATCAAGATCTAGAACAAGACGATCGATAAATATCTACTCTAAAAATAAAACTCTTATGGTTATTATCGATTAACTCACCTTCGCCGTCTCCGAAAGAAAAACTCAGTTCGGGTATTTTACTCATAATTAGCGGTATGGTAGTTTTTCTTTGATTTTGCAACGACGCGAGTATATCCGATTTGGATTTAATAGATATAGTCGGTATAACTTCTAACAAGTCCGTACCCCGTCTGTTATAAAAATTATTAGTCTTAGATAATTCGCCACAATGTAAAAAGACTGTATTCACATTATTCATATTATAATGCCCTACAAGTTCACCATCTTCAAGGGGCCTCCAAGTAAGGGGTAGACCCAACACTTTTTGAGTATGTAGATCGAACTTAATTACTACGTCTAACGCATCCCGATCAACGCTGGCATTAAAAACAATTTTTCTATTAATCTTGTCCGCGGTAACTGTTATCAAAGTTAATTTATTAAGTTCGGCTATTAACCCATCGATATCGTAATTTCCAGTCGGAATTACCATTTCACCGCTATCGAAACCATCCACATAAAATTTCCACCATCTTATAGTCATACGTTGAGATATATTATAAAAACCGACGGTAAATATCGCGTTGTTTAAACTCATACAGTAATCTCCCTTAGAGTTATCTATAGGTTTTGACAAAGTAAACGTTTGTTCGTTATCGACCATTTCAAAAACGTGCGATTCCATTTTAAATCATATTTATAAGATTCGTACAAATAATTTTTAAAATTTACCGATCGTCTTTTTCCGTTCTATACGCTCGTAGGACGTAGACTAAAGATTAGAACAAGACGATCGATAAATATCTACTCGAAAAATAAAACTCTTGTGGTTATTATCGATTAACTCACCTTCGCTGTCTCTGAAAGAAAAACTCAGTTCGGGTATTTTACTCATACTTAGCGGTATGGTAGTTTTTCTTTTATTCTGTAACGTCGCGAGTATATCCGAATCGGATTTAATAGGTATAATCGGTATAACGTCTAACAAGTCTGTACCCCGTCCGTTATAGAAATTATTAGACTTAGATAATTCGCCGCAATGAAAAAAATTGTATTCACAATATTCATATTATAATGCCCTACAAGTTCACCATCTTCATAGGGATTCCATTCATAGATTGGTAGACCCAACACTTTTTGAGTATATAGATCGAACTTAATCGTTATGTTATTATCACCCCGATCAGCACTATCAACGCTGGCATTAAAAACAATTTTTCTATTAATCTTGTCCGCGGTAACTGTTATCAAAGTTAATTTATTAAGTTCGGCTATTAACCCATCGATATCGTAATTTCCAGCCGGAATTACAAATTGGCCGTTAGTATCATCAGGCCCACCACGCTCTTTTTCAACTTCTCCTGGCGCGTAAAGATATCTAACGAGTTCCTCATTTACGCTTAAAAGTTGTTCCGGTTTATCTAGCCCAGAGGAACTCAATTGTTTTATTTCTAACTGAGACATAGCCAATTTAGGAGTTAACGGTTTACCTTTCATAGTCGATATCAATCTAGTTTCTTCATCGTTTAACGCTTTTATAACATCGGGCAATCCTTTTACCCACGATCGGCTACGCTCGGTAGGCTCTAACATTTCTTGAGCGTATTGATGACCGAATAATCTTTCGGCTAAAGTACGATTAAATCTTTCTACTATACCTTGAGCTCTATGATTACCGACCTCGCCTCTTTGTACTACGACGTTTCGAGTCCGCATCAAAGTATTAAATTCGGCCATAAATTCCGTACCGGGATCTACTTTTATAGTTTGAGGCCAAGACAAGGCCAATCTTTTGTAAATCTTTTTTATAGCAGCTACAACTTGAGTACTCGTTTTATTCGTCAAGGGTTCAGCTTCTTTATATCG
This sequence comes from Hippasteria phrygiana, assembly GCA_037893225.1. Lineage (NCBI taxonomy): Eukaryota > Metazoa > Echinodermata > Asteroidea > Valvatida > Goniasteridae > Hippasteria > Hippasteria phrygiana. The sequence goes on from JAZGUH010000199.1 coordinate 3,307,802, forward strand.
AGTGGCCACATCGACGATCGTCAACGCGTATCTATAAGTTTTTCGTTTAACTACATCGTGAGGTAGATATAACAGATCCGCTTGATGTTGTTCATTGGGTCGTGCGATAACCTTATTGAGACTCGTGGGTCTCGGTATATAGGAGGGGGCCGGTAAATATATTTGCCACATGGCTTGTTTTCTTAACCAATTTCTAACGACTAGCTCCGACGCGCCACTCGCGAACGATAATTTGTTATAGCTCCTGCACCTTTCCAATATCCTTTAGGACTGTAAAATATTTTACTTAATTTTGTTTCCATATTATAATAAGTTTCTATAAACGAACGTACAAATAAAATGAAATTTTGGGCGATTTTTAGACGATTTTGGAAATGATGAAATTTACAAAAATTTGGTGTATATCTATACAGCAAATTTTGGGCGATTTTTGAAATGACATAGAATCGGTACCTCCTATACTACTGTCTCTCCTGAACGTCTTGGTACCAAACACTGAAGTCACCTCACATGCTTTATACATCCTCCATTGTACTGTAAATTAAGTGAAAGTCTTACTTATGAGCGACCGTGAGACAGAACTCATGGTCGAGGGGATGTTTGTCGATGTTTGCGGCCCCTTGCAGCAGCGATTACCGGTACCGTTCTCCGGAAGACGTACCTTTCCAACCGCAGCAGTTTCAGTATGTGCCGTCTAAACACAGCCGAGTTGATGGCGTAGATGACAGGGTTGGCTATGCTGCATAGCGATGTCAGAGCAGGGAAGATGGACATGGAACGGGGATCGTCCTCCGTCACGCCCACCGCCCACAATATGATGAACACCATGTAAGGTGCGTAGCTGACAGCGTACGTGCCCACAACAAGAAAGAGCGTCTTTGCCGTAGCGATGTCGAAGCGGTTCGTGGGCCGTGGGATCGCATCCTGCGACGGCTGACTCGCGAAGATGCGGGCCTGCTGCCGCTTGCTGCTGAGGCAGATCCAGGCGTAGGTCAGGGTGAGTATTACGATGAGTCCGGTGAGTACGGCTAAGCTGGACAGCCGCATTCCACGGCTGGACCTCATGCGCTCGTCCAGGCAGAAGGTGAACGTCCCTTTGGAGTAGGTGAATGCAGAGTAGATCAGCGAGATGGCGTAGTTGGACACTATGATGACACAGGGAATGAGTTTACTCATGCGGAACCGAAGGCTCTTGGACGACTTGAAGACTGCGATGGCACGAATGACCCCAAGCTGTGTCATGGTCAAGAGAGACTGACTCGTGCAGACGTAGGACGTGAAAGCTGAAATCTGGCAGACCACCATGATTCCCGAAACCGTGTTCGCTGGTGATGGTGAAGACGATCCTGCCGCCCAGAACTCGGAAATCAGGCGAGTGGCGTAGGTTGGGGCGACCAGAACCGCTAGCAGGAGATCTGTTACTGCCAAGTTGAAGACGAGAATGTTGAACGCGGTCCGCATCTGGGAGTAGACTGCGATGACCAGGCACACCAGGACGTTACCCGCCGTGCCCAGGGCGAATATCACGGCCAGCGTGGTCACCGTCAGCGCCATCACAGTGGTCTCCGTTTGCGAGAGTTGACGCTGCTCACCCTCAACCATCTCAGAGCTGTACCCATCGGGGAACCATAAGGTACGGGTTGGGATCATCTCGGCCTAATTCTCCCAACAAACCTGTCTCCACTCGCCCTTAAATCGCCAGAACTCAGTTTTAACGCAGCTGGATGGGAGCTGTTTGTGGTTTGGTGGTGTAGATGTAAAAACTGCCTATGTGACATACTGTATGTAGCGCACTATACACTTTTAATGAGCACATTCGCTCGTACATTTTCCCATTGTGTGGAATCCCTAATGATATCATTACGAGAATAATTATGATTTAACAAGCCGTCGGTGAACAAGGGAATTTGCACGCTTCCTTTTTAATTGCATATTCCTGGCCTAGCAACAGCAAGTCATCGTGTGCGTTGCTAAGGCTCTTGATACCAGATAAAAAATCCAACTGCAACTCTACTGACTGAGACTACTCCTGTTGATCAGAAATGGTCTTGGTTTGTGAGCTCCGGTCAACTTTCATTCAAGGGACACTGGAGACTATACTTCTATTGACGGAAGACGACAAAAGTTAATTATGTCGTCCTCGCCCTCTCGCCTTGTCGTCGCCGCCTTCTCATCTGTTGCTTTATTGTCACCCACATGATTGCAAGCGCAAGCCCGATGCAAAAAAAAAAGCTTAAAACCTAATCTGATTATGAGTTCTGTATCTGCTCGTTATTTATTTGCTCGTGCTCGGCTCGGCTCGTTTGGCGCTTCCCTCAACTTTTCTCTCCCCCTTTTCTCTGATAATTTATGCCTCTGATTTGTTGCTTTGCTCGTCTGGGCTGTCGAGGTAGGCCATTGCCCCCGGCCAGTGCTCCTTCCACAAAGGCGAACTATGCGGTTCATAGAAAGAGGCGCCCAAAATTCTAGGATTGTTGTGGGGGGGGGGGGGGGGGGGGGGGGGGGGGGGGAGGGGAACGAGACTACCAGATGTCATCCTGCCAAATTTCCAATCTGTACGTGGAGTGGTGGGTGGGGGTTGGAATAAATTGATTAATTGATCGATCGATCGATCGATCGATCAATCGATTGGTCATTTTTTTTTAGATTGGTGGATGATGGCAAGTGACTTGAAGAGAATGTTTGAATAAAAGCAAGACTGTTTAAAGTGGGTTGGCGCATGACCGGGGGGGGGGGGGGGGGGGGGGGGTTGGTTTAGTTACCACCCCTCCTCATAAACCGTGATTTCGTGGCTTTATTAATAAGGCCTCAAAAGAGAGATGCGATAAAAAAGAAGTTTATTAAAATCACTGGGAGAATTAGTGGAGAATAAATGAGGTATACAAGTAAATAATTTTCCCAGCGTCAACATAGTGTGATGTTAAAAACGACCGTGGTGGCGCCCTTCTTGATTCACCCCGGAAGCTAAACTCAGAGCGCATGATGTGTGTTTTCGTTTCGTCTGAAAAACTGCGTGATGTTGACTAACTGAAAACCGACGTTTGCAGCAACATTTCGGCTCATTTTAACGGGACGTTTTGCCAACAGAAAGTCGGAGTACAGTTTATTGCAACCGTTCAGTGGTATGACCTCGCCGGCCATGGAAAATATGAAGAAATTTGCCGGCCAGGCTGGTACATTTTTCACGCGAGCAAGACAGGTAGGGTGACTTGGACGGATTTTTTACACGCACACACAATGACAATGTATACGTGTCGGGCAGGAAATTTTGTATTTAAATACCCCCACTAAAATGGGTCAGGAACAGCAAAACCGTGGGAAAATAACTAACCCTCCTTGATATTGTCTAAACATGTGGCACAATCTGTTATTGTAGGATTTATGCACCTATCAATTGCAAGACGGGCCCTCGGACCTCCGGGGAATATGCGTCAATGTCCAATGTGAGGCCAGATTCTGGGGTCCCGTGACGCACCCTTGCGCCCTGTTCGTGACGAACCATTCATGTAAAACTGACGCTATAAACCACGTTTTTTGATGCACCATGTCTAGAAAACAACTCACCAAAGACGGACCAATATGACGGACATAATCATGTACATTGTACAACAAACGAATCTCACTGCTGCTTGCACTGCACCGCGCCGAAGCGGCATAAACCCACGCAACAGTGCACGTTGCGCGGGTACCTGTCTACACCATGTGTCAACTTTTTGCATGTGCGTATTTGTGATTTGTGCAGAGGAAACTACTCTACATGGATTACTTTGAGGACGATGTTGAATGGCAAGTTCGGTTCCTATTTCACTAACGAAACATACGGATATAGCACAACGCGATCACGACGTACAGAACACAGTACAAGGGAAAGAGCCAGCATTATATTGTACAGCGTAGCAATGTGTGCTAGCGAGGCGCACGTGGTTAGGCTACGAGTGCAGGAAGCTCGGCCGTATTATGGAGGTAGCGCTGACGATACTGATGTTTTCGTAGTCGATATTTTATTCCAGCAATATTGCCGATATGGCGATAAAATCGTCAAATTACTACATGATAAAAATGTCGCGAAAGGTTAGCGACTTTAAAATTCTCCTAATATACATGTATAAACGCACAAACAGATTTCAAAAACTTAACACCGCCAAAGCTCTCTATCACCATGGCGATAAAAAATCATGCACGTTTGGCAAACACCTGCTGCGGCATTTTGTAAACGATGCATGCGTGAGGCCAGAACGCACACGAAGCCGGTGTAGTATGAATATCCGTCTCCCTGAAAAGCCGACTTAGTGGGTCTACTGCGCATGCCTAAGTGGGGATAAATGGCACAGTGACCGGTCACGTGAGAGGGTTTAACTAATAATAGGGAAGAAAAGCCAATATTTCAATGGAGTCGGATATTCATATGACACCGGGATTTCGAGAAGACACAACGTTAGTGAATCTGGCGCACGGGCGCCGAAATAACAACACAAGGTTCTTGGGCCCAAGACTATACGTGCGCGCGAGCATCCCCAGATACAGAAAAACATTTCTCAATGATTTGGTTGAAATTGACATGCCCACTAATTAGCATAAATTTAAATATGGCATAGTCCCCAGAAAACAACATTTTCAGACATTTTCAGGGTTAACTTCATGAAAAATTACACCAGGGGTTATGTGGTGAATATAATACTTCATTGTGGCTTATCAACAGACTACTTGGGGCTATGGTGAGTTATATATAATGTATAAAGAGAAACCACCCTAATTCTAAAATGGTATAGGCCTATTCATCAATGTTCCCCAGTACAGATGGAGTTGGTTCACCATACAAAACCTTGCACCTGCCAGCAGACACAGCCTGTACAACCATACAAAACCTAACAGTGCCATACAGAGGTCAAGTTGATTTACCATTCATCACCTTACATACATGTAGTTCAGTACAGGCAAGTCTTTTGACCATACAAAACCAGACAGCTGTCAGGTTTTGTATGGTATACCTGCTGTACACTCAGTGACTCATTTGTATGGTGAATAAACTTTCTTATAAATTGCCTCAAGAGTAGGAGGGTTTTAATGGCCCGAAAATTGCCCAATAAAAGTCTCAAATTTGAGGCTTGTGCCATGTGTTTATACAATTCTAAATGCAAATTAATTAAGGGTTATTTTGTAAGATATTTCTGTTTCTGACCTGTTTTGCTGGGGGTATCACAGTAAAATCTTATCGGTATTCTGGCCACCGATGATGTCACAGCCAACACCAATTACTATGCAAATTTTTTGCACAGTTATTTAATCATCACTAATTAGCATCTGGGTAATTTGCTCAACTTTGTCCCCACAGTACACCGAGGAAAAACTTGGAAGTGCTGAGAAGACCGAACTTGATGCCCAGTTTGAGAATCTGCAGCAGCGGGCAGACCGTACCAAGCAGTGGACGGAACGCATCCTGTCCCGTGCAGAGGCCGTACTGCAGCCAAACCCAAGTAAGGATTGAAAATTAGGTGGCATAACAAAAATATGGTTAGCATCCTCACCTGCTTCTTTAATTTCAAGACGGCCTTTTTTTAGCCGCGTCGCATCGCAGACGGGGCTCTATAAGCGCTTAGCGTTGTTGTTGTTGTTCTTCTTCTTCTTGTGCCAAATTCGTTTTCGGGACACGGCTCAACAGAAGAGGGCGCTACAACATTTACTCTGCTTTTACTGATTCATAGGCGGACGACGCGGCTCCTGCACGAATTCGTGCTTGTTTTTTTTCAAGACAGCCCTTTCTTTTTCGCAAACATTTTGACCAAACGAAATTGACTCTCGAACGACCTCATTTTTAGTTGGCAGTCAACCAGGAACAACCAGCTAATTGTCCGAATTTCATTTCCTGCCTACTGTTACAATCTGCTTAATGCACAGTACAGAAATAGCCGTATTAACCCTAACCGTCCCAAATCTGCCAAAATCCAACACCATATTGTGTTTTTTTTTTTATGGGTCCAGGGCTGTAGAGCCTTGGCACCATGACTTTACATGGAGCTGAGATGTCCCAACTTGTCTAAGTACAAAAATGTGCCATATTGCACTGTGTTGGATTTTGACAGATTGAGGACACTAGTAAGTGTCACAGGGGTCTGGGTTTAAAAGTGACATCCTGGTTAAATTAATTCTCAGCATGTAACCACGCTGGTATTGTTACATGTAGATCTTACTGCCGCAGTTTGCCAAGATTGGCTGTGCAGCCAAGTGTAAACACAAACAATAGACACCACACTGAATAGAGTGGTCCTATTCATTGCACTCGGAGCCCCCCCCCCCCCCCCCCCCCCCCCCCCCCTCCTCCTCCTTTCGTGTGAATGACAATTTTGTTTGAAAAAGCTCCATCAATTCATTACACTCCCTTGAAAGATGAATATATTGAGTATGTGCAGGAATGCGCCTATAGTGTTTTTTTTTCTTCAAACTGGCTATGTCCGCCATCTGTCCTCAAAAGGTTAAGACTAAACCTATTGTTCCTTTTAAATGAATTTGTTCTGCTTTGCTTGTGTTGAAGTTTAATTTGTATTTGTGTATTAACATTTTTCTATGACATTATGGACATGAGTAGAATCTGTGCATTATAAATAAATGATTATTATTGTTGTTGTTGTTGTTTTATTAGGCAGACGTGTGGAGGACTTTTTGAACACCAAACTAGACCGGAAGGTTCAGGATAGAGAGACCAACTATGAGGCTAGCGGACAGACCATGATCGAAGCCGGCAACGAGCTGGGACCAGGCACCCAATATGGTAGGAGGCTTCTTTCCACGTCCGGCATAATATACAAATATTGACTGGCAAATGAGGTCACTAGTGCCCCCAATATGGTAGGAGACTTTCCTCTACTTTTGGAGATAGTATACAACTATTGACTGGCAATGGGTCACTAGTGCCCCCAATATGGTACGAGACTTTCCTCTACTTCTGAACATAGTATATAACTATTGACTGGCAATGAGGTCACTAGTGCCCCTAATATGGTACGAGACTTTCCTCCACTTTATGACGTACAGATATTGATTGCCAATGAGTTCTCTAGCATACCCAATATTTGACAAGGCTTCCCTTCTGCGGAAATCTGAGGAAAGAAAACAAATGCTCACCAAAAAACAGGTTACCAGCCAAAATTACATTTGATGTGTATTGATTGTGACCGGTAGTCATCAATTAGGCGCAGCTGTTTCTCGTTCGTCTTTCCCTCAGGTGCTGCCCTGGTTCAGTGCGGTGCCACCCAGAAGAAACTCGGTCAGTTTGAGAAGGAGTTCATGCAGGCGGCCATTACCAACTTCATGAATCCACTGCACAACTTCCTGGATGCGGACATGAAGACGATCACCGTAAGCTCTGAATTTGTGTTTAACATACTGGCTGGCTGATTGGTTAGTTTGCTGACAAACCCCCCTATTTGCTCTGCCTCCTACCTCCCCTTCCCCCTCTCCCCTTCCCCCTCTCCCCTCCCCTTTCCTCCCATTTTTTCCTCGTCTAATAACTTGGCTCAGAAGATATTTTTGGGGGCAGGGCAATCGGAGGATTTTTTGAGGATTGAGGATGGTTCCTAGCAAAAAGTGTCTGGTGGTTAGGGTTTTAAAGGTAGTATGCACCATTTGCTTTTGCTGTAATTTTCAGAAATAAATGGATTTTGGGGGTTAGTTTTTTATAGCGTGCTAGCAAATACTGTAACACTAACCTGTATAAAGTTTTGTGTGCATAGATGCTGGGAAAACAGAGAGAAACCAATTCTGTTCTAGTAGTCCGGTTCCCTGACCATACCTTAGACAAGACGGAGCAATTTATAGATGTCAGGGAATTATCAGGACGGGGAACTAGACTATTTCCAACGATTGCCGGCCGACAACTGTTGGAAAACAACATAAATTTCCACTTTTCTTTAAAACGACAGCACACCAGGTGCCATGATTTCACAGGATGCTTGAGACTGCTATTTACTTAGTCTAGTACGGTATTTCGTAATAATTGGTTTTGTTTTTTGATGTTTGCAAATGTATACTACATTTAAGACAAAATAATGTATTTAATCACAGTGAATGGAATACGATAATCCAAGTTTCCTTTTTTCTTGCACCCGGTACAACTAGCCCTTTCTGTTCAAGTTACTAACCTCTCAATAATTCATTTTGCGTTTGCAGAAGGAACGTAAAATCTTAGAGAACAAGCGTCTGGATCTGGACGCAGCGAAGGGAAAACTACGCAAAGCCAAGAGCCCAGAGACGTCAAAACTTGTGAGTAAAAACTCCTCTCTGTAAATTATGTCTGGCAGAAAATTGGTAATGTTTAAAAGAGGATTGACAATTTAAATTTCGTGGTCCAGTGTGGAGTGTTGATGCATCCGAGCGTGTTTTCGTACCCAGTCATGTGGAATGTGGTGCTTGTGTCCTTGAGCAGGACACTTGGCAGTAATTGCTTCTGTCCACTCGGGAAGCAGAACAGGTCTTGCTTGGGTTAGGGTTGGCCTTGTGTGCAGTTCAGAAATATGATCGTACAAGTCAGTCACTGTCTGACCATGCGTGCATCTCGGGGAGTGGAGATGATTTCCAGAATGGCTATTTGCCTGCTGGTCGGGGGTAATACCGAGACAATAAAAGTGTGATATATAGCATCGAAGTGTGACATCATTGGCCACTGTTCTTGGCTCACACAATAACGTCTTTACACACATAATTATGCACTCTAGTCACTGTGCTACTAATGAATGTGTTCATCATTAGTGCACATACGTTACATGGGGAGATACATGTCTATTGTCTAATTGTGTCATCGTTGGTTGTGAACACAATACAAAATGAGAATCAAAGTCCCTATACCTTGTTTTGATAGAGGCAGTTATGTCACTAGACTGTGGGATGTGGTTTTGGTCAATTTCAGTGCATGGCTTACATTCATTCATTCATGTCGATATTGTCCAAAATTGCTTAACACATCATTTTGAGGGTGTTTGAATAATTTCCCTTTCTCCATCTGTGTGGCTTTGAAAGCTGAACACGGCCGTGCATGATGATCAACTGCAGAATGCCTGGCTTTGAAATTGCAACAAATTTTCATTTTTTTTTATCAGTGAACAAATTTCTTATTACATTTCACAAATGTGGCACCGGCAAGCGAAATCAGGCATAAGTTTGAAATTTTGAAAATTCAGATTTCCATTCCATAGTAAAATATATAATGTAAGGTTTGTAAGAGTGAAAAAATTACTGTTATACGATATTTTGGTTTCTGAATAGAGCCGTAATTTCAGCATTGAGAATGGAAAATAATACATAGTTTACACAATTTTTTTTTCTCGGAAGTACGCCAGACTAAAATGTCAAATTGTACACATTTAATGGTTTCAACACAAAAGCAAACCAGGTATTTTGAATTAAATATGCTTTAACCCCTTGGGCACGGTATTTTACGGGAGACGTCGGGGTGTTGCAGCGGTTCTGGCAGCCAAATCGAACCGCTACAATGTGTTTGTGCAGTCAAGCATGACATAAACAATAATCCAACAATGGATTGAAACTGCACAAACGGCGGCCAATGGCGTCATCCGGCCTGGTGACACTTTTCTTTTGCGCCCTATGGCGTCATCCGTACGCAAAGGGTTAAACTACAGTATTTTGACAAAAACAGGAATCGTGATTTTGTTTGGATGATTTTCATGTAAATTTCAATTACTCAAAAATAGGTCATGCGACTTATGTCCGATTTCCCTTGTGGACGCCACAAATCGTTCCAAAATACACCTCTTTTCTCTGCGGTCGGCTGCAACTTATTTTGGTATGGCACCTCCTCATTCTTCATCACCTCTTTTCTCTTCCTGGTTTTTTTTATCTCACTCGTACTCGCTCGCTCACTCTCTGCTTCAACCAGCTAAACAGCGACGATTTGATCCGCACAGTAAGTCTCTCTGTTGGAATCATTGCATCGTGTCGAAAATTCCCCTTCACTGTTTACTGAAATAAAAACAGGAAAGAAAATGCTTTGAAGGTTTCTGAAGAGATAAAAAAAACAATTAAGATTTTGATGTATTTGTTGTGTTTTGGGGATTTATATACGACAGAAGAATATCACTGGTTGTGTCTCGGGTACAAAAAAATACGTGGGTGTAATGTTTTTGGTGATAAAAATACTGCTAGCTTTGTTGGAAATCTTTTAAGGAAAATGGCATTTTTCCAAGTGGTTGAGATTTTCGGGGGGGGGGGGGGGGGGCGAAAGTGTCATGCCATGTACAATTTCCAACCTGAGTTGAACTGAAATCCTGGGCCGCAACACTGCATGGGGAGAGAAAGCGTAGCACAAAATTGATTTAGCTCTGGGCACATAATTGATATGTATGCCTGTACATTGGACACAGCTCATGCATTGCCACTGGTTTCTGTAATGGTTCAGTCGTTGCATTATGTTGAAGGAATGTACATTGTATTGATTCCGTTTGCTGTGTTGTTCAATTGTTCGGTGTCCAAGTACATAATTTCCCCTCTGCCCTCAATATTCAGGAATTTTGTTTCTATAACTTTCCATAGCACAGGAAAAACATACAAATACCCGTGTTTTCCATTGAATGTTGACTTTGTGCAGCAAATGTTGATTTTTTTGGGGTCAATTTTGAAGTTTGCCATGTAGTGAATAACTGTGTTATTTAATGATTAACCCTAACATCCAAGGCATTCACTTGGGGTACAGTACACTGTACTACAAAATACTACTCAATTCTCATAGGCCTGTGTAGTAAAAGTACTGCATACTACAGTTTACTCAAGTAGTATTTTGTAGTATTCGGTGACGTTAGGGTTCAACTTCAGGGTTTTAAGTTCAGATTTATTTTTAGTTCAGTTGTGTGGCATGTTGTGTTAAAAATACTCTGGCTGGTTTGAAATGTGAAATATCTTGATAAATTGTGGTTGTACATGCGTGTCAAGTTTATATGCGAGAGTGTAATTTTTACAATACAATTTATGCTGGTATACAAGTTACTAGCACTGTACGTTGGCTTGCCTGTGGAATATTTTTATTATCTAAAGGCATGTAAACCTTTTGAAGCATATGTATTTGGGTCACTCCATAAATTTGGGGTCCAAAAGTGTGGCATTTTTTGTGTGTCCCTGTTACACCTGACCTGTGTAATTTTCCATCAAGTATCATTAAAATTGACTTCACACTATTTGTTACTTGTTTGGCAGGTACTTTGCTTTACACAATCACTCTTGGAGCTAGAAAGCATTAATTAACCCTAACCTTCCCTAACCTGCCAAAATCAAACACCCCTTTGTGTTGAATTGTGTGTGATTGGGTACTGTAGAGCCTTGGCACTATCACTTTGCATGGGACTTGATGCCCTGATTTTGTACAAAGAATGTGCCATTGGTTTACTACACAGTGTTGGAGTTTGTGTGGTTAGGGAAGGATTCTAGTAAAAAGGCTTGGGCTGTTAGGGTTAAAGAATGTGTCCGGAATTGCAGAATCTTATGCATGTCACTATGCAACAGGGACACTAAAAATGTCACACTTTTGGACCCAATTAATGGAATGACCCATTTATAACTGAGATTTTTAACTAATACTTGGTCGAAAGCAGGGTTTGAATTCGAATCAAATCAAACGAATCACTTGAAATATTAATTAAAATGATGTAAAGAAATATATAAACTGATAAAAATATGGGAAAAAAAAAAAAATCAATAATGGGCGGAAGAGTAAAAGATATCAAATTGTGTGATTATTTTTTAAATCTCTTTCAAAACAAAATTAGGTCACAGGTGTTATTTTTTGAGCCTTTATGTGAATGTTTGTGCAGGTAAAGATATACATGTAGCTTTTTGTGAAACATGTACATTGTGCAGGTATGTGTAGTTTCAGTGTTTAAAGTGTAAACCTTGTACATGTTTTCACTTGGAATTGTGCTGGTACAGGCATGCCATATTTTATGTTATTGTTTGAAGTTGATGCATATATAGTTTAAAGGGAACTGCATGTCTGATTAAAACAGAGAATTTACTAGTTAGGCCGAGTAAAAAAAGAAACATGTTTCACGTCCGGGTTTTCCAAAAAAAGGAGGAAGAGAGGCTTTTTATTTATTATTTTCAAGATGGCCGTCATTTAAAAACATTCTGGCAACCGTTGGTGTTTCCCTGTTCAAAGACGCATTAAAAATGAGAGAGACATGTCGGACAAGAGAACTGAACATATTTAAAGTGTTTTTTTGTATGTTTGTAGCTCCATATCAGCAAAAGAAAAATCTAAAATTCTGTGTTTATTTTCTAATTGACTGGTTGACATTTTTGTTTTTTATACATAATTTTTCGGTGGTAATTTTTTTTTTTAATCCAGGCGGCCTCCAAAAAGGAAGCGGGCGGGGACGCCAAACATGTTTTCTTTTATTTCGCCTTACTTGAAATTAGGCCCCCAAAAAAATAGTTGTGTTGCCCTCCGTGACCTACCCTAAAAATCACAAAAGTCAGGTCGCATTTAAAACAAAATTTTTATTTGTTTGTTTAAAGCAGTTTTCAAAATCTCACCTTTTTACTGCACAAAACGAACATGTTTTATTGAAATCATTGTCTTTAAATACAGCTACGACGTCACAATTGTGCATTTCGCCATCTCACTTTTAAATAAGCTTACTTTTTGTCTCCGAATTCCGACTTACATGACATGTACCGGGTAGTATTTTTTCAATGTTTTCATGGATGGTAAAAAAAAAATAAAACTCAATTATTTTTTTTGGGCCTCATGGCTGCATTTATACACCATATGTGACCCGCTCTGGAAAAAGGTATATTATGTCGCAAAATATGAAAAATTTGTTTTATGTATGTTTTGAAAGCCCGCAATGTAAGCTTTCATTTGGTACATGATGGAGCTCCAAAGCCCTTTCCGTTCTGGAGATATTGCGTTTTTGCATATTAATTAGTTCTATGGAGTTCAAATTGCACAACAGAGAAAACAGGCTTTTAAATAACTAGTTCTAATACAATGCAATGGAACAATGCACTCTAAAAAGGTTATTTGTTCACTTTCTTCACTGAAATTAACATTGTTGTGCACTAAACTTGAAACTTTAGATATTTAAGATGTCATTAAAGAAAAAAAAAAAAATGAATTTTGGCGAAAATTTTTACCCTCTCAACATTAAAAGGGCCATTACACTTAAATGCATAGCGCGACTTATATCACCTTTTTCTGGAGCGGGTCACATATAAGGTAATGTTGCATTATTGTTTTGTATTTAAAGCCTATGACAATGATCAAAAATCAAATTGATCAGTTTTAACCTGAAGGCTTACTTTTTAAAGATTTTGGCCACGTGCACAGGAGGGTTAATATAAAGATGATACCAGCAGCAAGTCTCATGAGAAATATTTCCAGCTGAAATTCAGTCAACTTCAAGATAATTGTATCTGAAGATTTGCAGAAATGGCGTGGCTTACACGTATTTCATTTTCAAAAACGGATATATATTAGCCAATACGAACGTGCACAAAATTCACTGTTGGAACAGTTTTATCTCGTGACTTGGATGACCGATTGAGTTTAAACTTTCACAGATATGTAATTTTTTATTTGTAAGTACACTGTATGAACACTGCATACGACTGTGTCAGTTCTGTCAATGCTATATCGCATCTTTAACCATGCCAAGTTTTTCGACATTACAAACCGTCCTGAATTCAGCCCAAATCCAACACTGTGTTTTCACCTTGCGCATTTATTTGTACCATCAGGGGTCGTGTCATGGAGTTTGTAAGCACGGACTCGTGCTAAGCGCAGATATGTTTGGTAAAACCCGGTTACCAGCCAAAATTGCACTTAACGTAGGCCTCGTGACTGGTTCTCATCAGGAGAATTTGCTAAACAATATTTTGCGGCAAGCGACTCCACAAGTTTTGGGCTGTGCAAGCTGCCAAGTTATGGGACCGACAATACACAGTGCCAAAACAACGTTATTGGTTGATTGATTGACTGATTAATTGATCGATTGATCGATTGATTATTTCGCCCCTCATCAGGCCGAAGGGGAGCTGCGCGTGGCTCAGTCGGAGTTTGACCGCCAGTATGAAATCACCAAACTGCTTCTCGAGGGAATTAGCAGTGCGCACGTGAGTACACCCAAACTATTCATCAAAGTATTCGCGACCTGCACGCTTTAAATGAAACTCCTCATTTGCATAAAGACCACAGCCACTGGCTGTACAAAATGCGAGTACAAAATGCTTAATAATTATTGTTGGTTGTGTGCTTTTTCCTCTGTCACCCCCCCCCCCCACCCCCCCCCCCCCCCCTCCGCCTCCAACCTTGACGAGATTTAGAATTGTACCCTCTTTTACCCCCTAGTCTAACCATCTGAGTCGACTGCAGTTCTTCATTGAGTCTCAACAGGCGTACTTTGAGCAGTGCCAGAAAGCCATGACTGAACTCCAGAGTCAAATGGCCAAGTAAGTACCAATTCTTACAGGGGCAGAACCAGAATCAGGGATGTCAGAGAAAAAAGGGTTTGGGTGAACAGGCTAGTATGAGACCGGTGCACATAAAAGCACAAAAAATGTAACACATTTATGGGGGGGGGGGCCTGATACACCTCTGGTTTAGTCCATAACCCCTTTGTGCTGCATAAAACCTCTGCTGTGAAAATGAAACGTTTTAGCCCAGCATGGAGGTTTCGGTATTTCCATTCTTGTCTATTTTTTGGAAGCAAATTTTGCATATCCTTTACCGGCTTGGGCGATCCATGCAGAAAACGACTCTACTCAAAACATTGAAATTTGAATCGTGATTCCAGTTCTTTTTAGGAGTTGACTCATTGAGGTAGCCAATTCCTTGGACTAAATTCCGGGCACCACCCGATTCTGAAACTTGTCAACTCAAAAAAGGAAAAAGAAAACAAGATTGCAATCAATACTTCACAGAGCTAGCTGATTAGTCCATGACATCAATGACAACGCAGAGGATGGGCTGCGGACGTCCGTTTTGTGCGCCATTCCTGCTCAGAGTCGACTCCGAAAATGTTGGGGAGTCGCTCGCCTAAGCCTAACCCCCTCTATGTGGTTACGGGAGTTGAGTTTCTGTTGCAGTCTTTAACACAGTATTTCACAGTATTTCAGTCCTGTGATTGTTTGGAATATTTGAACATGTTTTTCGTCACCGGTGTGTATTTTGTTTATCTGATGCTTGTGATACTGTATAATGTTATTGGAGAAGAACAGGTTTACAGATGAATAATAGTACTTCGCAAGTTCACAAGAACGAAATCTTCATGCCTTTTTGTGCGATTTTTGTTGTCTTATCTTAAGGAAACAAAACAGAATGAAAAAGGAAGATTGGAAATTCACTGCAGAAAAAAATACTCAACTTAAACTACATGTTTCTGAATCAGGAACATGCTTCCCCTACATAGTTTTTTCCTACATATCACCTGAATCCGCAGTCCTCTGATTCCAAAATTCCCCTAATGTTTGTTGCTGAGGACCACTGCCTGAATCCTGCAAAATCTTTCAGTGGTTTTGAATAAACACCCCAGTAACCTCAATCCTCCGAAATCGTCCGGCAACAGATTGGGCCTGATGACCTGGATCCTTTATTTTTCCTCCAGAGGCAAAATCCTCTAATGCCCTCAATCCTGCAAAATCCCCTGATGCTTCAACTTCCAAAGACCCCCAATCGTCATCCATTTGGCAAAGAGGATTTCGGAGGATTTCGGGTTTAATCCTGATGTTTACGTGACCAAAAATATCCCAATTACGGTGATGGGCTTTTTTTTTTCCTCAACGAGAGTGGGCTGTAAAAATGGACATTGCCAAAATGTGTGTTTGGTCTTTACCACCGATAGAAGCAACAGTGGACAGGCCCCACACATGGCCATGGAACCTCTGGAGGTCATGGAAGGGTAAAAGGGTCAAAGGTGAAAGGTCATTAGCCAAAGGTGGGTTCAGCTGAGGGAGTGTGGTGGATTGTGTGCTGTGTGTTGTCAGTTCGGCCTGGTTATCGCAATATGTCTGAAATCGCATTTCTTTTCAATTTAATTTTTGGTTTAAAATGGCCACAAGCCGTGCTCTGCATGCATGTCTTAGCAACCATCATCTTCGGAATTGGTTACCATGGTAACTGGCCATTATAGCCAGTGCACACAACTTATTGTTGCTGCGGTGCGATAATTGACACTTTCATTGTCTAAAAATGTTAGGGGGGGAAAAAACACAACTGCAAAAATTTGTCAGTGCATCACTTGCAGTTATTATTTTAAAAACTGCTGTTTGTTTGCCAGAAATTGTGAAGACGTGCTGTAGAAAATCAGTTGCCGACGGCAACACTGAACGCATACTGCACCACTCACTATCCACATATGTGATGCGATCAAGCAAAATCAGTCTGAAGTAGGCCCTGGTCAATTATGGGATTTTTACATATTCATTTGTAGCGTACTTCAAGCTCCATATTAGTGAAAACCCCATGTGAATACGACCTTTGGTTAAAAAGTAAAAAATATTTGAACATCGGCACATTAAAAAACAAAAAAAATGAGAAAATAAAGTTTAAAGTTACAGTACTTTTAACATGTCATATTTTCATGTGAAAGAAGAATGTTTCTCCCTTCTGTTTTTGTAAAAAAGTCAATTTTGATTTTTCCACTACGAACATATTTTGGCCCATATCTTAGAATAAGGATTGCCGAGTCCCGACTGATTTTGCTTGATCGCATCACATATGAAATACCTTGCATGATTTTCATCAAAGTTGGTTCATCTCTTCTCTTTTCAGTTCTGTTGCTTTTCCTCACTTTTTTTTCCTTTTTTTCCCCCTGCTTTTCAAATTTGTCCTCGCGTAGCATTCCTGGGTCGCTGGGTAACATCCGCCCTTATAACCCGCCCCAGGCCATGGGAAATTCCACATCCCCTTCGGCCCCGCCCATAGGGGGCGACATACTGCAAGACAGCCCCACAGAGGCGCAAAGTGGCAGGCGAAAGGCCCGGGTGCTGTACGACTACGACGCGTCAGACCCGACTGAAATGTCGTGTCTCGCAGACGAGGTACGCATGTGTGACATTGAGCAATGGTTTCCCCCCAAAAAGACCTCCGGAAACACTTATAAATCAGGAAAACATATTCCCTTCCTTTGCTGTCATCTAAATGTTTTATTTTTTTATGTTGATAGAGTAAAGAGCAGTCTCATAATTTTGTGTTTTTTCTTGAAAAAAAAATCTCTTAGATATTCAGTCATTTGCTCTACTGGATCTTGTCAATATTTGACATGCTTTTGATATGTCGCTGTAGGGCGTTGTGCAGCACTTTTGCCATACATATGTCCTTTGCCCCCAAACACATGCGGGGTGAAGGGAGCCAGTGATGAAGGGGACCTGGGAAAACTTCAACCCGTTTCTTTTTTGTAGAGCTATATTAAATTACTAGAGTACTAACTCCTCATTCCCACACACATGATTGGAGGGTGTGTGTGCTTCACTGACGAACAGTTTGAATTCTCTGCATTTGCCTCATCTGAAAACATCTAAAAGAGCGTTTCTAAATTTGCGTTACTAATGCACATTTATTTGGTGTACTTTTTTTTTAGCATTGACCATTGTTGAGATCAACAATGCTGTGTTCTTTAACCCCTTGCGTACGGATGACGCCAAATGGCGCAAAAAAAACAGTGGCACCAGGTCGGATGACGCCATTTGCCGCTATTTGTGCCGTTTCAGTCCATTGTTGGATTATTGTGTATGTTACGCTTGACTGCACAAGCACATTGTGGCCATTACGCTTGGCTGCTCAGGCCGCCCCGACGCCCCACTACGATAACCGTACTCAAGGGGTTAACCCTACATCCCTACATTTTTCCTACATGTAGCCTGAATCCTCCAATATCCTCCGATTCTAATATCCTCCAATGTTTGTTCAGCCACCGCCTAAATCCTGCCAAAGTTTTGGATAAATAACCCCAGTAACCTCAATCCTCCGAAATCATCCAGCACCAGATTGGGCCTGATGACCTGGATCCTCCATTTTCCCCCAGAGGCAAAATCCTCCAATGCCCTCAATCTTGCAAAATCCTCCGATGCTTCAACTTCCAAAGACCCTCAATCCTCCAAGTTGCTCCATTTGGCAAAGAGGATTTTGGAGGATTTGTGAAGGTTAGGGTCATTGTATGACAATCAGTCCAGATGTAAATAGCTGTATGAAAGCCATACTTAATTTCAAAGTTTCCATAGGTTTGCGCACAAACATGGATGTGCCCAGGGGGGCTTCACTACATACGGCAAGCTATAAACACTCGAGTAATTTAAAATAGCTCGGCACTTGAGGTGGTTGAGGGCGCTTCTTAAATCGTCCAGCTTAGTGCATGCCATTTGCATGAGAATGGAACGCTTTATTGGTGTGTCATGAGTGCACGTCGGAAAACAAACCTATCTTCAAGAAAACTTTAAACCCTCCTATACTTATAACTATCACAGCCTATCAAAAACTCTAAACACCAACTCTCACAGTTTGTGTGTGTTTCAACCTGTCACTTGATAGGTTTTGATATTATAGGGTAGCTGGCTCCATTTTGGCCTTGAGAACAGGAGGGTTAACTTACATAGCAAAAACTCTAATCAAATAAGGCCAAGTAAAAAAAACTGTTTAGGTTCCGTTTTTTTTTAAAGGACGGAGAAGAGGCTTTTTATTTTATTTTTCAAGATGGCTGCCATTCTTTTTAAAAATTTCCGACAACCGTAGGTTTTCAACTGTTCAAAGACACAAAAATGAAAGGGACTTGTTGGACAAGAGAATTGAACATGCGTACAGTGGTTGAAGTAATTTTAAAAGTTTTGACTCGCAAGTGTTATATTTTGCGTTGGATCGGGTGACATTTTGGAGGATTTTTTCACCTCATTTTCCACTGGTAAAAAAATCCAGGCGTCCCCCAAAAAGGAAGTAGGTGGGGACGCTAAACATGTTTTTTTTTTTACTTGGCCGGAAGATGTGTGCTTTTGTTGATTAATAGTTTAACAAGTCAACAATTCATTGACCACAAGCTGCTGTTTATGCAACATTAAAATGTATGAAGATTACAGTGCCAATTATCATCAATCTGAAATTTCAATGTTTGGCTTATCAACGCAAGTGATGAGAAAATATAACACTTTGTGTTTTACTTTGGGAATTGGCTCAATTTCATAAAGCAGAGAAGGAGAAAATATTGCTTAGAAAAAGTATAAATCAGATGGGAACCAGTTGCACAGAGTACATAATGCAGTTGCATTTTGGCCGGTAACCCGATTATGCTTAGCCATCTTTTATGTGCTAATCATAAATCAGATGGGAACCGGTTGCAGTGTGCATTTGTAATAGCATTTTGGCTGGTAACCTGATTTAGCAATCTTTTATGTGCAAATCTTTTATGCCCTCATAGAGCATGCACTGCTTAACATCATCCGGAAGGGCAAAAATTGCTACTTGCTTTTAATTTTTTTACATCATCCCGATGCGAGATCTGCCTTCAGATTGAATATTTATTGTAATGTTCCTTTAAACTGTTCTGTTCTCTCTTCCTAGGTAATCAAGGTGTACAGCCTGCCCGGTATGGATAAAGACTGGATGATGGGGGAGAGAGGGAGCCAACAGGGCAGGGTACCGCTCACTTATCTCGAACTCATATCTTGAACGAGACCAAACTAAACCAAAACAATAAATAGAATCAGGAGTATGTTGACACAGAGGAGTCTTGGTCAATGCCTGTACTCATGGCAGTGGATTTTACAGAAATGAACCACCCAGGGTACTTATAGTTTGTATCACCAACTTTCCTGCAAGGTTGACTGTGCACAGAGTGTTATGGTGGTCGCAGCAAATTATTACCAGGCTAGATACATGAGAAGCTCACTGGTTAATGCTATCTCCTGTTTCATTGATCTATGCTATGCCTGCATAGAGCCTGAAATATTGACCAATCAACAAAGAGTGCCCATTTCATGTTGTTCATAATTTAACCAATAATAATGGAATCTTAATTTCAGATCTTCGTTTCATGAGATATAATTCTGATTCTTGCGCACTTTTATGATATCGTTGTTTATCGTAGATTCAACCCGATATGCCCATCCTTCTATATTTTTGGACGACCCGAATTGTATAAAATAGGGGGAATCGCTACAGTAATATTCAATAGTATTAGATACACCCATCACAATAGGATTTGTCTGCACTTGTTTTACCCCACACTGGCTATTGTACTAACCTCAGCTGTCTTCGGTAAGAGGATTTTCCAACTCAACGATTTGTTGAGAGACTTTTTTGCCCTCATACATTGAGGCTCCTACCTCCACAGAAATGACACAGGGGTGCATATGAGGGTTTAATGAACTTTAGTGCCATTTTTGACGATAGCTATACACACTGTATGACCAAACCTCAAGGATATTAGACACTGATCCGTGAATCTCCTGTAAATTTCAAGCTTCTACCAACAAACGCCATTTACTGATTAGTCAAAAATAATGGCCAGTGACAATGCTGGCTGACCGAAAAGCATGGATTTTCAAAGTGAGCAAAGAAAACTGGCAGGAGGGGGATTTGAACCTGCGACCTCTGGAATGCGAACTCCCCGAAAAATATGGACTGAGACTCCTATGTAACATACTACTGATTTTGTCTCTTGAAAACTCTTGGAACTGTCTGCCCAATGTAACCTATTTCTTTTTGCACAGCTGATGTCAGATTTTTTTTTCCAAGGGAAAATCTTTATCACTTAAACAAATCTTTGGCTAATGACACTGACAGTTATTGAAACTGGCAATTTTTGTCCCTTATTTAAAGTATAATGGCATTATATTGGTAACCCAAGAATAGAAACACATAATATAGCATGGTATTAAAAAATGCTCACAGCTGAAATCTTGAGTGAGTTGAAAAATCGGCCTCAAATTTACAACTGAGTGAGCCAATTTTTGATTCAGCTTAGCTCAAAGCTGAAAGGTATGTCAGCCGTACATGTTATTTTCTTGGAATCTTTGTGTAAATAGACATTCATCTTTCTTCTGCGTATTTCCCCCAAAAATGTGGCTGAGATCATCAAACATTTCGGAAATATGAAAAGGTTGCTAAACGTGTTGAGAAAATGTTGATAAATCACTGGTTTTCGTTTTTTTCTTTTTTTGTGGCAGGAATGCTCTGTGTAATATATATTGCCCATGTCTTGATATTGGGACATTTTCTCCAAAATTATTATTTAGCATAAATATGGAATCTTTTATCTTATTTGTGCTTGAGATCTGTATAATTATTTATAATGTGGTGGAAGGTTTATTTGTTAGCGAGCTGAATGAAAAAAAATTGCATTGATAAGGTCGTGGAACTGATACGCAGGCTGTTAAAATTAGACCTTCTTCAAAACAGGAAACAAAAAATTTGAGAAAAACTACACTTGTAAGAACAACAAGACAAACCTCTGTATGGAATATGATCGTTTCTTTAGATATCGGCAAGCAAAAATGGGGATTGGTTTAACACTGCCCTTAATGACATGAATATGCATGAGTTCAAGTAATAAGCCTTGTCAATTGGACAGCATAAAAGACTGAGCCATTATATGCACCGCCCATTGACATATTAGCCAATCACAGCAGTGCATCAAATGTCCATCATTTTTGTCAGACCGTAGTCACAGCTGTGATTGGACAATGCATCAAGGGTGTGTGGCTTAATGGACTGGTCTATTGAGAAAAGAAATTTTTCACAGAATTCAATATTATATACCACTACCACAGTCAATTTAATTTAGCATCAACATATCCGTCAACTCATTTGCCGATTTTGTTTGTTTGTTTCATTTATTTAAGTAGTTTATCTCTACCAGTTTTAATTATGCTGTTTGTTGAAACATGTTATAGGCTGATTATGCGTGTGAAGTATAAATGAAATATGGCAATTGTATGTTGTACATTGGAGAGTATTTCTTAATCAAAATGCCTCACATTCTGAACTTGGAGAGTATTGGGTCATATTCTGGTTTTTTGTTCATGTGCGGATAATCAACGGTGAATACTGTCCCAAAACTTGAGCTCTAAAAGTAACCACAGAGGTCTTTGTACATGAATGTACATCTTGAACACTAAAAAATTTAAATTCAGGAAGTTACAAAAAAACTAATGTTGTTGACGATCTTAACTACAGATTTCTTCTGTTGTCTTTTTTTCCCCCGAGCTTGACTGTAACATTTGGGCTAAGGAAAATTTGGCAACATTATGTTGTGAAGAATTCAATTCCCTTGCCAGTATTATAATATACATCACATACTTGAATGGTCTGCATATCCTATGCTGTGAAATGCGCGTAGAAGGCAGTCTTTAAATTCTGAAAAGCTGGTATACAATTTGACTCGCTGAAATATGTGATGTCGGCACCCAGCCCAATGTTGCTTTCACTTTGAATAAAATAATACGATTTCAAATGAGTCTACTCACACTTTGGTTCACAAAACACAAAAGATTGGCTTTTTCTCTGTTTTTCTTTTTGCTCAAGTATTTTTTATTTCAATTTCTAGAAATTAAAACTTGTATTAATTAAAAACTTTTAATTTGTAAGATTAGAGATTCCTGATGGACTCTATTGAATTTTGTTTAAGCAGGAGGTAGTTAATTGGTCAACTAGGAGGAATCAAATCTTTTTTTGTTTTTGTTTTGTTTTTGCTTGATTAACACAGGGATTATACAGATGTCTGACATTTTAGAATAGCTTGCTTGAATTTGGCATCTAAAAAAAAAAAAATAAAAATAAATAAATACAATTTGTACAAATAGTCAAGGATAATGCCCTTAAAATAGCATGTATGAATGGCAGTTTCTCTTGCCAATAAATATAGGAAGGTAGAACAATTCAGATAGACTCCAATCGTCGTAGTAAAAAGTTCATTGGTCTTCCACTATGAATGTAAGAATGAGTCTTTTGGGGCAATTGTGACATTGCATCGAATTTGAACTAAAATTCATTATGATACTGTTTGTGTCTGATGTAGTGGGTGTCAAATTATGAACTATGTAGATCTAAACATAGTAGTGTAATATGTCAGTCTAATCTTAATGCGATATTTAACAATTTTATCTTATACATTTATTTTGCACATGTTTTGCATAAATAATTTCGTTCAGCAATTACAATGCTTTCCATTTCTAGTGATCAAACAGCATTATACGTGAATTTCACACCCACTCTCCTAGTGGAGGGGCAATAAACAAAATTTGATTTGAAATTTCAGAGTGAAAAACCAGTCGCAAAGTACAGCGTCACAAATTTGCCTGGCAACAGCAGGTTACCAGCCTAAACCAGCCATGTGATGTAAATTACTTGCAGTGGCGGATCTACGGGGGGGGGGGGGGGGGTTTGGGGGTTTAAACCCCCCCCCTTGGGCTGAGAGAAAAAAAAAACAGCAGTGTCGGGTGTCGAAAAATCGGCACGCTAGGGTGTGTAGGCCAATCACCTCAGGTAAACCCCCCCCCCTTGGGTAAAACCTAGATCCGCCCCTGACTTGTGACTGGTTCCCGGCATATTTTTATACCGAGCAAGTACATTTTGTAAGGAATATCTAATGTCGGGCAGCTCCTTAAAACCGGGCCCATATTTGTTGCATGTTTTCGTCTGAATTCTTTGCCTAATTTGTTACTTTCCTGCAGAATCTTGAGGTTACATTTCTGCTCTTTTAACTTGCCATATCCTAAAAGCCTATTGTCATTCCGAATTTCCTTTTTGAGTACGGTAATCCTTCCCGACTCTTAATACTACACGATTGGACATTTATATTATTTGCAAGATTTATTAGGAAATATCCAAAAGGCATGCCTAATAATGCTATCAATGAACTGGCATTGTATTGGAATTTTAAAGTTTGATTAATTTGATTTTTCTGGTTTACTTTGACAGAGCTAAAAACCGTAATATTGTAAAGCTGTATGAGTAAAAGATATAGATCAGATTAAGTCAAACCAACAAGAACTAGTGTGAAGTTTGCACATTTGAAACATCTCGACTTTGTTGAGATTTTCAGCCTATAGAGGCAATCATTCACAGGCATACTAGGCACTCTATAGCGAACCAGGTTACCAGCCAAAATCTCATGTGCGAGCTGGTTCCCTGCTCGATGGTTCTTAGCAAATCTATTTAAGCGACATAATTATAATGCTAAACAACTCCCGGCCCGGTGTCGTAGCGTGAATTTCAGTCACCATGAAATACGGCCTTTTGGTAGTATTGCACATGCCTAAGTACAAAGTGAAGATAATTAGGCGAGTGGCCGGTCACGTGAGAGGGTTTAACCAATTATAGGAAAAAGGATTTTCATAGGAGTCTGGTTTTCATGTCACTGGCTCATGGAGTACCGAAGTCTGACGTCAGTTGCCGCGGCAACTGGTTCCAAACACATGCAGTTTAGAATGTATTCTGGTTCCAAACATTGCATTGATTGACGTCATCACTTCGGTACTCTATATCGCAGACATACTGCGGGTTTTTCTCGAGGTAGCCTGCTGAATCCAACAGAATCAAACAACATGCAAGTGTAAATATACAAGCTCTTACAATCTCTAACAAAGTCCAACAAACTCCATTGAGGGATTCCGTTGGATTTGGCACAGAATTAGGCCGTTTTATATTGTGTACACACCTGCAACACGTACAACTTACAAGTGCAATTGTAATGTTATCTATCACAGTAGGCCTACCTTACCGTAGGTGTAACAAGCAAAACTGTTTAGGGCAGATAGAATAATTACTGGAATAAAAAGCACACTTTTCCAGCTGTGCATAAGCAAAGAGAAGCCATACCCTTTGTGATTTAGTCTCTTTAATTGTTCTACCCGCCTCTTGAGTTTAAATGAATAAATCATCAAAAAGAAATCCCCCCTGCCCCCTGCTATCACGGGGTTTCTTCTCACGTCATTGGCTCGTCTAGTTCCAAGAACAAAATATTCTGACTATTTCTTAGACGTCGGGGAATCTTCAGGGAACCGGACTAGTCATTGGCCTTATTTTCTGCGATTTTTGAGTCTATTCTGACAGATGCAAGTCATAGATTGATCTTATTCATAAATTATATTCTTTTTGTTTTCATTCAATTTTTTTCTTCATATTTTTGATAAAAATTCGGCTAAAAATAAGACAAGCTATGAGTTGCAAAAAATAGGTTCCAAGGCATCTCTCGCAATGATTTCAATCAAATTTAGAAATGCCATTTTTGGGCCAAAATCGTCAAAAATGGCAAGGTTTACCCCTTGCCTTTTTTTCAGGTCGAGAAAAAGTTGCCCTTAAAATGTCCGGAAAGATGGCCAATGGGATGAGAAGAATAATCATCTAATAATAGGGGTCAGAGGTGAATATAATTTTTTGTATGATAAAAAGATCATATTTGTCAAATTTTTGATAATAATTGCAATATGGGCTAAAAATAAGACAATCTATCAGTTGCAAACGCCAGAATATGCTCACAAGCATCTCTTACATGGATTTCAATCAAATTTGGAAAATGTCATTTTGGGGCCAAAATCGGCAAAAACAGCAAGGCTTACCCCTTGCCAATTTCTTTTCGGGTCGAGAAAAAGTTGTCCTCAAAATGTCAGGAAAGATAGCCAATGGGATGAGAAGAATAACCCTGGAATAATAGGGCTTCAGATATGAATAGTAATTTGTTTTAATGACTTTTTTAAAACAATCATATTTTTCATATTTTGGATAATAATTGCAATTTTGGCTAAAATAAGACAATCTATGAGTTGCAAATACCAGAATATGCTACCAGGCATCTCCAGCATCAATTTCAATCAAATTTAGAAAATGCCAATTTTAGCCCAAAATCGGCAAAAGCAGCAAGGCTTACCCCTTGCCATTTTTTTTCGAGTCGAGAAAAAGTTGTCCTCAAAATGTCCGGAAAGATGGCCAATGGGGTGAGAAGAATAACCTTGGAATAATAGGGCTTCAGAGGTGAATATTAATTTTTGTTATGATTTAAAAAGAAAATCATATTTGTCATATTTTTGATAATAATTGCAATATGGGCTAAAAATAAGACAATCTAAGAGTTGCAAACGCCAGAATATTCTCACAGGCATCTCTTACATGGATTTCAATCAAACTTAGAAAATATCATTTTTGGGCCAAAATCGGCAAAAATGGCAAGGCTTACCCCTTGCCATTTTGTTTTCAGGTCGAGAAAAAGTTGTCCTCAAAATGTCAGAAAAGATGGCCAATGGGATGAGAAGAATAACCCTGGAATAATAGGGCTTCAGATATGAATAGTAATTTGTTTTAATGATTTTTAAAAAACAATCATATTTTTCATATTTTTGATAATAATTGCAATTTTGGCTAAAATAAGACAATCTATGAGTTGCAAATACCAGAATATGCTAACAGGCATCGCCAGCATCGATTTTAATCAAATTTAGAAAATGGCAATTTTGGCCCAAAATCGGCAAAAATTGCAAGGCTTACCCCTTGCCATTTTTTTTTCGAGTCGAGAAAAGGTTGTCCTTAAAATTGCAGAAAAAGTTGGCAATGGGATGAAAAGAATAACCTTGGAATAATAGGGCTTCGGAGGTTATTTTTAATTTTTTTTATGATTTAAAACCAAATCATATTTTTCATATTTTTGATAATAATTGCAATAAGGGCTAAAAATAAGACAATCTAAGAGTTGCAAACGCCAGAATATTCTCACAGGCATCTCTTACATGGATTTCAATCAAACTTAGAAAATATCATTTTTGGGCCAAAATCGGCAAAAATGGCAAGGCATTTTTTTTTCAGGTCGAGAAAAAGTTGTCCTCAAAATGTCAGAAAAGATGGCCAATGGGATGAGAAGAATAACCCTGGAATAATAGGGCTTCAGATATGAATAGTAATTTGTTTTAATGATTTTTAAAAAACAATCATATTTTTCATATTTTTGATAATAATTGCAATTTTGGCTAAAATAAGACAATCTATGAGTTGCAAATACCAGAATATGCTACCAGGCATCTCCAGCATCGATTTTAATCAAATTTAGAAAATGGCAATTTTGGCCCAAAATCGGCAAAAATTGCAAGGCTTACCCCTTGCCATTTTTTTTCGAGTCGAGAAAAAGTTGTCCTTAAAATTGCAGAAAAAGTTGGCAATGGGATGAGAAGAATAACCTTGGAATAATAGGGCTTCGGAGGTTATTTTTAATTTTTTTTATGATTTAAAACCAAATCATATTTTTCATATTTTTGATAATAATTGCAATAAGGGCTAAAAATAAGACAATCTAAGAGTTGCAAACGCCAGAATATTCTCACAGGCATCTCTTACATGGATTTCAATCAAACTTAGAAAATATCATTTTTGGGTCAAAATCGGCAAAAATGGCAAGGCTTACCCCTTGCCAATTTGTTTTCAGGTCGAGAAAAAGTTGTCCTCAAAATGTCAGAAAAGATGGCCAATGGGATGAGAAGAATAACCCTGGAATAATAGGGCTTCAGATATGAATAGTAATTTGTTTTAATGATTTTTAAAAAACAATCATATTTTTCATATTTTTGATAATAATTGCAATTTTGGCTAAAATAAGACAATCTATGAGTTGCAAATACCAGAATATGCTAACAGGCATCGCCAGCATCGATTTTAATCAAATTTAGAAAATGGCAATTTTGGCCCAAAATCGGCAAAAATTGCAAGGCTTACCCCTTGCCATTTTTTTTTCGAGTCGAGAAAAGGTTGTCCTTAAAATTGCAGAAAAAGTTGGCAATGGGATGAAAAGAATAACCTTGGAATAATAGGGCTTCGGAGGTTATTTTTAATTTTTTTTATGATTTAAAACCAAATCATATTTTTCATATTTTTGATAATAATTGCAATAAGGGCTAAAAATAAGACAATCTAAGAGTTGCAAACGCCAGAATATTCTCACAGGCATCTCTTACATGGATTTCAATCAAACTTAGAAAATATCATTTTTGGGCCAAAATCGGCAAAAATGGCAAGGCATTTTTTTTTCAGGTCGAGAAAAAGTTGTCCTCAAAATGTCAGAAAAGATGGCCAATGGG
The DNA here is from genome assembly GCA_037893225.1 of Hippasteria phrygiana. Classification (NCBI taxonomy): domain Eukaryota; kingdom Metazoa; phylum Echinodermata; class Asteroidea; order Valvatida; family Goniasteridae; genus Hippasteria; species Hippasteria phrygiana. The sequence goes on from JAZGUH010000199.1 coordinate 3,335,843, forward strand.
ATGAGAAGAATAACCCTGGAATAATAGGGCTTCAGATATGAATAGTAATTTGTTTTAATGATTTTTAAAAAACAATCATATTTTTCATATTTTTGATAATAATTGCAATTTTGGCTAAAATAAGACAATCTATGAGTTGCAAATACCAGAATATGCTACCAGGCATCTCCAGCATCGATTTTAATCAAATTTAGAAAATGGCAATTTTGGCCCAAAATCGGCAAAAATTGCAAGGCTTACCCCTTGCCATTTTTTTTCGAGTCGAGAAAAAGTTGTCCTTAAAATTGCAGAAAAAGTTGGCAATGGGATGAGAAGAATAACCTTGGAATAATAGGGCTTCGGAGGTTATTTTTAATTTTTTTTATGATTTAAAACCAGATCATATTTTTCATATTTTTGATAATAATTGCAATAAGGGCTAAAAATAAGACAATCTAAGAGTTGCAAACGCCAGAATATTCTCACAGGCATCTCTTACATGGATTTCAATCAAACTTAGAAAATATCATTTTTGGGCCAAAATCGGCAAAAATGGCAAGGCTTACCCCTTGCCATTTTGTTTTCAGGTCGAGAAAAAGTTGTCCTCAAAATGTCAGAAAAGATGGCCAATGGGATGAGAAGAATAACCCTGGAATAATAGGGCTTCAGATATGAATAGTAATTTGTTTTAATGATTTTTAAAAAACAATCATATTTTTCATATTTTTGATAATAATTGCAATTTTGGCTAAAATAAGACAATCTATGAGTTGCAAATACCAGAATATGCTACCAGGCATCTCCAGCATCGATTTTAATCAAATTTAGAAAATGGCAATTTTGGCCCAAAATCGGCAAAAATTGCAAGGCTTACCCCTTGCCATTTTTTTTCGAGTCGAGAAAAAGTTGTCCTTAAAATTGCAGAAAAAGTTGGCAATGGGATGAGAAGAATAACCTTGGAATAATAGGGCTTCGGAGGTTATTTTCAATTTTTTTTATGATTTAAAACCAAATCATATTTTTGATAATAATTGCAATAAGGGCTAAAAATAAGACAATCTAAGAGTTGCAAACGCCAGAATATTCTCACAGGCATCTCTTACATGGATTTCAATCAAACTTAGAAAATATCATTTTTGGGCCAAAATCGGCAAAAATGGCAAGGCTTACCCCTTGCCAATTTATTTTCAGGTCGAGAAAACGTTGTCCTCAAAATTGCAGAAAAAGTTGCCAATGGGATGAGAAGAATAACCCTGGAATAATAGGGCTTCAGATATGAATAGTAATTTGTTTTAATGATTTTTAAAAAACAATCATATTTTTCATATTTTTGATAATAATTGCAATTTTGGCTAAAATAAGACAATCTATGAGTTGCAAATACCAGAATATGCTACCAGGCATCTCCAGCATCGAGTTTAATCAAATTTAGAAAATGCCAATTTTGGGCCAAAATCGCTAAAAGAAAAGTTGTCCTTTAAATTTGCAGGAAAAGTGGCCAATGGGATGAGAAGAATAACCCTGAAATAATAGGAGTCAGAGGTAAATATTAATTTTTGATTTAAAAATAAAAATCATATTTTTTTCATATTTTTGAATCGCCAACCCTAGCTACAGAGAAGAGAGACCATATGGCAAGTGATCGTTTTTGTTAATGTTGTCGAGGCCCAATTCTTTTTGGCACATCCTTCATAAAGAATATCGAGATGAATTTGCTATTCGGAGTTTTTTGGTACTAGATTGATAGTCATGTAAAAAACCTCCATTTTCAAATATTCCTTAGTCCTACACCGTGTGAATAAAATGATTGCTAACCGTACGATCCCTCGTCTGTAGCTAGGATAAGTATTCTTATTCGATCATTTTTCCGAGTATTATACTGAAGCCCCATGAAATTAAACACATAAAAAGACATGCATACATGCACTTCTAGTATGTACAAGAGTTGCAAAGCTTTTAATACGAGTTCGCTTTAAAAAAAAAAATTAACTTTACATCAGAAAACAGAAAATGGATTAAAGTGAACTACAAAATAAAACAATAATTGTATTGATCTGAATCGGAAAACTAATCTCAGATTAAAACTTAACCGCACAGAAATTGACAAGAAAGATTTCTGTTCTCGTGGTAGAAATTTGTACAAATCTGTTTGGACAAAGGACTTTGGGTTGCAGACGACCTCAAATTTACTAACGATGGACGAAGGAATGTAATTTTGAAATGAAAGGGGTATACAAAATAATGTTCATAACGCAAGAATAAATCAAATAAAATTTTATCCAAACCAAAATATTTCAGCTTCAGGCAAGAGTACACCGAGGTCCTTCGTGTCAAATTTTTCATCATTTCAAATCAAAATTAATCAGATTTTTACTGATCCTTAGTGAGAAAATACAATCTAAATTTCAAATCCGACTGCCAAATTTCAGAAAATGTATGAAATTGATCTATTTTTCCCCCCCAAAAGGTAAACATCAATCTTTACATTTAGAATGTAACCAATCCAATGGGTTTAAGCATTAATTCTGATTGTGAAAAAATCAATTGGATGTTCAGAATCAATATCTTTATCTTTTTGAATACTTTTTTTCAATATTACTCACTGTAATAAGCTTTATCAAATATCTTTAACAAATACATTGTACACTGTGTTTCACTAAGTTGATAAAAACGCATAATTATTCTATAGTACAAAATGCAGTAATGCACTCATATTGCATTTCTATGAACATTTTCACCTGGACCAAAGACAACCATTTTTCTTTTTAAACACTCTGTGCTTCTGAGAAAGAAACAAAGTGGTAAAAACGAGCATTTCTGCTCAGAATTACATGTTCATACGATAACAAAGAGTTGACGTCATGAAAGAAAGAAAAATGACTACAGACTATTAAGAAATTACATTGCTAAAGAGGCGAGAAACTATAAACCAAAACACCTACTTTTTGTTTCTTACAAAATATTTACAACATAAATATCGGTCATTAACAATAGAACTTGGGAATGGTAGCCTGAAAGCCATTTGTGTTTCAATATTTTTAACAAAAGTTGCCAGTGAAAGGAAAAAGATACAAAAAAATAATTGACTGAACGGTTCTTTACAGCGAATGTAAAAAAAAAAATCAAAAACTTGAGATAATCAAGATGGATAATTTCATTCGCCCATCCTAACTGCCCAATTCCATCATGGTAGATTCTTCGCTTACGGCTTGTAATTCTGTGATAAAGCCCATAAGAACAGAATCCTTACTACATGTAGATGTACGTCCGCGCACATTTATAAAAAAATTAAGTCGCCCAATACAAGGCTAAAAGCCACTCTCGGTAAAGGGTTACGATCAGAGGTGGTAGGGTTGGCCACATTTTGAATTGCCAACCCTACCACCCATACAGTTTTCCTAGGCCCAGGTCTAAATAGAGGATAATTCTTTAACAGATTCCAGAGAAATTATCCCAATTTTCAGACCTATAGACCCTGGCGGGGTAACAACTTCCATTACCGACACCAACTCACACAGTTGTAGTCGAGTCCCTGCAAGTCCTTTCACAAGTCCTTTCCCAAGTCCAGTCAGAAGTCCTTTCATAAAGCCAGTCACAAGTAACTGGGTGAACAATGACAGAGGAATGCCTTTGTCAAAGCTCATTTGAATAGCTTGTGATTGGGATTAGGGCTGGAGGGCATGTGATGGACTTGCAGGGACTTGTGATGGACTCGACTACATCCTTGCCAACTCACCTCCCCATTATGCCGAAATTCCTTGCAAACTTGTGAAATACAAGATTTTCTCCAATAACTCGCAGTGATTCTGTGAAAACGGTATGCAGATCTACGACACTGGGCTCAGGTTTTTTTTGTTTATCTACAGCAGTCATAATAGCACCTTGCTCAAGAGTTTTGCACAGGAAAACTTTTTTTTTATGCAAGCGCAGCCAACAGACCGTGCACTATCACGAGCAATCCTCTAGAAATTTACCGGTACATTCAATTCTAGGAAAAAAAAGTACAGATTGCTTATAAGATAAAACGCAGGACAAACATACAAGGTTGTTCTAGGGACAAAAATCATTGCATACTGTTTGCGGCATTGTAATACTCGGACTTCACGAAACCACTCTTCCCGAAGGCACCGTGTGGCATCAAAAAAAGATCTGTTCTGACGCAAAACAAATTGCATGAACAGATATTACAAGTGGCAGCCATCTTTGAGGGTTTGTCAATTCTGGACAGGCTAGGTAGACCTTTCGTCCTTATATTGTTACAAAATATTAATGACAAAAAAACACTCAAAGATGGCACTACGCAAAAGGTCTTTTTTAAGGTCAATCACATTTTAAGGTCAATCTAATTAAATATCCATTCCAGAAAAAAAAGTACAAAAGATTTGACTAAATCTACTAAGTTAAATGGACGTTGGGCAGGGATTGTGAGATTGTTTCAATAAACAAATTAAGTAAAAAAAAAATATAAAACATTCTTTTGGCACAACTCTCCCAACAGAAGTCCAACCAACTTTGGAAGTCGGATAGCCTGTCCATGACTCAAAAAAACTCTTAATAAGTACCACACGCATCAGTCTGGGTACTAGACATCAGCTTGTATCCTCCCGTTTCATTAACAAAATGCAAATTTTTCAAGGCATGTTTAATTTTTAAAAAGGATATAATTTAATTGAAACGACTGGCAACGACTTCAGCACTACTTGCCTGAAAGTTCTCTTATTTAAGTTCTCGAATTTTCGTTTGGCCAGATATGGCCTCCTTGGCCAACAGACCAAACGTGTTTCTTCTGATTATCACGACAAGGCCATCTTGGCTACAAAATATTCGTCAAGAGAGTTCTTTCCGTGGTATGACAGGTTGTATCGGGGGGTCTGTCACTGCCCGAGTATGCACCTTCCTCTGTCCTGAACCTTGTGTCTGACTTATTAATGGGGTGCTAGCGTGCCAAGACGGGCTTGTGCAGCCAAGCGTAATGCACACAATGCGCATATACATGACGACCCGCCGGGTGGTCTTTTTCAAACTGTGGCCATGGCTGATGTCCGTGTTCAATGGGTTAAGTCATCACCCGTCATTTTCACTTTTTAAAAAATATTGCACCGCAGGTTTGTTAGTTTTTTCTTAGTTCAAGACGGAGGCACTTGTAAAGGTATGTTCTTTGGGTGATAGAATTTGCTTGTGCCCTTTGACATGGGTACTGCCACCCTCGGTATGTCTCCATGCATCAGGGGTTTCGTCCCGGTGTGATTGGTCATGGTGGTGTTCTTGGCACCCGGGATGTGACTCTCCTTGAGATAAACCATCTTGGTGTTCATGACCTCGCAGTCAATCTGCATCATGGAGATGTGATCCTTGGGCGTGTTCAGTGAGGACTCTGAACGAGAAGAAAAAAAACAAACGGCAAAGTTCTAATAGGTTCATAGAACCAAGATGACAAATGCTATACAGTACGCTCTGAATGTGAATGGGAAATGTGAACATAACTGCAAATTCAAGCGGGAAATTATTTTCCCACTTGTGTGAAAAGGCCTGAAATTATTTTCCCACTTGTGTGAAACGGGGTGAAAATGTTTTCCTACTTGTGTGAAAAGGCGTGAAAATATCTTCCCATTGTGGGAATTTTTTTCTTCACATTTTGTGAAATGAAAATGAATTCCCTGGGAAGAGAAAAAGTGTGAAATTTAGGGCTGTTCATTTTTGAATAATGCAGTATTCGATTATTCGAAACTGGATTTGAATGAATATTTGAATACTCGGTACTCGCCGATCAAGTTTTTCAGCTGCACCTCTGGCCACAAAAAAGTTATCTTTGACAAAAATGCGGCATTTCACACTGCCAAGCTCCGTAACTTTTCTACTAAAATATAGCATCAGAGTCGTATCTGTACGTGCATATATATTTTTTCGAATATTCGAACCGGCGAAAAGTTATTCGAATATTCGGTAGATGAGCGAATATTCGGAACAGCCCTAGTGAAATTCCCATTCCCATAGAATGGAAAATACGTAAGAAATTTAGATTTTATTTTATGAAAGAAGATAAGAAAGAAAGTTAGAGTTTTAGATATGGGAGGGAACCCACAACGAACAACGGCCCTGGTGGGATTCGAACCCAGGTCACAGCGGTGGAAGGTGAGGAGGAAAGTACTACGAGACCAACCTGAACCCCCAACAATCTGTCAGATCCGACACATTCCCAGACCTGCCCCTGCGTTTGATTGGTGCGTTTCAGAGTTAACTTACCGTTGACTCCAACGGACGGCATGACCAGAGACATTCTAGGCCGCTGGGTGTTGTTATGGGCTGTTGCCGGCAGTAACGTGTGATCCTGAGGAGATAAAAAAAGACGATTGATGTTGGAGAACGTCTTATCCTCAGAGACAGTGCGCAAGAAGAGCATTATGACCCAAGTGTTTTAGCCAACATTAACCCTGACCCCTGAAAACTGGCAGAAGCGGGATCCGAACCTGCGACCTCCGGAACACCGTACCGGCGCTCTACCAACTGAGCTATCTTGCCCTATGTTGGCGGTCTCCCAAATTGTCAGTATCTTTGTTCGAGTGGGCGCTAGTCAGAAGTCATAAACCCACAATGCCGTATAGCCAGGGATCACGCCCCAATTTTACGATACAACCTGGGAAGCGACATTGAGGGGATCACTCAATGAGGATACGACTTTTGAACTTCTAATTCGTCAAACAAGCCACAAGGGAAACTGACTAGGTAAATTTGAATGAAGTGAATAGGGCAATAAAGTAATTAGTATCCTATCAAATCGGCTCCTTAATTAGTAGTGAAGCTCATCGGTTGTAGCTTATAGAATTTGGCTGCTACAAATCATTTTTAATTGTTTGTTGTTTTGTTGTTTTGTTTGGGGGGGGGGGGAATCTTACCCTCCTAAATGACACAACGTAGAAGGTATCCTCTCGTCTATCCAGTGAATTCAAGAGATTGTCAAAGGTTCGTCGGAAGAGGCTGTCATAGATTTGTAGACCCCTCTCATCAGGGTCTGTGACGATCGGCTGCGGCGCCCTCCTACTGAACGGGTTACGCTTCACCGGTTTCTTCTTCGGTACCTGCTGTCGGTGGGAAGAGACAGACGCAAATATCAGCTCTCATAAGTTATTCGCCCAAGTGACCAAAGATGAACGGGGTAAATGGATGTCGGACTTTGTTGCGGTCTTCCAAGAAAAGAAGTTTGTTTTTTCTGAAGTGATTGAATTTTTCTTACCCGTTTCTTTTCCTTAATTTTTTGCTCTTGGTTGTGTTTCCGTTGTTCATCTTGGTGTTTCTGCGCCCAGCCCATGAGGATATCAGCAAGTCTAAAGCAAAACAACAACAAGAACAACAACAACTACAAATTAATGCAAGTATCTACAATTTTATCTGATTAATTTAAATCATATAATAGTGAATTTTCAAGACCTGCATCTTTCAAAATTCACCAAGGTTATTCTGTTCAGGTATGCTGTTCACAATATTTTACGACTTAAGTCCCAATTTGTTAATAACTGAAATTTTTTAAGTGAAAGAAAAAAAAAACAAGGCAGAATACAAATTTAGAGAACATTTTGAGAGCCTGTGAGGGAAAATATTCACAGGCTTACTCAGGTGGGAATCGAACCCACGACCTCCTGCTTACTAGTGCAGACGTCTTAACCACTCGACCACCGAGCTTGCCGGGGTCGGCTGGCCGATTCGAACCCAATAAAGCAATGGATACTGTTCATTCAACGTCAGAAGCAAAAATCTTTTCTAATTTACATCATCCCCTGACGCAAAATTCCCTCTTCATACTGAAGGCAGACTTAACTCCTTTAAAGTGTGAAATTTTGGATTTGTAAAAAAAATGTAAGATAAATTGAAAGAAAAATGACTAGCACCTGGTCTAATTGGGTCTTGACGTCTGCTAGACCAACATTGAACTCAGACCACAGGTCAAGTATGAACCTTCAGTTCTAGGGGAGGGGGAGGGGGAGGGGAAAAGGATGGTTGTCAACTGCCAGCTCATACCTGTGCGATTCAGTCATGTTCAGCTGTGGACACGACGGCTGTTCTTCCTTAGATAGCATGTAGTCGGCCATATCCCGTATGACCATCAACTCCTTGCGGCTCAGAGGGTTCCTCGCCACGCCATTCTCGTCAGTCGCGTTGTGCATCGCGGCCTCGATGTGGCTATAGTCTGTGCGCTGTCGGAGCATGCTCTCTTGTGAGTGGCCGAGAGACTGGGACGTTTCTGTGTAGCCAAGCAATGCCCGCCCTCCATGACGCGTGGTTGTGTAATCGTCTCCTTGGGAACTAAAAATACTGTTCCAAAAAACAGAGACAAGATACGTCTTTCTTTGTGACTAGTCGAGGAATTATTGGTTACAGTTTGTTTTTGATTTAGTTTAATTTATTTAGAAAAATCAACATAACAAGTGTATTACACAGAAAATACAAGGTAAAAACAAACAACATTGATTTTGTCTGGGAGAGTTTAAAAAGCCAATTAAACACGCTTATTACTATTATTTTCATATACCATCTTCATGTTATGTCACCAGCTAGTGTAGTGATTGTAATGACAAATAAACCAGTCAAGCATGCTGTGTGGTTTAACCTGCCCTGGGGTGAAATGTCTATCCCTCTTTGTACGTGTGATGTCATTTGGACCAGGAAGTGCAATACAAATGAATGGAGTATGTGTCATGTATGATGTCACTTGGATCAGGAAGTACAATACAAATGAATGGAGTATGTGTCATGTGTGATGTCATTTGGATCAGGAAGTGCAATACAAATGAATGGAGTATGTGTCATGTGTGACGTCACTTGGATCAGGAAGTACAATACAAATGAATGGAGTATGTATCATGTGTAATGTCACTTGGATCAGGAAGTGCAATACAAATGAATGGAGTATGTGTCATGTCACTTGGATCAGGAAGTGCAATACAAATGAATGGAGTATGTGTCATGTCACTTGGATCAGGAAGTGCAATACAAATGAATGGAGTATGTATCATGTGTGATGTCACTTGGATCAGGAAGTGCAATACAAATGAATGGAGTATGTGTCATGTCACTTGGATCAGGAAGTGCAATACAAATGAATGGAGTATGTGTCATGATGCTACATGCACTATCCACAGAGCCCTATGTATGTTGTACCTGGAAGCCAGCGCTACTCATGAAGAGGCTAGACATGTAAAATACATCTTTTTATTCCAACTTGGGACTTTTGACCAAACCGGCTGACATACAGAGATATCTTGTAATTGAATGAAAATGGTCGGATTTCTGCCATTTGAATTTTTTTTTCAAATCCATCATTTCTGAAATCAAAAGCTTACCTAAATGGGGCAAGGTTGAAGCCAAGTAGAAGCATCACAGCCAAAAGACAGGTCGTGGTCTTGTTTGAGGACGGCAGTAATGAATACAATTTCCGCAGCCGCTTGTTCTGAATAGAAAAAAGGCATAACATTACAGTTGTATGTCCCATATCTTAAAAGTAATATTACGTATCATTCAGACCGACCAACACAGACAAACGCACAAACTTTATACCTCATTTGACAATTCCTCAACCTTCGTTCTGAGGATGCTGTTCTCTTCTTGGAGTCTAGCATTCTCCTGGTCGATAGATTCCATCTTGCCTTCAAGGTCTTGTAGATACTGCAGAATCAAACGTAAAATGGATAACCACAGGGTGCAAAATATAAGGATTCCTGGGGAGAACTAAAATCTAAAAACTAAAATTCCGAGGCGAGTTCGGGGACGAGAACTCACAAGACGATGTGGTAGACAAGTCAAGGTTAGTCCACGAGCTAACTATAGAGTACCGAAGTCGGACGTCAGTTGCCGCGGCAACTGGTTCCAAACACATGCAGTTTAGAATGTATTCTGGTTCCAAACATTGCATTGCATTGATTGACGTCATCACTTCGGTACTCTATAGTCAGGCTTTTAAGCAGACCCAGGTGAAAAAGTAGGAGAATAGTGCGATCAACATTAAAAAAAAAAAAGGACAAAAGTTGGACTTTGGAGTACAAAATCCGGATAAAAGTAGGACTTTTGCAGGCTTTCAGGAGTAGTTTTCATTGATACTCACCCATGTCCACAGCATCACAAGCCTGATTTGGCACGTTCTGTACTCACAACACTTGTGCTCCATCCTCAACTAAGCTCTTGGAAGTTAAAGTTGCAGTACTCCTGCACCCAAGCCCTTTCATTGTGTGATTTTCATACGACAGTGTGTAACACTTTATGAAAAATATTCCATTTGATTCCATTTTTTTTTGGAGTTGTGGGACAAAAAGTAGGCAAAAAACAGGAATTTCAAGAAAAAAAATATGAAAAAGTAGGAGCAAGGTAAATACAAAATAAGGAAAGAGTAGGATAAGTAAGAATACTGGGAAGCCTGTATACTTCTTGTCGGAACGTGCGTCCCACTACCACCGGATTATCACACCGGCATCCTTTTTGTCTTAAGACTAGCACCCCTTTAACAGAATCGGGAGACCGCCAACATAGTCAGTAAAGTACGGACATGGTGCATTCTAAAAAAAAAAAATGCCAATATTCAAGACAATGTGGGAAAAAGAAAATAAATGTATACAATTTGGATGTTATATTCTGTGAATTCCTCTTACCTCTTTTTTCTTCTTCCGGGATAAACACGCCGATTCTCTGTTCTTGATCATTCTTTGTTGTCTTTTCCACGCTCGGACCTGACCAAAAAAAAATAAATAAATAAATAAATAAATAAAAAAAAATAAATAAATAAATAAAAAAAAATAAAAAAATTTATATAAAAAAAAGAAAAAAAAGGAGATAATCAAAACCGAACCTGCACCCAAAGATTCTCCTCTGTATCGCTTTGATTTTTTTTTTTTTTAACATCACAAAGTAAGAACTGAAAACGATTGCTGCAAAACATAGCCTTGCAATTTCAGTGAACACTCTATTCACTTCTCCATTTTGTTAAACTGCTTGCAAAAAATCTTTAGCAAATTTCCCTGCTGAGGGAGAGGTATCTGATAATCAGTCCCAAGCAATTTTCGGCTTGTCATCAGACTTCTATGCTAAGCAAAATTGTTTTACGAAACAGTTCCATGACAATGGCCCCAAGTGGGTAAAGTCCAAGTTGCCATGGTAGCAGACCAGATTCAGCCAATCAGAGAGCTCTGAAGTTAACAGCACCCCTTAGACAAACTTATGGAATTTTATGAGATTTTTTTGGTTGTAATTTGAAGCGGATTTTGCACGTTCTGTATTGAATTATAACTAACGTGATTGGGCAAGATTTCACAAATCTGCTTTTCTGCGATTCCACCAGGAACAGGTCAATTGACTTACGTCGACGTTGGGTGGAGCGGACTGGTGGTCCGACGGCTTGACCGCTACCGGAATGCTGGCCACTGTGTGACTGGCGCTCATCTTGGCCTGCTTGGCTGGGGGTGGCTGGCACTTGATGACCCCTTGTGCGGTCAGTCTGGCCACGTCGGCCTGGGTCAGCACGATGGGCTGTCCACCTGCAGTTTTTCGAAATCAATGCAAGAATGCTGGTTTTAATTTTGACAATAAAAGTCCACAGAAATCTACATAAATTAATGAGTTCAGTAGAACGCCACTAAAACTTGGTGTTACAGGGGTCAATTAAATGTTGGGGCCTTTCCTTGAGCCAACTGTTGAGGGAGCCCTCTAGCCTTGCAACGAGTCAACTGTGATGACTCACACTTGCTCACTTGGGCCTTTGAGTAACCACGAGAGGGCTGTATTTATCTCAGCCTCAATCCTTTTGTAATAGGTCTCTATTGTTCACTCACAGTCCCTCGGAGTGCAATAGTGCCCTCAATGCCAGTCAACATATGCATATGATAGTCCCTTGGGGTGCATAGACTTGCACTAGTGCCCTCAATGCCAGTCAACATATGCATATGACAGTCACTCATAGTCCCCAAGAGTGCATATATGAATTGACAGGCAAAAGGCCATATTTTCAGCCACGTGAGAGCCCGGTAGCAATGCATATTTGAGGTACAGACAGAAGTAATGCACGCTTATTGGAGTAAATTCACATAAACATTATTATTTAGAACTCAAATTTAAAAGAAATACAAATTGCAAACTATCACATCTTTTCATATTGAAAACTGGATTACTGACATACTTTTGTGCATACATCTAAATGTTATTGAAGAGTGCCCTCTATCAGTCAAAAATATGGACCATCAGCCTGACTGCATTTTTTTTTGGAGGGGGGGGTAAAATTCCCGACATGACTACAAGAGATGTAGTCGAGACCATCACAAGACAAGACGCAAGACCAAATGCAAAGCATGCAAGATCAGCTAAAAGTAACAGGCATAAACAACGACAAAGGAATGCTTTTATGACAGTTCATTTGAATAGCTTGAGACTTGAATTAATACTGGGGGTCTTGTGGGGTCTTGTGATGGTCTCGACTACATCCCTGCCTGACCACCATCAGACTAAACATAAACTAGCCAACTAGTCTTACCAGATATCTTGCTGGCCATGGCTGGCTTACCGTTCGGCTGGTGAGGCACCTTGGGTGCTATCGGGGGACCGGTGGACTTGGCTGGGTTCTTAGGGGCAATGCGGGGCACCGGCGTGGTCTTGACCACCCCGTTGGTCAGCGGGAAATGCTGGACGTCGCCATTGTCCCTGGGCGGGGTCAGAGGAGGGGACTCAAGCTTGACTTGGAGTGGGCACGGGAAATTCTAAAGAAAATCAAAGTACATAAAGTATTTCGAAAATATAATGGACTGCGAGGACACTTGTTGAGTCGACAATGGCAACAAAAGGCTTTTTGAAGGGAAATCACATGAAAATACATTTTTAAACTCTTGAATATGGACGACGACCATAGCCACGGTTTCAAAAAGACCACCTGGCTGCTTGATGTCCATAGGCGCATTCTTGCGCATACTCAATTCATTCATGATGTTCATGTTTTAACTTGGTTGTTCTTGAATGGGAGTGTAATGAATAGATGGAGCTTTTTCAAACAAAGCTTTCATTCATATAAAAGGGGGGCTCCAAGTGCAATGAATAGGACCACTCTATTCAGTGTGGTGCCTATTGTTCGCATTTACGCTTGGCTGCACAGCCCTGTTCTTGGCATACCAGCACCCCATCAATAACAGCCGGACACTTGAAAGATTCTTTAAATGCAACATAATTTGTCGAGGATCTATCCATAGGCTGGTACCTACCGTGGCAGGAGGAAAAGAATCCCCAGAGGCATCGGACGATGAGGAGGAAGGCGGGGGAGACAGGGGCTCAGACTTAATGGTAACGCCTAGAAAAATCAAATCAAATCACAATTTTACTGGAAAAGGCTGTGAGAATAAGAAACACTTTGCTGTCGATCATAATTCCCATATTAAAATGCCGTATGAACACTGCCTGCAACTGCGTTGTCAACTCGACCAAAGCTATATCATACCTTTAAAACAACCAGTGCATTGTGGGTGAAAACTCCCTGTAATGCATGGGCTCTGGTCAAAGACTGAAACCTACCCTCTATGGTGCATGGGTTCTGGTCTTCCTCTGTGATCCAGGGATAATCGGGGTAATCGGACAAATTGGTGCCGTCCATCATGCCGTGACTGGTGTGACCGCTGCCAATGGAGTCCCCCTGCAAAAATATTTAAAACTCAAATACTAAAGCGCTCAAATAATTAAGCGCACACTTTTCATGATCATATCACACAGTACTTCAATAATTTAAATTTGGTTAATAATTTATAAAAACTCTGTTCATATTGAGGAAAAAAATGCATGCAGAGCCACACTCATCAATGTTTCTTTTTTTCTTACAAAGACACCGTTATCTGGAAACATTATTTGCAGATCTAGTATTTGCATAATTTTAAGATCTTTTTATTCCTGTCGGGCATATGCATGTAGTTAGTCACATTTCAAAATGGATAACGAACAAATTAAAAAAAATAAGATTTTCTATCAGCCTGGCAAAATGCCATTCAGCTTGGCAAAATGCCATTCATCTTGGCTGGCATAATTCATGCATAGCTAATTTATGTAGCGAAATAACACAACCAATACTAATTTATTTTTAAAAATGCTAAACAAAATTCGCATGTAACATTAATCAATAAAAACATTTCCATTCACGGTGCTTACAAAAAACAAAAAAAATAAATAAAAAGCCAGAGCATCTGTCGTCTTATCGAACATTCTGACACTGAGTGACAGCTAATCAATCTTACAGGCCAGATGTCAAAACTGCAAAAAGAATTTAGAGATTTTTATGCCACAGCTGCAAAAGAGTGAGGTAGAGAAACGTCGGTGCCATTGTTTAAATAGCCACCGACCGACTTATGAACGACGCATTTTTTGCAATATTAAACGAACAAATAACCAAACAGACAAATACCTCAACCAACAAACACCACCATACTCTGTATGTTCCGTAATGCACAATGACTGCAAGTTTTACTATTTAACTACATGTAGTTACGCTGCAAGAATAAATTTGTTTTGTACTCAAAGCACTCACTAACATAAAGCACATTATCCTCCATGTACAAGTCCGAAAAACATAGGAAAGGAAACAAACAAACAAACAAACAAACAAACAAACAAGAGGGCGAAATTACAGTTGGACACAGCGTTCTAGCCAGGCATTAGCGCTGGCACCACTACGCTTTCGGGAATTCACACTACGCTTGAATCCTGCCCCTACGCTATCAATTTAAGAACACTTTGAGAGTATATCCAAATTTCTAAACAATTTCAAATGAACTAAATTCTGCCTATATAATCTTAAAAACATTTGCTCACAACAGTCAAGAGAAAGTGTCCAGGAATTGCCTCAGATTGCGCCACAGAGCATCTAGAATCCAAGATTTTTCGGGCCTCTTCAGTGGACCCCTTCGCGCTCCGCACTCGCATTGTCCATTCTTGAGCAAAATGCCCCTACGCTTTCATTTCAACCCGGCTAAAACACTGATTGGACATCACACATTTACCACCCACTGCTTGTCTGAACAAAATATAGCTCGTGTTACACTATGACATCACAGATCAAAAGCTGATAATACCCGAGCACTTTCTGTGTCTAATATCACCCTCTGCAAACCGTCACCAAACCAATACCCTTTTCAACCATAAAGTACATATACATGTACATTCTCCCCAATTAACAAAGATTGAAATAAACATTACATTATGCACACTTCGTGTATACGTACCTCAAAGGACGGAAAATCCTGCACCAAATCATCCGCATCGGCAAAGCTATTGCTAAACCCGTTGTCATGGAAACGAGAGAAGTCATCCCCTGGGGGCAACAAAAGGATTGTGTACATAACGAAACTAAGCAAAAGTGGAAAATTATGAAATCAAACGTCATTTTCATAATGTCATATCATTTCGACATTTACCACTTGGCATGAAACTTGTAAAATATCACTAAATATCTGAGAACAAAAATAACCACCTCAAGGTGTTTTTTTAGGGGGGGGGGGGGGGGGCAGACATTAAGATTTTACTTTTCCATGTTAAAATTTGTTTTAAGACTTTTACATGCTATTTTTCTTCAAGCCAAAAAACATATAGATCCAAAAGTGAGTCACACAAAAAAGAATGTTTTTATCAGTCTGGCACACTGATAAAAAAATATTCTTGAAAATTAATTCAAATATGTGAATTTATTTTCGTTCAATGTAGCCAATATGAACAAAAAAGGGATTTAGAACATTTTTACTGTCCACTTTTCCTGAATATACAGTGATATACACAACACTGTTATAAAGAATGAAATCTGAAGTCTCTGTTTTTTGTCATTGTCGTACATATTGTTTTACAAAAAGTAAATAATTAAAACATGACCCCCTTTTTAAAATAGTTTTCTTCTTTTTTAAAATTTATATTTCAAAAATACATCTACCAAGAAATGTCTTACATTTCTTAGAAAAATGTATTAAAAAATGGAAAAAATGTACCGATTACATTTTCTTCACAACATGGCATGGCTGTTTTCAAACAATAATCTCAGGTGTGACATGCTGAGTTGTCGACATTTACAGGTACCATGTTTACAATTTTTGCATTTGATAAAGAAATACATCTGATGTCGCCCTGAGGACGTATCTTCGTTCCTCTGCGATAGGTTTATGTGGACCACTGTGCTTTCATTGTCAGTGAATTTACATAATAAATAATTTCAGTTAAATTAATAAATAACCTGTTCTTGGCGAGAGCACCCTGGATATGTCCTCTGACCGAGCCATAAAAAAAAAATTGTCTGTAATGTGACAAAGGGGCCGCAACACAAAAGCCCATTGCCGGACACAATTAGACGATGCCATTTTGTCATTATCACCGCCGTACACCATTAAACGCATGGTTGGACAGGTCAATCGCCATAATTATGCGCGGCATAATGGCTACAGAAAGCATTCTTCCTCAAATTCTGATGTAATACAATGTACATGTACGTTGTTTTTAATCATTGATTTTTTAGACAAAGGGTTATTTTCAAGGGATTATGACTTTCTACTATTTAATGATCTTTCCAACCATACATGCAGCAATTTTTAGGATGAATGGCTTTTCCAACCTCCATGGCAATGTCTTTCTTTAAAAACCTATTAAATTCTGCGTATGTAACATGGGTCATTCCATAAATTTTGGGTCAAAAAATGTGAGACATTTTTGGTGTCCCTGTTACAAATGTATGTAGGCCCCTATAAGATTTTGCAATTCAGGACACGTTCTTTAACAATAAATGTAGATGGCATTATAAACCTCATTAATATGAACGTGGAGGTGCACTACTCGTAGTATTTTGCAGCATTAGGTGAGGTTAGGGTTATTAACCCTAACCTACGAGTAGTAAACTGTAGTATGCAGTTTAGTGGTAGTATTATATATTTAGTATTGTGTACTACATACAAATACATTTCTGTACTTAGTTTGTAGTATATTGTACTTTACCCTAAATAAATGCTTTCGATGTTAGGGTTAATAAAAAAGAAAAGAAAGTACTGTAGACTGCAAAATGACTGAAAAGGGGATCGATGCAAACAAAGCTCGTTTTCAAACAGCGTTCGCAATATTAAAAATATGAAAGTAGTAAAACCCCTTCCGGAAAAAATGTTTTGTTAATTAATCCAAACAAATATAGAACTGCAATAACAGTAGTTCTACAACCGACCAAACGGAAAAATCAAACCATGAAAAATCCTTGACGGTTTGATGATCTCCAACAGAATTTTTTTGGTTAACTTTTTAATATTGCATGGAAAGGACCAATTACGATAGAGGCTTTGTCCGTTGCATACTTGGTGTACGTGTACATGTCACACAATGGATCTGTTTGTTATTGTCAATTGTGATACAGAGCGGAACCTGCCATGAATATCATAGGAAAATTATAATTCTTGAGGGCATTATAATTTTGCCACTGAAAGAAAAAAACTAAAAGATTCTACTCTATTCCACACATGGAAGGAAAGGGTCAATTGTTTTTTTACAGGTAACAGACAAAATGGCACACGCTTGAAATGTAGAAAATAAAATTCATATTACTTACAGTAATATGTTCTGAAGTATGTGTATTTTTAAACAATTTTTGTTAAAAAATTATTCTCGACTTTATATTTGTGTGAGCTTGCATTTAACATACATTTTTAAGGCTAATTCCTCAAATGTAATTTATTGCATAGTGTACAAAATGTACATGTAACTGGCTGCACATTCAGTCTATAGTAAACATTAAGCAGAAGAAAAGTGAATTCATTACTGACAGTAATTGGGATGTCATCAATCAAATATTTTTTTGGGCAAAACTGACTTATTTTTAATAAATTATTTTAATTGGGGGGGGGGGGGGTTATTCCATTTTGAATGTCGGTTAGATGCCATTTGAAAAATTTCTAGCAGCATTGTAGTAGACAAATACATGTATGTATTTTCTTTTCAAATTAAACAAAGGAAACTGTCAGGAGCAGGGATCTCCGGAATATCTTACCGGCAGGGGTCAAATTTCAGGTAAAAATCTACTAGACAGCTGGGCTAGTTGCACAAACATTTTAATAGACCAGAAGGTATATCCCAAGACCAATGGTAAAAATAAGAACACAGTGTTTTGAATGAGTGTGCTGTTTTGATTTTTGTCCCCACTTTGCCGACCTTGTTGGGGGAGGGATTAGAAATGCTGTTTTGATTGAAACTCCCTGCCTCAAAACTAAAAATGGCTATTCCAAAAATTAATGGGGCTTTTTCAGTTCACCAGATTTAGGAAAAAAAGAACTTTAATGATAGCATTTCATGCAGTGTATGAAAAAAACACCAGACCACTGGACTAGTTGAGTCAAGAGTTCACTAGACCAATGCTAAAATCACCGGACTCGGTCCAGCGGTCCAGTTGATATTTCGATCCCTGACCGGTAGTCCGGTAGTCTACCAACTGAGGTGCATGTATCATGCCATGTGTTGTCAGTGTATTTGCTCAGGAGGGGGATGGGGGGGGGGGGGGGTTGGAGCTAGTCAGAAGTGTTAAACCCACAATGCCGTATAGCTTGGGGCATTGATATCATGCTCCCGACAGTTTTCTTTGTTCACTTAAATTACCCAGTCAGTTTCCCTTGTGGTTTGTCTGATGACATTTTTCTTTTCAGTAAGTTCTTGCACTAGACGAACTGGCCTTTTTAATTGACTAATTATTACGTATGGATACATTTTTTTTTTGATCATGCTTATCTTTTGTTTTTCCTTCTCTTATTCAACTACTGCTTGTTATTGATCACAAAGGTTTGACAACTTCAAGAACAGAGACAAAAACCAAAGAAAATAAAAAACGAGGAAACGGTAATTGAAAAACCACAATGATAGATAAGACAAACAAAAATAGTTCTTCTTCCGGTTACCCAACCTACATGTACAATGTACCCTATTTTACTGGCCCGGACCCTAATTTGTTTTCAGGGAAAAAAAAAAAAAAAAAAAAAAAAACTAGACATCTGGTGCAGTGTTTGTGGACAAACACAGGGCTGTTTTGTTTTTTTGTGTAAAATTATGTGATTTAAATGAAATTTCAAAAATGAAAAAATCATAGAAAATTAGCCGATGACGTCATCATGACGTCACATACATTTTCATCTAACACATGCTGGCATAACTAAATACCACGTTTTAACTTAATGTGACTTGTACTTTTGTAGATATATGGTTTCCAAAAATGCCCCTTTAAGATGACGTCACGTGACATGTGATGACGTCATCATGACCTAAAAGTTCGGCGCACATTTTGAGCAGTTGGTGTAAATATCTGCCTACGACTTGTCTAACGACTTGAAAAAAAGACTAGAGATCAACTCTTTATAGACAGCATGCCACATGAAAGCCATGGTTTCTGTCCTTCCCAGAATTCCTTTGTGTTATATTGAATTTGGTCACAATTTTCAGATGCCTGTTATTTCTTAATACTTGAGTGAGCCACGATCACGAAATTGTTGGATTAGGTAGAGAAAAATTCAATGTATAAATTGTTTTAATCAGACCGACCCTTACATGCGTTCAAAAAAAATTGATGACGTCATTATGACGTCACACAATTTTCGCCTTTTAGGGCATATCTTTGAGACATACCAAAAGCTGTATCAAAAAGAATTTCGAAAATCTCTTGTTTTGTTTGCGAGATATATTTAAAAGAATGTTACGATTTCAAAATTTCAAAAATTCATAACAAATCACGTGATGACGTCATCATGACGTCACTTTGGATTTTGCATCCTAGTACCAGTATCTACTTACCCACCAATTTTCATAACGATCGGACCTATCCTTATATGTGTTTTAAAAAAGCACATTTTTGATGATGTCATCATGACGTCACACATTTTGTTCCTTTTTAGGGCATATCTTTGAGACCTACCAAAGCTATAACAAAAAGAATTTTGAAAATATCTTGTTTTGTTTGCCAGATATATTTAAAAGAATGTTACGATTTTCAAAATTTCAAAAATTCATAACAAATCACGTGATGACGTCATCATGACGTCACTTTGGATTTTGCATCCTAGTGCCATTATCTACCTACCCACCAATTTTCATGACGATCGGACCTATCCTTATATGTGTTTTAAAAAAACACATTTTTGATGATGTCATCATGACGTCACACATTTTTTTCCTTTTTAGGGCATATCTTTGAGACCTACCAAAGCTATAACAAAAAGAATTTTGAAAATATCTTGTTTTGTTCGCTAGATATATTGAAAAGAATTTTACGATTTCAAAATTTCAAAAATTCATAAAAAATCACGTGATGACGTCATCATGACCAAAAAGTTCGGGACACATTCTGAGCAGTTTGTCTAAGTGTCTGCCAAGTTTAAAGGCAATCGGGTGCACCAAAGTAGCCAAAGTGCCGGTAAGAAAGAAAACGTGTACAAATGCTATGGGAAAAAGTCTGAAAAGGAAAAAAAAAAAAAAAAAACTAGATGTATGGTGCAGTGTTTGTGGACAAACACAGGGCTGTTTTGTTTTTTTGTGTAAAATTATGTGATTTAAATGAAATTTCAAAAATGAAAAAAATCATAGAAAATTAGCCGATGACGTCATCATGACGTCACCATGACGTCACATACATTTTCATCTAACACATGCTGGCATAACTAAATACCACGTTTTAACTTAATGTGACTTGTACTTTTGTAGATATATGGTTTCCAAAAATGCCCCTTTAAGATGACGTCACGTGACATGTGATGACGTCATCATGACCTAAAAGTTCGGCGCACATTCTGAGCAGTTGGTGTAAGTATCTGCCTACGACTTGTCTAACGACTTGAAAAAAAGACTAGAGATCAACTCTTTATAGACAGCATGCCACATGAAAGCCATGGTTTCTGTCCTTCCCAGAATTCCTTTGTGTTATATTGAATTTGGTCACAATTTTCAGATGCCTGTTATTTCTTAATACTTGAGTGAGCCACGATCACGAAATTGTTGAATTAGGTAGAGAAAAATTCAATGTATAAATTTTTAATCGGACCGACCCTTACATGCGTTAAAAAAAAGAAATTGATGACGTCATTATGACGTCACACAATTTTCGCCTTTTAGGGCATATCTTTGAGACATACCAAAAGCTGTATCAAAAAGAATTTTGAAACTATCTTGTTTTGTTTGCGAGATATATTTAAAAGAATGTTACGATTTCAAAATTTCAAAAATTCATAACAAATCACGTGATGACGTCATCATGACGTAACTTTGGATTTTGCATCCTAGTACCAGTATCTACCTACCCACCAATTTTCATGACGATCGGACCTATCCTTATATGTGTTTTAAAAAAGCACATTTTTGATGATGTCATCATGACGTCACACATTTTTTTCCTTTTTAGGGCATATCTTTGAGACCTACCAAAGCTATAACAAAAAGAATTTTGAAAATATCTTGTTTTGTTTGCCAGATATATTTAAAAGAATGTTACGATTTTCAAAATTTCAAAAATTCATAACAAATCACGTGATGACGTCATCATGACGTCATTTTGGATTTTGCATCCTAGTGCCAGTATCTACCTACCCACCAATTTTCATGACGATCGGACCTATCCTTATATGTGTTTTAAAAAAGCACATTTTTGATGATGTCATCATGACGTCACACATTTTATTTCTTTTAGGGCATATCTTTGAGACATACCAAAGCTATAACAAAAAGAATTTTGAAAATATCTTGTTTTGTTCGCTAGATATATTGAAAAGAATTTTACGATTTTCAAATTTCAAAAATTCATAAAAAATCACGTGATGACGTCATCATGACCAAAAAGTTCGGGACACATTCTGAGCAGTTTGTCTAAGTGTCTGCCAAGTTTAAAGGCAATCGGGTGCACCAAAGTAGCCAAAGTGCCGGTAAGAAAGAAAACGTGCACAAATGCTATGGGGAAAAAGTCTGAAAAGGAAGCACAAAAAAAAAAAAAAAAAAAAAAGAAAAAAAAAAAAATCTTAACGAAAACAAGGGCTGTTTTGGAAAAGTTTCCAAAACAGCCAAAAATACCCATAAATGCTATAAATAATACCTTTTAACCTTCACTACACGTAGACACCTATATATGATCAGCAAAAAAAAAAAATGCAAAAAAAAATTACCTACCCTACTTTCAAATGCTATGTAATCGGAAGCAGAACTATTTTTTTGTTTGCCTAAAATGTAGATAAAAGCAGCACTTCCCATTCATAGTTTTTCCGTTCAACACTTACAGCAGGCATGCAACTTGGAATTAACAAAAAAAGCGAGGAAATTCCAATCTTTACGAGACTTTGTACAGTGTTTTTCAATTTTCAATGGCATAAGTGTGAAGTGAGAAACAAGGAAATCAGCTGATCCGAGGAAAAGTTGCATGCCTGTTACAGGAGAAATGAATACTGAATATTAAAACAAACAAACAAACAAACAAATAAATATTTAGAAATCTCACACTGATTGCTAAAATAGATAACTAACACAAACTGTTTTATTATTTTCATCATGTTGTCGTTATGTGGACATGCATATTGTCTTTAGGGCAGTTCATTTTCTAATAATTTACCGGTAGTATTCGATTATTCGAGACTGGGCTTGACCGAATATTCGAATACCCGCCGATCAAGTCTGCAATGCCGCACCGGTAAAAAGTTGCATGCAAAGCACGCCGGTGTTTTACATGCGGCGATCGATATTAGAGACCACCCGATGGACATTCTTTTGCATTGTATCAAGATCATTACGAGTACGTATAACGTTCTGATAACAAGAAACCAAACTCTAGCCCGAGTTTTTGCAATAATTATTTTAGAAGTGTCAAGGGTTTTACGGTCGGGAACTAAAAACCTCTGTCACACAAAAAATGCAGCATTTACACTGCTAAGTGCCATAAATTTTCTATTACAATAGCATCATATTCATAGTCGTATCTGTACATGCATACATTTTTTTTCTCGAATATTCAAACCGGCAAAAAACTATTCGAATATTTGGTTGATGATCGAATATTCGAATATTCGCTATATTCGGGACAGCCCTAATTGTCTTTGTAATTACAGGGAAATAAACTGGTGAAAATGAATCAAAATGGGAGAATTATGTGCAATTTGTATACAGCCAATCACATACAAACCAATTTATCTTTTTGTCTTTATTATTCTTTATTATCCTGTTTAGGATGGGCAAAAAAAAAAAAAATCTAAAAATGAATTAAAAGACCACATATCACTATTTCCTTTACACTAAAACAAACTTTTAAATAAACCTTTTCGACATTCTCAAAGCATCATGGGAACTGCATCAGCTCTAACTGGCATTAGAAGAGCAAGCACATTAGAACGGACGTGATTGGTTGCATTGGTCACATGTTCGTTGTCATGCTTGCAAAAATCCTCTTCTGATTGGCTAATAATGTGACATTATTAGCTGTTCTAATTCTAGAAATGTGCATTCATCAGTAACTGGTACCCTGAGAGGGATTCCCCAATTATTTCCTTTATTTTTATTGCCATTTAGAATTGATTTTTCTGGTTATTATTTTCCTTATGTTCCATGCAAAGATATGTGAAAAGGGTATCGCTCAACTCATGACAGATATTTAGCATAAAATCAATTAAAATTTGGACTGGTTCACAGTGCCATAGGTTTGTAGATAAATGACATGGTTTGTTTGGCCTCCAAACCCACAATGCATTGAGAATGTCGAAAAGGTTCATAAAAGAAATGGCCATTCCAAGAAAATATAAAACATGCACTTTTTAAATTCATTCCTTTCACAAGCCTTCTCCGAACTAAAATAAGAATACAAAGAAGCCGATTTGATTTTAAATTAAGTATTGACAATTATCCGGACGGATGCAATGGCAAGTCAAGTTGGCCACAGTATCTTGAGTGACCTAGCGGCCTCCTTTAAACCGCATGTGCTTTAGAACCCATGTGCATCAATTATACATTTACATATTTATTTTTGAATACCAACATGGAAAGATTTTACTTTAATACCCCCCACCAAAATCAGTCAGGAACAGCAAATCTTGGAAAATAACTATCCATCTGTGTTCAGAATTGTATAAACACTTGGCACAACCTTTAAATTAGAGAATTTTGTTTGGAAATGTACGTGAAATATAGGGGAAGAAAGTTTGTGTTTTTTGTGTTAGATGTTCTTGGCTTAGTGCACAGTGTATGGTAACTCCATTTAAACTCGAAGTGTTCACATACATGTTCACATGTTGATTTCTGCCTCATTTTTTACAGATTTTGCCGACATAAATCTTGAAATAACAGGTTGTGTCACATGTTTAGACAGTTGTTATCAAGTGGTCATGCTATTTAGCGTCAACAAGTGTCAACAAACCCGATCAGCGTCAACAAGCTCAAAATGCACATTTAAGCTTCACAAAAGCTATACTTGTATTCAACAAACCCTCGCATCTCGTATTATGTAAGAAATTGGGCGAAATGTCGTTCAGAATCCTACATAAAAACTAAATTTTATTACGACAAAATTACGATGAATGGGCGCCGCCATCTTTGTTTTCTCTTCTGCGCATGCGCGATTACACCATGTCCCAAAAAAACAAGATGGCTGCCGGGAAAAAAGCACCGTTGATGTCGTACTTTTTCACTTAAAAATCACACATTTTAAGATACTTTTAAATACTAATGTCATGATACTTTTAAATAATCATAGGGACATAGGAGCCCACTAAATATTGTGAATAACATGTTTAGGCTTAACAGGCTTTTATAAGTTGTTGACGCTTTGTTGACGCTAATTAGCATGACCCGTTAATTATCAAGAGGAGGGATAGTTATTTTCTAAAAAATGTATGTTCTTGATCCATGTTGGTGGGGGTATTAAAGTCAAATCTTTCCGGTTATTTTCCAAAATTTGCTATTCCTGACCTATTTTTGTGGGGGGGGGGGGGGGGTATTAAAGTAAAATCTTTTCCTGTAGTGTAGTGTTAAGATTAGGGGACGAGTTGAATTGGGTACGAGTTGACCCATCTCAGTCATGTCATTCATATCTGATTTCATAACCGTAAACATGAAATATTAATGTTTCTCACTTACCCCAATCCTCTGAAGACAGCAGATTATCTGCTAAAAACCTCGTGTCAGAAGCGCTGATGAAATCTAGTGCCATTTTTCAACCAAATGAGTGTTGAAAAATGAACACAAAATAATCGTTTATGTAGCAACACCTACTTCGTCAAGAACGTGAGCGGATTGTTTGCGTGGTGTGGATTTACTATGAAATTAGTCTGGCCTCCGGGATATAGCTTCGTTCAAATCTTACACAAGAGGAGAGGTAGGGGCCATATCAAAATTATGCACAGCACGTTGCACTTCCCATTCATGGTTCTTCCATTCAATATGTAGGGGAAAATTCATCATAAATAAAAATATTTCGAAATCTAAAAATATAACATTATGTTGAAATTTAAATCACACTAATAATATTTAAATATTTTTATTGTATAAAAGTAAGAAAATTATTTTACTCGAAATTTTACGGCTTCGAATTCCTATTAATATCCTCTGCACCCCTACAGTAGAAATCAAACATGCAAAGTGACCATGAAAATATAGACGTCATAGGAAATACTTTTCTTAAAAGTTTCGAATGTATAGTGTGACTCAAATTATTTATTTATTCTAAATATATTTTATTACAATATTTATTAACATTTTGATTTGGTAAAATAGTAATAATTGAGTCTAATATTGAACGAGTCAAAAAAATTCAATATGGCGGCGCCCATGAGCGGATGAAATTTTTAAATGTGACGAATAAATCCACTGTTTTGTACATAAATTTACGCTAATCAGCGGCAGCAGTAGATTAGTTACAGACACGATGTTTTCATCATACACAGTGGCTAAATCTATCTTCACAAATTATCGCTCTGTACTAAGAAAAAGTGTTTTACTTACCAAGCATGCGCGCCAGGCACTGTGCCGGTACCGGCACAGTGCTGCCGCGTCCAGCACTGGCAGCGGCAGCAGTCTCGACAATGACACCCGCCTCCGGGATGGGGATAAGAGTAAATCTGACAGGATGCAAGGGAAGCTTGAAAAGATGCGCAGACGACAGCAGAGACAGGAGCAACTCCAGTCGTCAGATAGTAAGGTAGGCCTGTCGAGTGCAATCTGAAGTCTTGCGCAAGTGTACCCTAGCTTGAAAATTCCAGCTCTAACCCGTTAGGCTCATGACGTGAGATTCGCCGTTTAGAGCTGGAAGTACTCCTATACTATAGGGTTTTGAGCAGTAGCCGATATCTTCCGTTTCCCTTAACATATATACACCAAACACTCACCTTAGCGGCAGAGTAGTAAATCTTGCAGCTTGTGATCCCCTCAAAATGAGAATATGCTCAAGTTAAACCCCCAAAAAAGTGAATTGTTCGTGCAACTCGGTGCATGCACAAACCAGCCGTGTACAAAGTAATAGAGCGGATTTTTGAACATGAACGATGTTTTCCGATCGATTATCGGCCAGCGGCACTGCGCGCGCCTTGGGGCTCGATATACAACGGCTGTTTGCTGAAATACTGACTGATAAATAATAAATCGGAAAACATCGTTCATGTTCAAAAATCCGCTCCATTACTTTGTACACAGCTGGTTTGTGCATGCACCGAGTTGCACGAAAAATTCACTTTTGTTCGGGTTTAACTTGAGCATATTCTCATTTTGAGGGGATCACAAGCTGCATGAATTACTACTCTGCCGGTAAGGTGAGTGTTTGGTTGATATGTTCAGGGAAACGGAAGATATCGGCAATAAAAAAACAGACCGCTCAAAACCCTATAGGAGTACATGTACTTCCAGCTCTAAATGGCGAATCTCACATGTCATGAGCCTAACGTTAGAGCTGTAATTTTCAAGCTAGTACTACCCCCCTCCTCCTGAGCTCATTTTCCTTTAAATGAAATCCATTCATAGGGATATGAACTCAGGAGGAAGAACAATAAACTTGCGCAAGACTCCAGATAGCGCTGAACAGGCCTAAGCCAGGAGCAGCTTCATTATTATAAAATTGGGGAGGTGTACATGTACAGGTATATTTTATTTAATGCAGTGGCTATGTTTACGGCAGCCGTAACGCGACTTTCAAATTCTATTGTTACGCCATGGTAAAAACACAATGCGAATGTATATACAACTGCCCATCCTGCCAGAGCGCTTCGGTAGCTCAATTGGTACGGCGTTGGTTTTGATAGCTGGGGACCCTTGATCGAATCTACCCCTAGAACTAATGGGGCTCCTACCAGAGCCCCCATAGAAAGAAGCCAAATGTTCCCATAGGCTACTACAGCAAGAATAAGAACACAGTTTTCATGCACTGTGTTTACACTGTGCACACAAAAACTGATGCAAAGTTTACCCAAAAAATCTGTCTGTTGCCTACTTTACATCCTCAACTTGTGTGCACCAAGCAAAGGATCGGTCGAATCTGTGCCAATTTTAGAAGAAAAAGAAAGGTGAAAAAAACCCTCTGTTATTGACTGAAGCAATATGAATCACAATAAGCAACATGACCCAATACAAAGGTCAGGCATGTGCCAATCACTTCACAGGGCTGTTGGGATTAATCATGAATAATCAACAGCCCTGTAACAGCATCCTGTGAAATAATGGCACCTGGTGTGCTGTTGTTTTCAAGAAAAGTGGAAATTTATATCGTTTTTCCAATTATTGTCGCCCGACAATCGTTGGAAATAGTCTAGTTCCCCGACCTGAAAATTCCAGACATTGCTCTGTTTTGTCCAAGCTATGGTCAGGGAACCAGACTACTAGAACATATTTTTGTTCTCTGTTTTCCAAGTATCTATGCACACAAAACGTTAAACAGGTCTATAAAGTAAAAACCCCCGAATGAATTTTTTCTGAAAATTACACTAACACAGCAAAAGCAAATGGTGTATATTACCTTTAAGTTTCAGTCAAATACTTCTGAAACAGGCTATTCCGAACTGATATATTTTTTAATATTTCAATTACCGGTTCATCTCCTAAAAGTAAGAACAATTTACTAAAATAGAAGTTAAGTTTTTCTATGTTCACTTTTAATTTATATTTGACAAGGAATAAGGGGTTCTCAAATTATTTTGAAATTTCAGATACTTCCTCATTATGGACAAGTAGGAGCCTATCTGAAGTACTGAGGTCCCTGTGTAAATAATGCATGTGGGCACTGTCTGTGCACACAATGTACATGTTTGTACATGGGTCATTCCATTAATAGAGTGCTGCAAGGTCAAGCTGTCACCACAGGTGCACTGTGCTGGTCTGGCAGGGTTAGGGATAATGGACTTTGTTACACTGAGGAACAAAGGTCCACATAACAGTGATGGTGTTGGATTTTGATTGAGTGGGGACACAGGGTCAGTGCAGTGACTGGCTAGTGGTACTGGGTGTTGGACTGTGCTTAGGTGGGGACACACAGGGGTGGTTCAGTGCAGTGACTAGCTAGTGGTACTGGGTGTTGGACTGTGCTGAGGTGGGGACACACAGAGGTGAGTCTGTGGAGTTTGACGAATAAAAAACCCCATTTGTGTACAAACATGTAAGTATTGTAAGGCAACACAACTGAAACATTGCACAGGGTCTCATATCCTAAGTCCATCAAAATCAAACGGTAAGGGGTGTTGGAGTTTGGCATACCCAGTACCCTTCCTTTGCACAGCCTGTTGGACTGTGGCTACATTATTGTACATATATGTACCGGTAGATCTTGCGTTGAAATCAAAGAACCCACCCTTCAAGTTAACATGCGGGCCTCAGATGTCATTGACCCAGTAGCTTTTTTGAGGTCTAATACTAGGCTAGATGTTGACTTGCAGCCGTTTGTGAAGTCCATTTGCAGGCCTCGAAGTAGTACTAACTCGGCTTACAAATTCTAGTGAAAATCGCTCTGGCCATCCCAGACTTACTTCCTTGGTTGCCCGTAACCTACCTGTTCAAATTTAGATGAATGGTAAACATATGGTAATCCTTATCTTTAGGACACCTCTATTTTTTTTTACGAGTTCCGTTCAAAACTGACTTTTGCAGATGACTTTACAGTACCAAAGTGACTTTTGCAGGCTAAAGCAGTCTTTTTTTCTTCAGATTAACTCATGTTTTTTGTAACTTTGAAATGCACTTTCAAAGAAAATGTGACTTTCCTTCCTCTGTTTGCAGTCAGAGTTGTTGCCGTTTTACCCCATAATTTCCCTCATAAATCAAAATCCTGCCCTCTTTCCACAAAATTGAGCTTGCTTATATGAACATGATATCTTAGCGAACTATTTAGATGATTCCAAGCACACAGAGTGACTTTTCCTGCCTGTATCATCGTAAAATATTAAGGTAAGTTCTGAAGCATAAACTTTTTCCTTCGTTCTCTTATAGGGAACGGGGTCCTAAAGGTAAGGATTACTCAAAATATGATCCCGACTGGGTGACCAGTGATTCAAACGACTTTATAATATCTAGCCAGTAGTACAGATTGCCTTCTGAGTCACTTACCACCGACCTTTTATTTTCTGAAATATCAACTTCATAACTGGTGCGCCAAATAGAACTTAGTCTAAAATGAAAAAAAAATACATACAAAATTAAAGGAAAGATTTTACTTTAATACCCCCACCAAAATCGGTTAGAAACAGCAAATCTTGGAAAATAACCATCCATTTGTGTTCATAATTGTATAAACACTTGGCACAACCTTTAATTTTGAGAATTTTGTTGGGACATTTTACTAGTGCAATATAGGGGAAGAAAGTTTGTGTTTTCTGTGTTAGAAGTTCTTGGCAGTTGGCACCATGTATAGTCACTCCAAAGTGTGCACATACATGTTGATTTCTTCCTCATTTTTTACAGATTTTGCTGAAATAAATCATGAAATAACAGGTTGTGCCACATGTTTAGACAATTGTTATCAAGGAGGGTTGGTTATTTTCCAAGATTTTGCTGTTCTTGACCGATTTTGGTGGGGGGGTAATAAACTAAGTAAAATCTTTCCAATTAAAACCCAAAATATATATGGGCTAGTAAAACTCTAAACAGGCTAGTAAAATCTGTTAGCTAGCTAGTTAGCTAGCCCAGTGAGCTAGCCAGGAAAATAGTTAGCACAAGGCCTGATTTGCATGTTATTCCCCCCCCCCCCTGTTCTTCAGGTCAAAGCTAGACAAGGCAAAGCTTGGAAGCCCAAGGAAATTATCGGATACGACGTACCGACGATGCCCGGTGAAAAGAAAGGTAAGTAACTGAAAAAATGCATATTATATTTGTTGCACTTTTGTTTTATCGACAAACCGTTTTTATGTTCGGCTGATGAGTTCGGCTGATGTTCGGCTGATTTGGTCTCACGGATGCGGCACTGAAATCTGATGTCTGATTGCTTGTTAGTTTGTGCGTTTGTTGCTTGCTTGTTTGTTTGTGAAAATGTGGTTTGTTTTGTGTGTTTATCTGTTGGTCTGTAGTGTAACCTTCGGTCCTTCCTTTCTTTGATATTAAGTATCGTATTTTTTTTTTCTCATTTTTACAAAACAAGTGGAATAATATTTTCAGTAGTTTTGTTCCAGAATTATTATTTAGAGCAAAACTAGAGAAGAAAAATATCAACTTTTGGAAACTGTTTTTTATAATGTACAAGTTGCACACAATATAACTGGTACAATATTTCTAGAAACTGTTTATATATACATGTATATAGTCCTAGTTTATATATTGTCGAGTCTAAAAAGTATTAATTGTTGTCGAGTTTAATTTAATTTTGTAATTAGAATTGGTATGTCTAGAATGACATAATATAATTTTAAAAAAATAAATAAAATAAAAAGTATCGTATTTAAAAAAATAAATTTGTGATCTTATTGGTTCCGAATAATCTTCAATGTATACAATTCAAATTGACTCAGATACAAGTGTGTCGCTACCGGATTCCTACAGCCCGTCTTACGTTGAAGCGGCCTGGTATGCCTGGTGGGAGAATATGGGCTTCTTCAAGCCAGAATACATGGTATGTTTAAACAGTAGAAACCATCTCCATGTCGGGCATGCACGAAGTTGATTTTTTGGTAAAAAAATGAATGACCGAATGTGTCTTTCCTTTTTTGTACTGTCCTGAAATACAGTTGAGAAAAGATAGGACGGCCTAACATTTTGCTTTTAACAGAGATGTGTGACTTAAACTTTGGGATTTTGTTGCACGCGTGCCACCAGCACTGCAATTTCTAGACACGCAAAATCTTTGTGTGATAAATTTGTCCGTTTAGTGGGCTTTAAAATATAGACCTCCATATCCCGATTTTTCTTGTCCTTATGTCCTTGTCTTGAGGTATTTATTTGTTTCTATTCTGGTGTGAAATAAGTAAAAACCAAATAAAGAATCAGTTAGTATATTTGGCAATCCAATAAAAATACCCAAAAGGAAACAAAAAATGAACAGGAAAAAACAACAACCCGTATTTGGCTGAAATTATGAACTTAACCTCTGGAATACAGACAACGGCCATAGCCACTGCTTGTAAAAGACCACCTGGCCGGTTGACATCTACATGCGCATTCCTGTGCTTACTCAATCCATTCATGTTTCAACAATATTATTCTTAAATGGGAGTGTAATGAACAGATGGAGTTTTTTTCTCCAAACAACGCTGCACAGCCAATTCTTGGCATACCAGCCCCCCATTAATAACAGCCAGATGCAAGAAGTTAATTTGGTTTTATGCCATGATTATGTGAGAAATAAATAATATCTAAATCTGTCTAAAAGTTGAAATAAGGAAGCCTGTGTGTATGTATTTTTTTATTTGTAGGCCGACAAGATTACAGGCAGCCAGCCTTATGTTACATGCCTCCCTCCTCCCAACGTGACCGGTATGCTGCATCTTGGTCACACGCTCATGGTAGCCATCGAGGACAGCCTGGTTCGATGGTAGGCCTCAATCCCCCCATCCAAAGATTTCTTTTCGTTCTGGCTATACGGCATGATGGTTTTATGACTACTGACTAGCGCCCCCGAACAATGACTTATGGTGTGAAAGGACTTGGCCACCTTTGATTCGGTTTATCTCGTCACAGGAACCGAATGAGAGGGAGACCGACGCTCTGGGTACCGGGCTGTGATCATGCCGGGATCGCCACTCAGATCATGGTTGAGAAGTCGCTGTGGCAGACACGGCAGATGACCAGGCACGACCTAGGCAGAGTGAAATTCACGGAGGAGGTTTGGAAATGGAAGGAGGAGTGAGTTTCATTCTTGATCATTTACTTTGAGTGTGAATAGATCCTTTTCATGTGGCGTCACCACTCCCATAAATTGACCTCCCTTTCCCACAATGCTTTGCCTGTGGGGCCTTGATTTAAAGGTAATATACATTTGCAAACATCAAAAAACAAAACTATGGAATTACTATGAAATACCTTACTTGGCTGTAAGTAAATAATAGTCTCAAGCATCCTGTGAAATCATGGCACCTGGTGTGCTGTCATTTTCAACAAAAGTGGAATTTTTGTATCAAATTCAAATACTGCCAATTCACTAACTTAGTCCACATTTTGTTTGGCAATGGTTAATCATCCGTGAATGGGTGCAAGGCAGCTAGTCTAGTTCCCTGACCTGATAATTCCCTTACGTCTGTATTAAAATTGCTTCGTTTTGTCTGAAGTACAGCTTGTTTTCCCAGCATCTGCGCACACAACTTTAAACAGGTCAGTCATACAGTATTTGCTATAAAATACTAACCCCCAAATCTATTTATTTCTGAAAATGATAGCAAAACGAAATGTTGTATACTACGAGAAACTGCAGTCTACTTTTTCGTTACAATTTCAGAAAAGGGGATGGAATCTACTCACAACTAAAACAGCTCGGGGCCTCCTTAGACTGGGACAGGTCAAAGTTCACCATGGATGAGGTATCATCTTGCGTTGTCTACTTTTTGATTTTCTGAAAATCAGCTCCGTCACGCCACTCTTGCGAAGCCAATCAGTTTGCTTTACAATCAGCAAGTACAACTGCTTATGACTGGTTGGAACTAATTTGAACCGGTTTTGTTTTGACTATGTTGGCTACCAGATATAGAACCAGCCCAGTCAGTATATTAAAAGAGTATGAAACTAGTCCCAACCAGTTCCTCTGGATGTTTGGCAATTAGTTCAACCAGACTTAACCAGTTTCTTGGAATTTTCTGCTTCAAAAACCGGTTACAGCCAGTGTGGTTTAACCAGTTCCTCTTAAGGTATACAATGTACTTGTTAAAAACCACATTAAACTAGTTCCTCCCTAGTAAAACCAGTGTAAACCAGTTTTTCCAGCAATTTTTTGTGCAGCTAGTCTCAACCAGTCCCACTTACAATCAATCTGCAAACTAATCTAAATGGGTAACTTGAAACTTTCGGGAAAACCGGTTGAAACTGGTTCCTCTTGCATTTCACTGCAAAACCAATCTCGACTAGTCCTCTTCAGTCTAAGCCAGTTGCAACCAGTTCTTGGTCTTTCTATCATGTTTCCAAGGAGCTGTTCCACCAATGGAATACCACATTGTTTACATCGTTCTAACTCTGTTCTGTATGTCGCTAGGACTACGCTCGTGCCGTGCGAGAAGCTTTCATCCGGCTACACGACAGAGGAACGATTTACCGTTGCACCCAGCTGGTCAACTGGTCGTGTTCGCTCAAGTCGGTCATATCTGATATTGAGGTAAACAAGGTTTTGTCTTATACTCGAAAAATGTTGCAGCACAAAAATCATATTTGTAGATCAAGTAGAAGACTTTAAACCCATCTATCCGGCTGTCATTAAGGGGTACTGGTATGCCAATACGGCTTGTGCAGCCAAGTGTAATGCAAACTATAGGCAAACAATGGATTGAGTACGCGCAGGAATGCGCATAGACGACAACCGGCCAGGTGGTCTTTTTTTCAACCGTTCTATGGCTGCCATCCATATTCAAAAGTTTATATTGTGGTTTTATTATACAGTAATCGTGAAAGTGGATCTTTATCTGAAGGAATGTGTTATACTGGGGTTATTTGAGTTTTATTTTAATTTTTGTTGTTGTTTAGGTTGAGTCCAAGTCCATTAATGGTAGGAAAGCACTGTCAGTGCCTGGATATGCCAATCCTGTGGAGTTTGGAGCCCTGACTCTCTTTGCTTACCCTGTACACAATTCAGGTATGTGTGAGGGAGCTGACTGGACGGTTGTTCATGATTGGTCGGCTGGCTGGCTGGCTGGCTCCCCTCATGACTGGTTAGCCGGTTCCCTGTTTTAGTCAGTGGCTGGCCTCAAATCCATGAAGCTGCTCGGCACAAAATATTGCTCAGTACATTTTCTTGCTAAACAAAAAAATAAGCCGGGAACCAGTGATAAGACATATCCCGTGCAGTTTTGGCTGGTAAGCGGTTCTTGCTAAGCAAATTTGTCTGTGTTTAACAACATTTTGTGCTAAGCAACTCCATGGATTGAGATATGCCCAGGGTGGGATTTACGTTGTTTTTTTATAGTTAACTGTACTCTTCAATCATTTGCTTAGTTGAATTTCATATTACTCAATTAAATATACAACTTGCTGTGCATTTAGGTTTGAAATTTTTATATTTGTCGCAGATGAGAAAATTGCCGTGGCAACCACGCGCATCGAGACCATGCTTGGAGATACGGCATTGGCCGTTCATCCAGACGACGCGAGGTACATTCACCTGATTGGTCAAACGGTGGACCATCCCTTCACCGGGAGATCGTTGCCCATCATCGCTGATCCGTCATTGGCCAGAGAGTTTGGGACGGGTAAGCACCTTGTCGTCTCTCGCGGGAACCTACTATTCTCCATAAAAGTCCTACATTTGTGCCACAAGGTCATATGGAATGACTAGGATCATCTCATCACCTTTCTATTGCCATTCATAAATACCTTTTTGTCAAAAACTCATTGAAACTTATGCAAATTAGGCTAGAACTAAGCAGTGTCAGAGTTGTTTATATTTGGTATCATTGTTGTCAAATTTGTGCGCTTCATTTTTGCTCACCCAGGTGTTGTTAAGATCACGCCTGCCCACGACTTCAAGGATTATGACTTCGGCCAGCGCCACAACTTGCCGTCCATCACGGTCATTGATGACACTGGTCACATGACAGAGGACTGTAAACAGTTCAAGGTAATAGCAACTTGACCGATATTGAAGGCAAGAAAAGTAACACTTGGCCTACCTGATTCCCCCCCCCCCCGCCCTGAGTCTATTGATAGAAAATATCTTTCTCGTTCTTTCAGGGTATGAAACGTTTTGAGGCGCGGAGGGCCGTCTTGGACGCTTTGAAAGAGAAGGGTTTATACATAGAGACTAGGGATCACCCGATGGACATACCCATATGCAGGTAAAGTGTCATCAAAGGATTCTCAATAGGCCATATTTTTGACCCACTGAGGGTGCTCAAACAATGTCATTGTTCAGAAAGAAATGGTAGTAAACGCAAATTCAAATATGCAATACAAAATTACCGTACTGAAATTACAAAAAATTCCACCCAAAAAAGTAAACTGGAATTTTTTTTTCTAAGAATTGAAAACCGTCGGCTTTTTACTTTAAGTGAAAACAAGTGCTTAACGGAACCATGCAATAAATATCGAAATCCAAAATCGGAGTGCAAAATGTCCTTAGTGTGTCGCACCAAGCGTCCATCTTTCTCCCCCTTTCAGACGATCCAGGGACATCGTTGAGCCATTGTTGAAAACACAGTGGTTTGTGGACACGAAACGGATGGCCGAGGGCGCTGTCACATCCGTTGAAAGCGGCCAATTGAGGATTATCCCAGAGGTGCACAAGAAGACCTGGTACAACTGGTTGAAAAATGTCAGGTAACTTCCTATGGTCTTTCTCTGCCTTTTCCACCTCGGGGGGGGGGGGGGGGGGGGGGGGGGAACATTTCATATTTTCTAGATGCGGTATTTGTTGCTGTACTGTTGTTTTTACTTTGCCGTGCCGCATTCCTCACCGCAGACCTAGCTGATGAATGGGAAGCCAGGTGGCTTGAATAACTGAATATTCATGAGGTCAAAACTGGAGCTTGGAGCTCATTAAAGTCCAGTCGGCTTGTCAAAGATACTAGTTTGGTCAGACCATGGACAAAGAACCCTATTAGTGGGGGTCTTGCTACAATGAATGTTTATTAAGAGCTCTGGTTTGCAACACCTTAATTCCCCATTGTCCACTGAGATGGATTACACAGAGAGCCAGGGGATTAGTGATGCTGTAATTGAATTCCTTGTAAAGCACTCGCGGCCGGAGGACCGCATGCTCCTCATGAAAATTGCAGCGTTAGCATGTAAATTCCTGTCTTTCTTAGCTCCCTATTTTTAGCTCCCTCAAGTCTTTTTCTAGGGCCTTGTGTAAGGCGACCTTCCTGAAAAAATTTGAATCAGAAATCTTGAAGTTTCGTTTTCCCATTCCAACGTGTCTGCTTATTGTTTGCTAGGGATTGGTGCATTTCTCGGCAGCTGTGGTGGGGCCATCGAATACCAGTATACCACATCACGCTTAAAGACGAGAATGGTACTCGACAACTGGTAAGACTTGAAGATTTTTTAGAGGCCAAATTTTTTCTCCACATGAAATCCGTATAAAATCCGAAATCTATGAACAAAAATTGGAAAAGGACGAGGAATTTCCTTCCAGTCAGTGTATTGCCTGTTTTAAATCAAATTGTTGGATGCCACAGTTGGTGGTAGTCATCTTGACAAAAAATGGCGGCCATCTTAGAAATACTTTCTAGCAGGCACTCAAAATAGAAGTAAAAAAAATTGTTCATTGTTCTACGCATCTTGGAAATGTACAGAATGGCAGTTTTGAAAGTAGCCTTTTAAAATAGTGCCCTCCAAAATAGTGCCCTCCAAAATAGTGCCCTCCAAAATACTGCCCTCCAAAATAGTGCCCTCCAAAATAGTGCCCTCAGTGCCAGGCAATATGTGTACATGTATGTTAACTTCTTTCTTTAACATTGCCTTGATTGCTATATTTAGGAGGATTGCTGGGTGGGAGCCCACTCCGAGGAGGAAGCCATCGCAAAAGCGGCTCAAAAGTTGAAACTTCCTGTAGAGAAAATAAATGCCGAACAAGGTAACATTTCCTTTATATTTTTCTTTTTCTTGAAAGGCTCATAGAAATAAAAATAGGAAAAAATGCTATCAATTGTTCTGAAACATAGATAAATACACGAAATAGAAATGAAGATTTTGCTGCAGTTTTATGTTTTAGAAAGTCGTCGAGATTTGGGATAGAAAAAAATTAGGGGCGTATCTCCGCCCACAAGAAAATGTGTACTTAGTCTATGGGAGAATGTTACAGTAAAAGGACAATAGAGAAGACATAGCCTTGTCCTCAGTAGTAGAGGTAAACACGACGTGTGTGCAGAGGCAAGGCAAGCAGTGATTTTGAAAGCCATTCAGTGAAAACAATTATTCCTGTTTAATCCTATTCGGATGTTTTTTTTCCTCCAGACCCCGATGTCTTAGACACCTGGTTTTCCTCCGCAATATTCCCATTTGCAACGCTCGGCTGGCCAGATCAGGTATGAACTCGCCTCAACCGGTATATTTCTATTTTTTTTTATGGAAGTCGCCCAATACAAGGCTAAAAGCCACTCTTGGTAAAGGGCTACAACAGAGGTGATGGGGTTGGCCACATTTTAGGTTGCCAGCCCTATACCACCCTTACGGTTTTCCTGGGTCCAGATCTAAATGGAGGATAAATCTTCAATAGATACCAAAGAAGTTATCTCAATTTTCAGACCGATAGACAAATCTTTCAGTTTGTGAATCTAAGTGTCTGCTAGGGGCAAGTTTGAGCGGCGACTATTTGTCAACCGCTACTCGATTTTGCCTGGTACCCAATATGTATTTAGTGTACAGGTTACCATGGAAAATCGACTAGTGGTTGACAAATAGTCGCCGCTCGAACTTGCTCTAGGCTGTCATTTGTTGAGGCGAGAACTCGGTGTCCGATCTTAAAGCAATAATTCCAATGCTAGTTTTCCATGTTCGTTTTTTTGTCAATGCAGACTGCGGACTTGCAGCGTTACTACCCAACTACAATGCTAGAGACAGGCCACGATATCCTATTCTTCTGGGTGGCTCGAATGGTCATGATGAGCAGGGAACTCGTGGGAACTCTGCCATTCAACGAGGTTCGTAGAAAGCTAATCTGAGTGTGTAACTTACGACATGGCCGTTGGAAATGAGAGGAATGTCACACGATCGCAACATTTTCTAACTGGGAAGACTTGGAGATTTTTATAAAAATTCCGTCCGAAAAACCCTGTCGTATCCTCACAAGTATGATAACCTATAAAACAATAGGGCCGTAGTGGTTGATAGGGTGATACTGTACATTGTGATGTGAACCATGAGTGTAGTAAGCACAGTTCACTGACTTTTAACTTCAGTTTCTCAAAACAAGGAGTGCAGATTGAAATAACTTCAAACGGTTATAGTGTGGGCTAGGAATGAGCTTCTTCAACAAAAAGTACATGAAATAAAAGCTTTGAACCTGAACAGGCTTTCAAAGTATTCCTATTTTTCCCGACACTTTCCTAATTTTGTTTGTTACCTTGCTCCTACTTTTCTGACTTTGTTCTTGAAAATCCTATTTTTTTCCCTATTTTTTTTCCTATTTTTTCCTACTTTTTCTTACTTTTTTTGGTCCCACAACTCCGAAAAATGAAATCTTATTGAGTACAGGGATGAGATTTGTCAGGATTTTTCCTGATTTCAGGATTTTTTGTCGGGATTTCAGAATTTTTAAAGAAGCTTTTTTGCAATCTGGAATTCCTGGGGTGTTGTCCTAAAGGTGTTTTTACCTGTGAAAGTGGATATAGACCAATAAAAACGGATATTTTAAGGGGGTGCCTTTAGGCAAATACAAACTATATGTTGATCTGGGGACCTCGTGGATTTCGTGGATTTTTCATTTTCGGCCAATCTCACCCCTGTGAGTATTTTTCCTAACAGTGTTACACACTGTCATATGAAAATCACACAATAAAGGGCTTGGGTGCAGGAGTACTGCAACTTTACTTCCAAGAGCTCAGTTGAGGATGGGTCACAAGTGTTGTGAGTACAGAACATGCCAAATGAGGCACTACTCCTGAAGGCCCGCAAAACTCTTACTTTTATCCTGATTTTGTACTCCATAGTCCTCCATTTTTTTTTTTTTCCTACTATTCTCTTACTTTTTCACCCCAGTCAGCTTAAAAGCCTGCAATACCTCAATTTTCAAATTTGGCTACATTCCACATTCATTTTGGTTCAAGAACATTTGACTGCACTATGAATGGAAATTATTTTTGCATTTGAAACTAACAGCAACTCGGTATTGCTGTATATTAAATATAATTAGCGACTCTCAATAATTCTATGTCTGCAGGTTTACCTTCACTCCATGGTGCGGGATGCCCACGGCCTTAAGATGAGCAAATCTCTGGGTAACGTTGTGGACCCACTGGACGTGATCCATGGAAGCTCTCTAGAGGTAAGGAATAAAAACGCCTTATCCACCCAACTTGACCAGCCGATTGTCATTCGTAAATGGTTCCGGATAAAACATGGCCAACAGTTCTCGTACGTGTGTTAAAGTTGGCCACAGCACAGAGTGTCTAGCAGCGTGCTTGTGTAGTGATCAATCATCCATTCTTCGGGCCTGTTCCAGGGCCATGATTGAGAGTGTCTGAAAGGTGAGAGGGAAAAGTTGGTGGGTTTTCCGAAGCAAATTGTTCTCGGAGTACTCTTAACAGTGCCATGCCCCCTTTTTCTCAGGATCTCCACAGGAAACTGATGTCTGGCGTCAAGTTGGACGAGCCGGAGCTGAGCATCGCTTTGCGAGGTCAGAGGTCGGACTTCCCCAATGGGATACCGGAGTGCGGGACGGATGCGCTGCGGTTTGCACTGTGCACCTACAAGGCGCAAGGTGAGCCTGGCACCTGTGCTGACATAGAGGGCGCTTCAGCTGCGAACAAACTTTGTAGGCTGGTGGTTACAGTGTCTAAATTGTGCAGTTGCCGTATTCAAATTTTTGGTTCGCATACCGGCTGGGGGATCAGTTTGCTTGTCCTTGAGCAAGACAGTCTACTGCAATAGCTTCTCTCCACGCAGCAGCAATGAGTACACAATGAAGGGATCAAGGTGCTTGTGTCCTTCAGCAGGACACTTTGCAACAATTGCTTCTCTCTACCTAGAAGCAATGGGTACCCAGCCAGGGGATCACGGTGCTTATGTCCTTGAGCAGGACACTTTGCAACAATTGTTTCTCTCTACCTAGAAGCAATGGGTACCCAGCCAGGGGATCACGGTGCTTGTGTCCTTGAGCAAGACACTTTGCTGCAATTGCTCCCCCTCCACCCAGAAGCAATGGGTATCCATCCAAGGTATCATAGGTTCTCTTTGTGGTTTCCTTGTCAACAAATATTTTTTTTGGGTGATAAGAAAGGTTGTGATTAAAACGGTTGAATTTGCTTTTTCTGTCAGTGGAGGATCTTAATCTGAATATTGACACGGTACTGGAGTACCGACACTTCTGCAACAAGATTTGGAATGCTACCAGGTTCACCCTGAGTCGACTCGGCCAGGATTTTGCCCCTCTTGCCCTCCAAGAGGTAAATTCAAGTCACCTTAGAACAAGCCGTGTTGAATTGAATTTTTGCCACTAAGGTGGAGAAACGTGCTGAGCGCAGAAAGGTTTGGCTTAGGAAAAAGCTAGTTACCGGCCAAAATGTTAGGGGAAGGTGTATGGCTTTGACTGGTCCTCAGTCAAAATTGTGTTGAACATTAAACTGAAGAAATCTTTAACTGCTCTTAACTTGTATTTTCTTTTCTTATTGCTGTGCGACTGGAAAGATTTTCAAAGAACTGAAAACCAACACCTTCTTTTTATAGAATAAAACAATAGATCTCTCTCATAAGACGGCATCTTAGTAGGAAAATTACAACTGTGTGTTCAACGCCATCAGGTGCGTGTGCACGCAGTGTGCAAAATATTCTAAATTTCTTTGAAATACGGCGCAGCTCATGCGCGTCACGAAAATTTGACGCCAAAATGCCGATGCACGTGGCAATCTGTAGGAAGTGACGTCATTTGAGAGAGACCTATTATGTAGATCATAGGTATTGTTTGAAACTTAGCATGGTGGAGTTGTAAGCTGGAAAGTAGGTTGTGGGCACACCATGGAAAGATATCTCTTTTGTGGCTCTGAAACGAGACGATGCCGAGATAAGGTCTCAAGGTTTCAAACAGTGTGTGTTGTTTGTCAGCAGTCTCCTGAAGACGAACAGAGCATACTGTTAGACATGTCGACCTTATCTTGCCATCGCCAATACTACCTTACAAGCGATATCTTTCCATGGTATGCATGCAATCTACTTTCAAATGTTTAGATCATGCTCGCAATGTAAAATATGCATGGTTTCTTTTAAGATGAAATATCCTTTTCTTTTTCCTCTGTAATATCCAGGTTTCATCGGAGCTCCAGCCCATGGATCGCTGGATCCTGAGTAAACTATCTGCGGCGGCTGATGTCTCTAACAAGGCATTGGAACTGTACGAGTTTCCAACGGTTACCAGTGCTATACATCAGTTCTGGGTGGGAGCCTTCTGCGACGTCTACTTGGTGAGCCAAAGATTCTTTATTTTCAAACTTCTCGATACAGTTATGCCCCAAATTATTCATACCCATGCCAAATTCAGGGTTATTCTGAATCATTTTATTTATTATTTCTTCGTTTATGCTAATGATGTGAAACCAAAATATATGTAGATTTGTACATGCCAACTAAAAGTCATTAAGTAAAGCCTAAGTTCCACCAATCCAGCTTTTATGTATGAGAGA
Source organism: Hippasteria phrygiana (assembly GCA_037893225.1). Lineage (NCBI taxonomy): Eukaryota > Metazoa > Echinodermata > Asteroidea > Valvatida > Goniasteridae > Hippasteria > Hippasteria phrygiana. Next base: position 3,377,710 of record JAZGUH010000199.1, read on the forward strand.
AAAGCAAACTACAAGATTTTTCATAGGGTATGAATAATTTAGGGCATAACTGTATGTTTTTTATGAGAGTTGTTTTGAGGATGGCATAAATTTAGATTTTTTACCCTCTCCTATGTAGTGTTTGGTCAGTGTTTTCCAAGAACCCGTGGGAAAAAATCACAGACTAATTCGGGTGGGACTCGAACCTATGACCTCCTGCTTGCTAGTACGGATATTTCAAATACTTTTCCAAGGTTGGTCAAATGTAGCAGCCGGTTCCATTAAAATGTAAAAAAAAAACTTCTTGTTTAAACTCTTCTTCTGTTTTTTGCCCTCCCTACGTTAATTTTCAAGGAATCTGCCAAGAGTGTCTTAGCCTCCGGTGACCAGCCGTCAGTCAGAGCCGCCCAGAACACGCTGTACCACTGTGTACATTCTGGCCTGCGTCTCCTCAGCCCCTTTATGCCTTACCTGACTGAGGAGCTGTACCAGAGACTACCAAAGGTCAAAGGTGATGTCTGCCCCAGTGTGTGCGTGGCTGAGTACCCAACCAGTGACCAGGTGAGCTGTCTTGACATTTCAAATATTTCTAAAATTTCAAAAATGTCTAAACATTTCAAAAATTTCTAACATTTCTAGAATTTCTAAAATTTCAAAAAAATTTGAAGAAATTCTAAAATTTTCACATTTTTTTAACTTTTCTAAAATTCCAACAATTCCAAAAATACTAACATTTCCAAAAATGTCAAAAATTCAGCACTCCTGGCAATTTCTATCTTCATTGCTACAGTATCCTCCTAGAGATCTTCAGTTGGAGCAAGACGTAGAGTTGGTCATGGAAGCAGTGCACACCATGCGCTCCCTCCAGAAAGAGTTTGGTTTCAAGATGGCCACAGGTAAGTAGAGGCAGGAGTACAATCGACCTAGGAGTCTTGGTCTTGGTCTTGGTCTTGGTCTTGGTCTTGGTCTTGGTCTTGGTCTTGGTCTTGGTCTGTGCGTAGCTCCTGTGGGATACAAGCTAGTGGTATTGCCCAACAGCATAATGCATGGGCAGTGGATTCTATGCAAATAAGCAATTTCATCACTGTGCAGTTTGTTTAGTTTAAAGAGTGCCGCTACGGTATTCCGGAGGTCGCAGGTTCGAATCCTGCTCCGGGCAGTTTTCTTTGTTCACTGAGAAAATTCCGTATGTTCGTAGTTTGTATCACCAGCTTTTTTTCAAGGGCCAAAGAATTTGCGGTCACCTTTTTGTATAAATTTTTATGGTTTTTGCTCCCCAGATCAAAAACATGGACACGCCGCTGATCTTGATTGCTTTTAATGAAACGCAGAGATGCTGTTTTTTCCCCCCCTCCCAACAGTACAAATCAAGCCAAACGATACTTGCATCGAGCAGACTCTACAGAGATTCACCAGCGTTATCCAAGCCTTATCCCGCTGTGCCGGTGTCGCTGTTACATCAGTCGCTCCACCTCCCTCTGGCTGGGTGTCTGGTTCGATGAATGGCCAAGCCGAGGTCTATTTCAGTGTGAAGGTGAGCCCGATAAGAGTTTAAGAATTGTGGGAATTTTTTGAAACGTACTTTTCATAATCTGAGCCAAATATAAATGTATAGGGTTGTCTGATGTGCGTGGTTTAGTAAGGGGTGTGGTTAACACCGATTGGTCGATGAGTGATCAATACTTGACCAATTAAAACAAATGCTAAAATCCTTTTTTGCTGAACATATTCAGGACTCAATTGATATACAAGTGGCAGTGCACAAACTGACGACTCAACACAGCAAGCTTCGTAGGCAACTTGAAAACCACTTGAGGTCAATAGAGGGTAGCGATTACAGCAAGAAAGACCGAGTCCAAGAGGCTAACCGACAAAAAGTAAGTTCTTTATCATTCAGCAGTGTGTGTGAAAAAGTCGCAGGTCATGCAGGCACTGGGATTTTTTTTATCAGCTTTTGAAGCAGAAGTTTGACATCTCAGAAAACCTGAAAATGTCCAGTGTTTTCACGAATCGGCCATTTCAAGACCTAAACAAATTGTTTGTGCATGGATCGGAGCACGTAGTTTGTACCCCTAGTTCTCCCGTGGTTTGGGTGATAAGCGTTATTGTTTTTTCAGCTTTTATTCAAAATAAGCATTGTTTCAGGGGACGAAGGTCCATAATCTCCCATGCATTGTTTTGTGGAAGCATCCTTGTAAAAAAATCATACAGGATGACAGAAAGGCACTGCAGTGGAAGTATTATTGTATTACCGGTAAGGCCAGCCAGGAGTACCCTGATGCTATTTCTGGGTCAGACACCATCCTATTGCCATTCAGAAACGTGGGCAATGACAGAATGATTGATTTCTCTGGTGGTCTGCCCAGGGGGCAACCCTTTGTGTATACGGACCACAAAGGCATTAGATAACACACACTTGGATGGGGCTTAGCCAAACACATGCCAGAGGGCTTAACTTTCTCAGGGTTGGCATGTCTGGTGTGTGACCTCTGTGTTAAATTTGATTGCACAGTCTCAATCTATGGCTTTTGACTGAAGTTCAAAAAAGAATTGAGCAATATTGGCCCAAAGATGTTTTAGTAATTAAAAAATTACGACAAAACTACTTCCGCTGCAGTGCCTTTTTTGCTCCGAGGGTTAAATAATTAGACGAATACTCTGTCATGTTTCTCGTTTACCCTTTCCTAGACTGATCGTCTGCAGTTGGAACTGAAGAAGTTGGATCACACACTCAAACAACTGGAGGCAGCAAGCCGATAAGACAACAGTTTATGCAGTGGCCATTTTGAAAACTGGCTCTTTTAAAAAAAGAATTATGCAAGTTCGTCCCAAACAAGGCTCAAAGCCACTCAAGGAATGGAGCTACAAGAAAAGGAAATCAAAGATGGAAGAGATAGGAATTAAATATTTGTTAATATATAGTTATATATATATATACATGAGTCATTCCATAAATTTGAGGTCCAAAAGTGTAACATGTTTTGGTGTCCCTGTTACACTTGACCTGTGTAATTTCCCACCAAGTATCATTAAAATTGACTTTTTTTTTACTTGTTTGGCAGGTACTTTGCTTTACACAATCACTCTTGGAGATAGAAGGCATTAAAGATTGTGTCCTGAATTGCAAAACCTTTAAGGGTTAGGTTTGAGCAAATACAAACCCTAGACCCTACGTTGCTCTGGGGTCCTCGGCGACCCCCAAACACTGCAGATTTCGTGGATTTTTCATTTTCGCCACACCCCTGTTTCAAGAGCCTTACGTATATGTCCACAATGAACGAGTACATATTAACACACTACAGATTATGTGGTTTCAGTCTCTGTAACAAATTCTAATCATAAAAAAATTAAAACAATCCTGAATTGGGGGGGGGGGGGGGGGGGGAGGAGAGTTAATGTTAATAATTGGCTGGCTTTCAGGAGGCAACATTGAACTTTTTTTCTGGGTGACCTTTATAGATTTTGTGTTTTTGTCCCCCCCCCCCAAAAAAAAGAGACTTACTCTGCATTTGTAAGTGTCTATACCTACCAGAGCTGTAGCCGAGTCCCTGCAAGTCCTTTCATAAAGCCAGTCACAAGTAACTGGATGAACAATGACAAAGGAATGCCTTTGTCAAAGCTCATTTGAATAGCTTGTGATTGGTATTAGGACTGGAGTGCTTGTGATGGACTTGCAGGGACTTGTGATGGACTTGCAGGGACTTGTGATGGACTCGACTACAGCCCTGATACCTACAACCTTTCCCATACAAAGTTTTTTTTTTGTGACATTTTTTCAGGCTAATAAATGTCCTGGAACTACCGGAATAAAGTTTAATTTTCTTATCTTATTTAGATGTGTATCTGTGTTTATTTATTTTAAATAGTAGGAAAGGGAATATGCAAGTTAAATAAATCTATGCAAAAGTAACAATTTTACAAACCTACAATTTCCGCTTACCAGTGGTATAAATCCCAGGGGGGGGGGGGGATATATTGCCCCTCCAACTTTGTTGCATGTTCGGAAAAAAAGTAGCACATAAACTTCAGGCATTACTATTATGTGAGCACAAATGGTATTGTGCTTCAGCTGCATATGGTACCTTTTTAAAGGCTACCCAAAATTCCTGACGCCCCTGTTTTTGGGTCAAAGTATCGCCTTTTTGGAATTATTTTAAATTAATAATCTTCATCAGCATCCAATGTTGTCCCGGGCGATTATTTAAAAAAATAAAATCACTCATGTGGGACTCGAACCCACGACCTCCTGCTTTGTGGTGCAGATGTTCCACCAATAGACCACCGAGCTTGCCGGAGTCGGTTGGCTGGTTCGAATCTGATATAACTATTCATAAGATGGATTTTTTTTTTGTGTCGGGGGTGAATATTGAATTTACATCACTCTAATGCAAAAATTCCAGGAAGTTTCGCGGTGAAACACCCGAACTGGCTATCCAAAATTACCAGCATTTCTGTGCCATGGTAGCTAAAATAGTCCAGTCCCCCCCCACTGTAAATTTCGCAAATGCAAAAAATAATAGTATTAAGAAAAATACTGTCGCGCCCCCCCCCCCCCCCCCCCCCCCCCCACCCCTCACCCCCTAGGCCCTACGGAGAGAGCCCTGGCTACGCCGCTGAACAAATGTGAACTAACTTGAACTTAAAAGGACAATTTTTGAGAGAACTTATAATTAAAGGCTTAATTTTGGGCATTGGGGAACAGGTGGTTTCTATCTAGAAAAAACAGATCTTGAGAGGGTAAAGTTATATTTACAGTCTGGAAAACTTGATACTCGACTACAACCAATACAACAAATAGTATCCTCAATTTACACATTGTATGAAATAGAACACGTAATTCATTACCAACCCCTCTCAGTCACTCTCAGCCCCACCCCCAACAATAACACAGCCGAAACAACTTGCTACAAGTCTATCATCATTAGACAACTCCGAGAAATTCGTTAACACAGCGCAAACAGACCAGGCAGGTGGCGGACGATACGCAGAAGTACTTGAACAAGTCTAGGGCTGCAGAAACTGCTAAATCATAGTGACACTGACAGCCAGAAAATTATTACACGATTGTCTACAAAACAAATAACGTGCGTGTTGGGTGGAATATTGTAGAACATTTTAAGCTTTATATTGCACATTATTTGACACAGTTCAGTCACTCATCGAGTCAATCAGTCTACTCCAGGTAAGGTAATTGCATTTGGTTCTTTGCAAAATTTGCTTTCCCTTGCCAACGCAAAACGCATGTATCCTTCCTCCATGTAGCCCCTAGTACTAGTACTACTAGTACTTTTGTAGTAGTACTAGTAGTAGTACAGTGTGGCTATCCTCTATGATGGCGCGGCGAGGCCTAGGCTAACCATGGCTAACGTTATGTTTAATTCCTTCGCCCACTTAGTTTTGCTCATTTGTGCAGATCTAGAGTTTACCCTTTGTGCTGTACAAGTGACATCAGATCGGTTTCTTCTTTTTTCTTTTTTTTAGAATGAGGTGCTTAATATTTGCGTCTGAATAGGCATAGCGCATAATCAGATAATGGTGTTGCGTAATACGGCAACTCCATGCACAGACCATGGAGGTAGTACTATAGTCATGATAGTACATTAGTACTTTTAGTAGCCTTCAAGTTTTCCAAGCGGAAAGAGTTCCATATCCGGCCATTACTTGGACCTCGTGCACAAAGTCTATGGGCCATGACAGAAAAAGTCAAAGTATTTTCAAAGAAAAAGTTGAAATTTTTTCCCTCCTAAATTCGAGTTTCTTCATCAGATTTACACTTTTTTGTAGTTTTTAAGTCATATTAAGGGAAAATAAGTGATGGCCGGATATGGAACTCTTTCCTTTGGGGACTATGAATTTTTTACCGTAACGAATTTAGTCTGGTTCCATGCCTTCATTGTCGTTCTGACTTCGTATTCACGAGATCATGGAGATGGGAATCAGATCAAATGCAATTTCGGACTTTATTTTGGGGTATTGAAGTAAGCTTTTCCCAAAGATTCTAACTGGATTGAATTTAGGTTTTTGGTTTGCTTGTTTTTTTTACTCCTTTTTTGTACTTTGTAGCTAGCCTATTATAAAGGCTAAGGGAGTAAGGCGTTCCCCACCAATTCATATTGTTCACCTGTTCACACTTGTCCATATCTTACAGGCACAATCTCTCTCTGTGAAGACATCACATCGGCAGATCTCTGCTGGACATAAAATGGAAACGGAAGGCCCGGCCAGATTTCCACGAGCATCGCTCATTTACATTAGTCCCGGCAACATCCTGAATTATCACAACCTGAAGAGGTCCATTCCCAAGACGTCCACAGATGAGGTAATGCTCCCAGCAATTGAGCTTTTGCAGTAGGCCGACTATGCCATGCATTCAGTAGAAATATACATGGATTGTAAAATGGGCTTCGCAACATTTTACGAAGAGGTGCACAAGATTGGGAAAGAGTTTACGTTAATACCCCACCAAAATCAGTCAGGAACAGCAAAATCATGGAATATACGCAGCCATTTGTGTTCAAGGTTATAAACACTTGACACAATGTTAGGCTTTAATTTTACGACTTTAGTCGGGAAATTTTCGGGAGAGAAAGTTTTGATTTCTGTGGTAGATATTCCTGGCACAGTGTATGGCCACTCAGAGTGTTCATGTGTTGATTTCTGCCTCATTTTTAATGGATTTTGCTGACATAAATCTTGAAATAGCAGGTTGTTCCACATTTTTAGACAGTTGTTAGCAAGGAGGGTTTGTTATTTTGTAAGATTTTGCTGTTCCTGACCGATTTTGGCGGGGTATTAAAGTAAAATCTTTCGCAAGATTCTTGCAGATAGGATCTTGATATTCAACTAATTTCAGCTTATGCAAAACAATTTATTTAAATTTTTTTTTTTTTTTAACCAATTCATTGATGATTTTGTGTCTTTCACTTCCTTTACCAAAATCTTCATATTTTATGTGTGCTCAGCTGACCCCTAATGCATATTACAAAATACCGTATCTTTTGGGATGATGAGTCCAAAATTGTTTTCCAATTGTTTTCTTGAGGATAAAAAATATCAAATGATTGATCTCACATGTTTTACCTTTGTTGATCCCCCCTCAATTTTTGTTCCAGCTCAAGCTTGCTCTCACCACTGCTCTCAAAAACTCCCCTTCGATGTCACCCACCCTCGACCCGATCACCAAGAATGCGAGTGAACAGGTGTTCTTCACTGACCCGGGCCCCAAGATAGAGTACAGCGGGTGCAGCGCCGCCGAGGACCTCAAGATAACAGTTAAATTAATGCTGAGAAATGCCGAGGTTGGAATTGCCTCGCAGGCGGTAACGATGGGTGAGTTTTGAAGAAAATATAACAAAACATTAACCCCTTGTCAGGGCTGTAGGCGAGTCCCTGCAAGTCCTTTCGCAAGTCCAGTCACAAGTCCTTTCATAAAGCCAGTCACAAATAACTGGATGAACAATGACAAAGGAATGCCTTTGTCAAAGCTCATTTGAATAGCTTGTGATTGGAATTAGGACTGGATGGCTTGTGATGGACTTGCAGGGACTTGTGATGGACTTGTGATGGACTCGACTACAGCCCTGCCCCTTGTGTCCGGCTGTCATTGATGGGGGCTGTGCAGCCAAGCGTAAATGCAAACAATAGGCACCACACTGAATAGAGTGGTCCTATTAATCGCACTTGGACCCCCCCCCCCTCCCTTGTGTGAATGAAAGCTTTGTTTAAAAAGCTCCATCAATTCATTACACTCCCATTAAAGAACAATATGCAGCACCAGCCAGCAAAATCAGACATAAGTTGGAAATTTTGAAAATTGAGATTTCCATTTCATAATAAAATATATAATGTAAGCTTTGTAATGGTGGAAAAATTACTGTTATACGATATTTTGGTTTTTACGAATAGAGCCGTAAATTCAGCATTGAGAATGGAAAATAATACGTAGTTTACACCATTTTTTTCGGAAGTACGCCAGACTAAAATGTCAAATTGTACACATTTAATGGTCTCAACACTAAAGCAAACCAGGTATTTTGAATTAAACATGCTTCAAACTACAGCATTTTGACAAAAACAGGAATCGTGAATTTGACGATTTTCATATAAATTGCACTTTCTCAAAAATAGGTCATGCGACGTATGTCCGATTTCCCTCGCGGACGCCACATATAGTTGAAACATGAATGGATTGAGTACGTGCAGGAATGCTCATATAGATGACAACTTCAAATCGTGGCTATGGCTGTCGTCCGTCTTCAGGAGGTTAAAACACAAACCAAAACCACCACCCTAATCCTGCCGACTCAAAGTTGAGTCTAAAGCCGTTAGAGCTACGTTTGAGTTAAGAGACTTAACCGAACCTCACACAACGGAAATCGTTGCAAACTGTACTGTTTGTGTTTTTTAGCTGTCCATACTTCGTCCCATTCATTTTCAGATCTTTCTGATGGTGCTATCAGATTTAAATGTCGCCATTATACTTTTTGAAAAACTATCCAAATATTTCCCTGTACAATCTTGTGTATACTGCATGGAGTGCCATTTTGTTCATGTGATGGACGTGTTTCCTGTTGGATAAAGTGGGCCAAACTTTATTATTCGGGTTTATTTAAAATCTCGCATTCTTGTCGCTGAATTGCACATGGTTACAAAAGTAAAAACATTTACATACATATGAACAAAATTAATCAGTTATATTAAAATATAAAAATACCATCATTAAAATTAAAACTTAAAAAATGTTTTAAAATGTTAGCAACCCGGACTTTGTATTTGATTTCTAAACTAAATGAAAGGGTCATTTTCATTTTGTTTTTTAACCAAATAAAAGGGTAATTCCCAAAGAACAAACTTCACACACAACATTTTTTTCTTTTCAATCAACACATGTTGGTGAAAAGTTCGGTTGTCGGATGCTTTTCGTGCTTGATTGATTTCTTCTTGACTGAATGAAGAACGCGATACTGGGGTCAGATAAATTGGGAAACAGCACAGTACTGATAGTTGTCTGTGCCTGCTATCCGCAGCCCTGAAGGAGCTGGACGTCAGCAAGATAGACGGTCTGCTGCTGGCCATGCCCGCCAGGCCGTATGACGAGGAACTGACCATTGACCACTACAAGCCGGTCTGGCAGGAGTTGGAGGAACTAGTCAAGCAGGACAGGATCAAGACGTTGGGAGTGTGTGACCTGGATCTAGCAGAGCTTAGGGAGCTACACTCATGGGCAAAGGTCAGTCTTGTAAGACTTAGGGGGTGACTTGTGCACCTTGATAGACTTGTGCACTAAAGGACTTGACACTGAGGACAGAAAGACCATACGCTGAGGACTTGATGTTACAGGTTTGACTCGAGGTCTTACTGTGAGGACTTGACACTAAAAACATGAGGACTTGGACTTGAGGACTTCACAGTGGGACCTCAAGGACTTGAAAGTCGGGATTGTCAGGACTCTTGGAATTGACAGTGAGGACTTGAGGACTGATGTCTTTAGGACTTGGCACTGAAGACTTTACACTGAGGTCATAAGGACTTGACACTAGAGACTTAAGAAATGCGGAATTGACACTGGAGACTTAAGAAATGCGGAATTGACACTTTGGTCTTGAGGACTTGACACTGAGTTCATTAGAACTTAACACACGTGATGGATACTTGACACACAGGTCATGGGTACTTGACACACAGGTCATGAGGACTTGACACTGAGGACTTGACACTGAGGACTTGACACTGAGGACTTGACACTGAGGACTTGACACTGAGGACTTGACACTGAGGACTTGACACTGAGGACTTGACACAGAGGACTTGGATCTGCAGTCTCTGACCTGACACGTGACACTAAGGAAGACTTGTGACTCAACATTCCCGAACAATTTTCCGGACCATACCTAATTTTTGAATCCTGAAAGTCAGAGGACATTCATGATGTATCCTTGATTAAAACTTTGCAGGTTAGACCCACCACCAACCAGATGAACCAAGCGTCCTGCTGTGTCATCCCACCAGCGCTCAAGGAGTTTGCAAACGAGAACACCATCCAGCTCATCTCTCATTCAGATTCTAGCGGTAAGCCGTCCATTCAGTTTTCCTTACTGGTCTTGTCTTCATTTTTGAAATTATCAATGAATTGTTTGGCTTTGGTTTTGCTCAGTACAAGACGTTCCTAATTACAAATTTGTCGCTGAAAGGCCCATTGAATGCTGTATGTGCAGTTGTGTGTGGGTTGGAACCCTGCCGGGTCACGATGCTTGTGTCCCTAAGCAAGACACTTGATCATGATTGCTTCTGTGAGGTTTAGAGAATAGATGACGACAATCTTGAACTTGCATGGGATCCCATGGCCTGATGACTAGGGTACAATTTGAAGCGCTTAAACATTTGCTAAAAAGCTAACATCACATACATGTAGTATTGTGATCTGTATGGATAAAAATGACTTTAGAAGAAGGTGAAAAAACAAGGCAAAATCTGAAGTGGTTGAATTTGTTTTTACAAATTAAAATTTGTTAAATGTTATTTAGATTGTTAGTTTAACCCAGTCTGGCTGGCTGTTATTAATGGGGTGCTGGTATGCAGCAAGTATAACGCAAACAATAGGCAAACAATGGATTGAGTATGCACAGGAATGCACTTATAGACAACCGGCCAGGTGGTCTTTACTTCCCAGCATATACTTGGGTTGGACTCGAACCCAAGCCTTTTTGGTTACTTGTGCATATGTCTTACCCACTCACAGCCATCGAATCTGACACTGTAAATGTCTCAACGTGAGACCTTCACTTATTTGCCTCATACCGTCTTGAATTCTTTCAGATATCCTACCCCCGGAGGTATTTCAAGAGGTCCTGAGGACCCACTACCCGGAACACGCGGACTCGGCGAGCTGGCACCCCGCGTGGGTCCTACGCTACACGGCGCTCATCAAGAACCGGGGCATCATCACGACCAAAGGGTACATAGTGCGAGCCCAAAGAGTATTACCACTGAGCTAGACTGGGTCAAAAGAGAGTCAAAGGTGGGTCAAATGTGGGTCAAATGTGGCTCAAAGGTGCGTCAAAGGTGCGTCAAAAGTGGGCCAAAAGTGGGTTAAAAAGAATGTTACATAGGTGCATGGGACACATGTAGGTACAACTACTTTCAGGCAAAACTTTGATGGGATTAGTTGTGGCGCCTAGAAAAGAAGGCAAGTAGAAATAGGAAGCATTTTCAAGCTTCTGGGATGTTACTTTGCATGTTTGATTCGCGGCTAGGGTGTTTGTATTTTTGGATGTGGTTAAAGGCTTTTTTCCGCACACTATTTTTATACTAAACTAGAAAAGGTCATTTTCACCATAATGCATGTAAACAACGCGTACGTTGTATTATAAATGTAGTTTACCATAACACAAGCACCATTTTCTGTACAAATTCAAAGTAAATCTCAATCCTTACCCTAACCTCTAACCCTATTTCTCACCCTAATCATTACACTGGCCCCCCGCACCTTTTGTGCTCATCATTTTTATACATCGAGTTCCCGCAATACGGTTGAGAAGTTGAAGTATCGTGAGTCTGAGATTCACGCTAGTGCAGCCATAACAGCTTCCAAAAGATTTTTTTCTACTGACATTTTTGTTTTTTTAATCATTTGCTGAGAGAACGATAGTTTTTGTAAAATGGTCCGACATCTGCAAATTAGGTAGATTAAATTTACTATAATTTCTCAGAATGCAGAAGTTCGGATTTGCATCAGAGACACGTGAACTCTTTCAATATCAGTTTTGTTTGTACGATTCTGGTACCATCTAATTATTTTGCCAATTAGCAGACGTTGTTTTGAGGTTCAGGGTTTGAGATCTCTTTTTTTTAATGAATGTTAAACCCTTGATTTTTGTGTCAACATTTCCATTGAAACATTTACTAAGTTGAAAATTGATTTAACCCTACGTGCAGCACCGCCCCAAAAATGACTCGGACGCACCAAGGTGCTGCTCCGGAAGGCACTTTTTAAAGCATGGACATGAAACAGTCACAGACATAGGCTTTTTGTGGGTGAAAGCAGCTGTTGTTGACCGTCTGTCACTGGGCCAGCAGTAGAATGATTGATAGTTTCCTTTATGATAGCCCACTACATGGTTTGTTTACAATGAATGGGATTTGTACACAAACCAATGGGCTTTGCTATTGGCTCTTTTCGACATTAAAGGTGACTAGAGGCCCTCGGACTAGGGGGTTCGATTGAGGATTACATGAAGTTTGAGCGGAATTGGCCCAAAGGTGTTTACGTAAATAACAAAAATACAATAACTTGCCTCACCAAACAGGCACATTGCTGCACGTTAAGAGATACAGTCTAGTTTTAGTCCGTCTGTTTACTTTGTAAAGCTTACAGTAAATACATGTAATGAGGCTTCTAATATCAGGTTTTTACATGGTTTAGAAAGAGCCTACTCAATTGTTCATTTTGATGTAAATCCTGGAGATTTTGTGATAATGTTGAGTTCTTATTTTGTCATTTTGTTTTGAAGCATTCAAAATTAGCTTGGGTGACACTCGACTCATTTTTTTGGGGGCTGGGTCACTCAGTCCAAAGAATATGCATGACTTTGCAGTCAGTATCGTGTTGATTATGGGAACAGGTAACTTTTTTAAACAATGTTTTTCTCCAATAAGGGGAATTATAAATGTGGAGATTAAATGACAAAATTGATGGCGAGACTTACCAGCAGTCATGAATTTAGCAAAGTTATTATTGGCTGGTACGATGATAGGACCGTCACACTTTTACAGCATAGGTCATCGGTATTTGTGCATCAGCATTTTGGGCGCCAAATTTTCGTGACGCGCATCGGCTGCGCTGTATTTCAAAGATTTCGAGCAACATGCGCGTGTGTTTAGAATATTTTGCACACTGCGCGCACACAGTCGTACTTTCCCAATAAGTGCGAGGACAATGCTTTGTGTTTCCTATATATAACCCATAGACTAAGCACGTACTTCTACGTGCGAGGACCGATTTCAACAAAAGACTTGACGTGCGAGGACTGAAAGGTTTCTTTGTATTTCCTTTCTTCTCTTGTCCTCGGAGATATATACAGAACCTGTATACATGCACCTGATGGCGTTGAACACACAGTTGTAATTTCCCTACGAAGATGGCGTCCTATGAGAGAGATATCTATTAATTGCATATATTTAAAGAAGTATGTGTGGACATAACACTTTTTATATCTTCCTGCATGTGCACAACTTGGACACATCACTAGTCTGCACAATTTGTGAAGGGATTGATTTACTCCTTGTTGGATAAAAACATACTAGAGCTGTATTGAATTACTTGAGTGAACTCCTCATTCTATCATGCAGATGCTATGAAGCCGCCCTGGGCGCGGCCATTATTGGAGGGTTCACGTCTTGTGCACATGACTCAAGAACAATTTAAATTATCCACAAATGGTCGTTCTGCATGCGTCTTTCGCACACGTCTGTAAACATCTAGAACTTTCACTTGAAAAACCGTTGCTGTATTCATGTACTTCGGTCATACACACGCATTAAATCGGTACGTTTATCTTGCTGAACCTAGACCACTGTTGAGATCAACAATACTGTGTTCTTTATTTAACCCCTTGCGTACGGATGATGCCATATGGCGTCGTTTGTGCAGTTTCATTCCATTGTTGGATTATTGTTTATGATACGCTTGACTGCATAAACACATTGTAGCGGTTCGCTTGGCTGCCAGAACCGCCGCGACACCCCGACGTCTCCCGTAAATAAAAACCTACTCAAGGGGTTAACACTTGGTCTTTTTTAAATGCACATAGCCAAATTCTGAGCTTTCCATAGGTTTGTACACAAACATGGATGTGCCCAGCATCTAGTCATTTCATTACAGCTCTATGGATAAGTCAATTATTTGAAGTCAATTAATTTGATCTACATTTTTTCCCCCCCATTACCTCGTTTAAAAGTGCGTAACCTTTGTTATCAACATAAATCTCTGCATTTTGTATTGGAACTGAGTTTTCATGGTATATTTAGTTGTCAGGTTATGGGAACATGTTAATTTGTAATTTAGCACAAAAAGACAGTTGTCACTTTGTAATATATTTAAATGAAATATGTAATATATTTTAATATTCCTGGGTAATTAATTGTACTGAATCATAATGGTGAGATTTGTATGAAATAAACCAAAACAAATGTGAATTCGTATTCAATTTTAGTTTCATATCCAGACTTGAGAATGAGTTGTCAGATTGTGCTAAAAACCGAAATATTGGATTGAAGGTAACCATGGTTTGAAGACAATGGAGCAACAAAATACCCACGAGTATGTTTATATGCGAGTATAGTGCTCAACCCGAAACTAAGTCAAGTGGGTTATAGCTACCATCAATCCGTGTTCCATTCTACGGCTTTCTTAATCGAGTATTTTGCGGCTACGACTTTTTCCAACTGGCTGACTACAGTGAATATCCATATATAGCCGTAGCCAAGCGAGGAAATAAGGGTGGGGTACGACATTCTTTATGACTTGGTGCTCACTGTTTTGAACATTTTTAATATAAAATCCACCGTTACCAAAGGATTGCTTTAATTACAACATCCAATAATTTGTGACCCCATGTCAAAGGCCAGAGGTTAAAAGGTCAAAAGTCACAACCTTTGGCACAGCATTCCTATTGGTAAACTTGTATCTGTCAATAAGCAGAAGCCATTTTGAAACAGAATTGAGTTTGAAGGTTGCAAGTTTTGCAACTGTGGGGCGCTCTTTGACAAGTTCGCTGCAAGGACAACTGTAGTATGTCTTCAAGTGAAGTATGGAGTAACCTGGAGTTTAAAACGACACAGAGCCACATGTTGCAAACATCCGCCAATGGCAGAGAGAAAAAAACAGCTATTTTCAATCACAAGGTAAGTATTTACATTTAACTTTCAGGTGAGTTTTGTTTTTATTCCATTGCGGTCTTCTTTAGTACACAGCTTGTGTCTCATTATATCAAGGTTGACAAGTATTTACATATTAACAACTTTTATTTAATGACCATGCAACGAGCTGATTTTTGTAAACAACTCAAAGAGGATAAAATCATTTTTAAAACGAGACGAACAATATTTTCCTTTCATAGTGAGATTTCTGACCCCCCCTCTTTTAAAACTACCTCTCATATTTTGACCAAATTTGCATCCCAAACTAAAGGTGTAATTTAAACAGTTAAAGGAAGCTGATAAATGGATAATTTATTCCATCTACCAAATGTAAGGGGTACAAAATGCTTCTTTCAGAGTACTGAAGAAAAAAACGGGGTCCAGTCAATTTCTTTTTCATTCCAAAAAAATAAAAAAATTCTTTGTTAGGAAAGAATTGGCCATTTTTCTAGCGAGCACAAATCTTCATCTATGAACAAAATTCACAAGATTGGAAAAGTCGGATTACTCAAAAAAAGCAAAGTTTGTTGCGATTCCTGGAATCCAACGAGAACCGATTGCCTTCAGCAATGAGGTTCAAAAGCTGCTTTGAAAGAATGTATCATTTTAATATTTTTTTACTCTTGCAATAAAATTACTTCAGCTGTATGGACTTTGAATGACAGAAAAAAGGTGTTAGAATGTTAACATGTTTAGACATTAAAACATGTTCAGCTGAATTTTGGACCCTATACATGTACATTTAAGGCTGCACCTGAATATGAGTTGCTATAACGACAGATCCATGCGATTATAATCGGACAAATGGACGATGGGGTACACGTCAACTTGTCAAATTACGAAACATTTTCAAAACCATGCCTATCACTAGTGGATAAAAACGGAACTGCTCTAACGGGGAAACTTCAGTTTTTTCCCTCCATTTTCTCATAAGTGCTGTTTAACATTTAACTTTTCAAACAATCCACAAGGGAAACTGACTAGGTAAATTTGAATACATTTTCAAAGTGAACAAAGAAACTGGCAGTTTCTTTGTTCACCTTGAAAACATTTAACTTTAATCGGAAGTTATCACGGATTATCTCCATCTTACATACGAGACATGTTACAACTCCGCAACCTGCGACCAGGCCTCAGATCTTCTTCATCACAGATACTCTCTGTTCCCATAACTCGCCTGGCAAGCTAAGGGGACCGGGCCTTTTCGAGCTGTGCACCGCGTCTCTGGAACTCCTTGCCAAACGAGTTAAGAGATACAACTGATCTGTCATCATTCAAACGCGATCTTAAGACTCATCTCTTCAATCTCTCATTTGAAAGACAGTGATTTACAAGTGACCGGCGCCTTTGAATGGTTCACCAGATACTGTGCGCCTTATAAATTATCTGTAATTATTATTATTAAAAAATTCCAATGACCTTTGATGCTGGGAACATAGCAAATATATTGCATGTTAGCAAAAAAAAAATAGAAATAAAAAAGCTATGTCACACTACATGTAGGTTAAAATTTAATTGTATTTTTATGCCAGATTACTTGCAGTCTGTTCACCCACTTAAATTATTACTTTCTTTGAAATAAAATACAGCAATTCTTGTATTGAGGTTGCACACAAGTTTACAGCTAGTTCGCGTGACATTTATATATAAGCATGCAGCAATATTAGGGTCGTTTTAGTTTCTGGCAAAAGGCCATAGCATTACCGACATAACTAAAGTTGACAAGATCATATGAAGTACATGTAAGTCTTAAGGACATATCTTGCATTCTTCAATTTGTGTGAGTTTGTATATGTGGACAAAGGGGTCCACGTTTGACCTAAGGTCCACGATTGAAAATCGTGTACAAAACCAATGGGAGGCCTTCCGAAGAGTATAAACAAAAGAGGAACGTCCACGATTGCACCCGTTTACATGACTGTGTGTGTGTGTGTGGGCGCGTTGGCGTATTCAAACCGCGGACGTAAAATGCCAGAGAACAAAAGAGAACAATATCGTCCGCGATTCCCAGCATACGTCCGCGATTGGAAGTGTGTACAAAGTCTATGGAGGCCTTCCGAAAAAGTTAGAGTATAAACAAAAGAGGAACAATGGGACGTCCGCGTTTGGAGGTCGGTACACGACTGTGTGTGTGTGTGTGTGTGTATACTACAATGGGAATGCTCAGATCTATAAATATATCGCACGGGGCTGCGAGCGGACATTATAGCAGTGTCGGAATCAAGCCAGTCTTAAGCCAGTCACAAGTCGGATCACAAGCTACTGGGGATGAATACTAACAAAGGAATGCTTTCGTCACAGATCTTATGACCAGGGTGCAATATGAATCGACTTGTAATTGACTTGTGATGACTTGATTATAACTCTAAATTATAGGGATGAAAACTTACAACAATTTCTATCATGTTTCCATTATTGCAAATCATGATTAACCCTTCTGTTCTCAAGGCCAAAATGGAGCCAGCTACCCTATATCAAAACAGATATATCAAGTGACAGATTGAAACACACACAAACTGTGAGAGTTGGTGTTTAGAGTTTTTGATAGGCTGTGATAGGTATAAGTATAGGAGGGTTAAGGGACTAATACAAATTGGACTTAATGCACTGGCAAACAAAATCTTACACAACGGAAATTAATAGAAATTTGTAAAATATTCACCCACATATAATGCCCATAGTCAATCAAGACGTCCGACTGATTGCTACCGGTACATCAAAACGAGGAGTGGAATATGCTCTTTGTATGAAGAAACAAATGAGTGTCAAATTTCCCAAAGACTCGTTTCACAGGATCTGGTATAACGCATGAATAACTAAAAAAAAAAACATTTACTCAATATGTATGCCTGCAATAAAAATTACATTTGCGATTCTGAGCAATTCTATGTCGGATGTTAAACTTTAAAAGAGTTTCACTGAATGTCTAACTGACGTTCCTGAATTAAAATTTACAAGAGCACACACGGCCAGAATCACCTTAGACCCACACTGCTTACAGAATCAAGACTTCAATTATGTACATGTACAACACTTTAAAATTAACACAAATTAAAAAACACAAAAATCTTGTTTCATTGGGTCCTCGCGACCAACTTCGCCCCAGCCTACATATGGCAAGTAATACTTCAACACAGTACTGTTTACAACAAAAATACATTGCTTTTCTTAGGAAAACAAAAACTCAGCCTATGTTAAAGTAAATAATGAAACTATTATTGGTATAAAATGTTGGGCAGTCAATTCAATATTCAACACAAGGCGATTTTAGAGATCTATGCACATTTCTCACTAATTCATTTCTACATGCATCAAACGTGTGATGTACAAGTTTTGGGTTTTTGTCAAAACTATTCGGTTTCAGTAATTTGCATCTGCTGTAAGCTGCACACAACTTGATTTGACTAATTTGGGAGTTCACTGTTACAGCTATTCGTCCAATCCAACAAATTGTCTATACACGGACAATAGCATAATTGCAATGAAATGCCCTCTACTCTTGTTACATTGCATTCTTGATGACAACCCCCACCCCATCCATCCCATACCCAACACACACACACATTTTGGAAACATTTTTCAAAGAATTTTTTATTTTTTTTTAAACTAAAACTGGCAGAGGTTTTACAGAGACGTCCAAAATCCTCGCAGAATTACTCGGAGAGGAAAGAGTGCAGGCACAAGTAGCAGGCTAATTTCAAACTGTTTTTCGTGTGGACACAACTGTCTAATGAATTTTTTCCCCACTTAAGGCCAGCATTCTATATTTTAGGCTCTGCATTCACTAGCCCATAGGATTCTCAATCGTGAGTTTTACTAACTCATAAGTCATAGGATTCTCAATCTGAAGTTTACTAGCCTATGGGATTCTCAATGTAAAAATTTACTAGCCCATGGGATTCTGAATTTTGAGTTTCTTGAAATTGTGAGTTTTACTAGCCCATACGATTCTCAATGTGAAATTTACTAGCCCATGTGATTCTGAATCTTGAGTTTCTTGAAATTGCGAGTTTTACTAGCCCATAAGATTCTCAATCTGGAATTTACTAGCCCATGTGATTCTGAATTTTGAGTTTACTAGCCCATAAAGATTCCCAATCTGAAATTTACTAGCCCATAAAGATTCTCAATCTGGAATTTACTAGCCCATGTGATTCTGAATTTTGAGTTTACTAGCCCATAAAGATTCCCAATCTGAAATTTACTAGCCCATGGGATTCTGAATCTTGAGTTTACTAGCCCATAAAGATTCCCAATCTGAAATTTACTAGCCCACGGGATTCTCAATCTGAATTATGTACATTGCTGGCAGCAAAGCATTCTTTCAGAAAAATCTCACCAACTTTTGATTTGTTTGACACCAACCAATATAATTGTACACTTTTTGAAATATTTTTTCAGGAAGAATCAGTTTCGCAAGGTGGGTTACTTTTTGTTCACTAGCACAACAGGCAGCATAAGAAGTACATTTTAGCATCTAGTAGTTTTACTGTGGGTTATATCGTGCTCTTGGGGAGTTACTAAAAGAAGTTGAACATTTGAAATAGCTCGGTCTTCTGTTCAATAACCGCTCTGAAAGATATTAAAGTATTGCAGGAAGTCGTAATTATAGGTATTTCAGTGCAGCAGAGAGCAGAAAGAATTTTAATATGTTCACACAAAAAACCCCAAAACTAATTACCGTCCCTGATTTTATCTCTATAACAAAATGTGCATTCAATTAAAAGTGTCCTCAACCTGTCAACATCCAACACTGTGCAGTATACCTATGGCACATTCTTTGGACATCATAGCTCCACGTAAAGTAATGGTGCCAAGGCTGTACAGTCCTGAACCCATCGAAATACAACACAACATGGCGTTGGATTTTGGCAGATTTGGGACGGTTAGCGTAAATAAAAAAAAATTCGAGTGCAATGAGTATTTGGGTCATTCCATAAATGTTGGGTCCAAAAGTGTGACATTTTTAGTGTCCCTGTTATATAGTGACATATATAAGATTTTGCAATTCAGGACACATTCTTTAACCCTAACCTTCCCAAATACTCCAAAATCCTCTTTTCAAAATGGAGGAATTTGGAGGATTGAGGGCACTTGGAAGTTGATGCATCGGAGGATTTTGCAGGATTGAGGTTACTAGGGGTTTTTGCCCCTGCAGGAATATGGAGGATCCAGGTTATCAGGCTCAATCTGATACATGAGGATTTTGGAGGATTGAGGTTACTAGGGGTATGCAAAAAACACCTGGAGGATTCGTGCTATGGTCCCCATAAGAGGATTTTGGAGGATTCAGGTTATATGGAGTTTTAACACTTTGAAATCAGAGGATGTTGGAGGATTCAGGTTACATGGGGGGGGGGGGGGATGATGTAGGGAGTTAGGGTTAATGCCTTCTATCTCCAAGAGTGATTATGTAAAGCAAAGTACCTGCCAAACAAGTACAAAATAGTGTGAAGTCAATTTTAATGATACTTGATGGGAAATTACACAGGTCAGGTGTAACAGGGACACCAAGACATGTCACACTTTTGAACCCCAAATTTAAATATCTGTTGTCAGTTTAATCAGCAAGAAAATTATTGTTGCTTTACAAAGAACTTGAAGCACAACTCGGCTGTGAGCCATGGTATTTTGACAGATAACCTTTTTGGGAAGTTGAAAGTTTTCTGCGTAAAAAAATGGGAGAATTAGTTTGAAGTAAGCACATGAAGATGAACTCACAAGTCCGGACACAAATTACTTTATTGCATTGCGTGGCTTGCTCGGTTTAAACCACAGAACAAGGATTTCCCTTATTCTATGATCAGACAAATAATTTTTTTTTTTGCATATTTTTCGAACAATATACATCTGACATCAATGTACATGCACACCATTACTGTGGTCTTCAGAGCAAATGACTGATCCCAATTTTTTTTATTAAAGTATTGAAAGTCTGTACAATCCAGTCTTTTGTACAAGTGCCTGCAAGTTAGTTCATACGGGTCTTCGGACACACAAAGATAAATTTAGGTAGATCTATGGTATGGCCAACAAAAAAATAGTTGTGTTGCCCTCCACGTATTGTTTTCTATTTTTTTAAAACAGGATTTATAAAAAATCTCACCTTTTCCTGCACAAAATGAACAAGTTTGATCAAAATCATTCTCTTTGATGTTTATTTTGATGGTTAAATAGTAGTACATGTATTGTTTTGATTGTTAAAAAATAATAATAAATCGATCAACCGACCCTTCCTCCCAATTTTTCTCATTTATGGGCAACACAAGTGGGTTTTTCTTTTTGCCTAATTGATGTACCGCCGTTTGCGAGTTCTTAGACAGCTTGGCACAAAAGCAGGACGCACTGCATACGCCAGCACTCGTATAAAAGCATTTGCTGCACGTATCTCGGACGGAAGTTGACTTAAATTTGTCCGAGACAACTTTTCTCACCATGAATGTACACAGGCAACATGTGCCAGTCGTTAAATCACAGTTGCGTTTGACAAGCGTTCGTGTATGGCAATTCCATGAGCAAGGAACACTTCATTGAATAAAAGGCTGCTTCCATAGACTTTAATGCTTATGAATGGCGATTGGCCAATTATGAGTGGATGGTCCAAACTTTCCTGTTTGGAACGACAGCTGTTGATCTTAGTGTTATTATTAGCAGTGACCGTGAGATTTTTTAACAATTTCACAATACTTCGTAGCCGGGTCCCTCCAAGAACGCCTCAAGAGCATCGTACTCTGGCTTGGTCTTGCTAGCCATCTCCTCGTCCGGCTTGGAGGTCGACCTCTTCTTCTTCTTCCTCTCATCCTTGTCTCCTTTGTCTCTGTGAGACTCCTTATCACCGTGTTTGTCGTGGTCTCTGATCTTCTCCTTGTGTTTTTTGTGCTTGTGTTTCCGTGCGCTTTTGTCTTCATCCTGGAGGGAAGCAAGTGACAATCTGTCTTATTTCTGAGTTGGCTGTATCATGCCGGTTCTCTAAATTCATTCAGTTAAAGGAGCATGTCGAAAATCATTCAGGTATCGCTGCTTGTGTAGCAGAACTCTAAGGGAGCACTTCCTAACCCATGGTCGGGTCAGGCCGATGAAAAGCCTGGCCACGCCCGGGCCTTCTGGCTTTTAGTCTTGCTATTGTGAGCCACAAATCACCTAACAATAGAGCATCTAATAATCGATAAAGCCCGGCCTCTGCCAGGCTAGGCCAGGCTGTGGCCCCTCCCACACTAATCTGTAGTGATTGCTTTTGTTGTCATTTCATTCACGGGCTGGAAATCAAGTCTGGGTGAACAATGGGAGCTGACTGGACTCCAGCATTGGTGGGCAGTTTATTGTGTACAACCAGGGGATTATAGAAGCCCTGGCGTTCCCACAGCTTGGCCAGGATTTTTTAATGGCCTGGCCCAACCATAGGTTAGGCAGTGCTCCCTAAAAGGGTTACGTATGGTTCAACCACACACATTTACTGTCACTTGTGAAAATGGAAGTCAATTTAAAATCTGTTTATTTATTGCACACTATACAATCGTTATTCTCTTTCCAAACCTTCAGGCATCTACTCGCCTGGCTGTCTCATCACATCCTTTCACTGATGATCCAAAGGCCAGTACTGTGAGATACTCTCCAAGTTTTTTTTTCCCTCGTACTGCCTCTCTTTGGAACTCCTTAGCTGTAACCTGCTTCCCTTCCATCTATAATCTTTGACAATTCAAACGAAATGTGAATAGATACCTTCTATCCGTGTGATTTCTGTCTTTTCTTGTCTTTTGTAGCCTTGAGTGGCCTTTTGGCGTTGGGCGATACCCCTAAAAAATGCTGCGGTCACAGTATCATTTGTTTGAGGCAAACCTTTCTTACCTTGTCTTTGATCTTGTTTTTATGTTTCTTCTTCTTGACAGCTGAGCTGCTCGTGCTTGTACTGGTCATGGTGTCAGTGTCACTGATATCTTCGTCTTTGGTGACCGATAGAAGATTGTCAAAGTCATCGGCCGGTAGGGAAGGTTTTTCTGTATTTAAGGAGTTATGAGAAAGGAATAAATCTCCACAAACGATCCATGTTTAAAGACGTGAAGAAAAAGAATTCTGGAGTGTTCCTTTGTGTCTTAAAGGCCGCTTCCCATGTGAAGAAGTAGACAATAGTAGAATAAAACAAATTAAAAAAGAGAAAAGTAGGACTTTGGGAGACAAAATCAGGATAAAAGTTGGAGTTTTGCGGGCTTTCAGGAGTAGTTTTCGTTGATACTCACCCACATCCACAGCATCACAAGCCCCATTTGGCATGTTCTGTACTCACAACACTTGTGCTCCATCCTCAACTAAGCTCTTGGAAGTAAAGTTGCAGTACTCCTGCACCCGAGCCCTTTATTGTGTGATTTTCATATGACAGTGTGTAACACTTATGAAAAATATTCAATGAGGTTTCACTTTTCGGAGTTGTGGAAAAAAAAAAAGAGGAAAACTAGGAATTTCAAGAAACAAGTAGGAAGAGTAGGGAGACTGGAAGGCCTGCTTACTTGTTAGTACAGGTTTCTTGGAGGATCCTACGTTCTCCAGGAAGTTGAAGTCCTCTTGTTGGAGTTGGATCATGGGCGAGGCAGGGGAAGTATCCTGGTCTGTGGTCTGGCTGGATGTTCTGCTGACAGGCTGCCAGAAAAGACGAAAAAGTTTTTCTCAATCCTGTTGATTTTGTTTACGGTATTCCGGAGGTGGCAGGTTCGAATCCCAGGCCTGCCAGTTTTCTTTGTTCACTTGGAAAATGTATTCACATTTACCTAGCAAAATAAGCGTGAGAACCAGTCAAAAGTAGTACACATCGTGTGACACTTTGGCTGGTAACCAGTTCTTTCCGAGCAAAACCTTTTTCATGCTAAGCACATTAGTTTACTTAGCAGCTTTTATTTGGTGGTAGGCAAAATTTTGTGCTGAGCAATTCCATATTGGGTACGATGAAAAACACCAGAGCCTTTAGCTTACCTCTCTGAATAGTTCATCCTCGCTGGCGCTATCCGTTTTTGCCGTTTTTGCCGTCTTTTCTGCTGATAATGGCGATTCCGCATTGTTCTCTCCCGATGGCGTTTTGCCGCTCGTCGATTTCGAACCGTGCACAGTGTTCTTTTCTCCACTTGAATTTGAGAATACGCTCGCTACTCCGTCCTGATTGGCCGATAAGGACTGTTCGTGATTTCTTGATAGCTTGGACACCGGTTTCTGGTCCTCGTCCGATAAATCTCTGGCGACAGCTGGCTCCCCGTCGTCCTCGCTGGATGGCTCTCGGTCGTAGCTCGTAATGACCGGTGCTGGTTGGTTGGAGTGGGTGGGTTTGAACGGAGAGATCTCGTCATCGGAGTCAAGATCTTCTTGGAAGGCAGCTACCATTGGGTTGATGTCGTCTTCATCACTGCATAAAAAAAAGGAAGTTTTTTTTAGATCAGACCCGGGAAATCCGTAAGGCTGGTAGGGCTGGCAACCTAAAATGTGGCCAATCTCGCCACCTCTGTTGTAGCCCTTTACCCAGAGTGGCTTTTAGCCTTGTATTGGGCAACTTCCATAAACAAAAGCTACCATCTACATATAATGCAACTTATTATTAATATTTTAATTAAAAGAAACTCTGAACCTTTCGCTCTCTTCTGCAGAAGGCGGGGGTTTCACGACCTTGACTGGTTTCTTTTTGGCCTTGCCCTTCTTTCCGCCGGTGCCATCGACGTCGTCTAGAAAGCCCCCTAAGCCCTCACCAGGAACAAACTCATCTACGTTGGTGATTGGTCCAGTCTTGACTTCGGCGACAGTCTCAATGACTGAAGTGTCGAAAAAAATGGAAAAAAATGGTGAAATTGGCATCGTAAAGGTGTGTCATCAAATTCTTGAGTTTAATAAAGGGTGTTTAACCCTAACCTCAAGCTACAAAATACTACTACTAGTAAACTGTAGTATGCAGTACTCTCGCCAGATGATTAATGTTGTTCATGGTAATGCTTCACCATATTTAAAGGATATGTTTACACCGGTTAATACAGTCCATAGTTATAACACTAGAAGTACTAGAACAAATGATTTATACATTCCTAGGTATGCACTTGCTACTGGACAAAGATCATTCAAATACAGGGGTGCAATACTTTGGGGCAAGTTAAACGATCAATTGAAAACCATAAAAATGAAACACATTTAAACAGAAGTTACTTCATCACCTTAAAAATAACCTATACGACTGCCTACAATTCTTGGTTGGTTGGTTAGTTTACATAATTACATTGCTGCCCAGTGTCATGTCATGTAGTATGTCTACTTGTCCTATTTGCTTTTGTAAGTATAACTATGATTTGTTCATGTTCTTGTTATTTAGGGGACGAAGTTGGGCTTCCTCGAGTGTTGGTCATCTGTATCTATTCTAATTGGTTTAATCTTTGTATTATCTACTTATTTTATTATATATTAATTTGTATTTCTTCTTTTTACCTTGTATATCATATAATTTTCTATTTTTAATAGATGGCCCATTGAAAATCATCCTGGAGGTGACATGGCTACCATCAGTAAATAAAGTTGTTATTGGCTGTTTTGGAAACTTTTCCGAAACAGCCTTTGTTTTCGTTCAGATTTTTTTTTTTTCCCCCCTTCTTTTTTAGCCTAATGCCCATAGCATTTGTACACGTTTTCTTTCTTACCGGCACTTTGGCTACTTTTATGATACCGATTGCCTTTAAACTTGGCAGACACTTAGACCAACTGCTCAGAATGTATGCAGAACTTTTCCGTCATGATGACGTCATCACATGATTTTTTATGAATTTTTGAAATTTTAAAATCGTAACATTCTTTTCAATATATCTGGCGAACAAAACAAGATATTTAAAAAAAAATTGGTTATAGCTTTGGTATGTCTCAAAGATATGTCCTAAAAGGGAAAAAATGTGACGTCATGATGACATCATCAAAAATGTGCTTTTTTAAAACACATATAAGGATAGGTCCGATCGTCATGAAAATTGGTGGGTAGGTAGATACTGCCACCAGTATGTAGAAGTCGGCCACTTTTCTTTTTTAATTTTTTTTGAAATTTCATTTCAATCACAAAATTTTACACAAAAAACGAAACAGCCCTGTGTTTGTCTAGTTATTATTATTATAATAATGCTTGTAGTAATTTTTAGAATTTGATACTTCGCCACAAATAAAATACATAGTAATATGTAGTGCTACTGTTTGTTGCTGGGGTTGGAGGCAAAATGTCTGTTATCATCTAAGGCGGAAACAAAGCATGAACGACTGGTTTTAAGAGATGATACAATTTTTTATCTTAGCCATCCAATTCATTAACACAAATATAATTTTAAATACATGGTAGTACACAACAACTTAACTATATTACAAAGACGTAGTACTTTGTAGTTGCAAGTATCTTGACTGCTGTCATGATACACTCAATCATCAAAGACAGAGAGACTCAGTGCTACAGAATACTAATTAAGTAGTATTTTGTAGTACACAGGTCTTCACCCCAAATTAATGCCTAGGAGGTTAGGGTTAAAGCTTGATATAAATTACCCTAAAAAACACTTGAATTAAATGTTGACGCGGACTGCATACCTGCGTGTTTTTCGTCTTCTTCCTTCAACCCTTGTTGCACCCTGGATTCGCTCCCGCCAAACCACTTTGAAAAGCGCTGTGACAGGGTCGTGGAGGACCCCTGCTTGTCCGACGGGTTGGCTGGGTTCTTGGGTTCGTCTGGACTTCGCTTGTCTTTGCGAGAGGTGGTGGGAGTTGACGTGGGAGTGTTCTGCTTGGGTGTGGTGGCTGGGCTGACGCGATTCGACCCGGGCTTGCTGCCTGGTGCTGAAATAATAAGGTGTACATTTATAAAATGCACATATCCACCGTCATCATGGGACTATAGGTCTGACAATTTGGATAATTTCTCTGGTATCGATTGAAGATTTATCCTCTATTTAAATCTAGACCCAGGAAAACCGTAAGGGTGGTAGGGTTGGCAACCTAAAATGTAACAACCCCACCACCTTTACCTAAAGTGGCTTTTAGCCTTGTATTGGACGAATTCCATAAAAAACCAAAGCAAAACACCCCCCCCCCCCTCATTATTACCCCCGCTCATCAGGCCCATCAAGCATTCATGAAAGTATCCCTCTATTCGGATACCCTGACTGCCCAAGTACACATGGGCTAATAAAACATATAACCCCCCCACTGCCCTCACAGGTACCCATTCTACTCCTGGGTGGAGAGAATCAACTTGTGACAAAGTGTCTTGCTGAGGGACACAGGCACCCTGACCCCCGATGGACTCAAAACCACAATCTGTTGTATCACCCAGATCTTGAGTCCCGTCCATCGGAACTTAAGGTCCAGCAATTTATTATTGAATACATCAAAAATGTTGCGTCTTTGAACATAGACTTACAGGGTGACGTTTGAGGCGTTTGACCGTTGGGCACTGAGGGACTGAGCATTGTAGGGGAAGCTACTTTGGCTTTCTTCTTGCGGCGTTCCTCTAGGCTAGCCAGATATCTGAGACAAGCAGCAATGTAAAAAGCGTGATCACTTGATATGCTCACAGCCAAGGAAATATATGCATATTGACTGGCAAGGAGGGCACTAGTGCACGTCTAGTGCCCCAAGGAAATATGTGCATATTGACTGGCAAGGAGGGCACTAGTGCACATCTATTGCCCCAAGGAAATATACACATATTAACTGGCAAGGAGGGCACTAGTGCACATCTATTGCCCCAAGGAAATATACACATATTAACTGGCAAGGAGGGCACTAGTGCACATCTAGTGCCCCAAGGAGCATTGAGTGATCATAATTCCACACTCATCCCTGAATGGACACACAACAGAGAAAGACAATGAGTGCTCACCCAGAACCACAATGTTTACTTTATCACAACAAGACGGCGGCGATGTGCAATTGTGCACGGAGCTCGGTTTGTAAGAACTCTATGAAAGAATAACGTGGGCAGTTTTTGAGTTTATTATATTTGTTTCAATATTGGGGAATAATAACTGGGGGAACAGGGCGGGACAGAAAGGGGGAACGTTACTCACAGATTGTAGTCCTGATCTACGGATTCCTTTCTCAAATCCAGCTCGTCTAGCGTTGCACCTGTCTCCAGTTTATTCGTTTCTAATTGCCGTAGTAATGTTTCTCTCTGTCAGAAATGAATAAACGGTGGTAAAAAAAAGAGAGAATTAAATACACAAATTCAGTATCATTGTTGGTTTGAGGATAAAAGGTAATTTCGAGAAAAACTTGAGAAAAGCGAGAATTCTTCAAAAAAACTTCAAACTGGAGGTATTCGTCAAGTCATGAACAGTTACCTGGAGTTGTAAGAATGGAACATTGAAGAATGTGTGTAGATATTTCAGTCCGAAGCCATTTTTCATGGAAGCTTCGGCTAGTAGCACGGTGGCGGAGTCAGGCGGTCTGATAAATGGAAAAAAGATGGATAAAACAGAAATAATATCATTAAACTTTTGAGATGTTGTGTTAGCATAATCATTGCTATCATAGCTCAGTCTGCAGAAAGAGCTTACACTTTCTCAACTGCCTATGTTTGTGTGTAGTACAATTTTTAAATTAAAAAAAAATATTCTGATGTTCGATCTGCTAAAAATCCTGAATTTTTTTCCGGTTGTCAGCACTGTTGACAAATTCATTTGTGCATTTCAATTAAAAAAAAGGAGTAAAAGTTTCTCTGCAAATCAGTTTTCCCACATAATTTGTCCAAATGAAGGTGCCAACTGCTGTTATTTGCAATTGATACATTTTGATTTCTTTTTTTCTCTCTCACTTTGACAGTTTTTACCTCCTGATTTGCAAAACGAAGGTTAAACTAATCCAAATCGTCAAAAACAAAATTTAATACCTTTCAAAGTTTTCAATGAAGTATCTCATGGTGTCCTCCGCTACTGTTCGGTGGTCGGCCATATCTCTAAAGCTCGACAAGACGAGGACTGGAATGTGGTCGGGTACATTAGGCAGCTCACGTTCAACATATCCCCAAGTCCTGTGGCAAAATGATGAACAAAATTAAAGCCATATTGTGAATTTCCAACGCTAAAGGAGCACTACAGCACAGTGCCTTTAAATCTCTACCCAAAGATTGCCGTTTTTAAGGTTTTATTAACCCTAACAGCCCAAGGCTTTTTACTAGAATCCTTCCCTAACCACACAAACTCCAACACTGTGTAGTAAACCAATGGCACATTCTTTGTACTTAGACAAAATCAGGGCATCAAGTCCCATGCAAAGTGATGGTGCCAAGGCTCTACAGTACCCAATCACACAAAATTCAACACAAATGGGGTGTTTGATTTTGGCAGGTTAGGGATGGTTAGGGTTAAGAGTTAAATAATGGAATCATTAACCCTAACCTTCCCAAATCCTCCAAATTCCTCTTTGGAGGATTCTGGTTATATGCAGCTTTAACACTTTGAAATCGGAGGATATTGGAGGATTCAGGTTACTTGGAGGAAAAATGGTGGAGGGAGTTGTGGTTATGTTACGTTTCTGCCTAAAAATATCTGTACATACATGTACTTCCAACAGTAACTACAAATGACAAAACACAGTGCATCAACAGATAACTAGTGCTGAATAGAGTGTGTACGTATTGTGATTTCACTATCCACTTTCCATCACTTTCAGATGAACATCTTGGTACCAAACACAGACTAGTCTAGCAACAGACTCTAACCCTAACCCCCTAGGCCCTTATTGCTAGGAACCATCCTCAATCCTCCAAAATCCTTCTGTGCTTCAATCACCATTCATCCTCAATCCTCCAAAATCCTTTGCTTCAATCACCATTCAATCACCATTCCTCCTCAATCCTCCAAAATCCTCCTGTGCTTCAATCACCATTCCTCCTCAATCCTCCAAAATCCTCCGGTGCTTCAATCACCATTCCTCCTCAATCCTCCAAAATCCTCCGGTGCTTCAATCACCATTCCTTCTCAATCCTCCAAAATCCTCCAAAACCACCATGAGGATTTTGGAGGATTGAGGAGGGTTAGGGTTGAGTGTGTATTGACCCTGTAGCAATGTGAAACTGAGCTCAAATTTTCATTATTATTTTGGTCACCAAGTTGCAATATTTAAAAAAAATTTAATTGTAAACTCTTTTATCTTCAAGACCACATTTTTGTAGTTTCCAAGCTGAAAATGATACAGCACATGTTGTAACTTGTAAACGGTCTGCCTAGAACTACTGTATTCTTGCGAATATATTTACATAATGAGGTGGTCAACTTGCATTTTCTATTGACTGCACAAATTGCAGTCGAACTGCAAACAAACTCTTAGGAGAAAGTTACATTAAAACTAAAATCTCCGTTTCTGAGATATTTACCATTGCTTTGTAATATCCACCATGAACACGACTCCGTTGGCGCCTTTGTACACATCAAGAAACCTGGCATCGAGACAGGGCTCCTCTGGTTCATCAAATTCTTGGGAGGTCTCAAGTTTCAGTCCGTCGGTTTTTCGCTTGGCTTTGCCCCTGTCCACAACATCCCAGACCTCCACTTTGACAATGTCGTCGGTCGCTATACAGATCAAGACAAATATCAATTTGATGGTAAGAAAAAAACACGCACAACTGATGCACCTGGATGGGTCATTCCATAAATTTGGGGTCCAAAAGTGTGACATTTTTGTTGTCCCTGTTACATAGTGACATGTATAAGATTTTGCAATTCAGGACGCTTTCTGAAATGCCTTCTATCTCCAAGAAGCAAAATACCTGCCAAACAAGTAGGGGTGTGCATCGGAACCGGGTACCCGAGTACCCGACCGTTCATGTCAGAAACCGGTTCCAGATTATGGAATCGAGTACCCGTACAACTTTACATTATCGCATAGTAACTTCCCAGAAAATGAAAAAGGAAAGGTTTTGAATGTTATTTGTCGGGAATTTTCAAAATTTAAACCCGACTACATGGGAATCCAGCACAGATTTCATGTTTATGACGCTCACGAAAATTGACAATAAAAGGAATTTACCGGTTGTGGTTTTTGTAGTCTGGGTATAGATAAAGAGCCCGTCTCATTCCACAATAAATACAACTGTATAAAGCTTCCGTCTTTTGTGATATGCCGGCGCATGCACGTGCCGGAACATGTAATGGTGGAGTAGTGATCAAGTTTACTGGACAGGCATGAGATTTTTCAGACTTTTGTCTGAAATCAGACTTTTGAATCTCAGAGAAAGACATTATTGCAACTTCTGGGATTGGAAGTTTTGGGTTGGGTTTCTTTAATGGGTACCCGGGTACCCGTATTTTTTTCAATCGGGTACCCGGTTCTTTTACTACCCGTAAATGCACACCCCTACAAACAAGTACAAAATTGTGACGTCAATTCTAATGATACTTGACGGGAAATTACACAGGTCAGGTACCTTTGTAGTTCCATTGTATACTGGCTACTTGTATTTCTGGTGTTGGAATGTACTCTTCCTTGAAACGTTCTCCCTGCAGTCGGTTAAACAGTGTCGACTTGCCCGTGTTGCGGTCACCTTTAATGATGATTTTCACTACAAGGACAAACAAATTAATTTGTATTTATTTACCACAGTAGCATGCACTACAATATCATGAGCTTACAGGATATCATTGAACTAAAGAAAAATTCACACATTTTGGAAATATATACTTGTACCTGTATATTTTTTAACAATGTCAAAACTGCCCTATAGTTGGTATGAGACTGATCTTTCAACCAAAATCTTCAAAACCTTTAACCCTTGTGTCATTGATGGGTTGTTGGTGTGCCAAGAACATACAGGCTGTGCGGCCAAGCGTAAACGCCAAAAATAGGCACCACACTAAATAGAGTGGTTCTTTTCATCGCACTTGGAGCCCCCCCCCCCCCCCCCCCCCCCTTTCGACTGAATGAAAGCTGTTTGAAAAAGAAAACTGGCAGAAGTGGGACTTCAACTGCGACCTCCGGAATACCGTTCCGGCACTCAACCAACTGAGTAACAATTGACACAATTTGGGAGATGACATTTTTTAAAGCAAATCTGCAGGAAAACTCATAAAATATGACTTTACATAATTCAAATAGTTTTGGCCAAACTACAAGTAATTACAAATATGCAGTCTTAAACTTATAACATTTTTTTTTTAATGGAATAAAGAATACGTTTGAACATTTTGAAATGAGTGATTGGAAATACTTACTGTTGTACTGCACACCCTTTGCAAACCTCCTCTGGAGATTCTGCCCCATTGTCTGCATGCCTGTGGGCACTGTGCCCTTACCATGTTGCTCATTGGTTACTAACTTTTTCAGTGCACTGAACATCTTGATGAAGTTGTTGTAACTGTAGAATTTCTTAAACTATAAACTTAGTCAAAAGACTTTGTTTTGTTTTTGTTTTGTTCAGAAAGGCACTCTAGTCCAAAAAGCAACAGAATGAGTTTCCGTTAACAGTTTATCTTGTCAACAATATCGTCCATTTCTATTTCCAATGGAGCAGGTTCTTCTGTAAAAATGCAGTTTGGCTGAAATTACAGTCAACATGATGGCCGGCGCGGCTGTTTATAGACGTGCAATTTTCAATGCAAAAATGGGCAACGAAAGCATATATCTCTCCAGTCAACCCGGTGTATTCTAACGACTTGAAATCACTGTCGAGGATTCTGTAGACTAAATCAGGGCTACACCCGAAATCCTAGAGGTAGAAACGTTACAGAAGGCAACATTTCAAGCAGAATATGTAGTCAAATTGTCACGTAAACAACTGCACAAGCCAACGAAGCGATCAGCTGCCGAACAACAGCCCCCATGACAGATACACACATCCGCCTGACGTCATATGTAGTTCCATTTATAACATCGCTAGTGATGGACAGGATGGTTTTTAAAACGTTTTTAATGATTTTCTTGGATAGTTAAAAATTAAATATGAATATAGATCATTAAAATGTTTGAAAGGCAATTGTCTTTAAGTAAAAAGTATTAATATTGCACGTGTTAAAATGTGCTAAGGTTGCTATAACCTCTAAACTTTTGTTTCCGGGGTCTTGAACTTTGACCGCACAATAAAATTATTGCCGTGTGTGAATCGGGTATTTGTGGCTACGGCTTCAGTTTTTTCATTGGCGTGCTATGGTGAATAGCCGTAGCCGTAGACAAATTGCCATTTCGGACTCAGCCATATTTTTAATGATCAGTCTGGCACCGCCGATAGTAGCGTTTGATATATCGTTCATAAGACTTTGGAAGCATAAGGGACTAAGACCAAACATGTGCTAATTTTTGTGTTTTTTTTGCAAATTTGGAGCAGACGACCACTCAGACGGCTGGTGGAACGGCAGGTGTCAACATTTGTGCTGCAATTTTCGGAGGAAAATGTTGAAAGTTTGTAATGCATGCCGGCAGAGAATATTCTGTCAACAGCTGAGACGAAGTCTTCAGCGAACGAGGAAGGTTTCTGGTGCGAAATTTCTAGAGGAAAGTCGTGAGAAAAAATGTAAACAAAACTGGCACAGCAGTCGATTTTTTGTGTGTCACCGGCAAAACTTTCGAAAGTAAAACGAAATTTGCCGGCAGTCTTCTCTAATACGATTTTGATATCCGTGACAAGTTCTCAGATTTTCTTCCTTACAAATAACAAATAGATAAAAAGTTTACTAGGCCTACCCTTTTTACAGTTTTAAGAGAAAAATGCCAAAGTAAAAACAATCAAATTGATGACAGATATGAAAAAGTATAAATTATATTTATTACTCAGGCCATGTAGGCCTAGGCCTTATACTATAAATTTAGTAAAATTAAATCGAATGCCCCCCCCCAAAAAAAAAAATATGTCCATGCTCTTTCTTTTTTTAGTTCAACCCAAAAAATAATTTTGTTTTTAATTTGCAATGTAAAAATGTTTCACTTTTGAATGGTTATTGAATAACTTGACAAATGCCAAATATTCATTTTTGGCTCAAAAGACTAGTAATTCAGTTCTTACATGGTGGATCATTTTGTGCCTTGAAAAAAAAAAATTCGGGGTTAAAATGAAGCATGCAATTGAATATAAAAATTCCTCGGGAGAAAAGAAAATTCAATTTGTTGAAGAGTACAGACAGTATCTTTGAAAACTTAATAGGAAATTGAAAATAATTCGGGATCATGTTGTAAAGTAAGGGATAACTGGGAGAGCTTAGAGTTCGTCACTTCAGACAGTGCATCCACCAAGTTTTCTCAATTTTTGTGAGGTAATACAAGTATAACGATAAAATTTAGTTTATTATATATGTTTCAGATCCCAACAGCTATTCCTGGCGGTCACACTCATGTGGGGAACTGTCGGCATCAGAAATCGGTCAGGATGTAATGCTGTGTGGATGGATCCAATACAAGCGCTTTGACTTCATGATGACCCTAAGAGATGCCTACGGGGTCGTACAAGTCGTACTCCGAAACGAAGAAAAGGTGTGTGAAAAAACAGGATGAAACAAGTGAGGGGGTCAAAATCAACAAAGGATAGAGCTACGTTTATTTTGCATTTAAAGTAATTGACTTGCTGCTCATTGACGTGTCGCTCATTGACGTGTCGCTCATTGACGTGTCGCTCATTGACGTGTCGCTCATTGACGTGTCGCTCATTGACGTGTCGCTCATTGACGTGTCGCTCATTGACGTGTCGCTCATTGACGTGTCGCTCATTGACGTGTCGCTCATTGACGTGTCGCTCATTGACGTGTCGCTCATTGACGTGTCGCTCATTGAGGCCCTAAAAAAATAACTCTGGAATTTTATGCAGTAATTTTTGTTTGTCCTGAGCTTTGTGCTTCAAATTGCAGTTCATGTCATTTGGATGGGTCAATTGTGCAGTAATAATTTCGAAAATGATTCCCTTAACTATCAAATTTAAATTACCTATTTTGCAATGAAATTAGATGTGCATACTTGGACATATTTTTATATAGAAAAATAGCAATTATTAAAATAGCCTAATGAAAATTAATTAAAACTGCTACAAACTACTAAAACTTACTGGATTAACCTGAAATATACAAATCAACAAAATTAGTTGGCCTAACGTTTTGAACTTTAGCAAATTCTTTCTCAAGGCAAATGACGTTAAGAACTTGCTTGAGTTCTTAAAGCCAGCAAATTTTGTTCAAAAATAGCCTAAGATTAAATCTATTTTATGGGTCAAATTAATGTCACCAAATGCATAATGTATAATACATTCACTATTCTACATTGAAATAATGGGCTTTGCCCATAACAAAAAACAAAAAAGACCGAATCTTTTTTGAAGTGCAGGCACAAACAGTCGTGTTTTCCTATACTACTGAGGACAATGCTTTGTGTTTCCTATTGTTCCTTTACTTTAAAAAACTCTGATAGACTAAGCATGTATTTTAACGTCCGAGGACCGATTTTAACAAAAGACCTACTCGCGAGGACAAAATTCCTTTGTATTTTCTTTCTCCTCTTGTCCTCGAACGTAATACAGGACATGTACATTGCCACATGTTTTGTGTATTTGTTCATCAAGATGCATGACCTATAATGGTTTTCACAGTTCTGGTCGAGTATCTCAAGACCACATACATGGTATTGTCAATTAGAAATGGTCAGTTGAACGGTCAGTTACAACTTGATCGGTATTTATATTGATTCGCAGGGGACGGAACCAGGCCCAAACAGTTTGGATGGGATCCACCTGGAATCTGTTGTCATGGTAACAGGAAAAGTGCAGATGAGGCCAGAGGGCTTGATCAACCCCGTAAGTTTTGTATTGTTTTGTTTTTGTTTTGATTTTGCATTTATTTAGTGTATAATTGTTTATTTTGTTTTGTTTGATTATTCAAACCCTCTTCTCATAAATAGATTGTTGAATGGTTTGCAAGTGAAAACTTGCAAATGATTCTTGTTGAGGTAGATGAGTTCTTGAATGAGCCAGTTTGGTATTTCAACTGCGCATGTGCACAATGACATTTTATCCCGAATGACCCGCGTGACCTAACGCGCGCGTGTAAATGCAAAAGGTGTTAAATTTAATCAGAATGGGCGTTCGCGTAACATGGCGTGACATTACGTCAGAAATTTTCTCCTTTCACCTTTGAGATACCGAACTGGCTTATTGGACTAATTCATTTATGTCTACGTTCTCTGGAGAAATTAGAGTGCAACATTAACCCTAACCCCTTGGGTAACTTTACTAGAAAGTATCCTGAATCCGCCAAAATCCACCTATTTTGTCATGCACAAAAAGTTGGTTTTGGTGACTGCTCAATATGGAGGTATCCTGAATCCATCAAAATCTTGCAGTAACGCTAGACTTACAATCCTCAATCCATCAAAATCCCCCAGGTTTCAATATGGAGGTATCCTGAATCCACCGAAATCCTCAAAAACAGGGGAAGGATTTGGATGGATTTATGTACGTTAGGGGTAAAAGAGAGACTTGAGTTGCGATATCCAACATACCGTGGATATCAGTAGGATGGAACCGTCAAGGTTTCACCTACATAATTCCCATTTTCATCAGGATGTCAAAGTGATCAAAATGAAGAGCCAAGTAGAAAAAGTAAAAAAACAAAAAAGGTCGTAAAGACTCATTTCATGGGATCTGGTCACATTTGTCTTTTTTCCATTTTTAAAGAATTGTGTGCATTTGTCATTATGCAACGGAATTTCTTACCCTAAATATTTCAACTCTTTATTCCTCAAATTATTAGGAATTGAGGGATGACAGAATATAACTCATCATTTCAACACAGTTTGTTTGATATTTTCAAACTCCACTTTCCTTGAATTACCATAGTGAGGTTGAACCAAACTGTGGTTTTTTTTTTCAAAGAGACTGATGTTAGATACAAGTTAGCATGTACTTATCAAGCCTTGTTTTCAGACGTCTAGTAGGAATAATATCCCAAGGCACTGAGGCTAGTGCATGAAAGCTTTTTATAATCCCAACAGTCTGCTCCTGACAGTAAAGTAACCCAGATTAATGATCCTATCAAAATACAGTGTATCGTCATGCATTAGTACATCTCAATATGGTTTGAATGTGTCATGCTATCGGTGTGTACATACCCAGGGGTGTATTATAATCTTGGCTACATATGTGTGAAGTACTTTGCGATGTTGGATGCTTTTACTATCGTTTGTGTGTTGCATGGCGATAAATCATACATGTTCTTGGTTTATCCCTAACCCTCCAAGACATGTTTGCTAGAAACCCTGCCAGATGCATCAGATTGCATACTTTGTCACATTGACTTGTGTACAGAGTGCAGCAAAGTGGAGCTGTCAGCACAGATGCACTGTGCTGCGTCTGGCAGGGTTAGGGTTAAGACAAATTCTGAGGCATCAGCTGTACGTTGTACGTGTAGGTGTACAGTGTGGTACATAACCACATGCAGAGCTGCCAACCAGTAAGGATTTTCTGTGTTTTGTACAGAAACTTCACGGAAAATACAGAGGAATTAATTTTTGTTTATACGGATTTTGTGAAATCCGACCATAACAATATGCTTATTATGCTATTTACTGCACATACTTTCTCATTATTGCGATCCCAACTGAACGGATGCAACTTTAGCTTTGAAAATAGAAAGAATAATAAGGAGATGGTCTATCCAGGGCCTGGGTTCGTTAAACTCACCAGGCACGCTTATTTAAATGGAATCCAGTTCTTAAATATTGCACTTGTGTGTTTCTATTTCCAACAGAAAATGTCCACTGGCGACATTGAAGTCGTAGCTGATGACATCAAGGTGTTGAATGCCAGTGAGGAGAAACTTCCCATACACATTAATGATTTCCAGCAGGTCAAGATATTTTGGCTTCAGATTTATTCGTCGATTGTATTAGTTACATTAAGAATCCGTCTTGTATTACACCTGTGTATCAAGCAATATCTCACCCTGGATTTTTTTGTTTCTTTTTAAATTTTATTTATTGATTTTTGTTAATTTTTTTTGGGGGGGGTGTAATGGGGGACAGTGACAGGGGGTGGGGGTGGGGGGTGGGGAATTGAGGAGTCCAAATATTGGCTGCTATGTTGGAGCCCAAACAAGTGTTGTGTCAAACGTGGAACCTATTCCCTGAAGTGACTCGAGTACAGTCGCCGATTTCGAATAAGGAGTGCATGTCAGAGTGCTTGGTGGTGCCATTCAAGATGGCGACGCCCATGAACAATGCAGCGAAATACCCCGTTGTCGTGTTCAGTCAAGACGAGAACGGGGTTTCGAATATGCCCATTAACTCACTCTACTGATGGCTTATACAAAATTTGCCATTTAAGGTATTGGCCAATCACTATTGGTCTGACAAAAGTGACATTTGTGACTGGTAGTTGGTGGGCGTGGTTGTGATTGCTTACATCAAGGGGCAGGGCTTTATTGATCTGTTTATTCCTACATTGAATCCAGACTGATTTTCATCACCTTGTTGTTTCATAGGCCAAGGAATCGCTGCGGATGCAGTACAGGTATCTGGACCTCAGGAGCAGTAGAATGCAGCGTAATCTTCGACTACGATCGTCTGTCATCATGAAGATGAGAGAATTCCTGTGTAATCAGCATGGTAAGGAAAATGAGTACCCCTCATCAACCCTTCCGGGGCAAACAAGTCCTTTCAGTTTCACGGAACCTACATAGAAAGTCGGATTGCTGTGAGTTCACTGTACAATAGAGTATCGAAGTGTAGTGCGTATTTCTTGTTCCCGCGTAGAGTTATGTGTAAGGACATTAGCGTGTGAACCAGCACAGCGGCAAAGTACGCCACACATTGGTACTCTATAAATCGATCCATTTAGCCACGCCTCTCGACTTATCAACCAATCAGAGCTGTAACTACGTTTTGGAAATTCAGAAAATCTGACATGCATGCCTGTATGTGTGGCGCGTGATTGGTCAATTCATCGAGGGGCGGAGCTTAACCTCTTGAATATGGACGACAGCCATAGCCGCAGTTTGAAAAGACCACCTGGATGATTGACATCTATACGACAGAACCACTTATTAGCTGGCCACTCCTTGAATCAAGAAGAGCCATGATACGCCTGGTCATGCTTTATAAAATTTCACATGGGTTGGTAGACGTCGACAAAAAACCAAATCTTACCGCACAAACAAGAACTCACAGAAGGTCTCACAAATGTTCATATCATCATGTCCACGCCAAAAGTAAGATTTACAGCACTAGCTTCTACCCATCTACAATCCCAATCTGGAATAACCTGCCCCACTCAGTCATCAATGCCTCTAACTTGGATCAATTTAAAACTACTGTAGCTGACTTTCTCCTCAACACCAATACTACCCCGTAGCTCCTCTAGCCCCGCGCCACGCCAACTCTAGCGGGATGCGGCTGAAGCCGTTTTGCTGGAAGACGAGATACAGATACAGATACGTGCATTCCTGTACATACTCAATCCATTGTTTGCCTATTGTTTGTGTTACATTTGGCTGTATACCAGAACTTCATTAATAACAGCTGACCAGAAGAGGTTTCGGATAGAGTCTGCATTGCACATCAGTGTATATGCTAGGGGTAACTGTGTTGCAAGGAAACGTACAAAATTCCTGTCTTGAATCAAGAAGTGCCCTGCATTTAAGTCGACCCTATTTTGGTTTGATTATTCTGCCTGTACTCTGTTCCTCGTTAGGTTTTGTCGATGTGGAAACTCCGTCTTTATTCAGGAAAACGCCAGGAGGGGCCAAGGAGTTTTTGGTTCCAACGCACCAACCAGGGAAGTTTTACAGTCTACCACAAAGTCCACAGCAGGTTAGTGGATGTTTACTGTCATCATTTTTTACATCAAATAACTGCACCAAATCATAATTTTGATTCTGTTGATCATAACTAATTTTAAAAGTACTGAGTATGCAGTGCTGAACACCACAATGGGCAAACATATAATTTAACGGGAATATACAACATTTGCAAACATTAAAAATCAAAATTACCTAGTTATTATGAAGTACCTTAATTGACTGCAAGTAAATAGTAGTCTCAAGTATCCTGTGAAATCATGGCACCCAGTGTGCTGTCATTTTCAAGAAAACTGGAAATTTTGTATCGATTTCAAATACTGCCCCCAATTTACCAACTTTAGTGTGTCTACATTCTGTTTGGCAATTGGTTATGCATCTGCGAATGGGTGCAAGGCAGCTACGTCTATAAATTGTAGGGACAGGTAACCAGACTAAAAGGACGGCATTTTTTCTCTCTCTGTT
The DNA here is from genome assembly GCA_037893225.1 of Hippasteria phrygiana. Lineage (NCBI taxonomy): Eukaryota > Metazoa > Echinodermata > Asteroidea > Valvatida > Goniasteridae > Hippasteria > Hippasteria phrygiana. Next base: position 3,417,816 of record JAZGUH010000199.1, read on the forward strand.
TTCCCAGCATCTATGAACGCAAAACTTTAAACAACTCAGTGTTACAGTATTTGCTGTAAAATACTAACCCCAGCAAATGTTGTATACTACCTATAAGTGTACATCATCCCTGTAAATTGTCCTGAAATAGCACTGCAAGACCAGATCACAGTATGTCTTGTAAATTGATTTCCATTTCTTCTCCGTAGTTTAAACAGCTGTTGATGGTGGGAGGCATAGACCGCTATTTCCAGATTGCCAGGTGCTACAGAGACGAGGGCAGCAGACCAGATAGACAACCAGAATTCACACAGGTGGATTATTGTTTTTGTCTCTGGTGATTCCGTCTCCACTAGATGAGGGGGCCTGTTTGTTTCACACGAATCCAGCCGCTGGTTCGCTCCATCCATTAGGCTGGATCTGGTGTGTGAACCAACGTACAGATCAATGATCGCGATCCGGATTCGTGTGAAACAAACAGGCCCGAGGTGTGTCTTAAAAATCAATACCTTAGATTCTATTCCTAAAATGTGATGGGAATTGCGTACAAAGCTGCTAAATATTCTTGGAAAAAGCACACGGCAGGTCATAAATCGGTATTGAAACTTGTCGGCCCAGGTATTGCATAAAAAGTTTATATAGCATTTTTGTTTTTTTAGCCGATAAACAGGTTAATATACGTAATACGGCTGCCTCTTCAGCGATGGCCGTCGGGTCCTTCACTCCATCCGAACAACACAGACCGTAGCCCTAAGGCTGCCAGTGCTGACACTGTCTCCTGGGGCTCAATGTCACTCTATGAACCACTTTTTGGTCAACCAGCAAAATCCATTCGAGTTTTGGGATAAAATTGAAGAAAAAAAAAACTTAAAAAAAAAACCTTTTTTGGCGCGGGCCGAAAAATAGGGGCGGGCGGTCGAGGACAACCAAACAATTTTTTTGGGCCTTATGGTTTTTCCTGGGCCTAGATCTAAATAGAGGATAATTCAACAGATTCCAGAGAAATTATCCCAATTGTCAGACCTAATTTCCAGCCTCGGTGAGACCAACTCACCTCCCCCCAAAATTAGATTTTGTACCAGAAATATTTTCATTGTTGAGTATTAAGAGACAGACTCTGACTTGACCTTTGTGAGTCATTATTTAGATTCAGACTCGACCTACATGACTTGGAATCGCACTTGACATTGGGGACTTGGACTACAGGTATGATGACTTGTAGAGACCAATCCGTTAAGCTAAGCCATTTGATGTATTGACCAATCACAATTGACCTATCGCGGTCGAATCGCGTCAACGCAGCTTGTGTATTTTTGTCCAATCACATCAATTATAATTCCACGTGGAACGCGCACAATCTGAGACAAACAAAAATTACCATAGGGTTGTCTAAGGGCGTGGTTAACTCGTAAACGGCGATAGGTCAATTGTGAATGTGGTCCGACATATCTCTGACATCGTGACAGACGTGTGGCACGCGGGGCAGTACAGGGCTCGATTTAGTTACTAGCCCGGTCTACAAACACTAGTCAAGACTGCTCCCGGCTAGTCAAACTTGCCCGGTTCCCGGTGGGTTAGTAAAAAATCTGCAACTTGCCTATGGTACAACTATGATATGAAGTGAATAAAGCAAAAAGATATTCATTTGTTAGACAAAAATCAAATTCTTTTAATTTTCGCATTTTGTTTGTTCTCACACTAAACCTCTCTTGTTCCCATCATCATTTTTCAGACCCGTTTTACCATGGAACTTATTGGGGGCCCATAACTTGAGCATTCCTCATGAAACATATTTTAAATTCGTCAAACAAACCGGTACGGTAGTCCGGAGGTCGCAGGTTCGAATCCCGCTCCTGCCAGTTTCACTTTGAAGAAACATATTTTAAATGATCAAAACATGCAACAGGCTAGTGAAACTTTATAAGGGCTAGTGAAATGTATAGTTGACTAGCCCAGGGGGCTAGTCAGGAAAAATAATAAGTGCCAAGCCTGCAGTAATAAGTCAAGGGATGGTTTGATGGATTGATTTGTTACGAAGCTGAACCTACCACAATCTAATCCCGTTCATTTTGCATGCATACCACGTTTCTACTCCTCTCTCATCAGGTTGACATCGAAATGTCTTTCATCAGTAAGGAGGGCATCTATGCTCTGATAGAGCAGCTGTTGGAGTACTCATGGCCTCGTGAGAAACCAAAGCTCAACACACCGTTCCCGAGAATTAGCTACTCACAGGCAATGGATGAGGTAGGCAGGCATGGCCAGAGTTGTACTCGAGTCCCTGCAAGTCCTTTCACAAGTCGAGTCAGAAGTCCTTTCATAAAGCCGGTCACAAGTAACTGGATGAACAATGACAAAGAAATGCCTTTGTCAAAGCTCATTTGAATAGCTTGTGATTGGGATTAGGACTGGAGGGCTTGTGATGGACTTGCAGGGACTTGCAGGGACTTGCAGGGACTTGTGATGGACTCGAATACATCTCTGGGCACGGCCGTTGCGGGAGTGGGGCTGTTGTGAAGGTCCTCCGATCAGTCATATTTTGTTGGGACAATCATGTTGCTGTCAATAAAATTGTGTCATCGGCAAAAAGTGACAAAGCACCAAAAGAATTGTCGGCAAAAAATAGTGAAGAAAAAAAAATAATACAAAGATCATGTTATGAGTGCAGGATGTATGTTAATATTAATTATTTTTAAATCTCAAAATGAAATGGGGCCCTCAATGTGAAAGACTCCTTTATTTTGAAATGTAGGCAGCTGTGATGTTCATCTTGGGAAAATATATTTTGGAGAACAATCAAATTGATTGTTTATGCTGGATATGAATGATAAACACTTTATTCAATCATATTTCAAAGAAAAAAAGATTAATGCGTCTCGCGTTTCATACTATGAAAAAATTACCAAACTAATTTAATTTATATTCCTTGAAAAGAAAAACAAAACCTGTGGAAAAGATTTACCCTAGTAAAGTTAGACCCCTTGCTGAAAAAATAAACATTTAGGGCTTGGATCATTTTCTCAAAATTGGTTCAACTTGGATTTCCTTGAAGTTGTCATTAGAATTTTAATTCATTTCAAAGAAGTAGAATTTGTTTTTCAAATTCTCATAATATGTCCAAAGTGACAGTTCCATTGCAAACCAAATAAATGGGTATTACAAAAACAATTCCTTGAAGAGTAATATTCACCATCTCAATTGAGTAAATTTGTACTGCACAAACAATGCTTAGAAGGCCAATGTTGACACTTCAATTTTGTTACCTTGTAATCCAGTATTTCCTCCTTCGCCCGCTGATAACTTTTTCTTTTTCCCTCTAGAGATTCGTGAGGATATAGTTACATTTTTCAGCAGTCAACTTCGCAAAACAAATTATCTTGTTCCCAGTACACATACATGTACATAGGCATCGTACAGGTTAAATATTAAGAGAAATCTGTCTGCTTGATGCCAGAATTTTCAGTTGAAGCAAAGTATTTCTTTTTCCCCCCATTTCTCCTAGTATGGTTCAGATAAACCCGACACAAGATTTGGTTGGAAGGTGAGAGAGCCCAAGCATTTTTTATCTTTGCACAGTCTAAAATCCCTGTTGTCCTCAGCACAATCAATAGAACCGTTTAACCCTTGAGTAAGTTTTTTTTACAGGAGACGTCGGGGTGTCGCGGCGGCTCTGGCAGCCAAGCGAAATGGCCACAATGTGTTTGTGCAGTCAAGCGTAACATACACAATAATCCAACAATGGATTGAAACTGCACAAACAGCGGCTAATGGCGTCATCCGGCCTGGTGGCACTGTTTTTTTGCGCCATATGGCATCATCCGTAGCAAAGGGTTAATAAAATGAAGTAATGTAGGATTAAACCCAAACAAAAAGTCTGGAGTATGGGAAACGACTTATTTTAGCCCAAGTTTTTTATGCTAAACCTAGGGTGGGGAAAAAGGTCGTTAACATTTCTTCACAAAATCTTCTGACCTGTCTGTTGTTTTAATCTTCACAGAATTTAAAATATGAAAAATGCTACAACTGTGCCGAAAACCTTTACAGGGAGGCAGTTTAATTTGTCTTGTGTTATGTACGTTTTAATCAAGAAACTTTTTACAGTTCATTATTAAAGCTTAGTTTGTTTTACCTGTGTTATGCACTGCGCCATTATTCGCAGATTTTGTTTTAATTTCAAATACTACTGCCAATGCTCATTCTTTTCAGTGAAGCGTGTCTGTTTGGTATTCTTTTTAGATAAATGATGTGACACAAGTCCTGAAGGGATGTGGGCCATCCATGTTTGAACCGGAAGAGGACTTCACAATAAGAGCAGTCACTTGTAAGGGTGTAGTGGTATGTACAAGATTAATGGTCCTTTGCTGTTTGGTGGTTTATGTTCTCTTGAAGTTTCCTGGTTGGTAAAAAGAATTTGTGATGGCCTTTTTAGAATCTCCATATCAAGTTTCGATTATCTGGTATTTCCGAAGGATTCTGTTTTATTCTTGAAACTCAAGTTTTATAAAACAGTTTCAAGTTTACTGGAATTTCATTGTTTTTTTTATTGTGGTTTTGTTTGTGGGGGGAGGGGGGGTGGGGTGGTTTTTTTTTCACCTCATTGGTTTTCCACATCATTAAAAACAGGCCACAATATGGTTTGACAATTCTTGAAACGCTTTCACACTTTTGATGAAACAATTTCAAATTTCCTGGAATTTCTTGGTTTTTCTGTTGTGGTTTTGTTTGAAGGGGGTTTGGTAGTTTTAACATCTGCTAAATCTATGCCTCCATCTTTGTACCTGAAAAGACTGCCGTTATCACAAAGGTGAATGAACTTGCATTTTCTGAATTGTAGACCACACAAGAATCGCATACGCACTCTTCCAAGTAAAAAAGGAAAATTCATGACCGTGTTCATTTTAATCTCAATTGACACCCGGTCATAGTGTAATTGATCTAATACAGCCACGTAGAGCACAGTTGGACTAGTCTCCCGTGAGAAACTGGGGCATTGGGTCACATGTTGCATGCCGATATTTACTAGGGGTCATAGGAATAACATTCCTGTGCTGACTGATAGTTGCTGTTGTTCCAACACCATCAGCCCTGTTAAAAAAAAAAGTTTGTAAAAAAAGTTGAACTCTTGGTTTGTGCTTGCGTGTGATTATGCCCAAAAGATATAATTCTGTGTCGCAGATTTAGTTTTTTCTGTCCCTTATGGTTTTTATGCTGTCATTGGCTGAAAAATAATGGAGATTTTTCATTTTGCAATTTTGCCTAGCTGCAAGAAAAAATTGTTGTTTTCGAAAATATGTGCTGTCCTTATTTTCTTTTTAAATGGCTTTAACCAGTAAGGGAGAAGAATTGGACAAAATTTTATCTGGGAATTAAACATTTGTAAGCTTTAATATGTCTTTAGGGTATTCCACAAAATGATTTAACCACACCAAAGGAATTCTTAGGTCCGAGCTAATAAATGATCTAATTGTCACATGAAATGCTTATAAAGCACTTTATGTGAATGTCTCAAGGCACTTCAGTTATCACCCCTGGTAACCGGTCATGAGATCAACTTTATGCAGCAGTTAGAAATCAGTGCAATCTGTTCTCTACCCTCACTGGTAACCAGTGGCATAACTAGGGCTGGGGGGGGGGGGTGGCACGTGCCCCTTAGATCACTTCTTAGGTGACGTCCGTTCCCCGGGTGCCCCCCCCCCCCCCACCCCATTTGAAATCTTGAAATAAAAGGAAAAAAATGTGTGCACCCTGGGTTCCCCCCAGAAGTTTCACCCCAATTACGCCACTGCTGGTCACCATTAATACTTCTGGGTAGAGAGAGGCAATTGTAATAAAGTGTCCTGCCCAAGAACACAAGCACTTTGAACCCCCATACCGAGTATGACGCCGTAAACACTGGACCGCGGCACTCAACAAATACATTCCCCCCTGTTTTCATTCAACCAGGATCACTTCTCAAACAAAGACTACGATAAACTCCATCAAGAAGCCAAAAAACATTTCCAGCACGGCGTCCTGATGATTCAGTGTAAGGGTGAGAAGACTTGGAAATCGCCGATATCAAAGCACCTCGCAGAGACCACCAGGCTTGAACTGGCAAGGGCCGTGGGTGCATCACAGGGAGACTTGTTGCTTGTTTCTGCAGGGGAACGCAGCAGTGTGGTATGTCTTCCAGGATACAAAAATCATGCTTAAAGGTTCACGGATGAATATTGAAGGTAGCGCTTTAAAGAATTTCACATTAAAATGATGGCATAAGCTTTCACAGTTACAGCTACGTCATCAGTGAAGAGCGACAACATAAGTTAGACTTAATACACAGTCTGGGAGAAGAGTTCAAAGGTTGACTCTGTCTTCTTGTTTAACTCTTCTCCCAATTAACTCTAACTTGGGTAATCTCTCTTCATTGCAACTGATGAAGTAGCTCTAGCTACGAAAGCTTAAAGGTAGTGTACACGATTGGTAATTCTCCAATTTTTTTTTACTGAATTATTACGAAATACCTTACTAGACTGTAAGTTAATAGTAGTCTCAATCATCCTGTGAAATTATGGCACCAGGTGTGCTGTCGTTGTCAAGAAAAGTGGAAATTTATATCGTCTTCCAACGATTATCAGCTGGAAATCGTTGGGAAAACTGCCCTGTAGCCTTTAGTCAAGGCGCGCTTGGCTACCCGGACGAGTGGCGCGCTGGACATGCTGGCATTCAGGGCGCATCACGTGTCCAGCTGGTAGCCACGCGCGCCTTGAATAACGGCTATCATCCGCCCGACGGTTGAAAACGAGCGCTGTTTTTTTCTCGGTTTTTCGCCATCCATCAATGCAAAACTTTGAACAGGTCAGTGAAACTATATTTCCTATAACATACTAACCCCTAAATCCGTCCATTTTTTAAAATTGCAACAATGACCAATCATGTACATGGCCTTTAATGCCGTAATTGTTATTTTAGTTAGTCTTTAACCCCTTGAGTGCGGTTATTTATAGTGAGGCGCCGGGGTGCAGGGGAGGCCTGTGCAGCCAAGCGAAACGGATACAAGAGGTTTGTGCAGCCAAGCTTAACATACACAATAATCCAAGATGGATTGAAAATGGCGTGTATGGACGTCATCCGGCCTAGTGGCAATTTTGTTTTTTTGCATCATTTGGCGTCATCCGGCTTCAAAGGGTCAAAGGGCTACCTTCAATGTTTATCTGTATCTAGCTGACTAACATGGTTGTAAACGACTTTGTTCAAACATTCACAGAAATGTCAAACAGGAAATGTATTGTAAATGGTTCTGAAGTATTAACGACAACATAATAAAGATTTTGATGTACTTTGGTGTTTCAGGAATTTAGGGTTGACAAAAATTGTGGGCGTGTCCCCGCCCACAAAAACACCCTTTTGTGACTGTAATTGCCTCGCCCCTGCAAACATGCCATAAGTTTCTAAAAAAGAAAAAGCTGCTCCCAGAAACATTGATTTTGTTTGGATAGAATTAGATATTTGTTGTAATTTTAATTTGTTTTTGTCACAGTGCAAAGTTCTGGGACATACACGGCTCGTGTGTGCTGATATACTAGAATCTAAAGGTAGGAATAATTAATTGACATCATTTTTTGTGGTTAATATTTCCCAGTGTTTTTCCTTAGCTAATACTGTCATATAAATCAACGATAGCATCCATCAGATTTGCTTTACCTCCATGGCTTAAGATTAAAAATTAATCATTCTTTGAATTTTTCTGGTAATGGAAACAAAAATAATTTTAAAAAGATATGTAATTTAATTTATAGACTGGTATCTGCCAGGAATTTTTATTAAAAATACCCAAATATTTAAGGAATCCTTGGTTTCATTACCAGCCATGAATAATAATAACTTGTAATAATTACTCTTGATGTAGGAGTTGTTGTGCGGGACCCAGGCCTGTTTCATTTCCTGTGGGTGGAAGACTTCCCTCTTTTTCTTCCCAGGAAAGACGGAGCCCCTGGGGAGCTAGAGTCTTCCCACCATCCATTCACAGCTCCAGTAGCTGAACATACGGACCTCATTTACACCACCCCACTACAGGTAAAGAAATGTCACTCTACTACAGTGTGTAAACAAAAAACCAACAAAATCATGTATGAATCAAACCGAAGTGCCGTGGCCTAGTGGTTTGGAGCATTGAGTTCGGGGTCTACGGGTAATTCAGCAAGTTGTGGGTTCGAGCCCAGTCCTGGGCTAAAGCACTTCTACGCCTAACATGGGTAGAGGCATTATTAATGCCTTGCAGTGGACTAGTTACCCATCCCGACCTTATTCATACTGTGAAGAGAACGGTTTATCTTGTCTTGTTTCAGTGTGAGGGGCTGGTTCTTCCACACTTTCCTCTGTAGCCCACACCTCGAGTGGCCCTTGGCCTTGTGATGGGACGACTTGCATAAAAAAAAACAACAATCAAATCAGTATTAGATAGACTAAGATCTCTTCGAAATCACTCACTCGCCCAGATCAGGTCACAGATCACTGAGCCAAAACAAGTAAGTCAAAACTGCCTTGGCATATTTTGAAAACCCTGTTCTCGTGTTGACTGAACATGAGAACAGTGTATCGAATGTTGCGAACCAACACGCAAAATTTGCGAACAGGAGTTGATGAAGAACAAGAAGAACGAAGATGGCCTACAGATTGGCACGTGCATTGACAGTCAAATTTCATGTACAAACCTTATGGGACTTGTTGAGAAAAAGTACACAGTGAGAACTAAAGAAGGGAACAGTAGCAGGTCCTCATAAGTACAGTATAGGTAGACACGACTGTGTGTATATGTACAAATACTGGCTTAGGGGGTCCTACGCACACTGAGTAACAGTAGGGACAATGGGACCCCACGATGTAGTCTTTAGAAATCTTGGGGCCCCACAGGGAAAATGCTATGGAGTTTGAGATTTCAGTAGGAACAAAGGAGAATAATAGAAGGAAAGTAAAGGTGGACAATAGTGGTACCCTATAAGGGTGCATATGTCAAGATTACATGAGTGTTATTCTGCAGGATTATAGTTTGCAATCAGATTGTACACATTGTAAGATCTTGTTTCATTCGTTTCTGATGTGTCCCGCAATAAACTTAATAAAAAAAAAAGGATCTTATTATTTAAAATTGAAATACATATTGTGATTAAATATAAAGTAGATTTTTTGTTTTTTTTGCTTTCTTCCAAGGTCAGAGGTCAGCACTATGATCTAGTATTGAATGGTGCCGAGATCGGTGGTGGGTCTATCAGAATCCACAGTGCAGAACTCCAGGAGTATGTTCTAGAGAATATTCTAAAGGTATATATTTTGTATTTCTTTTGTCCTCTCAACTTTTCTGGGATCTTGGAGATTTGTTAATTATTTTTTAGATTTTTGTAGATTGTTATCCTTTAACCCTTTGCGTACGGAAGACGTCATATAGATGACAACCAGCCAGGTGGTGTTTTTCAAACCGCGGCTATGGCTGTCATCCGTATTCAAGAGGTTAACTTTGAGGTAATGCCACATACAGCCAAATGGACAATTTTATTTCAAGTCCCAATCCCTGTGAAGGTTGGTTGTCCTGGGTGTGGTCGTTGGTGTAATTGATAGCCGCATAAGACAAATTTTCCTTGTACGTAACAGGAGGATTCTACCTGTATGAGACACCTGCTGGATGCCTTGCAGTCTGGCTGCCCGCCCCATGGAGGCATTGCATTGGGTGAGTCAAACTTCTTAACCCCTTGTGTCCGGCTTTTATTGATGGGGTGCTGGTATGTCAGGATCGGGCTGTGCAGCCAAGCGTAAACGCAAACAGTCAGCACCACACTGAATAGATTTGTCCTATTCATTGCACTTGCAGCCCCCTTTCGTGTGAATGTAAGCTTTGTTTCAAAAAGCTCCATCTATTCATTACACTCCCATTCAGGAATAATATAGTTAAAAAATGAATGGATTGAGTAAGTGCAGGAATGCGCCTATAAACCAATTGGCCAATTGGTCTTGTTCAAACCATGGCTATGGCTGTTGTCCATATGAAAGAGATTAAGTTTTAGTTTTGTGCATGCCATTGTCCCCGCCCTTGCATTGTACCCCTTGGTTTTGCTTTACTCACTGCCCTACCCATGGTGCTAATCTCTTTCACACATTATCCTGAGAGAAATGCAAAGCATTGTAAGCAGCTTATCCATGCACACACATTCCATGCACACATGTGATATAAAAGCAGAGATATTGACCCGGGTCAGAGGGGTGACATAAAATATTTGAGAGCTGAAAGAAATAGGCCATCACCACCACCAATTTAGTCTGGTTAAATACTGTAAATTGACACCGAGGGTGGTTTTGTGGAGAAGCTGTAAATGTAATGAAACTACCATTTGCTAAAGACTTCGTTTCACAGTGACATGAATAATGAAATGGCCTTTATACATGAGATGAATATAAAAGTTGTTGTAATTGTAGTGTGCTGTTGCATTAGGCAACAAAAAATAGTTGTGTTGCCCTCTGCGACCGACACGAAAAGTCACAAAAGTCGGTCACGTTTTTAAATTTTTATTTTTTTATACATTTTCATAATCGCACCTTTTCCCCTCACAAAATGAATAAGTTTTAATATAATCATTGTCTTTAGATACAGCTACGAGCTCACAATCGTGCATTTCGCCATCTCACTTTTAAATAAGCTTACTTTTTGCTTCCAGACTTCAGAGTTACATGACATGTAGTATTGTTTTCATGGATGGTTTAAACAAAAAATAAATAAATACAAATTGACCGACCGACCCTCCCTCCCAATTTTTCCATTTAAGGGCAACACAGGTTTTTTTGGCCTTAGCAGTAGAAAAACGTAGTAGGTCTAGTTTGTGCTTTCTGTGGCCATTTCTCATCTAGGTGCGGGGGGGGGGGGGGGGGGGGGGGAACACACAACCAACAATAATTGTTGCTTTTTGTCTCTTGTGTATCCTGGGAAATTTTTGAAAATGTGTGCTGATCTTTGTGTATTCTGGTGCATACTGTTGTATGTGAAAGCCAATGACCCTTGAAATGTATATGGCCGGGGGTAATTATTGGAGGGGGGGACACTGCCATAGCCGTCCCCTCCCCCCCCAACAAATATTTGGGGCACATGTGCCCCCCCCCCCCCCCTAGGATTCTTAATAGCTAACAAATCAAAAACGGTGCACTAACAATGAACATCCATTGTTACTTGGCACTAAATCCATTGTTACTTGTTCACAGTGGTAATAGTTCTATTTTGACAAACGGTGTTTGGGCTTTGTCAAATTAGACTGAAATTCAGACCTATGTATGCTGCATGCCTGCATCATTCTTGTTTGTATCCAGTCCACTCCTGTCTCCACTTATTGTCCACAACACATCCACTATCCACTGATTTAATGCTACATGCTCATTTAGTTAGGTTTAGTTCTGGTTTCTTGATTTGCTTGTAAAAGTTCCAGATTGTGATGATTCTTTTGTTTCCTTTTACCTGTCTTGCGATGTGATCATGTGACAGGCTAAACCTTCTACAAAGAATTTAGAGGCAGTGACACAAAGTCCTAGAAATAATAAACTTGTGTTGAGGGTGGGACATATTTCTCCCCAAAAGTGTAAATTTCAATTTCAAATTAAGACCCCAACTGCCCTACAACCACTAAAATCCAACAAATGGTATAGTTTGATGTTGATGGATTCAGTACCTTTGCTACTGTGCAACACAGAAAAATTACTCCCTGGCATGTGTCACTGTCACATCATCCACGGGAGTACAGACAAGTTTGACAAAATCACACAAAGGGTAGATTTTTATAGATTTACAATTGCTCCACACTGTGCAATGGTACATGTAGGTTTTGACAGAATTGATGGATCAATGCGGTACTGCTCCACTACTTTAACCCTAACCCTCCTCAATCCTCCAGAATCCTCATGGTGGTTTTGGAGGATTGAGGAGGATTGAGGAGGAATGGTGATTGAAGCACGGAGGATTTTGGAGGATTGAGGATGAATGGTGATTGAAGCACAGGAGGATTTTGGAGATGAGGAGGAACGGTGATTGAATGGTGATTGAAGCAAAGGATTTTGGAGGATTGAGGATGAATGGTGATTGAAGCACAGGAGGATTTTGGAGGATTGAGGAGGAATGGTGATTGAATGGTGATTGAAGCAAAGGATTTTGGAGGATTGAGGATGAATGGTGATTGAAGCACAGGAGGATTTTGGAGGATTGAGGAGGAATGGTGATTGAATGGTGATTGAAGCAAAGGATTTTGGAGGATTAAGGATAAATGGTGATTGAAGCACAGGAGGATTTTGGAGGATTGAGGATGGTTCCTAGCAATAAGGGCCTAGGGGGTTAGGGTTAATGGATTTTTACAAATTTGTTACAGCACTTTGTGTGCTAATTTTTAGCCGCGTTGCATCGCAGACGGGGCTCTATAAGCGCTTAGCATTCTTTTTTTATTCTTCTTCTTATTGTGCCAAATTTGTTTAGTCACGTGACAGTTTTCCTTGACGAAACTCTCACACACGCAAAGTCTATGAGACCACAGGCTGCACTGTGCATGTGTCTATAACGAAAATGTCACACACGCAAGTCACCAACAACACGGCTCCTGCACAAATTCGTGCTTGTTTTTTTTCCTTTCATTTCTCTGTTGTTGGGATGTTTTAAAGCATAAAGATTAGTGGGTTATGACTAGAAATCCTGAATTTTTTATTTATTGAATCATAAAATGCGAGGTCCACCTTTGGAGGAAGTTAACGTCTTGTGGTAGTGTAGCCTACATTGATAGGCTTTTTTCACTGTTTGTGTGGTTTACTCGAGTATCCCCAAAGCATTTCCTGTCATTCGCATGGCATGTTATGGTCGATGCACTCACCGACATCCTGTATTGCCAAATGCACTGGTATTTTGTATGTGACCTGGCAGCACAAAATGAGTGGAAAGTCGTACTATGGTTTTCTGAGTTACAAGCAGAAATTTTCCACTGAAGTCAATTTTGGTATTTCAACAACTTTATATTTGAAAAACCCCTATTCTATCATATCCCAAAGTTTTAAAACTAAATCTATAAAAATATTCATTTTTTTTGGGTGGGGAGGGGGGGGGAGGATTTTTTTTATGAACTCGCGTTAAAGAGTGCACAGATCACAAACTTTGAGCTTCATTTTCTCAAAACAAGGGGTCAAGACTCTGACAAGTCCAAAAGGTTGTATGGTGTGAATGGGGGCGGGGGGGGGGGGGGGGGGGGGGGGGGTAGGAATGAGATACACAACACACAATATATCAAATTAAAGCCTTTAATCTTTACTTCAGGAAAAACTGTAATCTTGATTTTCAAATATTTGTTACTTTCTGCCCATTTCGTGGGAGCAGGTCAAATATTGCATGTTCAGTGTAAGTGTAGATGCATGCATTAGTGCGCATGCTTTTCCTGTCCGAGAGTAATTCTATATCTGTGTGGTCAGCCATCTTAGGGAACTGCAGATAACTTATGCGATATTCATGTTTTATGGAACCAAGCTTCTCGTGTTGTCCCTGGAAATGTATCATTGCTTTTTCCTCAACCACATAACTCATTCTGTTCTGTACGAGGGATATCCCAGGTTTTGACACCCTCCGGATCCTGTTCTCAGGATATCCTGGCCTGCGGATGTAATATGTGGGGCCTGAAGGTTTACTGTGTGTGAAATATTTTATACTGCAAGGGTAGATTAAATTAATTGGCCACAAATCTGATTCAAGTAAAAAGTAATTCAGAACCATGAATAAAATTGTTTGATTTGCTACACATCAAATTACATAACCATTACAATAAAAATTGCACCGTACAAATACAATAGTTTGAAATGTTAAAAGAATAATATACATAAATCCAAATGTTAAATTTTCAGGTCTCGATCGTCTCATGTCCATCATTTGTGGGGAACCGTCTATTCGGGATGTCATCGCGTTTCCCAAAACCATAGAGGGTAACGATCTTATGAGTGGGGCGCCCTCTGGTGTGGAGGACAGTGACTTGGCTCGATACCACATCCGGATCGATTTGCCCAAAGGAAGTGGTGTGTCTGGTGATTCCTTGGATAATTCATAGAGTTGTGACGAGGGTGGATGCAATCCTACCAGCGGGTTCCTTTAGCGTGTCTGGTGAATGCATGAATAAGTTATGGATGTGTCACAAGGGTTAATCCTAACAGCCTATTACCGTGTCGTATCTGGTGAACAAATGGATGTCATCGATGTGTGACGGAGATGATGCAATCCTGTTCTGTCCAGCTGTTATTAATGAGGTGCTGGTGTGGCAATACCGGCTTGAGCAGCCAAGCATACTAATGCAAACAACAGGCATGCAACTTTTCCTCGGATCAGCTGATTTCCTCGTTTTTCACTTCACACTTATGCCATTGAAATTTGAAAAACACTGTACAAAGTCTTGTAAAGATTGGAATTTCTTTGTTTTTTGTGAATTCCAAGTTGCATGCCTGAAACAATAGACAATGGATTGAGTATGCAAAATAATGCGCATAGACGACAACCGGCCTAGTGGTTTTTTTTTTCTTTCAAACTGCGGCCATGGCTGTCGTCCATATACAAGAGGTATTAAAAGTACCTTGATGTTGAGCTTCAATGCCCTGATGTGGGCATCATAGTTTACCCATTGACTCCCTCGCTGGTCACAATTCCCAAGCATTGTACAATCTGTACAATCCACGCAGCTTGTAATCATGCTCCTTAATTTTGTAAGATTCAGCTTTACACTGCAACAGTGATGAAACATGGTAGACAAAAATGGATACAATTTTAATAAGTTTCCACAAATTTTACATTTTATTGGATTTAAATCATCCATCTGTATCAATATGTTTAGTAGAAATATACTAATCTGATTACTTAGTCCTTATTATTACCAGTGCAGGTTTTATTACTCCCTAGGATGTGTGGAAAATTTTATTAAAATTGGAGGATTAAGGACTGTTAGGTTTAATAATTATGACAATGCCTGAATGTGAAATTTCAGAAAAGCCTACGTACATGTTAGTCACAGCATGGAGAAAGGATCCTTCCTCCATGGTCACAGCCACTTTATATACCTCCCCTGCAAGGGGTATTTATAATACCTACAAACGATTATTATGCTAATGTTGTGCCTTCTCTTTCTTTGTAAGTTGAAGCGAGAGCACTCCCTGCCACTAATAAGGTGGCAACACGTTTGGGAGTTACCCCGCCTGGTTCTATTGGTCTGAAAATTGATGTAATTTCTTTGCGGGTATCTATTGAAGATTTATCCTCTATTTAGATCTGGGCTCTATTTCATAAAAGTTAGGAATATTCCTATCTTGGACTGAGGAATAATAATTGTTCCTAAATCCAGGAATTTTTTTTAGGAACAATTATTGTTCCTAAGATAGGAATATTCCTAACTTTTATGAAACGGAGCCCTGGACCCAGGAAAACTGGCAACCTAAAATGTGGCCAACCCCACCACCTCTGTTGTAGCCCTTTACCTAGAGTGGCTTTTAGCCTTGTATTGGGCAACTTCCATAAAAAAACCAAACAATTTAACAAAACCTTTTTATGGTTTGAACATGACCCTCTATATGAAAGCGTCCATGGCTGATCACTCAGGTGTCTCTCACTAAAAACAGTACAACCGGATTTAATAATAATAATAACAACATTTAGTATACCATACATCCGGCAGACTGATTGTCGACAGTGGTTCCTTTATTCATCCAAAAAGGGTGAGATAATATCCTTTCTAACCTTAATTTCCATTTAAGGATATAGTCAAGGTAATTTCCACAACTGATATTGCTCATTTAAACAATGATACGATGAGCTGTCAGTGCGATGTTAAATCAACCTTTGCTTTATAGGCCGTAATTCTTTCGTAATTCTTTTCGTTTGTTTTCTTTGCAACATTCCAATGATTTTTGGTAGTTAGAGGGAACTTTCCAAGTTCACTAATGACCCGTTATTTACTTTAGGCCTATAATAAAACCTGGTTGATTACTTCCCATTTTGGCTATAAGTAATTTTGTCACATTATTTTTGTTAGCAAAAATAAACATTTGGCTGGTATTTTTGTTTCAGTCAGTGGAATTGTTTTACGGATTGATTTTGAATTTCCTTTATTTTTTGTTGTGTTCGTTCGATTTGCCAGACCTTAAAATGATTTGGAAAGAGACCATTATAACCCTGACCAAGTCTCTTTCCTTTTATAAGTTTTGTCCGTTTCCCTTAACTTTACTAATTACGTCCTGTCTTATACAAACTTCCTGTCATGTCATACAAGAAAACGGACAATTCCAGTGGCGCAGAGTTCTGATTTGGGTAACCGGTCCTTCGAGCATACACTCTTGTGTGTCACTGGAAAACGTCGACTGAGGTAAACATCTATTTTGGCAAACCTTGCTCAAATCCGCCTCGTCATAGAGTTTGGCTGGACCTTTGATTTGATTGTCCTGGATTCAAGCGTACGCTTGTTAAAGGGTCCGCATATACATGTAGATAAGCTTATATCCTGGATTGCCCCATGAGCTATATTTATATTTCTATCTATATTATTATCGTAAGGTCTACTCTGTAGTTGGTACAACAAAACCGAATGAAAAAACACATTAACTAACGGTTTTCCTGTCAGGTCTATGCACCTCGGCTATTTAACTTGAGATATTCCCCCTCAACAGAAATATTTCCAAAAGAAATGCTAATTCCATATTTTCAGACCAAAGTGGGCCAATACTGCACTCCTGAGGCTCGATTGTGTGGCCCCAAAATGAGCTGTCGTGGAGGGACTAAACATCCATCAATGGGAGACTTGGGACGTTGGTGGCAGCAGACATATCGGTCCTTTTTGTTAGTTCTGAGCATGCGCACGACTGGTGAGAATAATGCGGAGTACCGGTATTTCTGCTGCAACAGCCACAAGCGTCTCAAGTTCCACATTACAAATTGGAACATGTACACAAACGGCACAATCGGGCGCCTGCAGTGCAAATGAAAATATAATAATACACGATAGCAGTAATCACACAACATAGTTAATGACATTAAGATTAGAAATACCCGAGGATCATTGGGGAAGCTACACAACGGAAACTACCTGTTTACGTGAAACCGTTTTCCCTCCTCAACTACACCTCCGTGCCCAATAATGGGAATTTTAGTCCTCGAGTAAAACAAAATAAAAATCGGCCCAATAGTTTTTAACCAGGCGTTTGGTTATAATACCTTTGAACTAACACTCCCAAGTTCGCGGCGGGTAGACGAATTTCACGTTAGCCCGCTGCGCACTTCTGGGTGAAAGTTAGATGTCAATGCTAAACAAACGGTGCTATTCAACAAATTCATTCATGCATGAATGAATCCCCGACATAAATGGCAGCGCGGCGCACGTTTAGCATAGTCAGCTGTTTACTTAGCACTGGGAGCCTCGCTCTCAAACCCGGACGTGCGCAGATCGGTGCTATTTTCGTCATTTCAGGATTCTTCTGTTGATAAGTGCATTACATTGCCATTTGTTGAATGGTGCAATGAACTTACCAAACGACTATTTCATGTACATGTAATTAGAAAATTATGTGTCGGTTTTGGTAGGATGATAAAGAGGCAGAGAAGCAAAAATTCATTTTTTTTTTAAATGTACCTTTGATTTATAACCAATGCCCAATTGTCAGTAAAAGAAAACGAAATTGCTTTGCTGGGGCAAAAATACTCCCAAAAACATGACCTACGTTGAACCCCGCCATTTCAACTTGCCGACTTCACCGATTATCTGATGTCAAACTACCCGACCCTGACAATCTGTGCCTATTTTCTCGGCCTTTGCCCACTCGGTATCGGACACATCTCCTGAAACGAAAAGAGCAAACGAAATAATTCTCCACAGAATATTCACAAAAGAAATCTTTTTCGTTGGTGTTGCCGCAAACCTCTATCCTGACAGACCCGTCATCCCACATTGTATGTTCCTACATTTGACACCCCCCCCCCCCCTTAGTTTGCGGTTTGGTTGTATATCCTGGGACTTTTAAATCATCGAGATCAGAAAATGGATTTAAATTGAAGTTAGACTTGATTAGGGCCTATCAGTGGTGAATCTAGCATCTTTTTTGTCGCAAAATACATTGAAATATTAATTCTACCCGCCAAGAAGTTAATTAAAGATGATAGAACTCGCCGATAACCAGCAGCCTGTATCAATTATGGTTTGGTGGTCGATAGCGTCTTCGGTTGAGCCAAGGTGGTTGAAAGACTTCCTCCCCATTAAGACCTCTGCGGCTTGAACTTTTTAAAGAAGGAATTTCCCTGCGCTCATCCACCAGGGTCATGTCCTATCAATAGGGGAAGGAAGCCTTCTTCCGTTTGGGGAGGAGGAAAGGAATTTCGGTACCTTTTATCCGCGTGCTTGTGTTTTTTTTGTGTCATTTTTTTTCTCATGATTTAAACAGAATTTTGAAATGACTCGTGGTTTGTGTTGAGGAAGTTCTGTGGCTAAAATAAAAAGAGTGATTGGTTGGCGAGTCACAGGTGAGGAATTTTTGTCCAGGATTGGTTGTAATTAATGAGGGTTTCCTGTAGCGTATTATCCTGAACAGCGATCGCTTCCAAATATGGGGCGTGGTGGAGGCGCGACTCCGCGGGGGTGAGGGGGTGTCTGAGGGCTAGCCCCACCACCAAAAATAACCAAGCTAACCAGATTAATCCATTCCCCACCTCAATCACACCCCCTCTCCAAAAGGAAGAATGTTGATAGCTTAATTAAATATTTTTATGCTTTCGCTCTAACTTCTAAATGACAAAAAAGCTCCTTTAAAAAAAAAATTAATTAATAAATAATTTTTTTTTAAATTATAAAGTTGAGAGGTTAGCAAAATAATACAAATGAGATCCCCTAAAAAAGGTTTTTGGTCACGGTAATATTTTTCATTATTTTAAATCTTTCGACAATATTCAAAGTTTCCAAAATATTCCATAATACACCATGCCATCACAATAAAATGAAATATAGTTCTGAAACAAACCCGATTAGATTGGGGAAATCCTATCCCGTCCACCAGAATTATAGCATTGTGTATAACATTACAGTTGATAAATGGAAAGTACGGCAAGAAATATAATTACGTATAATTCACGTTCATTTTATTCGAAAAATATACCATTTCTTTTGTTGTTAAATGTTTGTATAATAAGTTTGATGTAAGTATCCACAGTTATGTTTCTATTAATTCTAGGCATTGTGATTTTGTTAAGTTTGTTCACAAGGGGGGTCGCACTAACTGCTTACACAACTCTCTATTTGTTAGGTTTCCAAGATTATGGGATAGTTTACCATCTAATGTTAAGGAACAAGTTGTACTTAATATGTCCAAGTTTCTCAGTAGTTTGCGTAATTATATTCTGTCTCCCGGTAAATCCATCATAATTCCATCCTAAATAGGCGTGCACCTGAAACATAGAGTCTTGGTTTGCTTACATGCGTGCTTTTCTATTGCCCTACGGGATGCCTGGTACCCTGAGACTACCATGGACTTGTGCGCATGTAAGCTAAGTGTGACGTCATTATGTTTTAGGTCTATTCTGAACTGTTACAATCTGTTATTTGTGTACATAATGTATTTATTTTAAGGAGATTTAATATCATAAATGTATTTGAAATCCGTCTACATATTTATTTATATATACTTCATCTCCTGCATATACTGTAAGCAAACCTATTTATAACTAAATTTGTATTTTTTTTGTATTACTATAGTATTGCCTTGCATTTTTTTTTTTTTTCATTTTGCATATATATATGTACATGTATTTAATGTTGGCATGGCTACATTTGGAGAGCCACTCGATTGTGATTTAGTTCACATTTGGCAATCCTTCAGGGGTGTTACCATGTCATGTTTTGTTTTATGTCATTTTTTCATCTGTGTACTGTACCTTTTTATG
The DNA here is from genome assembly GCA_037893225.1 of Hippasteria phrygiana. Lineage (NCBI taxonomy): Eukaryota > Metazoa > Echinodermata > Asteroidea > Valvatida > Goniasteridae > Hippasteria > Hippasteria phrygiana. The sequence continues at coordinate 3,437,725 of JAZGUH010000199.1, forward strand.
TTTGCCCTGAGAAATAATAAATGAAATGAAAATGAAATGCTTAAATATTCCAAAATAAATACTACGAAATATTTAGCGAATCGACGTTCAGAAAAGACGTTTAAAAAATGCTTTCATATTCTAATGGAAAAACGGAACAAAATTGCTTTTGAGAGACTAAAAATAGTTTTATAAAATGCACATGGTAGCAAAAAAATTGCACCTGTTTGTAATACTTTGCATTATATGAATATGTTACCCTATAATTGCCATATTTCTGAAAGTAAACAAACCATAATTATAATTTTCTATTGAGAAAATATCATACAATAATAAAGCGCAAAGATTATAGCTGTAAAAATTGCAAAATTGCTTGGATATAAATAGTAAGGATATAAATAGTATTTCTATAAATAAATAAATATAATATTATAAACAGATGTATTGGTAGTAACAACAGTCATAAATAAAACATCTGCGATTAAAAGACAGTTTGGAACATAGTGCAAAGTACGTACAAGAAAATCTAAAAACTAAAATAAGTTAAACCAGTATTTACACAACAGTGATATTAATTAGTGAACAAATACAGTGGTAATCATAACTTATATCCGTGTGATTCTCCGGCAACGTTCATTTTGGATCGTTGTACTAGCCTGCAGTCGCTTTAAACTATTTACTGATATAGTGACCTCGTCTGAAAATTACCCTAACGTACTTAACTTAAATATCAAATATTTATTTGGCTTAGTATACATTAATGTCGATCGAACATTCTTCATACACTGGCATTTCACGGAAGAACTATTTAAAGGTATTTCAAGTAGTAGTCTCGAGTACTATTTCATGAATATCTATAGCCTAGTAGACAACAACACATTACAGTATATAGATACTTGGCGAATATCACCATACAACAGTCGTAGCAAGGTTTGCTAGGTGAGTAAAAAATTGCACAACGTATTTTGTTTATAAGGAAACAAATACATATAGAATAACCTAAAGAAATACCTAAAACTGTACAACCCGAAAATGTACAAGTCCGCTATTAGAATCCAAAAATAGAAAATTCTTTGTTTCGAAAAAAATGGCAATCATTTTGATTTGCATGGACGGCATTCCGTAAAAACATAGCCAGTATGTTTTTCACACGTTACAGCTTCATGAAATTGGTGCTATCAAAATAATATCGTCACTGCTATTTGTTTTTTATACTCACCCTCTATCTATAGCATAACCTTAATTCAAACTTGCATACACCATGCATGCGGTCTTATACCGACCGGATTTCTATACTCCTTTTACAACGGGAAACAATACACGACTACAGGCCGAATACAGTGCTGCCTCATTCTATTGATATTGCATAATATCCTACATTTGACTGATCTGATTATACAGGGAAGGAAATGATATAAAAACAGGACAGGTGATGTCTTGTCTTTAGAAAGTGCCTCACATACTTTTCTCGGAATAATAATTTGGCATGAGTCCAAGACGCCATTCCATAATGGTTAAAGTTCCTCACAAACACAGATGGCGTAACTTTGGCATCAGTACAAAACGTGCAATAAATAATTAAGTGTATTGTCATTATATCGTTTGAATATCTCTTTGTGTTAACCCTTGTATTCTTTTTCAAGAATTAATGCATACAACCATCTTATATTTATTTTACGTTGTTTAACTAATTAGTCAAACGTAATACTGAAGAAATCTCGCAGCAGTTAAGTACCGTCAAAGTGGTCCTTTCAAATCGATACACACATTGATAAATGGCAAGGCAAAAGTTAAATCGTTACGTGAAAGACTTGAATAGTTAAATTAGCAGTGACGTTAATAGAAAAAATTAAATTCATAAGTTAATATAAAAATCTCTTAAACACACACACACTGCAAAATCCAGCTGTAGATATTTAAATAAAGCATGTCCATCTACTAGTGCCTATTGGCCAAGATTCTGTAGTCCCTTCTGACGTAGGGCAAGTAGGCGTGAAACTCCTGGAATACAAACAGTGTCCGCACGTTCCGTTCCTGTGTTGTGACGTTAGTAGGGAAAGGTGGAATGGAAGACTCAAATCTTATGATGTGGGCCTCTTCTCCTTGAAGAAACAACTGGGGGAGAACAAATAACACCGACATTTAATGACTTCAGAAATTACTTAAGTGATTTAATGTTGATAGATTATGAGATGTGAGTTTGGCATTGAATGTTTTAATTGTAGACGTCCACTGCAGATTCCGGCGTTACTTGGCGCTAAGTTGTTGTTTATAATCCCGAACAAATAATCCTGTGATTTGGCTTCTTTTTGCCTCACAGGCTCTCGAGAAGTATTGAACAATATCAGTGCTATTAAGTTAGCCAACACCGGGAAAGGGAAACTCCTCGTGTCATTTTATTGACCATCCGTCGTGTGACGGTTTTGCGTGCACTTATCACATGAATCCGAGTGTAAACGTGATTCGTGCGCTCTGTCACCGCAGTATTTGTGATGAGTATTGTCGCAGCTATTGTTGAACATGGTCAAAACACTGCAACAGCCGAAAATGCGGTGGTCAATTCAACAGTGTGCCAGAATTCGTGTTCAAGAAAGTATAAAACAGTAATTTGCTTTTGCTGTAATGTTCAGAAATAGCAAATAAAGTTTTATGTGCAAAGCGCATATAGATGCTGGGGAAAAAGGAGAAAAATGCCGTTCTTGTCGCCTGGTTCCCTAACCCGACAAAACGGAGTTATTTATAAACGTCAGGAAATTATCGGGTCGGGGAACTAGACTATTTCCAACGATCGCTGGAAATTGATAGACAAAAATATATCAAATTTTCTTAAAAATGACACTCCCAGCACACCATTGTGCCATGATTTCACAGGATGCTTGAGACTATTATTTACTTTAAATAAAATAAGATATCTCATAGGAATTCAATAGTTTTGATTTTTGATGTTTGCAAATGTTGTATATTTTCTTTAACACGTGATGACGTCATTGCAATCATTGCATGGATTAATACCTAATAAGTTAACAGGCCCACGAAAGCTATTTCATTCTTGCTTCCTCTTTCCGAAACAGTTAAGTATTGATTAAGATATTTTCATGTTGTGACGAGTTTCTAAATCATAATTATTATTATAATGTTTGCCAGGGTTAGCTGTTGAATTTTACCTTTTAATTTCGATAGGATGACTCTTGCTTTCTGCCATAATGGCCTTCACAAGCACAGCCCACCCCAACCTGTTTGATTCTTGTCTTTCGTTAGTGTAGGCTAAAAATCAAACTTTTTGAGAGAAAGATTTTACTTTTTTGCCCAACAACAAAGAGTCAGAACAGGAAAATCTCCGAACATAATCCATTCTTGTTCAGAGTATGCAAAGGTGCACAGCGTGTGCTCATACAAAGTCTACACGTATTAATTTTAGACTTGTATTTTCTTTTACGTATTTTGCTAAATAAAAACTTAAGTAAAGTAGGGAGTGCCATTGTGAGAAAATGGCCAGCCCGACAGGTGTAGTTTCTTTTATAATAATAATAATTGTGCCACGTGTTGGAGTAAAACAGCAAGTTTCACTCCTATAGTGTATAATCAAAATGAGAGGACCCTCTGAAGGCTTCCCATATTTGTCTATTTCCGGTCCTTTATGATGAGTGATTCAACGTAAAATCTTTTATTTTCGAGTTCCGGCAAGATGCTGACTTACCGTGATATCCGCCCGCTCTATGACTAAGCGCAGTTTTTGTAGAACCACCTCAACGCTCCCCGAGACGTTGGCAGTTTCGCTCTCCTTCACTCTTTTTAGCGTGTCTTTGAAGAGAACGAGGTTGTTGTAGTGAAGGATGACCAGCTCTGAATCCTGAAATGGATAGGACAAGAGGATGATTAGCGTCTGTGTAATACTTAGTGCTGTTGTCAAGGATGTGTTCTGTTTGACAACAGTTGTGTCAAGATGGATACTAAAATAGAGAATAATATGTGAGAATAATTTATGAAGCGAACATGTCGCTACATTATTACCCCTGCTCATCAGGCCTATCAATCATTCCTGAAACCTCAGCTAAGTGGGGAGTATACAGCCCCGGCTGCAAGTTAAGCACACTCGGCTAATCAAACACATAACCATAAGTTACTCCTGGGTGGAAAGAAGCAATTGTGACAGTGTCTTGCTCTAGGACATATCAAGCGAACCAATAATTCGTAGTATCACCCGGACCTCTACTCCAGTGCACCAGACCAAGAGACTACGGCTTTAAGCTGAAAGAGAAAATGGCCAGCCCGACAGGCATGCGGCAAACGGGCGACTCTGCTCGGAATAATACCAAAAGGGCGACGCGCGAGTTGCCCATTTAGAGCACTTTCACCACGCACCCTACTAAAATACACTCCAAATGGGCGACTTTCACAATGCGGCGACAGTTATGTGTCGCCCAATTCGACCGCGTCGCCCGAACCCACTCTTTTCGAGCATCATGTGTCGCCCCAACCGGCAATTGAGGAAAATTGTGCCACCTATGAGAGTGACACAGCAAGTTTCACTCCAAGAGTGTATAATCAAAATGAGAGGACCCAAGCCGTAACAGTAGTCACACTCCTGTATAAATCGTTAACCTCATACTTTCGATGATCTTTTGTCGACCGAAGTTCAAACCACTTCACTGCACAAAGAGGAAGTTTGCCTTTCTTGTTAGAGAAGAGAGAGTGGCCTCATATAATATAACAATGCCTTACAATATCCCGTCCCATTGTGGTTTGCTCTCCAATAACGAGTCTTTATTTGATTGTGCCTGACGTCAGACTGACACGAAAACGTCACCCATGCGTGCTTTATCAAAACAACTTTCCACCATACTCAATGGAATGAGAACAACTTTTAGTTACGGCTCATTTGGCACAATTCAACAAAATCGTCCTTGTACGGGGTTAATGTTGCCGTGGCAGTTTTCTAATGTGTTATATTACAGGCGCATTTTTTCACTAATCAATCGGATAATGATTTGCAGTGTTGCTGTTAAACTTGATGACGTCAATGTCTTCCCTTCCATCTAGAATATTTCACAATTCAAACGACTTGTGAATAGATACCTTTTATCCCTGTGATTTCTGTCTGCTCTTGTCTTTTGTAATTGTAGCCCACACCTTGAGTGGCCTCTTTGGCCTGGTGTTGGGAGATTCCCAATACACTTTCCCACGTCTAGTGAAGCAGAGATGTATTGGAGTCCATCACAAGTCCCTGCAAGTCCATCACAAGCCCTCCAGTCCTAATCCCAATCACAAGCTATTCAAATGAGCTTTGACAAAGGCATTCATTTGTCATTGTTCATCCAGTTACTTGTGACCGGTTTTATGAAAGGACTTCTGACTGGACTTGCGAAAGGACTTGTGAAAGGACTTGCCGGGAGTACAACTCTGCTGTGAAGGCCTGTACCGTCACCTTCATCTTGTTTATTGTAAGTCTTATTATTAGAGACCTTGAAAGGGATTACCTGCATTAACCGAAAGCAGTCATTTTTTTTTTTTGTACAACAACGGGCCTACCACAACAAAATTTCCTTCAATTAGTCACGATTTGGATATTCCAGACTGACGTCATTAAAACCCAAATAACGTGACCCTTGCGAAGCACAAAACCCGTGACCAAAACATGTCCCCGTTTAGGCGTCCAAACCGCTCGGGTTTTTCACCGTCCTTGCGAAATTGAGAAGCACGACAAAGCGCTTCTTCCCCGGCGGGTGATAATATATAGTAAAACTTAAAATTAATCTGTACTTTTAATTGAAGAATAGGATGAACAATTTGTGGATTACGGACTCAGTCACAGTGGATTGAACACAAGAATTTTCAAATTTCTGCTAACTAGGAACCCAGTGCGTTATCAAGGCTGTTATTTTTGTGCTCACATAATTATTTTAACATATATAGTTTAAAGATATACTTTCCGTACTCTTTTGGAGTTTCTCCCCGATTTTTGTATTGTTATTTTCTAGCAATGCAAAAAACAAAGCACACTGGAAATACTTGGAAATCGGCATTTTGGCTTTTTTCAGTGTTACAAAATATAACAAATTTTGTTTGAGATCATAATATTAAGAAGTTACTTTTTTATGCAACTTTCATTTTTTGGGGTAATATTTTGAAACGGAAAAAAAATCAAAAATGCGGATTCCCAATTTTGAAACAAGTATTTCCAGTGCTGTTAAAAGTTACTGTATCCAGTTTGAATGAGGCGTGGAATAAAAAATTAGTTCATTTTTAACTGTCGAGTTTCATTTTTTTGCCCCTTTTTAGGATTTAAAACCCCAAACATGCATTCAGAACCGTGCCTGACTTTTCAGGAAAAAGCGACCGGTGAAAATCCACAGTTAAAAATAAACGTCACGTGCAATTTGACGTTGAAAAATCAGAAAAAGAGCGATTTGATTTGCCTACCGAGTAGCTCTGCCTAGAGTTTCTGTCCGGGAGATTGTGCTCATTTGGCAGGTGCGCCAAACCCATGGGCCTGTCTCGAATCACAGGCTCCGGGTCATTGGCGAAACGGTCGTCCTTCTGGAGAAAGGTAAGAAAAGAGAATTAGAGTTAAACTTTCACTTATGTTTGCAATTTCAATGACTTGAACAAAAAATGATAGCCCTGGTGGATTGCTTGTAACTGGTGTACAGCGGTACATCTTTGTGTTTACGTAATGCGTCTTCTAAATCTTCATAACTTGTACCATGGAGGTATCCATGCTTGTACACAACGACGAGTTTAACGCCGATCTGCGCACTTCCGCGTTTGAAAACGAGGATCTCAGGGTGCACTACACTAATTCATGTCCGAATTTATGCGCCAGCTCATCAACATAAAATGTTTACCCCACAACTTTTTTTGAAAAAGGAGAGTTTGTGCCTCCAAAAATTGTGGGATTGTGTAAACATAGCCCAGCATCAACTCCCTGGTTTCTGGGCTTCCATCTGTGTGCAGACTTGATAAAATTACTGTTGAAAAATGGGTCCTATTTGCCCGAGAAAGTGGAGGGATGCCATGTTAAAAATTTGGAGGTGGGTTTGTTTTGTGTCAATAATTAAAAATGTAATTGGTTAATAAACAGATGCACTGTGCTGCGTCTGGCAGGGTTAGGGTTATCCCTAACCCTGCCAGACGCAGCACAGTGCATCTGACAGCTTGGCCTTGCTGCACTCTGCACACAAGTCAATGTGACAAAGTATGCAATCGGACAGGGTTTCTAGCCAAAATACACTGGAGGGTTAGGGTTTAAAAGTGACATTTGTTTGTGTAGACCCCAGTGATGCTGGGGTACAGGTTATTTGGCCCTGAACTTTGTTGATTTTACACGGTTGTCAATGGGAGCTTGAATTAGTGTGGTGCACCCCTCAATGTCACAGTAAACAACTTTATGCTGATCGTGCGCCTGCTCTGCCTTATATGGCTTATGCATTAATGAATGTGCTGAAAAGCGTTGTTTTGTTTGCCACTGCCATTCTCGCTTTCAACCCGGAAGTGCGCAGAAGGGGCCAATGTGAAATTCCTCTATTAGCAGTTGTGTTTGAGACTTGTCAGTTTGTGTTTTGTGTCATTTCGCCTTTGAAAAAAAATATGTTGGATCGACGTCAGACCCTCCAACTTTCATCAACTTAATTACTGTAGCAGTTTAGAAATCGTCTGTCATACTGCATGTAAACATCGACCTGTGTCGGTGTGTACTACACTTGAACTTTGGAAAACCAAACAGAATTTTTTTTTCAGTGCAATGTGATTTGCAGAATTTGGGTGCAGAAATTACCGCGGTCTTAGCTTTCTTTAAAATAGCTGAATGGATATACTCACATAACTCTGAAACAGTACTCGATGCTCTCCAAAGACTTCGGCTACTTGCTGATGGAGGAAACTGTAATGTACATTGAGGCTTTCGGATATGGTCTGTCCGTCCAGCAACAGGCCAGGACTGAGACGCGGACTTGGCGAGTAGGCCGGGATCGTTGATGGAGACTCCCCCGTGGTAGGGACCCGAGTCTCGACGGGGGCACCTGTCGCGGAGCCAGCTGAAACACCTGTTGTCTGGTCCGCTGACCTCCGCAGTCTTGCCAGAAGACTCGTGGGGACTGGCGATGCGCCGATACCCACCAAGGCAACCCCGATGAGAAGGGTGGACAGCACTAACCTTGCCTGCAGTTGCATAGTTGCCAGTTCTTCTTTTTCTCTCGGATGAAGTTGAAAGCTCTACTTATCTTGGCACCCAACTTTTGAATGATTGAGACATGAACTGATGGGTGCGTTTTAAATACATGTCTGACATCCGCCACTAGCGGTGGCGGTATCATTAATAGGCTTTGTTTGTGCTATCCACATATTTTGGGTATGCCGTGTGCTAAAATTATGCGATTACACAGCGTGGGTGATCGCTTGCACTACCGTCATGAACTGTCGCATGGTGACTACCCGCAGCATAAAGCCATGACGTCACGGGATACCCAGAAGTCTGGCGCTGAATACCGTGGGGAAATACCCAAACACCGGCGACGCTTCTGTGTCCACACATAGTTGTACACATGCATGGTTTGAATGGTGTACGCATTGGAGTCGCTGATCCGAGGTCAGCGTTTCGTATAGTTCTTTGCACTGTGATTATACCATGGAGGTATAAAAAGGATACAAAGCCCGTTTGTTCACAGCCCATGAGATCCGTTTTGTGATCTCACTTTGACCAAAGGGAACATCGATAATGGGGTACCAGTAGTCATGCACGCGATGGCGTGTCTTATTATTGATAACATGCCGGATACATTTGTCGATAATTTTAACGGTGTAATTTATAACTGTCGTTTGTCAATGGTCACTTTCTAGCGAAAACGTAGGGCCTACTCAGGGTTTTGTCGAATTTTTGTGGATTTTTGTTTGGCCAATTTTCGAGCTTGACAGCATCCCAACTGGGATCTCGTATATTTAGTTAAAGGAAACATGCTTCTCAAATTGACCGGATCACATTTTATTTCCTAAATAAATTCATTTATATGTATTAAATGTGAATTAAAAGCCAAACTGGTTCAAGTGAAGTTTTAGTGTGATTATTTGCCGCTAAAAAATTGACCCCCCCTTTTTGAAATTTGTTGAGACTCAAATTGAGGGCGCTGTTCGTGACGTAGACCGAGGCACCGAAATTCATGGATCGACTCGATAGTCTGGACCCGGCCCGTATACACACACTAGGTCTACACGTGCAATTTCGTAAGTTGCAGCAACAACTAACATCGAACTTACCCTGATTTTCTCCCTTTTAGCGAAGGCTCCTCGGGGAATGGGCCGCTTAACTGCATTTGCCTATATCTTACTCACATCTGGAAACTTTGTTGGGATGGCAGTGGACTTGAGCATATTTTTAATGGTCATCCCAAAGGATTTGAAAATACCAGTATCGAAACACGACGGCTCAAAGTGGTCGCTACATAATGCTGAGAAGCTGCTGGGGCCGGACCACTACGCTCTTGTCACCTTCACTTTCGCCGTCCAAATTCTCCGATATTTGTTTTGCTGCACCCAGCAGCCACACACCTTGTCGGCATGGCCGAAAAACACTATATTTTGCTTAGATTTTGGACGAAGAATTTTCGCCGTACAATGTACACACAAAGCATACCCGTGATGAATGGGTAATGTGCCTCGATCTACGTCACACACTTATGTTAATAAGGGTCCCACTCAGGGGGCGGAGTAGCTTGGACAAACATTTTCAAAAATTGTTTTCTCATATTTAATCTGGGAAATAATTGTCTCTGGACACAAAATATCATTGTCAAGATAATACTTTATTGTTTTAAGCAGGAATAATGCAATATAAATCCTAAATCATGTTTCCTTTAAGGTTAGAAAAATGGTATTAAAATTATACAAATTTTTTGTGTACTTAATTTTGTATTTTAATTATAATTTTTATTTCATTTGGTTTTATGATTTTAATTTGTACTCTGCAAAAGGGATTGTATACAAAAAGAAACACCTTGGCACTTCATTGGTTTTCGTCATGGAACAATTGCTTGATTATAAACGCTATCGACAAATCAGCCGGCGCCATTAGTGCAGATTATATTCCCCAATTTGGCTGTGTGACGATTAACGTTTCAGTAGGTTGTGAGTTGGTTGTTTTTTTTCACTCGTCAGTGGAAAATAATTTTGCAATCGGGTAGGCCTACAAACTTAGTTTGGCTTTGCGGTTTAATGTGTGCGTTCATTCAATTCATGCTGAATTGAGCAAGTGTGGTGAGATCAAGATTGTCGGCTGTCCCGAATGCTCCGACGATTTCATATTTTGTCATTCTCATTTTTTGCTGAAGGATGATGGATTTTCCGAATGTTGTATTTAATTTCGTCACATCCAAGAACTTGCACAATTCATTTTAACCACAAAAAAAATTAAATAGAAATACTGGAAATAATTTCGTAAGTTCGAAGTTCTTCTATAATGTACATTTCCCGCTCTAACTTGTATCAGTGATTTCACGCCATTCTAGTTAATAAGTAGTTGGTGACATATATTATTTAATTTTAATTGCAGTAAATACACATTTGGTGCACGCTACTATGAACTTCTCGAATTGCCATCAATAATGAAGGAATGTGATAAGTAAATATACAACGCCTAAAATAAGTTTTGAACGTTAATTTTGCGTTCGTTTTTAACGCTCCGCATGCTCCCAAACGTTCTGTGTGGTCACCCCATCCCCAAATAAAGTCGCCTCTTGTTACCGGTACTGTGCCTCGACAACTCAGGATGTTTCATGCCTTACTAGGCGAGGCAGGGTGAAAACGAAAGGAGCTTATAGGACATCCTGGAATGAGTCGGTAATAATTAGTTTATTTTTTATTATTTATTTTAATTTTATTTCCTACCAGATCCTGTTTCCATAGCTCATACCTTTCACAAAAGAAGCCCCGTGGAACACGATTTCTAGCCACAGTGAAAAAAAATCCTAATTTCCATAACCGGAAGTTATTCAGTTAACAATAAAACAACAACAAAATCTTGATTTAATTTATTCGTGATGAGCATGAGAAATTTCCAGTATGAAACAACTACATGTACCGGTACTCTTGCCTCAACTTATACCCAGTTGAGCAATGTTTGGTCTATTGTGCGCCGTGTATTCAGCCTTTGATTGGGTATGTGACTTTCGTTTTGACTCTTCCGGGAACTAAACATTTGAATGAAATGGAACGACTGAGTTATCGTGCAAAGCTTGATCGGTTTGCGCAGGCGCGCAATACCGAAGAAAAGGTTTATGAAATAAACGATAAACGGAAATAATGACATTAATTAAAATGAACAAAAGTCAAAGAAAAGTAATTATTGTTAAATGTCCATGCCTGATTTCCATTTTTTAGAAACACACAACAATTTCAGATTTAGGCCTAGATTAGTTAGATCACTGAAGAAAATAGAATGGAAATTATTTCACAAATGCGTAACCATTCAAAGGAAGTCAGTAAGATTGTGAACATTTCTCAAGGTAATGTTTCAGTTTGTCACTATAGAATGACCAAATCAATTAAATGAATGATAAAATCACCAATCTCCACGAGACTTAAGTGACACAGCAATAAAAATGAAATCTATTCCAGTTGTTGCAGATGTAAAATTGAAATTAATAATATTAGGAGCCCAACGGTGTCGTAGAACGAAATTAAAGTTAAATATTTGTCCACCGAATTTGTATGAGTCAACTAATTATAAGTTTTTTTTGTTAAGACGTCTTGCTGATTTCAGGATTATTTTTTGGTTTAGATTGTTTTGTTTTTATCATTCTTAAATGACCTCTGCGACCCGAAACAGTCTTCTTTTAATTCTGATGACCCTATTTTTAGAATTTTGAACCGTTTCTTTTGGTAGAAAATGCGGTTTTCTTATGCATTTTTCAGCAACGCCATACAAATTAAATGCCTCCGAGGTTTCGTGGATTTTATATTTTTCTTAAATCTCGCCCCTGTAAAATGGCATGAAAAAATACTTTAATAGCAGAACAGGAAGTTGAAAGTCGTAGTAAATTGGCTAAAAAGGTCCACGATATGGCTTTAAGCTCTTAGCATTCTATTTCGACGACTCTTCAAACTATTTCCCGTTGTTTTCTCACGTAGTGGTGACCTGTCGTAGTACGTGACAAGCATTCTGACAGGAAAAGTGTATCAATAGTATGTGTTGGCTAGTAATGCGTTGCCCTTGGACACGGATCGTAAACAACACCAACCTTAAATTTGGCCCGGATGCCGGTATTTATTTTTGCAAACTGAATTGAATCGAAATTCGTGGTATATGGATCGACAGCATACCGTGAGACCAATGTAATTATAATTGAACAGGACATTGTGTGGGGCATTGTAGGGACTGCTTTTTTCCTATGCCGTCGTATGTAGCAAAAACAAAACAATTTTTATTTTTTTTAAGGAAATTCCCTAAGGAGGAATTAAAACTGCAGTGTCAGTGCTTTTTGGACTTGTCACCCCGAAAAAAAACAACCTTTTAATTGAATTTCTAATTTGTTTTGAGTTTTCCAATGTGACATTCCACACACACAAAATCAGCCACTGATAAGTGACGGGTGTAAGAAGTTTTCAATTTAGAGTTAGGAGCGGTACGATCCTAATTCTTGCTGTTAATGTATTGGGCAATCTTTGCGCATAGAACATAACAATTATGGGGTGTAGAGTGTATAGTGCTTTTTCGTTCAAAAAGCGCTCCTGCCAACGCGTGCATTTCACTTTTAGCGACGTCTGTCTATACGCATTTTTTACCAATGACCTATATTAGGCATTTTTTTTTTATTGGTCAACAATATTGTGTGCAGTTTACATAAAATACAAAACATATTACAAGGAACATCGTTTGAAATCCCCAACATAATATTATTTGAAACTGGGTTTTTTTCCTCATCACATAGAGACATTAAAGGGAGTATACACAATTTGCTTTTGCTGTAATTTTCATAAATAAATGGGTTTGAGGGTTAGTATTTTATAGCGTGCTAGCAAATACTGCAACACTGACCTGTTTAAAGTTTTGTGTGTATAGATGAAACAGAGAGAAACAAATTATGTTCTAGTAGTCTGGTTCCCTGACCATACTTTAGACAACACGGAGCAATTTATAGATATCAGGGAATTATCAGGTTGGGGAACTAGACTATTGTCGGCCGACAATCGTTGGGAAAACGATATAAATTTCCACTTTTCTTGAAAACGACAGCACACCAGGTGCCATGATTAACAGTCTAGTACCGGTACGGTATTTCGTAATAGTTCAGTAGTTTTGTTTTTTGATGTTTGCAAATGTTACCATTCGAATAATTCGACGATATAACAAGAATCCCCAAATCCATTATGTCATTTGGATCGAAATATCCCGGATGTTTTTTATTTGGTTGTTGTGGTCATGCAGTCAGGTAAGGAGGATTTTTTTTTGGGGGGGGGGGGGGCTATATTGGCCGGTATTTGGCTATAATGTCCTAGGAATTAAACACCGAGCTTCCTCCGAGTTTTGACTGATAATCGTCTGCAGATCCTGGCTGGCTCTGTCATCTCGAGCCAGTCGACGGGTTGAACGGTTCGGTGTTAAACCGGCTCACGGATCTTTGACGCCATGCTTAGCCGGACTTATTTAATTCGATCAGATACTCCCCGTAGTTAAAGAAACACGGAATGGGACTTTCTATGACATAAATTCATCGAGGAAGCGTTTTCCATGCATGGGTTTCCAGGTATTTTGTTAGCAGTTTGGTATTTTTGGTTTTTACGTAAACGCAAATTTTCAAATTCGTGAGCCAAAGTATGACGTCACCAGTATGGTGTCGCTACAGATTTCAAACGAATTAAAAACCATTTCTTTTACTTCCAAATAAGGAAATCAAGCATGGATTATGCTGGCATTGTTGTGGGGTATGTTCAAACAGTGTGGAAACACGTTGGACTGGATGTTTATTACGCGGTCCCTCCAAGTGGGCGAATATTGCAATACCCCAAACAGGATTTACTCCTATACTCCAGCCGCGTCATGAAGTATTGTTTCTGTTTGCAGTTATAGGTGTGTCTGTCAGGGTTCAAGTTTTAAGGACCGTCCCGGTGTCATATGAATATCCGACTCCTCTTCCCTATTGGTTAAACCCTCTCACGTGACCGGCCGCTCTCGATTCATAGATCACTTAAGCCCGGTTCATACTTCATGCGCATGCGAATGCGAATGCGAATGCGAAGCGAATTTCTTGACGTCAACAATTGAAGTTTCATTGTGACGTTCTCCGTTACCTTGACGAATTCGCTTCGCATACACATTCGCATGAAGTATGAACCGGGCTTTAAGGCATATACAATACTACAATGTGTTTCACTTTCTGTTTTAATTTACTTTTATTATCACTGTATTATCTCGTACAATTTGTCTGATTACACTTCGATTTAATTTTTTTCTTTATGTTTATCTTACTATTTTATTTTCTCTCATTGAATGTGTTTACAAATTCTCTTTTAAACTTTTTAATTTTCTAGTTTAAAACATGTATTTGTTATTTTTTTATTGTACAATTTTAGCGTTGTTTTATGTTTTTCACTTCCAGTTTTAACTTACTTTTTAATTTATTTCACTTTAATTTATAGTGTATAATTCGTATTTTAAGCCTTTGTTTTTCATCTGGGGAGTGGTTCGAGATGAACTTTACAGTTTTTTTCCACAACCCTTGACATTGTCAGAAATTTGATGATAATAATAATAATAATACAATATTTCATGGTGACAAAATTTCACGCTACACCGGCGTTCGAACTATTAAGAGAAACCAGCTAAGAGTACGCTTGTTTCGTAAACGGGGTTTCCCCTATACTGTTTCTATGATATTGTCACAAGCTTACTCTCAAGGCAGATAAACCACAACACACAGGTATTCTAGAAATCAAGCGATTGAAAAAAATGCTGATGTAAGACCACATCAATTTGTTTTGTTTAAATACGGATATCGACTTTTCTTTTTTTCCACCCAGAAAGTAATAGACTTTGACTCATAATGACGCAGTTGTGGTAATCAGTCCTGCATGGGACCAATTTTGCGGAGTTGTGAAGTGTTGGGAAGCTTATTCGACATTATTATGCATGCAATCATAAATAACCCCAACAAATTGATTTGCAAGAAATATTTACGGGATTGCAATAAGTTGACCACATGTCCCCAAGAAGTATACAGTGCCCAGAATTTTAACTTGTATAGTTACCCTTAAACGATACAGTGTTATTTGAACTCCCCCCCCCCCCCCAAAAAAAAAAAAACACAACACAACAACAACAACAACAAGAAAACTTTAAGTTCGGCCAAACATTACGCATTATTATTGTTCAACATTGTTGTGTGTGCAGTCAACAGCGCCATTGATTGCAGGAATTAAGGCGTTATACGGAATTTCAATAAGTTGACGCACTTTTTCAAAAAAGTGTACAATGTTGATAATAATGTGGCTTTATTTACTAATTGAATACTGCTTTGAAATTACCTGGATACCAGGTATTTGAAAAACTTAATCCCCCACTCCCACCCCAACAAAATGCCTTTCGCACCGTTTCTGCAAAGTTCGGGCAAACAAATTACAGCTAATTACTTGGCCATGACATGTGAATCGATCAAATTCAGAGAACCAAGTCAGTCTATACATAGGTCCCAATTGTTGCTTTCAAAGTCTGGTTTAACGGGGGTTCATTGCTGAGGTTCATTGAACGCGAATTCCCAACATAAAAGACACGAGCCGAGGAGGGCCATGCCATACAACGACGGAACACAATTTCTGGGCACTTGTGAACGTCAAACCTGAACTCGACCTCTGCGGCGAACTCGAGATGATCAGAAGTACAATTTGATATTTACGATGTGGGTGAAGAGTTTATTGGTTTGCGTCGGTTATGGGAACTTAAGATCCCGGAAGTTTTTCACTGCGT
Organism: Hippasteria phrygiana; assembly: GCA_037893225.1. Lineage (NCBI taxonomy): Eukaryota > Metazoa > Echinodermata > Asteroidea > Valvatida > Goniasteridae > Hippasteria > Hippasteria phrygiana. The sequence goes on from JAZGUH010000199.1 coordinate 3,453,653, forward strand.
TCAGTGTGGAAGTAGTTTGTAATCGAAAGGATTACAAATCCATTAAATGGAGTGATATTAGAATTAACAATGCAGTACATTATCGGCATATTATTATAGTATTGTCGATTAGTGAATAACTTAATTGTAACAATCCTTTTTTGTCAATATTGTTACTTGTGGGCTGTTCCCAAATTTACCAACAGTTTTTATTTCGCGTGTGTTGCATTACTTAATGTTTAATTAACCCTGGCACAGTCCTGAATCCTCCAATTTTCAAGTCCGTTGTTCACACCACGTATACCAAAGGGAGTTGGGGTTAATTTTTAATCACTGATATAAACTCACTTGTTCACACTGCACAATCGAGATCAATACACTGAGGAACATTGATATCGTGCACGCTCATCAGGATCAGCAAGATTCGAGCTCCCAGTTCTGTTTCCTAGTCTGGTATCGTACGTCATCCAACTCGGAATTTAACTCTGGGGCTTTATGCACAAAATCAATGCGGAGGTACTCCCAAACTATACACGGTGGTTCAGAATGACGGGTTCTTTAGAGTGCCTGAAAAATATTTATAAAAGGGACCCTACCGGAAAAAAAGGTCTTGTCTGCCCGCGGCTTCATCAGCCCCACCGGGCATCTTGTATTGTCATTAGGTACCATAGTGTCCATTTTGATCCGTTTGTGGAGTGCTATCGCCTAGTGCACTGGCCTCAACAGGTCATGCAGATATATAGTAGATCTATAGACGCGGCGAAATTTATGAAAAGGTAACCTGAAGAGGCATTTTTACGGAAGCGTAGAAGGGCCACAGGAAAGTTTTTAAAAATGTGTTACGACGAGTTACCGTATCTCGCCGCGGCGAGATAGAAACACAATTTAAAGTAGGCCTAACTCGCCGCGGCGAGATAGTAACACATTTAAAAAAAACTGTCTTGTGGCCCTTCTACGCTTCCGTACATTTGAATAATTTGTACTATTGACGTTATTCACCCACGTGACCAGATGAAATGTAAACAAAGATACCACGTGTGGACCGCCTTAGAGTGATGATAGTACACGTGTCGTGCGTGAACCGGCACGCTTGACTGATTTACTTGAATAAGCACTGTCCATGATGACACGTGAACAAGGTCTATCATGGCTTGTCTCTTCTTTTTTTTTACGGTTTCGTGACATGTCGGTATCATGCAGGAACGGTTTAGCCTCCCAAATCGGCGCGGTTTCTGTGTCGGTCAAAGAAAATGTGGTAGGTCCCTCGAACCATGGAGGAAGTGCTCGAACTAATGTTATGAAGCGAGCCGTACTCATGGAAGACGTATAGAGGGTGTCTGTTGAATGGTGGTTGGGAAAAGTCAGGAGTTGGACACTGCTGGAGGTCACTAGTTCCGCTGCCGGGCATTTTTCATTCGCCGGTTCCTGTATTGTCAGCTTGTACGTATAAAACGTGTTTTCCAGCAGACAACAGTGCAAACGCGATACCGGTACGCATAATTATCGCCCACAAGTTTCACCGGTGTCGCCATTTTCACAGCGCTGCATGTAATTAGCAAAGGTCATGGTACGCTGCCCAGAATGCCGCGCGTTTCCTTCTCAAAAATCTCTGAAGCGCACGCGCATCAGACGTTCCTTGCGCCCTGTTTGGGCGGTGGATGGGCACGAGCGAAGGATGGTAATGTTTTATAACGCCCTCTGTTGATCTTTACATTGTTCTTATCAAGACTTAAGGTGATTTCTCAAACCCAGGCTTCTGCTCGGGCTTCAGCTTCAGCTGCAGCTATTCCCCAGTCCCATTGCCAATCTGAAGCCTTGAATATGGAAATATATTTACAGACTCTGGCTCCGGAATAAAACATCAGACTTTGATATCAAAAACAGTATCCAAGATCTTGCCAAATCTGGGAACATAAAATTACGCGAAGCCGAAGCCCGAGCCCAAGCCACCGTTTGAGAAATGCCCTTATTAATGCAAAAGTGTAACCGTGTGACGAGAGCGCCCTCATGGTATCATTATGATCAAAATGTCGGGTATATGCAGTCTGCAACCGCATTAATGTCCAGTGATTTCGTCCGTCCGACTGACCAACGCTTTCCTTTTAAAGAAGTGGACAACGCTGAACAGGCAAATGTGCGAAGTCAATAATGTTAGCACCTCAGTTGGTGATTGTGAGTTAGTCAGATTTCGGCTGGTTTTTGTCTCTCTTGTCAATATTGAATCACTAGGATTAAGAAAGAACTTGCTCAAGTTTGAAACGTTAGGCCAGCTAATTTTGTTGATTTGTATATTTCAGGTCAATTCAGTCAGTTAGCAGTTTGCAGCAGTTTAATTAATTTGTTATTATTAAATCGTGATAGATTCTGTGAACGCCGCTTTTGCTGTATGATACTGCGTTTATTTCCATTTGAATTCTTTCTGATGATGATTTTCAATCAAAGAAATTGGAGAATCCTGGCTTCAAATCGATTAATAATGGCAATAAAGCCTTAACTTAGACATATGGATGCAAAACCACGAGGGTCTTTCAAATGGGAAGTATAGCTGATTAATGGCAGTTTTAAAAAAATATCGTGTTCAGATTTTCTCTACGGAAGAGGGGGTCTCTGCAAGCCACCAAAAACCAAACAAACATGTAATAAAAACCATATTTTCATGATTCATTTAACATTTGTATCTATAGACCCACTGAGCTGAGGCTATCGTAGCCGGCATTGTAATTGACTGTAAACCTGCCCCACACTAAAAAACTTGGGGTTAAATTTACCCAATAATTTGTGGGTGAAACCTGCAAGTAACTAAAATTTGGGTAAACAGACTCTCATCCGATTGTGTTCAGATAGGCTTACCCAAATGTTGGGTATATAGTTGCAGTTTTCACCCACAATTGGATACATTTAACCCCGATAATTTTTCAGTGCACCCCTGTTTACAAAACATCCGAAAGAATGGAAAGCCGTGATTACCTTGTTTTCGTTTCGTCATTTTTCTTTGTTTATCCATGTTCCTCATTAATAGCTTTCCTAACATAAATATTGGCATACCAAGTAATTATAAATAGATGTTTGAAAATTCGAACGGAATGTGTTAAGATAAAATGCCTTAACTACCGTACAATGCTGTTAAATATGAATATAGAATATAAATATATCATACTTAAATATGCATTTATATATAAATACTAATAAAATATTGCTCATATCGTAATACAAGTTCCTTCTTTCTATTACAAATTTGATAATTTCAATAAAACGCGCACTCATGACTTTTTGGTATAAATAGATAATTTCTAAAAAGATATTTGGCTCAAGTCGTGAAGAATTTTGATTGAATTAGTAGACAAGTTTAGTACACAACGGCATACTCGCTTAAATTCCAACATTATGAACAACAACGCAGTAAACAGTGAAGTATTAGTTTATAAATAAGTACACACACTTTTAAAATATAACACTACTGATGGGAATTACCATCAGTGATTGAATTAAGACCGGTTCATACTATACGCGAATGCGAAGACGAAACGAATGTGACGTCATGAAAGATTTCGCAAAAGTTGCAACGAATTCAACTTTATTTTCGAATTCGCAGCGGGAATGTTTTGCGCCGACTTCATAAATTGACTTTGCGTTCGCAAGCATAAGACGGCTTTTACGGCGAATATCGCCTTTCAAATTCACGCTCTTTATCAAGCAGTTATTGAAATAAATATGGATTACAATTGCGTTATCAGAATTATAATGCATTTCACGTACCCAGTTAATATTTTACCCGTACAATGTACTGGTTTTGCTAAAATGTATAAAGACTATATATCCTTTGTAGATTTCGTAAAATTTTCAGTGAAACAAAAATTTCTGTCCGAATTAGGACAAACCGGAGACGGCACCAGGCTTAGCTTTGTGATTTGAACATTGATGTCGTGAGTTATTCTTAATTTTATTCAGCATAAATTAAAAGCGTAAACGTTTCAGAATATACACTGAAGTACACACACGCGTAATCTAGTGATAAAATATTGAAATTCATTTTATGAAATTATGAAAGATTTCTTTGGACGATACTAATATTAATATTATTATAAAATACTAATACTTTATAATTATTTATAGACTCTCAATAAATACTATGTCGTCCCTGTGTTTTTGGCACGTTTTACGCTAAGAAAGTCACAGAATAATTGCGTATTCCTTGAATACAAAGAGGTATAAATAATTGGTACACGTTTGATACATCGCTGTACTTAAAATATTAAATATTAAAATAAATATAAAAGTAGACTTTTAAACGCTTGAAGCGCTCAGGGACTACTGGTGACGTCCATCGAGATCCACGTAGTCATCTACCACGTGTCCCATGTAGTCTTTGAACTCTTGCAGAACGTAAGTCGTGCGGTTGTCTCGCTCTGAGTTTTGGGAGTAGGTGCCGGCGGGTAAAGCTTCAAATGACAGGGTCGCGGCGATCGGGTTGAGCAATGAGCGCTGCATTAATTGGAAAGAAAGAAAGAAATAAATTTAAAGAGGCTATCCGTGCAAAAATTGGTGACTGAAAGTTTCAGTGTGGTTGATTCCTCCGCTAATGAATTAGGGAAGAAAACTCAGTCTGTATTCTTGAACAGAAAATGCACTTTAAACACGGTGCACTTTGACCTAGTATGATGTGCTATACAAGTAAAGGCCGGTACTTCGCTCGAATAATGCGAAGCGAACCAGACATAATGAAACATTCACGGCTAAGATTCGCACAAGTTGAAATGTGTTCAACTTTTGCGAATTCGCAGCGCTAAAATTTGGCGTTGACCTCATATATTCGCTTCGCATTCGTATTCGCGTGAAGTATTTTTTTCTTTTTCATGATGATACATCCAAAAACCAAAATGAGACCGGATAAGACCGGATAAGACTGAAATATGTACGCGACCTGATTTGTTATGCTATGTAATCGCCGTGTCATTATTGTGGTGGCCTTCGATTGTAGTGCCTTGTTTGATAAGTTTGTGTCTTATATTTAACGGTTGGCATGCAGCAATTCAACAAATAGTGTTTATATCCTTTTTCAAATGCAAATTTGAAGGAGTGTGTATAGGGAGAGAGCTCTTCAAATGAAAGCTGCGGTGGAATCACGTGATCGCACAAGGCTTCTCTCAATTAATTGCATGCGGCTCACCTTCCCTTATTATGAACAACAACAACAGCAGCAGCAGCACCACCAGCAGTTATTTTCGGTGGTTGTTTTCCTATTCGGTCGATTCACAACTCGGTGCGCCGCCAGCGGCAACCGGGGAGAGGCCAAATAACGCAGTGCATCATGGTAAAATTCGACATCGCAAAACCGGAAGTGGGTATCGCCAATGCATCGACCGTACTTCTTACACCCCTTCTCTGCTAAATCTATCAACTCCTCTCTCTTCTTTCTCGCACAAGGTATTCCCTGATTAGTCAAAAAATTGCTTTAACTCATCCAATCGGATTCGCGCGAAATCCATACTGCTGTATTGTCCACCATCTAATACAACGCGACAGACGCGATGTCGACCTGAAAGTGGGAAATTGGCCTTTCCCGGCTTGCCGCTGGCGGCGCAGTGAGTTGTGAATCGACCGAATTGGTATCAGGTTCTCTTGACTAATGTACATACCACTTCTTCTAGTCGCTCTATCAGTAAGTCAACTTTCCCAATAACGTCATTGAACCGGTCCTGGAAGTCGTCTGATTCCGTGTCTTTAACCGCCTGAAGAACCCGCCTAAAGTCGTGTAGCTCCTCGTAGTGGCGATCCGCAATCTCCTCGTCCTGCATAGCATTACATGTATATCATGTTGATTATATTTTACCTGATACGGTCGACCGATTTGGACATTTGAAAGGCCAACGGGTGGTGCTATTAGTATTAATAATGACTTGGTTCAGAAAGGCTTAGACTGTTAGGGGGGGGGGGGGGGAGGGCGGGGGTTCCGCTTCGAAAATTTCTGTCAATGGATATAGCAATTCACTAAGCGTGTCGATGGCAAAGCTTATGCCGTATCCATTAAATACCGGATAGACCTATGTGCACCTTTTAAAAATGTCCATTGTTAGTATTTGAAGACACCTTATTAGGCCTACATCCTCTAAATAAGAAAACCTAAAGACGAGGGCGTGCTTCGTAGAAAGGTGTGAATATGGCGGACTAAAACAATGTAGATAGCCTAAGATATTGCCCGTTCGTGGTGGTAAGCACTTAAAAAGACCAACCAAAATGACATCGTCACGCCTTGTGCCTATTCAATAAAGCCTTGTGCCTATTCAGTAAGGCCCAGTGCGCTTTCAGTAATACATGACGATGTCGTTTTGGTGGTTCTGAAACAGTGCCTTCCGTTCGGGGGTAGCCTGGTTGCCGTCTTAACCCGCCATGTTGACATTCGCGAAGGGCGCCCTCGTTTTTAGGTTTTAAGGGTCCATTAACCCCTTGCGTACGGATGACGCCAAATGGCGCAAAAAAAGTGGCACCAGGCCGGATGACGCCATTGGCCGCTATTTGTGCAGTTTCAATCCATTGTTGGATTATTGTTTATGTTACGCTTGACTGCATAAACACATTATGGCCGTTTCGCCTGGCTGGGAGAGCCGCAGCGACACCCTGACGTCTCAAGGGGTTTTAAGACTGATTGTGGCTTGGATGCTGACCAATAAATAGACCAAAAATTGCCTACGCCGGCTAAATCACAATTTGCGACCCCTCAGATTCTCTGCTTTTAGAGCATTTTGAGTGCCATGAACTTGAGGGTTTGTAAAAGAGAAGGCTGAAAGCCGTGCACAGGACTGCCAGCTTGTATTACTGTGAAATTCAGAGGGGGGTCATCTTTAGATAGAAATTTCTCCCAAAAGTCGTCGGTTAATCCCAAAAAATTGAACAGAAACTGAAACAAAAAATTGATGAAATACACTTTAATTTGATGTGTGTCTCAAACACCTTGGAGAGTCCTAAGTATTTTTCCTAAATTTTGGAAGTTGGCGTATTTATTATTGGCGGTCTGTGGAAGTTGATATACGGTTGCACAGCAGTGCGACCGTACCGTTAGTCTGGTTCCCTGACCTGAAGATTCCCTGACGTCTATATCTTAGGTCAGTTAGTCCGAGTGACGTCAGTGGCATCATTCAAATTTAATAATCTTGCAAAATCCAGTCGGCAGAATACTGCAAGATAGAGTGGGGCATTGATGTTTCAGTTTTAATATATATTTGAGAATTCAAATTCCAGGATCTGTAACGGGCCTGACAGACATTTTGTGTTATTGCAAACATCAACGTTAACAGCCGAATGTTACCAAAAACAAGTTCGGAAAACTTCAGATTTTTTTGGAAACTGGCAGAATTCTGCCAGTTTTCGTCACGTGACATTGGCGGCTACCGGACCTCCATATGAAGCACGATATGGGGGAAAAGGGACCCCCCTCTTTTGTGTTGGTCATTGTGTTCCCGGAATCTCAGGAATTCTTTTCAGAAATCTAGGGGGATGTGTTAGGTAACAATAGTCTGGAGAGTGTATAGGGTATAGGGATAAAAGGGGAGGGGGGGGGGGGGGTACCCTTTTCCCCCATATCGTGCAGGGTATCCGGACCTAATATTCGTCAGAAATAGTCAGAATATTTTGGTCTGCGAACCAGACTACCGTACCGTAAGAATACTCACCGAGACCATTGTGTCCTGCGTCGGCTGTGATGAAATACTCGGTAATACTATAGAGGGCGCTGTTAAATCACCTGCACCTACGAACGTGTCCACGTTATTGAAGCGAGCGCCCGTCTGTGAAGAACAACAACAACAACAACCACAGTTTAGATAATTTGGCGGTACCCACGTTGATTATATACTGACAGTTATGGCTCTGCATGCAAAGTGCAAACGAGTTTTTCAGACGGTCCTTTTTTAGAGGTAGGACATGTGTGAAATTCTTATCAAAATGATGCTCATTGATACTCTCAAGAGAAAATAAAGGGTTCAAGAGTTAGGAAGATTCTTTTCTCAATGATACTTATTGATACTCTCGAGAGAAATACAGGGTTCAAGAGTTAGGCAGATTATTTTCTCAATGATACTTATTGATACTCTTAAGAGAAATACAGGGTTCAAGAGTTAGGCAGATTATTTTCTCTCTAATATGCAGTATTGGTTTGAATATGGAAAATGGAGAGCATTTGTGACCAGGCGCAACGAAACAGATGGAAAGTCGCAAAAGTTGCAAATTGATATTATGGTATTTCCTGAAGGTAAAAGCAATAAGCCTGTTTTCCTTCCTCCATGCATGATTTGATGATGTGTGTGTTGCTGTAGTTTATACCTATAGTCCCTGCTAACCTTTTGAAGCTGAGTTTCAATCCGTTGTTTTAGGAAACTGAAGCGCAAAGTTAGAGAACTTTGCACAGTTTTAAAAAAGAAACCAAAATATTTCGAGATTGAATTGACTGTTAAAATTTTGAAATATGATACAATAGGGCTTTTGAAATGTAAAAGATGTTAAAATCCCAAATTTGACTTTCTAATAATAAAAAAAACTGCTATTTTTCGCTCAATTCGTGCTGGCAGGCCGCATCTGGATGACATAGACTTTGCTGCCATGCCATCACAGCAAATTTACTTTCAAGAACGAGTCGTAAATACTCACGTAATCCTCGTGGAGACTCCTGACGGACTTCTCCACCCTCTTGGCGTTTTCCGATAGGAAAGAGATGTGCCTATCCAATTCGTCGGCACTCCTCGAGGCACGATTATGCTGACTCAGGAGGTGCAGGGGCGATGCCGTGGCGAACCTCATAAGGTACACAGCGGCAAAGATCGCGAGAAAAACAGAACGTCTGCACTTAAACATGTTGTCGACTTAACAAAGTGCACTCTTTAAAGTTGAACAGTCTTAGTTACTGTATAAGTTGCAGATAACAAAAATCGGGCAATGTTGACTGCGCCTTCGACTGGTATATTGCCATACTGGTATTGCCATACACTATTTAAGTGTTTTGGTGTTTGTATACGACGAGTGAAAAGTTTGCACCGTCCCGGCTTTGCCCCGCCCACAATGTGAAAGCCGTCTCCTGATTGGCTCGCTCCTGGGCCCTCTTGCATGTGTGAGCCGAAAAAGAAAAAAAATTAAGAAAAAACCGAAAAAAACCTCCCCGGATTTATCAGCCATAATTTCGGCGGATCACCGGAAGTGCCCGTTGACGTAACACGGAAATTGGTGCTAGCATCCTTGCTCTGGAACGGATCAATACTTTCTGACTTGGTCTATTCCGATGAATTCTGATTAAATAAAAAACCACCGACAATCTAAGGTACCTTCATTCTCTCTGACCACTTGTACCGGATACGGGGATTTTGCAGGACTCCAAAAAGAAAGTCTACAATGTGCATCTTTGAAAATTAGAAACCACCAAGATTGAATGAATAAATAACGTACAAGTACATTCAGCTCTTTAAAGGCAATAAACATTATTAGCAAACATCAAAGAACAAAACTACTGAATTATTATGAGATACCCCCCTTGACTGCAATATTAAAAAATAATAGTCTCAAGCATTCTGTGAAATCATGGCACCCGGTGTGCTGTCATTTTCAAGAAAAGTGGAATTTGTGTACCGGTATCAATTTCCAGCGATGGTCGGGTGACCATCGTTGGAAATAGTCTGCTTCTCCCGACCTGATGACAATGACAATGACAATGACAATGACAATACATTTTATTTCCCTGTACAGCCTCTACTGAGGCAGAAGAGAACTTAAAAATTAAAATTTAAAAAGATAATTACTAAGGTTAGTTGCGATAATAAAAAGTCTGCTTCTCCCGACCTGATGACAATGACAATGACAATGACAATGACAATACATTTTATTTCCCTGTACAGCCTCTACTGAGGCAGAAGAGAACTTAAAAATTAAAATTTAAAAAGATAATTACTAAGGTTAGTTGCGATAATAAAAATAATTTAATTAAAAATAATACCAGACATATAATTAAGACAGAACATTTACAACAAGACAAAACCGAAACAAATACAGTATATAAACTAGGCACCAGTAAAAAGCAAAACATAAGGAATTCTAAAACTTATCCATGAATTGAGAACAGAACTTTGCGAGATTTTCAAGTTCTTTAAAGTTGGTTGTATTAAAGAGACGCGTCATTTTGAGGGTGTTGGGCTTATGAAAGTAATAGGGCTTGAGATATTTGGCTCTAATCAGTGGCTGTCGATGGGCATTCAAACAGGTAGTGAAATTCATCACCTAATTTGTCTTGTTGGCACAATACACAAACTCGACAATCCCTACTTATATTTTGGAACCGACCAGTATTGATAGGCAGCCTGTGGTTACCATATCACGCGCATCTAGTTTTACCAAGTAAGTTTCAAAAAATTACATCTGAAGCCAACTGCGGTATATGAAATTAAAGTCGGACTATCGTGGCCTTCAAGTGCCTGACGTATTGCTCCGTTTTGTTTTAAAGTAGGGTCAGGAAACCAGACTACAAGAACAGTTTTTTTTTCCTTTATTTTCCCGGTATCTATGCACACAAAACTTTCAACAGGTCAGTGTTACAGTGTTGCTATAAAATACTAACCCCCAAATCCATTCATTTAAAAAAACGGCAAAAGCAAATGTTGTATATTCAAATTTATAGAGTGAATGACTCTTTAATCGGTCCTTATAATTTGTTATAGAGAGGTTTGCACTTGAAGGCACTTGATAGTTGAAAACCTTATAGCCAACTCCGTCAGCAGATTCAGCTACAAACTGAAAGTCCGACTTTAATTTCATATACCGCAGTTGGCTTCAGATGTAATTTCTTTTCTCACCAAAGTACCACGTGTTAATGTTATTTTCCCACAAGCCATGCGAGCATTTTTAAACAGCATTCAATAATCCGACCTTGTATACTATACAATCCGGTTTGTTCGGAACGCATCCTACAGCCCGCATACTTGCTAGTATTTGTAATGTTTATAAATACAATAATTATAGTCAGAATGTTCAAAAATTGACGCATTGGTGTTTTCTCGATATTATCCATTTCTATAGGACCCGGGTTCAGTAGCCGCCGGAAAGACGCGGAGTCGGTTTTGTGTCTTGACGTAATTAGTGCGTAATTAGTTTCCTCGCTACCACTAAAATGAACATTTCTTCATCGCCAACTCTATTACAGGTTTACGCTTTAAATATACATTTTCAGGCTTATACAATTTAAACTTTTGTAATTGAAGGTTCCCCAAAGCTCTCTCTTCACAAATGTCTTGGTGATTCTCACTATGTGCTCTTAAAATGTTATGTAAAATGTCCCCAACACATGCGAGATGACAGACTGAGGTTGGTCAACTGACTGGTGTAGGCAATTTTAACAAAGTTAATTTAGTTACCCAATTTTTACTGATCTAAATTCCACACAATAATATTTTGCAAAGTCCTCCAGCGCTTCAGCAAAGACCGAAACGGTCTCGTTGTGCATGCTTAACTTTGAAAATTGCAATTGTAAATAAAATTATGTTAATTTAAGAAATGATCAACAATCTTTAATTCTTGACCCCGTTAACTTTCTTCTTTCGGTTTACTTTTTATTTCTTTTCGACTTGGTATTAAAACTGGCCTTTGTGTCCTTTCCTCTGCTTTTTCTTTGGCCCGTGGTGCCCGATCCAGTGGCCTTGGTGTCCTGCGAAATTTGGCTCTCTCGAAGGCCAAAGTGGCCTTCGAAATTGAAGGCTTTCTTGGGTTGGAGTTCTGCTCACGTGAATCTTTACCAACGCTCAGCCTTATTTCGACATACATCCACTTTGTTAAGTGTGACGTCCCCCCCATAACCAGCATGAACCACGCCTACTTCACACGGCCTGGCTTCAACTATGATCTGTCGTCTTATAGAGATGCATTGCGCAATTATATCACGTGTGAATTTGTGTAAGGAAATTGGTCTCCCCGACATACTGGATTCCACAAACCCTGCAAGAAATGAGAATTATATTATGACATTAGAGGTGTTGCAAGCAATGTTACCATTGTGAGTAGTGCCAGCCAAATGGCCAGAAAAGGAGTCGGACTCCTGCATGTGAGTCTGGCAAACAACACATCTGGAATTGCACTTAAAAGTACCATGCTGTGTATCCAAGTGGGGACCTCGGCTCGAACAATCAGGTCTCGTATTGCTATAAGCCAATACTGGGTTGTTAGGGACGGCACGGGCAAGGCGATCTGAAGTATGAAGGATGTGATGGTTACCGGGGATGGTTGTCATTAGTAATTTTACGAAGAGGAGGGAGACTAGGATGAAAGGTGGTGACCAAGGGAATCTTGAGGTCGGCATTAGAGCTGGGCGCCTTTTCATTGAGAGCACAATTTCAGGGGATAGATTTGGCTCTGCCGATAGCACGTTGAACTTAACGGGAGCTGTGACCCCTGGTTGCATTCTGTTGGATTCAGCTAGAAAAAAACCCCGAAGATTGTTAGGCCGTGTCCGAATTACTTGGCTTCGGCTTGAAATTACACACGAGTCTATGGGAAATGGCTGCAGTCGCTGCCATAGACATGTGTGTAACATCCAGCCGTAGCCAAGTAATTCGGACAGGGCCTTTACACTTAAGGATTCATTGCGAGACTGTCGTCGCGCTTCTGCAAAGTTCCCCTTAATGGACCATGCGCAGCTTTGCGTAATACAAATGCCGTATTTCACAACGTGAAGAAACTCACAGCGAACCCCCTATCAGCTTGGCACATCTGGGCTGTACCGAAGAAAATTTCAAAGGGGGCTGAATGTATTTCTGTCAAAGCTCTATGTTCCTGCATTTTGGGGTGTGTCACCCTTAAAAAAAAAATTAATTTTCAAAATGAAATGAGACGTTCCATGAAAAGAATCAACCGACGAAGTAACACATTTATTAAATTTTACATTTTTGACTTTCCTGAGTGTTGGTGTGTGGCAATCTTTGTGTGTAGCAGATAATAAAACAATAGGGTGCACAGTGCAGTAAATTCTGGTTTCGTAAAAAAAATGCGGCTTTCCCCCGAAATTCGTCAGTTAAAGGTAGTATCATTTGCAAACATCATAAAACAAAACTACTGAATTATAACGAAATACCGTGCTAGTCTCAAGCATCCTGTGAAATCGTGGCACCTGGTGTGCTGTTGTTTTCAAGAAAAGTGGAAATTCACATTGTTGTTCAACGATAATTGTCGGCCGGCAATCGTTGGAAATAGTCTAGTTCCCCGACCTGATAACTCCCTGACATCTATAAATTGCTCCGTTTTGTCTCAAGTAGGGTCAGGGAACCAGACTACTAGAAAAAAAATGTTCTCTCTCTATTTCATCCATGTACAAAAAACTTTAAACAGGTCAGTGTTACAGTATTTGCTAGCATGATATAAAATACTAACCCCCAAATCCATTTATTTATGAAAATTACAGCAAAAGCAAATCGTGAATACTACCTTTAAATTCAAATTTTCAGTGAGAGCATGGACGCAGCAAATGTATTGGAAGGTACCCGATTTTTGAGAACCTTATTTTGTATATTGTGAAGGCGTTTCTTTTCATTCTTAAATTTTTTTTTTTTAGACAGGTTTAAAGTAAAAACATTTGCTAAAAAAGCACTAAAAATAATGTCCCCCAAAAGTTTTTTTTTAGTGGCGTTATTTTTTTAGCCCATCCCGTAAATCAGCAAAAGCCTTAAAGTGAAAAGCTAAAATAAAATAACCATATATAGATAAATTTGTGTAAATATTCTTGTATTTGTGTCAATATTCATTTTTTATTTAAAATGCATGCAGGGCTCCACCGGAAACCAGTTTGAAACCTTTTAGGCGCACCCCGGGTAAAAAAAAAATATATAAATAAATAAAAAAATAAATAAATAAAAAAAAATAAAAAAAAAAATAAAAAAACACTAGCCCACATCCCATTTAGTTATTTATCTAAACTCAGAGGGATACATCTTCCTTGCCCCCCCCCCCAAAAAGAAAAAAATGACGTGATTGTTGTGTGTATTTTTGTTGGTTTTTATTCCACTGTCCAATAAAATATATATAAATAGTAGATTACTAATGGATTTGTTTTTGCATTTGTGCGCCGTTAAAACTCTCTCGAACATATCATTGTGGCTCTATTTGGAGATAAAAGTACTTGTGTAACTTGTTTTCTCGTGCCGATTACGTCCTCTGTGTTGTATTGAATTTTCTTTCGGTTTTGGTGAGCCGAATGCTGTTTTTTTTTATTGCCTGGCGGAGGTTGTCCCGGCTCGTTGCGTTATCGACCGTACTTTCCAGGAATAGTGATGCACTTTCTAGTTTTATCCAAGGTCATTGTTTTTTAATTCAATGTGCGAGAAAACAAGAGGTTTTGACGTAATGGAATTTGAGTGCTAACGGTGGACAATAAATGTCATATGATTATAGTAAATAATACATCGAGGTGGTCCCATAATATTGTATAAATTTGTGTACAACTTTAGCAGCCCGAAATCCAATCCACAGTTTTAGACGACGAGGAATAATACACAAATTACAAAATCATATTGGACTGTAAAATATCGGGCCTAGAAATAGGTGATAAAGTCTTATAGGGGGGCGTCAAAATGTTTCCTGAATTTCAACTTCTCCTTTTTTTCCCCAGCAAAATAGGTCTCCTGTAACGCCCGTTTCTTGTTATGATAATATTTTTAGTTTCAAGAAAATGTATTTCTATCTTGTCAAATCCAATACCGAATACAGAATGTAAAGAGAGAAAGGTGGAGGTATGCTCACAATGGGACAAAACGATAATGTGAAAACACGCACAGACAAGCAAAGAATACCTGTATGTATTCCTCAAATGGCCCAGTTCCGACGGGCGTCGTTCGCATTTGGGCGTCTCAATTTTGTTTCAAGATTTTGGCTAAGTCGGAATGGCTTTAAGGCTACGGCTTCTGGTTTATACCGATGGCATGCTATACAGTGATCCGTAACCGTAGACGAAAACGATCGTTTCTAACCAGTGGCGTAACTGGGTGAAATTTCTGGGGGACACCTGGGGTGTACACATTCGAGGGGGAACTGAAAGTACAATGTTTGGGGGGAGGGGGGAACCCGGTGGCACGGATGTCAGCTGTGGGAGGGGGGGACGTTCCCCTGAGTAAAAAAAAAATATACACTTTTAAAATTGACCATAGTTTTATTCTGTAGCAATATAGATAAGCTATTTTCATATGTACTTTTAGAGTAACTCTTCCTGCTTCTTTTGATGAAATTTTTACTGGATTAGTTTTCATGCATGACTGCACAGGAGAAAATTAAGGGGGTCGGGTGAAATCTGAGTTGCGCCAAATGGTCATAGAGTACCGAAGTCTGACGTCAGTTGCCGCGGCAATGGTTCCAAACACATGCAGTTTAGAATGTATTCTGGTTCCAAACATTGCATTGATTGACGTCATCACTTCGGTACTCTATTGCCTTGAATCAACCGGTGGAGTGGCCCCCAAGATCTCCTGATCTGACCCCTCTTGACTACTTTTTTTATGGGGATATCTGAAAGCTCGTGTTTTCACCACTCCTCCAGCAAACCTTGATGACCTCTAGGAAAGGATAACTCGTGAAATTGACATTCTCAGACAAGACAGGGAGATGATTCGCCGTGCTGTTGCAGGAATGATGCGCCGAGCACAGCTGTGCATTGAACGAGATGGTGGCCATGTTGAGGACTAAGACACCGTGGAATTTAATTGCCTTTTTAATTTAATTTAAATGTTTTAAATAAACACGAAGTTTAGAAGCTAATGGAATTCTTTTTTGTCTCTTTGTTAGACAATGGTTGTGTTCTTTTAAATTGTCTCTTTCTTATCCAGCCCTGACCAGTTGGCGCAACTAAGATTTCACCTGACCCCCTTAATTGTCTCCTGTGCAGTCATGCATGAAAACTAATTCAGTAAAAATGTCACCAAAAGAAGCAGGAAGAGTTACTCTAAAAGTACATATGAAAATATCTTATCTATATTGCTACAGAATAAAACTATGGCCAATTTTAAAAGTGTATAGTTTTTTTGACTCGCACTGTAGCCTATGAGAAGATATGGGGTTTGCTCCGTGGAAAAACAATCTGTGAAGATTTGTGGTAACTAAATATTAAAAAACATAAACAAATTAGCAGAATAGACTGGTTCCGGTACCGTAACTAGGAGGGGGGCAAGGGGACACGTTCCCCCAGCTGACATCCGTTCCCCCCGGGTTCCCCCATGTGAAATCTTGAAATGTACAACAAATTGAACAAGCTGCAGTTCATGTATTTCAGTGCCCCCTTGAAAAAAATATGTGCACCCCCAGGTCCCCCCCCCCCCCAGAAATTTCACCCAGTTACGCCATTTACTGGTTCTTCAGAGAAGTTTTGCATTTAATTTCCTGTCAGCATGGTTTTTTCCATCTTTAGGAGAAACCTTTATTTCCTCAGAACAACGCCACCTTCTGCCTTCTAAGTAAACGACCTCACCTGCAAATACCCCGAAAAGTGTGTTCCAGATCAGCCATTGTCCGCTGATCCGGTGTGGTACTTTGGCACCACGTGGGTCCGTGCAGTTATGATTGACAGACTCAAACTATATGAAGGCAGATTTCATGACAGTTCCAGACATTTTTTTACCACTAGATTCCTTGTCATGGACGTAAATCCCGGGGATGGGGTATATAACCCCCACTGTTTGACGGGGTGGGGTGGGCCATTGGTTCACCCCCCCCCCCCCCCCCCCCGATTTGTGTGGTTAGAAACAAAACAATGCAGATTTCGGCGTTATCTTGTAACTTTCCAACAGTCAAAATGTAGGCCTATATAAAAAAAAAAAGCCGGAAAACAAATAGTACAAATTGCACCGATTAGAGACATGCGTGTGGAAGTTTGTATTGGATGTACACGGCCTGCATAGAGTGACCAGAACTTTGTATAAATGAAAAGCACCCCTTGTATCATGTTGTTATAAGCCCCCCCCCCCCCCCCCCCCCCCCCCCTCGCTTTCCGGTGTCACGGTCTCATTTATCCGGTGTGCCCATTTTTTCCGGAACGCTATTTAACGCCACTGAACCCTAACAGATACATCACTGCGCATGTATTTGTTTCAGAAAACTGGGCACACCGGATAAATGAGATCGTGACACTGGCCGGGATTTTTGTCATCCCTCACTCCCCCTCCCCCACTCGCCGGCACGCATTTACGCCACTGTTCCCAGTAGCTCTGTGCGTTCGATGGTATTTTTGTGTAAATTGCACTATTAGTTTTGGAATTGCCATACTTAGATTTTAGGTTTAATCATGTACACATTTAAGCCTATGTTAGCTTTTACATCTACGTGAATTTGTACTGCTTTATGTATGTTACTCGTTACTTTGTACCGGTATGTCAACTCCGCAGTCACAGCGAGTGCTAGTGAAAAGTATATCGTTTCGTCTTGTCATTTCAGAGTTTTCGTCTTGCTAGTCTGCTCATGTAAATGTATTATCTGTTTTTACTTGTCTTTCAAATTTAATTTTCTTTAAAAGTTTTTATCTTCTTATCTATAGGTATATCGTATTTTTACCTTTTCTTAATTCGTATTTTAATTTGTATTTTGTATTTTATCTTGCTTTTATTGTTGGCAGTGGTTTGGATATATACGCATTTTTTTATGACAGTTTTTAAAACTTTTGTATTTCCATGACAGCCACTATTCAACAATTATTTTAATGTCTAAAAGATGTAAAATAAGTAAATAAAAAAATTAATAAATAAAATGTCTTTTTTTTTAAAGATACATGCTGGAAAATACTGGATTTGCATTTATCGTATTAAAAATTCAAATGAATAGTGCAACATTTTTTTAGATAAAAAAAAATAAAATACTTGTAGGGCCTATTCCGTTCAGCACTGTGACAGTCATGGGGGGACTTTTGTCTTGGCGAACTCCTGTCAGAGTTTCCACGCTCGCTGTCGAAAGCAGTGTGTGATTTGCCTATTTGAGCAGTTTAAGGTCTGTTTGCGTATGTGCGTGTTTAGTTTCTAATCTGTTGATATAGGCCTAAGTAGTCCAAACTTCCGGTTTTGAAATGCGCGGGGCTCAATATAGTAGGCCTACGTTCCTCTCATTTGCACTCATTTGCGATGCACTTCCTGATCCAAAACGACGTCACTCTTACAAAGAGGATAGTAATTGAGAGTTTTTTTTTTCATATTGCCGTATAGCGTCACCAATCGGCAGGGCTGTCGCCAGCCCCGGTTATTGAGGACAGAGCCAGCTAGGTGGGACATCACAAGAAGAAAAAAAAACCTCTACACACACTTTTGTATGACTTTCAAAGAACATTCCATGTTCCGTCACACCTTAATGATTTTCTCTCAATCACCTTGTTTTTGTTTAGGCCTAATAGAAACACACAATCTCTTTAATGCTTAATTTCGCCATGGATTAAAAAAAAAAAAAAGAAGCTGCCATGCCGACAATCTGCTGACTACACAGCCAGTTATACTATTGTGGCTATAGGAAAGTGAAATAATGTTGATGCTTTTGGTTTTGCCAATAGGAGGGGGGTTAGTTTCTAGGGTGACTGGCCCCTCCCCTCCCCATTAGCGACGGGCCAACTTGGCAATCTTAGTGCATTGCCGATAAGGCGTGCAAGTCTCGTGCAAAGCGTCTTGGTAGCAGACACCGACCAGTCTGGCGATGGTCTCTTTAGTCTGTCTTTACAATACAGCATGTGAAGGACAGAGTAATCGGAAGTTGGGGCCAGATCTGTCCTCATACTATTGTCGTCAATTCGCAACATTCTTCTTCTCGGGTATATCATGCCTGGTTACAGACGTTGATGACCAGAGTTCTCTGTTATGAGCTGTTTGAATAATTTGTCAGATGTGCGTTATTGATCGTTGAAACATATCTTGTGCGTTGACCGCGCCCTCGGCTTCTCTCCACAGATCATATTCTGTTCAATGCCGCCCTTCCGTACAAGTATATGGCCGAGAAATTGCATTTGTCTTTTCTTGATTTCTTTCATTATATTTCTCTTGTTCTTGCATCGATTATTTCAGTATTTGACACTCTGTCCCTCCATGAAACCTTCAAAATTCTTCTCAGAAACCACATCTTGGTTGCGTGCAGTCTCCAATATTTGTTAATATATATTTGTTTTTTGTAAATTGACTTGCCTCTTGTCCATTCCGAAGACAACATGGGACATTACTATAGTTCCCCAGACGGAGAAAAACATCATGAGTTGTGGCTCCCGTAGGCTAGACAGTGTACCCAGAAGTGTGTTTAATCTCGTCAAATCTCGTGGGATTTTTAGGTCAACGTTCCATGCCAGCTATGTTGGTGGGGTTTTATTTGTACATTATACCGTTTACGATGCACTTTAATAGGCCAATGCTTAGGGGTATATGCGTTTCCGGGTAGTACGGAAATGGGGTGCCCGATTGGAAAAAAAAACACAGGTACTCGGGGACCTGTTGAAGAAAGCCAATCCCAAAAATGAAATCTCGGAAATTGCTGTTCATATTTTTGGGGGTAAAAGTCCGCGTGTTAATACTACCACATGGGTGCATCAGTGCAGCAAGATGCAAGTGTGTAGGCCTACAGTGAGCACTGTAGCTTTACGGTGTAAAATGTATATTTTTTTTTCATGCACCCTGGTTTTCATTTAGAAAATTTCCCACAAATGACATTCAAAAATGTGGTTTTTCATCGTCTGAGAAATTAGAAAGTAATATGTTAATTCAGTTACGGGTACTCGATTCCATAATCCGGAACCGGTTCCTCGGGTGCGCAGCCCTAATTTTGTGAATACATCTTCCTGTCTACGGTGCATCCGGTAGGCCTATACCTGAAACACGCGCTTCTAGTGACAATTTTTTTCTCATATATTATATTATCTCTAAGCCAATTTCCACATCCGTTCATAAGCTGCCAGTTATGAATTGGTTCACCTCTACTTTGTTTGTCCATCCGGGAAAGGAGAGGAGTGAAGGTTATTATGTCCGCCTATAACTCGCTCGTTTTTAACTGTCCTTTTTCAGCAAGCACAAACTTTTCAGTGAAGATTAAAAGTTGTGGCAGAAAATTAGGCCTATCTGCAATATTGCTCTTAATTTTCCTCCCGCAAGACTCGAATTCCAAACCAAGAAAAAAAGGTAGGTGAGTATAGGTCTCACCAATATAGTGGACGAATATTAATTTCTCCATAATGAAGACCTATCCTCTATTTAGATATGCGCCCAGGAAAACCGTTAGCCTGATGATAGGGTTCCAAAGAGTGAAAATTCACTCTATTCGAGTGAAAATTTCCCACAGTCTGAAACTAGGGACCAGACCTTTAAGAGTGAAATTCATTCAATCGAAAAGATCGACTTTTCACTCGAGTGGCGACTGAATTGGTTCTTTTTTAGAGTATTCAATCTAAAAACAGAGTGATCTTCACTCTAAATCTCTGATCTACCATCTCTGTTCGTAGCCATTTTATAGCCTGGTTGCACTTCCATAAAAAAAAAGATGAAATTCTACCAGTTAAAATTAAGCTATATGGGTCAATCGACCAAGTTGGAACACGGTGTCCCTGTTATATCCAGAACCTCTGCACGTGAGGCAATAGAGTATACCGAAGTGATGACGTCAATGCAATATTTGGAACCAGAATACTTTTGTTATTTTGTCTCAACGTGTTTGCATGACTGGCTGTTAATTAACAAAGGGAAAGTCGAAATCTACATTTTTGGTTTTGAGCCAGTTGTCGAGCCAACTGACGTCAGACTTCGGTACTCTATTTAAGTACTTCTACATATCACTACACAGTTTTGCTATCCATGTTTAAAGTTAGTATACAACATTTGCAAACATCAAAAAAACAAAACCACTGAATTATTACGAAATACCGTACTGGACTGTAAGTAAATAGCAGTCTCAAGCATCCTGCGAAATCATGGCACCTGATGCGTTGTCGTTTTCAAGAATTACAGATCAGAAATGCATTTAGTCCAATAATGATTGGAGGCGATACTCACCCTAGACCTTCATCACGGATGCTGATACAAAAATCCCCGAAATGCAGTTTATTGATTTGTAATTTGTACAACAAACACACATACAGTTATATGCACACTCTGCGCATGTGTATTGTGATTTATGTTTGTGCCAATTAAGAATATTCTGATTTGTTTCGCAATGAATGCTTTATTTTCTTCATTTATCACATTTTGAAAGTAATTATATATTTGTCTCTCCATTTTTCATTTGCTTTTTTCCATCCTTTTTTATGCACCCCCCCCCCCCCTTTTTTTCATTTATTACTCCTTTCTGTAATATATATGCTTACTTTGGGCTGTTTTATTTGATTGTTATTCTTTCTTTTCATAATTATTCAAACAGAAACAAAATACGAATTAGAAGATTAACATTAAATGAAAAACATTGCACGAATGTCACAAATGCTTGCCTATTCACGAAATTGAATGCCCAAACGCTTACCGCGGAGTTTTCTGCGCGAATTTGAATGCTATTCGCATGTTTTCCCAAATTGAATGCTGACTCTTCAATTTTGTATAACAAAAGTGTGCAATCGCATGCTCATGAATTTAAATTGAATGATCATTTTTGCTCTTTGAATGGTGATCTAGATCGTCAATCAACTTCGTGCTAAATTGAATCAACCTGTCGTTAATTCGGAAGCTAAGTTTACGAAGTTGGGCGGGAAAACCTATATTAGTCCTGTGGTGTATTTGTTTTTTAATTAATTAGCTCAGTTTGTGTTCTTTACGACTTGATAACCAAGTTACCCGCAACTGGTTATCCGATGCTTTGATAACCAGGTTTACCTATCATGTTGTTGGTCAGGTAATCAACCGGTTATCTGTCGGTCGGTAACCAGGTTATCCACCATTTTTGACAACTTAAATCAAATTAAAAAAACACACAAATGTGTCAACTTTGTAAATCACAGTGACACTTGGTGCCACCATTTATGCACAATTGTCGTATAATTATGTGTTACCCCCTTCGCTATCACATGAAACCCTACCCGGCACGGTATGACGAATTTACCAATTCCTCTGAATTGATGTAAGCGTAATCCCCACTTTCTAGTTTTCACACGCCTTTTCCCCCGAAAGCACCGAATAAACACCCGCATCTCTAGATCGCTGCTTTTCATGCCCAATGTTGCAACTACCACCTTTAAAATTGGAATCCGTATAACGCGAAACGTTAATTGCTTCCGATTTCTGTGGAAATTACCGAGCCTGGTTTTCCGACTTGCAATGTCACGTCTGAGGGTGAAGGCCATAATATTGAAAGCGGCAGCAAGCGCTACGCGTCTGGCGCTGTAAGCGGACGTACCATACACCTTTCTGGTCTCTTATTCCAACACCCTAAATTGTTCAGTGTGGAACCCTTAAAAGCCGGGGGGGGGGGGGGGGGGGGGTGTTGGGGGAGGGGCACGGGAAGGCAGAGAGTAACTTTTTTTTCTTCTGAAATTTAATACGCAAATGAGGATATCTAGGACAATTACCTGTGCAATATTTCATTCCAATAATTGGAGGTACCGTAGGCCTAATATACAACATTTGCAAACATCAAAAAAACCAAACTACTTACTTACTACAAGTAAATAATAGTCTCAAACATCCTGTGAAATCATGGCACCTGGTGTGCTGTCATTTTCAAGAAAAAATGGAATTTGTGAATCAATTTCCAGCGATGGTCGGCCGACCATCGATGGAAAAACTGGTCCCCGACCTGATAATTTAAACAGGTCATCAGTATTTGCTATAAAATACTGACGCCCAAATCCATTTATTTCTTAAAACCCCTTGCGTACAGATGACGCCATATGGCGTCAAAAAAAGTGCCACCAGGACAGAAGACGCCATTTGCCGCCGTTTGTGCAGTTTCAATCCTTTGTTGGATTATTGTTTATGTTATGCTTGACTGCACAATCACATTGTAGCGGTTCGCTTGGCTGCCAGAACCGCCGCGACACCCCGACGTCTCCTGTAAAATACCTGCTCAAGGGGTTAAGATGGCGCACTATGTTTATGAATGCACATTTTTTATGCGCAGTCATTCAAGCGATCACCGCAGTTTTCAGACACATTCAGAAGAAACAAAATCGCATTTTGCGAAAACAGGACCCCGATTTTTATAAATTTGATGTCAAATTTCATCACTGCGACACTGTCGTTACAAAACCAGAGGGGGAGTCTGCCCCATATCTTCGAGGGTTTTTAAAGGGTCCATTATGATTTGTATGCCATGAATACATGTATAGACTAATCCGGCGACCAAAATTAGAAGCATTAACTGCGGTGGCGAGGCGCTCGCGTGCGTGTTAGACGCACGCGCTCCACGCAGCTTCGACCAACATGGTGTTTACAACTCGCCAAAATGCGCGCGCGACTGAAATTAAGGAACGCGCGTATCCTGCACGCGAGCGCGGCACCACTGTAAAAATGGCGTCGGCGAATTCCTGTATAGGACAGTGTTATTCCTATGTAATTATACATTTTGAGGACCTTTGTAGCTGTCTCGGGACTTACTGCCAAATGTTGTTTTATGTTCAACATTTTCATACGCATGATGCGCCGAAGCGTGACGTAGGCGCACAGTAGTAGTGTCTCAACAGTATTGTGTACAAAAGAATCTAACATTTTGACTTTTTGCGAGAAGGCTTCTATTTGATTTTCGTATTTAGTATCTCGTTTGTTATACCAACATTTCTGCAAAACATTGTCGATGGGTCATTAAATAAGTTGAGTACCGTTATCCCTTTTAACAATGAGTTCTTTCCATTGTCAAGCGCCTTCTTGCGTGACGTAACCGGAAAGATTTGAAAAACCAAAATTGAAGACAACCACGTCTGTTTTGTTTACTTCAAATTCAAACAGTCCGCACGAGAACGGGTTTTGAAAAGGCCTTGGATAACGAGCCATCTTTGGGCCGAAGGCAGAAGTTTTTCACAACTCTAGCTACAGCTGTGGCCGTTGTCACGCAGTGGCGCCCTCTAACGGCGTTGATAATAGGTGATTACAGGAACCAAATGCATTTCATATCCAGCCTTGTTTCAGCGGTGTTGCAAAGCAAAAAGCAAAGCCTGTCACGCGCCAATGTGGCCATCAGGCCGGCGTTTATCTCTGTTTTTTTTTGCGGTATAAGCGGCCGTATTATGTACAATAAACTCATCTCTGTTATAATATCATAATAGAGTGGACGTTCCAAGAATCTGTTGCTCTCTAAAAAGGAACTTTGCACTAAACATCCATTTCAACGTGTTTTCACACACAAAACGATGTCTTGCAATTACTTGAGCATAACGCTTATTTTCATTTGAAGTAAAAAATAAACCGCTGTGGTTTACAATAGGAAATTTTTGAGACACTTTTAGCAGACATGACGGCCTTTAACATTTTTCTCCCTAGTCGCGCGCCTGCTCAAAACTAGCAAGAAGGACCGTTATGTCTGCTGCCACCAGCGTCTCAAAAGTCTCCCATTCTTTTAAAATGTTTCCTGTTTATCACACAAGAGAGCGCTATTTTTGTTAAAGTAATACAAAGAACTCATTGCATTGGAGGCTGAGTTCAGGCGAGTTGTTCTTGTTTGCTCAAGAACAACTCGTGTCTTCGTTCTTAGCGTTCCGGCCACTCGAACGCCCAAGAAGAAGGTCTGATAGCCCATGGCATTGCAAGAGCGCCATCTATCGCTGGTAACCACGCAAAATGTAATGGCTTCGCCCATTCAAGCATTCGTTTAAAAAAACCTGAATTTCAGACGCAAAATAATTTAAAGGAAGCACAATATTTAGACTGCATTTTCCCCTATAGTTTGTTCAGAAAAAGCCTTATTTTCAAAACGTTTGGAAGGGAATTTTAGGCAACATTACGCCGACTTTTTATGCTTCGTCAAACCATACGCCATCTTTGGTCGTCTTCTGCGTTGCGTCAAATACGTCATGTTCTTGTAAACCCCCCTACTGGTAGGTGGTGTGTGATCTTGTTCCGAGTGCAATGTTCTCGGGTTGCGTTGTCGCCGTTCGGGCGCAAGAACGGGGAACAGTGTTAAGAACAGGCCGCCCGAACTCAGCCAGAGAAACTGGCAGAATTTTCCGCGAAGCACGCCCTCCCATAAAATCTGTCCGGTTTACTCACGCAAGAGGGCGCTATTTTTGTTTTGTGATGTAAAGAACTTCTTGTTGAGAGAGAATAATACAATTTTTTTCCCGCGAAGCATGCCCCCATCGCTAGTTTTTGTTTTTTAGTTTGTTTGTTTTTATTTTTAGATCCACGACAAGGCTCACGGGGCCCAGTGTGTGTTGAAGTGCATGGATAGTTGGATAATGTATGTATAATAAGTCAGTTCGGTATCTTAAAGGTCAAAGGTTATTCGGGATAAAATTGCTGACGTAATATCACGCCATGTTAATGTTACGCGAACTCCCATTCTGATTGAATTTAACATGTGCGCGTTGTGCGACCACCTTTTGGGATAAAATGTCACTGTGCACATGCGCAGTTGAAATACCGATTTCTTTTTCTTCAAATGTTGGGGATGTGTCCTGTGTATGATTTCAACCCCCTTTGAAGTATGGTATTTTTATTTAACTTCATTATTAAAATTACCAGTGACCCGTGACCCAATCACTCAGCGCTTTTACAAAATGTCATGTCCCTTAAATGGCAAGTGCGCCCTCAATTTATATTTCAAACTTGAACACACAGGCTGAGTTCGGGCGGTCTGTTCTTAACACGAGTTCCCTGTTCTTGCGCCCGAACGGCGGGAACGCGACACGCGAACATTGCACTCGGAACAAGATCACACACCACCAACCAGTCGGGGTTTACAAGAACATGACGACCATTTGACGACCAAAGATGGCGGATGATTTGACTGACGAAGCATGAAAGTCGGCGTAATGTTGCCTAAAATTCCCTTCCAAACGTTTTGAAAAATATAGCTTTTTCTGAACAAACTGGGGGAAAATGCAGTCTAAATATTGTGCTTCCGTTAAAATATTTTGCGTTTGAAATTCAGGTTTTTGAACCGAACGCTTGATTAACGTACATGGGCGCAGCCATTGCATTTTGCGTGGTTA
The DNA here is from genome assembly GCA_037893225.1 of Hippasteria phrygiana. Classification (NCBI taxonomy): domain Eukaryota; kingdom Metazoa; phylum Echinodermata; class Asteroidea; order Valvatida; family Goniasteridae; genus Hippasteria; species Hippasteria phrygiana. The sequence goes on from JAZGUH010000199.1 coordinate 3,479,706, forward strand.
CAAGCGATAGACGTTCTTTGGCGTTCGAGCGGCCGGAACACGAACGAAGACACGAGTTGTTCTTGAGCAAACAAGAACAACTCGCCTGAACTCGGCCACAGATAGGATGAGTGAATATCGAGAAGGTTGACCCAGAAGTTCAGGTCCCAAAAAATGAGTTTCTAGGTTTTAAACTTATTTACAACGAAGATGACATTAGCACCATAAAATAAAAGAATTATGTTAGAATTTAAATCTACCAAAGAGATGAAGTATGGTGCAAAGCAATGCAGAATGAATGAAAATGAATTTATACTAACCCCCCCCCCCCCCCCCCCCCCACCTCGAAAATCTCTAGTTGTATTCACCCCTTAAACGATGTGGAAGAAATCTTTAATGAAAATCCAACTCTTGATTCGCGACTTCTTCATAAAGTAGGTCAACATTTTGGTCGGGCACCCTGTGCGGGAAATACACCGCGCGCAGCACAGTAAGGGTGCCGACTACTAGTCAAAGATTTCTTTTAAACACAAAATTAATGTCAAGCCAGAGTGGAATCCGACTGTAAGTATGTACATACATGAATTTTGGAAGAATTGTAGGATGCCTTATCCTTTTCTGGTTAAAATCCGAATAATTGATTTTAGGTAAAAGACATAAAATCGAGGTTGCCATCAATTTTCGAACGTAACACCCTCAAATTGGGTAATAGGGCTATGTTACCAACTTGACCTACTCGAATATGCCTCTTCGTATCACTTTTCTGAAATCTCACCTGGTCTGAAATTTTGTTTTCCCCCAACTGTTTGTCTTTTTAAAACACGCATCACAATTAACGCAAAAACATGTTTACAAACAAGCACAACTTTCTTAAGAATGCCTTCTTCTGTTTATTCCAATGCTGTAAAACACCAACAGAACCCGCTGAGTATGCAAAACTTAATACACTACAGAGAAGTCTTGATGATTGATTATCGCACATAAAATCCTTAATATTGGAAACAAAATGCATGAACCTGTAGCTTTCGGGTGCAGTACAAACACCGTGGTGTTTAATAAACACCGTGTATAAAAATTTGGTACAAATAGATACTACGTGGTGTTAATATAATAGGGGTGCTTGAAGTGTGAAACCTGAAAATTAGTCTTTTTTTCTTTAGTACCTTACGTTGCCTTGTCACAGCTTTGAATGATAAAGTAAAACAACAAAAGTTAGGTCCAAAGTGAGAGTAAAAAATGACGAATATCGCCGTACTAAAAACAAAATTCGCGCGAACTCACTGCTCACGCCGGATAATGGGTATGGGTCTCATACCGACCGATTTCAGTATATTGCAAAAATACTTTTGTTTATAAATACACTGAGAGAAATATCGTATGCAAACCACAGGCTGCATCTATTTTATTTTATTTATTGGCGGGATTTTTGTTGATGGTGTGAGAGTTGTTATGACGACGGATGCTCGTGAGTGTTCTTGAAGTTGATGAAGTCTTCCAGGGCGGGCCGGAGGTTATCGCCGAGTTCTTGTAAGACAAAGAGGATTCTCATGTTGAGGTATGAGTGGTTGTGGTTGGTGGAGAAGGTGACAGTGGGTAGGGCGTCGAAGTCATGGGAAATCTCCAGACCAACCATCTGTTCAGAGAGGACAGAAAAGAAGAAAACAAAAATAAAATAAGTACAATCGATAGTTGGCAGTAATCCAACCAAATTGATCCAATCACAGCCGACCCAAAAAATGTGTCCCGCCCTTAAAATATGGGGGGAATAGCGTGATTGGCACTCCCATTCTGATTGAATTTAACATGTGCGCGTTGTGCGACCACCTTTTGGGATAAAATGTCACTGTGCACATGCGCAGTTGAAATACCGATTTCTTTTTCTTCAAATGTTGGGGATGTGTCCTGTGTATGATTTCAACCCCCTTTGAAGTATGGTATTTTTATTTAACTTCATTATTAAAATTACCAGTGACCCGTGACCCAATCACTCAGCGCTTTTACAAAATGTCATGTCCCTTAAATGGCAAGTGCGCCCTCAATTTATATTTCAAACTTGAACACACAGGCTGAGTTCGGGCGGTCTGTTCTTAACACGAGTTCCCTGTTCTTGCGCCCGAACGGCGGGAACGCGACACGCGAACATTGCACTCGGAACAAGATCACACACCACCAACCAGTCGGGGTTTACAAGAACATGACGACCATTTGACGACCAAAGATGGCGGATGATTTGACTGACGAAGCATGAAAGTCGGCGTAATGTTGCCTAAAATTCCCTTCCAAACGTTTTGAAAAATATAGCTTTTTCTGAACAAACTGGGGGAAAATGCAGTCTAAATATTGTGCTTCCGTTAAAATATTTTGCGTTTGAAATTCAGGTTTTTGAACCGAACGCTTGATTAACGTACATGGGCGCAGCCATTGCATTTTGCGTGGTTACAAGCGATAGACGTTCTTTGGCGTTCGAGCGGCCGGAACACGAACGAAGACACGAGTTGTTCTTGAGCAAACAAGAACAACTCGCCTGAACTCGGCCACAGATAGGATGAGTGAATATCGAGAAGGTTGACCCAGAAGTTCAGGTCCCAAAAAATGAGTTTCTAGGTTTTAAACTTATTTACAACGAAGATGACATTAGCACCATAAAATAAAAGAATTATGTTAGAATTTAAATCTACCAAAGAGATGAAGTATGGTGCAAAGCAATGCAGAATGAATGAAAATGAATTTATACTAACCCCCCCCCCCCCCCCCCCCCCCCACCTCGAAAATCTCTAGTTGTATTCACCCCTTAAACGATGTGGAAGAAATCTTTAATGAAAATCCAACTCTTGATTCGCGACTTCTTCATAAAGTAGGTCAACATTTTGGTCGGGCACCCTGTGCGGGAAATACACCGCGCGCAGCACAGTAAGGGTGCCGACTACTAGTCAAAGATTTCTTTTAAACACAAAATTAATGTCAAGCCAGAGTGGAATCCGACTGTAAGTATGTACATACATGAATTTTGGAAGAATTGTAGGATGCCTTATCCTTTTCTGGTTAAAATCCGAATAATTGATTTTAGGTAAAAGACATAAAATCGAGGTTGCCATCAATTTTCGAACGTAACACCCTCAAATTGGGTAATAGGGCTATGTTACCAACTTGACCTACTCGAATATGCCTCTTCGTATCACTTTTCTGAAATCTCACCTGGTCTGAAATTTTGTTTTCCCCCAACTGTTTGTCTTTTTAAAACACGCATCACAATTAACGCAAAAACATGTTTACAAACAAGCACAACTTTCTTAAGAATGCCTTCTTCTGTTTATTCCAATGCTGTAAAACACCAACAGAACCCGCTGAGTATGCAAAACTTAATACACTACAGAGAAGTCTTGATGATTGATTATCGCACATAAAATCCTTAATATTGGAAACAAAATGCATGAACCTGTAGCTTTCGGGTGCAGTACAAACACCGTGGTGTTTAATAAACACCGTGTATAAAAATTTGGTACAAATAGATACTACGTGGTGTTAATTTAACACCACCGTTTTGCAGGGTGTAATCTGGACGGAGGAAAGTTCGCAAGATGTCCTGGAACCCAAATATACAAATGTATTTTGGTTCTCCTCGGTTGGAGAACAAATTTCCCGACTTGCAAACTGAAAGATCTCTCACTGCAAAATTTGACATTCAAGTTCAATATTGATTTTGTTTTTCATGAAAATTCTCCATGAGTGATCAGCTTCTAATTTTGTCTTACACGGAATGTCAAAATGTTATTTGGTTTCAGTTGTGAGACACACACCTGTAAGCGTTTTCATCAAGACATCGCCAGCTGCGATATTCAAAATAGTAAACACTTTAAATACTATTATAAAAATATCAAATAAATATGTACATTGCTATATTATACCATAGTATGTCACAGAATAGTATTCAGTAAGGCATTGGTGTCACCGGACGATGAATTGAACGTGTGGTACAAACACAACTTCAAAACTGCATTTTGATTTGCAAGTTTCGAGATACAAAAGAAGTTTTTTCCGAACCCAACGACTGTTACATGATGTGTTTATTTTATAAATACTAATTATCGGGCCCAATCGCCGTCCGGTGAGTCAGCCATTGGTCGCCATTTTGAAAAGTTGACAGATATCATCCAAGTACACACCGTCCAAATATAAATACGTAATAAATTAATTTGTAATAAATAATATGCTAATTAAACGGCACAAACAGTACTGCTCATTATTCAGTCCTCCCTTCCTCTCTGCTATTTTAAATACAAAATAAATACCACATTAAAAATAAAGGCGTGTTGGGCACCAAGTATGAATAACTTAAGCATAAATTAGGTACACGTAACGATAACCGACGCCCACTTTACGCATCGCATCACGTTCTGAATACAATACTTCCAGATGAATAAAACAAAACAAAATATCAGTGTTTTTGGTATTTTTGTCCCAGCGGCCCATTTCCAGCAGATTAAAATACGCGCGTGATTAATGAAAGAAAACATTTCTGAAATCAAATCCAGGTGGCTTGTCATTTTCAGAAAAACGATTGATCTCTTTTGCAAATCAATCTAGTCAAAGTCCGAAATACTTCCATCTGGGTATTTATGGATATTTCAACAACAACAAAAATAACTTAGTATAAATATAATAGGGGTGCTTGAAGTGTGAAACCTGAAAATTAGTCTTTTTTTCTTTAGTACCTTACGTTGCCTTGTCACAGCTTTGAATGATAAAGTAAAACAACAAAAGTTAGGTCCAAAGTGAGAGTAAAAAATGACGAATATCGCCGTACTAAAAACAAAATTCGCGCGAACTCACTGCTCACGCCGGATAATGGGTATGGGTCTCATACCGACCGATTTCAGTATATTGCAAAAATACTTTTGTTTATAAATACACTGAGAGAAATATCGTATGCAAACCACAGGCTGCATCTATTTTATTTTATTTATTGGCGGGATTTTTGTTGATGGTGTGAGAGTTGTTATGACGACGGATGCTCGTGAGTGTTCTTGAAGTTGATGAAGTCTTCCAGGGCGGGCCGGAGGTTATCGCCGAGTTCTTGTAAGACAAAGAGGATTCTCATGTTGAGGTATGAGTGGTTGTGGTTGGTGGAGAAGGTGACAGTGGGTAGGGCGTCGAAGTCATGGGAAATCTCCAGACCAACCATCTGTTCAGAGAGGACAGAAAAGAAGAAAACAAAAATAAAATAAGTACAATCGATAGTTGGCAGTAATCCAACCAAATTGATCCAATCACAGCCGACCCAAAAAATGTGTCCCGCCCTTAAAATATGGGGGGAATAGCGTGATTGGCACTCGTGGATGCAGTTTTCAATCAGGAAGTTGGAATCAAGGCGAAATCTATTTTGTTAAATGCGGCTGTTGTGGGGGGTTAGTCTTTGCAACGGTTGTGAAAATCGCACATAATATGCATTGCATTTGTCATTTTATACAAACACATTGTGCATGTTAATTAGCATTACCCGCTGTGTCAGTCTCAATAATGATTGAGGGACTAGAAATGAGTCTAGCGAAATGATCACTGCTCCAAAGTATTTCTCAAATAATGGCTTCGGCATTAACTGTGATTTCACGTAAATTCAAGTCCTCGGATGTCTACATCTGGGCCCTTTTTTCAACTACATACACATGAAAGTGCTATTATTTGAACCCAAAACGGAGTCTGTTTATTCTGTTCACGTATTCAAGGCTTCAGATTTGGCCCAGCTGGAAATAAAGCCAAAGTCGAAGCCTTTGTTGGGAAATGGCTCTAATTTGCCCTACGCGGAAGTAATAAGTATAAGCGTACCGTTTCCCTCAGTTGGATCACGACTCTCCCCAGGAGCAAAAACACCTCCCTCATGTGAGTGTAGAAGTTGTCCTCCCCTGTCAATTTCAGCCTAAACTCGTCCTCTAGAGCCAGAGCCATAACATGCTCGAAGATCTGTAGCCTTGTGTAGTGGATCGGCAGCAGCTCGCCCTCCTGTTGTTAGTAAAGAAAAAGGCGGGAAAATTTACGACTTGTACGGCACGTTAATGTCATCACTTGCATGTACAGTCGCGGTCAGATGGTTATGCGCCGATCTCCTGCACATAAAATTCCAAATTTACCCCCCTTGTTTGTCCGGTGAGGGCGCTTTATAGACATCCTTGAGTGGCCATTTTGGTAGGAATCCATTATGGTTGTATGATCAGTCTCAAACAATTTTTAAAATTATTTCAGTCCACGGCTATCGCTGTTCACCGCCGTGCAACAATGACAAACGCTGAAACTGTTGCCGCAAAATCCGGACTCACCTCCATTGCGTATCTGTTGATTGGCGCGGGCAGGTCGTTGACACTCGGGATTCCGTCGATCCGGAAGTCGTTCAGTCTGATGGAAGGATCGTCGTGGCGGATTGTTTTCTGTTTGGAAACAAAAAGCACTTTTATGAGAATGTGTCGCCAACAAAAAAAGGACTTTAACCAACGAAGTGTGCGTGTACCTAATGGAATGTTTTTTTTACGTGACTTGCCCGATGCATCACATTCTGAACTATTTTATTGCGACATTCAGATGTTCAAGTTTGCACGTGTTTCTGTATGTATGAGACGCCCGACATTTTCAGTTTACAAAAGCGAGGACATTTTATCAATGCTCGGCTATTTCGGACAATAATTCCCGCCTCCAACTTTTCCCCCCTATTGTGCTAAGTGCTTGGGACGGCTGACGAAGTCGCAACGCCCATTTTCAACTTTGCGTCATTCCACGTTCCCGTCACCCCAGTTATTTTTCACGGCCAGGCGCCACCTCTAGCCTACATGCCACCGAATGATCTAAAAATACCAATTAGTGGGGCTTTCCCGTTTTTTGGTTTAAGGTTACTCTTGACGGATTTATTGTGCAGTTGGTTTCTGCAGGGTATCAGAACAATTCAGAGAAATTATTCCGTTGTTTTTGTTATCAGGGCACGGAGAATTAAAAATGACACCCAATTGACACAAAGAGCTGTATTCATAGCGAAACATTTCCTGCACATTGTGGGGGTAATGACATTTTAGAGAGTGACAGACATTTTCAAAAAATTGGGAAAGAAATTGGATTTTTCCTGTAGTCATCGTGGTAAAAGGTTACGATGGAATGTCATGTCATTAATGTCATTGTCAGTACGAGAGGAATTGAGTAAGCGTGAATAACTGTGCGCTTAGTCATAATTAAACACAATCGCTCAAGGTCCAAGGGTAACGAAGTTTGTAGCACGGAATCGGTTCACACGACGCACACGGCACTACCAGCATAATAGTTGTGACTAAACTAATAAGCAGTTTGGGGAACCCCCCTCGCTTGCTGCTGTTATACTGTTTTTTTGTTTTTTTTGCCGTAGTAGCGCCTTGCCCAACCACGCATGTTTACCAAACCTCTTCTAACGGTCGGAAATAGGATCTCGGTTCACGCATTACTGTACTTTGGACATTATTGAACGGTGACTGGCAAGCCACGTTTCGAAAGAGTTTATTTTGGATAATTTTGAACATTTTCCCGAGTGACAATTTTAGTTCGTTAATTCGTGGGTTTTGTTAGGGTGTTATGAGTTTTTAAAAAAACTACAGACGGTGTTTTCTGATCCTCTTTAGATAAATTTTAGGACCTTTTTTTGGAGTAACTTCAGTTTGGTAAGACTTTGCATTAGAGATAAAGTCTCATTTTTATGTAAACTTACAAAGCTTGTGTAGACGTGGTGGTGTTGCTCATCCAGAACACTTGCGTCTCTTACCAGCCGCTCGTATTGCCGCCTGGGGTGTAACTGGGGCGGTGGTATAGGCGTTGATGTGCACAGAGCCAGGACTGAAGACAAAAGTAGGCTGGTCAGGAGTCCTGCAGATTGAAAGGTGAGAATTTAGAAAATGAGTACAGAAGCGGTTGGAACCCCTTTAAAATCATGAACATTTGTTTTACCATGTGTCGACAGTTATTCATATTATGAATAAGTCACGTCTGTGTTTAATATCAATATCCCAATCGCTCCAAGTAGTCATATTTGGCAATAATATTGATAATTGCCATATATGGTGTTCATTTTCTTAAGGGGGTAATCCCCACAACGCGTATGTAAACTTCTCCGAAACGCAGCTAAAAATAGATCTTAACATCTATCTTTTTCAATTGAGGCCCATCAATAAAACGGTGTTCCCGCACGTTCAGTGGCATGGTGGGCTAAAATTGTACCAGTTGTCAAGAGCTCCGTACGGCTTCCGGGAATGTTTAACCATGCCTGGTTGAGCGCATTGAACAGGTATTCCATTTGAACACAAAGATGAAATCTACGTTCGTCAGGCTATCAAAACTACACTAAATGTTGACGCATTGCGTATGCGTATAAAATATCCGGGTCAGCTGAAAGGTTGGCGGACTGCTTTGTGTTATTGACGATACTCTGGGAAAACGTACGCGGTATCTTTGTTGCGCTTCGTGTCGTGACCGAAAAGCATATACTTGTGATAAACGCGGAGTTTTGTACGGTGGGCTATATAAATTTAGTTCTAAATATCGTCACATAAATGAATGAAATTCGGTACAGATGTTTAAAGGAATCGACACTATGCAATCGCTTGGGCATCGGAGAGGGATTTCTATTTTACTAAAAAGTTTGGACTACTTACGCGCATGCGCCTTGAGTCACGGGAAGTCGGCCAACTAAAACTCCAAGCCACATGCAATTACCCGTGTGTGTGGTATTGCACAACATACTTGGCACGGTTATGCGGGCGTGAGAAAAAGCTCAGTGCACCGACAATGGGAGTGGAATAATTATTACACAATTTCCAAAATACCAAACTTCATGCGGCATATCCAGTGCACAGTCAAGTGGAAACATACTAGCGATAGGGTTGAACTTAAACAATTGCACTGCACACGTGTTACGCACTCGCGGCGGTATGCCATACAAAGAATCTCACACACAAAAACATCGCTGTATGAAAACAAACCAACAAACCGTGTGTGTTAATTGTCTAACAAATGCCATCCGTTCACGCGCAAAGAATATAGCCGTCAATCAATAGAGACTGGATGACTAATCCCAGTGTATGAAGCGCGGTGTGCTATCAAGCTCGCCCGTGGTTTCGTCACAAACCGGCGTTCCCATTGCGCAATGTACGCGGCATTCCTTTAGACACCTCCGGCCTTGATCCGTACTGTCAAAACAGCCACTCGACTTCCGTCGTTTTGTGTGTCACCCGATTTGTCCACCATTCGAACAGAATGTAACCATAGGCTACCCCCTTCTTCTAGTCAAAAACTTCCGATTTTACTCGAACTTTGTAACGGATGTGGACAATGAATGGGCACTGTAATCTAAACACTCGTGGCCCCAAAATATTACGAAATAATCGCCATTATGCGAGACTCAAAATCCAAAGTTCTGAATTCACTTGTCTGGTGAACACAACACGTGAGACTAAACTAATTCTACAATTGAAAATGACTGACTGGATTGCCCTCAAATATACAATTCAACCAAATTAGCTGGCAAAACGTTTCGAACTCAAGTAAGTTCTTTCTCAAAGAGAAAGAACTTGCCTGAAGTTCGAAAAGTTTCAAAATAGCAATAGGGGTATTAGGTCTATTTTAAAAGCATTTTTACTCAAAATTTCTTATGTCTTCCCTTGAGGAAAATGCGCTCCACCAGAAAGTATAATATTGACTGGATTACATCAAGGCATTTTTTTTTAGACGAGCGATTTTTCAGTATTCAAAGCTGGGATACAGATGGATTAAAATCAAAATAAATATTGATGAGCAAGACATGACCATCAAGAAAATGATGGCATATGATTATAGTATATAGTTGAGATCATAGGAGTAAACCGAACACAGAATTAAGCATTTCGGGAAACAGGTACCCAATTAAACTTGAGATCAATTAGTGTTATTTACCTCGCGTGCTCTTGTAAAATGCTGTTCTGGTGTTGATTTCCATTGCTGTGTGTATAGGTAGCTGCTATCCCTCAGTGGCCGGGAATACAAAAAATGTTGAAGTTACTCGTGGTAAAGGTCCGCTCCACTCTCTTTTCCTCGATGTGCTTCGGCTAGCGTTCCTGAGAATTCTGACGGGATCTGGGAAAACTTGTCAACTTTATAATGAAGTCACCAACCGCTTGTTGAAAATGACGTCATGCCGAAAGGGGATTCCGTCTATTGTTCTGCCGGTGCCACGAGCCATGCCAGCCTCCGAGCTTATTAATTTCCGGTATGCTGAGGGACCGATGTACTGTACGTGACCACGGCTTTTGACAGGCGCTGTATGCGTTTGAGTACTAGGACCGTACATTGTGTTCGCTTGTATAGGCTGCGCTTATTTACTTGGCTTGCATGTATTGTGCACTTTGAGTGTCAACTTAAAAGAGTGGATGACTAAGAAAGCCGTGTACACAACAAATGCATCCCAAAACGGATCTCATTAAAAAATAGAGGTAATGATAACAGTGAGTTTGACTTTAAATAAATGACAAGCAGTATACATAATTTTTATTTTTTGTTATTTGGACATTACTGAAGGTTGGAGTTAATTATTCTAGTGAATCAGATGAGTTTTCTAACTAGTGCAGTGAGGTTGTTGACGCCTGCGTGCTCCAAAGTTTATATCCACGGAGACATGACCGTTCTTTCTTCTGACCGTTCTATACTTAAGCATCCCTCGTAGACTTTGTGCACAAATGTCCTTGTGGAGACATCCCCCTCGTAATAACTTACGCAATCGTTTTGAAGTTGAGTTTGACAAGGTTTAAACATTTAATACCCCCATAAATCAATATTTTTTTAACTTACCCGGACTGTGTGGAACGTGTTGAAGTGATAAATGGATACTCTGATATACATTGTAATATGCGTGGAAAAAGTTGAAGTGGATATCCGATTGCATTTTCTCTTTAACTCTACAAACTAGGTCATCGGAAAACGTGCCACCGGTCATAATGAAAGCCATGTCGAAACGTCTGTCCACGGATCGATAGGACTGTGGACATTTGTCCTCAAGACCAGTACACAAAAGTCATCCTTTCTCCAGTGGAACATTTCACACACCAAAATAGCGACCGACGATAACTACAGTATAATTTTGATTAAGGTTCATGTTTTGAATTAGGAGCGGATTTCTACGCACCAAATGGAATGTACATAGCAAGTGCTTTTTTTTCATTCAGAAATAATTTGCGTACATACTTTGTTCGCGAAATCCATTCAATTAAATGTTTTGTTGGCAGGTGATACGTGCATACGAGGCAATCGGTAGCAGTGACTGGAATGCCCTCCTTTCGTTCATTTCTTGGTCGACTAATCCATTAAAGTTCTCCTGCCTTGGAGAAAGGCACTTAACTGTGGAGTCAATACGGGTATTTGAACGTAGTGCCTCGTCTATACGTGCTTTGACACTACTGGTACCGCGTGGATGCCGTCATAAGTCTGGGGGCTTCACTTCCACCAAAAAAATCACATGCCTGTAAGAGGGGCAGTTAAACCTTTAAAAATGGACTATAAATCGGCTCAGTATCAAAGTATTATGTACGTAGCGGGGACATTGTCCCATTGTAATCGCACGTTTGAAACAAGTTGTATGACCCGGGGTTATGACCTGGGTTCGAATCCCACCAGGGCCGACATGTGCATTGGGTTTTCAGTCCCTGTCTGATTTTTCAACATCGAATGGCGATGTATAGCGTTTATTTGGGGCGTGGTTCTCAAGGAACCAGTTAATGAATATTCATATTTCTTCACAGTTTTCTTTTTAGACTTGCGAGCTACAGTGTGATTTGCGCTTATGAGGAATCTATGGTTTCAGTTCAGGAAATAAAAAAAGAATAGAAATTGACCGATTGTGTAAATAATGTTTGATATTATACGTAGCCCCCGTCTTCTGCCTCTGATGACATCATGCTTTGGCTCATGAATATGTTAACTTCATTAACATAAAACCAAATCTTGACAATTACTAAGTGTAGAATTGCTTCAAATATCCTGGACATTTTTTGCATAGAAATAACGCTGTCCTACACGTATTCATTGATAACAAATCATTTAACTTCAAACTTGAAGTTCATCATACAAACCACAGAGGAACAAAGAAAAACTGACAATTTTGGAGACCGCCAACACAGGGCAAGATAGCTCAGTTGGTGGAGGGCCGGTGTCATTATGAATATCCGACTCCCGTGAAATATCGGACTCCTTTTCCCTATTGGCATGGTTAAATCCTCTCACGTGACCGGCCACTCTCCTGATTAATCTTCACTTAGGCAAGTACAATGCTACCAAAGAGTCCGTATTTCACAGTGACTTAAATTCACGCTACACCTGTCCGCTATTCCGGAGGTCGCAGGTTCGAATCCTGCTCCCGCCAGTTTTCTTTGTTCACCTTTATAACCTAGAGATTAGATTCCCTATACCGTTTACAACACCGTATTATATTAATACATCATAGTTCAGTTCAGTTCAGTTCAGTTCATTCTATTTTATTTCCACAGTGTTCATTGTTGTATTGCATTCCTCCATGGTTGTATAGTCCACGGTGTGTGCGCATAATATATCGATGATCTAATCACGAAGTCATGCTAGTTAAGTGCCTTGTGACAGATCCCGTGTCACGCTGGCTCAGTGTTGTGGCGTGTTAATCGCTTCCTCTCTTTAATTGGGAGGGGGAGGTCCGGAGTAATTACCATTGAGTGTAATTAATCGGGCTTAATAACCCGGAAGTGATGGGGTTTTGACCTCTAGTAACCCTACTGTCAATGTCAGAGTGTGGTGTCTCGTGTGTGCTGGCTTGATGTCATAGGTGCCCGAGAACTGTGTTTTAAAATTTAATAATATTTTTTTTTTACAGCGTGTTGATAGTGTGAAGTAGACCGTTTTCACCCACGTGACCAGATGATACTAGATGACAATACAGGGGCGGATCCAAGATTATTTGTGGGGGGGGGGGGGGGTGGAATTTACAAAAACGTGACCCCCAAAATTGTTCGCCTGCTAAAAAAATGGTACAGGGGGGGGGGGGTACTTTTTCTCGACATTGGTAGCGTCATGGTGTTAGTTTAACACCAGCGTTTTCGCAGTGTCTAGATCCATCCAGTCCATAGGCCTACTCATGCCAATCCATTATAAACGGTTGGTCACTCACTGAGGACAATCCCGTATAGTACATGTATTTGTATACGTGCATGAAGTGGGCACTATCGAAAATGTGGTTGATATAATATGAAGCACATAATTCAGCGGGAAATTACATGTGTTGCCAGAAATCCCCGTATTTACTTCCTTCAGCCCCATGAACGTACTTTTTAGTGAAAGTCTAACAGACCCCGTTTTCGTTGAAGAAAAATTGGGCCAAGGTTAGGCGCGTATACTTCATCCGTGCAATCGATGTTTAGGCCTACCGAATGCATGGTCGTTGTACGATGTTTTTTTGTTTGTTTTTTCCCATAGGCAGTTGCAAGGCCGTGTTCAGGCAAATCGCAATGTCGGTTGTTTGTTTTCGGACCAGGAGTTTAAAGTTTCAAGAGCTGCTCAGCACAAAAATTAGCTTAGCACAAAAACAGGTGACCTACCAAAACCCCATGTGATATTCATGCTAAGCAGACAACAGCGCAGTACCAGTCACGAACAATATATCAATTAAACGGGTAATCCGGCGTATGTTTTTACCATTAAAGAAAGGCATTTCATGCTAAGCCAATATTTGTGGTAAGCAGCTCACTGAAGTTCGCATAGAAATCAGTGACGTGTTATTAGGGGAACTAATTGCCCCCGGTGACATTTTGCGACATTTCCTTTAGGGGGCCTATATAGAAATTGGTATAGCCTTCCCCACGCTTTAAAAAAATAGTTTCCGCTCCAAAAATTGGGTCACTTTCTCAGAAATTTGGGCGACTTTTCCCCTCCCCGGATTCAAAACGGGATACGCAACTGATGGAAATAGCAACTTTGAAATTTCCCCGCCTCCTCTAGACATCACCCATTTTCAAGATGACATTTATTTTTAGGGCCTATACCGTAAGCAATTTTTGTTCTGAATTTGGGGAAATCCTGATGGCGTGAATATTAAACACGAGCGTGTGTACAATCTTAGCCAGTGTTCAGTGTAGCCAGTGATACCGTGTTCCGCTAAAATACGCGCCGAGTTGAAGCCCTAAATCACCGATGAAAGTGGGCTTCCGTGTACGGTGGGAAAAATGTGAGGGCTCTAGCGCTCTAATCTCCCGGTCTTTTTGTGGTAATCAAAAATAATCTCAAGTTTTACACACGGGGTTTCATAAAGCAATCAATCTTGATTCATTTGCGTATGTTATTATTATCGGCCCAAACATTGTTTTACGATTACAGGAACTGTAAAGGAAATGTTTAATGATATCCTGCGTTTTAATCCTAATCGCCAGAATGTTGAATGTTTATTGCTTTTGGTTCGTGGAATCAGTGGTTTGTTCGGATGTTACCGTTGTAACTTTTTCCTCAATGTTTTAGGTTGTAATCGTTTTTTAAAAGGATTTGGGAAACCCCTAACTTTCTATTACCTATGACCGGAACAACAAATCAAATCAGCTAAATATTAAAAAAATATTGAAATTTTAATGTACCCCCCCTCCCACCCCCACCCCCACCCCCCCCCCCCCCCCCCCGACACACATTTTTGTTCCGTACACCCTGGCCCACAATAGACTTTGTGGCCATAAAGAAATTGTTGGGATATGAAAATGTCTCCACATTAACATGTCACGTCCCTGCATGAAAATGTCTTCACATCTAAATGTCCCCCACAATTCTGTTTTAACTTGCATAATAATAAAATTGAAACGATGTTGTCAGTCGGTCATAAATTCATAACATTGAAACAAAACACTTGTATTGTCAAATGTTTCTGAAGTTAAAACAATATTTGATTGCTGAGAGAAACGTGTGTCATTTTGTAGTTTTACGTAGATTAGTTTAGCCTAAGGCATATAGAGTACAATAAAACAGGTGATTATTTTTCTGCAGTGAAATAATAAAAACATTACTTTTGACTGCTGCTTTTATAAAGTCCCGTGCATGGTATTTCTAAAACTGTCGCTGCGGGCAGCGAACAGATCTGACGTCATAAGAGGGCATCCTCTTTTGTGTCTAGCACTAGGCAGAAAAGGGGACTTCGTCTTATGACGTCAGATTTGTTTGCTGCCCGCAACGACGACTTTTAGACAAATGGCACCAGCCGACGAGAAGAAACTTTATATAATCATCTCTCAAAAGTAATCTTTTTTAATGGCAGAAATATATTGTCTGCTTTATTGTAAAATAGGCTATAGGCCTACCCTAATCTACATAAAACTACACAATGACGCAGATATCTCTTAGTGATCAACGTCCTCTTTAAGGGCGACTAATGTGAGGAATACGTCATCCTGAAACATGAAAATTGGAATCCGCAGCTACATGTGTTGTTGAACAAAATAATGGAAATGGTTTCAAAGACATGGCTCTGTTAGTAGGCCTTTATTTAACATATTCATTATTTTTGTTCCAAACAAACAAAGTCGAACATTGGGAATTCCCGTAAGTTCCCTCGCCAAATTCCCTACGTTTTCTAACGGAGCTTTCAAAAATACATTTAAAAAGTGTGTGAACCTTTGAGAAGATAATTGCACACTTTTTCTAACCTCGCTCAAAGTGGATTCACAGGGAAAAATATCGTCGAAATTGATGACGCGAAGCATAGTTTGTTGTTCATCTATTATCTCTATCATGGAGCTATATATCAACTAAAGATTTATTTACAATGGTTGTACACAAATAATATCTGTTCACCTTCTGGAATTACAGTTTTTAGAAATGTATTTTCCCGCGATGACACTGTACCGGTAGCTACAGCTTAGCCTAAATTGACACGTTCAATTTTAACTGCCGCTTTTCCTAAAAAATGCTCTTATATCTTTATAAGTTAACACAAAATTGAAATTTGACAGTTGAAATGAACGGGTTTATTGTGTGTTGTTTTCAGCTTGTTCGCTTTACTAAAGCTTAAAACGGTGAAAGTTAATCTCAGACATGTTTCTTGCAGCAACAACACGTTAACCCCGACATCCCGTTCATGTTGGCGATCTGAGCTAGCTTGAACCATACCTCCATGCTTGAACTGAGTTCTACCCTTGGCGGAAAAGCTCTCGTGGGTCAAAAAATTAGCTTAACATTCGAGGAAAGGTCGTTTGCAATGTCTGAGAAGATTTTCGGGCTAAAATATTGTAATGACTAATACCGGTAATTGGCGCGTATTACCCGGGAAATCAGGAAAACTGTTGGACATTTCGCACCTACTTGCCAAGTGCCTTAAAATACAACGCCGGACAAAAAGTGTTTGCGTATGGCCGCCTGTTCGTCTGACCGCCGCTTGCCCCGGAAGAGGCACAGAAGACGCCCTTTACAGCAAGGGTTATATACCCGGGGATCAAGAAAGGGAGCAACAAGGGTAACTCGCGGATTAGTGCCGGCTTAGGGCAGGAGTTCACTAACCAAGGAGCGGCTCTTTGTACAGGGAGGAACCTCGGCGTTGTTCGGCTTGATTGATAGGTAGGAGAGAGGTTTATAACATAATTACAGGGATGTGTCATCTATTAATGACGGGCCAATCATGGGTAGTAGGTATACAAACTCCTAATTGGGGAAAACAACAGGAGTTTAAGGCGTGCTGTGGTCGGGGGTGCGAACAACGGCATTGTGTTTTAATCCATGTGTGAAGGGAAGTTGTTACGGTCAACATATCGGGCAGCAGTTAACGACACGGACAGCACTAGACAAACAAATTGATAACGAGAGCTAGGAAAATGGCGGCGATGGGAAAGGGGACCGGCTCCATTTTTCCCACACAGAATAATGTGTATCTATACCGTTTAGATATCACATCGTCACAGTTTTCACGAACAGACGAATTTTGTCTCTCCGCACTAAACTAAAGTTACAAGAAAATCAGGTTTTAAGCAGCCCAAAATCAATTTTCTGGCAATTTTGCCCTTCTCAGCCATAATATACGCTATGGCTGAGAAGGGCAAAATTGCCAGAAAATGGATTTTGGGTTTTCACGAAGAGCCAATTTCGAACTGAGGGCTGTGAAGGGCAAAATTGCCAGAAAATGGATTTTAGGTTTTCACGAAGAGACGAATTTGAACTCCGTGTTAATACAATAGGGCTGTAAGTGTAAAGGGCAAATTGGCCAGAAAATAGATTTTGGGTTTTCACGAAGAGACGAATTTGAACTCCGTGTTAATACAATAGGGTTGTGTTGGGCAAAATTGCCAGAAAATGGATTTTGGGTTTTCACGAAGAGACAAATGACACTCTGTGGGGCAAAACGGGCCATTTCTCGCTTCTGAGTTTTCACGAAGAGACAAATTTATTAATCAATTAATAACTCTGTAATTAATTGACTTATCGCTCAGCTGCCAATGACTTGTGAAAGACCGAGAACTGAACTTTAACATAGTGTCAACAATGAATCAACATGTGGTATAAATGCAGGTAATATCTTCAATTTAGAAAGTTAGCAGTTAAGTTAGCTTAAAACCTGATTTTCTAGTAACTTTAGTTTAGTGCGGAGAGGCAAATTTCGTCCCTCGTGAAAACTGTGTTAAAACCATGGCTTTTGCAGTGCAAAGTGAGATCGTGTTTTCTACACGTATCATTGTGTGTTTTTAAAGAAGATGACATAAACTATTAAATATTTTCTCCATTTTCAATATCACAGAAACTTAATCCTGTGTAAAACAAATCTGCATGTTTCGTCAGTCCATTCCCTACAACAAAAAATCATTTAAAATATATATAGATACTGCGCGATCTTTAAATATGATTAAATGTGACCTTTAAATTAAAAAAAGTCAATCTAAAATCATTCAGGATCTTTGATTGTCATAATTCAACGAGCCGTAAACGGGTCCAACACGCAAAAAAATCATCAAATTTTGTATTCATTTTTTTCTAGTCATAGTTGAAAGTCATTAACCGCATACTTAAAAGCCCTTTATGTATTATGATGATAAAAATCATAAATTCGAAAAGAGAGGAAATCCTGTCCTTACGTAATATTCTTTTCACTGAAGGGAAGCCGGACGCTTGTAAGTTATTCAACACCTCCATTCTAAAACCGCGGTCATTATTAGTTAAGTATATCTCCAAACAGATTAGGAGGATCTAGGTCTTGAACGTGACCCCGTTTCTGGCACTTTTGGCGTCGCGTCTGTTGATCAGGATACGCGCCTTGACGTCATTAATTAACTGCCGGGATGATGGCGCGTCTGTTCCGCTCATCAGGCCCGCCGTGTGACCTTTACATTGGTCTTTGCAGCGGGCTGGTAGCGTGAAGGTTACGGGGCTGTCACCGCTCCGGTCCGGCTCGGATGTAGTGGTGCATCCCGATCGCCCGCAATAACAGGACGTGAGTGAGTATGGGGTATGGAGTATGCCCCCCCCCCCCTTAACTCCACCGATGGTTCCGTTCATTTAAAGAAGACAATTCAATTATGAGGTTTTGCCCTTCACCGACGTATTTTTTAAACACTGTATACTCGTTGTTATCCCGAGAGATTATTTTGAAGAAAAAAAAATCACTCGGGTGGGAGTCGAATACACGACCCCCTGCTTTCTAGTACAGATGTCTTACCACTCGACCACCGAGCTTGCCGGAGTCGGGTGACTGGTTCGAATCTGATTATAGCAGCGGGTACCGGTACCGCAACCGAACTATTCATCAGATGTAATTTGCGTCGGGGTGATGCAAATTTAATATAATGGGGTTTTGCCCTTTACCGAAGCCAAGCAATAAATATCCCGTTAAACTTGTCTTACAAAAACAATCTTTTCAATGGAGGCCCACAGTCCTGCAAGAGGGCGCTACGTTTTGTTTAGTAATAAAGGAGCATAATAAAGCTACACAAATCATTCCCCAAAATACGGTAACATCAATTTTCTTTTTGAAGAAATGTTAGTTAGAAGTGGATGCCAAGTGAGCTTTATTTTATACGGAAATCAGCTAAAACAAGGAATCGTCAAGAAAATGTAAAACAAAAAGTTGTTTTTTACACAATGCTTTGGAGACAGACCACTGTTGTTGCCTCTCTAATGACGTCATGCTTTGGCTCATGAATATGAAATTGTTATGAACATAAAAATCCAGAATTGTTCCATTATGACCCAGAAATTT
Organism: Hippasteria phrygiana; assembly: GCA_037893225.1. Classification (NCBI taxonomy): domain Eukaryota; kingdom Metazoa; phylum Echinodermata; class Asteroidea; order Valvatida; family Goniasteridae; genus Hippasteria; species Hippasteria phrygiana. The sequence goes on from JAZGUH010000199.1 coordinate 3,498,889, forward strand.
ATAGTTCAATCGAAATAACGCTGTCCTATACGTGTATACGCCCATCGTGTTAATTGTTCCTTTAACCTTTAGGACTAACAGTTTACAGAAATCGTTCACAAGAAAATACTATAGGCCTATGGGCTACATCTGAAACAACGCTAGCCTAAATAGGGGCCAAAATGCATCATAAATAAAAAGATTCATGTATTTGTGTGTCTGGACAGAGAATCAGTTGGTGTGTCCCGCCCAAAACATCGTGGCTGTGACGTCAGCGGCAGTAAAAACAACAACAACAACAACAACATTGCGTGCTATACAATTTAGTTATATTGCTAATAACAACCGCAGTTCAAAGACATACAGTAAGCTTGACCAGAAAAAATGTTTCCAAATATAGTCCTATATTTCTGTTCGACACAGCTTTAAACATGAAGGTCTACAAAACTCAGTATCGGGACATTTTCAATTTGAGCTAATCGTTACCGATATTGTTTGGCTTTTGTCTCGGCTTTAAGGGAATACACTTTTGAACAATCCGAAGGAAGAAACCGCAGCGGATGTATTCGACATTTTTCGAATATCCAAAGTGCCCCTGGAATGCAAACATTGAAAGGTTTCAGTCGGGTTTTCGAAAGAGGAGCATCACTTCCAACAAAGAAAAGGTTTTGCCCCCACACCGATGGATTGAATTCCTGAAGTTGGGAAGTACAGAATTTGTGCCGACGTATGTCATAAATTATATGTATCGAAATGTTGCATTTGTGGGTGAGTCGGTGATAACTCTACCCACTACGGTGGTATTCGTGTTATGCGGGCCTGCAGGTCTATACAAGCCCCAATCGCAGATTTTGTGGACAAGTACAGACTTGATCAATCACGATTGTGTTGAAATCGGACATTCTGCTGACGAAATGCCAACGGGACACTTTTGAGACGCTGGTGGCAGCAGACATACCGGTCCTTTTTGCTAGTTCTGAGCAAGCGCGCGTATTTATGAGCATGCACCCCTTCGATAAACAACTAAAATAAACCCAAAACGGGTGAGAAATGCAATGCACCCTAGTTTTATATAACTTTATAAGCCTATGAAAAAAAAGAAAAAATAATTCGCCAAACAAACCACAAGAGAAACTGACTAGGTCAATTTGAATACATTTTCAAAGTGAACAAATGAAACTAGCAGGAGCAGGATTCGAACCTGCGACTTCCGGAACACCGAACCGGCGCTCTATCAGTTGAGCTATCTGATATATGTTGGTGGTCTCCCAAATTGTCAGTGTCTTTGTTCGGTGGGCGCTAGTCAGAAAAAAAATAATATGTATTTTATTTATATTCTATAGAAATTAGGGTACACAAAATTGTCTAACTCTGGTCACCTGCCATTTCTCGTGAAGAGAATAAAATTCTGGTCCAAATGTCAACTTGCTTTCCATATCGTAGAAAGAAAAACAATTATACATTGACTGCTGAATATCAAGAAGCTTAAAAAATCACTTAATTTCATAGCCTTAATTGATGGAGATTCCGTTGGGATCAAAACCTAGGATATACTGGGGCCAACTAGAATTCGCCATTTATGTAGGCCCATTATTGGACAGGCAACAGCCGCCATAAATCAAGATTTACTCCTTGCACCCAAGACATGTTTGTGGGAAGGAAGTAGTTTTACATGCAGTTCACGTACTTCAGACACCTCTCTCCTACCCGTCATTGTTGCACGGATTTCAGGGGGTGGTTCCGCTCGCTGCACACAGTAACGTTCGCAAAAGCACAAACGAAAGTTACGATAGTAACTTCCGATAGTTTTGAGGCAGTTTTCAAGTTTGAGCCACATTCACCGAATTCCAAATCTTTGACAACACTTTCAAACATGACATCCGCGTTCTTATTGTATAGGAGGAAAAGAACGTACAACCGAAAGGAAACATTTCTTTCCGTCAAACTGTGCATATTTTTTTGCGAGGAAGTGTAACACCGGGTTTTCTAGGATGTTGATGGGGAAAGGGGACATTTTTTTCCTAGATTGAATAACACCGGCATCAACTATCAAATTGAACCGACACTTTTTTCTCCTGGTTTGTTGGAAATGAGCCCATTGGTGATGCCACCCTCGGCCAGTTCGTGGAATTAAACCCAGAGGAAGGACCGGTGTATCTTTCCCTAAAACGTCATTACCGCTCACAAGTAGTGTAATCACCCTTGTATAGCCGGCCCAGCACGATCCGCAGCGAAGTTATAATAAAAGTTCATCTTTACTGCATTTCCGTACAGTCGGGGGTTACACCCTTTCCAGCCCCCTCCCGGCCGCGCCAGTCCAAAGAGTTGGTTTGGAGTTAAAGGTACAGGTCAAAGACTAAATTGATTAGTTTTAATCTGAAAACTGACTGTTTATAAAGATGGTATTGGTATTAATTTTTCTGAGAAATATTACCCTCTGAAATGCTGTCATCTTTGAGAAAATTGTATTTGAAGACCTCCCAGAACGTTGCGGCTTATTTGGATTTCAAATCACCACACGGGGGCGTTTCTAAACCATTTTGAAATGGGGGTGTCGTCACAATTTTGCCTAAATAGTTTGAAAAGTGCGTGGGAGGAGTTTGATGACGGCGAGTTCGCCAGTGCATTGAGGACATTTTTATACTACTATTGTAGTATGACCGTATCCACTCTGCACTTTGTTCGATTTTGTTTTCTCCAGGGTCAACTTTTTTTGCCGATAGCTACGTCAGCCTGCAAGGGGCTGATAGTACTGATGGTACCTCGCGGTGGAAGCCCAAGCCCCACCCCTCCCCTACCGCCCAAGCCCCGCCCCGCCCCACTCCTACCCAAAAACCTACTTTGGTAACCACACAGAAAAGCAACAACAACAAACAAAAAGAACAACAAACAAACAAAACTAAACAAACAAACAACAACACGACAGCGTATTTTTTCCCTAGGGTGGTTAGGGCGAGACACCTTAGCCGTCCTAAACAATTTTTTGTTTTAAAACAACGACAACGACAACAACAACAACAACAAAAATCACCTTTTTTTCTAGGATGGTGAAGGCGAGGCACCTTGGCCGTCCTACAAAAAAAAACACGACAGCGTAATTTTTTCTCTAGGCTGGTTAGGGCGAGGCACCTTAGCCGTCCTACAAACAAAAAGAAAAATCACGACTCACAGTGTATTTTTTCCTAGGTTGGTTAGGGCTTGTTTGTTTGTTTGTTGCCATATCTGGCCCATGTTTACCACAGTGGGCTTGGGGTGGGATTAGGGGTTGGGCCTATTGGCTTACAATGCCTGGAACTAACAGGCCGCTTGCCCAGTTGGGTTGAAAGAGAGTCTTTACAGGCAAGCTTCGGCTGCTTGAATGGATTCTTACGTAATAGCTTAGCATCTTTGTTTGGCATATATAGCCTCGCTTTGGTTCCAACATGGCGAAACCGGGCACGGGGGAATACGGTGTGCCCGGAAGTGCCGTACTCTCGCCAAATCTCGTTAGATTTTCAGATCAATTCACGGGCTCTGCTGCTGGATGAGATTAGCTAAAACTATTATGAAGGTTCACAAATCCACGTGTCCCTCAAACGTTCAGTGGACTGCAGTCACTGTCTGTAGGAAAGGAGGTTTGTAACTAGATTGTTTCCCGCCTGATTCTCTCTGGTATGCCTACTTTCTCTTTCACATTTCCTGATTCCATGGACGCTTCTGAAGGCCATCGGAAATCCATGTTTATGCAGAGGGTCCCGTTACCTTCCTTGGCAACCCTAGATTTTGATATCACCACACAACAAAAACCAAAAAAACGAGTTCGGTGCTTTTCCTTTTTTTTCAGAAATCGGAAGGCGCATCGAGGCTTTCCTCCGGGAAAGAAATCTGGTTGTTGCCGCTTGCTCGATTCAGATTTTTCACGATCCATATTTGGCTGTTTTAACAAAATTCCGGGATGCAGCCTGTAGGCCTAAATAATTGTTTGACATGTTAATTAGTGAAATGGGATCTTGTTGAATAGAAATTTCGTATGCATGTCGTGGTGGTTTCATGAACCGAGTTTCAATTAGCAAAAGGTATAATGTTTATATAGTCCAGACCTACCAACCAAACAGCAAATAAACACTCAAAAAAACAAACGGACGGACAAACAATCGAACACAGGGTTATAAGTAATCCTAGTTTTTCCTCTTTTTTTCACATTGCTCCTCCTTTTTCTACTTGAAAGCCTGTGAACATCTAATATGATTCCATGGGACCCTTCTGATACACACATCATTCAGATTATTTAAACCTAAGCCTACTATACATGTATTGATTTCAGTTTTGTCATGGCAGTTTAGTTGCCACAATAGTTGTCACAAGCGTATTTACTTTTCGGTTATTTTTTTCCCCGCCTGAATCTGTTTGGAACTGAGTAAACCTATGTCTCATTTTCGTCACATCAGCTTCATGCAAAATGGTAACGCCTGTGGTGCATTCTGGGAAGTAAACGACGGAAACAACATGGCGCCTGTGGCCCCGCGATATTGTAAATTGTCAATTTCATATATGATTGGGCAAATGCTGGACTTTTTTTTTTAAATGCATGAAGTGTTGTAGAAATCCGTGTTATGCCCGCCATCTTTTTTTGTCAACCTCCTGCCAACGTGCACCATTTCCCATCTTCAAATCGTCCCCCTACCGATACGATCACGAAGGGGTTTGTTTTGCGTTGCAGTGAAATGGGATCGGTCACTCGTGAGATGGAGGTTGTTTTTAAATCGAAATGTTTTTTTGGATTCAAAGTATAGTAATATCACAGTATGTAATCATAGTATTCAATCATCAGACTGTTAAAGAGTTCTTGTACTTGGAAGTTATGTTTAATGTTCTTGGTTTCTGTACATCAGTTAAGATAAATATTTAATGTTTCATGTAATTCACCGAACAAATCCATTGAACTCATAGTGTCGCCTTCACGTTAGAAAAGCAGACCCGGATGAAATGTTAGTATATATAATTAAATTCTTCCCTGTACTCTTGTAAATCCCGGTGCGTATACCTGAGTTCTGCGAAGCGGCGTCACTTTTCCTTTCGAAATGAAACACCTGACCGTTTCATCTTCCAACCGCGGTGTTTATCTTCCGAGTGCTAGAGTGCTGTCCCAGATGTCAGTACAGCGGACAGGAATTGGAATGGGGACTTTTGTTTTCACTAGACAAGATAATGAATTTCTTATTTCGATGTTCAAAATGTTCACGCTATTTGACGCACATGAGGGCGCTGTTTGAGCTTATTCCTGTGACGTAATGAAGAGAAACCCGCGCTTGAGCACACAAACCGGTAAATGCCTTCAATCGTGGAATTCCTACTGTCCTCTTGTTGATATTTACGGGAAGGACCCTCATAGGTTTGACACACGATTTTCAACTGTGGACTTTTACTCAACCGTGGACCCTATTGTCCTCTATTGTCAAAGGTCCACGATTTGAATGCGTACAGAATGGCCTATGGGCCTGGCTCAAAAAGCGGGCTAGGCCTAAAATCGGACTTTACTTCCTGGTTCCACCAAGATATAAAAATGGTCAGTTACCTGACTGCATATAAAGGTACGACCGAGAAGTCAAGCGACTTTAAGGTACACTAATCAGGGTTTTACCGAGAATTCTGAATGATATTAATAATACCGTTTTGAGTACCGGCATAGCATATTATGCATGCACACATGAAAAGCAATAACCATAATTAACCATTGGGCGCCAGTGCATTGGTCTCATTCAAACAAGGCAGGGATGTAGTCGAGTCCATCACAAGTCCGCGCAAGTCCCTGCAAGTCCATCACAAACCCTCCAGTCCTAATTCCAATCACAAGCTATTCAAATGAGCTTTGACAAAGGCATTCCTTTGTCATTGTTCGTCCAGTTATACTTGTGACCGGCTTTATGAAAGGACTTCACTAAAGGACTTCTGACTGGACTTGTGAAAGGGCTTGTGAAAGGACTTGCAGAGTGCAGGGACTGGACTATCACACTGCAAAAACTGTGGTGTTAAATTAACACCATGTGGTGTTTATATTGGACCACTCGCCCGACATAAACACCACATGGTGTTAGATTAGCACCACAGTTTTTGCTGTGTACAACTCTAGCAGCAGGCCTACGATCGAAAGCAAGTTAAACATGCTTCAGAGAAACGGAAGATGAATTTGGAAGGGACAAACTTCGCTTTGGGGGCCGAAAATAGATCTGCTGTTGATGTTATGAACTTCCAGAGCTTTAAGTATAATTTAAACCGGGCTTACAGTCGAGTTTTCAATCATGAAGCCAAAGTAAACCTGTGGCCTGTGATAAAACAAAAAGTATGTTTCTTTTCCTGATTCAGGAACGACTATTCTTGCCATGGGCTATTGATAGTTCTGTAACTTGTTGGTTTAATTTCTCGCCTCAAGCGAAGGGGAATACCAGTTGACAACTGGTTGTATAATTTCATATTATGTTTTTTTATGTTAATTTGCCCCGTACAAGACTAAGAACCACGGGTATGGGGATTATAATAAGATAAGAAGAATTGATGTTCCTCTTGAAGTAGAGATAACTTTAAATGGAGAGAAACATACACCAGGCAAGGAATGCCATAGAGATACAGAACGAGGGAAAAAAACTGCTCTTATTTACCTTCGACGTGCATACGTGTATTTTCAAAACTGAACATTTGGCGCGAGCAACTATTAAGCGTAAATGAATAGCGTTTGATGTACGTTTGATTTCAAATGAGAGAAAAAAAATGACCCTGAGGTCGGAATTACGCGTAGGTTGGTCTTAAAATCAAAACCAGCTTCGTATTTTTCTTAAAATTGAAATCAAGTGAACTCTGGCAAAGTTCACTCTTTGATTCAGTTACCGGGGAGAAAGCGGCCGGCGCCGGGCGCACACAAGGATTACCTTGTCGGGGCGTTTTGGGTTTCCCGCCGGAGGCGAAAACGGAAGGTGTGTCGGTGAGGAGTGGTTAGCTGCCGGGCTTGTCAGACGGAAGCGAAAGAACGCAAAACTACATCTAAACCTCCCATCAACTTGATTAAACACGCGGCTCTTTAGAAATACCTTGCCAACAAACAAAAAGAGGGAAAAAAAAGCCCGAAATTTGATTGTGGACGCAGCGCAACCGTGTAATCTACCCCGGAATTCGATCAATTGCTCCAAGCGTTGATAAAGTCGACAATGACAAGGGCATGGCTTGATAAGTCGCGATCGGAAGCAACAGTTTACCGTGATTCACTCAAAGCCGCCGCGGGAAGTCTTTGGCAGTTGTCCCGGGTGCCGCTCCCGCCGCGCTCCGCTAAAGCAGCCTCGGTGTCTCATGCATCCTGCAAACTGTTGCGTCCGCCTCAAAGAGGCCGACTACGTCTTGAAAATCGGTTTGTCCTAACATACTTGTCACTAATGACCCTATACAGACAGCGAGGGGAGCGGCGTAGGTGCAGTTCTGGGATAGGCTGCCACAAGATGCCGCCAAACGGTGCCGCCTATACCCAAAGGAGGCAAGGATGACTGTATTGGTTCATCTATTGTGTCCTACCCCAATTCGGCGACACCAGTCCAACCCACTAGTTTTTAGTCCCATTAATAAGCATCCTCTAATGATCGCATTATGATCAGACCAGCGCCTTTTGTTGAAAGTGCATTGCGCGATGAAGTTATATTAGCCACAATAGTTTGAGGAGCATTATAGAAACACAGTTGCGTTATTTAGCAATCGGCGCTTCTGTACCGAGCAGGGTTCGGCAGCGCCGCGCCGCCCCGTGCTGGTTGCGGGACAAAAGCCAACCATTGTCCGTCCACTCACGCGTCATGCCTCGTACCTGTCGGACTTCATCTATCACAGAAATAAGTCGGCTCTTTTTCATTCAGCTGACACAAGAAAAGAATCGCAGCCGGATTATTCTTTTTCTCTCTAACTCTTCCCTAATTAAATCCCAGTGTTAATCGATGTGAAGACAACCGGCTCGGCTGATAGGCGAAAGAGTTTAACGTCATTGTATCTGTGGAGATGCGAGGCTACCTAGCTTCTCGGGAAATAAAGATGAGGTCTTTGTGGGAGTTGCATTCGGGGTTGGCCCGATTGTGATTCGATCATCATTGACTAATTGACTGATGGGTAATTTGAGTTCAGTGACCTATTGTTGCCATGCCGGGGAGTAATAAAAACTCAATATTGCTTGAATTCTCTTAAAGGTTTTGCATGGCATAGCCTAGGAAGTATGCGGTTGACACGTCTACAATTTTGACCTTTTAAACTCCAAGGAGTAGACATAAAAATAACCTCGATTTTGACCGCCTTAATGAGATTTTGAAACTCTCAGTCAGAATCCATACATTGATCATGGATCTGTTTTTATTTACGGAAGGGTAAATGGCTACAACAGAGGTGGTGGGGTTGGCCACGTTTTTAGGTTGCCAGCCCTACCACCCTTACGGTTTTCCTGGGTCCAGATCTAAATAGAGGATACATCTTCAACAGATACTAAAGAAATTATCCCAATTTTCAGACGTGTAGACCCAGGCCGATGGTAACTTCCACCGCCTTTTAATACCTCCATGATGAGACCAACTCACTTCCCCTTGCTTGCTATAAGAGTGTTTTCACTGGTTGATTTTTTTTGTAAATATCTTTTAAAATTGAGACCCATCTTGTTGAAAAACTCGGGGGGAAAACGGATAAGTGCAAAATCCTGAAAAGGTTGCACGATTTCGTAAGTTTGTTTTGCTCTTACACGTCGTCGTGCACAGTTCAAATAATGCTCCAAATTGCCTACGCCTACCTGCTCTGCTTTTTTTTCTTCTAAAGAGCGTTTTGAAAGTCTTGCATTTGAGGGATTATATCTCTTACCTCATTTAGTGTTTGTAAGCATCTACACACATTCTGAGCATTTGGGATGACCTGACCCCAGGCCTATTTTGGCTATGGAGCGACGGGATTTTTTTTAAATGGACGCTCTGCGGGTTAGGCTTAAGAACTACATTTAGGGGCGGTTGTTCATAGAGGGAAATATCACCAAAGGGTTTGTGGTCAGTTATTTTTGGTCAGCATTGAAAAGAAAAGTGAAAGATGATACCGGTAACTCAAGCTATATTTTATAGTTTAGTCACCTGTGAGAGTTGTATTTTCCCCAAATTTTTAAAGCTGTTTCTTTTTTCCAACTTTATTTCGTGGTGTGAACTCTTGGCCTGTACCCAATCCGCTGTGTTATTTTTGGCACTCTTGTGAACTGGTTATACTCTTTTTATATCCCCGTTTTGAGTCACAAAATAATGTTGTGGTTTGTTTTCGGAATGTCCCTATCAATTCCACTTTATCTCGTGTGAGAGTTAGTCCATCAATGTCAATATGATCATTGATAAAAACGCGTATAAATACATCCAGTAAAAATAGCAACTGTCGCCTACTTATTTCTTTTTCGTGATTAGTTTCCAACGGTTTCCGCTCACAGAACCTTGAAGAAAAGGACAAAAAATGTGTCACCGAGTTGTACCGGGGACTGACGGCATATGATCCGCCCAAGGTCGCCCTACCGCCGCGGTCGTGTCGGTAGACGTACGTCCGTCCTGGCGCGGTGAGTTTATAAAACGGCCGGAAGAATACCCGTCTTATCGCGGTCCGCTCGACAATTCCGGTGTGAACGATATCTCTATCGCCGTAAATCTATCCCCCTAAAGGGCTGAACTTTTGAGTGTGTTTATATTGCGGTTGCATATCGCTTAATGACAAGGATTTCTACATTAATAAAACATGCGCATGCCGGGCGCTGTTGAGTGCTGACATACCGCAAAAAACCAAGAACCAATTCAGATGATTGTTATCAAAATATGCGAAGAATTGCTATTTTTTTCCTGCGCATACTTTAAATAATTACAAAATGATTGATCGTTTTATAAATTAGAGATCTGTTGTGGATATTTTTTTGTGCGCTTTCGAGGCAGTAAGCACACAAGATCAATTAACTTCAGTGGGGTCATTTTGAACAAACTTATATTTCAATTTGTTTATGGACAAAACTTGCGCAGCATAGCTCGTAAACATCTTGTCCCTTTTCAGGGATACGATTTTATGATAATGTCGTTTGCTTCCTATCACAATGATTAGCAATTGCGACATTTGCACTAAATTAATAATTAAGGACAGAGTTAACAATTATTCTCGTTTTAGCCTCCTATTTACGGAACCGACAACGAAGTTACCAATGTCAAAATAATCTAGTAAAATATAAACACGTTCCTGTTTTTTGAAGGATGTTCGATAGCGTACAGGCAAAACAAAAATGCAGGATGTTACAGCATCAAAATGTCCATATACGGGTTAACCATAACAAGGTCTGTTGCAAAAATAGAAGGCATCTTGTGCAACACGCACGGTGGATTGTGACATTTTGCAGTCCAGCCCAAAATATACCTTGTGGTTTTTCTCAGCGGTCGATATATATAGGCCTATGTCATGCACAATACTTCTTTCTGAAAAGCATTCTTTTCCAGTTAGGGCCTATATTTGGTATACAATGTACACCGGTACATATTTTCTAAGCTATTCTTCCATACATGTAACTGATGTACTATCAGGTAGGTCCCCTAAATCGTGTACGTGGGAATATGTTTTTGAAAATCGCCCGACAAGGCTAAAAGCCACTAAGGTCTACAACAGAGGTGGTGGGGTTGGCCACATTTTAGGTTGCCAGCCCTACCAACCTTATACGGTTTTCCTGGGTCCAGATCTAAATAGAGGATCAATATTCAATAAATACCAAAGAAATATCCCAATTTTCAGACCTAGGCGGGGAAACTTCCACCGTTGGTGAAACCAACTCACCTTGCCCTATATGCATTGTCCCCTCCTACAAAATATTACTACGTTTAACTGAGAAAAAAATAGGCCCACGGAATCTCATAAACATGTTCTCATCTAAAATTGTAGCCTATTAACTTGCATCGATCTAACCAAGGTGGCCGTTGTTTAATAATGGAGAGATCTCAAAAGATTGAAGACCCGATGAAACACGATGTTACCAAACCTCTTCTGTTGTATAATTATATATATTATATATTCTATTTTTATCTTACTCTTTTCTTTCACATTTTTAAATCATAATTTGGGGGTTTTTTTTGTATATGTATTTGGTATTTTAAGGTCAAGTGTTGTCTTTCTTATGCCGCTGTCACACCAAAAAGAATGAGCCTCCGAACGTTTCTTGAATAAAATACTTTCACTCAGAATAGCCCGAATAACGAGGGGAGGCAAATGCTTTCCGCATGCTCCTAGCATCCGCCTCGAATGCTTTCCGAATGCTTTCCGAACGGCTCTTTGGTTTAATATCACACCGAATTCAAATGGAACGCTTTCCGATTCCTTTCCGAACGCTCTCCGAATAGGTCGGACGCTTCTCGAATAGCCAGTTTTCTTTCCTCCGTTTGCCACAAGTTGAATGAAATCATCGTCGAAACCACGGCTGTATATCAGGAAACGGCGGACGTTTGGAATGGATTCGTTCTGTTCTAGGTAGGTTCCATCTGTGTTCGAGCTGCGTTCGTTATGTTCGAGCTCTGTTCAATGTACGTTCGTGATGTTCGGGTCACTCGTTAAGGATTCGGAAAGCGTGCGACAAGCGTTCGGCCAATTCGAGCTACGTTCTACCTGTGTTCGGGCTCATGCGTGCGAGCTGGAGGTGGCACAGTTCGATATGAGACCCTGTATTCGTTATCAATTCTCGGTAAATACTGAAACCATTCGCGATGTTCGGGCTGTTCGGAAGCAATACTGAACCCACCTTCCTCCTCGAATGCTCCTATGTCTAGAACGCTTTCCGATCCCTTTTCTGAACAGGCCGTTTCTTCGTAGAATACAGCTCGAACGCTTCCCGAACGGGGCAATATTTGTCTAATTCGGGAGGTCCAAATGTTTTATTTTGAACCTGCGCAAAATAATTCTCGGCCTCGCCGAATGTCATTCCGAATGAGCACGAACTGGCCAAACCTTCCTAGAACATGACAAACGCTTCTCGAACCCACCTCGAACCAAAAACAAATGTCAAGAATTTTATTCGAGAAACGTTCGGAGGCTCATTCTTTTTGGTGTGACAAGCCGCATTAATTAATAAGCATTCTTGCAATAAATAATTGTAATATAATCGTTATAATTTTTTCGAATTTTTGTATTGTATCCGAAATAAATAAATATATACTCGAAATCAAAATATTAAGAAAATGCATTGACCCAGTCCCTGAAGAATATCGAATTTCTGACTGGCGTATCGCAATTTCTTTCCTTCTGGTTCGCATTTCTACAGTCATTCAGCTGTCAGTTTGCGGTGGAGTCGACTAAAAACGACCACTTGTCCGCCCGATCTCGCCGCTATACACTCTGAAAAGTACGACACAACTGATGTCTGTTGCCGTGGTCCAGACCAAACCTCGAACAAAGTGGAATGACCCATGTTTCACCCCTGATGCAAATATGAACCATCCGTAGAATTCGCCTTTCACAGTGGTGCGCCCACCGCCGAACAATCGCCCATTTCTCGGCGCTGCCAATCGCGAATTGGGTGTGAATTATGACTTTAGACATCTCCATTTTTTTGACAAGTCCTGCGGGTGAGTTTGTCCAGGCCCCTTTATATGGACCACCCTCTGTTTTTCTGCTTCTTTACGGTCTATTAACCCCCAATTTTGTGGGATTAACTTTTTAAAAAATCCTCGGTTTCTTGTGGTCGGTCATAGACCGAAGCAATTGTTGCATGGGTTGTGGGAGGCGAGACCACCCGTCGTGGGCACTTCTGTTCGAGCCCTACCTTCTTTTCACGCTCAAGATGAGCTCACCGTGCCGCGCTGCCGCATGCCGTGGGGGCCCGGCATCAAAACTTCCGGCGGAAGGTTTGCTAGAATCTCGCTGTTTTGTTTGATCTCGTACCGCGTACACAATCGGCGTTGACTGATTAGCTTAGCCTCAATAAAGCACCACTTATCATGATTGCCTAATTGTGAACGCTGCCCCCCCCCCCCTCATTGACAACCCGTGCCAAGTCAGTGCTTGTTGGGGCATGACTGGGTGTTTTGTTTGTTTCTCCATGGTCACTCTACATTACAAAAAATACATTTGGTTTTAAATTAACACCGTGTGATATCTATCCTATATTGAACAATTTGTACAGTATAGATACGCATGGTGTTAGTTTAACACCACGCTTACACATAATCTTCTTGAAGTGTGGCCGCAAATTAGAAAGTTACACAGAACTCGCAATCGATCTTGCCAATCCAATCTTTTCCTAAAGTTAAAATGTTGATTTTGACTAAGCAAAAGTTAATCCGAATTTATTTTTCTCTCTGCGGTGCACCCCCCCCCCCCCCCCCCGCAGCAGTTTGACCCTAACTAAATTACTATTTCACTGCATTGTCCTATTTCTTTAAAAATGATTAATAGTAAACTTTAAAACCATTTTTCAAGAACCAATCTTGCATCTTCTATAGCAAAGTACACATAATTGCTAACCAATCACAAGATTGTAACCAGGTTAACACTTTTGGGCAGTGACATTATGACACATTATGAGAGCCAAATTCTCAAAGTTTTCTCAACGATTGTTTTATGCGAGTTCGCCCCAGAACAAGGGTAAAAACCGCTCAAAACACGGAGCTACAAAAAAAAAGAAGAATCAAACATGCAAGAGGTAGGAATTAAGATTCCTCTCGCAGCAGGAAAGATCGTGAGATGAAGGGAAACATACTCATGCAAAGAATTCCACAGAGATACACAACGAGAGAAAAATCTATTGGCAAAAAGCCGTTAGGAAAGAAAAAAACCACGAAATTATTGTACGATTCCTGGCCATTTCAAACAGCTTATGCAAGTTTCTATCCAAGGGGATTATAGTCGCTTTAGTGACTGGCCGTTCTCCTATCCTTGGGTACAACGAACAACCACCCGAAACAAACCGCCGAGAAATGCGTGTTGTTAGGTGCCGGGGGGGGGGGGGGGGGGGGGGGGGGTTACAATCCCCCGCCGTACCGGGCTTGGCTACGGTGCAGTCTTCATGCTGGGTCATGATACGGCGAGTCAGTGACTTAAGGCATTTCTCAAACCCTGGCTTTGGCTCGGGCTTCGGCTTCGCGTAATTTTATGTCCCCAGATTTGGCAAGATTTTGGACACTGTCTTTGTATGTACATCAAAGTCTGACAGAGACAGAGCCTTTTCATTTATTTACGTATTCAAGGCTTCAGATTGGCAACGGGGCTAGGGAATAGCTGGAGACTAAGCCGAAGCCCAAGTCGAAGTCGGGGTTTGAGCATAAGTTCGATGCGTACATGTCTGTGTGTTTAGGCCCTATACACGTGTACAGTAACCGTTTTGTGTTTGGAAATAGGCCAACAAACTGTAGGCGGTCAAACATGTACTTGAGACAAAAATCACTCACAGTACCTTGTGGTTGTGTCAAAAAGTCGTACTTTTTTTTGTATGGAAGTCACCCAATACAAGGCTAAAAGCCACTCTAGGTAAAGGGTTGGCCACTATAAGGGATTAAGGACCGCTTATCCCCTTAATTCCTGTGGTTCTGTTTCCATATTGTTTCCATAATTTTTATGTGCAGCCGCGCTGGCGAACTCCCATAGGTGCGTCAATATGGGAGTGCCGCCGCTGCCCAAACGAAGGTTGGACGAGTTTTCCCTGCGGCCGATGTTTATATGCAAAAAGAATGTTCTCTAAATAAAATCACTCACAGCTTAAGTCCAAATTCGCCATTGTAAGGGTGCAAACAACAGTGATTTCATGCACATTTGCTGAAATAAATATTCATATTAAGTAGCCCAATACTTTATTATTTTTAAAGATCGTAGAGAATGTCGCTTTTGAATTAACATATATTAAAGGCTGTAAAAACCGTGAATGTACTTTTGTATGTACCCAAAATGGCGTCGTTAAACAGCGCCCTCAAGGCATTTTGCCTGTTGATTACGTGTTTGAAGCCCTTGGAGATTTACTGAGGATGCACCACTCAGGAAAAAGAACGGGGAAGAACCGACACCCTGATTGAAATACAATACAGATTGAAGTAGAACCATAATGACCCAGTTTCATATTAATATGATGATTTTGAATAGATCGAATTTTTTCTTTACTTTCCCGCGGTTTTTGGTGGATGCATGAACCCATTTGCGCTCTTCGCAGATTCGAAGTACCATCTGTTTACATTCGTTGGAATTCTGCACCTCATGATGACGCAACCTCGGCGATTTTCGTCGATTTTCCCACTCTCAAATTTTCCCGCCTGCGACAGACATCCGTGAACTTAGGTCGACCCCGAAGGGCATTGATCTGACCTGGCAAAGATTCTAAGAAGAGAACAGTTGGTCAAACAATAGTTGATTACTTTACTGTATGTTTATAATATTAAACACATCGTTTCCATTGAATCCCCAATATTTATCACCAACGGGGAAAAACCACGGTGAACTCTGACAAATTAAAGGGGACTGTGCAATAGGACTTTCCTGACATGACGTCATGCAGCACGTGGCTATTTTCATGTTACTGTATCATTTCCAGAACCTCTGTAGCGATTCTAGGGAGGAGTTGCATTTTTTATGCAAATGAAGATTTTCATTACGAAATACAATGAGTAAACTGGAAAGATTTGAATTAAAAGCAACCATTTCCTTTTACTTTAAATGCACAAACATTTAGTTTATGCTCATTGTATAAACACGGTTACATTGAGAAGACAAGTTGAAGTAGATGTTCATGGCATTGTCCCTTTAACTTATACTCCAAACCTTCAAGACGCTTTAAAGAAAATCACTGGTGCCAAGTCTAGCGCAACGCAATAATTTTCGACTGAGCTCTGCAGGCCTACGCATTGTTTTTTAAATGGTCGAGTACCTCTTTCCACATATTTCTCGGAATTAGGAAATTTAGCTTGATCAACCTCGACCTGTCTGAACTCCTAAGCTACAAATCTCATTGAGCTCAAGCAAATTTAGTGTCAGTAGGCCTATGTCTTCTATGCTATAGGCTGGCTGCATTCCTTCAGAAGTGCATGTTATTTACCTAAATTAGTAGCTTACAAAAATTGCGTTTTCAGCTTCCACGTGCTTCAAGCCCACCCTCCCTTCCCATACTAACCTCCAAGCTTTAGTCTCTCCCTCGTTTCGTATTTTATGTTCCAAATATTTTCCGAACATTTTTCATATGCTGAACTTGACTGTGGAGTGATTAATAAGCGCGTTTTCACCTCCAGACAGATTTCTCGGTAATCGCATTGTTCCTGACAGTCAACCTGCTATACCGTTAACTCGGTAACGATAAATCACACTCAGGTAATCTGTGGCGTTCGGCTGCAGAAATACGTTTACGGCAAGCATAAAACATTTGCATTAAAGGTCGTATACAACATTTGCAAACATCAAAAAAACAAAACTACTGAATTTTTACGAAATACCGTACTGGACTGTAAGTAAATAGCAGTCTCAAGAATCCTGTGAAATCATGGCACCTGGTGTGCTGTCGTTTTTAAGAAAAGTGGAACTTTATATCGTTTTTCAACGATTGTCGGCCGAGTGTAAATGTTGACTTGGAAAATATTGGAGCACCGAGATGACGCAATCGTGAATCATATGAGCAGCTTTTATCCGGCGATCTTAGCCTTATAATGACAGGATGTTGATGATGTTCCTGAATCTTTCGATTCGGCACGTGCTCAGAGGTCACGGGACTATTCATCTTTACCCTGATACCGCCTAGAACCGTTTGCTTATTATATCAGCATCCGACATCCACTAATGGTCCTGACGATGTTTACCCCCCCCTCCCACCTAAAAAAAAAACCGAGGACTTCCCATTGTCCTTTTAATGGCTTATTTTGTTTGTACAAAACCCTCTCATTGTCTTTTTACACGATTACAAACCGAGGACCTTTTGTCCTTTTTTAATGTCATTTCCCCATGTCCTCGGTATGCACTATAAACCATGGACACATACACCACTTCCACCCACCAACAAATTAGTCAATCCCCGTACATTCACGAGTGAGCACGCGATCAAGGGTGGGGGTTGAACGGATGATATCCCCACACTTTTTGACCCAACGGATAGTCCAGATGATATCCCAAAATTTTCCATTTAGTGAAAAAAATCTAACGAATTTGCCAAATAATTCAAAATAAACAATTAGGGCAGTCAGTTCCTTTTCTGACTGGGCCGAGCTGGGAAAACTACAATAATGTGGTCTTGTGAAGAAAAAAAAAGAGCGTTTCAATTTACATTCAAATTGCCAGATACTAATAATAATGACAAATGTGACCTGAACTTCCAAACAGTCTGTCATTTATTTTGATATAGGTAAAGACAGACTAAAAGATTCTATAACATGGTCACATAAAAAAAGTGATGTGAAGTCACGAGTCCGCCAGAACCGCCCGACCTTCACATTTTGAAAAGAGAATTAATTCTTGTCACATCTCTTGACCGGTCATGTATTGAGGAGGGGGTACAAACGAACTCCCCATCTATGATGACAGCTTTTGTCCTCCCTCAAAAAGAAAGACGCCCACTTTGCCAGGAGAGGGGCTCGCTTCACCCCATTGTCCCCCTTAAGGACGGTTGATTCAACAGATCTTCTCCCAAACCCCTTTTTATTTGATCAGAGAACAGAGCCAACCTCCCCACCGTTATTTCGCAAGCACCAAGTTGTTCCGGCTTTGGCACAAAAGGCCCGTTGTTTCCTTTTGTTCGGGGCAACAGAGACACCTGTTGTCCTTTGTTTTGGAGTGTTAGCGAGCGGACAATGGGCGGCTGACTTGAAAGAACGCGCTTTTGTACAGGTAATGAAGGCTCCATTTGTTGGTTGAATACCTCCATGGTTGAGTCAACTTTCTCTGTTTGAGGGGGGATGTCCATTGTCCCAAATAAAACAACACCTCACCTCAGTTCAACATCCTCACGGCCTCTTCCGAGTAACGTCTTGTCCATTCTGGCTCAGTGCCAGGCGAAGACTGTAACTCTCAGTTAAGCTGAACAAAAGCAAACATATAAAATCTAGTTCTGAATCAACAATTGAATACTTGGAACTAATAAATAGCACGAATGGACCCATCTTTTCATTCTTCGTTCCTCAAATCACCCCAGTTGGAGAACGCATCAATTTTACTGACTGTCAAACTGTTATGGTCTTGATTGCCATGTCCAACATGCAGCTCGTTTGGACCCCGTGGGTTGCCAATACATCTCGAGAGATATCGCCATAGAGATATCGTGTTTGAGCGTGAAACTCGGCTTTCCGCCCGAACAAACCATCGTTCTCTATTATCTCTACGGAATTCCTTGCCTGGTGCATGTTTCCCTACATCTTACGATCTTTCCTACTTCAAGAGGAATATTAATTCCTACGGTATCGGTAGGCCTATCTCTTGTATCTTTGATTCTTTTCTTTTTGTAGCTCTGACAGTCTGTACCTCGCAGTGGCGGATCCAGAGGAGGGGTTGCAACCCTCTCTTGGGCTGCTGAGCAAAGTTGTGATAAGCAATTTTCCAGCCCAATGTGAGCAAATTCTTCAATCTTTAAAAATGCAGCTTCAAACGGTGCTCGAGATTGCAGGAGAAAGCCCCCGGATTTAAACACTTTCCGGGGGAATTCCCCCGGACCCCCTAGTGGGAATGTGCCTTCGGCACGTTCCACTTTGGTGGGTGAATGGTACAACCCCTCCCTAAATGAAAGGCTAAATCCGCCCCTGCACCGAGTGGCCTTGTTTGGTGCGAACTAAAATCTTTGTTAATGAATGGGTCATTTAAAAGGCTGTTTTTAGTACCGATTTGATGCTCTGGGGAGAATTGAAGGGAGAACCATGCCTGGTTTATCTTCTAAACATTGCGCAACTCCATGAGAGAGTTGATAACAAAATCTGGTGCTGAATGTATTATAGATATTCTACAAGTGGCTACATTCCCTCCTTAAATTTCTCTCAAGTGCTCCAAGTGCCGGGTTGTAGTTAGCTAACTCTTGCCCGTGGGTCAGAATGTTTTTAGAGTGTGGGTTGAGGATGTGTCTTCGAAATATAATCGTCTTTCTATTTTTTGAGTGGGATTAGTGAGTTGACAAAAGTTACTCCGGCAATGCGTCTAGACGACTTTTGTTCCCCACATTATCTGCCCCGTGGGCAGGGTCATCGGGCTTTCGGCCAGTTTAAGCCGACTCTCAAGACTTTATCCCCATCTTCTGTTGACGGGATTCCGTCTGGCTTGTGAGGGCCCGATGTACGTCAGTGTGTTCTTGTCTTTTTTCATGGTTCAGCTGAGGACACATCTCATCGTTGAATAACAAGGTTTTTAAATATGCGAGATCTTTTTTGTGTTTTCTCCACATAGCCCTGGGCCTCTTAAAAGATTTGGCCGTTTCGGCTTGTTAATTGGAGTGGACTTGGCATCGTAAAGAGTCCGATAAGAGTGTGTTCAGAAAGATAAACTTTGTCAAAATGTGATTTTCCTTTTTTTCTTCTTGGCCTTTCGTATTATGCCCTAGAGTTAATGTGGTGGTGACTCGCCGATGCTGGTTTGCGCGTAGATTTGCAGGAGGCTTGGCTAGCTGCGGGTTGTCTTGGCGGGCTGGGCACAAAGTGAGTATTCTGTGGCGTGTATGGATGAGGTTGGGGAGGTACGGGGGACGTTTGAGGCACTTGGGAGTGAGTTGGTCTCACCGACGGTGGAATTTACCTCGCCTGGGTCTAATTATATGATACAAATTTGTGTGCTATTTTCTCCTGAAAAACTGGATCACCGAGACGCCCTGCAAATACTGTTCCTTATTTATAGGCTATATGCTGCGTGTGTTGTAGGCCTATGTACGGTATTTGAGGAAATCTATATTGCGTAAATTGAACTGCAAATTTTGCGTGGGCTCGGTATGATAGCATACCGTAGCTACCGGAAGAAGAATAAAACTCCATCCATGCGAAATAGAATCGAGAGAGCGAGCTAAAATCTCACAGGACATCAGAGAATAAGCCCCGAATCAACTGGGGACAAAATCAAGCCCGAATTGTTGAAAAAAAAATTCGCGTGGAGTATTGTGCCGTCGTTGACTATAAAGGACTCTAGCGAGCCGCAGGCACCAAACGCCCCGTGTCGGAGGTGCAGGAGACGGTATACAACCACTCGGTCCCACGCCCCTGCATTTAACGCGTCTCGGACCCGGAACACCAATTATTCGTCATCAATTAGTTATGACTGTAATGAGGATAAAATAACATTTCGCACTCCATGTTTTTAATTGATTAATGACTGGGTTTAGCCGGAAATAAGACATGGGCGTGATCCTGTGATGCATGATTCTGGGTGCATTGTAGCAATTCTAGGCCTATATGGAGTAATTGCGAAATTTTAGTTTTGATGTTAAAATATTCAAGAGCCAAAAGCATGACGTCATTAGAGGCGCGAGATCGGTGTCTCCGCAGCACTTTGCACAAAGAAAACAACTGTTTACATTTTCTTATTTTTATGTTTTATTTAATTTCTATAAATCAGGGGTGAGATTTGTCTGGATTTTTCCTGATTTCAGGATTTTTTTGGTCGGGATTTAAGAATTTTTAAAGAATCTCTTTTGCAATCTGGAAGTCCTGAGGTGTTGTCCTAAAGGTGTTTTAAAAGTGGATATAAACCAATCAAAACGGATATTTTAATGATGGGTGCCTATAAATGTTGATCTGGGGTCCTCGTGGGGTCCTCGTGGATTTTGCGGGGATTTTTCGGGGATTTTTCTTTTAAGTTGGCAAATCCCACCCCTGATAAATACATCGTTTGGAATCAATTTCTAACCAACATTTCCTCCAACCCCTGTGGAGCTAGTTTGAAGAAATGATTGTTAACCATTTGTTAGCCTGTGTTCTTCTGACAAGGAGTTCATTCCATTACCGAACAAAATCAAAACCAGCGTCTCTTGCACTACTAAATTGAAAACATTTTAAACAAATTTAAACCCCCACGTACCTCTAGACTTCAAATGAAAAAAGAGGCATTTCAATCATGCTGGTATTGTGGTAAGACACGGTTATGAGTGAAAACACATTGAACGGGGTATCTGTTGGATGGTTTCTTTAAAAACTGAAAATCCTAATTTGGAAATTGTCGTCGTCATAAATTTTGAAATGTCAAAGATAATTAAGTGGTCCCCCCCCCCCCCCTCCCCTTCCTACTTCCGATCGCACCCTTGCATTTACCTGAGGCAACGGAAAGGAAGCCACGAACATTGAGTCAGCATCCCTGGTCAAACATTAGTGGCTAATGCCCTTGGCGTTAATGATTTCTTCTCGGTGGCAATAATGCATCTTTTTTTCCCGCGAGAGCCAGCCCACGCTCTCGAAGACGCCGAGCTCCCTAGCCTCCTTGAAAACAAAAATGTCCAGGTTTAATTGTATCCGGGAAAGGTCGTTGAGGAAGTCCAGTATTTACCTGGGAGTCAGTGCAAGTTCCGGCGGGTGCCTCGCGCCGATAACCCCGGTGACTTAATTGCTTGAAGCACGGTGCTTGGCTTGGCGTCAGGTGACTGCCGGAGTATATTGCGTAATTTGTAAGCCCTTGTAGACTATAGTGGACATGACCGCCTTATCGCCTGCAATCTGTCAATTGTGCAATACATGTAGTCATGTGCTTAGTTGCGTTTTCCCTTTTAGGGACGGGTCTAGTGTTGAGAGAGCGGGGTGCTCAAATCGAGAACGAATTGCATGAATGAAGTCTGTCTGTTTTTGTGTGGCTAGTTAGGTGTCGTGCATGGGGGGGGGGGGGGGGGGGTCCTAGTTGTAGGCCCTCCCACCAATGTTCGTCTAGCCTCACCCAAACGTAGCCCCACCCAAACGAAGTTACATTGGCCATAGAGAAATCGAAAGCTTGTTGGTGTTTTTACAGACCATGATGAAGATTTTCAAAGATGTCCCGAAACTTTCTGAAATTTATGTCCTTAAAAGTGGTTGTCACCAGAAATGTTTACCCCCAGTCTGTGACAATTAATACATTGGATATCATTATAGCTTTTAGATACAGCAGTAAGAAACGAGGTATTTATTGGCGACATTTGACCGTTAACCCAAATCTGTGTTGGAAATTCAAAAAGCGCGCTTCAAGGGAACTTAGCTCAATTATTGCAACTCATAGCTGGAAAAAAATCCACGCCCTCTCGTCGTAAGAACTGAAAACCACTGTCGTTTTTACACGTGAGCCGATTATTTATAAACACGACCGGGACCTGTAATAACCTTTCTGAAGTTCTAGGTAAGCCCAAACACGGTCCGTATAATGGAGATCAATGGTCCGTACACACAGCTGGTGTTAAGTGCGCATGGGCTCATCATTTCCTTAGCAACACAGTATGATGTCATCTCGTAAACAGGGACGGCTAGCGCTGGAACTCAAGTTCGTAGACTAGCCCCCAGTCCCTCTGACTTCGAATAAATTATTGGGACCGGCGTCGTGTGAATATCAGACTCTCTGAAAATCCGACTTGTTGGTTGTTCTGTTCAAAGCGCCATAGCCACACGACGAGCTACCAGTCCCCATAATATCACGACGGCAACCAGTTTAAATGGAATCGGGAACTCAAGGCCAGGAGCAGTACCGGTATATCTTCAGAACTTCAACTTTTACCAGCACTTAAGTACACAAATAAGTATCTAACATCGAGGTCTCCAGAAAACTTGTCGAGTGGAGACCTCACTGTGTAAAAAATTAACAAGGAACAATTACCATCACAAAGACGACAATTAATAAACAACATAAAAGTTGGTACAGGGCTAGTTATTTACAATTATGATTAACAATGCTATAGAAAGGAGATTATTCTGCCTGCAAATATTTGTTGTTTAATTGGGTTTTAAATTTGTGTTGAAATAATAATATTCTAAGAGAAGGATTAAGACCAGGCCAAATCGACAAGTGGTCGACAAATAGTCGCTGCTCGAACGTGCTAATTTAACAGAGCTCTATGGGAGCTACATAACTTTCCGTTGGGGAAAGAAAAGTCATTGATTTTGTGCACGTTATAGCAGCGAACTCAGCACGTGCCACACGTCAAACGCCAGCCTTATGAACACGACACAAACTAAATGATACTCATGTGTAAACAAATCGATATGACTGTCTATTTATGTGACCATGGAGGAAGGAACACTAATTCGGTTGGATGTTACACAACTTCTGCACGTACATAGAATGTTCCACATGTTGCAAGTGTACTTAGTGATATTTTATGACTTCCTTGCGTGTATAGACAAATGTTACATTAGCCTATGAACCCCGCAGCGCACGTTCAGCATATTAAGTTGTTGACTTAGCTCTGAGATCCTCGCTTTCAAACCCGGAAGTGCGCAGATTTGTGCTATTTTCGTCATTTTGGGATTCGTCGATTGGCCTCTTCGTATATAGGCAGCGTTAACTCCCGGGCCCCTAACTAGTAACTACGCGTGGCTATATGGGGAAAGCGTGAAGCAACACGCGCCCCTAGGCCCTACTCCATTCGTTTTCACTGCACTTCCTGGTCCAAGTGACCTCACACTTACGAATAGTCTTGGAACCAAGACTAACTTACGAAGAGCATAGTGTGCAAGTTCAAGTAAACCTCAAGATTTGAAAAAGATTCTGTTAGTTAGAATCGAAACGTCAATTTCTCCTAACTTTTGTCATTTAAATATTCAGGTCATTGCAGTTTAATCTTTCATTTGACTGCGTTTTTCTTGGAGAGTACCGGGTATATATTTCTACCCAATACAGCCGGGATATGACTTTCGGTGACGGTATTGAAGTCGCAAAGTTCACCTTGTTAGTTTAATTGCATTGAAGTTTCGGCATACTGCACTCGTCCGTATTTTCACGCCACGTGTGAATGCACAGCTCACGTAATACAATATTATAATACAATATTGGCCTATATATTTTTGCATTCTCTGCACGCGCACACTGTACTACACAATGCTCAGCAATTTGTGCGTGAAAAAGCCGTCTGCTGCATCAGCGTTGCACTGCTAGGCAACGCTGTATGTAAACACGCGCCAGCACTATCAGTGTAAACTGTTAAAGGGACACATTGCCTTCAAATGTCATGACATTTTGCTGTTTGGAAATGTTCCTTATCTTTTATAAGAGTTGTTCATGCAAAAAACACGTATAATGTGTTGTAATTAGCGAGTAGTGATTACAAAACAAAATAATTGCCTCTGACCCCTGACATCTGACCCGCGAAACATTGACTTATTTCCAGTAGTAAATACCACCGTCTAAATAATGCGCAAAATACACTGTGAGAGTCTTTAGGCTGGCGCCGCAGCCAGTGGCATTGTAAACCTATCAGATGATCGCCAGGTACCATTCTCTACCTCGCGACACATATCGCCAGTGCTGCGCGCCGTGCCACAGTACATCAAAATGGATCAACAGAACGTACTTTAACCAGCTGCGACTGGAAATACGACTGGTGAACACAGTCCGCCATTTTGTGGAGTCAAAAATTTGGTTCTACAAAATGGCGGACCGTTATTTGTCACGAAATAAAAAAACAAAACGAAATTTGAAGGGATAGTTATGTGAATCTTTATATTTTACTTTTAAAGAAGCTTCTCAACCATATCCATTTCAGTTTTATAGCCCAAATCGCAAAATCCAAAGCAATGTGTCCCTTTAATACCGGAAAATAAAATATAATACAGGAAAAATATTGGGGAAAAGGTTTTTGGGGTAATGCAGCAGTTGTGATATGGTGCAAAAATTACCAAGCAAGATTTACCGGTGGGGGGGGGGGGGGGGGGGGGAGGAGGGGGGACACGGGAGCCGGGAAAGTTTCTACCACAAGTTGTCGCCCCCGATGTGCACCATTGAACTTGAGTTGTCTGCTTTTTTTGACTCAGCTAGGCAGTCCTACAGGTCCACAGTGCAAAATCCATGGCTTATCTCCTAGGATACTGAAGTTCATCACACCACATGTGGATAAGATCACACAGCGAAGCCCGTTTGTGCACTATTTGCGGTGGCAAAGATTAAAAAACGAGGGGCGTATTTTTTTTAATCGTGTGGGACGTTCTGAAAGGCCTAGCGACAACCTTTCGCTTCACACCCAGCCAGTACAGTCCGGCGTAAGCCGGCTTAGCCCGTCTATTCGGTGTTTAGAAATCGTGACCCCACTGAAAATAGTTTTTATTTGTTTTGAATGATTTACTAAACTTGATTACGGATAAGCCGGTTATAAGCCTATTTTATAACACACTGAATCGAACATGTGGATATTGCCCAAACCTGTAGCCGTTCGTTGTCCTACCCTAAGATTTGATTATTATTATTTTTTTTATTTCTACGCATCCGGACAACGGAGACCGAATTTCAGCCAGCAAATGAATTTTGTCGACAATTTGTTGTATATGTTGAGGTTTGCATTTTTGTTCCCACGCAAGTTTTTTTGGTGTTACCCCGGCGTTGCAATTCTGTCATTTTTTTCTTCAAATAGGGACAGAAACGTAATGTACAGTTTTTGGAATGAATTCTTTGCCGTCCGTTGTCCCCAGCGTTTTAGATCCGGCTTGGGGTGAATAGCTTCCCCAGCCTAGCCCAGAGAACCCCCGACGAGGTTTGGGAATCCGGTTTTGTCGATAAAGATAAGAGAAGACAGTCACTAGGCAACTTTGGACAACAAAATTTAATATCCCCTGCCAATGTTCCCAATGTCAAGATCAAAACTTTGCCACATACCAAATATTAATTAATGCTTCTTGACAAACGACTTTTACGCGCGTAATGTTATGTTTTAGTTCGTAGCACGTGGTATGACTCACTGCAGTGCAGCGGATCAATACTACGGTATAGAACATGGTGATTATGGGCTGTTTGCTTCACACAGATCCTGACCTCGATCAATGATCCATGCGTTGGTTCACACGCGAAATCCCGCGTAATGGATGGAGCGAACCAGCGGTTGGATCACTGATCGCGATCCGGATCTGTGTGAAAGAAACTAACGGGCCCTTCATAAAATGGATTTAGCGTAGTTGTTAAAACTTTGAAAGAAAGAGCCCTACTTGTTCCATTATCTTAATCTTGATAGAAACGCTTTTTAAATTGTTTCTGAATGTTTTGCACAGGTATATGTAAAAAATTAAAGTAAACCTATGCATTTTAGTGCTAGTCCAGTCCAGCTTGTCCAAAAAAAAACACAGGTTACTTCTGGCCTAGCCTTTAGTCAAGGCGCGCGTGGCACCCCGGATGCTGGTAACACGAAAAAAGACCAGTGTAAGCATCCGGTGTGCCACGCGCGCCTTGACTAAAGGCTAGGCCAGAAGCAACCTGTGTTCTTCATTTTTTAGAGACCAGTCGATTTGGTGCACATTTCGTTTGTTAGGTGGTTCGAGCCAATTCTATAGATGTTTTTACATAGAAGTCGCCCAATACAAGGCTAAAAGCCACTCTATAGGTAAATGGCTACAACAAAGGTGGTGGGGTTGGCCACATTTGAGGTTGCCAGCCCCACCACCCTTACGGTTTTCCTGGTCCAGATCTAAGTGAGGATAAATCTTCAATAGATCCTAAAGATACGATCCCAATTTTCAGACATGTAGACTCAGGTGGTGTTTTATGAAGATTCAGCTGTCCTTGAAATCGTAGAGATTTAAAAAAAAAAAAATCTTCCTTCAAATGAATGCATATGGAGTAGTAAAAAAACAAAAAAACATGCATTATCAATCATATCAGATAGTGAAACTGCAAGTACCGAGCGATGTTGCAAATTTGTTTAACGCGCTTTTTTAAGCTGAAGAACGCGCGTGGGCATCTCGTTGAAAGGGCCTTTGTGATGTCAAGAACACAAAAGCTGAAAACTGTCAGGATTTTTTTATTAAGTGAAGATAATTAGGACAGTGACCGGTCACTTGAGAAGGTTTTTAACCAACAATAAGAAAGAGAAGCCAAAATTTCATGGGAGTCGGATATTCATATGCGCCGTGACCCATGTCATTGTGCACATGCGCAGTTGAAATACCGAACTGGCTCATTCTGGGGAGTAATTTCAACATTTTGGTTTTGCGCAATTATGAAAATGTCAATATTCATGAGTCAAAGTATGATGTCATCAAAGGCAAGCAAAGGCGCCCTCTTGCAAAACTGATAAAAGTAAATTCGAAGATTTGAACCCCCCCCCCCCCCTCAAAAAAATAAAAAATATAAATCGCCTTCTTTTCAACTTCCAATGGAAATGATGTTTGTATTTTTGTAACACCTGGTAATATGTTCGAAAACATGTCGAACTGAACAATAAGCCATTGTGGATTATCTCTTCAGCAGGGAAAAAGCCCGATTCGCCGTGGTTTTTAGTTGCTCACCGTATATTTACAGGGTCTGAGCTTGTCTCAAAAGTGATGGACATGCATTCTGTATGGCCCATAGAGGTATTGTGTGCACATGCCTATATGCTTATACCTATTTACGAGACCTACTTCGCTACAAGGCCTAATGTACTTTGCCCGAGAAAGACGAAAGCAATTGTTGGCTTGCTTATGTGACACGTGGCATATAGACAAACATGTTTATCCAGAAAATATGAAAATGTGGGATAACTGTCTGGGAGAGTGTGGGTGTTTGTAAACACTTCTTGTCTAGGGGATCGGAACTGGAGGGGGGCAAAGGGCACGCCCACTTGGTGCTTCGGTACTTCGGTAAACCAACAGCCGTGGCGCGGAAAAAAATAGTGAACCTATCAGATGCGTGATTTTTCGGGCTTGTTTGCCATTGTCAATAATGTAGTGCTTTACACAGTGTCTGAAAACCCTTCGAAGTTTATTTATCACATTTCAGTCTATACCCAGGGTGTGCCCAAACAGTTAAACACTGGTTTCCATTGGGGCCCCTGCATACATTTTGTAATTAAAAATGAATACTTACAGACATACAAAAATGATTATTTACACACATACACAAATGTTTACGCAAATACAAAAAATATTTACACAAATCTATACAAATGCCCCAGTTCATCAGACCAGTTCATCAGACCAGTTCATCAGACGATCACTTTTATGCAGGCATCACCTTCCAGGTGACATTTTATTTATACTCCCAGGTGGAGAGAGGTAGTGTAGTAAAGTATCTTGCCCAAGAACACAAGCGGCATGATCCCCCGGCTGGTTCGAAGCCACATACTTCACACGAGTCGAACACTGTAACCATTAGACAACGGTACTCCACAGTTGAACGTGGGGTGGGTGAAGCCCCTCCCCATTAAATGGTACTTACATAATTAGATTTGTAAAGCGCACATATCCACCATGATCATAATGCTAAAGGCGCTACCTCATTACCCCTGCTCATCAGGCCTATTAATCATTCCTGAAACCTTCTTAGCTCCTTGGGGAGTGCAACCCCGGCCGCAGGTTACATGGGCTGATCAAACACATAACCATCACTGCCCTCACAGGTAGCCTACCCATTTACTCCTAGCTGGAGAAAAGTAATTTGTGACAAAGTGTCTTGCTCAAGGACACAAGCACCATGACCCCTGCTGGCCTCGAACCCACAATCTAGTATCACCGAGATCTTGAGCCCGGTACACTATAGGCCATAGCGCTCCACCTTCATCAAAGACGAAGCCTCTTCTTCAAACATGCAATCTCTCGGGGGGTCTCAGCTGAGGGAGGGGCCTCAGCAAGTGGAGGGGCACGTACCCATAGACTAGTTATGTTCCTTTTTGCTTGTCTTTTTTCCTTACTGGCTAGCTACTCGCTATAGTTATAGCTTGAATTACAAAACTAGTTGGGAACGCACCCGGGAGGTCTGAGTAGAAAAGCTTAACCCAGAGTTTAATCTCTCTGGCTTCGCATTGTGAATTCAGAGAGAACTTCGCTCACCCGCAACTGGTTCCCTCTCTCATCGATTTTGAGGATTCCCCTTTATGATTTATGGGTATTCTCGTGATGACGGTTAGAGCACACTGACCGAAACGTCGAGTTTCACATGGTGCGAGTCCGCTAACTTCATTCAACCTGGGTTAAGTAAAGCTTAGCCAGGGATTACAAATCCGGAGTTGAGCAGCGTGCACTACTTGGGATGGTGAAAGGGTGCAATTGGTTACTGTGCTCTTGCAAGATTTCATTCACAAAGAAATAAATTTACCCGCCGTGGGAAACAAAATAAGAATTCTCCATCATAGTAAGGGGTCGAGCTAACATATAAAAAACTCTCGTGACACCTTAAAACCAAAATTGAAACTTAATGATCGTTTTCGCATTTTTTGCAGCAAATGAAAAATGAAAGACAACAATTACTGCCAAAATAGAACCGATTCAAGAATGAGACTATTGAACGGCGTCCATTAATAAGACACTCGAAATAATCTCGGCCTACTCAATTGGACTATGCATTCAACATGTGTGCTATTTTATCTGTTGACAAAATACTACACTTCACAGTCATTGAACTTTTGCCGCTTGAGTTCATGCACGCCTCAATCATAACAAAATGATAGATGTCACGCAATAGGAATGCCGTGTTGCATATTGGTTCTGGCTTGTGTGCGGTACACCACCGGTGTCCCCCTTACACTTCACACTGTTGATTCTACAACACGTGGACGCTTTATGCCAAGTTCATGTGAATAGCCTGTGTTTTTCTCGACCCAATGGAGGCAGTGGAAGGGGCAGATCCAGAGGGAGGGGAGAGGGTGTGGCTAGATCGCTTACAACTCAGACCCGTGATTTTTTGGGGGTGACACTTATAACAGTTTCATAGTCAACGATTAAGAGACATATGTTATTAACGAGTATAACGGTCGGGCATGCCCCCCCCCCCCGCAAACATTCATAGTTCCACCCCTTATTCGACCTGCACACATGTCCTGGAAATGCTTCTTAACATGTTATTTAATCATGACTCAAAAAACTACTATCTGCACGTTTTTCTGTAAGTTTTTGGCCGTTTTTTTTTTTTTTTTTTTGCGAAATTCGTACAGGACTGGCTCTGTTGGATGTGGCATAAAAAGCCCTCTGCATATTCAACTATAAACGCAAAATTATAGAGTACCGAAGTGATGACGTCAATGCAATGTTATGTTTGGAACCAGAATAAACACGTTTACATTTACCTGTCGTTTTTCATAAATACTTTTCTATTGTTGGGTTACTCGTGGTTTTGCATGCATGTCTTATTTGGGGCCAAATTTGAGGCTACATTGCCTGATATCGACGGAAAAGTAGCCACATTTTGATCTTATATCTTTAAAAAGGCAAACATGAAAATCAACAGTTCAATATGAACGTGTTAATACTTATTGTTCTTTTGTGTCAATGTGTCTGCATGACTGGCTGTTAACAAAGGAACAGTCGAAATCTCCATTTGTTTGGAGCCAGTTGTCGCGCAAACTGACGTCAGACTTCGGTGCTCTAAAGCGCACACAATTTTGAGTTGGAGTGATCAAGGCGCTTTTTCTCCCAAGGATTTTAGTTTTAGTCACTACATTGTACTTTCTATCTTTAAAAAAATGCAGACATGAAAATTGACAGTCAAGAGTGAACTTGCTCAGTTACCTTTCTCATTTTCGCTTCATGTATGATTGGTACATTTGTTTTCCTTCCCAAGAAAAAGTAGTTAATGTTCATGAAGTTGAGACAAAATATTAACAACTTGGGGGACTTTGTACTATTTTAAGTTACCTTCAAAGTTGAAAAAGGCTGATATTAACGCAAATAGTTACGCTATCCAATACTAACATTAACAAGTGTAGGGCGTGGTATTGTGATGTAAACATTGAGGGGGATTCCCCACAATCGTTTCCCCTATACGTCCTGGCTTGTGTGTGTGTGTGTGTGGGTGTGTATGATGGAAGCATTACATCACCAAAATCCGTTAACTTGATGACACAATTAAGTTAAAAATGTAGAATCATGTTAACAGGATCCGGGCGTCCTCAAACATCGATATATACCTTAAAATAAGAACTCATTCCTTACCTGGGCCGGGCCCAGGATTTGTTCTTTCCTTTTCACTTTGCGAAAAAAAAAAAAAATTCGCATGTTCACGACTTCCGTGAAGTTACTGTCCGGACTAGCAAGCTATAGGATACGGGGAGCGAGCCGGCCGGGTAACACGCCCGTTTAGTCACCGGGGCGTGGGTGGGCTTCGCTCCGGTGGACACGGTGCAGCGAGTCCAGGGAGGTTCCGGGTCAATTTTCTGGCGAGCTTTGTTGCTGGAAGCCAAGATCCTGTCGCTGGGAGATCAGATCTCTTTCGAGACCTTTGCTCTATGAGTTAACAGTTTCCAAAATATCATCTGATATCATAGATACCCATCCCAAAATGTGGTTTCGTTTTTTTGGAAATGTTTGAAGAATTGAAGAAAAGGGATTTCAGAAATGGTTTTCCCCGACTGAGTCAGAATTTAAGGTTTGCCCCAAAATTATTATATATTAATAAGGATCCAGGACCAGGCGTGGTTCTCGGGCGGGGAGGATATAGCTGGGAGGCGAGGATATATCATCATTCCACACCTTAACAAATTTAGATACCGCTATCCCCCCCCCCCCCCCCCCCCTAAAAATAGAAGACAACCCAACCAGTCGTGTTTTACTATACTACTGAGGACTCGAGCTGTCCCCTTCCATTGTTCCAATTATTTGGACTTTATCTTGACATTCCCCATAAGGTTTGTACATAAGGTTGAAATGTACCGAGGACTTGGATCAGGTCATCAGTTGTATTTTTAATCCCCTATTGTCCCAAGTCCTCAGTTAAAGTAGGGCTTCCAATTAAGTCTATAATTGTTTATAAAATCTTGCTCCTCGTTTTTAAAATCTTGCTCCTCGTTTTTAAAATTTTACACGGTGAGTGTCCTGAATATTTATCCCAGCTTATCACCGTTCGACCTCTGCCCCGTTATGGTCTTCGTAGCTTTGATCAAAACAACACTGCATTCTTCTTAAACACCCAATCACTCGTAGCAGAACTAACTTAGGTGATCAGGCTTTTCATTATGCTGCCCCTTCGCTGTGGAATAAGTTACCAGCTTATGTGAGGAATGCCACCAGTTTAAGCCGTTTTAAGACGCTGCTGAAAACTCATCTTTTTTCAAATGCTTTTGATTTGTAATGGGTTTTATTGTATTTCTATTTACTGTAAGTAAAATATTTTTGGAACAATTAATTTTACTCGTATTATTTGAATGATGTATTTCTGAGCCTGCCTTGTATTTTTAATGTATTTGGTGATTTTAATGTATTAATTACTAGTTTTATGCCCAGTTTATTGTTGTACAGCGCATTTGAATATGTTACATAAAATTTGCGCTTAATAAATACCATTATTATTAAAGTAATGGATTTGATCAAACGGAGCAACATGCACACACAACCCCCACTGATACTTTCCATTGTGCTATCAACACCTTCGTTTGTTTTTTTTACACAATTTTTTTAACCCGAGGGCATCTTACAAACCGAATGTCATTGCTCTGATGTCCTCGCAAACAGACAAAACACACACACACAAAGCTTATAAACTTAGAGCATTGCTTGTTTTGGGTTTCTATTTACAGGGTGTCATTTTTGTCTTGAAAATCTAAAAAAAGAATGCTTCAAACTTTTCAAAAATGGTTCCTGAAATTGATTAACTCTATCAGGGTTGGAGCAAAGGATTTGATCCTCAAGGCCAAGGTTTCGACCCTCAAGGCTAATCCTTTAATCCTCAAGGCCAAGACTAAAGCCCTGTACAAGGCCCTATTTTGTATGGGGCCTTGGCCTTGGTCTGGGCCTCGAGGGTCAAAGCCTTGGCCTTTTATGTAGTGTACACGATTGGTAATCCTCCAATTTATTTTTATTATTACGAAATACCTTACTAGACTGTAAGTTAATAGTAGTCTCAATCATCCTGTGAAATTATGGCACCAGGTGTGCTTTCGTTGTCAAGAAAAGTGAAATATATACCGGTATCGTTTTCCAACGATTTCCAGCTGGAAATCGTTGGAAATCTGCCCTGTAGCCTTTAGTCAAGGCGCGCGTGGCTACCCGGCCGGACGAGTGGCGCGCCCCTTATATGTTGGCGTTCGGGGCGCGTCACGCGCCCATCAGATAGCCACGCGCGCCGTTTTTCTCTTGTTTTTTCTCCCGCCATCCAACAACGCAAAACTTTGAACAGGTCAGTGGAACGATGTTTCCTATAAAATACTAATCCACAAATCCGCCCATTCCTGAAAATTGCAACAATGACCAATCATGTACACTGCCTTTAAAGGTAGTATACACCATTTGCTTTTGCTCTAATTTTCAGAAATAGATGGATTTGGGGTTAGTATTTTATAGGGTGCTAGCAAATACCGGTACTGTAAATGTAATAACACTGACCTGTTTAAAGTTTTGTGTGCATAGATGCTGGAAAAACAGAGGAAAAAAACTGTTCTAGTAGTCTGGTTACCTGACCATACTTTAGACAACATGGAGCAACTTATAGAGTCGGGGAATTATCGGGTCGAGGAACTAGACTATTTCCAACGATTGTCGGCCGACAATCGTTGGAAAACGATATAAATTTCCACTTTTCTTGAAAACGGTAGCACACCAGGTGCCCTGATATCACAGGATGCTTGAGACTGCTATTTACTTTAATACAGCCTTGTGCGGTATTTCGTAATAATTCAGTAGTTTTGTTTTTTTATGTTTGCAAATGTTGTATACTACCTTTCAGAGTCCATCACAAGTCCCTGCAAGTCCATGCAAGTCCATCACAAGCCCGCCAGTCCTTATCCCAATCACAAGCTATTCAAATGAGCTTTGCCAAGGGCATTCCTTTCTCATTGTTCATCTAGTTACTTGTGATCGGCTTTATGAAAGGACTTCTGTCTGGACTTGCGAAAGGACTTGTGAAAGGATTTGCAGGGACTCGAATACAACTTTGCTACCTTTAAGGGTCAAAGCCTTTGCTCCAACACTGACTTCGACCCTATTATACCAATATGGGTTCTCACAGTCGACTTTTTTATGCCAAAAACTCTGTGTTTACATCTGTTGTTGATAGTTACAGCATGGTGGTAGATTTTATAGCTACAACGAGCTGATATTTTCTCGTCCCTGGAAGTTTCCCTTGTTATCCTCCCGGGTAGCGACACAGCCGCAGAAAGGAGCGTACATCCGGAAAAAAGGTGAAAACTATCTTTTTGACAACAAAAATACACCATTAGTCACGCCCGGATCCCACCACAAAACGAATGGCACAAATCCCGTACATTGACAGTTCAACAACCAATCCCCCAGTATTGAGGTAAAGTCAACTGATATCCGCACAAAAGAGAGCGCAGATTGTCAACATGAGTGAAATGGGGCTTGAGTGAAAAACTGCGAAGTAACAACGAAATCAGCATTAACAATCAAGGCATGAAACAACGGTAGCTAGGGGGGGGGGGGGGGGGGTTGAAAGGGAAAGTGGTTCACAAACACAGAGAGGAAGAAAATTATTATACTTTCACAGATTTCTAAGTTGTGCAAATTACCAATAGACCGAGAAATTAGGGGCGACAGAGAACTTGTTTGTTTGTTTGTTTGTTTGTTTGTTTGTTTGTTGTCGTTATTGCTGTCAGTATTTAGGCTTGACGTTTTTGTTGACATCAGGCATTTAACAGGTTCGTTTGCACTTGTGCTGCAAGAGAATATAGCTTGGTAACTGGGATCAACACATTTGGTAGGGGGGGGGGGGGGGGGGGGGGGGGGGGGGGTTGGACTGTTTTGTTCATACATTAAGCCCCAAATTTTGACCCCCCAAAAATTACCGTACACCTTCAAACAAAATTGTACAAGCGCGGGGGGCCGGGGAGCTTTCTCGACGTTGGTGGCGTCATTTAACTTCCTGGTTTTGTTCATATACCCGTAGACGCAGAATAAGACCACTGATCTCTATATAAACTGGATAGCTCATTGGCCATTGCGCGCTGTACAAGCAACTGAAGCCAGCACCCGCCATATTACCACTCCCAATTTACCACTGATAGGTACGTAAGGAGAACGAGGATGAAAGGAACCCTGGGGACAAGGTTTGCAAACCTATTGTATTGGGAGTGATAACATAGCGGACGGTGGCCTCAAGGCGACCAGCCGATGCGCTATCCAGTTTACATAGAGATCAGTGAATAAGACCCATAATAAAGGGTTTCTGGGTTTTGTTTTTTTTGCAATTGTATGTGTAGCCTATAAGAAAGACAAACATTGGTCAAGAGCGGGGAGTGGGGGGAAGTCTACCCCCAGGGTCCGCCCCTGGGTAATGATAACAAAACGATAGCATCAATTTGAAAGCTAACTGTTTGTAAATTGACACAATTCCAGTACAATCTCTGTGCTCCATAAATGTTTCGATTACTTTATTTTTGTTATATTTAATCGAGTAGCATCGAGTTCTTCATAATATTTGATCGAATTTGTCGGTATGAAGGACAAGCGCGTAAAATATTACTGCATAGTCCATATTTTTGAGAAAAAGAAAAAAAGTCGCCCATGTCAATCAGGGAGATTAGGTTACCTCCCCCCCCCCCCCCCCCCGACTTCATAAAGTCCTGGACAGGCATCGAATTTTCTTGTTTCTCTTCTTTTATGTTGTCACGTTGAGGGAGCATCCCACGCATTGAATTCTAGCACGTACGCCAAATCATTTGAATAGCCTTTAAAAGAGCGTTCCGCTACAACCCAACCATGACATTTTAAAAATGAAAGTGTTTAACGCACTAGCGCCACCGCGCTGTCCTTAACACAACGCGCAATGCAAGTTATTTAGTTCCCAACATAAAAAAAACTGTCTGAAAACAATATTATTTTGTGAGAGGTTAATCTCAACAGAGACACCCGTATCAGAATGAAAAATTAATTCCTACCAAAACATTCATATGCAGTGAGTCACCTTGTCTCGGGCGACTGTGGAAAATTGTTCCCGATTTGAAGATTAAAGACCGCTGTATTCAGCAGGTAACAATATAGAACAATGGGAGGAATGTGGAAGCATTGTTCCCGACCCAATCCTGCCCGCCTCTGACCTCCTCGGCTTTGTTCAGGGGAACAAGATAAATTTTTAAGCAGGCCATGCGTACACAAAGTCCCAATCTTTGTTTAGTTTTGACAAGTAGTCTTTGTAGAAGAAAAGCAACAATTGTGTAATTTTGATATAATGCATACCAACCATTTTCTCGTCTTTCTTAAATCACTGAGTTTACTTTGTTGTTGTTTTTTACCCCAAGGTGGCATTCTTCGCCAAAATTCGTGGGCGCACTCAAAATTTAAATGGCTTATTTATACAGGTGTTTAATCCAGGAGAAAAACATGTTTTTCAACGCTGATGATATTTGATTGTTGATAATGCCACATAACAAAACTTCAACCTGTCAATTGATCAGGCATTGCTTGTCAATTTGTTAAAGTTTCTTGCATTTTCCTTGTTGTTGTTTTGCCCGAATAGACCTCCCACACTAAATAAACAAGAATGTGAGATTGCCTGAAAATCAACGAAGACACAATCATAAGTCCATTGTTAAATTTCTCAAAGAATGCGCAATCATTTACCTGGGTAGATTAATCTGTAAGGTACGTTCTTAATAGGGCCTATATCATACTTTACATTTTACGAGGCAGGGCTATTTTTAGTATGCAAATAATATGCAATAACATAACTATTTGCGGTAGCACCATGCATGTAAGTTTGCTGGGTTCTGAAAAGAACCGGGGAACCTCAATGTTTCGGAGGGTAAAAATATTTTAAAATATTTAAAAATATATTGGAGGTGTATAAATATTGGAATAATCTCTTGCGTGGAATCTATGATCCAGTGTTCTTCAACATCATTTGATATCATTTTAGTTAATACTAAATAATTATTTCAACAAGTATGATTCTTTTATGCGCTTTCCCAAAACAATGTGTTGAATTTATGCAACACATTCTTTCAATTTAATGTGAAAATAAAGTAATGTTGCAAACTGCTAACTGACTGGATTGACCTGAAATAATACAAATCAAGAAACTTAGCTGGCCTAAGGCCGTGTCCGAATTACTTGGCTGTGGCTTGAAATTACACACAAGTCTAACCATAGACTTGTGTGTAATTTCAAACCGCAGCCAAGTAATTCGGACACGGCCTAAGTTTCGAACTTATTTCGGAAGAGAGAAAGAGAGAGAGAGACATTATAAGTAAAACTTTTAACGAAAACAGTAATAAACAGGGAATGACATCTGGTCACTGAATTGAACTCAGCAAAAGAACAAATTGACCAATCGTTCTCCCCTAAGCCTGAGAAAATCTTGGGTCCCACAACATTTTCATTCTGAAAGTGACCCAGAAAGCTGGACATTTACCGTGTTGACATTTCCACACATCGGCAAAGCATTCCGGACAACGCACCGCTGAACTGGGAATGGAATGTGAACTTTGAATGAAAAGTCAACCTTTACAAACACAATAGAAAGACTTTACAATAAACCCAACGGTGTACGTTCAGTGACAAATGAGGGCGCTATTACACTTAAGCAGTCAGAGCCTAGTGGCGATCGCGCATTGACAAAAATGATCAAAAGTAGGAAACAAAAATACATTTCTGCCGTGGTGAGCAACATACGCGCCAAATAAACCCTGGTTTATGGTTTTTTCCTTTTTGTTTAAATAGTTTTAATTAATGTATTTTTATGATTCTTTTCTTTTTATTCTTTATTTTTAGGGGTGTGTGTGTA
This sequence comes from Hippasteria phrygiana, assembly GCA_037893225.1. NCBI lineage: Eukaryota > Metazoa > Echinodermata > Asteroidea > Valvatida > Goniasteridae > Hippasteria > Hippasteria phrygiana. The sequence goes on from JAZGUH010000199.1 coordinate 3,536,560, forward strand.
GGATTTGTGCTATGAATTTTAGTCCAGGGGGTGGGGAGGCCTCGAGTTTCCATTTAAAAAAAAATGTTTGGGTATTAAATTTAAAATTTGCCATTTTGCGAACTAGGTAAACCCTAGACACCTGCCTGAGACAGATACAAACCGACGGGCAAACAAAGTAATTCTGCAAAGCGTTCATTTTATAACAAATTTTGTATTTTTAGTTTCTTTTCCAACCCAAGAGTCTTCGCAAAACTACAAAGCACAAGTGCAAAACTAACACTGGATTTCAAACACCTTGCCAGAACTCCGCCCTCAAATTGTCAGCAGTGTGGATTGTATCTCTAGGATGGCAATAGAGTACCGAAGTCTGACGTCAGTTGCCGGGGCAATGGTTCTACACACATGCAGTTTAGAATGTATTCTGGTTCCAAACATTGCATTGATTGACGTCATCACTTTGGTACTCTATAGAGGATCATAATTGCTTAATCTAGGGTGGAATTTGCCGCAATTATCAAGAAAAATCCCTGTGTAACCGTACACACAAAACATAATGCAGCTAGTCCTTTCACCATAAAAAATTTGACAACTTTTTGACATTAAAATGACTTATGAGACGGACTTTTTTGTGTACCCCATATTTGAATTAGTGGTCAGTGTTGAAGTGAATGCACAAAAAAGAAACTTCATTCTGCCAACTTGTTATCACTTCAGCTAAAATTGCATTTTGGGGGAAAAATTTTAGTGAAATCTATGTGTGTATATACATTCATCCCTCCTTCAGGAAAAGCAGAAGAGACTGATTAGAAAACAATTTGTATATATTCAGGAATTACAAATTTTACAATCCCTTACATATATACATGTATCCGAAATACATTTCTTCAAAGGTATATAAGAGTCAATCCTTGTAAAAAAGAACTTGCAATATGAGTGTTCAAGGTTCATTTCCAGCCTTTGGCCTTCCGGTAAGTCTCTCTCCATCCCTGGACAACATCAGCTAGTTCATCCTTAAACAGACCACAATCCCATCACGACAGACTCATCTGGTTTCAGCCTCTGAAGTCCATGGGATGTACTACAGCCAAGTCACTAACGTGGCTCCAGGCAGGCTGGACCTGCTTACACAAGGCCGATCTTTGCTGTTACAAGACACCTATTGTCTATTCTCTCTGGATGATCAGCTAGCAGCGTTACGTCGATGAGGTGTTTGCAAATCCTGGAACTCCCTTGTCCTTCAGCACCGACGCTTCTCTTTGTAAGACGTTGAGCAAAGAGTGGGAGCTCTCGATGATCTGTAGAAGCAAGAAGTTATTTCATATTTTATCGCTGACATTCTTGTCCCAACACCTTGAATACGGACGACGGCCATGGCCGTGGTTAAAAAAAAAAGTCCACCTGGCTGGTTGTCCTCTATAGGTGCATTCCTGCACACACTCAATTCATTGTTTGCCTAGTGTTTGCATTACGCTTGGCTGTACAAGCCTGTATTGGCATACCAGCACCCCATCAATAACAGCCAGACAGAATGGGTTAAAAGATACAAAGATGACAAAACTGACATGGCACTTTAAAATGGTTGAAATCTGACAAGGTGCAACATAAAGTATTGATATTCCCAGATTCTGCATAAAAAAGACCTCCAATGGTATAAGACCTCGTTTTTATTTCTGCGGGTTTCTTTGATATATGTAATTTTTTTGCGGGCATCAATGATTGATGTCGTGTTGTTATGCCAAGAAAGGCTTGTGCAGCCAAGCGTAATGCAAACCATGGATTGAGTATGCGCAGGAATGCGTGTATAGACGACAACCGGCCAGGTGGTCTTTTGCAAACCGCTGCTATGGCCGCTGTCCGTATTCACGAGGTTAACCCAATAACCCATCAAGTTTTTGAGTTTGTAATTTCCATTTGTTGGTAATATTCTAATTGTTACTATTTATTTTCGTAGCAGTGGCCTGCGGCCTGCCATGACACAAGACAGGTTTTTGCATTTTGCCGTACCTTCATGTAAGCTGCCTCGGTTTCGGCTATCGTTTTGTCGTACTCGTTCCGGGTGGCAAACTTCTTGGCGAGGCTCTCGTTGATCTTGGACAGTTTCTCGGTCAGGATGCGGAGGTCGGCCTGGATCTTCTGCTTCTCGTCCTCCTCCGTCAAGATCTGCTTGTGGAGGTCATCACGCTTTGAGCACAGCTCTTCGATGCCTGCGCCGGTGGCAAAATAATCCAAAACAAATTGCAAAAAAATAAATAATAGAAATTAATTCAAGATCACAGGCTTCTCTTGTTTATTACAAAAAAGTACTAACGGATGAAACTCATTAAACAACCAACATCATGAATGACAACACAAACTTGGAATTTTTTGGAAATTGACAAGTACATTCTTTAATAATACACTGTCCGTGCCATTTAACAGGTTCAAAATGTAAATGTTTTTCTTTATTTTAACAAAAACCTAACTTTTGATAATTTTTTTAGCCTCTGCAACCCTTTAAAAAAGGCTTTTATTCTTGGTTGCTTTGCACACAAAGGTACGACCGAATTACTGTCAGGTCGCAAATAATTTGATATCTGTAATGTAGTTATTTTGGCGATTGTGTAGTGTAGGACCCCTCTTTAGTTTTGATGAAATTAGATTCAAGGGTATTTTTTCTCATTCCAAAATGACTTTTTCAACCTAAAGCAGACTTCTCTTAATTCTATTGACATCGTTTTTTGTAATTTTGAACAGTTTATTTCGGTAGAAAATGCAATTTTCTTACGCGCTTCACGGCAGTTGCTATGCGAATGAACGCGGCTTTGCGTGTTTACTGTGCATCGCGGTGATCGGCATCTTTATTTTCGCGTTGTGTTTTGTCGTCCTCATCGCCGCTTTACCCTAAAATTTCCCTCAAAACTAAAACCCTGCCCTTTATCTACGGCATACCTGTTAGTTTGTAATGTCCTTTGGCAATTCCAATAACCTAAAAGTGGATTTTTGTTCCTTTTTTATAAGTTATAGGGAACAGGGCCCTACACTACACAATCGCCGTTATTTTGATAACTAATCGTGGGTGGATATTTTATTCGATGTCTCATTAAAAAGTAAATATATAGTTTTTGTACTTCTTGAAAAATAGGAATTTAAACAGGCAACCCATTAAAAATTTTATTAAAATTAAACAAATTATTTTGGATGAATTTTATTTTGGGTGAAACTATTTAATTTCTTTCCTTTCGTTTATTGCCATTAATTGACACAGAAGGCCTAAATTCTCACAAATCATTCATTCTACTTCACTTACACTTGACAAGTTCGTTGTTGTATGACTGTAAAGCGGCTCCTTGCTGCGACATTTTGAAGCTTAGAAGAGAAATCTTTTTCTGAACGTTGTTGACAGTTGAGTTGATTGCCACTGGCACAGGTAACTACGCGCGTAATGTAATTTCGTCGGGTACCTATTGGCTGTGCATGTGCAAACCATTAAATTGAGGTGGGTTCCGTGCGTGAAATTCATGACGTCATATTCAAAATGGCGGCGCCCAAGGAAATTGCGAGTTCGATCGTAAGTTTAAGAAATTATTTTTAATTCGCTTGTCTGTAGTCGCATAGTTAAAATGTTTTCAAAGATTCATAAAACTAGACAAAACAAATCCTTGCGTAGACCTAACGTTATGTTTATGTGGATTTAGGCCTAACGTTTAGATACCATGGAGCTTTCTGGGCATGCAAACGTCGAACGTACGTCAAATACCGCCTGGTCGAGACTACTCCTAGAACTATGAGGTTCCTGACATGAACCTCATAGGAAGACGCCGATTTTTCCCATAGGCTAGTACAGCAAGAATAAGAACGTCATTTCCATGCAACACGAGTCTACATTTTTCGCCGTGAATTACTTCATGGCTGCCCCCCAAAAAAATAATATGCCGCATTTACCTCCTCACCTCGGTTGCGCCAAGTCAATTTTCGCCTGAAACGGGTCCAATTTGCGGGAAAAAAAAAAAAAAAAATGCAGTCGTTCCGAAGCGATCACACACGCACACCATCGATTAAGCCGCACACACGAAGCTCCTGTTTTGCGGGGGGCCGTGGGTCGGTCAAGTCATGATTATTCATCGAAAATTCGAAGCGCGGTACGGCAGGCAACTGCCGCGTGTCCGTTATACCGTCTGCATGCATTGCCTGTCGTCGCAGACGGTATATAACGGACACGCGGCAGTTGCCTGCCGTACCGCGCTTCGAATTTCCGATGAATAATCATGACTTGACCGACCCACGGCCCCCCCGCACATTACCCGGCTGGATGCATGCTGGGATATCTTACAGGAGCTAGCTTCGTGTGTGCGGCTTAATCGATGGTGTGCGTGTGTGATCGCTTCGGAACGACTGCATTTTTTTTTCTTTTTTTCCCGCAAATTGGACCCGTTTCAGGCGAAAATTGACTTGGCGCAACCGAGGTGAGGAGGTAAATGCGGCATATTATTTTTGGGGGGGGCAGCCATGAAGTAATTCACGGCGAAAAATGTAGACTCGTGTTGCATGGAAATGACGTTCTTATTCTTGCTGTACTAGCCTATGGGAAAAATCGGCGTCTTCCTATGAGGTTCATGTCAGGAACCTCATAGTTCTAGGAGTAGGTCGAGACGTCACAATGGTCACAAGGGATTGTGGGAAGGAAATGGGAGCGATTTCGGTGCGCGTTTCTTTCCCACGTCCCTAGTAACCATTGTGACGTCTCATCCAGGCGGTATTTGCGATAAGGTCTATGGTGAAACGAACTGCAAACGATTTGTGGAACACTTACTTAGTGCAGTAGCAGCCAAGGGCTATCATATGTGTACAAATTAAATATATAGAACTCTTTCCGGGTTTTAGCTTTTGAGGGAAATTTTGGGGTAAAGTGGCGATGAAGACGACAAAACGCAACTCGAAAATAAAAGATGGCGATCACCGCGACGCACAGTAAACACGCAAAACCACGTTGATTCGCATGGCAACTGCTGTAAAGCGCGTAAGAAAATTGTATTTTCTACCGCAATAAACTGTTCAAAATTACAACAAAAAAATTTCAAAAGAATTAAGAGAAGTCTGCTTATAGGTTAAAAAGTCATTTTGGAATGAGAAAAAATACACTTGACTCTATTTCGATCAAAACTATAGTAAAGAGGGGCCCTACACTACACAATCGCCCTTCTGCCTTTCTGGTCTTTTAAAAAAGGGTCTATGACTTGCCGTCAGTATGTCGGAAAGAGTTCCATATCTGGACATCACTTATTTTCCCTTAAGTTAATATGACTTAAAAACTTCCAAAAAGTGTAAATCTGATGAAGAAACACGAATTTAGGAACATGTGCAGTGAGTGTTTTTGGGGAACGTATTTATTGTGGTTCCATGCCCTCATTATCATTCTAACTTCGTATTCACGAGATGGGAATCAGACCAACAAATGCAATTTCGGACTTTATTTTCTTTAAAAAATCCTCTTGAGCCATTAATGAAAAAAAAATGCTCATTATTTGCAATTAAATCAGGATTTGATTTAAAACAGTACAACAAAAAGCAAGTCTTACTTTCCTGGAAAAAAGAAAAAAGAAATACACACGAGAGCTGGGGATGAAACCCGTGCAGTGTAGCGCTGTCACTTACGAGTTGTCAGCATTAACCACTCAACCACAACTCCGCAGGAAGAGCAGTTTATTGTTATATGAAGTTGAGCTCGCCAAGAAACGACTGACTCTGCATGCTCAGCAGATTTCACGGCTGAATAGCAGTCAAAAGGCAAGACCGGTTCACGGCAAAATAAACACCTCGTTATTCTTTCTCTTCTTTTAAAGTTTTATTTTGAATAGCAGGACCCCGTAACTGTTGACTGAAAATCTCCCATGATGGCCAGCCAAGAAGTAAGCCTGTGGGTCCGAGACAATTTGCACGACATCCTGGGAATCAGCGACCACTACATAGCTGACTATCTGATTGGCCTAGCAGGGAAGTCTGGCAGCAGCGGAGATTTCGTTCGGAGGATACAAGATACAGGAACGATTGACGTCAATGCGTCAGTCACAAAGTTTGCACATGAGCTTTGGGGGAAGGTTAGCATGTAAAAGTACTTGGAGAAACACCTCCCCCCCACGACTACCATCACCACGACTCATCAGAATTCAGCCCTCCCCACCCTAGATGTACTCCTACCCACCACCCCCTTCACCACCCTCTGTCACAATCTTCTCACCACCAACTCTTCTCTGGGAGACCTCCTGTCACCACCTTTCCTCGCCCCCTTTCCTCCCTGCCTCTTTCTCCCACCCTACCCCCACCCCCCAAAAACGTAATTGACCAAATCGTGTTACTAGCAAATGTTAAGATAACTTCCACTTAACCCTCCTATACTTATAACTATCACAGCCTATCAAAAACTCTTAACACCAACTCTCACAGTTTGTGTGTGTTTCAATCTGTCATTTGATAGGTTTTGATCTGTACAGCAGCTGGGTCGATTTTGGCCCTGAGAACAGGAGGGTTAATATCATTGCACTGTTGCCTCAAAAATCCATCGAGAGAGGTTATGTGCGGGAATCATTTGTTTGACTTTTGACTATCTCCCCCTGAAAAATGATATTCACAGATCGGGAGACTGCACTATAATCTGGAGGACGCGTGTCAGTTTTCTTTTTTTTGGCACTCAAAAACTTCTTAAATGTAAGTGTTATTTTTTTATTATTGCCTCCAACCAGCTACCTCGCAAGGTGTCCAGAAAGGTAGCAAGTCGAGCCAAAGAAGAGGAGGCCATCGCTAGGACGAAGCAGAATCAGAGCTACAAACTTCTGTTCGATGACGAGGAGGATTTGACCGTCCCCCAAGCAGTGTCGACGGTATGTCTGATATCGTGCCCACGTTATAGCTTGTGAAGGTTTCTCGTGCAGGCTCTTAGAAAGAACTGAGCATTCAGTGTTTATTGCTACAACAGGTGACAGTTTGTTCTGCACTTTGTGTTTGATTTGTTCATTTTATATTTTGTTTTTACAGTTTTCTCTTGGGGATGGTGGGGGGGGGGGGGGGTGGCTGTGATGGCCTTATCTTTACCATTTCAGTAATAGCTGAGGAGTCTTTGGCCACAGTTAATCAACAACTAAGACCATAAAACCAGGTCATCATATTTTTATTGCCATTCCTAAATGCCTTTTAACACGTTGACTGCCAGGCATAATTTATAGGGCGCCACCACATTGCCATTGTGCAATCTGGACATACAGCGCATGCGTCCATACTGATGAGGTGCTTTCAAGCTGTCTATCGATCACAACTATTCCATATATTGATGTACTCATACTGCCACCAGCGTATTTGATGCATCTTCGGTGATGCCAGAGTATTCATTTACCATAACAATAGCGTTTGGCTCACTACGAGTATACTCGTAGTGGCAGAATCCGGTACAGTTGGGGAATCAGGTTGGCGCAGTGGTTACTGTCCCCGCCTTTCACCGCTGTGGCCTGAGTTCGATTCCTGCCCTGGTTCGATTCCTGCCCAATGTGGATTGGGTTTTCAGTCCCTACCTGATTCCGTGGGTTTTCCCCAGAATATTCTTCTGGGGTTTTCCTCCCACCTCTAAAACTGTAACTTCTTCTCATTGTCTTCTCTCTACAGGTTTCTTCAGGCTTTCGAGCTACAGTGCCTAGGGCGCTTTTGAGGAATTCTTGGTTTCATTACCAGAAGAATTAATACACCCGTCACTACGAATATACTCGTAGTCGGCAGTCAACGTGTTAATAAGAAAAAAAACTCTTTTCACCAGACTTTTGTGATGAAGTTAAAGCCTTGTGCACAGCTTGCATACAATAAATGCGACCAGTTTATTATTTCTATAATTCGATAATTTCTATAATTTCTATAATTCGAGTGTTTTATTTTGCAGAAGAGAGAGAAGCGGGAGAAGGGAAGCAAAAGGAAGCACCTCAGAAAGAAGGAGGAAAGTAGTGAGAGCGACAGCGATCCTCAGCCAGTCAGGTGGGTTCCAATCATTGATCCAAAGAGATGACTGTGTCACCAGGCTTGTGCAGAACTGTATAGAGAGCTGGGACATAAAGGGTCCACAGAGTTGGACTAAAAAATGACCTATCCTTGGATCGCTAGACATACTTCCAACGTAAACCATGACTACTTGCCTTAAACATGGACTGATCCCACATTGCTCAATGACTTTTCATCAAGATTTATTTAAGAAATTGTGAATAACAGTACGCACCCATTTGGGGAATATGGGGACATTCCATAGGGTTCGTGTGCTTAAGGAAAATCTCTCTATACTCAAACCCCGAAAATTCTTTCGACCCAAAATGTTCAACATCAGCCTAATATGTATTCCTCTCCATTTTCTTTCATATAACCCTAACCCCAATTTACCTCTAGACCCATGTACTGGACACCCAAAACGTTATGGGGACAGGAAAATGTCCCCACAACTTCGTCAGCCTTTTTTTAACCCTAACTCCCTACATCATTTTCCCCGCATGTAACCTGAATCCTCCAACATCCTCTGATTTCAAAGTGTTAAAACTCCATATAACCTGAATCCTCCAAAATCCTCTTATGGGGACCATAGCATGAATCCTCCAAAATCCTCTAGGTTTTTTTTGCATACCCCTAGTAACCTCAATCCTCCAAAATCCTCATGTATCACATTGAGCCTGATAACCTGGATCCTCCATATTCCTGCAGGGGCAAAAACCCCAAGTAACCTCAATCCTGCAAAATCCTCCAATGCATCAACTTCCAAGTGCCCTCAATCCTCCAAATTCCTCCATTTTGCAAAGAGGATTTTGGAGGATTTGGGAAGGTTAGGGTTAAACAAAAGAACATATAACTAGGTGTAGTCCTACACTTGTTTTCCAACATTGTGCATTGATGAGGCTTCGTTCAAACCCACCTCCATTTTTTCCCGGTATGAGGTACTTTGATGAGGGTGACAATGAGTTAAAAAATAAAGTTTTGCTTTGTGAGATGATACTGAGAACAAGCGGCAGAATGCTTTACTTTGCCTAAAGCAAACATCCTTCAAGTGTTAGTAACTGTGAGTTTTACATTTACCAATCTTTCGTTCATGTATGTAGCACAAGTAAACTTGTTAAGCGTGAAGTGACCTCGGACTCGGAGCCTGACGAGTGGGACCGAGAAGAAAAAGAAAGACAGCAAGATTTGGAGGAGAGAGATGCTTTCGCTGAACGTCTCCGCAGCAAAGACAAGGAAAAGACCAGGAATGTCACTGATAAGGGCAGCAAAAAGGTAATAGGCTTCAGGTGGACATCTCTTTGCTCAGATTTACACACCCCCCCCCCCCCTGATTTTTATGAAATTTGATATGAAAATGAGAATACCTGTGATTATTATCCCTGTAAAATTTCATTCAAATTTACCAAAGGGTTTTATAGTTTTCAGGGGTGAGATTTGTCCAGATTTTTTTATCAGGATTTTTTACTGATTTCAGAATTTTTTAAGAATCTCTTTTGAAATCTGGAATTCCTGAGGTGTTACCCTAAAGGTGTTTTTACCTGTGAAAGTGGATATAGTCCAATAGAAACGGGTATTTTAAGGGGTGCCTTTAGGCAAATACAAACCATAGACCCTGCGTTGCTCTGGGGTCCCCGGCAACCCCCAAACACTACAGATTTCATGGATTTTTTCATTTTCGGACAATCTCACCCCTGAGTTTTACAGGCGCTATACATGCCACTTTGTGTTCTGTTGGTGCACACAGTCGTACTTTCCCAATATGTGCGAGGACAATGCTTTGTGTTTCCTATTGTTCCTTTAATATAACCCAACCCCATAGACTAAGCACGTACTTCTACGTGCGAGGACCGATTTCAACAAAAGACTTGACGTGCGAGGACTGAAAGGTTTCTTTGTATTTCCTTTCTCCTCTTGTCCTCGGAGATATATACAGAACTTGTACACGGTTTCTACGTATAAAGTCATTGGAACATTCACCTCAGTTTTCATTCTGTTTTAAAAAACCTACCATTGCCCGTGAACAGCACATCTGATTTTAATAAACTTCATGTCAAAATGTTCTGAAGACATTAACCAAAAAAGTCATAAATGTTCAGCACGAGAAAAATGCACTGCATTGCTATCAGAGTAAAACTACCACACCCCTCCCCTCCACCTCTTTTCCCCCTCCCCACCCCCCCCCCCCCGACTTTTAAGGAAGATGTTACAATAAATTACTTGAAGACTTGGTGTTGGCATTCCTAGGCGTACGAAGAGGCCCGGAAGAGGTTGGAGATGGCAGAGCAGGACAAACGGAAGATGATACCCGGGTTACGCAAGGAATCACGCCGAGACTACCTCAAGAAACGAGAGGTGGATAAAATGGAGGAACTCGAGGCGGACATCGTAGACGATGAGTACCTCTTCTCATCCACGGAGTAAGTGATTCTGTCCGAGTTTGAATACACACGGCTTATCCAGTCGGTCATTCGTTTTGTCCAACAAAACACAAAATTGAATGCTACAGAGCAATTCCACCGTCACTAATGTTACAGTTAAATATAGACTGTCATGTCACTTTCATCCCTCACAGCTTCAAAGCCTATTGACCAATCTAAGGCAAAACTGCCACGACACAAAATGGTGGTGAGGCCTACCAAGAGACACAAAGAACAACTCAGAACTTTGGTTCCTGTTTTCTGAACATTCAGTTGATTGGTCGTCACTAACGTTACCAAAAAAGGACATGGTGTATTAATAAGGGTACTGTTAACACCGATTGTCTTCTAAACTGGTTAACCTCACTTCAAAGTACCTGTCTTTTTTCAACACATAGGGGTCAGAGGTGAACATTTATATTAACATTAATTCAAATAAATTAGCAATCTAGGCAGAACTTGCATCAAATAAGTACTAGGTGATGTCCCGTACATTACGTCACTAACATTAGAGAAATCACACAAAAAGTCCTATGTTCAAAAATATTATTTTACAAAATATTGAGAGATAATTTAGTAAAACAGATTTGTTATCCACAATATATGCAGAATGCAATCCAAACTTTAAAAAAATAAAAGATCGAAGCGTTTGAATTTTGTCCCTATTGCTGTGGAATTGTCCTACAGGAAATGTTCTATGGCAGTCCGATTTACTCGTAGTTTCTCCGGAGGTCAGGTTTAGGTTTTTAAAATGTTTGACATCTCAAAGACCCTATTCTTTCATGGGCGTTTTGGTGCATTTAGTTTAACAGCCAAAGAGAAGACAGACATGGAGTACAAGAAGACGGTCCTGAAGCTCGCCAAGGACCACAAGTCAGCCGGAGACAAGCAGAAAGAAGGACGCTACTACATGCCTAAGGACGATGAGGTATGAAAGTCGGCAGCGGAACCCTAAATGGGGACCACTGCTAAAACGCCGAGGTTTTGTTTTATGCAATTGTGCCCCGAACAAGGATAAAAAACACTCAAGGTACGGAGCTACAAAAAGAAAAAGAATCAAAGATGCAAAGAGGTAGGAATTAAGATTCCTCTTGAAGCAGGAAAGATCGTAAGATAAAGGGAAACACGCACAAGACAAAGAATTCCATAGAGATACATCTAGAGATGAATAGAGTAGTCCTATCCTTCGCACTTGGAGCTCCCTGTCCGTGTGAATGAAAGCTTTGTTTGAAAAAAGCTCCATCTATTCATTAGACTCCCATTCAAGAACAGTATAGTTGAAACATGAATGCATTGAGTACGTGCAGGAATGCGCGTATAGATGTTTGAGTCCCAACTCAATTAAGAATGGAAAAGTTGTTAAGTAAATGGAAGTCCGCAAGGCAGACTCCATTCAAAGTGTGAAACCAGAGATTCATTTTTTAAAAATGTAAGATGATTTGAAAAAAATAAATCACCACTCCATGATCTGGTTTGGTCGTGAAGTCTAGTAGACTAATGCCTAAATGACTGGATTTGGTCCAACGGTCCAGCGTAAATTTCTAGCCTGAAATGATGTTATCCACAGCGCCAAACTTGTGTACAACCTAGGAGTAAACTCGTCCTTTCCATGTTATCCTGTTGTTGTTCGGTAGAAACCGTCAGACAAGTATGTCGAGCCGGTGTTGGAGGAACTGGAACTTGGGCCGCGATCCGAGCAGCAACGCTGGGAGGAAGAACACGTCAAGCTAGGCTCTTTGAAGTTTGGGGCAAGAGACGCCAAGCAGAAACACATGGTGGGTGGCTGGTGTGTCTATATTGTGCATAGTCTAATTGTTGTCAGACCATAGTCATGGGTGTGACTGATCAATATTCCAAGGGGCAGGGCTTAAGGGATTAGTCTATTATACCCTTGTATAAAAGTTGGGTGATTGCATAGGTAGAATAGATGTGTGGTTTCTAAAGAGAGGTAATATCTGTTAGGGATCATTCCATAATGTCTGAAAGCTGTATCAATTGTGGTACCGCTGGGTTGTTTTTTTGTAGTAACCAGCATTAACGGCCAGCTGGCTGTTTGTTATAATGAGCTCATTCTATACAGGTCAGTGTGCACAGGCGCTGTTGTCGCCACATATTTATGAGTGTGTTGTCCACCAGCTGCAAATGTGCTTTACAGAGAATTCAATTGGGGCATCACTAATCCCCTGACTCTCTGGCTCATTCATCTTGGTGGACAATGGTGAAGTAATGTGTTCCTAACCAGAGCTCTTAGTAAACATTCATTGCAGCGAGACCTCCACTCATAGGGTTCTTTGTCCATGGTCCGCTGTAAACTAAATATCTTTGACAAGCCGACTGGGCTTTAATGAGCTCCAAGCTCCAGTTTTGACCTCATGATTATTCAGTTATTCAAGCCACCTGGCTTCCCATTCATCAGCAAGGTTACGAATACGGCACCACAAAGAAAAATAGTGGTACCATAGTCAATACCGCATCTGGACAATATGAAATGTTCCCTTGTTCAGGAAGTTCCCCAAAAGTTTCTTTCTTTGTTGCTGAAAAATTATATTGCCACAATATATTCGTTTGATTTTATTGGTTATGCTAGACATTTTTTGTTGTTTCCGCACAGGCTAAGGAGTATGACCTCGTTGTCGATGAGCTGGGCGAGATTGAATTTGTCAGTGCGATCCAGATGCCTGGAACACGGGACAGGGTGAGTCATAATATTACTCTCACACTGAACCCCCTCCACTCCCCCAAGTAGAAGTGTGTCTTATTTTTACCTAGGGCTGCTCCCAAACTGCGATTCCGATTCTAGCCACATATTCATTTTTGTTTAATGGAAGTTGTCCAATACAAGGCTAAAAGCCACTCTTGGTAAAGGGCTACAACAGAGGTGGTGGGGTTGGCCACATTTTAGGTTGCCAGCCCTACCAACCTTATACGGTTTTCCTGGGTCCAGATCTAAATAGAGGATCAATCTTCAATAGATACCAAAGAAATTATCCCAATTTTCAGACCTATAGACCCAGGGGGTAACTTTTGCTGATAGCTTTACATGCTTTATGTCTAAAAGTATCTGAATAACGTGTATTGATGAAAAAAAACTTAATACAATATTCGTTTACACTTTACCCATGACTCGCAGGTAAATTCCAAGCTCGCACTGACGACCGCCCTATTTTGCTGATAAATGAGTAGTCTAAATCTAAGGCTTGTGATGACACTGGTAACCCCTTGCCTCCGGCTGTTATTGATGGGGTGCTGGTATGCCAAGAACACGGCTGTGCAGCCAAGCGTAAATGCAAACAATAAGCACCACACTGAATAGAGCGGTCCTATTCAGCGCACTTGGAGCCCCCTTTCATGTGAATGAAAGCTTTATTTGAAAAAGCTCCATCTATTCATTACACCCTCATTCAGGAACAATATAGTTGAAACATAAATGGATTGAGTACGTGCAGGAATGCGCCTATTGACATCAACCAGCTGGGTGGTGTTTTTTTTTTTTTTTAAACGGCCGCTATGGCCGTCGTCCAGATTCAAGAGGTCAACCAAAAAACGATAGACAGAGACTCTCTTCATGAACGCCCGTCAGTTGACACCCCCCCTCTTGCCCTAATCATGAGATTCAAAACTGCTGATTTCAGTCTGAGCCGGAGGAACCGCAACTATCGTCGGCCCAGAAGAAGCGCATCAGCATCGCCGAGACCCGCAAGAGCCTTCCCATTTACAAGTTCAGGGCGGACCTCCTCCAAGCTATCAAGGATCATCAGGTGCTGATCATTGAGGGAGAGACGGGGTCGGGGAAGACTACACAGATACCACAATATCTCCACGAAGCGGTAGGTTTTTTTGGGGCGGGGGGGGGGGGGGGGGGGGGGGGGGGGCTCAGAGTATTCAGAAAGCTCCACCCCTATGAGTTCAAGAGATTTTAAATATTTTGGCTTCTTTTCACCTTCGTGTCCAGGTAGTACTAGATGTTATTTGCTAACATGTAGACTGGGGCATGACAGGCCCTTATTCATCTAAAAAAGGGTCACGTCCTTTGGACGGGACATTGAACCGGAGGTCTCGTGTGCTCTATAGGATCAGCGTACATAAAAGAACCCAGAGCACATGTCGTGAAAGAGTAGGAGCTTGGACCCACACTTTTGAACCCCGAATTTATGGAACGACCCAATTGCACATGTATGGTCATGCTTTTTAAAAATTTTTTTTACTGATTCCGAGAATGTGACGTAACTTGGCTTACTCGTGAATAATGCGTATTAATTTGACTACATTGATTCTTTCTGGTTTTGAGCAGGGTTACACAGAAGGTGGCATAAAAATTGGATGCACCCAGCCGAGGCGTGTCGCTGCAATGAGTGTAGCTAGTCGAGTAGCGGAAGAGATGAACTTCAAACTTGGAAACGAGGTAAAGAAATCCGTGAAAAATCTGCTGTTTATGTCTAAAAAGAATCTCAGACAGTGCATATTTTGTATGAACCCCTTGCCTCAGGCTGTTATTGATGGGGGGCTGGCATGCCAAGAATGGTCTGAGCGGCCAAGCGTAAACGCAAACTATAGGCACCACACTGAATAGAGTGTCCTATTTATCGCACTTGGAGCCCCTTTCGTGTGAATGAAAGCTTCGTTTGAAAAAGTTCAATCTTTTCATTACACTCCCATTCGGGAACAATGTAGTTGAAACATGAATGGATTGAGTACGTGCAGGAATGTGCCTATAGACGTCAACCGGGCAAGTGTTTTTTTTAAACCGCGGCAATGGCCGTCGTCTGTACTTAAGATGTTAAATTTGAATTGATGTATTGTACATGAGACTTGGTATGGTATTGGACCCGTAAGCCTGACTAACCGCTAATTAGCAGAATTTGTGAGCATCAACGTAAGCCTTCGATGTTGTTGTCTTTAGGTAGGTTACAGTATCCGTTTTGAGGACTGTACGTCGGACCGAACCATCCTGAAGTACATGACGGACGGAATGCTTCTCAGGGAATTCCTGAGCGAACCTGACATGGCCGGTTACAGGTAAGAAGTGCTTTCTTATTCCTTCCCAAATCCTCAAAAATCCTCTTTGCCAAACGGAGGAATTTGGAGGATTGAGGGTCTTTAAACTCGGGTCGGGAATTTCCAACCTTCAATCCTCTTTTCCTCAACTTCACTGACAACTCGCTGGTTTCATTCTCTCTGCCAGCGTCTTGATTATCGACGAAGCCCACGAGCGTACCCTCCACACGGACATCCTCTTTGGCCTGGTGAAGGACATCACCCGGTTCCGACCTGACCTGAAGCTTCTTATCTCTAGTGCCACGCTGGACACGGACAAGTTTGCAGATTTCTTCGACGACGCGCCGATATTCCGCATCCCCGGCCGGCGTTTCCCTGTTGATTTGTTTTACACAAAGGTAACAAAGGAAGTCGTTGGAAAACACTTCAATATATTATAATATATACATGTGATTATCGCCTTGGGGTAGGGCTCATACTCATGTGGTGGGTCGTAGCTGAGCGGTCTATTGTACCGGGCCCAAGTTTTGGTGGCTTTAGTCATCAGAACGGGTTTAAATCCTGACCTGGCTTGTCATGGCACTTGTGTCCCTGAGAAAGACACTTTATCATATTCCTTGTCTCCACCCAGGACTCGAAGTAGCTGCCAGCAAGAATACGGGGAGTAACCTGCGATAGGCCAGCTTCCTGTCTGGGGGAATAGAAACATTCTCAGTCGTTTAACCTCTTGAGTACAGACAACGGCCATAGCCGGGTTTGAAAAAGACCACCTGGCCGGTTGATGTCTGCAGGCGCATCCCTGCACGTACTCAATCCATTCATGTTCCAACTATATTGTTCTTGAATGGGAGTGTAATGAATAGGTGGAGCTTTTTCAAACAAAGCTTTCATTCACACGAAAGGGGGGGGGGGGTCCAAGTGTGATGAATCAGACACTATTCAGTGTGGTGCCTATTGTTTGCGTTTACGCTTGGTTGCACAGCCCGTCGTTGGTATACCAGCCCCAGTCAATAACAGCCGAACACCAGAGGTGAATGTCACGGAAACTGGATATAAACACTGGCCTGACGAGCCATCTGACTCGGGAAGGACTTTACTCATTTTGTACGGTTCATGTCTCATTCTTTTTACTTGAAGAATCAAGGGACATCATACGTGTGGAACTTAAAAGTGCCTGGACTTTGCTGTCTTTAATCCTACAAAATCCTACAAAACCCCATGATGGATTTTGAGAGATCTTGAAGGGTTACAGTTTTAAACGAGCAAGGCAACCACAGCACTGTGCATGTATAGGAAGGGTTTTCTTGCCTAATGTTTGGTTGTCATTTCTCTTTGCAGGCACCTGAGGCTGACTACCTGGACGCCTGTATTGTCTCCGTGCTTCAGATCCACGTCACTCAGCCGATCGGGGACGTCCTCGTCTTTCTAACTGGTCAAGAAGAGATTGAAACTTGCATGGAAATCCTTCAGGTAGGAGAATCAGGATCAAGAAAACACAGAGGAGTTTATTTGTTAAAAGGACTTGGAAAATCCACATTCGGTCCTTGGAGCTAAAATATTTTCCTCGTGGAACTTTTTCTGAAAATGGACTTAGGATGATTTCACACCTTTTTAAAGAAAGTTTTTACTGGTGTTGGCATGCGAGGTTATAAAAAAGCTCTTTCATTGATTAAATAATGTTCCTTTCTATGCACTTTTTTAGCAGTATATAAATATTTCACGACTCCAAATTTCACAAAGCATTTGATTGCTTTAAAAAATTTTTTTTTATTGAAATCACCCAATACAAGGCTAAAAGCCAATCTAGGTAAAGGGTTACGATCTGAGGTGGTAGGGTTGGTGGCAATTTTGAATTGCCAGCCCTACCACTGTTCCGGTTTTCTTGGGCCCAGATCAAAACAGGATAAATCTTCAATAGATACCAAAAAAATTATCCCAATTTTCAGACCAATAGACCCAGGCGGTTTAACTTCCACCGTTGGTGCAACCAACTCACCTCTCCCCTTGTGTAGAGAGTTGGCAGAAGTCTGTAGATATCTGTGTACCGTAGATAGTCTGCAGACTAAGGCTGGCCTAAAATATTGACTCTGCAGAAAGTCGGCAGAAGTCTGTGCACTGTCTGTGATCACTATTGCCTGTCTGGCAACTCCGGCTAGCCTACAATCGAACATATATTTTTCTTCCATCAGGAGAGGGTAAGAAAACTCGGCACCAAGATCCGAGAGCTGATCGTGCTCCCGATCTACTCCACCCTACCCTCGGAGCTCCAAGCTAAGATCTTTGAACCCACGCCGCCGGGCAGCCGAAAGGTGGTCCTTGCGACAAACATCGCGGAGACGTCGCTGACGATAGACGGGATCATCTACGTCATCGACCCGGGATTCAACAAACAAAAGAGCTACAATGCCAGGACAGGCATGGAGTCTCTGGTTGTGACCCCAGTGTCAAAGGTCAGTCTGTGAAGGTCATGTATGCAGGCTTTAGCGTCAATCATTTATCACAAATGTAAATATTTGGTGATAATTTGCATTATAATAAATCTCCACAGTCTTGGACTGAATATCTGGGATCGGCTGTTATTAATGGGGTGCTCGTATACCAAGATGGGCTTGTGCAGCCAAGCGTAATGCAAATAATAGGAAAACAATGGATTGAGTATGCGCAGGAATGCGCGAATAGAAGACAACCGGCCAGGTGGTCTTTTTCAAACCGCGGCTATGGTCATTTTCCGTATTCGAGAGGTTTAACTTTATGGATTTTGTGTTGCTGTATCTCATTCCTAGCCAATGCGGAAGGTGCAAACTGTACTCTCAATTTTTCAGAACAATATATCACCTTAGCAACCTCTTTGTTCCTTTTTTGGTTATGAAACTTTGGTACGATGCAAAAATGAAATGTACAAACGTGAAAATCAACTTCAACGTCCCAGTGGTGAAACGGTAGTTACTCGTAATATTAACCTATAATATTGGGACTGATTACTCCAATGCCATGGAGTCATTTTGCATCACGTCACATTTGTCTTATTTGATACAGGCTTCAGCCAATCAACGAGCAGGGAGGGCCGGCAGGGTCGCCGCTGGCAAGTGCTTTAGACTCTACACGGCCTGGGCCTACAAAAACGAGCTGGAAGAAAATACGATCCCCGAGGTAGGCTTGACTCTCATCGATACATTTTGGTGACCTCGTGTTCAGAATTAATTATAGTGGAGTGCCCTAGCCTAGTGGTTTAGTGCACGGCACTCAAGATCTTGGTGATTGTGGGTTTCGAGTTCAGCAGGGGGGGTCATGGTGCTTGTGTCCTTGAGCAAGACACTTTGTCACAAGTTGCTTCTCTCCACCCAGGAGTAAATGGGTACCTGTGAGGGCAGTGATGATTATGTGTTTGATTAGCCCATGTGCGCTCAACTTGCAGCCGGGGCTGTATACTTCCCAGGGAGCTGAGAAAGTTTCATATCTGGAATGATTAATAGGCCTGATGAGGAGGGGTGATAATATCGTGCCTTAACCGCAATGATTATGGTGGATATGTGCACTTTTTAAATGTAAACATTATCATTATAGATGTTTCAGTGTAAATAATAACTTGAAACAGTGATGTAGTCGAGACCATCACAAGACCAGGTACAAGACCATTCAAAAGCTTGTTAAAGGCACAAATAACAGGCATAAACCATGACAAAGGAATGTTTTTATTACAGTTCATTTGAATAGCTTGAGACTTGAATTAAGACTGAAGGAATTCTGTTGGTCTTGCAGGGTCTTGTGATGGTCTCAACTACATCACTGGCCTGAAATATAATGCAGTTTCACTGGGCAGATGTTGGCAAGTACAGATACCAGTGGACTCAGGGGAGGGGGGGGGGAGTATCAGAAAAGACCCTTTTGAGGTCGTTCATACTGGACTGGAAATGGGGAAGGTGACGATCACCTCGGTAAGTTTTACACAAAAAAGCTCAATGTGAACATTATGACCTAGCCACTGTCCTGAATTTGTCCGGTTTTTTTTCTGCAGATCCAGAGGACGAATCTCGGCAATGTTGTTCTGCTGCTGAAGAGCCTCGGTATCAACGACCTGATCCACTTTGACTTCATGGACCCCGCCTCCCCACGAAACCCTCGTCCTCGCCCTGGAGCAACTGTACGCCCTGGGGGCGCTCAACCACAAGGGAGAGCTGACTAAACTGGGTCGTAGGATGGCTGAGTTTCCCGTCGAATCCCATGATGTCAAAGATGATCCTGGCGTCAGAGAAGTAAGTAGTCTAGTTATCCCTTTCAAGTGATCTGTCGCTGTTTGTGAGTAAACCACGCCTCTTAGATAACTGTTTGGAATTTTGTGTGATAAGTTTGTTTGTCGCAGTTGTTGCACATTACTCGTCAAATTATAACTCATTTGATTGGGCGATATTTCACAAGCTATGCTCACGTGATTCTGTTTGATGATATTATAAGTTAAAAGTCGTATCCTCATTGAGTGATCCCCCACAATGTCGCTTCCCAGGTTGTATCGTCAAATTGGGCGTGATCCCTGGTTTATGACTTCTGACTAGCGCCCCCCCCCCCCCCCCCCCCCCCCCCCCCCGAACAAAGATATTGACAATTTGGGAGACCGCCAACATAGGGCAAGGTAGCTTAGTTGGTAGAGCGCCGGTACGGTATTCCGTATGTCGCAGGTTCGAATCCCGCTCCTGCCAGTTTTCTTTGTTCAGTTTGAAAATTCAAATTAATTTATTTAATTATTCATAGTGTAATTCTCCTTTATTTGCACTGTTCTCTCTCAAGACCCAGCTTGTTAAATTCACCTCTCGTGGTAAAGCAAAGCTTTTTGGAAAAGCAAAACATTTCTGTGATGTGAAAATGGAATCACCCTCCGACTTTAGGCCCTGTTCAACGAATGCGTTTTTTCCTTAAAGTTTACCATTTTCTACTTAGGTACCAATGCACCGAGGAAATACTGAGCATCACGGCCATGCTGTCTATCAATAACGCCATCTTCTACCGACCTAAGGACAAGATCGTTCACGCTGACAATGCTAGAGTGAACTTCTTTGCCCCAGGAGGAGACCACCTGACGCTCCTCAATGTGTACAATCAGGTAAAGTGGGCTCCCCTCAACAGGTCTGGGTAACTCTCTGGATGATGAGATCAAGATTGAGTTGGTTGAGATGATCAAAATGATTGAGATGATCAAAATGATCAAGATAATTGAGATGATTGAGATGGTTGAGATGGTCGAAATGATGGGGATGAATGAGATAATCAAGATTATCCAGATGATCAGAATAAACAAAATGATCAGGTTTATCGAGATGATTAAGTTTGACATGATTGAAACGATGCAAACGATCAAGATGGCCAAGATTCATGGTCATCTTCAGCCACACCAAACGTCAGTTCTGGAATTTTTATTGCAATTTTATCAAATAATGAATATCCTTAAACCCCCTTCAAGTTCTTTCAACGCACCCTGCTGAATCCAACAAAATCTAACAACAGAAAAATATGAAGCCTACAAAATCCAACAGCTAGAACAAAAGATCTTTTGTTCACAGCCCAGACCAACAAAATCCACCAGAAAGTACCAACTAATGGATATTGATGGATTTAGCATGGTCAAGGATACGCTTAACGTAATATCATTACCCCTGATGGACAGGCGTTTAGTAATCCCTGTTTCTGAAAGAAACGTCCCATTTAAAACAGAAATGATCCAAGTTTTGTGATGCTCCCATCAAAAGAAATGTTGATCTATAATATTGGGACTCAAGTCAGACTCGATGAGGAGTCTAAGTTCATACAAGCCGTTGGTCAACAGCCACTCTCACCGGGAACTATTTTCTCCCAACCACCCCAACCCCTGCACACAGTGGCTAGAGACTGACTTCTCCACCCAGTGGTGTTTTGAGAACTTCATCCAGCATCGGTCCATGCGGCGAGCCAGGGATGTCCGAGACCAGCTTCAGGGACTAGTGGAGAGGGTGGAGATAGCTCTGACGTCGGAAGCTCATGATAACGTAGCCATCAGGAAGGTAAAACTAAAACCTTAAATGGTGGCTGAAATGACGATCACATAACAAAATATTTCATGCAGATATCAGTGTATCTGAATTGTGTAATAAATATAATGGAAATTTACTTTTTTTGACTTGTAACTTTTTAAAATACTCATTCTGTTCCTGACATGTGAGGGCGCTGTTGCTCTGAAGTCACTCAAGATACACAAAAAATCCAATTGCAGTGTCACTAATCCCCTGGCTGTCTGGCTAATCCAACTTGGTGGATTATGGGGAATTAGTGCTATAGGCCAGAGCTCTAAAACTCTTGAATACGGACGACGGCGATAGCCACTGCTTGAAAAAGACTACCTGGCCGGTTGACATCTATAGGCACGTACCTGTGGTTACTCAATCCATTCATTTGTTAACTATATTGTTCCTGAATGGGAGCGTAATTAATAGATGGAGCTTTTTCAAACAAAGCTTTCATTCACATGAAAGGGGGGCTCCAAGTGTGATGAATAGGACCACTCTATTCAGTGTGGTGCCTATTGTTTGCATTTACGCTTGGCTGCACAGTCCGTCCTTGGCATACCAGCACCCCATCAATAACAGTCCGACTCAAGGGGTTAAACATTCACTGCAGCAAGACTTCCACTAATAAGAGTTTTTATCCATGGTCTGACCACTGCAATCTTTGACCAGCCGACTGTGCTTTAATGAGCTCCAGTTTTGACCTCATCATTATTCACTTATTCCCATTCATCAGCAAGGTTTGAGGTAAGGAATGGGGCGCCGCAAAGTAGAAACAGCGGTACCGCGGTCAATACCACGCCGGACAAGATGAAATATTCCCTCACTACTCTTTTTAAGGACCACACTTATCTTTTTGGGATTTGAATAATTCATATGATGGATCCGTATAATTCCTCAGTTGATATGGGTTGGTCGAGCTCACTTTAAACCTGTGATTGTTTGTCTAGGCCATCACGGCGGGTTTCTTCTACCACACGGCCAAGTTCAGCAAGGGCGGTCAGTACAAGACGGTCAAGCACCAGCAGACGGTCATGGTTCATCCCAACAGCAGTCTGTTTGAGGAGCAGCCTCGGTGGTTGATCTATCACGAGCTGGTCTTCACGACCAAGGAATTCATGCGTCAGGTAGGCCTATCAACAAGTGTGATCACTAGTCAATGTTCCGTTGTAAACCCATACATGAATTGTATCCTGGGAGCCTGGACGTCCGGCGGTTGGGGTATAATCTGCTCCCTAACCAAGCTTCACTGCTCAATGTTGTTCAAAGTTGTAATTTTTTTTGTTTTATCAATCAAACATGTATTTCCATAATGAAATATATACATTGTATAATTTCAAAATTAACATGATAACAAATTGAATATTCAATTACACCCGGGTACCCAAGTGCCTGACCACTAATATCAGGAATCAGTTCCAGATTATGGAATCGAGTACCTGTTTATACCGAATTAACATTATTAGTAATTTCTCAGACAATGAAAAAGAAAGTTTAAGAATGTCATTTATGGGGTATTTTCACAATGAAAACTAGGTTCCATGGAAAAACAAAGGAGATTAACCTCTATAACGCTTGCAAAAAGGCAATTTACACCGTAAAGCTATAGAGCTCACTGTACACACTTGCATCTTGCTGCATTGATGCGTCGATGTGGTAGTATTAACGTGCGGACCTTTACAAACAATATGAACAGCAATTTCCGAGATTTCATTTTTGGATTGGTTTTCTTTAACGAGTACCCGGTACCCGTGTTTGTTTTCAATCGGGTACTCGATTCCCGTACAACCCGTAAATGCACACCCTTAGATTGGGAAGCATTCGCCATGGCAATAGTATTGACAGTTGTCTTGATTTGAATTTGTTCGTCTCTCTCTAAAAGGTGATCGAGATTGAGAATGCTTGGTTACTGGAGGTAGCTCCTCACTACTACAAGGCTAAGGAACTGGAGGACATGTCGAGCAGGAAGATGCCCAAGAATACTGGCAAGAGCAGGGAAGAAACGAGGACGTGACACGAGGACCTTGAAGACGTATCAAGCAGATGGCGTCCTTATACCACAGACCGGCGTAACTTTCCAAGACTCGAACGTCAAAGCTAGAGCCTGCTTTTTGAGACCCCTGGAGAACACTGCTTGTGAGCTTCTTATCCAAAGGAAAGTCCATGAATTCGAAGCTGAGGATGCTGGCAGAAGACGGACCAAAAACAAAAGTCATGTCTCACTTGTCTGCTCTTCTAAAGACTTGTATCTCCGATCTTTGCAGTCAGCCACAGATTTGACACCGTAAATCATCCTCAAACCCACCAGGAATGATAAACCTTGGGAACTATAAATGAATGACGTTTGCTTGGACATTACATGTACAGCTTTTAGTCTAATCAGCATTTACAATACTCAAGGCTGGATATTGTGAACACCGCTTTGACTTTGAGACTTCTTGAGATTTCCTTATTCAAACTTTTCCTGAAAAAAAATATGTAAGATAAATGATTTTGAAACCAGGGGACAGTCGAGAACATTTCACATCGCAAGGCTGGTGGAAAATAGAAATTAGAAAACTTTTTATCAAAATTCTTGCTTTTGGAAAGGTTGTGGAACAAGAAGGTTGCCATAATATAATGCTGGGAAAACAGAAGTACAATCTGATTTTTCTTTCCTTTTTCCCTTCTATTTTCAAGAATATCCCTCAGTACACTGTGTTCAAATCCGAAGATAGCCTAACACCTGCTTTGGAAAGTGTGCCCAAGATTTAATTCAAATTTTGAGGCGGTGGTGAAGAAAAGAGCAGGATTTACGAGTTGCCAAACTTTTAACGGTTTATATTCAGTAGCTTCCCAACTTTGAAGGGAATATTTTCACCCCATTGTACAGATAAATTGTATCTTACCTGGTTTGTTTTATTATCAGTCAGTTTACTAACCTCCTTGTTCATCGCTTTTGTAAAAAAAAATATGCAATTGCAAATATATTGCATTAGATTTTTTCCTTCATATTTTGGGTACAATTTGCATTTTCGACCAAGAATAAAACAAATCATCAGTTGCTACCGTCACAAAAGGCTCTGCTGTTTTGTTGTTTTGCTTTTGAGGAGTGTTAAGAGTTTATACATTTGAAGCTTTAGAATTCCTAATTAGCCAGTGGTAGCTTGGTGGGGGGGAGGTACCCCTAGCCTGATAATTGCTTTAAATTTAGCCTGAAAATTGCAGAAAATTTAGCCAATGAGGTGGGAAGAATAGCCCTGCAATAATAGAGCTCAAAGGTCAAAGTAAAAATATTTATGATTATTTTTTTAAAATGATATTTTTCATATTTTGGGCAAAAATTGCAATTTCGACCAAGTATGAAGCAATTGACGACTTGCAACTGTGAGAAAAGGCTCCCAGGCATCTCCAGGATCGATTTCAATCAAATTTAGAAAACCCCCTTTTTGGGCCAAAATCGTCAAAAATGGTAAGGGTTACCCCTTGCCGTTTTGTTCCGGGTCGAAACAAAGTTGGCCTGAAAATGGCAGAAAATTTAGCCAATGAGGAGGGAAGAATAGCCCTGCAATAATAGAGGTCAAATGTCAAAGTTGAATTATTTATGATATTTTTTTTTAAATATGATATTTTTCATATTTTGGGCAAAAATTGCAATTTCGACCAAGTATAAAGCAATTGACGACTTGCAACTGTGAGAAAAGGCTCCCAGGCATCTCCAGGATCGATTTCAATCAAATTTAGAAAACCCCCTTTTTGGGCCAAAATCGTCAAAAATGGTAAGGGTTACCCCTTGCCGTTTTGTTCCGGGTCGACACAAAGTTGGCCTGAAAATGGCATAAAATTTAGCCAATGAGGAGGGAAGAATAGCCCTGCAATAATAAAGGTCAAATGTCAAAGTTGAATTATTTATGATATTTTTTTAAAAATATGATATTTTTCATATTTTGGGAAAAAATTGCAATTTCGACCAAGTATGAAGCAATTGACGACTTGCAACTGTGAGAAAAGGCTCCCAGGCATCTCCAGGATCGATTTCAATCAAATTTAGAAAACCCCCTTTTTGGGCCAAAATCGTTAAAAATGGTAAGGGTTACCCCTTGCCGTTATTTCCGGGTCGAAAAAAAAGTTGGCCTGAAAATGGCAGAAAATTTTGCCAATGAGGAGGGAAGAATAGCCCTGCAATAATAGAGGTCAAATGTCAAAGTTGAATTATTTATGATATTTTTAAAAAAATGATATTTCTCATATTTTGGGCAAAAATTGCAATTTCGACCAAGTATGAAGCAATTGACGACTTGCAACTGTGAGAAAAGGCTCCCATGCATCTCCAGAATCGATTTCAATCAAATTTAGAAAACCCCTTTTTGGGCCAAAATCGTCAAAAATGGTAAGGGTTACCCCTTGCCGTTATTTCCGGGTCGAAAAAAAAGTTGGCCTGAAAATGGCAGAAAATTTAGCCAATGAGGAGGGAAGAATAGCCCTGCAATAACAGAGGTCAAATGTCAAAGTTGAATTATTTATGATATTTTTAAAAAAATGATATTTCTCATATTTTGGGCAAAAATTGCAATTTCGACCAAGTATGAAGCAATTGACGACTTGCAACTGTGAGAAAAGGCTCCCATGCATCTCCAGAATCGATTTCAATCAAATTTAGAAAACCCCTTTTTGGGCCAAAATCGTCAAAAATGGTAAGGGTTACCCCTTGCCGTTATTTCCGGGTCGAAAAAAAAGTTGGCCTGAAAATGGCAGAAAATTTAGCCAATGAGGAGGGAAGAATAGCCCTGCAATAACAGAGGTCAAATGTCAAAGTTGAATTATTTATGATATTTTAAAAAAAATGATATTTCTCATATTTTGGGCAAAAATTGCAATTTCGACCAAGTATGAAGCAATTGACGACTTGCAACTGTCAGAAAAGGCTCCCAGGCATCTCCAGAATCGATTTCAATCAAATTTAGAAAACCCCCTTTTTCGGGCCAAAATCGTCAAAAATGGTAAGGGTTACCCCTTGCCGTTATTTCCGGGTCGAAAAAAAAGTTGGCCTGAAAATGGCAGAAAATTTAGCCAATGAGGAGGGAAGAATAGCCCTGCAATAACAGAGGTCAAATGTCAAAGTTGAATTATTTATGATATTTTTAAAAAAATGATATTTCTCATATTTTGGGCAAAAATTGCAATTTCGACCAAGTATGAAGCAATTGACGACTTGCAACTGTCAGAAAAGGCTCCCAGGCATCTCCAGAATCGATTTCAATCAAATTTAGAAAACCCCCTTTTTGGGCCAAAATCGTCAAAAATGGTAAGGGTTACCCCTTGCCGTTATTTCCGGGTCGAAAAAAGAGTTGGCCTGAAAATGGCAGAAAATTTAGCCAATGAGGAGGGAAGAATAGCCCTGCAATAATAGAGGTCAAATGTCAAAGTTGAATTATTTATGATATTTTTTTTTAAATATGATATTTTTCATATTTTGGGCAAAAATTGCAATTTAGACCAAGTATGAAGCAATTGACGACTTGCAACTGTGAGAAAAGGCTCCCAGGCATCTCCAGGATCGATTTCAATCAAATTTAGAAAACCCCTTTTTTGGGCCAAAATCGTCAAAAATGGTAAGGGTTACCCCTTGCCGTTATTTCCGGGTCGAAAAAAGAGTTGGCCTGAAAATGGCAGAAAATTTAGCCAATGAGGAGGGAAGAATAGCCCTGCAATAATAGAGGTCAAATGTCAAAGTTGAATTATTTATGATATTTTTCTAAAAATATGATATTTTTCATATTTTGGGCAAAAATTGCAATTTCGACCAAGTATGAAGCAATTGACGACTTGCAACTGTGAGAAAAGGCTCCCAGGCATCTCCAGGATCGATTTCAATCAAATTTAGAAAACCCCCTTTTTGGGCCAAAATCGTCAAAAATGGTAAGGGTTACCCCTTGCCGTTTTGTTCCGGGTCGAAACAAAGTTGGCCTGAAAATGGCAGAAAATTTAGCCAATGAGGAGGGAAGAATAGCCCTGCAATAATAGAGGTCAAATGTCAAAGTTGAATTATTTATGATATTTTTTTTTAAATATGATATTTTTCATATTTTGGGCAAAAATTGCAATTTCGACCAAGTATAAAGCAATTGACGACTTGCAACTGTGAGAAAAGGCTCCCAGGCATCTCCAGGATCGATTTCAATCAAATTTAGAAAACCCCCTTTTTGGGCCAAAATCGTCAAAAATGGTAAGGGTTACCCCTTGCCGTTTTGTTCCGGGTCGACACAAAGTTGGCCTGAAAATGGCATAAAATTTAGCCAATGAGGAGGGAAGAATAGCCCTGCAATAATAAAGGTCAAATGTCAAAGTTGAATTATTTATGATATTTTTTTAAAAATATGATATTTTTCATATTTTGGGAAAAAATTGCAATTTCGACCAAGTATGAAGCAATTGACGACTTGCAACTGTGAGAAAAGGCTCCCAGGCATCTCCAGGATCGATTTCAATCAAATTTAGAAAACCCCCTTTTTGGGCCAAAATCGTTAAAAATGGTAAGGGTTACCCCTTGCCGTTATTTCCGGGTCGAAAAAAAAGTTGGCCTGAAAATGGCAGAAAATTTTGCCAATGAGGAGGGAAGAATAGCCCTGCAATAATAGAGGTCAAATGTCAAAGTTGAATTATTTATGATATTTTTAAAAAAATGATATTTCTCATATTTTGGGCAAAAATTGCAATTTCGACCAAGTATGAAGCAATTGACGACTTGCAACTGTGAGAAAAGGCTCCCATGCATCTCCAGAATCGATTTCAATCAAATTTAGAAAACCCCTTTTTGGGCCAAAATCGTCAAAAATGGTAAGGGTTACCCCTTGCCGTTATTTCCGGGTCGAAAAAAAAGTTGGCCTGAAAATGGCAGAAAATTTAGCCAATGAGGAGGGAAGAATAGCCCTGCAATAACAGAGGTCAAATGTCAAAGTTGAATTATTTATGATATTTTTAAAAAAATGATATTTCTCATATTTTGGGCAAAAATTGCAATTTCGACCAAGTATGAAGCAATTGACGACTTGCAACTGTGAGAAAAGGCTCCCATGCATCTCCAGAATCGATTTCAATCAAATTTAGAAAACCCCTTTTTGGGCCAAAATCGTCAAAAATGGTAAGGGTTACCCCTTGCCGTTATTTCCGGGTCGAAAAAAAAGTTGGCCTGAAAATGGCAGAAAATTTAGCCAATGAGGAGGGAAGAATAGCCCTGCAATAACAGAGGTCAAATGTCAAAGTTGAATTATTTATGATATTTTTAAAAAAATGATATTTCTCATATTTTGGGCAAAAATTGCAATTTCGACCAAGTATGAAGCAATTGACGACTTGCAACTGTCAGAAAAGGCTCCCAGGCATCTCCAGAATCGATTTCAATCAAATTTAGAAAACCCCCTTTTTCGGGCCAAAATCGTCAAAAATGGTAAGGGTTACCCCTTGCCGTTATTTCCGGGTCGAAAAAAAAGTTGGCCTGAAAATGGCAGAAAATTTAGCCAATGAGGAGGGAAGAATAGCCCTGCAATAACAGAGGTCAAATGTCAAAGTTGAATTATTTATGATATTTTTAAAAAAATGATATTTCTCATATTTTGGGCAAAAATTGCAATTTCGACCAAGTATGAAGCAATTGACGACTTGCAACTGTCAGAAAAGGCTCCCAGGCATCTCCAGAATCGATTTCAATCAAATTTAGAAAACCCCCTTTTTGGGCCAAAATCGTCAAAAATGGTAAGGGTTACCCCTTGCCGTTATTTCCGGGTCGAAAAAAGAGTTGGCCTGAAAATGGCAGAAAATTTAGCCAATGAGGAGGGAAGAATAGCCCTGCAATAATAGAGGTCAAATGTCAAAGTTGAATTATTTATGATATTTTTTTTTAAATATGATATTTTTCATATTTTGGGCAAAAATTGCAATTTAGACCAAGTATGAAGCAATTGACGACTTGCAACTGTGAGAAAAGGCTCCCAGGCATCTCCAGGATCGATTTCAATCAAATTTAGAAAACCCCTTTTTTGGGCCAAAATCGTCAAAAATGGTAAGGGTTACCCCTTGCCGTTATTTCCGGGTCGAAAAAAGAGTTGGCCTGAAAATGGCAGAAAATTTAGCCAATGAGGAGGGAAGAATAGCCCTGCAATAATAGAGGTCAAATGTCAAAGTTGAATTATTTATGATATTTTTCTAAAAATATGATATTTTTCATATTTTGGGCAAAAATTGCAATTTCGACCAAGTATGAAGCAATTGACGACTTGCAACTGTGAGAAAAGGCTCCCAGGCATCTCCAGGATCGATTTCAATCAAATTTAGAAAACCCCCTTTTTGGGCCAAAATCGTCAAAAATGGTAAGGGTTACCCCTTGCCGTTTTGTTCCGGGTCGAAACAAAGTTGGCCTGAAAATGGCAGAAAATTTAGCCAATGAGGAGGGAAGAATAGCCCTGCAATAATAGAGGTCAAATGTCAAAGTTGAATTATTTATGATATTTTTTTTTAAATATGATATTTTTCATATTTTGGGCAAAAATTGCAATTTCGACCAAGTATAAAGCAATTGACGACTTGCAACTGTGAGAAAAGGCTCCCAGGCATCTCCAGGATCGATTTCAATCAAATTTAGAAAACCCCCTTTTTGGGCCAAAATCGTCAAAAATGGTAAGGGTTACCCCTTGCCGTTTTGTTCCGGGTCGACACAAAGTTGGCCTGAAAATGGCATAAAATTTAGCCAATGAGGAGGGAAGAATAGCCCTGCAATAATAAAGGTCAAATGTCAAAGTTGAATTATTTATGATATTTTTAAAAAAATGATATTTCTCATATTTTGGGCAAAAATTGCAATTTCGACCAAGTATGAAGCAATTGACGACTTGCAACTGTCAGAAAAGGCTCCCAGGCATCTCCAGAATCGATTTCAATCAAATTTAGAAAACCCCCTTTTTCGGGCCAAAATCGTCAAAAATGGTAAGGGTTACCCCTTGCCGTTATTTCCGGGTCGAAAAAAAAGTTGGCCTGAAAATGGCAGAAAATTTAGCCAATGAGGAGGGAAGAATAGCCCTGCAATAACAGAGGTCAAATGTCAAAGTTGAATTATTTATGATATTTTTAAAAAAATGATATTTCTCATATTTTGGGCAAAAATTGCAATTTCGACCAAGTATGAAGCAATTGACGACTTGCAACTGTCAGAAAAGGCTCCCAGGCATCTCCAGAATCGATTTCAATCAAATTTAGAAAACCCCCTTTTTGGGCCAAAATCGTCAAAAATGGTAAGGGTTACCCCTTGCCGTTATTTCCGGGTCGAAAAAAGAGTTGGCCTGAAAATGGCAGAAAATTTAGCCAATGAGGAGGGAAGAATAGCCCTGCAATAATAGAGGTCAAATGTCAAAGTTGAATTATTTATGATATTTTTTTTTAAATATGATATTTTTCATATTTTGGGCAAAAATTGCAATTTAGACCAAGTATGAAGCAATTGACGACTTGCAACTGTGAGAAAAGGCTCCCAGGCATCTCCAGGATCGATTTCAATCAAATTTAGAAAACCCCTTTTTTGGGCCAAAATCGTCAAAAATGGTAAGGGTTACCCCTTGCCGTTATTTCCGGGTCGAAAAAAGAGTTGGCCTGAAAATGGCAGAAAATTTAGCCAATGAGGAGGGAAGAATAGCCCTGCAATAATAGAGGTCAAATGTCAAAGTTGAATTATTTATGATATTTTTCTAAAAATATGATATTTTTCATATTTTGGGCAAAAATTGCAATTTCGACCAAGTATGAAGCAATTGACGACTTGCAACTGTGAGAAAAGGCTCCCAGGCATCTCCAGGATCGATTTCAATCAAATTTAGAAAACCCCCTTTTTGGGCCAAAATCGTCAAAAATGGTAAGGGTTACCCCTTGCCGTTTTGTTCCGGGTCGAAACAAAGTTGGCCTGAAAATGGCAGAAAATTTAGCCAATGAGGAGGGAAGAATAGCCCTGCAATAATAGAGGTCAAATGTCAAAGTTGAATTATTTATGATATTTTTTTTTAAATATGATATTTTTCATATTTTGGGCAAAAATTGCAATTTCGACCAAGTATAAAGCAATTGACGACTTGCAACTGTGAGAAAAGGCTCCCAGGCATCTCCAGGATCGATTTCAATCAAATTTAGAAAACCCCCTTTTTGGGCCAAAATCGTCAAAAATGGTAAGGGTTACCCCTTGCCGTTTTGTTCCGGGTCGACACAAAGTTGGCCTGAAAATGGCATAAAATTTAGCCAATGAGGAGGGAAGAATAGCCCTGCAATAATAAAGGTCAAATGTCAAAGTTGAATTATTTATGATATTTTTTTAAAAATATGATATTTTTCATATTTTGGGAAAAAATTGCAATTTCGACCAAGTATGAAGCAATTGACGACTTGCAACTGTGAGAAAAGGCTCCCAGGCATCTCCAGGATCGATTTCAATCAAATTTAGAAAACCCCCTTTTTGGGCCAAAATCGTTAAAAATGGTAAGGGTTACCCCTTGCCGTTATTTCCGGGTCGAAAAAAAAGTTGGCCTGAAAATGGCAGAAAATTTTGCCAATGAGGAGGGAAGAATAGCCCTGCAATAATAGAGGTCAAATGTCAAAGTTGAATTATTTATGATATTTAAAAAAAAATGATATTTCTCATATTTTGGGCAAAAATTGCAATTTCGACCAAGTATGAAGCAATTGACGACTTGCAACTGTGAGAAAAGGCTCCCAGGCATCTCCAGAATCGATTTCAATCAAATTTAGAAAACCCCTTTTTGGGCCAAAATCGTCAAAAATGGTAAGGGTTACCCCTTGCCGTTATTTCCGGGTCGAAAAAAAAGTTGGCCTGAAAATGGCAGAAAATTTAGCCAATGAGGAGGGAAGAATAGCCCTGCAATAACAGAGGTCAAATGTCAAAGTTGAATTATTTATGATATTTAAAAAAAAATGATATTTCTCATATTTTGGGCAAAAATTGCAATTTCGACCAAGTATGAAGCAATTGACGACTTGCAACTGTCAGAAAAGGCTCCCAGGCATCTCCAGAATCGATTTCAATCAAATTTAGAAAACCCCCTTTTTCGGGCCAAAATCGTCAAAAATGGTAAGGGTTACCCCTTGCCGTTTTGTTCCGGGTCGAAAAAAGGTTGGCCTGAAAATGGCAGAAAATTTTGCCAATGAGGAGGGAAGAATAGCCCTGCAATAACAGAGGTCAAATGTCAAAGTTGAATTATTTATGATATTTAAAAAAAAATGATATTTCTCATATTTTGTGCAAAAATTGCAATTTCGACCAAGTATGAAGCAATTGACGACTTGCAACTGTGAGAAAAGGCTCCCAGGCATCTCCAGAATCGATTTCAATCAAATTTAGAAAACCCCCTTTTTGGGCCAAAATCGTCAAAAATGGTAAGGGCTTGCCGTTATTTCCGGGTCGAAAAAAGAGTTGGCCTGAAAATGGCAGAAAATTTAGCCAATGAGGAGGGAAGAATAGCCCTGCAATAATAGAGGTCAAATGTCAAAGTTGAATTATTTATGATATTTTTCTAAAAATATGATATTTTTCATATTTTGGGCAAAAATTGCAATTTCGACCAAGTATGAAGCAATTGACGACTTGCAACTGTGAGAAAAGGCTCCCAGGCATCTCCAGGATCGATTTCAATCAAATTTAGAAAACCCCCTTTTTGGGCCAAAATCGTCAAAAATGGTAAAGGTTACCCCTTGCCGTTTTGTTCCGGGTCGAAACAAAGTTGGCCTGAAAATGGCAGAAAATTTAGCCAATGAGGAGGGAAGAATAGCCCTGCAATAATAGAGGTCAAATGTCAAAGTTGAATTATTTATGATATTTTTTTTTAAATATGATATTTTTCATATTTTGGGCAAAAATTGCAATTTCGACCAAGTATAAAGCAATTGACGACTTGCAACTGTGAGAAAAGGCTCCCAGGCATCTCCAGGATCGATTTCAATCAAATTTAGAAAACCCCCTTTTTTGGCCAAAATCGTCAAAAATGGTAAGGGTTACCCCTTGCCGTTTTGTTCCGGGTCGAAACAAAGTTGGCCTGAAAATGGCAGAAAATTTAGCCAATGAGGAGGGAAGAATAGCCCTGCAATAATAAAGGTCAAATGTCAAAGTTGAATTATTTATGATATTTTTTTAAAAATATGATATTTTTCATATTTTGGCAAAAAATTGCAATTTCGACCAAGTATGAAGCAATTGACGACTTGCAACTGTGAGAAAAGGCTCCCAGGCATCTCCAGGATCGATTTCAATCAAATTTAGAAAACCCCTTTTTTGGGCCAAAATCGTCAAAAATGGTAAGGGTTACCCCTTGCCGTTATTTCCGGGTCGAAAAAAGAGTTGGCCTGAAAATGGCAGAAAATTTAGCCAATGAGGAGGGAAGAATAGCCCTGCAATAATAGAGGTCAAATGTCAAAGTTGAATTATTTATGATATTTTTCTAAAAATATGATATTTTTCATATTTTGGGCAAAAATTGAAATTTCGACCAAGTATGAAGCAATTGACGACTTGCAACTGTGAGAAAAGGCTCCCAGGCATCTCCAGGATCGATTTCAATCAAATTTAGAAAACCCCCTTTTTGGGCCAAAATCGTCAAAAATGGTAAGGGTTACCCCTTGCCGTTTTGTTCCGGGTCGAAACAAAGTTGGCCTGAAAATGGCAGAAAATTTAGCCAATGAGGAGGGAAGAATAGCCCTGCAATAATAGAGGTCAAATGTCAAAGTTGAATTATTTATGATATTTTTTTTTAAATATGATATTTTTCATATTTTGGGCAAAAATTGCAATTTCGACCAAGTATAAAGCAATTGACGACTTGCAACTGTGAGAAAAGGCTCCCAGGCATCTCCAGGATCGATTTCAATCAAATTTAGAAAACCCCCTTTTTTGGGCCAAAATCGTCAAAAATGGTAAGGGTTACCCCTTGCCGTTTTGTTCCGGGTCGACACAAAGTTGGCCTGAAAATGGCATAAAATTTAGCCAATGAGGAGGGAAGAATAGCCCTGCAATAATAAAGGTCAAATGTCAAAGTTGAATTATTTATGATATTTTTTTAAAAATATGATATTTTTCATATTTTGGGAAAAAATTGCAATTTCGACCAAGTATGAAGCAATTGACGACTTGCAACTGTGAGAAAAGGCTCCCAGGCATCTCCAGGATCGATTTCAATCAAATTTAGAAAACCCCCTTTTTGGGCCAAAATCGTTAAAAATGGTAAGGGTTACCCCTTGCCGTTATTTCCGGGTCGAAAAAAAAGTTGGCCTGAAAATGGCAGAAAATTTTGCCAAGGAGGAGGGAAGAATAGCCCTGCAATAATAAAGGTCAAATGTCAAAGTTGAATTATTTATGATATTTTTTTAAAAATATGATATTTTTCATATTTTGGGCAAAAATTGCAATTTCGACCAAGTATGAAGCAATTGACGACTTGCAACTGTGAGAAAAGGCTCCCAGGCATCTCCAGGATCGATTTCAATCAAATTTAGAAAACCCCCTTTTTGGGCCAAAATCGTTAAAAATGGTAAGGGTTACCCCTTGCCGTTATTTCCGGGTCGAAAAAAAAGTTGGCCTGAAAATGGCAGAAAATTTAGCCAATGAGGAGGGAAGAATAGCCCTGCAATAACAGAGGTCAAATGTCAAAGTTGAATTATTTATGATATTTTTAAAAAAATGATATTTCTCATATTTTGGGCAAAAATTGCAATTTCGACCAAGTATGAAGCAATTGACGACTTGCAACTGTGAGAAAAGGCTCCCAGGCATCTCCAGGATCGATTTCAATCAAATTTAGAAAACCCCCTTTTTGGGCCAAAATCGTCAAAAATGGTAAGGGTTACCCCTTGCCGTTATTTCCGGGTCGAAAAAAGAGTTGGCCTGAAAATGGCAGAAAATTTAGCCAATGAGGAGGGAAGAATAGCCCTGCAATAATAGAGGTCAAATGTCAAAGTTGAATTATTTATGATATTTTTCTAAAAATATGATATTTTTCATATTTTGGGCAAAAATTGAAATTTCGACCAAGTATGAAGCAATTGACGACTTGCAACTGTGAGAAAAGGCTCCCAGGCATCTCCAGGATCGATTTCAATCAAATTTAGAAAACCCCCTTTTTTGGCCAAAATCGTCAAAAATGGTAAGGGTTACCCCTTGCCGTTTTGTTCCGGGTCGAAACAAAGTTGGCCTGAAAATGGCATAAAATTTAGCCAATGAGGAGGGAAGAATAGCCCTGCAATAATAAAGGTCAAATGTCAAAGTTGAATTATTTATGATATTTTTTTAAAAATATGATATTTTTCATATTTTGGCAAAAAATTGCAATTTCGACCAAGTATGAAGCAATTGACGACTTGCAACTGTGAGAAAAGGCTCCCAGGCATCTCCAGGATCGATTTCAATCAAATTTAGAAAACCCCCTTTTTGGGCCAAAATCGTTAAAAATGGTAAGGGTTACCCCTTGCCGTTATTTCCGGGTCGAAAAAAAAGTTGGCCTGAAAATGGCAGAAAATTTTGCCAATGAGGAGGGAAGAATAGCCCTGCAATAATAGAGGTCAAATGTCAAAGTTGAATTATTTATGATATTTTAAAAAAAATGATATTTCTCATATTTTGGGCAAAAATTGCAATTTCGACCAAGTATGAAGCAATTGACGACTTGCAACTGTGAGAAAAGGCTCCCAGGCATCTCCAGGATCGATTTCAATCAAATTTAGAAAACCCCCTTTTTGGGCCAAAATCGTCAAAAATGGTAAGGGTTACCCCTTGCCGTTATTTCCGGGTCGAAAAAAGAGTTGGCCTGAAAATGGCAGAAAATTTAGCCAATGAGGAGGGAAGAATAGCCCTGCAATAATAGAGGTCAAATGTCAAAGTTGAATTATTTATGATATTTTTCTAAAAATATGATATTTTTCATATTTTGGGCAAAAAATGCAATTTCGACCAAGTATGAAGCAATTGACGACTTGCAACTGTGAGAAAAGGCTCCCAGGCATCTCCAGGATCGATTTCAATCAAATTTAGAAAACCCCCTTTTTGGGCCAAAATCGTCAAAAATGGTAAGGGTTACCCCTTGCCGTTTTGTTCCGGGTCGAAACAAAGTTGGCCTGAAAATGGCAGAAAATTTAGCCAATGAGGAGGGAAGAATAGCCCTGCAATAATAGAGGTCAAATGTCAAAGTTGAATTATTTATGATATTTTTTTTTAAATATGATATTTTTCATATTTTGGGCAAAAATTGCAATTTCGACCAAGTATAAAGCAATTGACGACTTGCAACTGTGAGAAAAGGCTCCCAGGCATCTCCAGGATCGATTTCAATCAAATTTAGAAAACCCCCTTTTTTGGCCAAAATCGTCAAAAATGGTAAGGGTTACCCCTTGCCGTTTTGTTCCGGGTCGAAACAAAGTTGGCCTGAAAATGGCATAAAATTTAGCCAATGAGGAGGGAAGAATAGCCCTGCAATAATAAAGGTCAAATGTCAAAGTTGAATTATTTATGATATTTTTTTTTAAATATGATATTTTTCATATTTTGGCAAAAAATTGCAATTTCGACCAAGTATGAAGCAATTTACGACTTGCAACTGTGAGAAAAGGCTCCCAGGCATCTCCAGGATCGATTTCAATCAAATTTAGAAAACACCCTTTTTGGGCCAAAATCGTTAAAAATGGTAAGGGTTACCCCTTGCCGTTATTTCCGGGTCGAAAAAAAAGTTGGCCTGAAAATGGCAGAAAATTTTGCCAATGAGGAGGGAAGAATAGCCCTGCAATAATAGAGGTCAAATGTCAAAGTTGAATTATTTATGATATTTAAAAAAAAATGATATTTCTCATATTTTGGGCAAAAATTGCAATTTCGACCAAGTATGAAGCAATTGACGACTTGCAACTGTGAGAAAAGGCTCCCAGGCATCTCCAGGATCGATTTCAATCAAATTTAGAAAACCCCCTTTTTGGGCCAAAATCGTTAAAAATGGTAAGGGTTACCCCTTGCCGTTATTTCCGGGTCGAAAAAAAAGTTGGCCTGAAAATGGCAGAAAATTTAGCCAATGAGGAGGGAAGAATAGCCCTGCAATAACAGAGGTCAAATGTCAAAGTTGAATTATTTATGATATTTTTAAAAAAATGATATTTCTCATATTTTGGGCAAAAATTGCAATTTCGACCAAGTATGAAGCAATTGACGACTTGCAACTGTGAGAAAAGGCTCCCAGGCATCTCCAGGATCGATTTCAATCAAATTTAGAAAACCCCCTTTTTGGGCCAAAATCGTCAAAAATGGTAAGGGTTACCCCTTGCCGTTATTTCCGGGTCGAAAAAAGAGTTGGCCTGAAAATGGCAGAAAATTTAGCCAATGAGGAGGGAAGAATAGCCCTGCAATAATAGAGGTCAAATGTCAAAGTTGAATTATTTATGATATTTTTCTAAAAATATGATATTTTTCATATTTTGGGCAAAAATTGAAATTTCGACCAAGTATGAAGCAATTGACGACTTGCAACTGTGAGAAAAGGCTCCCAGGCATCTCCAGGATCGATTTCAATCAAATTTAGAAAACCCCCTTTTTTGGCCAAAATCGTCAAAAATGGTAAGGGTTACCCCTTGCCGTTTTGTTCCGGGTCGAAACAAAGTTGGCCTGAAAATGGCATAAAATTTAGCCAATGAGGAGGGAAGAATAGCCCTGCAATAATAAAGGTCAAATGTCAAAGTTGAATTATTTATGATATTTTTTTAAAAATATGATATTTTTCATATTTTGGCAAAAAATTGCAATTTCGACCAAGTATGAAGCAATTGACGACTTGCAACTGTGAGAAAAGGCTCCCAGGCATCTCCAGGATCGATTTCAATCAAATTTAGAAAACCCCCTTTTTGGGCCAAAATCGTTAAAAATGGTAAGGGTTACCCCTTGCCGTTATTTCCGGGTCGAAAAAAAAGTTGGCCTGAAAATGGCAGAAAATTTTGCCAATGAGGAGGGAAGAATAGCCCTGCAATAATAGAGGTCAAATGTCAAAGTTGAATTATTTATGATATTTAAAAAAAAATGATATTTCTCATATTTTGGGCAAAAATTGCAATTTCGACCAAGTATGAAGCAATTGACGACTTGCAACTGTGAGAAAAGGCTCCCAGGCATCTCCAGGATCGATTTCAATCAAATTTAGAAAACCCCCTTTTTGGGCCAAAATCGTCAAAAATGGTAA
The DNA here is from genome assembly GCA_037893225.1 of Hippasteria phrygiana. Taxonomy (NCBI): domain Eukaryota; kingdom Metazoa; phylum Echinodermata; class Asteroidea; order Valvatida; family Goniasteridae; genus Hippasteria; species Hippasteria phrygiana. The sequence continues at coordinate 3,575,203 of JAZGUH010000199.1, forward strand.
GGGTTACCCCTTGCCGTTATTTCCGGGTCGAAAAAAGAGTTGGCCTGAAAATGGCAGAAAATTTAGCCAATGAGGAGGGAAGAATAGCCCTGCAATAATAGAGGTCAAATGTCAAAGTTGAATTATTTATGATATTTTTCTAAAAATATGATATTTTTCATATTTTGGGCAAAAAATGCAATTTCGACCAAGTATGAAGCAATTGACGACTTGCAACTGTGAGAAAAGGCTCCCAGGCATCTCCAGGATCGATTTCAATCAAATTTAGAAAACCCCCTTTTTGGGCCAAAATCGTCAAAAATGGTAAGGGTTACCCCTTGCCGTTTTGTTCCGGGTCGAAACAAAGTTGGCCTGAAAATGGCAGAAAATTTAGCCAATGAGGAGGGAAGAATAGCCCTGCAATAATAGAGGTCAAATGTCAAAGTTGAATTATTTATGATATTTTTTTTTAAATATGATATTTTTCATATTTTGGCAAAAAATTGCAATTTCGACCAAGTATGAAGCAATTTACGACTTGCAACTGTGAGAAAAGGCTCCCAGGCATCTCCAGGATCGATTTCAATCAAATTTAGAAAACCCCCTTTTTGGGCCAAAATCGTTAAAAATGGTAAGGGTTACCCCTTGCCGTTATTTCCGGGTCGAAAAAAAAGTTGGCCTGAAAATGGCAGAAAATTTTGCCAATGAGGAGGGAAGAATAGCCCTGCAATAATAGAGGTCAAATGTCAAAGTTGAATTATTTATGATATTTAAAAAAAAATGATATTTCTCATATTTTGGGCAAAAATTGCAATTTCGACCAAGTATGAAGCAATTGACGACTTGCAACTGTGAGAAAAGGCTCCCAGGCATCTCCAGAATCGATTTCAATCAAATTTAGAAAACCCCTTTTTGGGCCAAAATCGTCAAAAATGGTAAGGGTTACCCCTTGCCGTTATTTCCGGGTCGAAAAAAAAGTTGGCCTGAAAATGGCAGAAAATTTAGCCAATGAGGAGGGAAGAATAGCCCTGCAATAATAGATGTCAAATGTCAAAGTTGAATTATTTATGATATTTTTTTTAAAATATGATATTTTTCATATTTTGGGCAAAAATTGCAATTTCGACCAAGTATGAAGCAATTGACGACTTGCAACTGTGAGAAAAGGCTCCCAGGCATCTCCAGGATCGATTTCAATCAAATTCAGAAAACCCCCTTTTTGGGCCAAAATCGTCAAAAATGGTAAGGGTTACCCCTTGCCGTTATTTCCGGGTCGAAAAAAAAAGTTGGCCTGAAAATGGCAGAAAATTTAGCCAATGAGGAGGGAAGAATAGCCCTGCAATAACAGAGGTCAAATGTCAAAGTTGAATTATTTATGATATTTAAAAAAAAATGATATTTCTCATATTTTGGGCAAAAATTGCAATTTCGACCAAGTATGAAGCAATTGACGACTTGCAACTGTGAGAAAAGGCTCCCAGGCATCTCCAGAATCGATTTCAATCAAATTTAGAAAACCCCCTTTTTGGGCCAAAATCGTCAAAAATGGTAAGGGTTACCCCTTGCCGTTATTTCCGGGTCGAAAAAGAAGTTGGCCTGAAAATGGCAGAAAATTTAGCCAATGAGGAGGGAAGAATAGCCCTGCAATAATAGAGGTCAAATGTCAAAGTTGAATTATTTATGATATTTCTTTTTAAATATGATATTTTTCATATTTTGGGCAAAAATTGCAATTTCGACCAAGTATGAAGCAATTGACGACTTGCAACTGTGAGAAAAGGCTCCCAGGCATCTCCAGGATCGATTTCAATCAAATTTAGAAAACCCCTTTTTTGGGCCAAAATCGTCAAAATTGGTAAGGGTTACCCCTTGCCGTTATTTCCGGGTCGAAAAAAGAGTTGGCCTGAAAATGGCAGAAAATTTAGCCAATGAGGAGGGAAGAATAGCCCTGCAATAATAGAGGTCAAATGTCAAAGTTGAATTATTTATGATATTTTTCTACAAATATGATATTTTTCATATTTTGGGCAAAAATTGCAATTTCGACCAAGTATGAAGCAATTCACGACTTGCAACTGTGAGAAAAGGCTCCCAGGCATCTCCAGGATCGATTTCAATCAAATTGAGAAAACCCCCTTTTTGGGCCAAAATCGTTAAAAATGGTAAGGGTTACCCCTTGCCGTTATTTCCGGGTCGAAAAAAAAGTTGGCCTGAAAATGGCAGAAAATTTAGCCAATGAGGAGGGAAGAATAGCCCTGCAATAATAGATGTCAAATGTCAAAGTTGAATTATTTATGATATTTTTAAAAAAATGATATTTCTCATATTTTGGGCAAAAATTGCAATTTCGACCAAGTATGAAGCAATTGACGACTTGCAACTGTGAGAAAAGGCTCCCAGGCATCTCCAGAATCGATTTCAATCAAATTTAGAAAACCCCATTTTTGGGCCAAAATCGTCAAAAATGGTAAGGGTTACCCCTTGCCGTTATTTCCGGGTCGAAAAAAAAGTTGGCCTGAAAATGGCAGAAAATTTAGCCAATGAGGAGGGAAGAATAGCCCTGCAATAATAGATGTCAAATGTCAAAGTTGAATTATTTATGATATTTTTTTTAAAATATGATATTTTTCATATTTTGGGCAAAAATTGCAATTTCGACCAAGTATGAAGCAATTGACGACTTGCAACTGTGAGAAAAGGCTCCCAGGATCGATTTCAATCAAATTTAGAAAACCCCCTTTTTGGGCCAAAATCGTCAAAAATGGTAAGGGTCACCCCTTGCCGTTTTGTTCCGGGTCGAAAAAAAGTTGGCCTGAAAATGTAAGAAAATTTAGCCAATGAGGAGGGAAGAATAGCCCTGCCATAATAGAGGTCAAATGTCAAAAGTGAATTATTTATGATATTTTTTTTTAAATATGGTATTTTTCTTATTTTTGGCAAAAATTGCAATTTCGACCAAGTATGAAGCAATTGACGACTTGCAACTGTGAGAAAAGGCTCCCAGGCATCTCCAGGATCGATTTCAATCAAATTTAGAAAACCCCTTTTTGGGCCAAAATCGTCAAAAATGGTAAGGGTTACCCCTTGCCGTTTTGTTCCGGGTCGAAAAAAAAGTTGGCCTGAAAATGGCAGAAAATTTTGCTAATGAGGAGGGAAGAATAGCCCTGCAATTATAGAGGTCAAATGTCAAAGTTGAATTATTTATGATATTATTAAAAAAATGATATTTCTCATATTTTGGGCAAAAATTGCAATTTCGACCAAGTATGAAGCAATTGACGACTTGCAACTGTGAGAAAAGGCTCCCAGGATCGATTTCAATCAAATTTAGAAAACCCCCTTTTTGGGCCAAAATCGTCAAAAATGGTAAGGGTTACCCCTTGCCGTTTTGTTCCGGGTCGAAAAAAAGTTGGCCTGAAAATGTAAGAAAATTTAGCCAATGAGGAGGGAAGAATAGCCCTGCAATAATAGAGGTCAAATGTCAAAAGTGAATTATTTATGATATTTTTTTTTAAATATGGTATTTTTCTTATTTTTGGCAAAAATTGCAATTTCGACCAAGTATATAGCAATTGACGACTTGCAACTGTGAGAAAAGGCTCCCAGGCATCTCCAGGATCGATTTCAATCAAATTTAGAAAACCCCTTTTTGGGCCAAAATCGTCAAAAATGGTAAGGGTTACCCCTTGCCGTTTTGTTCCGGGTCGAAAAAAAGTTGGCCTGAAAATGGCAGAAAATTTTGCTAATGAGGAGGGAAGAATAGCCCTGCAATTATAGAGGTCAAATGTCAAAGTTGAATTATTTATGATATTATTAAAAAAATGATATTTCTCATATTTTGGGCAAAAATTGCAATTTCGACCAAGTATGAAGCAATTGACGACTTGCAACTGTGAGAAAAGGCTCCCAGGCATCTCCAGAATCGATTTCAATCAAATTTAGAAAACCCCTTTTTTGGGCCAAAATCGTCAGAAATGGTAAGGGTTACCCCTTGCCGTTATTTCCGGGTCGAAAAAAGAGTTGCCCTGAAAATGGCAGAAAATTTAGCCAATGAGGAGGGAAGAATAGCCCTGCAATAATAGAGGTCAAATGTCAAAGTTGAATTATTTATGATATTTTTTTAAAAATACGATATTTTTCATATTTTGGGCAAAAATTGCAATTTCGACCAAGTATGAAGCAATTGACGACTTGCAACTGTGAGAAAAGGCTCCCAGGCATCTCCAGAATCGATTTCAATCAAATTTAGAAAACCCCTTTTTTGGGCCAAAATCGTCAAAAATGGTAAGGGTTACCCCTTGCCGTTATTTCCGGGTCGAAAAAAAAGTTGGCCTGAAAATGGCAGACAATTTAGCCAATGAGGAGGGAAGAATAGCCCTGCAGGAATAGAGGTCAAATGTCAAAGTTGAATTATTTATGATATTTTTTTTTTAATATGGTATTTTTCATATTTTGGGCAAAAATTGCAATTTCGACCAAGTATGAAGCAATTGACGACTTGCAACTGTGAGAAAAGGCTCCCAGGCATCTCCAGGATCGATTTCAATCAAATTTAGAAAACCCCCCTTTTTGGGCCAAAATCGTCAAAAATGGTAAGGGTTACCCCTTGCCGTTTTGTTCCGGGTCGAAAAAAAGTTGGCCTGAAAATGGCAGAAAATTTTGCTAATGAGGAGGGAAGAATAGCCCTGCAATAATAGAGGTCAAATGTCAAAGTTGAATTATTTATGATATTATTAAAAAAATGATATTTTTTTTTCATATTTTGGGCAAAAATTGCAATTTCGACCAAGTATGAAGCAATTCACGACTTGCAACTGTGAGAAAAGGCTCCCAGGCATCTCCAGAATCGATTTCAATCAAATTTAGAAAACCCCTTTTTTGGGCCAAAATCGTCAAAAATGGTAAGGGTTACCCCTTGCCGTTTTTTCCGGGTCGAAAAAAATGTTGCCCTGAAAATGGCAGAAAATTTAGCCAATGAGGAGGGAAGAATAGCCCTGCAATAATAAAGTTCAAATGTCAAAGTTGAATTATTTATGATATTTTTTTTAAAATACGATATTTTTCATATTTTGGGAAAAAATTGCAATTTCGACCAAGTATGAAGCAATTGACGACTTGCAACTGTGAGAAAAGGCTCCCAGGCATCTCCAGGATCGATTTCAATCAAATTGAGAAAACCCCCTTTTTGGGCCAAAATCGTTAAAAATGGTAAGGGTTACCCCTTGCCGTTATTTCCGGGTCGAAAAAAAAGTTGGCCTGAAAATGGCAGAAAATTTAGCCAATGAGGAGGGAAGAATAGCCCTGCAATAATAGATGTCAAATGTCAAAGTTGAATTATTTATGATATTTTTTTTAAAATATGATATTTTTCATATTTTGGGCAAAAATTGCAATTTCGACCAAGTATGAAGCAATTGACGACTTGCAACTGTGAGAAAAGGCTCCCAGGATCGATTTCAATCAAATTTAGAAAACCCCCTTTTTGGGCCAAAATCGTCAAAAATGGTAAGGGTCACCCCTTGCCGTTTTGTTCCGGGTCGAAAAAAAGTTGGCCTGAAAATGTAAGAAAATTTAGCCAATGAGGAGGGAAGAATAGCCCTGCAATAATAGAGGTCAAATGTCAAAAGTGAATTATTTATGATATTTTTTTTTAAATATGGTATTTTTCTTATTTTTGGCAAAAATTGCAATTTCGACCAAGTATGAAGCAATTGACGACTTGCAACTGTGAGAAAAGGCTCCCAGGCATCTCCAGGATCGATTTCAATCAAATTTAGAAAACCCCTTTTTGGGCCAAAATCGTCAAAAATGGTAAGGGTTACCCCTTGCCGTTTTGTTCCGGGTCGAAAAAAAAGTTGGCCTGAAAATGGCAGAAAATTTTGCTAATGAGGAGGGAAGAATAGCCCTGCAATTATAGAGGTCAAATGTCAAAGTTGAATTATTTATGATATTATTAAAAAAATGATATTTCTCATATTTTGGGCAAAAATTGCAATTTCGACCAAGTATGAAGCAATTGACGACTTGCAACTGTGAGAAAAGGCTCCCAGGATCGATTTCAATCAAATTTAGAAAACCCCCTTTTTGGGCCAAAATCGTCAAAAATGGTAAGGGTTACCCCTTGCCGTTTTGTTCCGGGTCGAAAAAAAGTTGGCCTGAAAATGTAAGAAAATTTAGCCAATGAGGAGGGAAGAATAGCCCTGCAATAATAGAGGTCAAATGTCAAAAGTGAATTATTTATGATATTTCTTTTTAAATATGGTATTTTTCTTATTTTTGGCAAAAATTGCAATTTCGACCAAGTATATAGCAATTGACGACTTGCAACTGTGAGAAAAGGCTCCCAGGCATCTCCAGGATCGATTTCAATCAAATTTAGAAAACCCCTTTTTGGGCCAAAATCGTCAAAAATGGTAAGGGTTACCCCTTGCCGTTTTGTTCCGGGTCGAAAAAAAGTTGGCCTGAAAATGGCAGAAAATTTTGCTAATGAGGAGGGAAGAATAGCCCTGCAATTATAGAGGTCAAATGTCAAAGTTGAATTATTTATGATATTATTAAAAAAATGATATTTCTCATATTTTGGGCAAAAATTGCAATTTCGACCAAGTATGAAGCAATTGACGACTTGCAACTGTGAGAAAAGGCTCCCAGGCATCTCCAGAATCGATTTCAATCAAATTTAGAAAACCCCTTTTTTGGGCCAAAATCGTCAGAAATGGTAAGGGTTACCCCTTGCCGTTATTTCCGGGTCGAAAAAAGAGTTGCCCTGAAAATGGCAGAAAATTTAGCCAATGAGGAGGGAAGAATAGCCCTGCAATAATAGAGGTCAAATGTCAAAGTTGAATTATTTATGATATTTTTTTAAAAATACGATATTTTTCATATTTTGGGCAAAAATTGCAATTTCGACCAAGTATGAAGCAATTGACGACTTGCAACTGTGAGAAAAGGCTCCCAGGCATCTCCAGAATCGATTTCAATCAAATTTAGAAAACCCCTTTTTTGGGCCAAAATCGTCAAAAATGGTAAGGGTTACCCCTTGCCGTTATTTCCGGGTCGAAAAAAAAGTTGGCCTGAAAATGGCAGACAATTTAGCCAATGAGGAGGGAAGAATAGCCCTGCAGGAATAGAGGTCAAATGTCAAAGTTGAATTATTTATGATATTTTTTTTTTAATATGGTATTTTTCATATTTTGGGCAAAAATTGCAATTTCGACCAAGTATGAAGCAATTGACGACTTGCAACTGTGAGAAAAGGCTCCCAGGCATCTCCAGGATCGATTTCAATCAAATTTAGAAAACCCCCCTTTTTGGGCCAAAATCGTCAAAAATGGTAAGGGTTACCCCTTGCCGTTTTGTTCCGGGTCGAAAAAAAGTTGGCCTGAAAATGGCAGAAAATTTTGCTAATGAGGAGGGAAGAATAGCCCTGCAATAATAGAGGTCAAATGTCAAAGTTGAATTATTTATGATATTATTAAAAAAATGATATTTTTCATATTTTGGGCAAAAATTGCAATTTCGACCAAGTATGAAGCAATTCACGACTTGCAACTGTGAGAAAAGGCTCCCAGGCATCTCCAGAATCGATTTCAATCAAATTTAGAAAACCCCTTTTTTGGGCCAAAATCGTCAAAAATGGTAAGGGTTACCCCTTGCCGTTTTTTCCGGGTCGAAAAAAATGTTGCCCTGAAAATGGCAGAAAATTTAGCCAATGAGGAGGGAAGAATAGCCCTGCAATAATAAAGTTCAAATGTCAAAGTTGAATTATTTATGATATTTTTTTTAAAATACGATATTTTTCATATTTTGGGAAAAAATTGCAATTTCGACCAAGTATGAAGCAATTGACGACTTGCAACTGTGAGAAAAGGCTCCCAGGCATCTCCAGGATCGATTTCAATCAAATTGAGAAAACCCCCTTTTTGGGCCAAAATCGTTAAAAATGGTAAGGGTTACCCCTTGCCGTTATTTCCGGGTCGAAAAAAAAGTTGGCCTGAAAATGGCAGAAAATTTAGCCAATGAGGAGGGAAGAATAGCCCTGCAATAATAGATGTCAAATGTCAAAGTTGAATTATTTATGATATTTTTAAAAAAATGATATTTCTCATATTTTGGGCAAAAATTGCAATTTCGACCAAGTATGAAGCAATTGACGACTTGCAACTGTGAGAAAAGGCTCCCAGGCATCTCCAGAATCGATTTCAATCAAATTTAGAAAACCCCATTTTTGGGCCAAAATCGTCAAAAATGGTAAGGGTTACCCCTTGCCGTTATTTCCGGGTCGAAAAAAAAGTTGGCCTGAAAATGGCAGAAAATTTAGCCAATGAGGAGGGAAGAATAGCCCTGCAATAATAGATGTCAAATGTCAAAGTTGAATTATTTATGATATTTTTTTTAAAATATGATATTTTTCATATTTTGGGCAAAAATTGCAATTTCGACCAAGTATGAAGCAATTGACGACTTGCAACTGTGAGAAAAGGCTCCCAGGATCGATTTCAATCAAATTTAGAAAACCCCCTTTTTGGGCCAAAATCGTCAAAAATGGTAAGGGTCACCCCTTGCCGTTTTGTTCCGGGTCGAAAAAAAGTTGGCCTGAAAATGTAAGAAAATTTAGCCAATGAGGAGGGAAGAATAGCCCTGCAATAATAGAGGTCAAATGTCAAAAGTGAATTATTTATGATATTTTTTTTTAAATATGGTATTTTTCTTATTTTTGGCAAAAATTGCAATTTCGACCAAGTATGAAGCAATTGACGACTTGCAACTGTGAGAAAAGGCTCCCAGGCATCTCCAGGATCGATTTCAATCAAATTTAGAAAACCCCTTTTTGGGCCAAAATCGTCAAAAATGGTAAGGGTTACCCCTTGCCGTTTTGTTCCGGGTCGAAAAAAAAGTTGGCCTGAAAATGGCAGAAAATTTTGCTAATGAGGAGGGAAGAATAGCCCTGCAATTATAGAGGTCAAATGTCAAAGTTGAATTATTTATGATATTATTAAAAAAATGATATTTCTCATATTTTGGGCAAAAATTGCAATTTCGACCAAGTATGAAGCAATTGACGACTTGCAACTGTGAGAAAAGGCTCCCAGGATCGATTTCAATCAAATTTAGAAAACCCCCTTTTTGGGCCAAAATCGTCAAAAATGGTAAGGGTTACCCCTTGCCGTTTTGTTCCGGGTCGAAAAAAAGTTGGCCTGAAAATGTAAGAAAATTTAGCCAATGAGGAGGGAAGAATAGCCCTGCAATAATAGAGGTCAAATGTCAAAAGTGAATTATTTATGATATTTTTTTTTAAATATGGTATTTTTCTTATTTTTGGCAAAAATTGCAATTTCGACCAAGTATATAGCAATTGACGACTTGCAACTGTGAGAAAAGGCTCCCAGGCATCTCCAGGATCGATTTCAATCAAATTTAGAAAACCCCTTTTTGGGCCAAAATCGTCAAAAATGGTAAGGGTTACCCCTTGCCGTTTTGTTCCGGGTCGAAAAAAAGTTGGCCTGAAAATGGCAGAAAATTTTGCTAATGAGGAGGGAAGAATAGCCCTGCAATTATAGAGGTCAAATGTCAAAGTTGAATTATTTATGATATTATTAAAAAAATGATATTTCTCATATTTTGGGCAAAAATTGCAATTTCGACCAAGTATGAAGCAATTGACGACTTGCAACTGTGAGAAAAGGCTCCCAGGCATCTCCAGAATCGATTTCAATCAAATTTAGAAAACCCCTTTTTTGGGCCAAAATCGTCAGAAATGGTAAGGGTTACCCCTTGCCGTTATTTCCGGGTCGAAAAAAGAGTTGCCCTGAAAATGGCAGAAAATTTAGCCAATGAGGAGGGAAGAATAGCCCTGCAATAATAGAGGTCAAATGTCAAAGTTGAATTATTTATGATATTTTTTTAAAAATACGATATTTTTCATATTTTGGGCAAAAATTGCAATTTCGACCAAGTATGAAGCAATTGACGACTTGCAACTGTGAGAAAAGGCTCCCAGGCATCTCCAGAATCGATTTCAATCAAATTTAGAAAACCCCTTTTTTGGGCCAAAATCGTCAAAAATGGTAAGGGTTACCCCTTGCCGTTATTTCCGGGTCGAAAAAAAAGTTGGCCTGAAAATGGCAGACAATTTAGCCAATGAGGAGGGAAGAATAGCCCTGCAGGAATAGAGGTCAAATGTCAAAGTTGAATTATTTATGATATTTTTTTTTTAATATGGTATTTTTCATATTTTGGGCAAAAATTGCAATTTCGACCAAGTATGAAGCAATTGACGACTTGCAACTGTGAGAAAAGGCTCCCAGGCATCTCCAGGATCGATTTCAATCAAATTTAGAAAACCCCCCTTTTTGGGCCAAAATCGTCAAAAATGGTAAGGGTTACCCCTTGCCGTTTTGTTCCGGGTCGAAAAAAAGTTGGCCTGAAAATGGCAGAAAATTTTGCTAATGAGGAGGGAAGAATAGCCCTGCAATAATAGAGGTCAAATGTCAAAGTTGAATTATTTATGATATTATTAAAAAAATGATATTTTTCATATTTTGGGCAAAAATTGCAATTTCGACCAAGTATGAAGCAATTCACGACTTGCAACTGTGAGAAAAGGCTCCCAGGCATCTCCAGAATCGATTTCAATCAAATTTAGAAAACCCCTTTTTTGGGCCAAAATCGTCAAAAATGGTAAGGGTTACCCCTTGCCGTTTTTTCCGGGTCGAAAAAAATGTTGCCCTGAAAATGGCAGAAAATTTAGCCAATGAGGAGGGAAGAATAGCCCTGCAATAATAAAGGTCAAATGTCAAAGTTGAATTATTTATGATATTTTTTTTAAAATACGATATTTTTCATATTTTGGGAAAAAATTGCAATTTCGACCAAGTATGAAGCAATTGACGACTTGCAACTGTGAGAAAAGGCTCCCAGGCATCTCCAGGATCGATTTCAATCAAATTTAGAAAACCCCCTTTTTGGGCCAAAATCGTTAAAAATGGTAAGGGTTACCCCTTGCCGTTTTGTTCCGGGTCGAAAAAGAGTTGGCCTGAAAATGGCAGAAAATTTTGCCAATGAGGAGGGAAGAATAGCCCTGCAATAATAGAGGTCAAATGTCAAAGTTGAATTATTTATGATATTTCTTTTTAAATATGATATTTTTCATATTTTGGGCAAAAATTGCAATTTCGACCAAGTATGAAGCAATTGACGACTTGCAACTGTGAGAAAAGGCTCCCAGGCATCTCCAGGATCGATTTCAATCAAATTTAGAAAACCCCTTTTTTGGGCCAAAATCGTCAAAATTGGTAAGGGTTACCCCTTGCCGTTATTTCCGGGTCGAAAAAAGAGTTGGCCTGAAAATGGCAGAAAATTTAGCCAATGAGGAGGGAAGAATAGCCCTGCAATAATAGAGGTCAAATGTCAAAGTTGAATTATTTATGATATTTTTCTACAAATATGATATTTTTCATATTTTGGGCAAAAATTGCAATTTCGACCAAGTATGAAGCAATTCACGACTTGCAACTGTGAGAAAAGGCTCCCAGGCATCTCCAGGATCGATTTCAATCAAATTGAGAAAACCCCCTTTTTGGGCCAAAATCGTTAAAAATGGTAAGGGTTACCCCTTGCCGTTATTTCCGGGTCGAAAAAAAAGTTGGCCTGAAAATGGCAGAAAATTTAGCCAATGAGGAGGGAAGAATAGCCCTGCAATAATAGATGTCAAATGTCAAAGTTGAATTATTTATGATATTTTAAAAAAAATGATATTTCTCATATTTTGGGCAAAAATTGCAATTTCGACCAAGTATGAAGCAATTGACGACTTGCAACTGTGAGAAAAGGCTCCCAGGCATCTCCAGAATCGATTTCAATCAAATTTAGAAAACCCCATTTTTGGGCCAAAATCGTCAAAAATGGTAAGGGTTACCCCTTGCCGTTATTTCCGGGTCGAAAAAAAAGTTGGCCTGAAAATGGCAGAAAATTTAGCCAATGAGGAGGGAAGAATAGCCCTGCAATAATAGATGTCAAATGTCAAAGTTGAATTATTTATGATATTTTTTTTAAAATATGATATTTTTCATATTTTGGGCAAAAATTGCAATTTCGACCAAGTATGAAGCAATTGACGACTTGCAACTGTGAGAAAAGGCTCCCAGGATCGATTTCAATCAAATTTAGAAAACCCCCTTTTTGGGCCAAAATCGTCAAAAATGGTAAGGGTCACCCCTTGCCGTTTTGTTCCGGGTCGAAAAAAAGTTGGCCTGAAAATGTAAGAAAATTTAGCCAATGAGGAGGGAAGAATAGCCCTGCAATAATAGAGGTCAAATGTCAAAAGTGAATTATTTATGATATTTTTTTTTAAATATGGTATTTTTCTTATTTTTGGCAAAAATTGCAATTTCGACCAAGTATGAAGCAATTGACGACTTGCAACTGTGAGAAAAGGCTCCCAGGCATCTCCAGGATCGATTTCAATCAAATTTAGAAAACCCCTTTTTGGGCCAAAATCGTCAAAAATGGTAAGGGTTACCCCTTGCCGTTTTGTTCCGGGTCGAAAAAAAAGTTGGCCTGAAAATGGCAGAAAATTTTGCTAATGAGGAGGGAAGAATAGCCCTGCAATTATAGAGGTCAAATGTCAAAGTTGAATTATTTATGATATTATTAAAAAAATGATATTTCTCATATTTTGGGCAAAAATTGCAATTTCGACCAAGTATGAAGCAATTGACGACTTGCAACTGTGAGAAAAGGCTCCCAGGATCGATTTCAATCAAATTTAGAAAACCCCCTTTTTGGGCCAAAATCGTCAAAAATGGTAAGGGTTACCCCTTGCCGTTTTGTTCCGGGTCGAAAAAAAGTTGGCCTGAAAATGTAAGAAAATTTAGCCAATGAGGAGGGAAGAATAGCCCTGCAATAATAGAGGTCAAATGTCAAAAGTGAATTATTTATGATATTTTTTTTTAAATATGGTATTTTTCTTATTTTTGGCAAAAATTGCAATTTCGACCAAGTATATAGCAATTGACGACTTGCAACTGTGAGAAAAGGCTCCCAGGCATCTCCAGGATCGATTTCAATCAAATTTAGAAAACCCCTTTTTGGGCCAAAATCGTCAAAAATGGTAAGGGTTACCCCTTGCCGTTTTGTTCCGGGTCGAAAAAAAGTTGGCCTGAAAATGGCAGAAAATTTTGCTAATGAGGAGGGAAGAATAGCCCTGCAATTATAGAGGTCAAATGTCAAAGTTGAATTATTTATGATATTATTAAAAAAATGATATTTCTCATATTTTGGGCAAAAATTGCAATTTCGACCAAGTATGAAGCAATTGACGACTTGCAACTGTGAGAAAAGGCTCCCAGGCATCTCCAGAATCGATTTCAATCAAATTTAGAAAACCCCTTTTTTGGGCCAAAATCGTCAGAAATGGTAAGGGTTACCCCTTGCCGTTATTTCCGGGTCGAAAAAAGAGTTGCCCTGAAAATGGCAGAAAATTTAGCCAATGAGGAGGGAAGAATAGCCCTGCAATAATAGAGGTCAAATGTCAAAGTTGAATTATTTATGATATTTTTTTAAAAATACGATATTTTTCATATTTTGGGCAAAAATTGCAATTTCGACCAAGTATGAAGCAATTGACGACTTGCAACTGTGAGAAAAGGCTCCCAGGCATCTCCAGAATCGATTTCAATCAAATTTAGAAAACCCCTTTTTTGGGCCAAAATCGTCAAAAATGGTAAGGGTTACCCCTTGCCGTTATTTCCGGGTCGAAAAAAAAGTTGGCCTGAAAATGGCAGACAATTTAGCCAATGAGGAGGGAAGAATAGCCCTGCAGGAATAGAGGTCAAATGTCAAAGTTGAATTATTTATGATATTTTTTTTTTAATATGGTATTTTTCATATTTTGGGCAAAAATTGCAATTTCGACCAAGTATGAAGCAATTGACGACTTGCAACTGTGAGAAAAGGCTCCCAGGCATCTCCAGGATCGATTTCAATCAAATTTAGAAAACCCCCCTTTTTGGGCCAAAATCGTCAAAAATGGTAAGGGTTACCCCTTGCCGTTTTGTTCCGGGTCGAAAAAAAGTTGGCCTGAAAATGGCAGAAAATTTTGCTAATGAGGAGGGAAGAATAGCCCTGCAATAATAGAGGTCAAATGTCAAAGTTGAATTATTTATGATATTATTAAAAAAATGATATTTTTCATATTTTGGGCAAAAATTGCAATTTCGACCAAGTATGAAGCAATTGACGACTTGCAACTGTGAGAAAAGGCTCCCAGGCATCTCCAGAATCGATTTCAATCAAATTTAGAAAACCCCTTTTTTGGGCCAAAATCGTCAAAAATGGTAAGGGTTACCCCTTGCCGTTTTTTCCGGGTCGAAAAAAATGTTGCCCTGAAAATGGCAGAAAATTTAGCCAATGAGGAGGGAAGAATAGCCCTGCAATAATAAAGGTCAAATGTCAAAGTTGAATTATTTATGATATTTTTTTTAAAATACGATATTTTTCATATTTTGGGAAAAAATTGCAATTTCGACCAAGTATGAAGCAATTGACGACTTGCAACTGTGAGAAAAGGCTCCCAGGCATCTCCAGGATCGATTTCAATCAAATTTAGAAAACCCCCTTTTTGGGCCAAAATCGTTAAAAATGGTAAGGGTTACCCCTTGCCGTTTTGTTCCGGGTCGAAAAAGAGTTGGCCTGAAAATGGCAGAAAATTTTGCCAATGAGGAGGGAAGAATAGCCCTGCAATAATAGAGGTCAAATGTCAAAGTTGAATTATTTATGATATTTTTTTTTAAATATGATATTTTTCATATTTTGGGCAAAAATTGCAATTTCGACCAAGTATAAAGCAATTGACGACTTGCAACTGTGAGAAAAGGCTCCCAGGCATCTCCAGGATCGATTTCAATCAAATTTAGAAAACCCCCTTTTTTGGCCAAAATCGTCAAAAATGGTAAGGGTTACCCCTTGCCGTTTTGTTCCGGGTCGAAACAAAGTTGGCCTGAAAATGGCATAAAATTTAGCCAATGAGGAGGGAAGAATAGCCCTGCAATAATAAAGGTCAAATGTCAAAGTTGAATTATTTATGATATTTTTTTAAAAATATGATATTTTTCATATTTTGGCAAAAAATTGCAATTTCGACCAAGTATGAAGCAATTTACGACTTGCAACTGTGAGAAAAGGCTCCCAGGCATCTCCAGGATCGATCTCAATCAAATTTAGAAAACCCCCTTTTTGGGCCAAAATCGTTAAAAATGGTAAGGGTTACCCCTTGCCGTTATTTCCGGGTCGAAAAAAAAGTTGGCCTGAAAATGGCAGAAAATTTTGCCAATGAGGAGGGAAGAATAGCCCTGCAATAATAGAGGTCAAATGTCAAAGTTGAATTATTTATGATATTTTAAAAAAAATGATATTTCTCATATTTTGGGCAAAAATTGCAATTTCGACCAAGTATGAAGCAATTGACGACTTGCAACTGTGAGAAAAGGCTCCCAGGCATCTCCAGAATCGATTTCAATCAAATTTAGAAAACCCCTTTTTGGGCCAAAATCGTCAAAAATGGTAAGGGTTACCCCTTGCCGTTATTTCCGGGTCGAAAAAAAAGTTGGCCTGAAAATGGCAGAAAATTTAGCCAATGAGGAGGGAAGAATAGCCCTGCAATAATAGATGTCAAATGTCAAAGTTGAATTATTTATGATATTTTTTTTAAAATATGATATTTTTCATATTTTGGGCAAAAATTGCAATTTCGACCAAGTATGAAGCAATTGACGACTTGCAACTGTGAGAAAAGGCTCCCAGGCATCTCCAGGATCGATTTCAATCAAATTCAGAAAACCCCCTTTTTGGGCCAAAATCGTCAAAAATGGTAAGGGTTACCCCTTGCCGTTATTTCCGGGTCGAAAAAAAAGTTGGCCTGAAAATGGCAGAAAATTTAGCCAATGAGGAGGGAAGAATAGCCCTGCAATAACAGAGGTCAAATGTCAAAGTTGAATTATTTATGATATTTTTAAAAAAATGATATTTCTCATATTTTGGGCAAAAATTGCAATTTCGACCAAGTATGAAGCAATTGACGACTTGCAACTGTGAGAAAAGGCTCCCAGGCATCTCCAGAATCGATTTCAATCAAATTTAGAAAACCCCCTTTTTGGGCCAAAATCGTCAAAAATGGTAAGGGTTACCCTTGCCGTTATTTCCGGGTCGAAAAAGAAGTTGGCCTGAAAATGGCAGAAAATTTAGCCAATGAGGAGGGAAGAATAGCCCTGCAATAATAGAGGTCAAATGTCAAAGTTGAATTATTTATGATATTTCTTTTTAAATATGATATTTTTCATATTTTGGGCAAAAATTGCAATTTCGACCAAGTATGAAGCAATTGACGACTTGCAACTGTGAGAAAAGGCTCCCAGGCATCTCCAGGATCGATTTCAATCAAATTTAGAAAACCCCTTTTTTGGGCCAAAATCGTCAAAATTGGTAAGGGTTACCCCTTGCCGTTATTTCCGGGTCGAAAAAAGAGTTGGCCTGAAAATGGCAGAAAATTTAGCCAATGAGGAGGGAAGAATAGCCCTGCAATAATAGAGGTCAAATGTCAAAGTTGAATTATTTATGATATTTTTCTACAAATATGATATTTTTCATATTTTGGGCAAAAATTGCAATTTCGACCAAGTATGAAGCAATTCACGACTTGCAACTGTGAGAAAAGGCTCACAGGCATCTCCAGGATCGATTTCAATCAAATTGAGAAAACCCCCTTTTTGGGCCAAAATCGTTAAAAATGGTAAGGGTTACCCCTTGCCGTTTTGTTCCGGGTCGAAAAAAAGTTGGCCTGAAAATGGCATAAAATTTAGCCAATGAGGAGGGAAGAATAGCCCTGCAATAATAAAGGTCAAATGTCAAAGTTGAATTATTTATGATATTTTTTTTAAAATATGATATTTTTCATATTTTGGGCAAAAATTGCAATTTCGACCAAGTATGAAGCAATTGACGACTTGCAACTGTGAGAAAAGGCTCCCAGGATCGATTTCAATCAAATTTAGAAAACCCCCTTTTTGGGCCAAAATCGTCAAAAATGGTAAGGGTTACCCCTTGCCGTTTTGTTCCGGGTCGAAAAAAAGTTGGCCTGAAAATGTAAGAAAATTTAGCCAATGAGGAGGGAAGAATAGCCCTGCAATAATAGAGGTCAAATGTCAAAAGTGAATTATTTATGATATTTTTTTTTAAATATGGTATTTTTCTTATTTTTGGCAAAAATTGCAATTTCGACCAAGTATGAAGCAATTGACGACTTGCAACTGTGAGAAAAGGCTCCCAGGCATCTCCAGGATCGATTTCAATCAAATTTAGAAAACCCCTTTTTGGGCCAAAATCGTCAAAAATGGTAAGGGTTACCCCTTGCCGTTTTGTTCCGGGTCGAAAAAAAGTTGGCCTGAAAATGGCAGAAAATTTTGCTAATGAGGAGGGAAGAATAGCCCTGCAATTATAGAGGTCAAATGTCAAAGTTGAATTATTTATGATATTATTAAAAAAATTATATTTCTCATATTTTGGGCAAAAATTGCAATTTCGACCAAGTATGAAGCAATTGACGACTTGCAACTGTGAGAAAAGGCTCCCAGGCATCTCCAGAATCGATTTCAATCAAATTTAGAAAACCCCTTTTTTGGGCCAAAATCGTCAGAAATGGTAAGGGTTACCCCTTGCCGTTATTTCCGGGTCGAAAAAAGAGTTGCCCTGAAAATGGCAGAAAATTTAGCCAATGAGGAGGGAAGAATAGCCCTGCAATAATAGAGGTCAAATGTCAAAGTTGAATTATTTATGATATTTTTTTTAAAATATGGTATTTTTCATATTTTGGGCAAAAATTGCAATTTCGACCAAGTATGAAGCAATTGACGACTTGCAACTGTGAGAAAAGGCTCCCAGGCATCTCCAGAATCGATTTCAATCAAATTTAGAAAACCCCTTTTTTGGGCCAAAATCGTCAGAAATGGTAAGGGTTACCCCTTGCCGTTTTTTCCGGGTCGAAAAAAATGTTGCCCTGAAAATGGCAGAAAATTTTGCTAATGAGGAGGGAAGAATAGCCCTGCAATAATAAAGGTCAAATGTCAAAGTTGAATTATTTATGATATTTTTTTTTAAATATGATATTTTTCATATTTTGGGAAAAAATTGCAATTTCGACCAAGTATGAAGCAATTGACGACTTGCAACTGTGAGAAAAGGCTCCCAGGCATCTCCAGGATCGATTTCAATCAAATTGAGAAAACCCCCTTTTTGGGCCAAAATCGTTAAAAATGGTAAGGGTTACCCCTTGCCGTTTTGTTCCGGGTCGAAAAAAAGTTGGCCTGAAAATGGCATAAAATTTAGCCAATGAGGAGGGAAGAATAGCCCTGCAATAATAAAGGTCAAATGTCAAAGTTGAATTATTTATGATATTTTTTTTAAAATATGATATTTTTCATATTTTGGGCAAAAATTGCAATTTCGACCAAGTATGAAGCAATTGACGACTTGCAACTGTGAGAAAAGGCTCCCAGGATCGATTTCAATCAAATTTAGAAAACCCCCTTTTTGGGCCAAAATCGTCAAAAATGGTAAGGGTTACCCCTTGCCGTTTTGTTCCGGGTCGAAAAAAAGTTGGCCTGAAAATGTAAGAAAATTTAGCCAATGAGGAGGGAAGAATAGCCCTGCAATAATAGAGGTCAAATGTCAAAAGTGAATTATTTATGATATTTTTTTTTAAATATGGTATTTTTCTTATTTTTGGCAAAAATTGCAATTTCGACCAAGTATGAAGCAATTGACGACTTGCAACTGTGAGAAAAGGCTCCCAGGCATCTCCAGGATCGATTTCAATCAAATTTAGAAAACCCCTTTTTGGGCCAAAATCGTCAAAAATGGTAAGGGTTACCCCTTGCCGTTTTGTTCCGGGTCGAAAAAAAGTTGGCCTGAAAATGGCAGAAAATTTTGCTAATGAGGAGGGAAGAATAGCCCTGCAATTATAGAGGTCAAATGTCAAAGTTGAATTATTTATGATATTATTAAAAAAATTATATTTCTCATATTTTGGGCAAAAATTGCAATTTCGACCAAGTATGAAGCAATTGACGACTTGCAACTGTGAGAAAAGGCTCCCAGGCATCTCCAGAATCGATTTCAATCAAATTTAGAAAACCCCTTTTTTGGGCCAAAATCGTCAGAAATGGTAAGGGTTACCCCTTGCCGTTATTTCCGGGTCGAAAAAAGAGTTGCCCTGAAAATGGCAGAAAATTTAGCCAATGAGGAGGGAAGAATAGCCCTGCAATAATAGAGGTCAAATGTCAAAGTTGAATTATTTATGATATTTTTTTTAAAATATGGTATTTTTCATATTTTGGGCAAAAATTGCAATTTCGACCAAGTATGAAGCAATTGACGACTTGCAACTGTGAGAAAAGGCTCCCAGGCATCTCCAGAATCGATTTCAATCAAATTTAGAAAACCCCTTTTTTGGGCCAAAATCGTCAGAAATGGTAAGGGTTACCCCTTGCCGTTTTTTCCGGGTCGAAAAAAATGTTGCCCTGAAAATGGCAGAAAATTTTGCTAATGAGGAGGGAAGAATAGCCCTGCAATAATAAAGGTCAAATGTCAAAGTTGAATTATTTATGATATTTTTTTTTAAATATGATATTTTTCATATTTTGGGAAAAAATTGCAATTTCGACCAAGTATGAAGCAATTGACGACTTGCAACTGTGAGAAAAGGCTCCCAGGCATCTCCAGGATCGATTTCAATCAAATTTAGAAAACCCCCTTTTTGGGCCAAAATCGTTAAAAATGGTAAGGGTTATCCCTTGCCGTTTTGTTCCGGGTCGAAAAAGAGTTGGCCTGAAAATGGCAGAAAATTTTGCCAATGAGGAGGGAAGAATAGCCCTGCAATAATAGAGGTCAAATGTCAAAGTTGAATTATTTATGATATTTTTTTTTTAATATGATATTTTTCATATTTTGGGCAAAAATTGCAATTTCGACGAAGTATGAAGCAATTGACGACTTGCAACTGTGAGAAAAGGCTCCCAGGATCGATTTCAATCAAATTTAGAAAACCCCCTTTTTGGGCCAAAATCGTCAAAAATGGTAAGGGTTACCCCTTGCCGTTTTGTTCCGGGTCGAAAAAAAGTTGGCCTGAAAATGTAAGAAAATTTAGCCAATGAGGAGGGAAGAATAGCCCTGCAATAATAGAGGTCAAATGTCAAAAGTTAATTATTTATGATATTTTTTTAAAAATATGGTATTTTTCTTATTTTGGGCAAAAATTGCAATTTCGACCAAGTATGAAGCAATTGACGACTTGCAACTGTGAGAAAAGGCTCCCAGGCATCTCCAGGATCGATTTCAATCAAATTTAGAAAACCCCCTTTTTGGGCCAAAATCGTCAAAAATGGTAAGGGTTACCCCTTGCCGTTTTGTTCCGGGTCGAAAAAATGTTGGCCTGAAAATGGCAGAAAATTTAGCCAATGAGGAGGGAAGAATAGCCCTGCAATAATAGAGGTCAAATGTCAAAGTTGAATTATTTGTGATATTATTTAAAAAATGATATTTTTCATATTTTGGGAAACAATTGCAATTTCGACCAAGTATGAAGCAATTGACGACTTGCAACTGTGAGAAAAGGCTCCCAGGCATCTCCAGAATCGATTTCAATCAAATTTAGAAAACCCCTTTTTTGGGCCAAAATCGTCAAAAATGGTAAGGGTTACCCCTTGCCGTTTTTTCCGGGTCGAAAAAAATGTTGCCCTGAAAATGGCAGAAAATTTAGCCAATGAGGAGGGAAGAATAGCCCTGCAATAATAAAGGTCAAATGTCAAAGTTGAATTATTTATGATATTTTTTTTTAAATATGATATTTTTCATATTTTGGGAAAAAATTGCAATTTCGACCAAGTATGAAGCAATTGACGACTTGCAACTGTGAGAAAAGGCTCCCAGGCATCTCCAGGATCGATTTCAATCAAATTTAGAAAACCCCCTTTTTGGGCCAAAATCGTTAAAAATGGTAAGGGTTATCCCTTGCCGTTTTGTTCCGGGTCGAAAAAGAGTTGGCCTGAAAATGGCAGAAAATTTTGCCAATGAGGAGGGAAGAATAGCCCTGCAATAATAGAGGTCAAATGTCAAAGTTGAATTATTTATGATATTTTTTTTTTAATATGATATTTTTCATATTTTGGGCAAAAATTGCAATTTCGACGAAGTATGAAGCAATTGACGACTTGCAACTGTGAGAAAAGGCTCCCAGGATCGATTTCAATCAAATTTAGAAAACCCCCTTTTTGGGCCAAAATCGTCAAAAATGGTAAGGGTTACCCCTTGCCGTTTTGTTCCGGGTCGAAAAAAAGTTGGCCTGAAAATGTAAGAAAATTTAGCCAATGAGGAGGGAAGAATAGCCCTGCAATAATAGAGGTCAAATGTCAAAAGTTAATTATTTATGATATTTTTTTAAAAATATGGTATTTTTCTTATTTTGGGCAAAAATTGCAATTTCGACCAAGTATGAAGCAATTGACGACTTGCAACTGTGAGAAAAGGCTCCCAGGCATCTCCAGGATCGATTTCAATCAAATTTAGAAAACCCCCTTTTTGGGCCAAAATCGTCAAAAATGGTAAGGGTTACCCCTTGCCGTTTTGTTCCGGGTCGAAAAAATGTTGGCCTGAAAATGGCAGAAAATTTAGCCAATGAGGAGGGAAGAATAGCCCTGCAATAATAGAGGTCAAATGTCAAAGTTGAATTATTTGTGATATTATTTAAAAAATGATATTTTTCATATTTTGGGAAACAATTGCAATTTCGACCAAGTATGAAGCAATTGACGACTTGCAACTGTGAGAAAAGGCTCCCAGGCATCTCCAGAATCGATTTCAATCAAATTTAGAAAACCCCTTTTTTGGGCCAAAATCGTCAAAAATGCCGGGTCGAAAAATTTCCGGGTCGAAAAATTTCCGGGTCGAAAAAAAAGTTGGCCTGAAAATGGCAGAAAATTTAGCTAATAAGGTGGGAAGAATTATTTATATTTAAAATTTAGGAAAGAAGAAGATATTTTTCCTATTTTGGGCAAAATTGCAATTTCGACCAAGAATAAAGGAATTGACTACTTGGAAAAGAGTAAAAGAAAACGAAAATAAAGATAAATCACACGAAAAACAAAAAGAATCAAGTCAAATCATAACAAACTGTAGTTTGTTCTACATTTTATTTGGTACATATCGATAGACGAAATTCAATCTGAAATTCTATTCACAAAGTCGTTTCCAGTTATTTATAATTTACACCCCAATATTTGAACAGATATTTGACCCAGCTGACAACCATAAATGTGACGCTATTTCTTTATTGAAAAGAGAAATAAACTTCCACTAAACCACCTCTGACAAAGAAAATCAAATTCCTAGAACTTAGAGTTGTTAACATCTATCAAAAGAATTATGGACTCGCGTACATTTTCCCCAAAACTGCAACGACTGAAAAATAGAAAAAAGTTGGACGTGAAGGTTAATGCGCAGAACTTTTGTGCACAATTTTAAGTTCCGGGATGTTTCTAACAAGAACTGAATTAATAAAGCATAATTTGTGTGGCATTTTGTCTAGTGTGATGCCGTGATCGTTTGCTGGAAAGTTGGCTCTGGAAAGAGCAATGGTGAGATAAGGTCTCGACGTTTCGAACAGTGTGCTCTGTTCGTCTTCAGGAAACCGTATACAGTATTTCAGTATACACGTAGTTGGTGCGATTGTTTTCACATTATTTGAATGACATCTGTAGTTTCAGTAAAATTTCAAGGGATATTTGAATAGCATACAGCATTCCAGTTTGAGAAGATCTGGGTCTCTTCAATGACGACGTCTTCAAAGCTACGCCCATCAAAACTTGTTTTCACCACGTGGACAATACACCACATTTGTTTATCATGTTGCCAACCTGAAAACATTGTTACTGGCTTAAATCATAAATAGCATTTCTTTGATGCGTTCCGTTACTTTAGCAAAATAAACCAATCATTTCAAAGTTAATAACAAACATATTTTTGTTTCAGCTTTTTACATAACTTTTCAAGCTTAAAGAAAGCAAATCAAAGAAAAACAAATCAACAATATACCACAAATTTGGATGACCGAAGTCATCCAGTAACGATACTGAACCCCGTTAAAAGAGTTTGAGCACTCTCAGTGGGTTTTAATTCTAGACTTGCAGGCAAAACTTGGCTTGCAAAAAAGAGGGCGCTCTCAGTGTGAACAGCTGTAACATTTATAGCCCTAACCCTATCCTCAAGTTCCATTGATATGTAAATACAATTGTAATATATTATAATGCATTTTCCAAGCCACTGTGAGACAATATTTTGGCCAGCAGATTGGACAAATTAGTTAATGCAGCCCCAAGATCTATTTAAGAAATCAATGATTTTTTTTTAGTTTTAACACCTGGAATGTTTGATATCAAACTTTAATATTTCCTTCTACTTCAGATATTCAGTGTCCTTTAGAGATTAACCCAAAACAAAAACAGTTTTTTTTTTTTTTTTTTACTTTTATCTTTTTTTTTTTTGGGGAGGGGGAGAAATCAACCTTGCACGAGTGGGCAGTACACAGAAAAACGTAAAATTATACAAAGAATCAAAATATATAATTCTTTACTTTGTGTCCCACATTTGTATACTACCATTCTAATAAACAATTTGCGCCAATTAACTTGTACGGACAAAATGGAACGTTACCCATACATCCACAATCAACATTCACAACGTACAGCACAACTTCAAATGAAATCTTTTTGTGCTTTTCCCCGATGAGCCTGTATATCTGTCTAAAAACAGTTTAAACGGGTTGCTAACTTTACACTGTTGTTGAACACCCCTCAAATATCCAGTTCCTTCACTGTGAAATAACGTTGGGATGCTCAAAATTACAGACGAAACAATTCAAGTTTTGAAGCTTTTCTTGCAAAGACGCAAACTTCGTCATAAACTGCTGGGAAAAGTTGTACCACCTCAGACGTATCTGTTCCTTTGTGGTAAATTCCTCAAAAAGAAATGCTGAAGGTTTCTCCTTGGAAATGTGAGTAGTTGTGCGAGGAAATCTCAACATATCTGAAGTCATCAGGATGATTATCTTCACAAAGGTTTTTTTCCTGAAACACTTAATTACAATAATTTCCCTTCGTTCACAAGAAATTAAGGCACTTGGAATTCAAAGGTCTTCTAGTTCAGCATGCAAAGCTGCAGCAAATTTGATCCTCTTTTGATCCTCTGGAAATCAACTCGTGTTCACACTGAGGTAAGTTTTTTGGTTCACACAGCGATATGGCACACAAGTTGGGGTATTCCCGTTGAAAAAAATAAAACAGCATCGTTAACAGAAAATCCTGCTGATAAACTGCATTGCAGGCAACACAAACGACGTTTCTTCGCAATGTACACGACGATTTACATAGAGCAACCAACAGCGGTTGGGCCTTCGAATGAAATCCTGCACGCTTACATCCAGAGCAAACTTTGCCACTATAAACTTCAACCCATAGTTTCATGCCTACAAACTCTCGGCCGTAACACAACGTGCCGACTGCACTGATTCATCCAAATGTGCCAATGATAAACAACTTTGAAGCAACCATCTGTTTCATTTCTAGTTAAAGAAACGCACATCCCAAGAGATGCACTGTGGCATTGAAAATAAACAAATACTGAAGAATAAACACGAGTTGAATGCGAAATCCAGGAAAGCGCAAAGCTCCGAGAGCAGTTCGGGAAATGCTTCCATATCGACAGAGATCAACGCTTGAAAAGAACTGATGCAGCATCCAAGCCGAGCGAAATCCAGACCCCTTGGGGGATCAGTTTAAAATTAGTATTTGAAGATGCAATCGTCCCAAGGAACATGCATCCACGAGGAAACCATCAGAGCACATGCAAGAATCGAAGTCCCAGTCCAAGACAGTTCCCCGGTCGATGAGGAGAATTATCCTGATTCCTTCTGAGAGGATGTATAACTTGAAAACTACTTTTACAATGTTGCTATCTCGATTACAACTTTGCAATCTTGTAGAGAGACTCATACATCCACGAGCGTGCCACTACAGCACTTGCAAGGAGCGAAGTCCCGGTCTAAGATAGTGCCCCGATCGATGATGTGAGAGCCTCCGATCTGTTCCAAAAGCTCCATAATCTGCTGGGCCGTGTGGTCCGTCGGCTGGTGGGGGTCCGGCCGCATTGAGTTGTCCAGACTCAGGTTGTGGGCGGTGTGGTAGTGCTCAGCCGTAGTTGCGTCCTCGATGCTATCACTGCTGTCGGACGGCCAATCATCACTGTCATCTGAGTGTAGACACAGAATCAATGTGTGAGTGATTATGGAATCCAGAATATAACCAAGCTTTATGCGAGGAATAAAGAGCATTTCACAGGTTCCACAAACTTCCGAACTTTGCATTTAGTACTTAAAAACCTCGCCGGGAAGAGAAAACAACTTTCTTCTAATTTACACCACCCGTACACAAATAAAAATCCCACCTTCACAATTTAAAACACTCACCGTCCAACGTGGTACTGCCCATGCTGCCACTCAACGTCTGTGGCTTTCTGTTGTGGTTGTGGTTGTGGTGATGGTGCGTGGTCATTGGTCCGCTGAACGGCGAGATGGGCAAATGGGCAGGGTTAGCACCCCCAGGGGTAGGGGAGGGGGAACCCAGGAAGGAGGGGAGATGATTAGGGGTGTGGGGGAGGGCAGGGCGCTTCTTCTCTTGAATCAGCTGCATCATGAGATTCTGGAGCTGGTTCAACTTTTGCTGGAAAGGAAAACAAAAATAACACATTTTGTCTTACATCTGGCTGAGCATCTTCGGTGTTAAACCTATTAAAGACTAAAGAGTATATGGTGGATTGTGGATAGCGGATTGTCAGACAGTACATGTCACAGACCGACGGTGGATTCTTGGCTGTGGATGCTTGGTTATGGATGACAGACAAGACATTGTGAATCAGTGGATAGTGAGTGACTTGTGGATGATAGTTGTTTACCTGCATTTCATCTTTATCCTTGGCTAGTGATGCCACAAAGCATGAATCAGTGGATAGTGAGTGACTTGTGGATGATAGTGTTTACCTGCATTTCATCTTTATCCTTGGCTAGTGATGCCACAAAGCGTTCTCGCTCCTCCTGTCGCCTCCTCATCATGTCCCGCTGACTGTGATACAGACTGATGTATTCCCCTGTGCAAAGAGTGATCCATTGAAAATGTATTAGTTCCTGATGAGCCTGATTAAGCTCCGCCCCTTTATCTCCTAAGCCCCTCCCCATCCTAAAAATGCTAATTAAGCTCCACCCCTTTTCCCTTAAGTTCCTCTGCATCCTAAAACCCTCCTACTGGTTTTTAACTCTTACAAATTAAAAGGTCAATGTATTCGTTCCCGACAAACCTAAATAAGCTCCGCCCCTTTCTTCTCCTAAACTCCTCATCTTAAAACTCTAATTAAGCTCCACCCCATCTCCTAAGCTCCTCATCATCCGCAAAACCCTAATTAAGTTCCTCCCCATCCTAAAACTCTACATAAGCTAGAACCCCTTTTTTCCCTAAGCTCCTCCCTACCCAGAAAACTCTACATAAGCTCCACCCATTTCTTTCCTAAGCTCCTCCCTATCCTAAAAACTCTACATAGGCTCCACCCATTTCTTTCCTAAGCTCCTCCCTATCCTGAAAACTCTACATAAGCTCCGCCCATTTCTTTCCAAAGCTCCTCCCTATCCTGAAAACTCTACTTAAGCTCAACCTCTATCATACAAGCTCCTCCCTATTTAATCCTTACCTATCGTCTCTGTTTCACCAGACAGCTGAAGGTTGACGTGCTCGAGCTCCTGACACCTCTCACTAAGCTCCGCCTTCTCTCTCATGACGCTGGCAAACCGATCCTGCAGCATATCCATGGCTGTATTCATCGTCTCAAAGGCTTCCTTGGAGACGAACTGAACGTCAGACAGCACCGCAGGTTCTGAAAGACAAACAAAACCATGAATGTGTAGTTTAGGAGTGAAATTCAAAAGAAGATCCACATAGAATGGTTGATTGTGGATAGTTGTTGGTGGATGGTGGATAGCAGATTATGTGAATTGACCGCCGATAGTTGATAGCAGTTTCCTTGTCCTTATCGCCTTCACAGCTGGCCTATCTGTTCCCAGAGCACCCCATGCTCAGCATGCTGCTCATATCCACTACTCATACCGAGTAGTGAATAGATGATCCACTACTCATACCGAGTAGTGGATAGATGATCAAACCGTGAATTAACTGTGGACAGTTGATGGCATTTACATCTGGTCCATCTGTTCAACGAGGACCTGGCGTTGAGCCTGTTGCCTATGGCATAATTAGTGGATAGTTGATCATACTGTGGTTTGAGTGTGGATTGTGGATAGTTACCTTGTCCCTGCTGCCTTTGTATCTGGTCCATCTGATCCAAGAGAGCTTGGAGTTGAGCCTGTTGCCCATGGCATAATTAGTAGATAGTTGATCATACTGTGGTTTGAGTGTGGATTGTGGATAGTTACCTTGTCCCTGCTGCCTTTGTATCTGGTCCATCTGATCCAAGAGAGCTTGGAGTTGAGCCTGTTGCCCATGGCATAATTAGTGGATAGTTGATCATACTGTGGTTTGAGTGTAGATTGTGGATAGTTACCTTGTCCCTGCTGCCTTTGTATCTGGTCCATCTGATCCAAGAGAGCTTGGTGTTGAGCCTGTTGCTCATGGAATGACTCTGTCAGTTGGTCCCTCTCCATCTCTAGCTGTCTGATGGCCGCAGACAATGAATCAACCTGTAGGAGCAATTCATTCAAAATATACACAGGGTGAGTCACTCTTAGTCAATCCTGCACAAACTTAGACACAGAAGTTTTTGCGTGGACACCCGATTCTCAGTAATTAGTCACCTGATCTACGTGAGTGATCTACCATTTTAAAGAAGAGATCTTAGGCTACAAAATGATACTTGTTTTGTGACAGTTTGTTCAACAAGGGATATATCTTGTACTTTTTTTACTCGCCCTGTATAGAATCGTTTTTGTTTTAAATTTTATTTACGACGTCAACTCTTCTCCAACTATAAAGTGACAAGCAGAAGCACCAGCCCGGATGTGGGAAGAGTACCCCATAAGAGGATGCATAGTTGTCTTGTTTGCTCTTTGATGAAGCTCATTTCAAAGTCACTAACCAATGAAACTCTTACCATGTCATCCCGGGATACTGTCTGAACGTCCTCTGTGCTGTTATTAGCGGAGGACGTCAGAGATTCAGCCTGGTTGGTCTCCAAGTTGGCGATCCGTACTCGTAGCTCGCTGTTCTCCGCTGACAAGTCCCGCAGTCTCGTCTGCAAACCAACATCAACAAGCGAGAATTTAGCTACAGGAAAAACTCTTGCATGACAGGTTCAGTTATTTGAGGAGCCTTAGGTATTAACCACTGTGCAGAAATTAACCACTTTAGTCCGACTGTCAATGATGGGGGGGCTGGTATGCCAAAAACAGGCCAAGCGTAAACACAAACAAAAGACATGCTGAATAAAGTAGTCCTATTCATCGCACTTGGAGCTCCCCTTTCGTGTGAATGAAAGCTTTGTTTGAAAAGGCTATTACACTATTAACCCCTTGGGCACGGTATTTTACGGGAGACGTTGGGGTGTTGCAGCGGTTCTGGCAGCCAAATCAAACCGCTACAATGTGTTTGTGCCTTCAAGCATGACATAAACAATAATCCAACAATGGATTGAAACTGCACAAACAGCGGCCAATGGCGTCATCCGGCCTGGTGGCACTTTTTTTGTTGACGCCATATGGCGTCATCTGTACGCAAGTGGTTAAACTCCCATTCAAAAACGATATAGTTGAAACATGAATGGATTGAACACATGCAGGAATGCGCGCGTATAAACGACAACCGACTAGGTGGTCTTTTTCAACCTGTGGTTTATGGCCGACGTCCATACTCAAGAGGTTAAAAAGGGTTTGCACTGACAAATGTATGTGTACACGAACGTTTCGTTAGCTATGACAGATCGTTCTGTTCCTTCATCTCACTGATTACATGTGGTGCACTCTTATCCAAAATTAGACACCCACTTTATTTTTATGGCAATTTGGAAGTGGGCTGCGATATAGTAAATACAGGGAATATTCTGTGACATTCTCGAGGCAATCATGCGACAGAATCTACGAATGAGGTGTTGTAATAATAGACCAATCATGAAAGAATCACGTCGACACAGCTTGTGAAACATTACCAAATCACATTAGTTATTTTTCGATGCGGAACCTTCAAAATTGGAGAACAAAACTTGCCACATGGAATTCCATAGGGTTATCTGAGGGCGTGGTTAACTAGCAAGCGGCGATGGGTCAATTACGCTATAATACCTGGGCATTTGTTAGGTCCTTCTGGAGGGTTTCGTTAATGTGGCTCTGTGCCTCGTAGTGTTGGGCTCTGTCGGCCATCGTGGCCTGCTGAAGCATCTGCTTGTTCAGGCCGTAGGTTTGAGTCTTCAGAACGTCGCACTCACTCTCTTTGGAATGTAACTATGGAATGACCAGATTGACCACAGAACACTGACATCAAGACTAGTAGTCCCGAGTGCTGACAATCATAACTAATCACGACCTCCGTTTTGGTCCAAATATTTTGACAAATGTTTCATGGAATTAAAATATATTGCCAATCTACCATTTTCTGTTTTACATCTAAACCAACCTATATTAAAATGTGACGGCGGTATGCGCACGCATCGTGTTTTGCATAAATTTGGTTAAGGAGTGACATCAAAGGTCACATGATTCAAAGGCGGTGTGACCTGCGACCTCACTCCCAAACCAAATTTTATGCAAAACACGATGCGTGCACATACCGCCGGGTACATTTGATATAGATATGTAAACATGTGACGTCCGAGGGCGCATTGTAACATCCTGCCTTTCTGGACAATTTCTGAACTTTATTTTTTGTTTCCAAGTTAACCCTTTCAATACCAACTTAATATACTCTACATGGTTGATTTTCTAAAACTCATGAGCCTAGTAACTTCAAAAGGTTATAGCATGGACTAGGAATGAAATGAAAGCCTTGAACCTCTACTTTCATGAAACATCAAAATCTTAATTTTCAACTTTTGCTAAATTCCACCCGCTTTGCAGCGCCAGGTCACGAATTCCCGCGAAATTTTGGAAAGGAATTTCATGACGTCAACAATTGTAGTTTCATTGTGATGTTCGTCGTTCCCTCAATAAATCTTCTTCCCTCTCAAATCTGCACGGAGCGTGAACTGGCCCTTATGCAGATTTTTTTTTGCAAAGGTGACCAGATATTTCCTCAGCCTCACCTGCTGCTTCATGTCTTTGAGTTCCTCTTCTTGCTGGGCCAGTCGGTCGGCCAACTCCAGCCCAACATGCTGCTCGGACTTCAGACTTGATAACATCTCCATGTTGTCATTGGTCTGGCAAATACAAAATAGCGATCCACAAGGGAAACTGACTGGGTAATTTGAACAATCAAAGATTAACCCTAACCCTGCCAGACGCAGCACAGTGCATCTGTGGTGACAGCTTGACCTTGCTGCACGCTGCACTCTGCACACAAGTCAATGTGACAAAGTATGCAATCTGATGCGTCTGGCAGGGTTTCTAGCCAAAATACCCTGCAGGGTTAGGGGTTAAAGAATAAAATTGGCGAGAGAGATCAGCTGGTCTATCTTTCTCTATTTTTGTGGTCTCTTAATTTGTCAGAATCTTTGTCGGGCGGGAGTTGGAAGTCATAAACCCATCCTCTAATATAACTAAGGATCACACCCAAAATACAACCTTTTTGTACCAAAACCTTTAAAAAAATTTTTATTGAAATCACCCAACACAAGAATAAAAGCCACTCTAGGTAAAGGGTTACGATCAGAGGTGGTAGGGTTGGCGACATATTGAATCACCAACCCTACCAACCTCACGGTTTTTCTCGGCCCAGATCTAAATAGAGGATAATTCTTCAACAGATTCCAATTTTCAGACCTGTAGGCCCAGGCAGGGTAACCTACGCTTGTCATTTAGACCAACTGGTGTGGATCGCTCAGTGATACTTCTTACCACGTAATATCATCAAAAAAACACATGGATTATAGTTTTGTGGTTTGTTTATTTTTTTAAGATGGGCCGATTATTTGTGTCAAGGAAAGGCATTGTGTTTGTCCTCAAGATGTTATGGTTAGAATGACCATCTCTTATAAATGCGCTGTTTGAAATCATTGACTGCACGTACTATCTGGTTTCCAACGGTCCGACTTTTCCGAACCAAACTTTCCTCCCTGGAAGTGTTTTCATCAATGATTTTCAGACAAACCGTACATTTTAAAGGGATGGTCTTTCCAACCATAGCTATTTTAGGGCGAATGCTTTTGGTACCGCAAATTGGGCACCTCAAATGCAACGTGTCCCTTTAATTCTTGCAGCAAGCCTCTCACCATCTTGACGAATGCTGACTGTAATTCCTCCAGTTGACCTTTAAGCTCCTTGTTCTGGGCCATAGCTCGGCTGATGGTAGCTTTGTCTCCCTGGATGCTCTCCAGGAGAGCCGTGCGGTCTGTCGACTCCTCCTGGAGACGAGAGAGTTGACGCTCAAGCTCCTCGATACTGTCTTCCTTCTCCTGGTAGAGGCGGCTCAGCTGGGAGTTATCGCTGACCTGATGGGGGTGAAGGTAGGTCCAGACTGATGAGTACTGTTATGTCTGATGTTTGAGTAATCATGTGACCGAGTCAGGACTTGAACCCTAGATCTGTGGACCACTACTCCAGTGCTCTACCAACTAAGCTATCCAGCCCTGTCATTGGCATTCTCCAAAGTGGTCAATGGAGACTTGAACCCGAGACCTCTGGACTACCATTCTAGTGCTCTACCACTTAGCTATCCAGCCCTATCATTTGCATTCTCTTAAGTAGTCAACAGGGATGTGAACCGGAGACCTCTGGACTACTGTTCCAGTGCTCTACCAACCGAGCTATTAAGCCCTATCACTGGCAATCTCCTAAGTAGTCAACAGCTATCTGAACCCAAAACCTCTGGACTACCGTTCCAGTGCTCAACCAACATCAACTATCCACTGTCAAAACATGCTATAGTTGTATATTATACTGTCCTGGGAGGTCAATAGTCATAATGTCTGACCTGTTGTTGATATTGACCGTGCACCGACTGTTTCTCTGCCTCTAGTTGGTGTATTCTCTGCTGAAGATTCTCAACTTCTTGTCTGCTGACCGAGTCACCTCTCTCCGACTCTGCAGCTGTAAACAAAAAGATCAAAAATTATTTTCAATTGACTATAACTTCCCTGCCATATGTTAAAAGTCTGCGGAAAGATCCGACATAAACCGAGACATATTCTTTAAAACTTTCAGTATCACAATAGGCACCACACTGAATAGAGTGGTCCTATTCATCGCACATGGACCCCTCTTTTGTGTGAATGAAAGCTTTGTTTGAAATGACACTCCCATTCAAGAACAACATAGCTGAAACGTGACTGGATTGAGTACGCGCAGGAATGCGCATATAGATGACAACCAGCCAGGTGGTCTTTTTCAAACCGCATAACCTACCTTTTGCATTTTCCATTTCTGCGATCCGCTTCTGTAGTTCTGCCTGCATTCCTAAAAGACCGTCTTTTTCTTGTACTTGAGTTTGTAACTGTCGAATGAGAACATAAAAACACACAACAGTATTAGCCTGCAATCGGACGAAATATCAGTGCAAACATTTTTGAGAAATCAGGACCGAGTGTCCTTACTTGTTGAACGAGTTCCTGAGCTTGTCGTTGATAGTGCTCCGTGTGCTGTTGGAACTGTTCAGCTAACTGCTCTCTCTCGGCCGTCAGTTGATGGAAAGACTGGTTATACTGCGAAGAAAACAGGAAACTAGTGTGACTTCAATGAATGTGCAACATGTAAAAGGGATCTCACCTTTGGTATTAAGCATTGTTTAGCATAAATTAGCAGCAGATACCGAGTAACGGGCAACATTTCAATTCTCAAAACTACGAGTCCCTCAAACCAGGGGTGAGATTGGCCAAAAAATTAAAAAATCCACGAAATTCACGACGACCCCAGATCAACGTAGAGTCTATAGTTTGTATTTGCCCCAGTAACACTATGAACATCTAACAAAAGAAAACCCACGCAGTCCTTTGTTTGTAACAAAGGACTGCGTGGGTTTTCTTTTGTTAGATGTTCATAGTGTAAAGGCATCCCTTAAAATATCTGTTTTTATTGGTCTATATCCACTTTTACACATAAAAACCCCTTTAGGACAACACCTCAGGAATTGCAGATTGCAAAAGAGATTCTTTAAAAATTCTGAAATCCAGACACAAAAAAAATCCTGAAATCAAGAAAAATCCTGACAAATCTCACCTCTGCTTAAACTCTTGAATACGGACAACGGCAATGGTCGTGGTTTGAAAAAGACGGTTGCCGTCTATACGCGCATTTCTGTGAATACCCAATCTATTGTTTGCATTATGCTTGGTTATACAAGCCTGTCTTGGCATACCAGCACCGCATTAATAACAGCCGGCCAGTAGGGGTTAAAGTTAGAGGGTTCCTACAGCACATAAAGAATGGGTGTCTACTTAAATCTGGCACAAAAAGCATGGCATAGCCTGTAAAAGACGTAGATGCATAACTTATGCTTTACGTCAGTTGCTGCCGTACAGACAATTTTATGGGAGGAGTTGACTCTCACCTGGAGGAGTTTACTCTCAAGATCTGCCTTCTCCTCTTGGACTTTCAGCAGTGCATTGTGGGTATCCTGCTGAGTGCCCTGATTGGCTAGCTGGTTGGCTCGTAGCTCCGACGCACTCAGGCGGTCCTTTAAGTCTTGGACGAGTTGCCCTAGGTGTGAGGTTTCAGCGACCTAATCAATTCGATGGGGAATGATTCACATTTTAGAATCAAAATCGGTTGGATGTCTAAAAACCACATGCTGGTAAAATAATTACTTCAAACCTCTGAAAGGCAGATGAACAGATAGGAAAATGCAGAAGAGTTGGCAACGAACACAGACAGAAAGACAAAGTAGGAAAGATACTACCAACAGACAGACAACATTCTGATCCTGACAAAATGAATCGACAGACTGCACTAGCTACCTTTGTTTTGAGCTGACTGCTAGTCTCTGAATTTCGTTGCGATAACTCTTCGTTGGCTTTTCTGTAAACAGATGAATTGTGGGAGTATAAAGTCATGAGTAACACAAAGTCAACTGAAAGTTACTTTTTTTCTACTCTGAACTGCAAAAGGGTTGTGTTGAGGTTCGATCGCTGAGGTTCGGACTTTGAAAGTAAAATAAAATTTAGCTTTGCCAGAATTAGGGGTCAGGTTGTTGTAGTGGTTCTTTCCTTGCGTTCCACCTCTGGTGATCCTGGTTCGATTCCCAACAGGTGCACTATGTGGATTTGGTTTTCAGTTCCTACCTGATTGCGTGGGTTTACCCCATAAATAATTGTTCTGGGGTTTTCCTTTCGCTACTAAAACTGAAATTTCTTCGTGGTCTTCTCTCAATTCAAACTGGGCCCTGAGGGAGAACAGTCTAATGCAGTAATCGGGTTCCCAGCATACATAACATGTACACAAATAAATAATGGGAGTTATTATAATTTAAATGACTACCTCTACAATGAGGTATACTTCATAATCAAGATGGAAACAAGTTATTTATTTGCCAGATGTCTACAACGTGAAACATAAACAGCGAAATAGTTTTTGCAGAAACCATGAAAAAATCTAACGGCAATAGGAATAGAAAGAAAAAACTTACTGTAATTTATAGACATTTAGTTTCAGGGCATCTTTTTCCTTGTCGAGTCCTTCACTGGTCTGCAACAGAGAGGGTTAAGAAAAATTAACTTGAAATAA
The DNA here is from genome assembly GCA_037893225.1 of Hippasteria phrygiana. Taxonomy (NCBI): domain Eukaryota; kingdom Metazoa; phylum Echinodermata; class Asteroidea; order Valvatida; family Goniasteridae; genus Hippasteria; species Hippasteria phrygiana. Next base: position 3,610,142 of record JAZGUH010000199.1, read on the forward strand.
AGGAAACCGTGAATTCCAATTGATCGTAAACACCGACATTAGGAGTCTTTCGAGACGTTGGTGGCAGCAGACGTACCGGTCGTTTTTGCTAGTTCTGAGCATGCGCACGTAGCTCTGGGCATGCTCAAAGCTGATGACTGCATGGGAAAGGACTGTCTGCTGTAACCAGTGTCTCAAAGTCTCCTAATGTCCGTATACACGTATAGAGCTTGCGGCGTATTTGGGTGCAAGGGTGTGACAGGAAATACTTTTATTGCAGAAAAAAGGTTTTTTGTTGTTGATGGAACACACTATGTCTTTTTACTGGCCAAAGTCTCGACAAACACAGAAATACATCAAAATGTTTATTAATTAAATGTAGTTATGGTTTCGGAACCATCTATACCATTTTCCCATTTCTGTGAAGCATTTTGTCTATTTTGATTGTCCATTTTGATTTCGGATGACGGCAATAGCCGCAAAAACAAATTGCCACCAGGCCGGATGACGTCTACACACGTCATTTTCTGCAGTTTCAATCCATTGTTGGATTATTGTGTATGTTACGCTTGGCTGCACAAGCACATTTTGTCCGTTTCGCTTGGCTGCAAAAGCCGGCCCGACACCCCGGTGCCTCACTGTAAATAACCGTACTCAAGGGGTTAACGGACCTACCTTTCGATACTGTTGGCTAGAGGATGTTGCACTAGTGAGCTCTCTTTCTAGTTCAGCTACTCTCTGCCTGGAGGCTTGCAGACGGCTCGATAAATTGTCTGCTTCGCCTACAGAAAATATGCAAATAACAAGAGATAATATAGATGGTTTGAGGAAAAGAAATCCACAAAAATAATGCCACTTCAGTATTTAATAACCTTTCTTGTAATTCTGCTCAAATAGATCATTTACAGAAATAGACTTTAATAAAAAATAAAACAAGGCTATAGAAATTAGAAAATCTGTCAAGTGTGAATAACAAAATTCGACAAAATCACACTGAAGCTTAGTTTCTTCGCTGATTTTAGCTTATTCTACTCGCACAAACGTTGGCCAACACTCGAAACTTTTGTGTGCACATCCATTGGATTTTTTTGTTTTTTTGCGAAGATGGCCGACGTTGCTACGTTTGAGGTAGAACACTCCCCTGTTCGTTATTGTTGCGGAGTCTTTAACTTGGTTTTCCCTGTCTGTAAGCGCATTCCTGCGCTTACTCAATCCATTCATTTTTGAATTATATTGTTCTTGAATGGGAGTGTCATGAATAGAAGGAGCTTTTTTAAACAAAGCTTTTATTCACAGGAAAGGGGGACCAAGTGCAATGAATAGGACCACTCTGTATTCAGTGTGGTACCTATTGTTTGCGTTTACGCTTGGCTGCACAGCCCCAATCCTGGCATACCAGCCCCCATCAATGACAGCCGGACACTAAAAATTCATACAGCTAAATGGTACAAATGCGTAAGCAAGCTGAAAAACAGAACGCGTTTCTCCACCCATTGCTGCCACCAAAAACTTCCAACAATCTCTGTCAAGATGAACAATATTTCTTGCCTGCTTTCTGCTTGAGACTCTGCTGGCTTTGTGCCACTGTACTCTGAAGGTCCGACTTCTCCGATACGAGAATGCCGATGGTCTGGATGTGGACTTGCAGCTGTTCCCTGAGGGCGCTCTGCTCTTTGAACAATCGCTGCTCCGACTCTTTACGCTCCTGTTGCGGGAAAGCAAAGCAATTAAATAATACACCAAGATTATGGCAGTCATGGTTTTTACAACAACTAACACAAAACACATCAAAATCTTTACATCGTATGCATTCAACATTCTTTCAGAATGATTTCCAGCATTTTTTCCTAATTTTGATTTCTCAACAAAATTAGCTGGACTAACGCTTCAAACTTTAAGCACGTTCTTTCACAAAGGCAATTTCTGCGAATCTTTGAAGTGATCAGGATTTTCTTACCTTCTGCAATTGGTCCTGTAATTTCTCACAGTGATTCCTCTGAAAAAAAAATACGACACAAACCCAAAACAAATCATAACCTGTTGCAGAATTATCTTCTATTTAGATCTGGGCCCAGGAAAACCGTAAGGGTGGTAGGGTTGGCAATTCAAAATGTCGCCAAAACCCTTTACCTAGAGCAGCTGTGAAGAGATCAGATATTTATCTTGTCTTGTTTCAGTGTGAGGGGCTGGTTCTTCCACAATTTCCTCTGTAGCCCACACCTCGAGTGCCCTTTGGGCTTGTGATGGGCGATTTGCAAAAAAAAGAAAAAAAAAAAGATAAAAGCCTTGTATTGGGTGATTTAAAAAAAACAAATTAATCCTTCAAAAAGAAGGTTGTGTCTGTATTTAAAACATGATTATAAACATTTGACATGGGCAACGAGCTCCAATGATGGATAAAATCTTAAAGACAAGTCAGACGTCTTACCAACTCTTCTATGTGCAGTTGTAGCTGTTGATTGGAGAGCACATGCTCGTCTCGATCCGCTGCCAATTCTTGATTCCGAGCCTGAAAACCAAGAATAAATGGGAACAATTCAATACCAATCTGCATAATTGTAAAAAATACGCATCCCTCAAGAAAATATGATGCGCATGATACATAGAACATTGAAGAAAAAAAGTAAGATTTTAGGGGAAAATGCTAATGTATAAGCAACCAGTAGCACACTCACGGGGCAGGCATTGAGTCCCCCCAACAGGTTGCCATCTTTTTTTGTTTCAAGTTTTGAATTAAATTCATCATGTCAGTATATGGATGCAGCATAATGAATGCCAGAAATGGTGCCATCTTCATGCAGTCTTACCTCAATCCCCCGCACCATCACCCCACAAATTATTTTTTCAAGGTAACGGTTTTTTTTGGAAATTATTTAACAAATTTGGCGAGCCCTCTTCCTCTTCCCAGCTATATCTACAGAACTATGAAGAAATCACGTCAGGATTTGTTTCAATGCATGTTTTAGGTAGGAGAACGGTGGGACAACGCCCACATCTTATTCCTATCTAAAACCCACATCTTGAACCTTCTTGAATACGAACGACGGCCATAGACGAGGTTTGAAAAAGACCACCTGGCCGGTTAACATCTATTGGCACATTCCCCTTTCTTGGCATACCAGCACCCCATCAATAACAGCTGCACACATGGGGTTAAAACAAAGTATGGCTTCCTTTCTTCATCTATTACGTTTTAACAAGTTTTCTAACCTCTAGTTGACTAAGCCCTCGTCTTGTCCTTGCATCGACCGAATCTTCACCAACTCCATTTAAGTAATCAGCCTACATTCAACAAGAATAATTCGGATTAAAATACATTAAAATCTATTTACAACTCTTGATATATTCACGATATATTAATGACGTATTTCTGGTTTATGTGCGCAACGACATCAGTGCATAAACCAGCGCGTGAACCAGAACGATGGCAAATGACGTCACATTTCAATACTGTATTGTGCTTAACTTGTGTATATTGTGACGAGGATTCCAACAATATACAACTGGTTATAGGTAATATTAATTACCTCTGACACCAGCCCATTTAGTTGCATTGATAGCTGTCGCAGACTCTCTGTGGAAGACAATGGTCTGCAAGAAAAAAAACCACACAAGGTTATGTTTATCAATTACATCTTCTCCGATAAAGTTGTGAATTTCTATAATATTTGTAAGACCTGGCTATATGTGTACACACAAGTTGAACTGGATAAATACTGCACGTTTCCTTTAACTACATATTGTACCTGGTATTTGTAGAATTGGTCCGGGGTGAAAAATCGGGCTGGTAACTGTTGGTCAATACCTAAGAGTGGGAAAAAAGAATATTCATTAGTTTTTAATGAACAGATGTACTAAAAAATTACTAGACAGACAGGCATGATTGGATGGGTTTAACACTTCTGCGGTATTCAATGTCATTTTGTAATACACCCTTCTGCAGATTTTATTCACTTTCTGTTTGTCCAATATAGGTTTTGCACAGTTGTGAAAACTGTCCAGAAATTTTGGAAATTTCCCATGGAGATTTTTGGGCATTTTGAAAATGGGGGTAGTTTTTATAGATGCTCATTTTTTGGGTGAATTTTTGGTGTGAACTGTTTCTGGTTCACAGAGAAAATATCAAGAGTTTTTTTTTATGTTGGAAATACAAAGATTAAGATTCACCTTCACGTATAGATTTTATTTGATTTACAGAAAAAAATGTCAACCGCATTAATTTGCTTATACCTACATGTATCGTACATGTGTACCAGGAGTATACCGATGTGTCATATTACTGCTTCCATGGATACAGAACAGAAGGTGCTGATTGGAGACGCTGTACGTTTACATGCACGTACCTGTTCCACTGCACATGTTTAATTAAGGGAATAAATATGTGCTGGGCCGGTTTTAAACGTACGTTTAAAACCGCCTTGGGGCCTGGCGCTTGATAATGACCCGAGCCGAAGGCGAGGGTCATTATCAGCGTCCAGGCCCCACGGCGGTTTTAAACGTACGTTTAAAACCGGCCCAGCACATATTTATTCCCATTCATAAAATACATTTTTGTATAATTTAGCAAAAACCGAAAATTATAAATTTCCAATGATTTTGTTCAATTTGTTTTACCTTGGTTTGTAAAACACCCCTTCAGCTATTTAATGGTTCGTGCCACGCACGAGTAGTGGTAAACATGTCCTTATATGGAAATTGACGCGCACGCAACGCGCTCGCCAGGTGGTGCAGAACGCAGCAGTGCCGGTGTAGCGTGAAATTATGGACTCTAAATACGGACGCATCGGTAGTATTGCGCTTGCGTTATTAGGAGAGTGACTGGTCGCTCGAGTGTTCAACCAATAAAATGGACCAGATTTTGTAGGACTCTACATTTCGTGTGACACCGGAAAAATTGTTTAAAACCGCGCCATGTTTAAACAACTTCCAGCCGTGTTTAAACAACCGTCTAAACACACCCACGTGCAGGCTCTCGACCAATAGGGATAGTGAAACTCGCTGAGGCATTTATGAATAAGTGTTAAAGGCACGCACATAATAGCCGAATTAGTTCGGCTGGGTAAATTAATTAACACATGCCACGCCCCTCCTCGACCATTATTAGCATGATAAAGGTCCAGTCTTCACACTTTTATTCCCAAATATTGTCTATTTTGTCACTTTCATTTTATTGACTATTTGTCTCCAAATTTGATTGACCTCTTTGATTGGCTGGTTGTTGTCTATATGCGCATTCCTGTGCGTACTCAATCCATTCTTAGTTTAACAGAACAAATCCATGATGAAATAGATTCTTGATTTTCCTTACTCTGCTGGCTGGGTTTGGGTGGTCTGAACTCCTCTGGTGAGAGTTTTGCTGTGCACTGCGACTGGAGACTGGGGTGTTGCTGTAACTTCTCTGGGGATCCTTTGGCAGCGACGTGGAGGGGGAGGGGGAGGCTTTGCTCGATTGGCTGCTTGTCAGTGGCGTTGCGGAGGCCGAGATTGAATCGTCTGCCTTCCGGCTCTTGGTGGGGATGGGAGAGTTTGCTGGTGTCCGCTTTTGTTGGAATCGTTGGAGCTATTTACAAAAAATAGAAAGAGAAAGCGATGAAACATCAGAAAATAGTAATACACTGGAAAGAATAATCTGAAAGGTAGTGGTTATTTGACGGTGACCCAGCATCAGATTAATTTTAGCTGTTTGATCGGCATGGCACTGAACGTGCACAGTGACTGAGAGTTTTGCGGGACTTAGACATTTTTACCATAACTAATTTTGTCTGGTTTCATGCCTTCGTTGTCGTTCTGACTTTGTCTTCATGAGATGGGAATCAGAAAAAAAATCCTCCAGAGAGATGAATCAGAAAAGGAAAATGCCTATTATCTGCAATTAAATCAGGGTTTGGTTTTTAGTTAAAAGCAATTCTTACTTTTTTAGGAAAAAAAAAGAGAGAACAAAACATACGTCGAACCCGTACTGGGCAGTGCCACTGCTTACGAGTGCTCTAGCTAGGAGCGTTTACCACTCGGCCATTTGCAGACTTGACAGAAGTGGCAGTTTATTGTTATATATAGCTGAGCATGTGAAGAAATGAATGACTGGGCATGTCCGGAGGATTTCACGGCTGAATAGCAAAAAAAAAGGCGAGACCGGTTCACGGCAAAATAAACACTTTGTAAACATGGTAGGCCTAAACATAACATAAACTTAATGTTAAACTTTGGCACAATTGCAGAATACCCAGCCACTCGTATCTCCACCTCTTATCCGGATACGCGGATACGGGGTCACTGTTCATTGCCCTCAATAAACTATTCACAATTACACTGGGCACGCCGTACACATGTATACGCGAATACGGGGTAAACATTAGACTGGGCACACGTACACACTCTCTCCCACCCCGTATCCCCGTATCCGCGTATCCACCTCCCGGTAGGTGGATTGGACTTGGACCTTTTGTCAGAGCTTCCCATTTCAATTACGCACGCAAGTCAGATTCCAGCCCCCTCGGAGGATTTTTTTTTTAAAGGGAAAATGGCACCCTCTATCGCCCCGCCACACTCTCTCCCACCCCGTATCACCGTATCCGCGTATCCACCTCCCGGTAGGTGGATTGGACTTAGACCTTTTGTCAGAGCTTCCCATTCGCATTACGCACGCTAGTCAGATTCCAGCCCCCTCGGAGGATTTTTTTTAAAAAGGGAAAATGGCGCCCTCTATCGCCTCGCCACACTCTCTCCCACCCCGTATCACCGTATCCGCGTATCCACCTCCCGGTAGGTGGATTGGACTTAGACCTTTTGTCAGAGCTTCCCATTCCAATTACGCACGCTAGTCAGATTCCAGCCCCCTCGGAGGATTTTTTTTTAAAAGGGAAAATGGCGCCCTCTATCGCCCCGCCACACTACATCCCACCCCGTATCACCGTATCCGCGTATCCCCCTCCCGGTAGGTGGATTGGACTTAGACCTTTTGTCAGAGCTTCCCATTCGCATTGCAATTGCGCAGAGGTTTATATCCGCGTATACACCTCCGGGCCGCGGACATACATTGGACTTAGAAATTGCCCCTTCGTCTTGTCAGACTCCATCCCACCCCGTATCCGCGTATCCGCGTTTTTTAGGGGGTTCTTCCGGGTGGCGGGGTATTCTGCAATTACTCCGCCATATAATGACGTGGAACTTCAATACGACGACTCTGCACTTTATATGTAGGCCTACACTACAGTCATTCAATAAGGCCCTTCGTCAACAGACTAGTGTGCAGGACCAGCCCATTCCGTCTAGTCAAAATAGACGCTTCTGCAGCATTGATACCGCAACCATGCACCAGATGCAAATTTTTCGAAGACAGAAAAATACACCTTTCTCCAAATACATTCATGAATTGACAATGAAAGATTACCAAACGAGATAAACGAACCTTTTTCCTCGCAGCAGCAAGTTTCTTCTCACGGGCTTCATCGGCCATCTTGGATATACGCTGTCGATGTCTAAACTCCCTAGCTGCTAAAATATTTCTGCTACGTGTCACTTATTCTACGACTGTTTCATCTATTGCTGTTTTTAAACACTGCATATGTAGGGCGGCGCAGTCCTTTTTAGCCCATTGATATCAAGTTTGTTCTTATGCCATACGTAAATTATGTTCTTTTATTTTATAAATAGTTAGTGCTTTGTTTCTGATTTGTAAAAACCACGGAGCATTTTGTGTCATTTTGTTTGACTAAGATTTATGAAACATTAACAATCAGCCGTCTGATAAAAAGGGATTGTTTTCTTTACAATAGGCTAGGGAGTACAGGAAAAAGACACGTTTGCATGCCCCACAATGCATCAGTCATAAATAAAATCTGAGACAGATTGACTATAAATAAATTAATTAAACACTTCGTTCCATTGTTTTACTCGCGTTTCGCTGATCTGATAATCCAGAATATGGAGGTAATATCCAAAATAGCAAAGGTTCTGGTCCCCTTCCCCGCTTTCAAAGTAATAAAGTAATTTTCCTGGGCAATAAATATTTTTAAGGCAACCTTTTTTGAAAATAATTTGGTGAGGCGCCTCCCTTTCCAAATCAAAACCTCCCTCGGTGCTCCACTGCACTGCCAACAGACAGACATCCAGCAAACGTTAAAACAAATAAAATAAACAAACAAACAAACACTTGATAGGAAAAATACGGGTTGCAATTTATCCGCAAACACTGATTTATCAACAAACACAAAACCCGACTTCAAACACGACCGACACATTTGTACATTATTATTTATTATAATTTTGCTTCATTTATTTTCAGCCACTTTGGCTTTATCAACTGTACACATCCTCACACATATTTGCTGGAAAATACTTCCCGCCATACAATCAAAATAATATGCGTTACCATGAACAATTGCCTGTAACAATCAATACCAGTTATTATAATTAACATTCGTATTTCTGTATTTACAACAAAGGATAATATAAAGGTAAGAAACAAAAATTAAGATACAACAAAACCAAACCAAACTACGTTTGCTTTTTACAAAAGGGCCCCCTTTCTTTCTTTCTTTCTGTTGAAGGACACCCTAGGCCGAGGCGTATTTTCCAAGATACGCCCCTTTTTTTTTACAAAATGGCCGTTTATACCACCAACGGTGGAGTTTACCAAATCGACTCCAAACCGGCGTAGTAGGCCTACACACCACACCAACTGGGGTCCATGTTTTCTTTCTTCTATATTTGTTAGGGATTTTCTTTGGCGGGAACCCTTCTCCCTAAATTTAACAACAATAATACATATAGGCCTACGGTACTCTAAGCAGAAAGCAGGCGGGGACACGAAACATTTATATTTTATTACTTGGCCCGTTACTTTATAGACGTGGCGTGGACAAAGTTATGGTGTAACCATTGATTAACTTGAAACGCGACGAAGAAAATAGATTGAAATTCTTCCCTTAAATAAGCAACTTTAAAATAATTGGATCTACCAAAATCAACAACACCCACACATCCCCACCCACTAAGCCACTCTCACCCACACAACCTCGCTAAATAGAATAAAAGAAAAGAAAAGATAAGAAACCCCCATCTTTCTAAACGAAATACTTCCTGAATTCAGTAACTGCTACACTCGCTAGCGTATAAAAAGGTCACGCGGTCAAATGCGTTTGTTTGTTGGGGCTTTTGTTTGTTTTTAACCAACCATAATAATGTATGGTCGAAACATCGCTTCATTTAATTAAAGACCACCGAGACGCGTATCTCACAACATACATTAATTTTAAACTCATTTCCTTAATATAGAAAAAAACCTGTCACACAGGTTTGAAGGGCGTTGCTAGCAATTTGCCAAGCGAGAGGCGATGAAAAGACTTGTAAATTTTGTATGAACACAAACCATGGAGGTAGGCTACCTCCATGCACAAACTAAGGAGGTACTATACGCTCATCCGTCCCTCATACGGGTTGATGACAAACACATCAACTGACAATACTCTCGTTTGTGTGTTTATTTGAAGAAAAAAAAATTATCGTGCTTTAAATCATACGCCCACGATCAAGTTAGCGCATGTGTGGAAAAACAGACCATGGGTAATTATAAACACGAGACGAGGGAGAGGATTTTTTTAAAAGGGCAATAAAAACGATGACATTTAATGGTTGGCCCACTTTAGGAACTCAGTTACCTTTTTTCCCAAAATGAGTTTGTTGTTGTTTTTGTTTTAAGAGTTTATCCTTGCTAGCTAGGAGCATTAGATCATTATTGTCATCCAACGTCCTAACATATCGATAATCCCAGCCAACATTTTCTTTATGCTTAGACGCACAGAACTGATTTTTTATTGTATAATGCTGCCCCTGTGATTATAATAATTTAATTTGTTTGGGGTTTTTGGCCTAAAATTGTGAACTTATTTCCATGACGTTAATAGTACGTCTTAGCGCGGGGTGCTTAAGAAATAATAAAATGCCTTAAATGATATAAAAGTTGTGGGGTCCCCTTTTAATTTTTTTGTTGAATGTAATTTTTTTGTACACAGCACATTTTCTTTTATGGACATGAACGCATTGATCCGATTTAAATTGGTTCCCGGTCCAGAACCCCGCCCCTCCCCCACAGGAACGAGGGTGTTGTATGAAATATGCATTGCACACACAAACTGAGGAATTCACGCACACGTTACGTATCCATTGAGGACTTAGGACAATAGGGGATTAGTGATTACAATACAACTGAGGACCTGAGCCCAAGTCCTCGGTAGTGTTCATATACAAAGCTTATGGGACTTGTTGAGAAAGAGTTTAAGCCCAAATGGGAACAATGGAAGTGAACAGCTCGAGTCCTCGGTAGTATAGTAAAACACGACTGTGCGTGTCTAATCGGAGCGTATGCACGAGGTGACGATATATTTCATTCATCAAATTCTCAATATTGATCGGTGTACAAAGCCATCATAGCAGTCATTAATTCGTGAGTTTGCTGGGAGTGGGTAGGTCTATTGTTCCAATAGTGATTTTGCCGTTTACGGCTAATTCGCCGTTGCTTTGAAGCAATTAAGGGCCCATTGAAATATACTGCAGTGTGGTGAATTTGATTAATTGCTTTGTAGTTGTGAAATCTCATTGGTCAGGATGAGGTATGTGAGGTACGTGGGAGGATATATACGTTGGTATCATTATGGGTTTATATAATATATGAGGGGTGTCATCAAGGACTTTTCAATGCTTGTACCTAATTGGCCAATCATTGTGTGCGAAGCAACCCCGGTTACACTACTTGCGAATTTTGGAATAGTTTAACCCGTACGCAACACGCAGATGTTGTTACTGATAAGTTTTTCTGTTCAAATCGAGACTTCCTTTTTTGAGCTTCGCTTCCGTTGATAAGAGCGCGTGAAAGCTTTACTACAGGCGCGTTGACATTACTAACATGTACATACGCCAGTATTATGCAAAGTTCGTTATTATTCACAGAGCTACATTAATTTAATATAGCTCTGTGTTATTACTGTACACGGTGCAATCGTTCCTTTAACTTTGTGTACGGTTTATAACCCGGACGCGGCCATTTAGGATCCCCAAATATTTAACTAAGCACACCCCTTATGAATATCTAGTATTGCTTCGTCTTATCGTCGATGAAACATGCGCACTGTATGCACGCTTGTTCGAGGGATGTTAAGCTAAATGTCCTAGACGTTATTTTAATCTGCCATCTGGAATTTGGTCATTTTCGTCCGTCTGGTCAATTGGACACAAGTATAACCACCCCCATGCCACAACAACTTTGCTGCTGAATTTCAGACCGGAAAAAATTGCAAATTATCTTAGTTTACAACACACAAGGAATTCAGCAAAACAAAGCAATTTACAAAAATATTACAAAATATATATTGTAAAAAAAACGACTGGCATTGTATACATACAAAAACAATGTACGTTATAAATATAATATAGTTCTTTCAATTATGAATCATCCGGTTCCGCCAAACCAAGTACAATTCATTGGTAACAGATACAAATCTTCAGTGTTTGGGCCAAATAAATCCAGAGCCAATGTAACCAGGAAGAAATGAGTGAAAAACTTACAGATCTTCCAGAAGTCTTGAAAGAGAAGCAGAGGTTATTCAACGATAAACTGCAGTGGCTAAAAAAAATAACGCAACTAGATTCTGACCCCGGATTAGACGGGTCAATTTCACGGCGCTGTCAAGTACATAACTCTGCTTAGCACAGAAAAGTTCTGCTTAGCCAAAGCAGGTTACCAGCCAAAATTGTCATATGATGTATATTCGTTCTGACTGGTCCCCAGATGATTTTTGTTTAGCAAGAAAATCGGCTCAGCAATATTTAGAGCTATAAAGTTTCATGAATTTGGGCCCTGAACATAAAAACTTTCCCCTTTTAGAGTCTATGTCTACCCCCTTTGTGTCACTTTTTTTCACCTCTGGCTGAACTGCTGAACCAAACCCACTCAAACGAAATGTCAAGTTCTATCAAGTTCACACTGTGAAACCCTTGATGTGATTTTCTTTTCAAAATGGACCGGAGGGTTAAATGGATGTGAATTTATCAATGGCCGTCCAAAATCACATCCAGAGCCCATGATCACAATGAGGTCACAGAGTACTCTTTATCAAAGTGGGACAATAATTTTTGGTTTCAGATTTGATTTTGAATATCGTAGGATGTGATTCCGGTTGCCAATGTCGAATCACATCGTCCTAATCTTTCTTTACATTTTGAAGAGAAAAATGACATCCATGCGGTTCACAGTGCCACTCCAAGACCCATGGTATGGAGATCTGTACTCTGGTTATTGTATTAAAAACCCACAACATCCAATGTGGTCATTTTGTCAATGTTTGCATTCATTTTGTTTCCAATACCAAGGGGGAGGGGCTTCGGTGGGTCTGGAGGGGGGGGGGGGGGGGGGGGGGTTGCCCCATGTTCTGTTGGCAAAAGAAAATTGCAGGGTTTTACCCACTGGATATTTTGGACTTTTGCTGTAACCTCCATCACAAAAAATCACTGCCCTGAAAAGTCTAATACGTAATGCCCACACTGCAATATTCTTTACAGATGTGTTGTTCAGAAAGAAGGCAAGATTTTCTCTTACGATGAAGTGTCTGGTTCCGTGTATATATAGAAAAGTCACATTTTCATTTTTAAAATAACATGAAAATGCCGTCTGGGTAGAGCATGTCAGCTACAAATGAATAAGCCAGTTCGGTATTTCAACTGCGCATGTGTACAATGACATTTTATCCCGAGTGACCCAACGCGCACGTGTGAACGCAAAAGGTGGTCGCACAACGCGCACGTGTTAAATTCAATCAGAATGGGCGTTCGCGTAACATGGCCTGACATTACGTCAGCAATTTTATACCGAATAACATTTGACCTTTGAGATACCGAACTGGCTTAACTGGCAAATAACCAGGGTGCAACAAAAAAATAGGGGGGGTTTATAACCTAACGAGGGCGCTCTCACCCAAACCTAAACTGGATTGTATACGCCAGAGGTTTTGCATAGAGCTGTTTGTTGAGGTTGGGTAGGTGCATGGAGGTATAACTAGGGTCCAATTTGTGGGGTGGGATCCACCAATTTTTGCACAGGGAGAAAAAAAACAGAAGGCTTAAGATTCTCAGGAGGGGGAACCTCGGGGAAGGGGTCGGGGTTGAAACAGATCTCAGCAGGAGAACGTTCCTCCCACCCCGTAATGCTACTACTGCAGGTAAAAACTACAGCCTCAATCAACAACTTGCCACAAGGGTTGCGGCTGCACCCCAACCCCCACCCCACCCCCCCTTTCCACAGTTTTCCCAATTTCATAACAGATTTCAAAGAATGAGGCTTCCTTAACCCTAACCTTCCCAAATCCTCCCAAATCCTCTTTGCCAAATGGAGGAATTTGGAGGACTGAGGGTCTTTGGAAGTTGAAGCATCGGAGGATTTTGAAGGATTGAGGGCATTAGAGGATTTTTGGAGGATCCAGGTCATCAGGCCCAATCTGATGCTGGTTGATTTTGGAGGGTTGAGATTATTACTGGGGTGTTTATCCAAAAACCCACTGGAGGATTTTGCAGGATTGAGGCAGTGGTCCCCAGTAACAAACATTGGAGGATTTTGGAAACGGAGGATTTTGGAACCGGAGGATATTGGAGGGATTCAGGTTACATGTAGATAAAAATGATGTAGGGAGTTAGGGTTAAACTAGATGAACCATTAACATTTTTTTACACCGGAGGAAGTCTATTACAGGAAGGTGGGTGCATGATTTTAAAACTTCTGATTCAAATGATGCACATTAAATTATGTGTATCTGCAGAAAGTTCCCCCCCCCCAAAAAAAAAAAACGGCAATAACAATGAGTGGAAGATGTGATCAGGAACACAAACAGATGATACTCTATGAATGATGTCTCATATCACAGGAATTGCCTTAAACGTCTCAATTTGCGGAATAAATTCTATCATCGGCAACTTCTGTTTAGGTTTCCGGCTAACGAATTGTTCTGACGCTTTCTAATGGTCTCTCTCGCGCAGTTACGAGAGTTCACTTGTTCCAGTCAACCGGCAGTGACGAGGTGTAGTCGTAACTGCTGTTAGCGTCCGAACTTTGTATCCGGAATGGCCCTGAAATGAACAGCCGGCCAGAGGAAACAGGTGGTCCAGAGGGGAATGTACTTTCCCGATTTGAAGCTTGGTGCCGCCTGTGTTGACTGTCCAGCCGACCCGATAAGCAAGAGCGGTCAACCCTTTCATCGAAGTGGCTATAACTGCAGAACTGTGGTGATGTCCATCTCATCCAATGTCCGGATTGCCGCTTCCTTTATCTGCTTCAGGTCTAAAACTCCTCTTTTGCCAGTGACTCATGAGTAGTCAGGGCAATTTGATGTGGAAGATAAAAACAGTGGAAGAACCATCCGATGGATATCTGAGCCGACAGGTACGCACCTGGCTTTCGGTAAAATAGCAAGAACTTGCTGACCGATGCGTGGCGGAAGCTGGTCATGCGACACCTCAAGACGGCAGTGTATGCAGTCCATCACACTGCCGTTGAATCGCTCCAATAAATATTGTTTTTTTTCAGCTGCTTACTCTCACGTTGGGATTTCATTCTGTTAGCGGTGGTCCGTTGACCCCCGGATGGTAGAACTGGCAGCTCTGGGATCTCTCACAACCCCGGGGCGTCATGAAGTGCCGACAGACTGGCCGGGCTGCAAAATTGAAGACTGTGGGGTAAAACCAAGGAAATGTTAAAATCTTATTGTAATCCTCGTTTTTACTGTGCTTTCGGTTATTAATGTTTTTTCCTAACATCCTAGCGAGACTAGCTCTAGCCAAAGTATTGTCACCGGTCACCTCTTTAATCTGTCATAGTTTACCATAAAAACATTGCCAATGTTGATAACCAAAGCGAACATGCCCTTTGGACTGGATTCAGATTTGCCGATACACCATATGAAGTAACTAACTTGATAAAAACAAGTGTGTTTCTGAGAACAAGAGGTATAAACAAAGTTTTCGTCTAACCATCATCAGGCGAATGCATGAATTGTTTGAGATAGTTACAACATATGGCTAACTACACAGGGTTTGGGCGCAGCTAGTTGAACAATGTTGAACAATGTTGAACAATGTTGAACATTTTCCAACATTTTCCAACAATTTCCAACAACAGCTAGGTGTGGTTCTCAATGACATCATTGCTTGAATTACATTAACATCAAAGGATGGAATTTGCGTTGATGGTGATGTAAATGTAAAGAAGAATTCTGCCCTTCCTTAGAATCTGCACTCGTGAGTGGGAGGTCGTGGGTTCGAGTCCCATCTAAGTAAGCCTGTGAAATTTTTCCCATAGGCTCCCGGAAAGCACTGACGTGCTTAATACAATATCGGAAAGGGCAAAAATCATCTTCACAGTGAATTATATTCCTTATTTTATGGAGCAACAAGGTAATAAAGATTCACAGTACCTCCCCTGCCTCCTCCCCTGCCTCCTCCCCTGCCTCGACCTCCGCCACGACCCCACGGTCCCCTCAAGAGGGGTCTCGGTGGGCCACGGGGACCCATGTCTGGGCCTCCAGGGCCAGGAAACCGGGGTGGACCTGTGAACGGGGGTCCGTTAAAGCGTGGAGTGAAACCTCCCCTACCAGGTCCTGCAGAAAAAAAAAGGAGTCAAAATGATTGAACTATAAACTATTTATTAAAGTTAATATCAAACGTGATGTGATAAATTCGAACTTAAAATTCAATGAGAAAGGGTGCAAGGTCGCAGAAGCTATATAAGGGAATAAAAATGTGTGACCCGATATTTACAATGTTCTTAATGACTGACAAGAGGCCATTAACCTTTGAATATGGACGACGGCCACAGCTGTGGTTTGAAAAAGACCACCTGGCTGGTTTGGTTGACACCTACAGGCACATTCCTGTGCATTCTCACTCCATTCATGTTTCAAGTGTATTGTTCTTGAATTGGAGTGTAATGAATAGACGGAGCTTCTTCAAACAAAGCTTTCATCCACATGAAATGGGGGCTCCAAGTGCGATGAATAGGACCACTCTATTCAGTGTGGTGCCTATTGTTTGCATTTACGCTTGGCTGCAAAGCCCAGTTCTTGGCATACCAGCACCCGATCAATAACAGCCAGAGGGCAAGGGGTTAAAGGTCGCATCGACCCTCCAAGGTCATTACTGACGGGTAAAGATGGATCAATACACTATTATTGCTATTCATAAATGCCTTCTCAACGAAGAAGCATCTGCAAATCCAGAACCATCACCAGCGAAAACATTGCTATATTTGCACACTTGGATTATGAACAAGCAACTTGCTCCTTAACCATTATTGAGATGAACAAGGCTGACTTCTCTAATGCAGGATAATCAGCACAAATGTGGATATATGCAAACAGCTGTATAGAATAAGTGATTCATCGAGTTGAGCACAAATATAGAAGTGCGAAGCAGGCTTCACTCCATAGCGAGTTAGAGCGCTGGTAATCTAACCCTATGGTCTTACCTCCCAAGTGGGGTCCCATTCCACCTCGACCTCTGACTGGGCCAGGCCCAGGCCCAGGCCCAGGTGGTCCAGGGCCTCCAGGGCCACCAGGACCTCGAGGCCCCCACCCCTCGGGGTTAAAGGGGGGAGCGCCGGGATGGTTGAGCTGGGGCGGGCCTAAAGATCCTTGAGAGAAAGCAGAGCGGGAAAGGTTACTGTACGTGTAACAATTTAACAGGAAATCTGAGGGGGAAAACACCAAATGTATGCAAACAATTTCCCTAGGATTGTGTATAAGGTTAAAGGTTAAAGGTTAAAGGTGAGAGGTGAGTTGGTTTCACCAACGGTAGGAAGCTACCCCGCCCGAGTCTACAGGTCTACAAATTGGAATAATTTCTTTACTATCTATTGGAGATTTATCCTCTATTTAGAACTGGACCCAGGAAAACCGTAAGGGTGGTAGGGCTGGCAAGGTCAATAGAATGTTCCTTTATAAAGCTATGCCGCTTTATAAATTGACCAATCACATCCCTGTCTATGGTTCCAAAAAAGTATGACAAAAGTGATGGACAGGTGGCGTGCGTGGTGCAAATGGCTGCGATTAGTCATTGCATAATGTTGCTTAACACTAAACTACCTGAATCCATCAAAATCCACACCCCTGTTTTGGAGGATTTCGGCCGATTCAGGATACCTCCATATTGAAAACTGGGGGATTTTGATGGATTGAGGATTGTAAGCCAAGCGTTACTGCAGGATTTCGATGGATTCAGGATACCTCCATATTGAGCAGTCACCAAAACCAACTTTTTTGTGCATGACAAAATAGGTGGATTTTGGCGGATTCAGGATACTTTCTAGTAAAGTTACCCAAGGGGTTAGGGTTAATGGAATAGCCTAGTGATGGCTAACCGGTATGGAATGGAATGGGACAGCAATGGAAATATTCCATTAAGTCAATACACACTGATTTCCAATTTCATTACTTTCTATGACCAGAAAAATGTTTATATATTCTAACCCCAACCCCTACCCGAATTTGATTGTGTGCCCCTCCTTTGACAACCGCCCTGCACCCGCCCCCTTTGAGGAAAGGGGAAATTCTGTGTTCAACCTCGAGTCTCTATACCTGGTAACTGGTTCTTGAACGGCTCGAGCATGTCCCTGAGTTTACAGGTCAGTTCCTCTTGTGTTGGCTGGACTCCGCCTTGCTGGTTACCCTGAAAGAAATCAACAAATTTGTTTACTTTTATTTATTGACAGCACCCCCGAACAAAGACACTGACAATTTTGGGAGACCGCCAACATAGGGCAAGATAGCTCAGTTGGTAGAGCGCCGGTACGGTATTCCGGAGGTCGCAGGTTCAAATCCCGCTCCTGCCAGTTTTCTTTGTTCTGTACTTACAATACTTGTGCTCCATCCTCAACTAAGCTCTTGGAAGTAAAGTTGCAGTACTCCTGCACCCAAGCCCTTCATTGTGTGATTTTCATATTACAGTGTGTTACACAACCATTCTCTGGGAGCCCGCACGGGGCACTGCCTCATGTGGGAGAAGACGTGTCTCCTTCGTGGATATGCTGAAACGGGACACCGGCTTGGCCAGCGCAGAGGAACTGCGCTCCTGCATGCTGGACCGGGACATCTGGACCAAGATCACCGAGCAGGCTCGAGTTGCCGTAAAGGCCTCGACTTGATTGATTGATTGATTGTGTTACACCGTTATGAAAAAGATTCAATGAGATTTCATTTTTCAGAGTTGTAGGACAATAAAGTAAGAAAAAGTAGACAATAAAATAGGAATTTCAAGAAAACAGTAGGAAAAGTAGGAGCAAGGTAAAGAACAGTGGGAAAAGTAGGAAAAGTGGGAAAAGTGGGAATACTTGAAGTCTGTTATTAGTAACCACAATAATGTCTACATCAATGTATACTGTGATAATTTTTGTCAGCTGTCAGTCTTACCATGATTGAGTTGAGCAGGTTCTGTACATTGTTGATAGTTGCGTTCGTGGACAGGGGCTCGTTTGGCCTGCCGGGCCCCGGCACGGGCTGGCCTGGGGAACCAGGATGGAGCACGGACGGGGCACCAGCGGGAATCTGCTTCACCAAGCTGGCAATGGCCGGGGGGAGATTATCCAGTTGTAGGCCGGGTGGTAGAATGATCCCCGGGGGGATCAGGCCTGGGTGTAATGGGGGCTGGGTGGGCGGGTTGACGGTCGGCATCGGCTCCGAGTAGAGAGGAGTGGATCCTTGGGAGGAATCGGCGGTCTCCTAGGAGAAAGAAGAAAACGGACAAGATATATGAGTTTCGAATCCCGCTCCTGCCAGTTTCTTTGTTCACTTTGAAAAAAGATATATGAGTGACTGCTTTTTCATGGACTATAAGTGAGATTAAACAAGAGAGAATCAGCTATGTATGGAAAATGTTCACGGACATAACAATACACCAATCAAAACTCAAAGAAAAAATCTCTTTTGACAAACCTTTATACAGATTTCCTTCATTTTGTCCAAAGTATAGACCTTTTATGGATTATTGAGATTTTGAGGCAAAAATTTAGCACAAACTGTCCGACAATGCAGTGCAGCATCTAACTTTACTGCATATCGGGTCCATTGACACACAGGTATAAAAACAAAAATGTTAAACTTTTACCACAGAGTCAAGTCACCTTTTGCTGTACTGTACAGTGAACAGACATGGAGCACATTGGGACCATACAAAACCTAAAATTATTATTCCAAAGGCGACAAATTTCTAAGAATGTTAACTTAAAAAAATGAATTTGGAAAGGTTTTTACATGTATAATGTAACATTTTTTTTAAAGCCTGAAAAATCAAAAATACCATTTAATTGTTTTCTTTTTGGAGAGGGGAGATAGATTTTTGATGGGTGTTAGATTTTTATTGTTAAATTAGCCTCCTTACACCCCCCGAGCCCCAGATACTCACAGCCTAAAGTATATTAGTGCACAGACAAATGGCAATGCTTAAGTCACCAGCTGTATATTTTTGCTTATTTATTTATTTATTTATTTATTTTTTTAATATTTTTTTTTGGGGGGGGACGATATCTCAGAAAAAAAGGCAGTGATGCTAGTAGGATGACTTGCTACTGGATTACACAACCACTGAGAATATTTCATGCTTGCAGCAGACTTTCAAAGCAAGCATGTGTGATCATCATAAAAAACAAAAGAATATGACAATGGATAGGTGTTATTAACAATAACAGCAGGGGTGTGCATCGGAACTGGGTACCTGAGTATACCCGAGTACCCGACCGTTCATGTCAGAATAGAAACCGGTTCCAGGTTATGGAATCGAGTACCCGTACAACTTTACATTATCGCATAGTAACTTCCCAGACAATGAAAACATAAAGGTTTTGAATGTTATTTGTCGGGAATTTTAAAACCCGTCTATATACATGGGAAACCAGCACAGATTTCACGTTCATAGCGCTCACGAAAGTTGACAATATTAAAACGGAATTTACCGGCCGTGGTTTTTGTAGTCTGGGTATGGATAAGATCCTCGACGAGACATAATAGCATGCCTCATTCCACAATAAATACAACTGTATAAAGCTTCCGGACAACTGTCTTTGGTGATATGCCGGCGCATGCACGTGCCGGCACACACAATGGCCGAGTTGTGATCATGTTTACTGTACAGGCATGAAGTTTTTCTGACTTTTGTCTGAAATCAGACTTCTTGAATCTCAGAGAAAGACATTATTAGGCCCTACAACTTACGGGATTGGAAGTTTTGGGTTGGGTTTCTTTAACAGGTAGTCGTATTTTGTTCAATCGGGTACCCAGTTCTTTTACGACCCGTAAATGCACACCCCTAATTAACAGTTGACAGGTGGCCATAATTAACAGGTAATCAAAGGGGACAAGTGGACACAATAGACAGGTGGACACAATAGACAGGTGGACACAAGAGACAGGTGGACACAAGAGACAGGTGGACACAAGAGACAGGTGGACACAAGAGACAGGTGGACACAAGAGACAGGTGGACACAAGAGACAGGTGGACACAAGAGACAGGTGGACACAAGAGACAGGTGGACACAAGAGACAGGTGGACACAAGAGACAGGTGGACACAAACATGTGGAGAAAATGGACAAGCAGTCACAATGGACCGAAAGGAATGTATTTATATCTAGCTAGAAACCTGCGGTTAAAAACTGCTACAAAATCTTAAAAGAAAGAGACAGAACAAGGGACGGACAGACAAAACGGACAGACAAAATGGACAGACAGAACGGACAACTCACATCGTCATCCGGTTTCCGCTTGGTTTCCTTGGGTTAGTTATGAAATAAAAAGGATAGTTTACAAATACAGTTTGAAAATATTAGCCGACACTCACACCAGACCGACAGATATGGCATACAGATTCATGAAGACCAGTCTCCCCATGATGATAAACATTTGTCTTTTCTTCAAAATTCTGAGTGAATCAAATAGATTTGAGTTCCGGCAATTCATAGTACTGCTTTTTCGGATTTTTTCCTAGGCGGGAAATATTCACAATTTCGCAAACAAAACTTTCCCGTTATCTTCTCCATCCAAGGGCCAATTTTCAAGATTTTTCACTCCAATAGTATTTGAAAAGCATTCAAAAGTCTCATAAATATAAATGATATTTTAGAAGAAAACTTCAGCAACTTAAAAAGTTTGTGCATAAAACTGCTGATTTTTTTTCCACCTGGTGTTAAATGTCACACCGTTGAAAAGGTTTTAGCTGAACTTTTTCATGATAAACTGTATACAAAAAAATAAAAAATAAAATAAAAAAATTGCCTCTCCGGGACAGATTCTTGGCGAGGCATTGTATTCTGAATCGGATGGATTATGATAACATGTAGAAATTAAGTTCATTAATAACATACACACAAACAGAAAAGAACACAAAATAGACAATCCTTCAATAAGAAAAAAAAATGTTTGTCATACATATTTAAAAGCCTGTTCGAATTGGACTTTTTTAAGGTAAAACTGACCAAGATCAACGTTACTTTCCACTTCGGAATTCTTCCTTTCCACTTACTTTTCCTGAATCCATGGTTCCTCAAAAATGTTGTGGATATCACTAATAATGGCAACCATCGAAAATCTTCTCCTAATTTCATAACAGTACAATATTCACTGATATAAGCGAACAAGGTTCCTTAATGTTGAAAGTTACGACGAATGAGGATTGGACACCACATGTATAAATATTTCCAGCTCCGTCACATCCGTCTTGGTAAAAAAAATTCCAAAGTGAAAAGTCCAAGTGTGAACACCAGAAACATTCAACCCTTGGAATGTTCATCATCGTCTCAGTAAAAATTCACCCCCCCAAACAAATCCTGTGCGAACACGGCTTTAAGAAACTCACATCCTCCAGGGGGATCCTAGTCGGTTCCTTGGGCTCAAAGGGTTCTGGATCCGGTTCCTTGGGCGTATCGGGGATCATCTTCTTGTCAAAATAGAGCTCCTGAAGGACTATCATTTCCCGTTGTTTCTGGATGCCTTTCTCCGTGCTGTTGACTCCGTAATCTACTGGAGGGACATCCAATACTTGGATACGTGCTGGCGTCTGCCACTAAAAAAAATAAACAAAAATATATATTATTTTTTCACCAAAGAAAACAGACAGGAGCTGGATTTGAACCTGCGACCTCCGGATTACTTTGCCGAAGATCACAGGTTCAAATCCCACTCATTGTTTCTTTGTTCACTTTGAAAATTGATCAAAATTACCTCATGGGTTCCCCCACCTGGTTTGATGTTGAATTAACTCAGCACGGCACAACACCACCGCTACTAATACCAATGCTGAGTTTACTTGACAATTATTCGAAACTCGATTATTCGTATAAAATGGATTTGACTGAATATTCGATACTCGCTGAACTGCATGCTGCAGCGGGTAAAAAGTTGCACACAAAGCAAGCCTGTGTTTTACGTGCGGCGATCAATACTATGGACCGCCTGATCAATATTTGTTTGCATGCGCCAGTTGTATCAAGATCATTACGGGTACGTATAACGTTCTGATAACAAGAAACCAAACTCCAGTCTGCATTTTCGCAGTAATTACTTTATAAGTGTCAAGGGTTTTACAAACGGCAACCATAAAAATGCAGCATTTGACACAGCTAAGTGCCGTAACTTTTCTATTAAAATAGCATTAGAGTCGTAGCTCCATGTGCATATATATTTTTTTCCGAATATTCAAACCGGCAAAAATCTATTTGAATATTCGGTTGACGATCGAATATTCGACTATTTGAAACAGCCCTATTGACAGGAAACAACGGCTACGGTGTACAGTTGCAGTCGAGAGTTCACATACACTTGGATATTGTTCCTTTATTCGTTCCTGGGGCTGTTTTCTCTTGCAGTTTTTCTATTGTGATTTCTCGGTATATCAGTAAAATCATGCTTCAAAAATCCATCCTCATGCATGTATAATCATTCAGAATTGGTTCACAACTCTGGCATATTTACCTGCAGGACTGCGTTGTATGTGAACTTTCAAATGCAACTGAATATACACCATGTTTTAAACAAACTGTACTGATAGTGTTTTTGGCCGTTAATACTTCATCCTGATACTAGTGCAAAGAGCCTTATTCAGTTCTTTCTGAAAACTAATAGTGTGGGTGGGGGAGGGGGGGGATATTGAACTCACCGGTAGGAGGTCATTGTTACCAGTGACCAGACTGGCCCCCTCTCCGTGCAGTTTGGCGTTCTTCATGGCCTCGCGTTCCATGACCATCTCTTGGTGGGCAGCATTCCGGAAGTCTTTGGGCCGGTTTACATTCTCTGTGGAAACCAAACACAGAAAGGATAAGAACGGCAGTATGGCTAGCTCCTTTAAATGGGTTTTGACTCCCAACAGGGGCACTCCTACGAGGTTGAGGTAAGGCTATACCCCCTCCCAAAGTTTGTCTAGCCCCACCCCCAAATTCTGCCTTTTTCCCTAATGTATAGTCAACAAAAATGTAGTGGTATTAACAGACCTCCGATAAACAAAAGGTTAAATATACACAAAAAAAAAAAAAAATATCTGAATTTTTGTGATATACTCATCTGCCATCCTGTCCTTGTTCACATAGTCGTACTTCCCCAATACGTCCGAGGACAATGCTTTGTGTTTCCTATTGTTCCTTTAATATAACCAACCCCCATAGACTAAGCACGTATCCTTACGTTCGAGGACCGATTTCAACAAAAGACTCTACGTTCAAGGACTAAAAGGTTTCTTTGTGTTTCCTTTCCTTGTCCTCGGAGATATATACAGTGCACATACACCAAAACGTATAACCTACGGGAGTTTTGTTTACAGATATCAGTGAATAATGTATTGTCACAAAGAAAAATAATAAATTCTCAAGCCATCGATAATATCAGTTGTTCACGCTAAATGTACCATTTCTGGGAAATTAACTCTACGTGCAGGTCACTCTTTCTGGGCACAGGTTGGCCAGTAACTGTAACCGCTAGACTCGGCAAAAATATTAACAAGAAACCTTTCCCAGACTGTTTGCTTCGGACTATAAATAGGAACCTTAATCTTTGCCTTGTGGAGTTTTACCCGAAAGAGTCAAATGGGAACAAGGCTTTTGGAATTTTTTCCCCCCTATAACCCACCTCTTTCTGTTTCATCCATCTCAAAGTAGAAGACATCGACCAGTTTGTCGTCATCCATCCAGTTGACACACTTCTTGGACTTGGACGGAACCAGCTTAAGGTTCCCCGTAGCAGCCGAGGTTTTCGTGGCGGCGCTGTTCGCCTCGTCTTTACCCTCAGACTTTTCGCCGTTGTCTTCATCGTTTTGCCCAGACGAGTAGAATCGAACTGCAAGTGCGGCGACGTAAAAACAACATTTTGAGATCTATTGATCCACTTATATCATCTAGACATTGTATGCCCATGGATCATACATGTTTTGCAAGATCGAGATACATATGCTTTCATAATTAACCGATAAATAACGATTTTTACACAGAAAATGATATCTATAAATCCAGTTGGAAACTACGCATTGACATAAATGAATCAATTTTGCATTTAAGATTCGACTTACATTTTGGAGGATCTGGCTTGGTCTCCTGTGAGCAAGGACAAAACAATAGAATGATGTCAGCACATGTTTATTCATGAGCTATGCAAATGAATGGCTAGTCGCATTAATGAGCTCTTTGAGGGAGGAGGAATACATGGGTCCGCTGCACAGAAGCTGGAATTTCAATGTCTACAAAGAACAGGAGATGCCAGAAATAGCCACACCAGTGAACAAAACAACTGTTAAAAAAACTACCTTACTAATGCATTCGCTACCACAAGAACATTTTCTAAGAGCCAGGGAGGGGGGGGGGGGGGGAGAAGGAAGGTGGGAGATATGGCAGAATATGGAATTTCGGACAATTTACTCGCTGCAATCATAAAGTACATATGTGACCGGCTCTGCAAAAAGGGGTATTATGTCGCACTATGTGAAAACACACACAGGGCTGTTCTATGTAAAGCGGGCGAACAAATCTTCACGTAAGTGATTTTTTTTGTTTTTGGTTTGTTGGCTTCTGTTATATCCATATTTTCAGAATTTATTTTAAGAAACACAAATATTGGTGAATTAAGATGAACAAATAAATGTTGATAAAAATTACTTCTAGGTTATTTCTTTGCACTTTTTGTGTTTAAAGGCCTGTATCTCTAAACGCATTTCCGTTAAATTGGGAAAATAGGAGTATACAATTGTCAAGATATCTCAAGAACACAAAATGCCACATGGGTCAAACCTACACAAAATTTAAGGTTAGGATGTGACAAATTCAACCATGTATATAACTCATTTTTCAAATTTTGCGACATAATAGCCCTTTTTGCAGAGCCGGTCACATATGCTTTAAAGCTGCTAAAGTGTCTATGCTCTAACTAATAATTGCAACTTGACAGATTTCTCCCTTCCAGTGACTCGAGTCGCCGACTCGGAACTCGAGTCCCGATATTTCTGACTTGAGATTTGACTTGACTTGACTCAAGAATGACTTGGGACTTGACTTGAATGCATTTGATTTGCTGACATTAACACTTTTGTTAAAATAAACACGAACTTTTGAGCGTACGCACATATCGGTTGAAAAGAACGCCCAGCCTGTAGCGCATAGCGAGCTGGGTGTCCAGTACGTATGCGGGGCCACAGCGCTGCCCGACTGCATGGAGAATCGTCAAGACAGCATGCCAGGTTGATTTTGTATAGTGCATGTGTGCCAGCCTATGCGTAGTCATTTTATCATGTGAATTTTAATTTACTATGTTTAAGAATTGACGTGAGACTTGACTTGAGACTTGACATTAACTTTGTTTAACCCTAACCCTGCCAGACGCAGCACAGTGCATCTGTGCCGACAGCTCCACTTTGCTACTCTGCACACAAGTCAATGTGACAAAGTATGCAATCTGATGCGTCTGGCAGGGTTCTAGCCAAAATACCCTGGAGGGTTAGGGTTAGGGTTAATGAATAATGAAAGACTTTTTTTAATGCAGTTGTGCATCCTGTTTGACTTTCTAGAGTATATTCTTGATGTGCAAAGTGTGATCATTGATATAGATTGACACTAGGAATTACGAGCAAGCCACTCATAATTCTGAATTGGAAACTTAAATCTGTCACGCATCGTCGTTCGATTTCTTGTGGAATGTCACATTGCAATGCTCATTACTAAACAAAATAGCAATTCAATTTGAACATTTATTTTTCACGGTGATACACCAAGACAGGGACAAGTATAGGCCATCAACCTGGGGGGTTGGTCGGTATCAAATGAGGGGAATAATGCTCATGGTGATTTTTGGCAAGGTATGCCACCCCTGTAGTTGGAAAATATGTGATAGCATTGCAGCGGTGGCAGCTTTTTGGGTGTTATCATCCTTTTTAAAAAAAATGGCTGCCAAAATGCTTGTTACCACATATAAATAATCCGGTAACAAGCATATTGGCGGCCATTTTGAATTTCTTTTTTAAGTGATCACACCCAAAAAGCGGCCACCGCTCACGCTGCAATGCTATTACACATTTTCCAACTCTTAGGTGTGCATACCTTGCCAAAAATCGCTACGAGCATTACTCCTCTTGATCATTTGATACCGGTGGCCCAATTTTTGGACCGAGGCCGATGGCCTAGTAGCAGCATTTAGTACTTGCACCTGTCCTGGTCAACGGTATTTTGCTAAAGATACGCACAGCTTCCATCTGCATATAACGCTACTTCTAAGGAGTGCGGATGCTTATTTTGTACCCTTCTAAGAAGTATTTGTACTTCTCAGTTCCACGACCTGTTGCAAATTTCCAATGGATGTTAGAATTAGTAAAAGAGAGTGCACAAACATATTATTGCACAACTGCAGCTCACACCAAAAGGTATGCGTACTTCTCAACGAACAAAAAATGAAACTTTTAAAAAGCTCATCCACAAAAGGCAAGTAAAACATGGCACCCGAATGTGTGCACAATCAGCAGGGAAAATTCTAGGAGGAAAGAAGGAAAAAAACTAAATAATCTACCCAATCGAGAAAGCAAACACGGCAAACGGCAAGCAGGGGACGTTCAGACGTGGACAAGGTTCTGTGATGGTGTACAACCCCTGTGGATCCACTTATATCCGCACAAGGGATTAATTCGGTCACATGGAGCTTAATTAACTGCCTGGTCTGAACGCGAGCAGGATTTTCGGATTTTTGAAGGATTTGTTCCAGTGATGTAGTCGAGGCCATCACAAGGCCACACAAGACCCAGCCAACAGACCAGCACAAGACCAGCACAAGACCAGCACAAGACCAGCACAAGACCAGCTTAAGACCAGCACAAGACCAGCTTAAGACCAGCTTAAGACCAGCACAAGACCAGCACAAGACCTTCAGTCTTAATTCAAGTCTTAAGCTATTCAAATGAACTGTAATAAAAGCATTCCTTTGTCATGGTTTATGCCTGATACTTGTGCTTGTTGCAAGCTGGCCTTGTGCCTGGCCTCGACGACATCACTGATTTGTTCCCTGCAAAAAAGCCAAGCCGATTGGATTCGTTTATCAACATTGTCCTTGTCTGAGCATACCCTAAGACGTCGTGTAATTACCTGGGGGCTTTCAACCTTGCCCTCTGATTGGTCGTCTTTGACCTTATGACCCTGGGAGCTTTCTAGCGAGTGACCAACAGGCTAGCGACAAACAAAAATGAAAAGACTACAAATTTTAGGGCCTCTTGTCTGCATCTTGAACCACTGGCTTGACAAATACGACCCACTCAAAATCAAGAAGTCGCTGTGACCGTTTTGAATAAATTACCTTGAAACATTCAGAAGTACAACGTAAAATTTGAAAGTTTGAAATGTCAAGTTTGTTCTGCATTTCACAGGTCATTTACAAACATTGTTTTATTCTCACTGAAAAGAACGTATTTTTATGAGTACAACTATCAGCAAAAGAACTGGTACAGGAAAAAATAGGTCCAATTCTACTCAATAAAAGATACATGTACGTTCCCCCAAAAAACCCGAGCAAAATTGCAAACATTCTTCCAATCTTTTGCGTGCTTTCAGGAGTAGTTTCCGTCGATACTCACCCATGTCCACAGCATCACAAGCCCCATTTGGCATGTTCTGTACTCACAACACTTGTGCTCCATCCTCAACTAAGCTCTTGGAAATTAAAGTTGCAGTACTCCTGCACCCAAGCCCTTTATTGTGTGATTTTCAAATGACAGTGTGTAACACTTATGAAAAATAGGAATTTTAAGAAAAAAGTAGGAGCAATGTAAACAAAAATATTTTAAAAAGTAGGAATACTTGAAGGCCTGTAGATTGGAACACCGGAAAAGAATTTCTACTCTTCTAACAATTTTTACAGGAGTTGTCAAATGACTTTCCTGTTAAACTGGATATGTACACATTCTACATAATCGGGAAAATTTGACTAAAAGCAATCTGGAAAGGAAGTGGGTACCTTGTTGGTGACGGGTGATGTTGGCTTGGTCTGTTTCTTCATCTTAACTTTCCGGACTGGGATGGCTGGTGCGTTCAGTGCATCCATGAAGTTGGAACTCTCGTGCACCACTGAAACGAAGCATGGATGAAAAATTGGCGTCTGGGATGGTGGAAAATAAAAAACCCCTGTCTGGAATTGACATATCGCGGTCAATATTTACTTCGTTCGTCTCTAGAGGTTGGCCAACCTCCCTCACTCCGAAAATCATGTCCAAAAATACTGTCAATTCCTAGCAAACCATGAAAGGGAATGAGACAGCCAAGCGTAAATGCAAACAATTGGCACCACACTGAATAGAGTGGTCCTATTCATCACAATTGCCCCCCCCCCCACTCCAACATAGCCTCTGCCTTTCGTGTGAAGGGAAGCTTTCTTTAAAAAAGCTCCATCTATCACACTCCCATTCAAGAACTTGAAACATGAATGACTAAGTACGTGCAGGAATGCGCCTATAGACGTCAGCCGGCCAGGCAGTCTTCTTCAAACCGAGGCTATGTCCGTCGTCCGCATTCAACTAAACCTAAAACTTTTTTTTTGGCAACAGTACATTCACAGAAAGCCACGTCTCCATTCGATCGGGATACAAAGTTCCCAGACTTACGTTTGTGTTTGGCAGGAATCAGCTTGGCCCTCCCGTGGCTGTTAATGGCCGATGAGGGCGTGCTTGTTGAGGAGGAGGGCGTGCTTGTTGAGGAGGTGGGCGTGGTTGAGGGCGCGGTTGAGGACGTGGATGATGTCTTGGCGGGTACTGAGGACGTCGGCGTGTCCAGTTTGGGTTTCTTCTCTGGAGGAAGGAGGGATTTCCCAAAGATGGGACTGAAGGCCAACAAGAAAAAAGGGTATTCAAACGTTGAAAAGAAAAAAACAACTTTAAGGAACATGTACAGGAGCAAACGCATGCATGGGTAAAACCTGAATTTTAAAGCAAATTTAGTCACAACTGGATGACAGTTTTTTCCAACCCTAACCCCCTAGGCATTTTTACTAGGAAGCTTCCTCAACCTGTCAAAATCCAACACTGTGCAGTATACCTATGGCACATTCTTTAGACTTGGACAAATTGGGGCATCATAGCTCCATGTAAAGTAATGGTGCCAAGGCCCTACAGTCCTGAACCCATCAAAACTTGACAAAACCTGCTGTTGGAGTTTGCAAGGCTTGGGGTAGTTAGGGTTAACAAAGCTTGATTAATGGGCCTGTTTGTTTCACACATATATCCTGATCTCGATCAGATTCCACCTGATTGATGGAGTGAGCCAGCGGTTGGATCACTGATCGAGATCTGGATCTGTGTAAAAAAAACAGGCCCATAAACTGTAAGTTCTATACACGCCTCAAGACATCAATGACACGGCAAGCAATGTTTTTTTAATGAAGTCACGCCCATAACAGGTTAGTTTCTCTGAGTGAGGGCACGCCCCACGATTTTTCT
The DNA here is from genome assembly GCA_037893225.1 of Hippasteria phrygiana. Classification (NCBI taxonomy): domain Eukaryota; kingdom Metazoa; phylum Echinodermata; class Asteroidea; order Valvatida; family Goniasteridae; genus Hippasteria; species Hippasteria phrygiana. The sequence continues at coordinate 3,640,086 of JAZGUH010000199.1, forward strand.
GTCGTAAGTCTCGATAAATGACTGAAACTCAAAAATAAACCAAACCCTTGTTATTATTACTTCCGAGCTATTTATAGCATTTGTTCTATTTTAATTTCCGTGAGTGACCCTTAAAAAAATTGACACGAGTATTCCGAAACTTGTACAGATGAATACAAAAATATAGAAATAAATAGTGGAGTGCTGTGCTCTTTGGTCTCATACAACAGACTCAAGATCTTGGTGATTCTACAGATTGTAGGTTCGAGTCCTGCAGGGGTTATGGTGCTTGTGTCATTGAGCAAGACACTTTGTCACAAGTTTCTTCTCTCCATCCAGGAGTAAATGGGTACCTGTGAGGGCAGTGATGGTTATGTGTTTGATTAGCCAATGTGTGCTTATCTTGCAGCCGGGGCTGTATACTCCCCAGAGGTTTCAGGAATGATTAATAGGCCTGATGAGCAGGGGTAATCATAATTGTAAACACTCTTATTTAAGAAGATCATTCTAAATGTTGGTTATGAATGAAATAAGAACAATGAAATAGCAGCCCACCCTTCTCGCTTGACAGGTGCAGCCTTGTCCCCCTTGTTGATGACTGGCGGAGTCTCGATCGGTTTCTTCTTCTTGATCTTAAATGGCGGCAACGTTGATGCCTTTTCTAGACCTTTCAATTCAAAACAAAGATTGAGAAGACAGTTGAGCTATGTTAAAGTAACAGCGTGCCAACTTGCTGTATGGAGTAAAGCTTGGTGGGCACATCCGTGTTTGTGTATAAACCTACGGAAACCTCAAAATGAACAGTGACAAGACTGCTGTAGCGAAGAGCAAGGTAGATCAGTCGGTGGAGCACTTGTAATGGTATTCCAGAGGTCACAGGTTAACTCTTTCACTACGGTATTATAATGAGGGCTGTGACGTAATTGTTTCACAGAATGTTTACAACGAACCGCTCTGAGCGGCTTGCCGGCAAGAATAGGCTTTTTTCGAGCCGCTGTGAGCGGCGCGCCGTAGCGGAAGAGTTAAAGTCCTGCTCTAGTATTATTGTCTTGTCCTAAAATAACCTTACCCTGTCAGGATTCATATGATACTGTATGTAGACGGATTTCACATTAGCCTCGGCTGTGCACGTCCAGGTTGAAAGCGAGGCTCTCATTGCTAAACAAACAGTGCTATTCAACAAATCCGTATTTGTGTCAAAGTCACGCCTTGCCACACAATTTTGGGTAAGGTAACGGTTGGGGTTTGTAGATTGAATGCGCCTGCTTCCGTCAAGATTTATTTAATGTTTGTTTTTCACTTGGCTATAAGTAATTCTTTCTTTACGTACCTGTTGATCTGAACTTTGTATGGGCCGGTCTCTTGATCTTCGCCGTCCTCGGTTTTTCCTCCTCTTTTGGGGTCTTGCCCTCCTCAACAACACTGGATGACTTTTCCGACTTTGGCGACTTCCCGTGTAACGACAAGCTCCTCTTCGACCCAGGGTCCGTTCTTTCGTTATTGCCCCGTTTAGTTCTCTCATGATTGTTTTCCGATTTTGAAACATCGTCCTGCTCGACTTTGAGTTTTTTCGGAGTAGAACCGCCGTTATCATCGTCGTCGTCCTGGTTCTCTTCTTTAGAGGGGATTTTCTTGACGAGTTTCTTTTTCTTCTTCTTGACGACGGACAAAGAAGAGGCGGGCTTGACGTCCGTGTTCTCGTGCGTCTGCTTGATGACTTTCATCCACTCGGAGACGACTCCCTCCGCTAATATCTTTAACCCTGAGGTTTTTTTTATTACAAAAAATGGTTTTCATTGATATGTTGCTTGAACAAGGGTTTACCAAATTTACCTAATGTGAAATGCAGCAATCTATACATATTTTATGGCTTTTCAAATCCCATGTGCATTCTCTTTCTAAGCGGTTTAATTTTTTTATCCCTTTTTATCCTGCAAAGTTATTTTATCTCACCTAAGAAAGACACTGACATTTTGGGAGACCACCAACACAAGGCAAGATACCTCAGTTGGTAGAGCACCGATACGGTATTCCTGAGGTCGCAGGTTTGAATCCCGCTCCTGCCAGTTTTCTTAACTTTGAAACAAAATAATCCAAATAATAATTGCTCTATGACGCTTAACAGCTTTGTGCTGTATTGAAGTATGAAATACATATACACGTACATTGTTTGGGTACTAAAGTCAAGCACATACTAAATTTCCAAATTACGTGTTCTTTTGCTCCAACTTTCCTTGCAAATAAAGATTTTACAGATAAAAACTTACTCTCCTCCGTTTCACTTTTACTCATCTGTTTGACCAGCTTCGCAGTATTGTTCTACAAAACAAAACGTGACAAAATTTATGTACATTCTTGAAACTCACAAATGTTATTACAGACTCATACGATGCAGACGAAACTGAAGCCTACAGATGCACAGATCTGAATGTGGAGTACCACGGCCGATGGTCTGGTGCGTCGAACGCAACATCTTGTGAATAATTCCAATATTCCATAGATTGTGGGTTCGACCCCAGCCATGGGATTTTGGTGCTGGTGTTCTTCAGCAAGACACTTTGCTGTAACTGCTTCTCCCCAAACACAAGCAGGGTTTCATCGCGGACTAAGTGCGAGGACAACAGGCTTTCAAGCACACCCAGGTGAAAAAGTAGGAGAATAGTAGGATCAAAACATTTAAAAAAAAAATCCGGATAAAAGTTGAACTTTTGCGGGCTTTCAGGAGTAGTTTTCGTTGATACTCACCCATGTTCACAGCATCACAAGCCTCATTTGGCATGCTCTGTACTCACACTTGTGCTCCATCCTCAACTAAGCTCTTGGAAGTTAAAGTTGCAGTACTCAAGCCCTTTATTGTGTGATTTTCATATGACAGTGTGTACCACTGTTATGAAACATTCAATGAGATTTCATTTTTCAGAGTTGTGGGACAAACAAGTAGGACAAAAATAGGAATTTCAAGAAAAAAGTAGGAAAAGTAGGAGCAAGGTAAAAAAAATAGGAAAAGAAGGAAGATTTTAAAGGCTGGGATAATAATTGATAATTTCTTGAAGATTTTTTTTTTTTAAGATTTTTTTTTTTAAAGATTTTTTTCTGACTGCCAAACCGTGCCTGAACTTCAAATGGAAACATAGGATATATAAAACTCAAAACGAATGTTAATTTTTTATTATTAACCAAAGATTCTTAGAATGCTTACTTTCTTCAAGATGTCGATAGTGACGGGGAGTTTCTGGAATGCCTTGAGGAGGTCCGTGAGGAAGGCCGTGTTGGTCGACTCCTTCGCTTCCTGGAGCCAGGTGTTGAGGAGGTCCCAACCGCCTCCCGATACAAAGCTGGAAAAGTTCACAGGACTGTGACATTTCAGTTGATTATTCTTCCACAATTCAACGACAAATCTTAAAGCCACTGCATGTACCTCTAAAAAGATTCAACTCAAGAAGATTGTGTTCGATAAATGTATAAATTCTTAATAGAATTTATAACTTAAATTTGTTGCACTGCATCTCTTCAGCACATGGCTTGCATCAGAAACTGAATAGAGCGTACAGGTTTCACAACCTCACAATCGCTTTATATGGGAAAGTCTGGGTACCAGACATCGACTAGTCTAGCAACGGACTCTTCAGTCTGTCTGTCTCCTATTCATGTAGCTCTGCGAATGATAGCTTGATTGAAAGATAAGGTCAAATTCTTCATTGTTACTTTGCCAAACACTTTATATTTTTGAAAATGTAAATTAAAATGCCCCATTATCCTCTATGAGACCAGTTCGCATGCTCAAGCCTAGTCACTAGCCTCGATAATTTTTAAACATCGGATACTGCAGTGTAGACATTGTAGCTGCTAAATAAATGGTTCGCCCAAAAGTATGTACTCATCCCAAATCTTCGTGGGTTTGGAGGCTGACATACATGCTCTATTCCACTTCAAAAGGGCATTTTGGTTAATTGTTTGTAATATTTGTTCCCCCTTAGACAATGAAAACCTGTTAAATTTTCTGATTGAATGGGCTTGATTACCTTTTAAGTAACTGAACATCACTTGTTGCCCGTAAAATGTTGACGTAGATGCATCGACTTACAAGTTTCCTGGCTCCGTTCATCAGGCTGCAAGGTTAGGCGATAGTTAAATACAAGTCTGTACATTGTGCAACTGGTCGTACCACTCAGAACCAATATAAACCAAACAAATAATTGTCAATTCTTTTCAGTATACATCAGTTTTTTGATGAATAATTCCAGATTTTCTGGAGTTATTGTCGTTCTTTCAACACTGGGGTAAAAGCTCATCAATTCCAAACATAATAATATTCGACTAATTCTGAAATGAATCTACAGAAAATGAAACTGCAAAGAAATTTAATCTGTTGATTTAATTTGACAAATTTGATTTACAACTATATTAATATTCATAATGCTTCTAGGGGCTAACATAGGTACAGTACGCACTTGACAACTTTTTGGTCAGATCTGACAAGCGCCTTCCTAACAAATACATGTGTACTGCATATTGTACTTTACTAATTGTAAAAGGAATTTGTCTAGTCACCCAGCAGAATCCAACAAAATCCAACAGAAATGACCCACTGTTGGATATTGTTGGATTTAGCATTGGTGTACACCTGAGTAACCGCCCCCGAGACAATATGCCGGGCAAAGTTAACTTATTCACAATTTGATCATTGAATTGAGAAAAAAATTATGAGACATTTTTGCGAGATGAAAGCAACTTTTGCTTTTTCATTAAGTTTGTAAAAGCCTTACTGCAGAAAACAGGAATGCACAATTAAAACAAATGTTTTTTTTCTTCAGGTTTTGGGAAAAAAAATATCATTCTTGAGCACAAATATGAAATTAGCACATCAAAGAAAAAGAAAAAAAATAAATGTTTTTTTCTCTTGTTTAAGCCCTCCAGCTTCAATGGCCATTTATGCGAGAAACACCATGACAAATTTGTACTTAAGTTCGCTTTTGAAGTTGGCTGGTGAATTTTGTGGGATAAATTCATTTCCCATCCCTCTTACATGTTTCCCCAAATTCACATACATGTACACATAGTGAAAGTATTAAGAAATATCTTGAAACCCAGACATGTTCATTTACCCCACTTATGCTTTTTAAGTTATGTCTGTACTCTGAAAATTTCAACTGAATGGTTTACCCCTACTGACAAAATATGAAGAAAAAAACAACTTTCTGAACAAAAAACACCGACACCATGCACTTTATTTGAGCCTTTCTAAAATATATATTTTTTATTACATACTTGCACAGACCGATATACAGGGTGTCCTTAAAAAAGTATACCCATTTATACCCAAATTCATATTATCGCAAAACTACTTAATATTTCAGAAAAAGACAAATGTCTGTGGAAAGGGTAGAATGTCCTACTGTCCAATTGTATTAACCCCTTGAGCACAGTATTTTACGGGAGACCTCGCGGTGGTTCTGGCAGCCAAATGAACCGCTACAATGTGTTTGTGCAGTCAAGCATGACATACACAATAATCCAACAATGGATTGAAACTGCACAAACGGCGGCAAATAACGTCATCTGGCCTGGTGGCATTATTTTTTTTACGCCATCTGGCATCATCCGTACACAAGGGGTTAAGGTTCATTATGTCATTGCCATGGATGACAAAGGAATGGTGGCCATGTGGAGGTCACAGCACCTCAAATTTGTCAGATAAGTGTAACACAAAAAGAAACCGATCAGACAAATTGATTCATCGCCCTGTCATGACTTTTCCAATGTGTTCAAACAGCAAAAGAATTTGTCCTTAAAAACGCCTGCCTGCGCTTTGTCACTCAAGTAAACAACTTGTCACAGTGCTGATTTCAGTTAAGTACCTTTCATAACTGTCTTGTTTGTTCAGTCATCCATGGCAATGACATAATGAACCTTATACCATTGGACAGAGGATATTCTAGCCTTTCCACAGACATTTGTCCTTTTCTAAAATATTCAGTAGTTTTGCGATAATATGAAATAAAAAATGGGTATACCTTTTTAAGGACACCCTGTACATAAAATACTGTAGGAATAAGCAGCATTATATCTGTTATTGTTGGGTTTTTTTTCTGTGGAATTTCGCTGGAAAGCTCAGAACTTATTTAATAAAAAATTAGCAATTCTGTTTAAAAATTCATTTTTCAGGGTGTTAAACCCAACAATGGACATAGCGGCTTTGATGCATAATAATACGTAGTTAAATATACAGTTATTCCTTCATTTGTTACAATATACAGGGGTGAGATTTAAAGAAATTGAAAAATCCACGAAACATCCAGAGGCACTTAATTTGTACGGAGTTGCTGAAAAAATAGATCAGAAAAACTGCATTTTCTACCAAAAGATATTGTTAAAAATTGCAAAAATTTGCATCTTTATAATTAAAAGGCGGTTTCAGATTGCAAGGTCATTTTAAAATGATAAAAATCAATTTAAGAAACAAATTATCTTTCGGAAATCTGGACGAGGTCTCACCAAAATCCCGAAACCAGGAAAAATCAGGAGAAATCACACCCCGGAAGATAAAACAAAATGGTATGCAAACGGTCAAAATTATCTGATTTAAAAGATAAAAGGAAACGGAACTTACCGAGCAATTCTTGAAACTTGCGCTTCATTCTTTATAGCTCCGTCTGGCGTTAGTAACGGGCCCAGAGCCTTCAGCAACTGGTACGGGTCCACCGCGTTAGACTAAACAAACAAAACACAAACATCATTAACATATGAACAGTTCTTTTGTTAAAACTCCAAGAATTTAACTTAAAGCGACCCCCCCCCCCCCCCCCCCCCAAAAACAAAATTTGAACAGTTTAAACATTAACTTGAAATAACTGGAGAAACAAGTTTTTAGTTTTTTAGTTCCGTCTACTTTCAGTCTCTACTGAACAAGATTTGACAATCTGAATGTTGGACTTTTTTGGACAGAAAACTTTCTTCTAGAATATAACTTTAATATCGATGCAGTTTATTGAACTCCTCTCACAACAGAAAAAAAAAATCTGGTAAAAAAAAAAAAAAAGGGTCTAAATTAATCTGCAATTGGCTTTTCTACATATAAAGGGAAAAACAAATGTTCATGGGGGGAAATGATTTAAGCATCCTTGTGTGCAAAGAATTGTATAGATCCCTTTATTTGTACGTTTTACATTTTTCTTACATAAATGTTTTTTTTTTGAATTTGTGTTTTCTCTAATACAAATATATTGATCTTATTGATCATTTCAATCAATCTACTTATAACCAGAAATATGGAAGGGACAGTGGGGGAAATTAATCAAGTGTACTTTTTCGAAGTCCAATAACTTCATTCTGCCAGCAAAACGTTTTGAGCCAAAGTTTCATTTTCTATGGTACGTGTACACGGATGAATACATTCTTCCAACAATGATACTCAATTTTAAACCTTGGAAGGCAATTATTTTTTCGGCCCCAGTACACATACATGTACAAGTTATCTCTTAAGAGAATGTCATTTAAGACCAACAAAAAAGGCTTTTGTAAATCTACGAAATCCCAGCTAACAGCTGATAACATTAAAAAATCAGTTACATGTATTTTCTTTTGAAATACTGGTCAGTTCAAAACTATTAGCCTTCCCACTTTTTGTACGACTTTCATTTCCACTATTGTCAATGTGCACTATTTCACAGTTGCTCATTAATTTAAAACAAACTCTATCCTTACTACTGTGTACACAGTGGAATAATCGACACAGAACATATTAATGTTTTTCACCTTTTATTAATTAATCACAAGACAAATACCAATTCGGTGCTTAGACAGTACAATATTTATCCCACTATCGAACAAAGTGCAGGCTCACAAATTAAGTGAAAGAATTCATTGGAAGATGCTTTTTGTATTGTAGAAGTTGATGTAATGTACAATTACATCTGTGCAGACACTCTTTCAAAATTGATATAAACAAGCAAGCACTGTGGCACATATAACACCAATCTTATTATATACCAAACAAAAACAAACATTAAAAGTAAACAAGGAAACAAATATTCCAGCCAGCAAAATCCGGCTGAAGTAAACAAAACCCAAACAAAACAACACAAATAAACAAACGCCCTCTTCCTATAAACAAAACATCTATCAATCACCCAAAGAAATCCATAATGAAACGAGTCACAAATCAACTTTTTGTTCAGAATTAAAGAGATTTAAAAAATATTCCACAGTAGAAATCGATAGAAATTGTCAGTTTTAAATTCCACAAATTTGTTTTTGTTCGGATATAAAGGCACGCAAAGCCCCCCCCCCCCCCAAAAAAATGCTCTTAAACCAGTCAAAAAATGTCTGCAAGACCCGTTTCATACATGTAGGCTGTCGTTATATGGATGATTTCATCAAAAAGTTCAGTCAGAAAAATTTGAATAAATCACCAACTTACTCAAACTGCGACCCCCACATAAGTGTACGAGTAATTTACAACGGTACCCCAATTTTAGTCATTTAAAACAGGTAATGTGCACGCGACTGTCCAAAGCCTTATTCCAACATACCCCCCACCCATCAAGAACATCCCACTAATAGTATTGTTGGGGAAGCAGGTTATTAGTCAATATTGATGAGCGCACATTGCAGGGACTGCTGCATATTCATTACATAACAGAAAGTTCGAGTGGACAGAACCATTTTTGAAACGGGGAGGGATAAAACTTTCAAACCAATACAAAGGGAGTCTAACTTCCCCAAATGAAGGGACTTGTCTGCACACTTTAAAACCCAAGCATGTTGGGACCCCCCCCCCACCCCCCCATCCCAGTGAAATAAAACCATTTTCCTGGGTTTCATTTTTAACCCTCTCTTTTTGGCTCCAATTGTCTGTCCCCTTTGCTAAGCCAAGTCAGTTAACCCCACAGCGGCCATTCCCTTCCACTTTAGAATTCACGAAAAAGAAAAATGATGGAATCGAACACTCCTTTATCTACAGGAGTCTAAATTTCCCCCTATCTTTTAGCTTATAGAGTACCGAAGCGATAACGTCAATCAATGCAATGTTTGGAATCAGAATACATTCTAAACTGCATGTTTGGAACCATTGCCGCAGCAACGGACTTCGGTACTCTATATCTTTCATCCGACAGGCAATATGCGACCAACACCTCAATTCAGAAGGCCGAGAGTTACTTTTGAAAAACCTGTTACAAATCTTCGTGGAAATCAATTGGAACTATCAGTTTTACTCATTTGTCCATATTCACCCGAATGTCAAACCGAGTGATAAATTAAAATGAGTAATTTTTTTCCGCCCAAAAAACACGAGGTAAAAAATCCTTATGACTCGCGGTGTAGGATTTCACCGCATACTAATTAAGAGATGGTTCACAGTTCAAGGACAGGAACACATGCCATTACTCCAAGTCTGTTGTATAAGTTATATAGCGATTACATCCCATTGTCCCTCCCATCCCTCACTGGTTTTGTACACATTTTCCAACCATAGACAGCCTGCCTATAAGGCACCTGTTGTCATTCTTTTGTTCCCGTTGTCTGGGTTTAAGCCAATATAAGACTTCTGCATGCATTCTCTTATAAAAAGAGTTATCGACACCAACATGACCTCCAAGACTAATGGTTTTTTGTGGTTTTTTAATACAATTTTTGACCCATTATATTGATGAATAGCTTAATTGAGGCATGGAGCTACGAAGCCACGTGTAATTCTTTAACCAGTTCAAGCCGGGATTATTTTTCACGAGCCTGGGTGCCCGACGGGTTCAGGCCGTCATCTGTGGGTAGCACACCCAGGGTACCGGGAAGAAAGGGTAACAATGGTACCCCACAAGGGAGTCGAGGTACCCCATAAAGTTAACGCTATGGGTTTTGAGATTTCAAAGGGGACAAAGGAGAATAAAAAGGAAAGTCAAGTCTACAATAGAGGTACCCCGTATGGGTGCATGTGTGAGGATGTGTGTGTAAATACCGGCAATCGTGGACAAGGGACAAAAGAGTTAAGGCGTAGACAAAGGGTCCACGATTGACCGAACGTCCACGATTAAAAATAGTGTACAAAACATATGGGAGGCCTCCCGAAAAAGAAAGTACAAACAAAAGAGGGACAATAGGAGGTCCGTGATTGCGGGTATTTACACACACTTGTGGGGGCGCGTTGGGGTATTCAAACCGTGGACGAAAAATTATGGAGAACAAAAGAGAACAATATCGTCCGCGATTCCCAGCATACGTCGGCGATTGGGATTGTGTACAAAACATATGCAGGTCTTCCGAAATAGCTCAAGTACAAACAAAAGAGGGACAACAGGACGTCCACGATTGCACCCGTTTACATGACTGTGCGAGTGTGTGTGTGCCTGTATGTTGCCAAGCAAGGACAGAGTTGTGGGTGTGGGTTGGAGGGGGGGGGGGGGGGGGGGGGGGAGGGAATTCGTCTGCAAGGTGAACATCTGTGCCCTATTGTGCTAGAACCACTTAAACAGCTTGTGGAATATTGTACAATCACATCACTTATAATTTGAGAGACTGAAAATTAACTGCACAGAATCCCATAGGGTTGTCTAAAGGGGCGTGGTTAACTTGCACACGGGTCAATTGTAGCACGAGTGGCGTGGATTGGGGCGTCATGAATCTACTACCACAGGTATCCATAGACCTACTTCTGGACGTTGGAACCTAAACCACCCTCCCTCTAAGAAAAACCCAATTTTCCACCCCTCCCTGAAAATCCCTTACAGCCAATTGTTATCGCACTCCTTTGGGATTCCCCATATCAATATTAGCCCAAACATCTGCAATATTTTTAAACTGGCCCCAACTGTGTCCAAATATTACAGGTTCCAAAGTTCAGATTGATTTTTCTAGTCGACAGAAGTCAACACAAACGGTCAGTCAACATCTTTTTCAGAAAAAGCAACGGGCACTTGCAGTTGTATCAATATTCCACAGTGCTTTTTGTGAAGTTGTTGAGGATGGCATTTGCACACAACCCACCGAGTTGAATACAAAATGCTTTCAGCTCATCTAATGATCTTCAATAAACTGATTCATTAAGCCTCGTCTCCCTTGAGGTCTTGGCCAATCCCAGCCGCCCACACCACACATCCGTCATGGTTGTGATTGGTCAATATACATGTACATGTACCAAGGGGCGGAAGCTTAACGGATCGCTCTATTTTGCAAGAGGCTACGGGGTCAATTTAGTCTCAATAATCAAAAAAAATGTTGACGAAATCATGTCATCGTGATCTCTTTCTACCGAGACCTGCCATATCACCGAGGATGGGGTATACATGAATTAGATGTAGTCCCTCCCCAAAGTCCCATGAAAACGTCAGCTGTGTCAAGTCTGTCCGAACTAATTCTTGGCATTAGAAATAGGCACTCCTTCGTCCAAAAAGGGAATCCTGTTTAAAAAATGTGTCAACTCTCATTTAAAACCCTCCCCACTCTCCCCTCCCCCCAACAAACAAAAATCAACAGCCCGTTCATAAATTCCACAGGCCAGCATAAATACCCGATTACATAATTCACAAGCTATCAACAATTCACAAGTAATATCCATATATAACTGCCCCCATCCCCTCTTCATGCAAAATTACTGATATGCCCCAGACGACATACGCGACATAAAATCAACTGGCTTAAAACTTTTCCCATTAAAATCAATTTTATTTCCACACAATATATCAGGAAAAGGAAAAACAAAACACAGATACCACTGTGAATGGCGACGACTTCTCGGCGGCAATACAACAAGGCAAAGCACAGTGCAGTCCGAATAGTAACAGGTCCCAAGTAGTTACGTATTAATCCACGCCGGTTGCAAGTCATTCACAGATGTATGTCATCAGGGCAACAAAAACAGCGATGGCTGCACTCATTCTCAAGTGACAAGCCCACGGCGTAAACTCGTCTTTCCGATGTTTCAGGTCCACAGCATGGGAAGGTATTTCATCCACAGAATTAAAGAATAGAATCCGTAAAATATATCCACGGTATGTTCCCGCTTCCAGCCTCGGCCAGTAATTCCATGGTCCAATGGGGTGTCGTCAGTGATCGCATCTCAAAACCGTGTGGAATTTACACTACAAACTTTACAAAGTAATAAATAACTTTGGTCTTTTGATGATTTCACCCGTTTGTCTTTCTTTTTCTTGACACACAAGCCTAACAGGCTCAGAGTGAGGCTTGTGGGTAGGAACAAACTGGTTTCCGAGGTGTAACTACTTGGTCAAAGTACAGATGTACTGATAAGGACCATGGTCTTTGGACACTAGACGAAGAGGGCCCCAGTGTGTTGACATTTATCTAATACACACAATGATTTTAATATGCTTTGTTCTGACCACCTGATTTTTCTACACAAATTACCAGTGCATTTTTCAAACTGCGCACACTGAAAACTGTGTAGTGTACTCTTCTGCAAAATATTTTTAAGCTCCAACAATACTCTAGTTGTTTCTAAAGTCCCTTTGTGTCTAGGATTGGTATGTAGTTCATCGGCATTTGAAACAGATGTTTGATTCATAATAAATTACATCATTTGAATCCGCTTGTAACGACAAACATAAGCAAATTGGGACTTCCTCAACTAAATTAATTTATTTCAAATGTGTGATGTGGATGGAACTGTGCAGAATAAAAGTTACGATGGGAGAAGAAAAAAAAACCTTTAACTTGGCATTTGTTTGGTTTTTTATTGGATGGGGGAATAATTACCATTTTGTTATAAAAGATGGATAAATCTTTCTGGAACTGAACTTGGTTCCACTACGGGCACGTCACCAGAGTGTGGGGCTGTATCTGCAAGTTGGAGACAAGAAAGGAAGACAAAAGACAAAGGCATAATCAGTGGTCTTGAACGAACAAGATATTTCCTCCAGTAGGCGACCTGAAAAAAAAATGACCCAAATTTAAGTTGTAAGTACATTTGTACCCGAGGGCCAGGATCCAGTTAGGAGAAAAATGCTGTTTAGACAAAACAAAACAAAAAGATGCCAAAAACAAATTGAAATTTGTCAGTTTCACAATTGGACAGAATCATAAAACTGTTTAAAATGCCTGGGGTCTGTGTCCAACACAGGCTTTTAATAAAACCCTATGCAATACAAAATATTTAAAATGTTTATTGCAACAACCACAAAGACGGCTTTCCAGTGAATTGTAGTTTATACAATATATTCAATCAAGCATGGCTTCAGATTCAGTGTACACGTGGCGTGAAACACTGCCAAAAATGCAACTGTTTAACGATGGCAAGTTGCCATCAAAAGTTTACATACGCTTAGACAAAAGGTTATTTCACAAACAAATTGTTCCCTAAATAGCAGAGTCACTACACGAGTCACTACACGAGTCACTACACGAGTCACTACACGAGTCACTACACGAGTCACTACACGAGTCACTACACGAGTCACTACACGAGTCACTACACGAGTCACTACACGAGTCACTACACGAGTCACTACACGAGTCACTACACGAGTCACTACACGAGTCACTACACGAGTCACTACACGAGTCACTACACGAGTCACTACACGAGTCACTACAAGGTATTCAAACACTATATAACAAAAGCATTCCTTGTCATTGTTCATCCCATGTAGCCTGTGAGCCAACTTGTGATCTGTCTTGTGATTGACTGATTACAACTCTGCTAGCTGTGTTTCCTGCTACATTTTGTGGTAACATGTGTATACCTGTATTCTCAATTTATCAATAAATTCATGTTACAATGTACACAATATTTTCCTTATGCACATACAAGTATATAAAAGCTGCGAATTTGGTTCAATGCTTTCAGATGAATTTGGGATTTATCTGTATGACTGCAGTGTACGCAGACTTTCAACTGCAACTGTACTTGTACGTAAACATTTAAAGCAATCATTTCTATTTTTTGTAGTCTCACCAGTCCGTGCAGAGCACACAATTTGCACCCGAAATTGAATCTCATTTTAAGTGCTGAAGCAATTTGATCCATTCTGTACATTTTCATTACAAAAAATCTGTACTATTAAATTGCCTCTACTTCGAAGTTTATTGAACTACAATTTATAATTTCTGGATGTCTTAAAGGTAGTGTACACGATTGGTAATCCTCCAAATTGTTTTACTGAATTATTACGAAATACCTTACTAGACTAAGTTAATAGCAGTCTCAATCATCCTGTGAAATGATGGCACCAGGTGTGCTGTCGTCAAGAAAAGTTAAAATATATATAATTTTTCAACGATTGTTAAGCGTAACAATCGTTGGAAATAGTCTAGTTCCCCGACCTGATAATTCCCGGACATTTATAAATTGCTCCATTTTGTCTGAAGTATGGTCAGGGAACCAGACTACTCTGAAAATAGTTTGAAAGTTCTATTTACAGCCACCCTACAGCAAGGATCCAAAAAAAAAAATGACAAAACCAGAAAAACTCTTGGTCTTACAATGTATACTGTGTTTAAAGGAGATATTCTCATCTTAAATGTAGTATAAAACATTTGCAAACATCAAAAAGCTACCGAATTGTTATGAAAGACCTTACTTGAAATAGCCTCAGGCATCTTGTGAAATCATGGCACCTGATGTGCTGTCATTTTCAAGAAAAATTGAATTTTTGTATCAATTTCTAGCGATTGTCGGCCGACAATGGTTGGAAATAGTCTAGTTCCCCGACCTAATAATTCCCCTTCGTCCATAAATTGCTCCGTTTTGTACTGTCAAAGAACCAGACTACAAGAAGAGCATTCCACCTCTGTTTTCCAAGCATCTATACACACAAAACTAACTAACTCCTTGGGTAACTTTACTAGAAAGTATCCATAAAAATCCACCTATTTTGTCATGCACAAAACGTTATTTTTTGGTGACTGCTCAATATGGAGGTATCCTGAATCCATCAAAATCCTGCACTACCGCTAGGCTTACAATCCTCAATCCATTAAAATCCCCCCAGTTTTCAATACGGAGGTATCCTGAATCCACCAAAATCCTCCAAAACAGGGTTTGGATTTTGATGGATTTAGGTAGGTTGGGGTTAATGTACACCGTATTATTTAGAATTTGTATGTATAACATATGGAACTATCTTCAACTGCCCGTTTGTTTTTCGTAAAGACATGCCTCACACAAACTATGCATTTTGGGTTTGGCCTCCTCTACTAGAATTTTTACTTCTTTCCTTTTGTATTTTGTTCACCATTACATTCTTGTAAATACACTTGTAATTAATCCTAACCCTGCTAAGTGCAATGGTAAAAAGTTGATGCATTTAGCAGTCAAGGCATGTCTCCTGGTCTGATGCATTCTTTTGTATTTAGTATTATACATGTATAAGCCTCCAGCAACAAGGCTGGTACAGATGAGTTCACTGCACAGTGCAACATTGCATTTGTCAGGGTTCTTATTTCAGCTGTGTTGCATTCTGTTGCATTTGCCAGGGTGCTCAGAAAATACCTCGTGGGGGTTAGGTTAACCCCTTGCGTACGGATGACCCCATAAGGTGAAAAAAAATAAAAAATAAAGTGCCACCAGGTCGTATGACACCATTGGCCGCTGTTTGTGAAGTTTCAATCCATTGTTGGATTATTGTGTTTGTCATGCTTGACTGCACAAACACATTGTAGCGGTTCGCTTGGCTGCCAGAACCGCCCAACGTCTCCCGTAAAATACTGTGCTCAAGAGGTTAACCCTAACCCTGCCAGACGCAGCACAGTGCATCTGTGGTGACAGCTTGACCTTGCTGCACTCTGCACACAAGTCAATGTGACAAAGTATGCAATCTGATGGGTCTGGCAGGGTTTCTAGCCAAAATACCCTGGAGGGTTAGGGATTATGCAGTTAAGAGGATTCTTTCAAATACCAATGTTAGGTGGATTTAAACTTTAAAGCACTGTAGCACAGTATTGCTACTACAAATGTAGTGCCATTTATTTACCAACAATTTTAGCAAATGTTTCAGATCTGTTTTGACTACAAGTATTTTGTAGTAATAGGTGAGGTTAGGGTTAAAGGGAGCATACATTTGCAAACATCAAAAAGCAAAACTAATAAATTATTACGAAATAGCAGTCTCAAGCATCCTGTGAAATCATGGCCCCTTGTGTGCTGCCGTTTTCAAGAAAAGTGGAAATTTATATCGTTTTTTAACGATTGTCAGCTGACAATCGTTGGAAATAGTCTAGTTCCCCCACCTGATAATTCCCCGACTCTATAAATTGCTCCGCTTTGTCTAAAGTGTGGTCAGGGAACCAAACTACTAGAACATAATTTGTTCTGTTTTTTTTCCAGCATCTGTGCACACAAAACTTTAAACAGGTCAGTATTACAGTATTTGCTATAAAATACTGACCCCCAAATCCATTTATTTCTGAAAATTACAGCAAAAACAAATGATGTATACCACCTACCCTCCTACTATTTAAAAGGTCAAAATCAGTCAAAATTTCCTTCCACCTCCCCTGCTATACTTTTACACAGACATGATCAGATTACATGTGGTTTTGTACTATGGCAGGAGGGTAAAAAACAATCACCTTGACTGATTTTGACCCATACAACATGGCTCAGAATGTATGTTTGCATAGAAAGTATAGCCTAAATCTTGGTGAAGCAATGTTTCTGCCTCACATGCCTGCCCTAAATGTAAATACACGATTTTCATAATTAAGAAGCTTTGATGACACACGCCTCAATCATTTTAATTCACATAACTTAAAAAGTGACATTTACATAATTAAAACAAATTTTGCAAAAAGAGGAAAAAAATCATTATAAAAAACAAATGGAATTTTTTTCTTATTTCAAACAGAGTATGCCGTGTCTTGCAATCACCACTATCAGGCAAAATACACGTGTATTTTCCCATTTTTTTTTAGCATCATGCCTTTTTAAAAAAAAGGCCATTTTAAATATTTTTACATCCTGCCACCCATGCAGTAATTGTAAGATATTTTGGATATTCCGCATTTTTTCCAGTTTCTATTTAGAGGTCACATGGTTGTTTTTTTTCGTCTGATTTCTTACAGGTATATTGCAAATACCACTTGGTTGATTTTGCACAATGGTCAAAAAGTTATTGAGGGAAGGAAAAAAGGCACAAACATTGCTCCCTTTCCTTCCCACAATACCTTTTGATTATTGTGCAAAAGCACCCGGGCAGTTTTTGCGATATACCTCAAACACATAAGGAATAAATGAAAATTCATCACAGTTAATTTATTAAAGTACGTGTTTTGGACCAAATCTAACCTATTTTCAAGGTCCGAGTGTACAAATTCTACCACAAAGTGTAATATTTACAAAGACGTACAATGTACATGCAGGGGTTTCAAAATAAGCCGGCAACCGGCGAATTTGACCAGCTATTTGAACTTTTGCGCCGGCTACTTTTTTTTCAATCATGAAAAAAAAAACGCCCCTCCCTGAGCTACCGCTTTGGGGGAATAGATCCTTGTTTTTAGTAGAAAACATATTTTGTTTGTTCACCCAAAAAAAGAAGTCTTGAACGGACCGCGCGCGTGCAGATCTATACATCCACGTTCGTGCGATAATTATGCGTGTGAAGCTTAGTGCGGCATGAATCGTGCATGTCGTGTCAATGTCCAGCCGTCCAGATATGGACTTTGGGTATGGAAAAACCCTCCTGAGCGTGCGTATTGCAAAATTGTGCAGAGCGAGTCCATCCTCATCCGGCCTGGTGGCACTGTTTTTTTGCGTCCACAGACGTCTTCCGTACGCAAAGGGTTAAACATAGACATTTAGACTGGTGCCACACAGTGCAGCCTCGGGCTGTACACAACCAAAGCACAAAGACCAAGGGCACCAGTCTTAATTAAAAACGGGCATCCCCCAAATGATTTTCATCAATGATTTTCTGACAAAAAGTAGATTGTCAAGGAATAGTCATGTACATGATTATAGTTAGGCCAAACAAAAAAATGGTGTGTTTACGGTAACCCGACTGACCTTTATTCTTGACGGCCAAATTTGCCAACTTCAAACTTTTTATTGCCATTTTGCTTGTTGGTAATTTTAAATGAACACTAGTTATAATTATTTACCACGAACATAATCATTTTCCACACTATGATAAGAAAAATGACAAAATAGAATGATTTCCCTACATACCTATCTGGATTTTTTTCAAGCCGTAACCCGTAAACACACCATTTATTTTGTTTGGCCTTACTTTTTAATATTTCTAACCATAGCAATATTAGGATGAATGCTTTTTGAGCACGAATGCACAGATTCCATTGAAGAAAAGAATGGCCTTTTTTTCCTCAAAAAGGCATGATTCTAAATTTCTTCTTATTTATTGAACAGAATAATTTATTATAAATATAGGTGACGGTGCAATGCAAAATAGCTACTAGATTATTCTACAAACAAAGCTCAATTTATGTTCGTGTACAGTACATACTTTGTAGTGTTAACATTGATGAGTAAAAAGTACCAAAAAACAATTTAAGTTAAACTAAAAAAAAAACCACTTCAACACTTGCTTAAAATCTTACATTTGTAACTTAGGCCAAGTAAAAAGAAAACATGTTTCACATCCGGGTTTTCAAAAAAAGGGGCTTTTTATTTTCTATTTTCAAGATGGCCGTCATTTAACAAATTTTTGCCAACCGTTGGTGTTTCCCTGTTCAAAGACACATTAAAAATTAATGAGACATGTTGGACAAGAGAACTGAACATATTTAAAGTGTTTTTTAGTATGTTTGTAGCACCGTATCAGCCAAAAAAAAAAAAAAATTCCGACTCGCCAGTATTTATTTTCCGATTGACTGGTTGACATTTTTGTTTTTATACATAATTTTTCTGTGCTGTGGTAAAAAAAGAACATTTCCAGGTGGCCTCCAAAAAGGAAGCGGGCTGGGACGCGAAACATGTTTTTTTTTAATTCGCCTTAAAGGCCCCATAAAATAAATAATTAGTTTATCATCCAAGCCCGCATCACTTTTGCTGGCTGCATGGAAAAATGTTTTTTTTTATTATATTATTATTATTATTATTAAAAAAATATAAATTTATTTTAAAATATGAAATTTAGAGGATTTGTTAAAGTTTATTTAGTGCCACGTATGTCCGTCCATAGCAATCGCCTGCATTCATTATTTTCGATTGGGTGATAAAATAAATAATTTTATGGGCCTAAAAAAACTAAAGTAAAGGAAAGATGAAAATTTGTCTTGCCGCATATAAAAAACTTACTTCTTACACATCTGTTTGACTTTGAACAAGGCATAGCCATAGCTAAGCTAGGGCCTAGAAAATGATTAACACAGTAAAATAGTCATTAATTAAAAAATCACTAGAATTTAAATGAAACAGCTTCAATATCAAGCCGGCCTACGTCTACGATATGCAAATTGTAGAGTGAGACCAAAGCCTTCCTGCAGCTGCAAACTTTGCATATTATAAATAGACAATGCATCACATGACCTCACATGGCGGCACCGTGCACGCACGCCTGCAGTTTTATGTGGCGTCACTGTTAAGAGAGCAAAGAGCCCCAGAAACAGGCGAAAACTAACCCAATTCAACCCCAGAAGGTCTCAACACAAAACAATATCCATATACGCAGTCTGAGGAATACTTACTGCGTCTCCTGGAAGGCAAATATAAGTCAGCAAGGCCTATTAAATGAGAGAAAATTGACACGAAACACAGCGGATGCACTTACATTTTTTCCCAACAGTCCCCGGCGAATCTGGTCGACGTTCCTTCACCTTCGAATGCCAGAAGCAGGCTTAAAAACCTCTCTTATGTTATCTTTGTGGAGTACACACTCCTGTTAACTTTGCATTTTACTTGTATTCTATACAAAGAGGAATTTCAAACCAAGAACAGTCTTTTACGACCGCAAAGGGAGGCGATTTTGACGATAAAGGCCTGCCTCAAACTACCTCATTGTTCAGAAAAATGACGCCCGCCATTTTTTTTCTTCAATCAAGGCTTGAAAAAATCTCGCTCATTTCCCCCTTTGTAATTGCAATAATCATTCACCAAATGTGTGCCTAAAGGCACTCATTAATATCTACAAGTCACCAGTCGTCACATAGTGAGCAACTGAAAGCACTAGAAAGTCAATAAAAGGTGATTTTCTGGCTTAAAAAATGTAGGACAGCCAACATTTTCAACGGCCTTTGCAGAGGGAGACTATCGCAATGACTGATGTACGCATGCGCATCAGTTCCACGCATTGACGTCAGAAGAGACGCCCTAGTAATTAACATAAAACCTTTAACTTGTTCGGATTTTATTCATTTAATTGTCTAACTCTATCGTTTTGAGAAAAAAACTCACTTGTAAAATAATTTTTTAATATTAATATTACAGTGCATGATAATAATTTAGCTACAGTGACTCAGCATGAACCGAGACTTTTCTTTCTTGACTACAAACTATCTGCTAGTTAGCTAGGTGGTATATTAGGCTTGTCAGGAATTTGTAACAAAAAAGATCAACTATTTCAACTTTAGATGGTTTTGTTAACAAACGTACTTGTTTTTATAATTTAAATAATTTTCGCACCGTAAATTTTTTAATATTATACTTTGTTATTACTCATTTATGAAAATTAGGATAATTCCATTCTTAATTCTATACTCTTATTGAAAGAGTTTTCTAGTTCGACATCATGGCGGCCTCCATGAGACGATTTTGTGTTGCTTCGTCTGTATTGATTCGGAGAAATTTGACCTTACCTGTCTCGCAAAACCCGATTACTTCAAATTTCCTGTTAGTGAACACCGTAAGTAATTCAGTTCCGTTGACGTAATTGCTGACCCCAAGAGATGTATGGATAGGGCCAGTTTTCCTCAAAAGTAGAGTCAAGATTGCCAACGCCAACGCCCGGGGCAGCGAACAACAATCATGACAACGTTTCGTGACGTTGTCGTTGACATGGTTGCAAGGAATGATAAAGATGCTTGGGGGCGCCATTCATTGCGGAAAAAAATCTTTGTTTTGTAAATTTTCCCATTTTTGGTTGGTTTTTACTGACCAGAAACAGTAAAGGCAAAAGCTCCTAAATATAAAATAGTTCGGAAAGATTTTACTTTACGCAGTGGCTGAGTATACGGCAGCCGTCGTTACGGAACAGCCTACTTCTGCTTCTGCTCGATTACTGGCAGGGCTCAAACTTTGAGCATATAAGCCAGGCCTAGTTCCCCGACGTAATGGTATTCAACGTCACGATGTTTGCTGTCATGTTAGAACCAGACTATCAATCAAATGGTTTTCGGACTTTATTTCCCTTTTAACAAAAATTCTCCAAACCACTGAAATAATAATAAATCTAGGGCCTACTTAAATGAAAATTTCCATTTAATTAAAAACCTAAAACTTAAAGAAATCTTTTCGAAAGAAAAAGAAAATCGGACAGCACGGCATGGATTCGATACCCTAGCTATCAAAGCCAACGCCGTACCAATCAAGCTACCAAAGCGCTCTGGCAGGATGGGCAGTTGTAAATATGATATACATTCGCATTCCATACCGTAACAAAAGCATTTACGGCATTTACTGCATTTACGGCATAGTCGCGTTACGGCTGCTGTAAAAATAGCCACTGCGTTTACTTTAATATAATAGCCCCACCCAAAATAGGTCAGGAACAGCAAAATCTTGGAAAATAACCATCCATTTGTATTCTTATTTCTTGATTGCACAATCTTAAATTGTTGTGCAATATAGGGGAAGAAAGTTTGTGCTTTCGGTGTTAGATGTTCTTGGCACAGTGTATGGTTACTCAAAGTGTTGACATAGGCCTAAAACATGTTGATTTCTGTCACATTTTTTGTGGATTTTGCTTGCCAAAAATCTTGAAATATCAGGTTGTGCCACGTTTAGACAGTTGTTATCAAGGAGGTTTACCAAGATTTTGCTCTTTCTGACCGACTTTGGTGGGTATTAAAGTAAAATCTTTCCGAACTTGATCCCTGCCACTTTTGGCTTATAGTTGTCTGAGGAGATGCCCTGTTGATCTCGCACGTCTTCTAGCATGGAGGGCTGAGCGTAGAATTAATAACTAACATTTTTGTTTGTAACTCGATGTGGCAACTTGATGTTGACCATTAACCAGTGTAGTACACACATTTGTTTTCTTTCACAGACACAAAGTAACATTGCAACGAAACTGTTTGCAGTACCTGTCAGACAGGGGTCAACAGAGGGCACTGAGGACGCGGACAGAGTGGTTCAGAAGCAAGAGGAGCTGTCAGAAGCTGGAATTGCGTACATACAAAGCGAAGGTCTGAATTCTCAAATTTGTCTCGTGATTTAGGATTTTTGCCAGAAGAAAGTTATGAGAATTTAAGACTCCACTTAAATATGGCAGTGGTAATCAACAAGTGATCTTTGCCAATGTTTGAAAAAGTGTACCAAATTTTTCATCACCTCAACGTTAAGCTATTGAGTGGCTTTATTATGCAATGGATTTTTGCCAGTCAGTGTGACTTGTCGCCTGGGCTCAATTTCTTAGAGCTGCTAAGTATATGAATTTACTCAACAAAGAATAATAATATGCTAAGCAAATCGGATCACCAGCCAAATTACTGCACGACGTGTATTGACTGGCTCTCGGCTAAATATTGTTTGAGCACATAAATTTGCTTCGGCAAATTTTCTGTTGAGCATCTGCTTGAAATTGGTCCCTGAAGTTATCTTGAATGTGCAGCAAAAGAGTGATGATTTAATATTATTTATGAATATTGGGGACTGGGTTGCTTTAAATAACTCCAACGCTCCTAATCTTTTAGAGTACACGGAGAGATATGGCAGCAGACCGGTCTTTGCTGATTACAGAAGGAACCACAAGGGGCGTGTACCGCCCAAGGTAATTATAGCAGACAAAATTTGTGTGTCCCCCCCCCTCCACTTGTCCCTCACCCCCAGATTTCTTTTATTTTAATTAGTAAATGATTTGTGTAGCACGTTAGGTCGTTTCCTTGTGTTTCAATAAATGTGCATCCGTTGTCCTAAAACGAATTTCGGTACACATATGCCAAATTCATATTTAATATGGCACTGATTTCTTGTCCATTTTATCTTCCTCTTGTTGCAGAGGACAAGATTAACGTGTGTGGTAAGTTACAACATATTTTGAATTCCCTTTATTGTCAACTTTCGTGAGCGTCATAAACATGAAATCTGTGCTGGTTTCCCATGTAGTCGGGTTTTAATTTTGAAAATTCCCGACAAATAACATTCAAAACCTTTCCCTTTTTCATTGTCTGGGAAGTTAATATGCGATAATGTAAAGTTGTACGGGTACTCGATTCCATAATCTGGAACCGATTCTTGATATGATCGGTCGGATAATCGGGTACCCGATTCCAAAGACATTTTGTGAAGACCCAACATGAACGATGAAGAAAACTACAAAATGCCAATAATCAGATTGCTTTTACTTTCTTTCTTCCTTCGCCACTGTCTACAGAGAGGCAAAGATGAGAAACGAAAAGTAGCGGGCAATCCTTGTCCTATTTGTCGGGATCAGAACCTTGTCATCCACTACAAGGTACGAAATAAATGGCTGCACAAACATATACACATTCCCCATTTTCTTCCAACAAATTTATAAATTTAATGTTTTAACAAGAACCTTTTTTTCTATCATGGTGTCTGCAACCCTCCGGGAAAAAAAGGCTTTCATTCTTGGTTGCTTTGGCACCTCTAATGCACAAAACAATCCACGCTATGGGACGCAAAAAATATGAGATGTTTGTAGAGTAATTATTTGAAAACTTAAACATGGGAAGAATTTTTCGTTCATTGTCTTATTCTAAAGTAAACAACTTTTAGCAATTTAAAGAACAAGACTATTTTGGGGTGAAACTCGGAAAGAATGCAAACAGTACATCTGGGCAAACACTTTTTAACAGGAAATTCCGTTGTAATTTTTAAGCCGTACTCAAATATCAAGTTCTTTTCCCTTGTGCATAGAATGTGAAACTTTTAGAGCAGTTCATCTGTCCACACTCCAGAGAGATTTATTCTGATGTACGCACAGGTATGTAGGCAAACAAAGTATACTGGCAAGATCCCTGTAGTATTCCCTCTTTCACTACAAAGTTTTGAAGGAAACTTTTAATTCACTGTGAAGTTCTTTAACCCTAACCCTGCCAGACGCAGCACAGTGCATCTGTGCTGACAGCTTCACCTCTGCACACAAGTCAATGTGACAAAGTATGCAATCTGATGCATCTGGCAAGGTTTCTAGCCAAAATACCCTGAAGGGTTAGGGTTAAAGGGTCCTCCTAATTCGACCCTATTACAGCACGATGTTTTCTGGAGTGTCCCGACATTCGTATGTGAATTTTAAGTTTTATTAATTTCAAAGGGTTTGCACTGATCTCATGTTTCTCCTTTGTAGGAGTTTGCCAGAAGCAGTACAAGAAACTTGGGAATGCCATCGCTGAAGCAAGAGTCAATGGTAGGAGACTTTTCATTAATATATAAGAGCATCTTATGATGTGTTTCGTTGGGGATGATGTAAATGTTAAGATTTTTGACTTAGCCAATGTCGTTTAAGCAGTGTATGCTCACTGGAGTTTGATTGAACCCATAACCCCCTTCATACAAGTCTGGAGTTATGAAGAGCCCTGGCGCAAAGTATACTTGATTCTAGATTCCAAAGTATATTTTGATATAATCAAAGAAAGAAGGCCTGGACTCGGCGAGTCCGGATGTATGTACAGGGTTCCCACGGGTCATAGAAAATCCTGGAAAATCCTGGGAAAAAAAGTTGTCCTGGAAAGTCATGGAAAAGTCATGGAAAATTGGGAAAAATAAAAAAAGTCATGGAAATCAAGATCATGCAAGGGTTATTTTTAATGGGCGGCTTTTGATGTGAGGAGGAGGCCATTATTATTAAAAACTTATTTTCAAAAGCTAACAAATGGTTAGCCCAACATCAGCGGTTCGTCAGTATCATAATACCAAAACAACTTTTCTCCGCAAAATGGCGTTAAATGTCATGGAAATTGTCATATTTTAGTCCTGGAAAGTCCTGGAAAAGTCATGGAATTTGGTTTTCAGATTTCTGTGGGAACTCTGATGTACTTCTCAGACCATTCAAGATTTAAGCATAAAGTCTGCTGGAGTCCAGGATCTAGTCTCGGCTTGGAACCAGGGCTCAAGTCAAGTCCGGACCTTCGTCTGCTTTTCTAGATTTTGGAAAGTGGACTTTAATTCTACTTTTGTACCGATATTGCCTTGGACTCGGACCAGGAATTGTCGACAACACTGTTGTCCATTCTGCAAGAGTAGCTTTGTTTTCATCTCTGCCTTTTTCCTGTGTTATCCAGGGCTGATTCCTTTCACCGTGCCCTTCGTGCACTACGACTACCAGGAATACTATGGGAAGAAGGAAAATGCGAGTGTCTCATGACGTTCTACGGCTGTTATTTGAGGGAATCTTAAACTGTCATGGATGGATAATCTTTTCTTTTTTTTGGGGGGGGGGGGGTGTATAAGGGGTGTAAAATAAACATGTTCAGTGTCTCTGCCTGCTTTCTTCTTTTGTTAGTCTGACTGTGAAAGGAAAAGAAATTCCCTCCAGTTGATTGAAATATGTCTTGAATCGATGGGTAGATTCTATCATTGGTTGTAACCCATCTCAGGGGAAAAAGTGGCCATCCAGAAAACAAGTCTTGTGATCACTAAAAAAAAATATGTATTTTAATTTTTATTTGCTCATACTGTGTTGACAGGAAGTTTTTCTGCCTCTGCTTAAAACAAACAATTTTAAATAGAGGACACTTATTGGCAAAGTGTTAAGTACTTCATGCCCTATTCTTTAGTTATTTACCGAGAAGCTTCCTTGAGAAACCAGTTTCACTTTCGTAATTTTGAATAAATGTACCTTATTATTTTCTCTTAATTTCATTGCCTATATTCCCCTAAATTACAATGGGAAAGTTGTGCATTATCGCATTGAAGAAAGCATGACAAAGGGTTAAGGCCACATTTAGGAATAAATTTCTTGTGAAGTCTAGACAGTAACCTGTCGCGGTCAAGTTTTTTTCGTGTCCAGTAATTTCTTTGATCCCACCAACTAATGCACAACCTGTTATTACAAGATTTATGTCGGCAAAATCTGTGAAAAATGAGACTGTGTGAGAAAGTAACGTCATGTTACCATACACTGTGCCGAAAACATCTAGGCCCTACTATAGTAAACACAAACTTTCTTCCCATATATTGCGCCTAAATTTCCAAACCAAAGTGTCAAACTCAAAAGTTGTGCCATGTGTTTATATAATTCGAAACATGAATGGATGGTTATTTTGTCAGATTTTTCTGTTCCTAGCCCAAACCTGCTGAAAGTATTCTAAACTACTTTTATGTTTCTCCCTTTTCTTTTTATCACCGTCTCATGTTGGCTTAGCCAAATCTCACCTGTAATCGCAGAAATTTCGGGCTCAATTTTGGTGTGTGTCGCCTTACGCAAATGCCCGGCCCCCCTCGGCACTGCATCACAAACCTCTCATAGCGCCACCAATAGTTTGCCACGGAGAAGTCTTTTGCGCAGTGGTGCATAATGAAAAAGGGCCGACATCAGTTGGAATAGAATGCGTCATTTTGCCAAAGACGAAAACCCAAGTTGAATTTGCTTTGGGATTTTCAACGATTGTATGTGTTTTCGAGGCTGGAGAGCGCTTTTCGTACAAACACCGCATCCCGAGATGAATGATTTGTCGACCGCTTGGTGGCGCACTATTTGTGAATCGCCGGAATTAAGTTCTTGGTTTAAGTCGGGCCTTGGCGGTGGGGGTGGAGCTGGGTTGGACTGAAATGGGGAAACTTGTGTTTTTTAGGGGCAGACTGTGTTGACCGGAAAACCAAGGCCTGTACCCCTCCCCAAGAAAGGGCGTTCATAACCAGTGGCGTAAATGTGTGCTTAAAAGTGAGTAAATGTGTGGGTTGGTTATCCTTTACGACCGAGGACTTGGGACAATGGGGGATTAGGGATAACAATGAAACTGAGGACTTGGGCCGAGTCCTTGGGATAATTTCGTGTACAAACCTTATGGGAGCTGTTCGGAAAAAGTACAAACAAAGGGAACAAAAGAAGGGGTCCATTAATGGTCCTCATGAGTATGGTAAAACACGTATACATGTGTCTGTGTGAGTGTGTAAATACCGGCAATCGTGGACTAGGGGGACAAAAGGGTTAGGGCGTAGACAAAGGGTCCACGATTGGCCGAACGTCCACGATTCAAAATCTTGCACAAAACACATGGGAGGCCTTCCGAAAAAGTTGTACAAACAAAAGAGGGACAATGGGAGGTCCGCGATTGCCGGTATTTACACACGTGTGTGTTGGGGGGGGGGGGGGGGGGGGGGGGGGGGGGGGGGGGGGATTTTTGGAAATCACCCCTAAAAGTTACTAATTATTATTACATTTTTAAATCTACGTTTTGACGTTTTCATTCGGGGAAAAAAGAATTACTTTTTACGGTAGTGACATTTCTGGGGAATGATTCTATCCCCCGGTCAAAAAGAGGGGGGATATATACACCTATCCATAACTACAACAGAAGCACTACGTGTACGCAGTCATACTTGTATAAACAACATTATTTATTTATTCATTTGTTTGTTTGTTTTGGTGTTAAATAGCTGTTCCAACACAGTGCTAGTTACACACGGGCAATCTTTTCATTTTTAATCACGTGTTCTGAAGCAGAAACTCAAGAATACCTTACAATCATAACTTTTTTCAGAAAAATTTGTTCAATGAAATAAAAAGATGGGAAACATTATTTTGATGGGGTGGGGGTGGTAGACAATTTTTGGTTTTTAGAAGCATTTGAGTTTTTCCTTTTGTGTAATAATGGTGCACGATGATGCCAAAAATCTGAATGGGTCGACAAAACGATCATATTCTAATTCGTTTATGTTGGAAAACAAAATTCTGTTTTGTACAAAACATCGTTGCATCGAACCGTTTTTGTTTACAAAGATTAAACCGTACTTCAAATACAACAGTGAGCATCCATCAAAAGGCAAAGCCACAGACGTCGACGTTCCCGTAAAAAATGGCAAAGATAAACATATTTATATTTCTTTCATCTATATTTATCCCAAAAAACTCCCATGATTACGATCAAGGCACACATTACAATTTCCTTCGCAGAACTTTCGAATCAAATAAAGTATTAAATGGTGACTTTTACATTACGTTTTGATTGCAGAATCAGAACAGTTCATCCGATACCTTTTACCCCTGATCGGCGTGCTTATAATCATTCCTGGATGCATTTAAATTCATGTTGTAAATTATTTACCTAAAGACACAACCACCACAAATGTAACGGTCTATGGCGGAACTCAAATCCACATTCTTGAAAACTATGCAACAAAAATACGAAACTGAGCCTTCAACGATGGAAAACTTAAACATGCATTAACAGAAACACTTAGAAGTATTTGGGATCCGAAAACGACGGCTGATTTTATTTTATGAGTGGTGATAATTATTGCAAACGCCCTCTGTCGTCCAAACAAAGCATTTAAGTGAAAGGTGCATTGTTCATAAGCTTTGGTACAAACAATACTTTTGTGAACATTTATATAGAGGGGGTTTCATATTAAACTACACACAACCATCCACAGAAAACAAATATACTTAAATTCTATTTACAAGTCAACAATTGTTTGTATAATATTTTGTAAAGCTATTTACACAAAACCATTCTGTACAAAAATTGTGAAGAACACGCAAAAGTGTCCATAAAGTTACAAAATGCGATCCGACGTTCCTGAGATGTCTAAATACAAAAAGACATAAGGCATATACGATCTGTATGAAGACGTATCAGTGTCACACGAGTGGGACGGAATTTTCATATTTTAGGGATTTGTGAAAGTTGAGACTCATCAGGAAAAACAGGATTTTGGAGTCCAAACTGCGAGCAAAATGCCCCAACACCCATATTTACACAATCGGAAGGACAACCGCGTTCGCCCACAAAACCAGGGAAAAGGTTCACTAGTCATCACAAAAATTAAACACAATTTGCATAACATAACTCTCCATTCACAGTACATTATATTTTTTTATATTCTATCAAAAATACTTAAAGGTGCTATTTTACCGAGTTCGTAAGGTTGGTAGGTACAACAGTGACCTTAAAATCTTCAGCTGCTCACTCAACTGCACATTGTATTTGTTGCAGAATCAAGTGCATGATATATCATTATCAATCGCGTACCTCACTCACCCCTACCTGATGCAACAGTGAGCGTGAGTTCACCAATGACTTCCATTGGGTCGAGTGCATTACGTATTTCTGATCCTGACTTGAGGTGTGTACATTTGACCACACGTAACTCGCCCGAAGCACCTCATACGTCATCGGTATGGCCCATACGTGTGCATGATGTTCCCACGTTTTTTTTTACAGTGCACCACGTGAAAGTCGTTCAATGTCATTTTAGCAGACTGCTTAGTATAACATTATACTAGAAAGGCTTGGTTAAACATACAAGGTTCACGTTCGTCAGTGACAGAATTCCAAAATAATGTGACCGCACAAAATTTAGCGTCCTTCGAGAAAGTCATTAATATGCATGTTTGTTTCGTCGTCACTAGAGATCAAGCGAAGTCTGAGTTAGTACTGAACCGCCGTAGGGGATTTCGGCGCGTCCGTATAGAAATCGTAAGGTCTAGTGAAGATTTTGGAGCGGACGTCCGAAAATATCTTCTACAGACGCTATGGACTGACGATGTAGAGTCCGCTTGACCTCTAGTGATGACGACACAAACTTTCCATTTCTCTACGTCTCTCAATTTGAAAAGATAAGCCACGCACACACATTCACACATACAAAATAAGTTACAGCGAACAAGGGTGGGGAGGGGGGGGGGGGGGGGGTAGGTAGGACAACTATGTCAGTTAAAGATATCGACCAGATTTGTTTTCAGCACGCTGCCGTTGAGAGCGTTGGGGGAGGGTAGACAATCCCCCGCTAGGGTGTGGTTGGGCGAGCGGGCCGGCATGGCCGATATGGTCCGGACTTCGTCCGCTACGGCCGGAGAGAGCTCGGACGCGTTCTTCAGCTCACTGTAGGACAAACCCTCGGACGTGTAGGACCCACCATCATCCGGTGAATCCATGATCACAGAGCCCTGCTCCGACCCGCTACTCGTGTCACATCCCCCGTGGAGGCTCGGCATGCCGCCCGTGGTGGAGGTCGGGCTGCTACGGCCATTGGTAGACGGGGACGAGATGGAGTTACCGTGGATCAGGTCTACTTGGTCGGTAGGGGAGCCTGGCGCCTTATCGCTGCCTCCTTGCTCCTTCTTAAGGAGGCTCCGTCGGTACTTGGCGCGGGCGTTTTGGAACCAGACCTGTACATTAAGATTAACAAAAACAAGAATGATTAATTATTAATAATGTGCACATTGATAAAGCCAATATACACGATGATCCTGGAAATAAAGTGCGCCGTCATTTTTTGCACTATGCATTTGAAAAAGATCGGCATGACGAAGTCAAACAGCAACAGTTTTAGCGGGAACAAACTGCATTTACGCCAAAATAGCTTGCATGTACGTCAAAGGACGGTGAGCCAATGACAAGCGTGATTTTCACTTACGTCAGCAACCGTAGACGCCTCAAGCAAAAACTAGTACATAGGCCACTCTCATAGTGTTTCACACAAAGATCGAAATTGGACAAACAACGACTGTTTACAGCGTAAGCAAACTACATGCCTTCTGTTTTTCATACCAAGGTGACCTCATTTTGTGGGGAAACCAAGTTCGAAGAACCAAATCTCTTAGTCAGACTAGATGTTCTTGATGGGGGTATAAGACTTGTTTTGAAAACTGACAAGAATTGTAAGGGAAATTGGAAAGGTTAGGTAACGGGTATGTAATCCACGTCATACGGCTTCCAAGAATAATTTTCAGTCGACCTTCAAGTAAATTAATTACTGATTTAACATTTCTCGGCATCAAAGCAAGATGCTATGTGCCCCAGTCGTTAAAAGACGGGGAGCGTCACCCCAACTAAAAAGAACATCTCTTCATCGCCAACAATCACGAAGATGCATATACCACAGAGCGCGTGTATAAGGTCTAAACTTGACGCTCACAACCAACCTCTGAAAAACCCTAAAGATGACGGCGCGCTTTGGGAAAAAATGTCAGCACGGCGGAACTGGCACATTGAGGATAGCTGCGAATCTCTATTCTATCAACCCGCCAAGTTGCAAAATCCCCCCCCCCCACAAAGCACGCCCTCGTCGTAATCCTTGACAGAAGCCACAGTTGACTGGTTCCCGTCACCATGGGTCCGAACGATAACAAAGAAGCTTTCTATTGTTTGTAAACATTGAGCGCCATTATGTATGGGCTGCCACAGCAAATATTATTTTGGTAATAATTAATAACTATTTCTTATTTTTTGAGGGTTGGGCCTTCCATACTATGGCAAAATGTGACTACCACAGGTTGACGATAGAAAGGTCTATAAGGTTGACTTGACTGATGGAAATGTTGGGGTGAAGGTTCCTTAAAGGTCTAAAGTGTGCCAGTTACCTGCAGCACCCGTTTGGTGAGCCCCGTCTTCTGAGCTAACTGCTTCAGATCCTTAGCGTCCGGATTGTGGTTCAGACCAAAGTAGGACTTCATCGTCCGCAGCTGATGGTGCTTGAAGCTCGTGCGCATGCGTTTTGTCCTTTGAGATTGCTGGGTCACGTAGCCGTCTCCATCTAGTCCAAGATGGCCGTCCACACCTCCCAAACCTGTTTAACCAAAGATACATAAAGAACGAGACTGTTAAATATTTTGGATAATTCAGTTGCATAAAAAGGCCATAGATTTGACCGACCGAGGGCGCTAAAACCACGCCATTTGGGGTACAAGCGGCAGTAATGATTCTGTTTTGATGCAGTTCGGTCACATATTTACTAACCTTACTCCAGTTAAAAATATACATAGTAAAATATATCAGAACATGTTTACAAATTGAAAAGGGAGTTCGGGTATATTTTGAGTACCGGTACAACTCTGTAAATTTCAGTTGGACAACATCCGCAGTCGGTCAAAAATAATTATGGAATATACCGCCTTCCAGTGACTGCTTGAACAGATCTCTGATAAAAGGCCAGAACTGGTTCACATTTTTAGCGTTTATTCACAGAGTACTGACTCAATTTGCACGGGAAATTGCACAGTACATGTCGATAGCTAAAGTGAGTAATGCGTTAGTTGATGGCCATGAAAGTCACTGGTATTCGTAGCTTATTGATCGACAAATCGCAGATCGCACCGGTAAAGCAGCCTTTTCAATCCAAATCAGCTTGGTATAAGAAACCCAAAACAGTAACATGTTTAGCTCCAGGGTTCTCCAAACAAAATCCGGCAAGAGATTTAGTTCACAGATGGATATGCTCACATGCTAGTGCGTTCGAGCATGGTCCTTCCTCCATGGTTCGAGTGTACACACCGAATAGTCCAATTTCCGTTTTCACTTAGTTCCCGTAGATTCGCAGCGTGTTTCTTTCAGTCACGATCAAGGAAACACAACGGCCGTTTTGCACAATGAGGAAATGAAACGTGACAGAGGGATATATTGGTTCCATTGTCCGCCCTTCGGGAAAGGAACGGCAATTTGAAAGTAACCTTTGCGCAAGGCAGAAAACCTTCTGTGTGGGTTCGCCGAGTCCAGCTATTATATAGACATTTCTATTGTTTGTGAACACCGACAGCCATATGTATAGGCGGCCACAAACACATAAATTAAAGCCGTGATTGGCAACATATTTCCCCCCCAAAAAATCCTCCTAACCTATAGTCCTCATTACATAAGAAAAGGGCATGTTTAGGAAGTATTTTGCAGTGCTCGTTGGTTATCTTGTATTTTCAAATAATATTTTGGTAATCGTTAATTACTATTCTTCATCTTTGCAGTGTTGGGCCTTCCATACTTTTCCAACCCTTGCCAACCACGGCTTGGCAATAAAAAGCTCACGTAGATGAATTTGCTGACTGAGTGAGTGAAGAAAGGTTTGCCAAGGAGCAACATGTTACCAGCCAAAATGACACGTTATGCATATTACTTGTGACTGGTTCACAGCTGTTTTTTGCTTAGCATGAACATCTGCTAAATAATATTTTAAGCTGAGGAGCTCGATGAAATTGTCCCTGAGCCGCTGTCACTTGGCTGACAAAAACTGGTCATTCATGGACCGGCGAAGTCAAACGCGCCCGGGCGACCGTATGCAGTGTGTACTCCGTCCTTTCATTCGCTCAAATCGGGCGTGTAATTCCACGTGTCGCCACCCTTTCGCAAAGAAAAGGCCATGGGGGAAAAACGTCCGAATCACCGCGTCGGCCGACGGCGCGCACATGGTCAAAACACAGCAGTCCCGGACTGAACTAACAATGACCAAAAGATGCACCGAGCGAGTGGTAAACAAATGTGGAAATGGCGTCCATGTCGTTGAACTCGGCTTTTGTCCGGAGTAAAACTACCAGAAATTATTAGCGTATTTTTGTGTTTTGTTTTCACTCTCCTCTCGCGGGCACTGCACTTGGTCATTTTTTTCCTGCCGGCGTGTTCCAGACCAAGATCTCCGGTATCCTACTAGACGTGCACGACGCGACGGCACCTGCGGGTCGATTGCAAGCAAAGTCCAGAGTTTTTGTCCTTCGTTTATGTCACAATACCGGCTTCAAAATCCCACGAAAACAACTAGCATTGTTGAGACAGACGACTGAACCATTAAAACAAGAATGCCATGCCCACAATAAAGTTAAACGATGGTGAATGTGGGAAATCACGAGAGTGTAATTCGAAGGGTGACTGAACAGCAGACGTACCACTGCCCTGTTTCGTGAAATCTGGAGGCAAGGCCAACGTTGTAGCAGTAATCAGCCGTTGACAAATTCAACTGACTGGAGTAAACAAAGTTTGCAATAGGCTTACATCATTTTTCCTACATTTATTATGTACGTGGATTTTATCATAATGCATTGGACTGCCATTGATCACTAAATAACTACAATCACTGTCCAGTTGCCGCATTTTGTTCTTCATGTAACCTGCTCAGTCCCTCTACTTTCACACAACCAAAACTGTAGTGGCACTCTCCAGATACACAAAGCGCGCAGACGACTTTTGACGTCTTATTTCAAGCGGCAAAGTGTCAAAATAGCCCGCGGTGCCACTCGAGTCCCGACGACAGAATGAGGTGCTAACCGATGGGCGATTAGTTCTGTAAAAGTCGGTGTTTGACATTTTTTCTCTTCCTTTTCTGAGTGACAGCAAGGGCACACTGGAGGGCGCACACGCCTTCATCTGGCGCCGTTCTGGAGGCGGCCCCGCCCCTTCCAGTCCTCTTGAAACCCATCTTTGGTGGCGCCTTGCTGACATTGATAAGAAGAGCTTTGGCGACACTGTACCGATTAAAGAGAAACGCCGTTGGTGGCGCTGTTTTAAAGAAATGATCGTTAGAGAGGCGCTGTAGCTATAACTTGAGTACTGTTACTTATTTTGTTGGGGACCTCTAAGTTCTTTCCCTGGACCTCGAACATTCTAGAGGCTTCGTGTTCAAACCATGTTCAAACTAAAGGAGACTTATCTTCCCACAATATATGTGTTAAGGCTCCAGACGCTTGTGTTTTGTAATAAGATTTGATGGACAAGACAAGAACGGAACACGGCTGACGGGCAACATCTGTTTTCGGGTATGAGATTGCGTAGAGAAACGGATTCAGTTATGTCAATGTTTACGGCGAGACAGATGCAAATTGTTTCAGACTTACAAACAATGATAATTTACTGGGTCGAAAATGGAGAGCCGCTGTGCGGGATAATTGGTACGAGCCTGGATGGCGGGAGCGGCCATCTTGAACTAGTTCAGGCGAGAGAGTGTGTTGGAACCATCAGCTATTTCAAAGTAGGCTAGGCCTAGAGACTGGACAAGGGAGCGGCGAGTTAGTCTCATCAACGGTGACAGTTATAGCCTGCTCGGGTCTGATATATATAGGTCTGAAAAATTAGCATAAATCTCCGGCTTCTGTCCTTGAATCTGAAAAAAATGAAGTCAGAAAAACTGTTTGGGTGCCGTTGGTTAACAATCACACCATCTCTGTTGGTAGAACTTTACCTGTATTGGCTTTTACTGAGTCTGGCATTGTGCAAATTCCATTTTAAAAAGGCATAAATCTTGGGTTCACCAGTAAGTCACATTTAATCAATTGATTCTCTCGAACTTCACTATAAGACGAAACTTTCAATTTGGTAAAGTTTGCTTCGGGTTAAGACCACGTTTAAGTCCATCCCGGGTGGATAGTTTTCAATAGACTTCGTTGGACCATAAAGCATGGAACAACGCACCCGATACGGTCCTGATACGGGTAAACTTTTCAAGTTGCGAACTGAACCGGTCAGCTTGTATATAGAGAAGGACGCGCCGTCTGTTTCCGTGGTGGGCTCGGCGTGTGTTAGGAGAAAACCCGGTACATCCCTGGGCGCGCACTAACTACAACCTGTCATGAAACAGCCGTTCGTTCCCACAAACCAAATTCAAACCTGTTGACTTGTAGGTTACGAGAATTCCTTTTTTGAGAGGGGAAAGGTCCCACTTGGCGGAGCCGAGCGGCTGGTGCCGGCGGCAGGCAAGCAGGCGGGGGCCCGGGGCCGGTGGTCCTTGAAATGGTCAACTTCTATCGGTGGAAAGAGCCTTGGACGAGAGGAGGTTTCTCTCGCGAAGTGGGACAGCAATCATTCAGCAAGCACATACCAAGTCAATTGTACTGTTGATTTTTTTTTGCATTGTCAGACTCTGGCCAGAATGTGTTTTGGATTTGGAACGGCGGTTGACGTATATACGCGACCGCACTTCTTTTTGACTAACGATTTGGGTCATTACGGTCTACCTTTCAACTTTGGACTTGTCAATTGTCAAAATATCAAGAGTGAAATGGGCCCTGTCTAAGGATTATGAAAAGGGAATTTGTAAACAGAATGAAGTAAATGGAGTTTGATTGCGAGCAAAGAACAACGGAGGCACGTATTCCATTTCTAAAAAAAAAGGAAACAAAAAAATCACCTGATTAAATGATACGATTACTGGTATTTTTAACGTAGTTTACGATTGGTCAAACGAATAGTCTGCTGACCGGGAATGTCCAATCAGCGAGTCACACTCGATGACGTAGTTTTTCAGCACTTGCTGTGATTGAAGAACAATCGGTCCACACGAAGAAGGCGATGTCAGTGTTTAGGGGCGTGTCCAGATGGTAGCAGAACAAGGGGAGGTGAAAATGGTCGAAGAGAGAGAAAAAAAGAACGACAATGATAAAGGAACAGGGAGAAAGAACGTATTTCTATATTTCCCTCGCTGATCCAGGGCACAAGCTTTTTGGGTAAGAAGGGAGAGTGCTTCAAGTTTATTCCACTGCGAAAGAAATTGCAGGCATTTCGTACAGGGAAGAATAACACAGATGAGATACAGTTAAGCTTATTGTGGTACATGACGAAAGAGAGTCATTGCTCAATGACAAGCAACTGAAATTGTCACCAATGAAAATAAAAAGGTTTTGTTAAATTTCTTTCGTCATCTCAATAAAAAAAAATCCAGTCCTTTTCAATGCAGACAAGTCTACCGTGTCATTGCCTTGCAGAGCCGGGTGCCTGCAGCTTGCCGGTGCGGTTGGATGGGCGCTGACTCGCCGGCAGGGTCAGTGACACGGAGTTCCCTACCCCATATAGGGCGGAGTTGTTCTTTCTGACGCCCCCATTGTATATTTCTACTGAATAAGAACGGTGGCGTATACTGTAATACTATATCTGTCCTATGGGCCCACGATCTTTACCGTTTATACTTCCGCACCTTCAGAATAAAGTGGATTTACGAAGTCTAAAATTTAGGTAAAAAAGTGCGTGCGTGGGAGAAATGAGGTGGACTGGAATGCGAGTTGTTGATTTTGTTGTTGATTTTTTTGTTGAGGGAGTCACTCTCGTCTACATCAATTGGGATTTGAATGGGCCGGCAAAATCTGGTTAATAACGGCTGTATGATTTTAAATGTTTATTTGGCGGGGATATGCTATAGGCCTAGGCTTCTATGCATTTTATGTTGGGACGAAAGGAAATAACTTAAACAAACAATGGTGGTTTATGAAAAAAGGGACCGTTAGGACATTTTCGTGGGGTGAACGGACTGCGTATACAATGTCAACAATAAGATTTCGTGTTATGCCAACATTAACCAAACTATTACAGGAAAAGGTAGGATTAATGTTGGCTACACGGCGATTAAGTTCAATTGGATAGCGCACAGTATCCATTATTAAAATGAAAATGTTTCTAACGCATCTCAAACGTATAGTTTACCTGAAATTTGTAATTCATATTTTGAAGGATAATTATGTAAACAAAAGAAACGAAACAATGGAGTGTCGTGGCCGAGCGGTCTGGCCTAACGACCCCAAGATCTGGTGGCCGTGTCATCAGATAGTGGATCTGAATCCCGGTCTGGTCAGTCATGGTACTTGTGTCCTTCAGCAAGACACTTTATCCAAATTTCTTCTCTCCACCCAGGAATAGACATGGGTACCAGCGAGAGTTGGGGAGTTGGACTGGCATCATGCCTAGGTGGAATAGAAATAAATCTCACAGAAACACAATGTTGATATTAACATTGAGTTTCACCTATTAGTCTTATTGATTATGCTATGCCTTACCTCTGAATATATGGATTTTAATTTTATTTTATTGATCACTACTCGTTACAGCGAGTCAGTTCCACCATTCTCACAGCCACACTAGCAAAAACGTTCGTTTTCAAACCTAAATTTGGTCACACATCAAAGCGAGTTATTTGATTCATAACTTCTTTTGACATGTTGACGCCACGACATTTTCGCACTTTACACCGATACAAAATAATGACTAATTTGGGTGTGACCAACGGCAAAAAGAAAGAAAAAAAAGAACGAACTGCAGCTACCGTTGGGGCCCGTCGCACGTGTTTTGCCCAACCGAACGAACGTGACTTTGCCGGGGTTTCTGGTCGCAAGAGGAGCATGTAGGAATTACCAGAGTTAAGCGATCCAGCCGGGGGGGCAATAGGTAGGCAATTGGATCCAATTACAAAATTTGGAAATACTTTTCATGGTGTTTGGTTGCACGTTGACGGCGGGAAGATGCAGCCGAATCTTCGGCGCTTATTTCGAAGGACGCGTGCATGCACACAATCGTTTTCTTAGTCACCGTTAATTTCTCTGGTTCATACACCTTACACTGCATGAATTTTCTGAACTTCTCTGGATTAAAGTTTTCGGTAAGTCTTTCCCAACAATAGAATAACTTCCACCAATGAATTCACCGAAACACTTACAAGAAGACAGTGACACTTATGTGCAGGCAATTGTGATAATACAAAATGGGGAAAATTGCTCATTTGCTCAATTGAGAAGTTAATTGTAAACATGCCAATGTTCATACATAAATATTTGTGTTCTCGGTGGAGTCAAATAATGCGTTTCGTTTGTCTACTGACGCAAACTTCTATTTTGTTTTGCAAGGACGTGATGTTATCGAGAAAATTAAAGAATACCGCCCGTTCAACTAAATTAACCTCAACATAAATAGGTTACTCGTATAGATCAGCTGCGACGTCAGATCTAGGGGTTTTTATGAACAAAATCTTGTTTGATTGGACTGCGAACCGAGTGGAATTGACGGAAAAGAGTCCGTGATATCACCGACGACTGTTCTGTGACTAGTGACTAGTCTGAGAACTCTGCCCATCCAATAATCACCGTTTTCGAATGATTTAAATTCTTATTTCTAAATTGTACTGCTTGAATTCATCAAAACCCCTGTAGAAATCTCCATGTGTTTGGTTTAAAATGCATTAAAACAAATCAATAATGTATTAGTATTTTTAGAAAATGGAAAAGACATTCAACAGTCGTCGATTCGAAAATACTCGGTCAAGAATCCGGCCAATGGGAGCAAGGCTTAGAAAAGCAAATGGATGACTGGCGACCGCAGACGACAGAGTAGAACGACAGGGTGACAACCCGCCGCGTGGACAAATTGAGTCACAGCGAGACTTGGACCGTGCCTTGAAAGAAGATCTGAAGATTCGGAGGGTCTGGTATGCTGGGATGGAAATACAAAACCACCAGGAGAATCTCTGATCCGAGTCTGGAGATGGGGCCCGGTTTCCGAGACAGCTTTCCCGGAGCCAGAGCCGACACGCCACGCCAGGCTGCGCCGCCATCGCCAGCCTCATCAGAGACCAGTTCTAAATTCAATCTGATAACTTCAGCGATCAGAAGGAGACATTCTTACAATAAATAAATAAATAAATGCAAGGATCCGCCCTATCCAATACATCAGTACATGGCAGACTTTTAAGGAGACAAGCAACGGACAATCTAGTTCAAGTTCTTTGCACGCATATTGCCACGTGTTACAAAAACACAAACATGATGTGTTCGTTGGAAGAGAAAAGAAGGTGGAAGTTTTTCAAGTCAGAAAAGCCTTCCACAATTTATGTAAGAGGGCGTAACTTTTGCTTGGTAATACAAAGAACTCTTGGTCAAAAGAGCGCTCAGAACAGCACTAAACCGCAAACCTCCAAAATGCCCCACCTTGGCGCCTACTCCAAGAAAAGAATGTTCACGAATGCGGATATTTATATTAGGATAAAACCCAAAAGGTTGATATTACTAACTAGAACTTCTGCAAAGGGAGGTGTGTATTCAGTAGCATAGCAAGAAAGCTGTCCGTCATAAAAATCATAATTGTATGGTTGCTTTAACCGATCCACGGGTCATAAGTAAACCGTACTGCTGCAGCGGACCACGGGGCTGTGGGCCCCACCGACCGCCCGCCGGGAAGCAAAAGAGTCCCCGGAAGAAATATCCCGGGTAACATTCTCCTGTTTGGTTTAGGGGAGGAATCGCTTTCCAAGCCGGCATATTTCACGGTGATATGATATATTTTGGGAAGGAAACCCGTGAAATGATTTGGCCTGGAGTTATCCTACTAGACTCGCAAGTATTTTGATTTCTCAAGTCGGGGAAATGTACTGTTGTCTTAGATTTTTGGCGCGGAGGAGGGTTTTAGCTTTTGGGACTCGTGTCTGTTAGGGAGAGGAATTGATTTTTTTGCTTGGAAGAAATACTGGGGAATTTAATAATATTCACTTTATCAACTGATAGACTGGCCATTTCTTTTCATGCATCTTTTGAAATGACACACAATTTTCAACTTTGTGACAAATCGAAGGAACATTCCCACTCGATATTTTTAAAAGCAAAACTGCCAGAAACGTTTGTTTTTCAATTATTCTCTCTGTATTTAAACAGTTAACACAAAGCTCGCATTTGCTAAAACCATTTTGTATTTGTGTAGTCTAATTATTATTTGTTTACTAATTTGAAGATTATATGTAAATAAAACAAAGCAATTCTGTCAGCAAATGGCTGTATTATTTTTTAATATAAAACTGATTAACCAAAAATACAAACAATTTATGTCCCTCCAAACAAATCGAAATTGTTTTCTTTATTCGTTGTTTTTCTTTTGAAGAATGTCTGGCATATTCTGAGACTGTCTGCAACTTATCGGTTATTTTTTCAAAGAAAAAACCAACAAAAAACCAAATTGCTTCCAAAATTTGAATAAAAAATATCCATCTACATTTAGCATTCCTCTCGATTGCGACCGTGATATTGAAATCCAACTTATACGCTTCAAGAAGTTTTTTTTAGAACCGGTAGCTCTGCCCTGTGTTACTGACACGTCAAGAACAAAACAAGAACAGTAAACAGCAGGCGACCAAAAAGTCGCGAGTTGTAATATATCACGATTGTTTGACAAACGAGAGAGCGGCTTTTTTTTTAGTATGATAATGGTAATGATGATGACTTCGCAGAGAGATAGGCACTTATGGCGAGTTTATTTTCAAAGTCGACGAAAACTTCGAAAGAGAGATGGAAACAAAGACAGTGAATGCACAGATGTGTGGACTAGATTGGCTCTCCCTGAGGTATTTGGAACGTGTGGTTCAATCAAAGCGATGATTTGTTTACTCGGAATTCGAATAAATAAACACAACACAAGAGTGCGCAGTGCAGATGCGCAGTGCTACACGCTACAGATGTGTAGATTATTATGTTTTTGCAACGAGGCTGCTTTAAGCAGACCGTAACGTATTTGGCTGACAAGGCCTGAACTATTTCCAGAATGAGGTTCAACTGAAAGATATGCGTCCGAATTTTCATGAGAATTAATTGCATAATAACAATTTCAATAGTAGCAGTTCTGTCCTTTGGTTTAAACGTGTAGTTAATTCACTTGTAAACCAAGTCACTTGTTTCTCAACTTGACAACCAAGCCACTTGTCTCCCGATTTGTAAACCAGGCCATTTGTCTCTTATCATGTAAACCAAGTCACTGTTTTACAGGCTTGTAAACGAAGTCACTTGTCTCTGGACTTGTAAACCAAGCCACTTGTCTCCAGACTTGAGTCCCGACTTTTCGGCCAAGCCACTTGTCTCCTGGCTTGTAAACCAAGTCACTGTCTCTCGGTTCGTAAACCAAGCCACTCGTCACCTCACTTTTCAACCAAGTCACCTCTCTTCCGAATTTTCAACCAAGTCAGTTGCAAACCCGGTTACCTATCACCTGACTTCTTGTAAACCGATTTATAAACCAATATCTCAGTCAAGTTACCTTTCTCCCGACTTTTAAACCAAGTCACAACCAAATCACAATATCTTCGTGTTGGATGAGTCCCTGCTGAAGTGTGCTATATAGCTGCTTGCACCAATTCAGGAGACAATGAACACATCGGAGATTTATTGACCAACAGAAAGATGTATCACGTACAAATTGGACACCATGTCATATGTTAAATCAGAACACGAGACACAAAACACTCCCTAAATTGTAGCCAATTTTTACGACCCCGTTGTAATGTCGCTAGCTAACATATCGCTCTCTCCAAAAATAGAAAATCACACGCAACGAAAATGTTTTTCGGGCATCATAAATATATTTCATCGTTGACATGTCAAGCGATGGAAAAACCGCCCGCACCCCCTCTCCGTGTTGACCTCGTTCGACCCCTGACCCCATGTCAAAGCCAGGTCCCACTTGAGACCGAGACCCCATGGTATAGAAGAAAGAAAGAAATGAATTTCACGCACCCTAATCTCTGTCACGAAACATCGAGGGAGATATGTCAGTGTTGGCCGTGACCCTCAAGAAAATCCGTCATATTTTCACTGTAGCATAAATCAAAATCTCCAGCGCGTTTATCTAAACATCGTTTCTTCTCGGAGTGTTGTATGGACAGCTCGCTATTCCCCCGAGAAGCCGCGAGATTTCGCTCCCGGGGGAGGAAAAGTGGGGGGTTTGCCGTTGGATAAATCTTCCGTGCCCTGTCGAGCTTGGCGGATTGCCGTCGATATGGGAAATGAGCCCTCGTAAATTGGACGGAACATTGGGCCGGCAGCGACGAAAGGGATTTCCAGGGTGTGGGTGAGAGGGGTTTTGGCACGGGGCTAGTCGTCGAGCATTCACCCCAGAGCATTATGGAAAGAAAAATTGGCAAGAGAGGGAGAAACGAAGGGGAGGGGCATATTATCATCAAGGGCAAATAAAATTCACTTTGGTCCTTGAGGCACCATAGATGATACAATTTAGGAAATTTCCAACATGTCTAGTAGAAAAAAAATTCAGAAGCAGAAAGACCAACAGTCAATGATTTAGCCTGGGGTAGTTTCTTTATGATACACCCTATCAACAAACTCAAAAATTAAAAATAAACAAGCAAAACGCGAAACTCAACCGGCTTGAATAAATTGCAACGTGTCATACAAAT
Organism: Hippasteria phrygiana; assembly: GCA_037893225.1. Lineage (NCBI taxonomy): Eukaryota > Metazoa > Echinodermata > Asteroidea > Valvatida > Goniasteridae > Hippasteria > Hippasteria phrygiana. The sequence goes on from JAZGUH010000199.1 coordinate 3,682,933, forward strand.
CTCCTTTTGAACAAAAAAATCTGTATTTGGTCCCGAAGTGCGAACAATAATAAACGCACGTGCAGGGACTATCGTAGTCAGCGTATCGATGTCCGTGTCTCTGGGCCATCTATTCCATCAACCGGGGACCACGGGTAACCTGTCACCTTTGACACGACCCCGGGGCCCGCGAAAGGGGGCAGCGTCAACACAAACTTGTACCCATTTGGGGGCCTCCTGAAGGTATAGGACAGGCCGTGTACAGACCAGGACGGCACAGGGACGAGGGGGAAATAGTCAGGGCGCAAAAATGTGTATTTACCTCGGTAAGTTTGAGGAAGTTTGACAATGTCGTTTGGGGAACAACGTGGTATTGTTGAACACGGTTAGAAACTGGTCAAGGATTTGTTAGGGCTATCTTGCAGGTAGTATTATTTTTTTACATTTTAGTAAAAACTTTTTACTAAAAAGTTAGCGCATAGCGCTATTAAAGTTTTCAAAAGGCAAACACGAAAATTGACAGCTAAAATGTGTTTTATAATACAAGTATTAATTAAACTTAGTCCAGACATAATATTTTAGCCTAAACGCATAGCTTGGAATTTCTCTCGCTGGAATTTCAGACATAAGCGATGATTAAATGTTGAATGACTCGGCGAAAGCTGGTGGACGAAAAAAATGGCACAACATTTCCAAAATATGGGAATAAAAGGACCAAGTCAGTCCTCATTTCAAACCAAGCAGACTGGAAGTTTGTTTATTGGCTATACAGATGCCCTTTAATAAGTAGATTTTGATGTCACGAAGTTCATGTATGGCGGGATTTCAGTGCAAGTGATTTCAAAGTACTGGCCCGTCATACAAGTTTCTGTTTTTACTAAGCTTTGACAAGGCCAGGCTTGTATAGGTCAAACCACTCTTAACCCTCGCTTACATCCAAGCAGAGGGATTTATGTTACGCTTCCAAGATGAGGCTTTAAGAGGATTCGTACTGAATATTGTTCTTATTCCTCTACAGTTGACTGACGTTAGTGACGTGGTCAAGAACAAAATCATAAGACGTTCTTAGTGTCAACGCAGCTTGTTATTAGGTGACACTCCCAGTGTGAAACTAGACTATTTAGCATTTTGTGGTGTCTTAGGGCATTTGTTGTCCGTTAGATAATGAACCAAAAGGTATGAAAACGATGGAGATGGGAACATTAACGTATACCAGGACGGCGAAACGGATGCATGACGAATGTTGAGGCGGGCACGGAAATCAGCGATTCACGGATATAACGGTGTTTTGCATTTACCCGTGCATTGAGCAGAAATGTTCAAACATCACAGATTACACCGAGAGGTATATCTTGTGTGAGAACACAATTCTTCGTAAAGCAACGAAGGTATACAATGCGCAGTCCCTTTAAAACCAAAGAGATTTCCCTGAATCTTGTATCGGTTTGCGGGGACTGTTATTGGAAACTCGCGAGGCACAACCGACAGCGAGGAGGGGCGAAGTGGGGTTAAGTCGCCCGATCCAACCCTTCGACCTCAGCCTCTGGGTCTGATTTCTGCTCGCAGTCACTCCGGACCAGAAAAAAAGTGGCGAAAGAGACTGAGGAAGTTGACGGTGAAAAAGAATCCCGTTCTACACCCCTTGGACTGACGCACAGGGGGGAAGAAAACGGAGAGGGTTAAACCCACACACAAATATCCGACGCGCACAAAATCCCCCGGGCCCTATTGTCCACCTGTATAAACTTTACCTGTGTAAAATGGAATCTCATAAATCAATCCATATTGTCTTTGGAAGAGATTTTGTGTGTAAACGACGACTGTTTTATGTTTGATTTATGAAGTTGAATTTTTGCCACAGTTGCGTGTTATTATTTATGCCGGTGAAATCTGACCGTATTTACAGTGAGTAATTTTTCTCTTCAGCACAGATGTTTCGTTGTCTGTGCACATAATACTTCACAAAAGAATGATTACTAAGGGGCCAACAAAAACTGAAGCCTAACCCAACCAGGAGACCAACTACGAAACAAAATCTTGTTAGTAAAAACTGGTTCATAGCCCAAAATCCATGCGATTTTCATGCCAAGCAAAAACAGGCGAATACCGGTCACAAGCAAACTCGGTTGGGAATCCTGTTTTTATCGAGGAGGACTTTTCATGCTTAGCATTTTGTTTTTTGCTAAGCAGATCCATGACATTGACCCCGGTCTTGTACCAAGACTTATGCAGGAACAAAAACATACACAATTCACTGGGAGGTTAATATTGACTGAAGTCCAGTTCGGACTAGTCTTGCATCAAGACGTTTGTAGAAACAAGTAACCTTGGACGAATGTTACTCCATCGCACTGATATCACGCCAGTTCTCGAAAACGTCTCGATTTGCGGTCACACTCAAATGGAGGACATCAAACCTTTTCCCAGGTCACAGGAGAGCCGGCTCCGCGTTAGGGCAACGGGGACCGGGTTAATGGATCGAGGGGGGAGTTCTCCGAGTCGAATGGGCACGATCTGACAAATTGGTGGGTGACGAATGGAAAGAATGGGTCCGTCTGCCGATAGTGGCATGTTAGACAACTCGCATTGTGCGTGGTGATTTGTAACTGTCGGACTGGGCCGGCACCACCGCACGCGATTGGCTTAAGGCACACTATACCGACAGTATAGTACACGATCCTTGATTGGCTGTGGCAAAGCAGCCTGTAATATGTGCTGCGTTTTACATCAGCCAGTAAAAGAAAGGCGTCTAATGAGCACGGTGTACAACCAAAGTCCATTACAATGTGCATTGGACAGTCACAATTTCTTTTTAACTTTACAAGACCATGCTACGATTGGGTGGCTACTATTTTTTCCCAACACACTGAGACAAAGGTGTTTTTTACAAGAAGTTTGGATTGCGACTTTTGATCTCGTTACGATAATCTGGATTGAAGAAATCAATTAATTGTTTCGCGTGCCTGTGTAACAAACGACCCCATTGGCTAAATGGTGGTTATACCTCAAAGAAATCTTATCTTGCTTCGCCAATGGGAATCGCCGTTTCAAAAGAATTACACACTTGCAGGTATTTCGGAAACTCACTTAAAAGAGAGGCGGGCAGTAATCATGTCAATGTGTGGATATTTCAAAATATTCTAAATAGCTGCCTGTTTGTTTTGAACAATTACCCAATAATAAAACAGACTTCTAGCGAATTGATTATGAAAATAAAACGTACATTTACGTGGCGCCCAGTCCATCTAAGAAAACTAATAAGACAGGGCCCTTACTTTTTACAGTTTATGGTTTTTCTTATCTGTAAAGATAAGAAAACCCATAAAAAGTACTATAAAATAACATCAAAATTTTCAAACAAACACACACTTTAAAACTGTGGTGTGTAATTTACACTGTGTGGTAACTTAATCGAACTACTTGTTCAATGTAGATACCACGCGGTGTTAAGTTAACACCAGCTTTTGCAGTGTAAACGTCCTTCTTACAAATCTACAGCAGCAAAACAAGTAAGCAAAAATGTGGCACATCCATAAGAAAATAGCATATTAACAACCCTTCTTTAAAAAAGAAATAGAACACAAGAAACAAACGACATGACTATCATATTTTGATGGCCCTTAACCGCCGGCTTAAGTTACGGTGTCTCTTTCGCTAACATCGTTCGGGTGACCGTAATCACAGCTCACCATTATACAAAAATGACACACCGGTTAAGATAAACCAAGCCCGGCTCGGGACGTGGAATGCGAATGGATTTTTGTTTTATGCCGGCGTGGACAGATTGAAGGAGACATCAGCATTCCTGGCTGAGCGGCCATAGAGACCATCTCGACATTGACATAGGTTTTTTGTAACCACAAGTCTTCAGGTATTTATTTGATATGGGGGCCTGTGTTATATATAATCCTTTATGAATGATGTGCAGAAACGATCAGACCTGCGCATTGCGGCCAGCTGGGTGACAATGCAACCTGTGGGTCTGTACGCATCTGTCCATTGCGGCCATCTTTCACCTGGCGGCCACTTTATACAGGTTTGGTCGAACCATTTGACAATAGGCCATGTAATTAAAGTACTGAGGTGTTAAGTTTAAAGGGACACATTGCTTTGGATTTTGCGATTTGGGCTATAAAACTGAAATGGATATGGTTGGTAAGCTTTTTTAAAAGTAGAATATAAAGATTCACATAACCATCACTTCAAATTGCGTGTTTTTTGTTTAATTTCGTGACAAATAACGGTCCGCCATTTTGTAGAACCAAATTTTTGACTCCACAAAATTGCGGACCGTGTTCACCAGTCGTATTTCCAGTCGCATCTGGTTGAAGTACGTTCTGTTGATCCATTTTGATGTACTGTGGCACGGCGCGCAGCTAGCACTGGCGATATGTGTCGCGAGGTAGAGAATTGTACCTGGCGATCATCTGATAGGTTCACAAGGCCACTGGCTGCGGCGCCAGCCTAAAGACTCTTACAGCGTATTTTGCGCATTATTTAGACGGTGGTATAGTACTGGAAATAAGTCTATGTTTCGCGGGTCAGATGTCAGGGGTAAGCGGCCAATTTTTTTGTTTTGTAATCACTACTCACTAATTACAACACATTATACGTGATTTTGTGCATGAACAACTCTTATAAAAGATAGGGAACATTTCCAAACAGCAAAATTTCATGACATTTGAAGGCAATGTGATCCTTTAAGACTGTTCCCCCCAAAAAAATCGGTTTCAGAGTTGCCTAAGATGAAGGATGGGCGGTGAAAGAAATGCTAGAGACGAATTTCAATTTCTTGAAAATTGTACTACATCCAAACATTTTTTGTTCAATCTTTACAAGTTGAGCGCAAAAGAACATCGAAAACACATGATTTTAAATTAACTTATACTTAACTTTTTTTCTCGTTTCAATTCAGTCTGTTAATACCATTTTTTAAAACTTATATTAGTCCTATATCACAGTTTGATTGCCTTGAAATATCAATATTTCGACAACATTAATACATGTATGTCAGACAAAATCTGGCGTCCCAACCGTTTCAAACCTTTGGAAAATAGATTCAACGCACGCACAGGCACAGTGCATGCAGAGCACTGACAGAGGATATTTGGAAGCAGCGCCTTGGGCCAGGCGGTTACGGTTTAAGCCTGTGAAAACACCGCGACAAGGTTAGTAAAATAGACCGGCCGTTTTAGATAAACTCTACTTGGGGACATCGAGACGTGAACAAAGGCGGAGCATCTGTCAGCTACAACTCTAGACTCAAACCTCCACGATCGGCTAGGGTATTGTCCCACTTTCGTCTTTATTTCCCTCCCACAAAAAAACCGGCAAAATCCACGCAGTCGAAATTGTTACACAAGACGAAAGGCGCGCGGTTTGCGAATTGGACTTAAGTCAAAACCAGGATGTTATTTTCTTTTGTGCGGCGAAGAAATGGGGACCGTTCCCTACCCCCAAAAGACTTTTGGAAACCCCCCAAACTTTGAGGGGATTTTACGGGAGAGGCTCGAGGCTGCGGAACTAGGCTGACCAACCCTAGACACGGATCGAATTTCGTTGGGCATTGTTGCCGTACTGTGTCAGCTGGCTTGCGTGTTGGGCTTGGGATAATTGAGACGGTTAAGCAGACAATAGAGACTACGAGTCTCCGGATTTCACGATCGCTTTTGATGTGAAGTCTTGGTGCCAAACGCTGACTAGTCTAGTCACGGACCCCAGTTTGTCTGAACACAATTGCAAAGTGACTGATAGGCCTATACTGTTGAGGTCAGATGTTTCACAATAACTTTGGTCATCAATTTGCAACATTACAAAATTGTTTTCCTTCATAAAATAGAACGCCTCGTACGTTGTAGATCAGCGCTCCTCTATGGTGTCCCCGGCAGTACAGTATTCTCACCAAATCCTCTTAGATTTTTGAGGTAAACTTTGACCCTCTACATTGCATGGAAACATTTCCAGGAATTATTTTTGTGGGTGTGATGACATCATACTGTGGCTCATGATTATGGACACTTCATTAGCATAAAACAAAATGTTGAAATTACTCGCAAGAGTTATACTACAAAGGAAATGGAAATTAGAAGTAACGTGACACGAAAGCTGTCGTACATGACATTCAAGTCGTAAACAAATCCTATTGCAAAGTTGCATTAATCTGTTTAGCGTCACGAACACCCCCGGCGTGTTTGCCGTGTAATAACTGCGCAGTGCATTTCGGCTGGCGCTACCTCTGGCGTTAATTTACGAGAATGTTTAACAAAATGGCGCATACCGGCCGTTAAGTCACACCGGCAGGTCGACAGCTTGTCACGGTACACGGTGGGCCAACGCCAGGGCCGAAGAAATACGGGCGAGAAATGTGAAAACCCCGGGGTATTTTGATTTGGCGCGTAGAGCATCGCTAGATGACAACATACAAAATCCGGGATGGATCGCACAGTGTCGCCGGGGCCGGGCAGGCACTTAGAAAGGAGTGTCTTTTGGTCCGGCAAGATGGTGCGCACGGGTTCAACTTAGGCTAGTCTCTCGAGACCAGGATTTTCATGACATGAATGCGTGGAGGGCAGCATTATTGCCGTTACTACATTTCCAGGGTTTTTTCTGACAATACGCCAGTTCGGTATCTCGATGAAGTAGTCCAGGTAAAAGGTTATTCGGGATAAAACTGCTGACGTAATGTCACGCCATGTTATACACGAACGCCCATTCTGATTCAATTTATAACACGTGCGCGATGTGCGACCAACTTGCGCGTTCATACGAGCGGGTTAGTTATCCCATGGAGGATAACCATGGAGGAAGGGGCCTTCCTCCATGGTTATCCCGAATGACCCGTGACCCATGTCATTGTGCACATGCGCAGTTGAAATACCGTGCTGGCTGATTCTAGCGAGAAACTGTAAAATGTTGAATATTTATGTTAATGATTTTAATATTAATGAGAAAAATCGCGACGTCTCACAAATACAACTGTGGTGCCTCCACACATCAAACTTGTACATTTTCAGGTACTAGATTATATAGGCAGTAGCTCGTTTGGAATCCTTTTCTTCAAAACGTTGATGGGATATTTTTTAGGAATGATTTCAGTAGTACATGCTCCTTTAACAAGGCCTTCCGTCGAAACGAAAGTAGCGCCCTCATGATTTAACTGGAAAGATTTTCAAAGAATTCAAACGCCCATCTTCTTTTTACTTCAAAACAAAAGATGTTGTTATGCGTGACAACATGTTGAGCTGCAAATGTTATTGCATGATTCATTTAAGGTCAAACAAGGTTGATTTTGTCATACAAAATGCGTGGATCTAGGGTCTCAGTATTTCTTAATAAAAGTACTGACCGCCTCATCACTTCAGATATACTTGTTTAATAAATCCTTTTTATGCAAGATTTGAAAAATCTTTAGAATCTGTTCAGCACCGGCGCCTTCTGTAAAGTAATACCTAAACGACCGTCGTATGTGGCAGAGTTTGGACCCTGGCATTCTGCTTTTGAAGAACGGACCGGTTAATTTAGAACAAATATTTCCCCATAAATCACATTAAAGTACCGGCCCCTTTTTCTACTTTATATCGACTAAATATTGATCTTTCCCGGCGAAGTTTGTGTACAAGACTCGCTTGTCATCGGACGAGTGGACGGTGCCGAACGGACCGGGCAGGGGGGACGGGGCAGCGCGCTCGGCGGGCTGGGCGCTGCCGAGAAGCGGCCCCGTTGAGTGATCGCGGTCTCTCGCACTTCGTTTGACCGATCATCGGTCGAGTTGAACATTAAGTGATCCGTGCGAAAGCCGTAAACAACCGCTGAGACTTCTGTTTGAAGGTGTTCGGTGGATCACCCCTCTTTCTGTTCTGATGCAGGACCCAGGAGAGTAATAAATTTGAGAAAGTTTTGCGCATCTGGGGGTCAGATTCATGGGCTTAGCACAGAAAAGTTTCGCTCAGCAAAAAAGGGCTAGCGGCCAAATTGCCATGTGATGCTTCTTAGCTAATTTTCGGCTTAGCATGGAAATGTGGCAAGCCATATTTTCTACTACGCAGCTTTATAAAATTGTGCCTGGTTTTGGCTGTGGGAAATTTTGCAAGAGACAAATTGGAAATATACATTATTATACAGATAGCATACAGGGCTACTGTATAATCCAGACACCTACCGGTATACAAGTTTCAGAATAAACACAATCTTAAAGACCCCTTTAAAATGAAAACACAATGCACTGAAAAACTTGTATACTTTTATGTATGAACATTAGACACATGCTTTACGATGCGATATTGCTTTTTATGAAGGGGCAGCAATAAAACAAGCTGCGGAGTTTTAAAAAAAAGCAACATTATTTACGATGCGCATAGCAAGTCACCGCGTTTGACGGGGGCCCTCGGTGGGGAGAAACGTGCCTCTCCACGGCAGGCCTGTTCCATCCGGCACGGTAAAAACACCCCCAGAATACACACATTAATAAAAAAATAAATCGCATGTTTACATTAACACGACGGGACTGATAACATTAAACACTTGAAGCGGTGTCTCGGGGGTAATTTGCCCTCGTAAAATTTGGAGAGGGCCTGCTTGCGAAAAGAAGAAAAAAACGCCAAAAGAAAAATGGAGTTTCACCTCGATCTTGGTATACTTTTGTGTACGTGCGGGCATGTCTGCTTCCAACACGTTCACGATTGGGAATTGGACGTCATTTTGTGTGACTCGTTTTTCGTCTTGGTTAGCAGCTGCAACCGATTTTGTCTGGAATATTTAACTTGAGGAACATTTCCATTTCAGATTGGAAAGTTCGGCCTCAAACACTTCAGGTGGAATAATTCAATTTCTTTTAACTGGATCACAGAGCTCCGTCTCCACGTTGCGTAAAGTGTTTGTTTTATTTTTTTGGGCAATTACTGGTAATAACTTAAAACTGGTTCTTAGGCACTTGGGATGACACGAGGAAATTTGCTCATACGAATTGCCTCAAGTGTTTCAAATAATTATGAGGTTTGTTAGACCCTACATCTTGGGCATGAAAGAGGAGAAATATTTCACAGTCCCACGGACTGAAAATGCAGTCGCGGGAAAAAACAAAACAAAACAAAACAAAACAAAACAAAACAAGAACTAGACCGCTTTGCTCAACAAGACGAGCTAACCGGTAGCCACGTGCAGACGACAACTGAAAGACGAGGGGGAGCGCGACCGCCAAAATTCTTCCAAACATCGGCGGGAATCTGCGCTAAAAGTAGCCGATAACGTACGGACGGAGCGAGCGGGGGAAAAAAACCGCAGTGATCTGAGCAATGCGATAATAAACATTATGTATGATTATTGTTCCGGGGTTTTGCAAATTGTAAGCAAGCCACGAGGGGAAAGGGGGGAATAATACAGACGTCAACACCGTTCTTTATTTTAAAACAATTTTCGAAGCCTGGAGAATTTCAGAAATGCGTAGTTCTCATCGTGGGCAAGAGTTTATTTTAATGTTACTAATATAACCGGTGATTCAAAATATAGTTTCTCTCCAAGTTATATGGCAAGGCTGGTGTATTTAGGATGAGTGGTAAACTTTTAAAGGGCGGTCAACTATATTTTCGGATATCCGTTTAAAGGTATACTGCAAAATAAGTACCGTAAACGTACCGGTAGCCTATTTCATATTCAACCATGACTACAGTATTTGAGTTAAAGTTTTTTTTTTCGTAATGTATTTGATTAATTGATACAGTGTCTTGTCTGTTGAAGTCGTGGATAGACAATTATTTTTCTCTTAGCAATAGACCTACAACAAATAAAATTGGCAACATTTCCTACAGCATCAATTATAAGGTGAAGGGTAACGCAGGCAAACAACCGCGTTGCCCAAGTGAATCTGGAGCTGTTGGCCGTTTTTGAGTTTGTCGTTTTTTAGTCAGATTGTTTTCAATTTACAGAAACTGTGTATATAGTCTAGCCAAGAGCCCCCCCCCCCAAAAAAAAAAAAAAAAGATTTGCGTATAGCATCATGTGGAAACTCTCTCTTTGTGAGTTTGTAAGGTTCTGAAAGGAACCTGGGAAACTCTCTCAAACTGAGTTTCCCGGTTTTTTCAGAACCTCACAAACTCACAAAGAGAGAGAGAGTTTCCACATGGTGCAACCGCAAAATCTTTATCCTATTGCAATTCAGTACGCAAACCTTCTTAACATTTGCCAAACTTGGTTTGAAATATTTGATTTCTGAAAGGTGGTTTTCCAAAATATTGGGATGGTGTTGGCTATTTCATACAGAAATTATGCGAATATTTCTTCACAACACTCGATCATCAACGCATGGGATACGATGTTAACTGTCTACGTATACGCACGTCACATATCGGTGAATTAAAAAGTTCACAAAGTAATTCATAATTCCATACATATGTTCTGCACCAAATTTTGATGATATATTTTTTCTTTTGAAGGGCACAATGGGTGGTACTAATGAAAAGCAGGCGACACGCTGCACGCACAGCTAAAATAAGTAGAACAGCGAGCCGGCACATGTTGCGTATTGGCGTGGCATACGTGTTGCGAGACAGAAACGTACGGTTTGCATATTGGGCTGGCATACATACGGTAGGAAATCTGGTCCCGAGCCGGACAGCCAATCAGATTCAGGCACTGCTGCGATTGGAATGGCGTCATACGCCGAATTCCGCGGGAAATGTACTCAGTAACATTTTCCATTATTGTGGATTATAAGGTATCATCGTTACGTAAAACGTGGCTCTTGTCTACGATCAAAGTATTAACTTTAATACAACGAAAAGATTTTTCTGTTGTCTATATCGAACCGTGACCGGGCAAGTAACAAATTGTTTTTACGATAAACATTATGCCACTTATATCAATTGTTTTAAATCGCAAACGGGTTTCTCATTTCTGAAGTTTGTTGATCAAGTTGTTTGTTGATCATACACCAGACTTTATAATGAACATTATTGCTTAAAAATATTGCTTAACAAATTTTTCTTCCCAGTATTAAAAATCAAGCATTCAAAATCACATGAAATGTTGGCCGATAACTTCTTTAGGCCTATGTCAAGCAATTTTTTTCTGTGCTAAGGAAATGTGCAAAGCATATGTGCTTATTGAAGCTCCACGACATCAGTCCGGCTTAATATGCATTTGGAAACCTCCATTGTGAATCACAGATATGAAAGTTTGTTGTTGATAGAAGTTTTAAATCTTTACTGCGTGTTGTATTCGTTACGCATGTCTCCACACGGTTTGCCGAGAACGGAAGAAAGGTTTGCAACTCACCGGTTGTGGGGAGGGAAGTGGGAGCGATTAACCAATTATGCGACACCGGTGGGGCTCCGTAGGGGTACGCCACGGGCGGACCAGACCCCCTGGCCGCACCCTTACGGGAACGGTAAACAGCGCTGGATAACACGCTGCGACGTCGAAGGACGGACTGACATTGTTGCGCCTTCACGTACGGCATAAGACGAATATATCTCCGTATGTTTATACGGTAATATGTATATCATACTCAATCATAATGATGACGTTACTGCCTATGGTGAATGGGTATAAAGTTATATGTGCATACCATATGGCTCGCATTGGGCAAGAAATTGTGAACAAACAAAACGATTACATAAAGATTTACTGCCATAATTAGGGTACTCAAGATGCATTTGGCGGACACACCAAACGAAGTATATAAGCTTTAAAAAAACAGTTATTGCACAGCCGCATTCGTTTTCCATTTCTTCTAAAATTCATTTCCCTTTTTTATTTTTTATTAATATACGTTTTTAGATGTATTCACAAGGAATTCTACACTGCATTTAGCGGTCAACTTTTGCAGCCTTTTGTTTTGAGCGATATTCATTTTCCCGTAATTTCTAAACACGTCCCTGTAAAACCATGGAGGAATACCCTCCATAGTAAAACCAACATAAACTCTTTCACAACACTTTGCATATAGCCGTGTATTTCCTACCGCCGTGGTGGGACTAATAAATGAGCCTTTTCATCGAATAAAAGCACCCTGAAGCCACAGGGTATCAGAGAAAATTCCCCTCCCCTCAAAACAGGGGATCGAAGTTGTTGACAGACAAACGAGCTCGAATAAATGACTAACTAGATCAGAGCACAGAGCAGACGACAGCGCAACGACACAACCGCGCCAAATATAGCTAATAAGATCGATGCCCAGTACGGGCGACTCCGATTGGTCCAATCTCACGTGACGTCACCGAGTCGCCCGGCTGAGCGCCAATGGTGTCAACGACGCAGACGAAATCGCGTCTTTTGTGTGCTTTCTTTTATTTCTCTAATGGAGGTGATCAGGTCGCGATTGTTAAACGCAGGCCCGAAAAAAAAGACAATAATTCTTATGGTTGACTTCGGGACCCCGTGAATTTCCATTGTGCAGCATCAAAGGAAAAGAAACAGTTTATTATTCCCTGGCCGGCCCCAAGGTCTCACTGATTTGGTCATCTTAGAGTTTGAGGCACAATAGAGAGGACAAAATAAAGAAGATTGTCCGTGTAGGGAGATTATTAGGCCTATTGGTGGGAGGAGAAGGCTGGGACGGAGGGACTCACAAAGCCTCCCAAGGGATGGTGATGACGGGGTCTTAATGATGACACGCGGAAAGAAAGGCGGCACAATGGGAAATTGGAGAAGGAGGTGGGTTTTGTGAACGACTGTCTTCTCCCCCGCATAAAAGGCTAGGAGGATTTGGCCGGGACGGGCCTTTGTGGTAAATGCATAACTGTTGGTACTTCACGCTCATCTCACGGGCAGATGCGCCGATCGCTTTAGCAGTTTGCCATAATCATTCTTACAGTTAAACGCGGTAATCTGACAGGCCTGGGAAGGGTGTGTATACAACATCACAGAAAAAATGGAAAGAAAAAAGAGCACTGATTAGTCATTTGTGTTCATTTCAGCTCACTAGTTTCTCATGTCTTGTCCACTTAGCTATTTTGTGCGTTTCTTTCTTCCGTTCCTTCCTTTGTTAACGGTCGGACAATCGGGATTGAAACTCAAAAACGGTACAAAAATGTGGGAAGTCGTCACGGGCATGTTCTGAATGGAGTTAATTAGGGGATCAAAGTTGGTTCAAAGCTAGGAGAATTAAATTGCTAGTCACAACAAATTGCATAAATTCATGTCTTATTCTTCAGTCAGGCCTGTATATAGTGTGCTGAGCGCATCGTGACAAGAATGGCAGTGCCATAATGATGTTGTATTCAACGCGCAGTCAACTCGACCATAATGCACTGCACACACTCATGCATGTACGCCTTATTTTTTAGCTTTTTGTGGTATCTTGTTGACGTCACGGTGTTGTTCATATTAATCAGGTTCTCACTAAGCTAGATTGTTTGCAAGATCTCTGTTCAAATCAATGTACGTTTCTGTACTCTTTCTGAACGAAACTATTGTTTGATTTATGTTTTTTCCACACTTAGTGGAATTAAAATACTAAATTTCATCATTTTATTCACTTCCGAAAATCACATGAAAATAAAAATATAAAGGACAGAAACATAACACAAACGCCATGACAAAATTTTTAATAGATTTGCAGATTAAAAATCGCGAGCTAATTCTTTCTTTTTCAGGCGAAGAGAAATATCACAATAAAAACAGTTCATCTGTAACCTAAACAATGAAACTTAATTTACTAAATTCACGTCACAGGTTTGCGCTGCAAATTTTAGACGGGCTCTTGAGAAATGGAAGTTTATAAAAAAAAAAAAACAAGATGAAAAAGATCAGATTTGGCAATGTGATTAGAATGCTTAGAACAAGGAATTCGTTGTTTTCCATCGACAACTGCTGCCGTTTTTAGGCATTTGTCTATAGACTGATAAATTGCATGAACAACAGACGCACTGGTTTCCGAATGTGATTCCAGAATGACACACGCCAATGAGCGAAGTTGTAAACTTCGTAGTTTAGGCCCTATGTGTCACTTTATGGTCAATGCTCGGAATCGGTACTGGGTATAGTGTTGCTCGATCACACACAATTTCAGTATTATGATCAGTTGAAAAAATACCAACTCGTTCCTTTTCAAACAAGCAAAATGAATGCCACTCCACGCATTTTACTTTTCCATTTTCTTTTCATAAATGCAAATGAAATGTCAGTGTATGTGAGTTTACAATGTAATGACAGTCCAAATGATGCGAAACGGAAGCAGGCTAGACCGCGAAGCGAGCGCGGAAAGTAAACTCAAAACATCCCCCCACTTTGGCATCGGGCCTTTGTATCAATAAACAAACCCGTGTACTGCTTATTTTGAAATTGGGGAAATATGGACCGGGGACTTGACAGGGGTTGCTGTGGGGGGTCAGACGGGCCGGCTGTGAGCGGCGGAGGTCACTGCCGAATTTGGTCACAAATCCCCGAGACTTGGACAATTTTTTCCCCTGTCGACACACCCTCAAATCCGTAAGATCGTTTATCATCTTTTTTTTTTGTTTCTTTGGACGCGTGCAAATTTCTTGTAAAACTTGTAATGGCCGAGTGTTAGTTACCGTACTTTTTGTCTGGCCCTATAAGAGTGCCCCAAACCAACAATGGGATTCGTAAATTGCTTCGTCCATGGTGTAAAAAAAAAAAAATTCAAAGCCCCTGAAAAAAGTACAGAGTACTGCCTGCCCACTACACGTGTCCCAAGGCCGGTCCATTGTAGACAGCGATTGTTACACAAATGAACAATTTGACTCGAAATTGTAAATTCGTAACCTCTCAGTTCATCAATATCAGTGCCCCTGAACTGCATAAACGTAACGGTATTGCTTTTTTAAGTAGTTTTTTTGTGTCAAACAATCCACAAGGGATAGGTTTTATTTATTTGAAGTCACCCAGTACACAAGGATTAAAAGCCACTCTCGGTAAAGGGTTACGATCAGAGGTGGTAGGGTTGGCCACATATTGAATCACCAACCCTATACCGCCCTCACTGTTTTCCTGGGCCCAGAGGATAATTCTATATAGATACCTGAGAAATTATCCCAATTTTTAAACTTATAATAAATATACAGTAGTGCTTATATATCGCGCTTTATACAAATTACCCCTGGCTATCAGCTCACGGATAACCATTTAATGCTCCTATATGAGAACCAATTGTAATAAAGTGTCTTGCCTAAAAACACAAGCATCGAACATACATGTACCACCGTACGCGAGGCAGACACGGTAACCACTGGACCACGATATATATACTCCACATATATATTATTGGCCACTTAACCCTTCTGCCCTTATACGTCCGCATTAACTGAAAACTAATATCCAAATCTTCACCAGACGGTTAAAGGTACACATTGCTTTGGATTTTGCGATTTGGGCTATAAAACTGAAATGGATATGGTTGAGAAGCTTTTTTTAAAGTAGAATATAAAGATTCACATAACTATTCCTTCAAATTGCGTGGTTTTTGTTTAATTTCGTGACAAATAACGGTCCGCCATTTTGTAGAACCAAATTTTTGACTCCACAAAATGGCGGACTGTGTTCACCAGTCGTATTTCCAGTCGCATCTGGTTGAAGTACGTTCTGTTGATCCATTTTGATGTACTGTGGCACGGCGCGCAGCACTGGCGATATATGTCGAGAGGTAGAGAGTGTACCTGGCGATCATCTGATAGGTTCACAAGGCCACTGGCTGCGGCGCCATCCTAAAGACTCTTACAGCGTATTTTGCGCATTATTTAGACGGTGGTATTTAGTACTGGAAATAAGTCTATGTATCGCGGGTCAGATGTCAGGGGTAAGCGGCCAATTTTTTTGTTTCGTAATCACTAATCACTAATTACAACACATTATACGTGTGTTTTTGCATGAACAACTCTTATAAAAGATAAGGAACATTTCCAAACAGTAAAATTTCATGACATTTGAAGGCAACGTGTCCCTTTAAACTTATACTAGAAGGTACCCTGCACGCATGCGCATTTAACATCGGAGTAATCTCAGCACGGGTATTTCCATCTCTCGGCGGTGAAAAGCTGAATCAAGTCCGCAAAGGTGAAGGGCCTATACTCCAAGAGCCGCACACTCCGCGATCAATGCACTCTAGAAATATGTTTTCCCACGTCGTGAGTCTGCAGACTTCCTTCACACGATTCAACCAACCGGGATATTATTTTTTTATTAGGCTGCATTTTTGCATGTCCCCCTTTGACTGTTTTTGGGTGTTACTTTAGGATTTCTTTGTGATGTCATTCGCAGCAACTACTGAATTGAAACGTATTTGAGAATGAAATCATCTCAATGGTTGGTATACGTTCACGTTTCACTGCACTTAGTTTTTGTGTACACCCGAGAGAGAAAAAAATGCTACGGCTGTTTTATATGTAATAAAATCAACAATCTGGAGGGAGATTCATATTCTCCAATGCTTCAGGCATTTTAGTTTTTGTCTTGCAAATCACAACGGCTGTTTTATAATATGAGCTCAATTTCGCAGCAAAGTCCACACGAATTTTAATCATGTTATTCTGTCATTTTAAATAATAAGAAAAAGACTCGTCATGCAACAGTAGTCCGTTTTCATTCAGTATACGTGACCAATGTGCGCGTCTCTTTCTGGTGTGAACGTACAATCGTAACAATCATGCATAAAATTCAACCTAGAAACGGGTTCACCTCGTGTGAACCTCGAGAAGCGACAAAAACGGGCAGAGGACATTTCCCCCACAGTGGTCTTTGTTGTTCGTACAATGCATATACAATTATACTTGGAAATCTATCCACCGGCGTGTGAACCTCACGCAAACCTCACACGAGGCGAGGTGTTTATATACTGAAATGTGATGTTACAACAGCAGCATTTAACTCTCCTCCTCATGTTTGCAATTAAATGATTTTGGGCATCCCCGGCCCCCAATACTTAACGAGGCTAATATCTTCTTTATCACTTTTGATTTTTCCCCGTGTAAAGGTTTGTCTACCTAGGGCCTATAGCAGTGGTCTTGTGTCGTGCGGTGACCGAGCGGTCTGGTGTATTACAGGCCCGAATTCTGCTTTCATCAGAAAATGGGTTCGAATCCCTGCTTGGCCGTTCATGACCTTGTGTCCTTGAGCAAGGCACTTTATCATAATTTCTTCTCTCCATCCAGGAGTAGAACCGGGCACCAGCGAGAGTTGGCGAGCAACTTGCGATGGACTGGGGAAACAGAAATATTCTCAGTCGAAGAAATAGGACATAATATAAACATCGGCCTGAGGAGCCATATTGGCTCGGTACAGACTTGACTTTACTCAGTCATTAATAAATTAATAAACAAAAATAAACAGATAAACGGGAAGAAGCTCAACTTTCAAGTGGTACACCCTCTCTCATCCTCACATATGAAAAAGGTTTCATATTAAACTTCCCTGCGTTTCGTCTGAATGCATAGGCCCACATGAATGGGCACATTGTGTTGCAGGCGTGGAATACGTCAAACATCGCGCTGACATAATCTCGAGTGATTTTTTTCTGTGTCTGCATCAACCGCATCCATCTTTTGGTTGAAATTGCCTGTCAACCGTGTCAGTGTGTGACAAGAAAAATGGTCCGTCTCATTCGTGGATTTGTCGCGATAGTTATCTCCCCAGCGCCGCTGAGTGGCTGAGGTACTCAAGTCTATATGCGCCTTACGCAACTCTGCAAATCGCCGGGCAATGCTTTAATCATCGGTGTGATAATGAGACGGAAGCGGGGGACAGGACGAGCCGTTGTGGGTGGGTCTGAGAAGAGTTTGGGACGGCCAGCTGACAAGGGGGGTGCAGCCATATTTTCCTGGGTGATTTTAGTAATATCATGAGGCAGGAAGCAACACTCGATTTCTTAAAAATCCGGGCTCGTGAGGATTAAAGTTGTCAGGGAAATGACATGGCTCTTCCTGCGAAGGTTGTTTTTTGAAGTTGACAATTGACAGAAGCATGTTTGCCACGCTGAAGGGTCGTTGCATTTTTGAAGAACAGGGATTGTGTAATTTGGCAAAGGCTGAACTTCATAGATTTCGGTAATAGCGATTTTGGTAACAGCTTCATTTTAAACGGATGGGACAAAGAGACTACACAAAAACGCTCATACAATTCTATCTCATACCACTCTTCTAAAGATAAAGGGAACCAGACGACTACCAACCATTAGATGAATGTGTGTTCAGTATGGTGCCTACTTTTAATGTTCAAAGGGGAGGGGTTGCTAGGAAACGAACAATGAATGAGAAGTTTCATACGAAACCAACAATTGAATGTGAGGTAGTCAGACTTTGCGGACGAGAAAGAAACTCGCCAAATTCGACCAGGTTTTGTGGTTTTGCTGGCATTGAGAGGAGCCTGGCTATACCGTACAATACAACTTTTTCTATTATTTGGAAATGTCGGGTTTGAGTATCAACCAGCTAGCCAAATTATCACCATGTGGTACCTATATTGAACCATTAGCCGTACATAGATACCACAAAGTGTTAATCTAACACTACTGGTGTCGATTTAGCAACCTGTTCCCAAATACAAATGACTTGCACGGCCACTTTAGGCAGGTTTAATTGAATATTGAACCAAGGGGGAGAATTGATGCGCTTACCTCTGCAATAGTCGGCGACCGAGTCCACACCTTTGCGTTTCCGGGGCCGGCCCTTGTGCACACTCACACCCATGCCGTTATAGAAGCCTCCCGGGCCCGTCGGGTTGCAGGGCGGGGACGGTCCAGGGGTCAAGGGTCCCTGGTAGCTGGGGGCCAACCCCTGGCTCTGTTGGGAGGAGAGGGCGTGGCCCTCCCCTTGGTGTCTGCGGTGAGGCTCGGGGCTCGCCAGGACCGTCTCGTAGTGCAATCGGCAGAAGACTTTCGCATCTCTCATACCGAAGTAGTCTCCCGTGGTTAGTGCCATGCTACAGATGGCGCAAGAGAAGCAAGCTAGATGATAGATGAGGTCTCGTGCTCGCATCACCATCTCATGAGCGGCGATACCCGTACAGCAACGGGCACATTTCTTGACTCCAAACCTCCTGGTTGACAAATTTAAGAGAACAAAAAAAAAGTATAAGTTTTCTAAGCCATGGATATCTCTAGGCAGATATGGACTGACAAATTTATTTTAACAATCAATGTATTACTATTTCATGTAAAGCGCTTTCTGGAACCCATTTAGAGTGTCTTTGCCCAAACACATAAAACCCCGGTCTATTTTAAAGATGTACGGCAAGAGCAAAATGCGGTTCAGTATAGGGTTTCAGGAAAATTCAAAATCATTATTTTCATTTTATAATATTATTTCATTATTCATAAGATGGAATTTGCGTCGGGATGATGTGAATTTAATATTGGGTTTTTACCCTTCACTGACGTATTTTATAAACACTGTATACTCAGTGTTGTCCCGAGAGATTATTTTGACTCCGGCAAGCTTGGTGGTCCGAGTGGTAAGACATCTGCACTAGAAAGCAGGAGGTCGTGGGTTCGAGTCCCACCCGAGTAATTGTTTTTTCTTCAAAATAATCTTTTGGGACAACACTGAGAATACCGTGTTTATAAAATACGTCGGTGAAGGGCAAAAAATCCAATATTGAATTTATTTTATTATTATTCAAGTTTCTGGCACCGAAACCAAGATTCATCAAAAGCGCATGTCGACTTCGGAGAAGATAACGCAACAAGCCTAGAATGATATTCTGGGGGAAAAAAAACAGATAGGCACTGATGGGATTTGAACCCGGATCACAACAATGGAAGGCGAGAAAAGTTATACCACGAGGCCAACCTGCCTCCTCAAAGCAACGAAAATATATTGAATATGAGATCACTAATTGCTCTGTTTACCCATAAAAATCAACCTCAAACATATCAACCCCTGGGAAGAATCTTCATGAACAGCGGAAAGATGAATTGACGCATTTGTAAAAACTGTAAACCACGACAACAAAAAATCCATCACAATCTAAAGAAAAAAACCTTTGAAATATCGATCGTATTCACCCGTCTATTACCCCCCAAAAAATGCCTCTGTGTATCTCCTGAAAATAAATCACTTGAAAGGAAAACGATGAACTCCACACAAGGCACCAGAGACGGTCAAATATGTAGGCCCACCACATTTTTTTGTCGGCTTGCTTCTACCGCAAGATGTTTGTTTATTTTAATAATGTCATAAATTATGACACGACTAAAACAACAGAATCTCGGGCTCTTAACCTCTGACCTTTCACGGGAGCCACAGACTCCGTTCCGGGGCTCCGAGACTAGATTTTTCTTCAAGACCCGAAGTTTGTTTTATTAATAGCACATCAGACTAAGAGAATATAACTCAAGGGCCTTCACCCTTAAACGATTTTTTCTTATTCTCCTATCCTCAAAATGCATTCAACATTTCTGTTTATACATTCAAGGCAAGAAGTACGAGAACTAAAAACAGGGAGCGGACGCAGGTGTGAAGTTGCACCGCTCAGCGGGGCACACGTCCCCGTGAATTCACCCCTATCGCTCCGGAGAAGAACCAGACGGCGTTGGACATAATTTCAGCAGGGTGGTTGATGTCAGGCAAATTATACCACAAACAGAAGATCGAAACCTGTTGTTTCAACTAACCTAAAACTATGTTTGATGCGTCTATTTGTTTTAAAATTGAGTAGCTGCAAAAAATGTGAAATATAGCGAGGTTGATAATCCCACAAAAAAGACCAACAAAAGGGACTATTGTTTTGTAAAGATATTAGTTAAAAACCCGTTCCAAGAGTACTCACAACAAGGTCTCGATCAACACGATAAACTGCAAATAATAGGCCTAAGCATAACCAAAGCAAACGTCCGCACGGTCAGTGACCTTGAACCCTCGGGTCGAGTATTCGGAACTTTAAGCTCGAAAAGACCAGACGCAACAACAACGAGCTACAAAAATTCTTTCAAAGGAAAAAAATGACAAAAAATGCATACGTTTGGGGGGATATGAACGTCTCACGCATTTTGTTAAGTAGAATGCTTGCTTGTGCCTACATATTGTTTAAAATTGCACAGATAGATCATGAATGTCTTGGACAAGCGATGGACAAGGCAAGTGAGTTGAACTTGGCGCAAAGCCAATATTATGATCTTTAATAATGGTGAGTAGGGGCGGGACACGCCCCTCGAAGCATCTAAACACGAATCTGAGTAAAAGGTAGAATGCACTCTAAGCCACCGCACTTGGAAATGACTTCAACAATTGCGACAATTCTTCATTGCCATAACTGCGGTGGCGCAGTGTGCATGAATCGCGAGCCCAGATTTGTTGACAAGACGCATGCTCTATCGGTTTCCATTAACTGCACGAACAGTTTATAGTGCCACAAGCTTTTAAAATCGAGGCGACGCAGATAATTCGTCAGAATTTGATTATGTCCGGTCCGCCGAGCTAGAGCCACCGGTACCGGCCGGCCGTAAGAACTGAAAAAATGTCCGGCACTCTTGTCACTCTTTGGTGTGATTGACAGACAGTTGAGCAGTTAACAAGGCCACTGACCACTTCCAGACGTCAGTACTGACCACTGACAGGCCAGAATAGTCAATCATAGAGGACACTGACAGGCGTCATTATAATGGACTGTCAAACCTATATAGCCGGCCAATCACAGGTCTTCTAAAAAATTGACTGCCCAATCAGAAACGGCAATTCAAACGGACCAATCAAAAAAGCCTTTGAAATATCCCAGCGAATCACACCCCAAACAGAATATTTCCTCACCAATCAGAATGATCTGAATCAAAAGAACAGATGTCCAGACATACAGACTGCAGGGATTGTCTAACCCGCCATGTTGAACAGAAGCGGACTTTATTGCAATCTCGCGAAACAGTTGACCAATCAAGCGCAGCTTTAGAGTACCAAAGGACCAATCAGAGGAGCTGTACCATTAGCGTCCACCGGTAGAGCCGAAACTTTCTGAATCGGAGGGTTAAGAAAAGTGTACAATGACGTACACTGCACCAGCTTCCAACATGGCCGGAGGGGCGATTTTTTTCCCGTCTAGACAGCAATCTTTTCATCTGTGCGGACTTTATTGAGTGAAATGAAATCAAGCGCGGATGGTAAATTGAATACAACAACTACACAGGCAATCGAGCAAAACATTTTGCGGGGGTACAAAAAGCTGTTATTTTTGCTAATCATGCCAGGCAAATTAACAATTGTACCAATAACGTTAAGATGGAGTTTTAATCACTGGAAAATCTTTGCCGTCTTGAAGACAGCGTGTGGAAGATGCGAGAGAATTTGCGGATGCTGTCCTATTCAAAGAAAACCTGAGAAAAATACCGGTAAAAATAGTGAGAAGATAAACATAACATACACCAAAACTATACAAAGAGAACAGGAAATGTATTTATTCTTGAGAGAAATGCATACTTATTTAGATTATGCTCACCAATATACTAGAATATTAAGTTGTCCGTTTGTTTTCGCTAAAGTGCATGTAAACCTGTTTTAAGCGGCCACTCGTCGAGCTAACGGGAATCGGTCTAATGGACAGTTGTCCGAAATGGTTCGACACTGTGTATTGATCATCTGAAAGTTGGCCGCTTTAGGCAGGTAGCTTCTTCGCTACGGTGGCTCTTTGCTCGGGGGCCAATTCCATGGACCAGATTAGCACCAAATTCTGCTAAGCACAGCGGGTTACCAGCTAACATTGTAATGTAAACCGCTCGCTTGATTCTTGCTTAGCAGGGGGAAACATTCTAAGCGATATTTTGTGATAAGCAGCTCAATTAAATTAAGCCCGGATGACTACAGGTCTAACGTAACCACTTCACGGAGCTGCTGATAATTAGCACAAACTTAGGTAAGCACAATTTTATAATAAGCAAAATCAGTCGGGAGCAAGTCACTGACATATATAACACAAATTACTTGTAACCCATTTTGTCTAACTAAGCTATGGGAGCTCAATAGAATTGGAGCATGGAATATTTAGCAATAAAGTAACCTTATGCCAGGCCAGTCCACCCCACCCCACCCCACCCCACCCACCCCCTCCCCGTTATTGTTTTGTTTTAATACAGCACGAGTGCGGTACTATACCTCACTGTTCACTAACCACCCTCATTTTCAACCGCTCACGGCGAGAAATGACAAGTAAAGGACAAGGTGTGTTTACGGGGAAAACAGAGCTGTCACTCCCGAACGCGCGAAGGCCGACAGGTATAGATGGAAGCTCGTGGGGTGTTGGGGGAGGCTCGTGGGGCGGGGAGCGGGGGTGATTCGTGCCTTGGATGGTAGAGTGTTCCCTGGTGTCGTTGGTGCTAACACCTACTCGAGGTTACGCGGACTCGAGCCTTGTCAATCAAAGTCGCGGTTCTTAAAACAATGCCATGGTTTGTAAACAAATACTGCTGGCATTATAACACACACTGGTTGACAGCTAGCTGGGGTTACTTGTTCATCAAAGATGAAATGGACAGTTTCTGTGTAGAATTTTGACTATCTTTGAAATAGAAAAGGTGATTTTGACACGAGTCGAATATGGTACACGAACATAAGAGTTGATCAGAAATGTAGAATGTAGACCAAAGTGTCAGACGTTTCAGTTCGATCTCTGTTGAACATATTCATTTGTCCATTTTTAGTTCTGCTTATTAAGGTATTAAATGGCATATTCTGGCTATTTGTCATAAAATATGGAACTTGTTGGCTGAAGATTACCTGCAATATAACCCAATTTGGCCTAAACAAGATATGCAAGCACGGAGGAACAACTATTGACGATGAACTTGTCCTTGGTAAATTGATCCAATTTCGATAAATCGATGCACAGCGTGGAAGCTTTAATACATAATAAGGCCTTACACTGCAAAAACTGTTGCACCATTCGTACAAACTGCATGGATATACCAGTGTTCATTAAACACCACAGTTATGCAGTGTAAAAGAGAAATGACTGGAAATTTAAACGTATCTGAAGTATCAAAAGCAACAAATCATTTTCTTCTGTTTTGATATTTTTACTGACGAAACAAAAAACGGACTTTTGTTTACACTTCAGCATAAATTTTGTTCCAGAAAGCGTATAAATAAAAATCACACAAATTTTGAGCATAACTCCGAGGCAACCGGACAAATAGCATTCGGAAACCCAAATTTACGAGTGCCGAGGAAAATTCCTTGTCGATGATTTTTCTCCTCTTAAGTCCCCCAAGCACCGGTGTTGGCTATGAATACCTTTGTTTGTTTCAAGAGAAAATAATAATAACAGATATGGGCGCTTTGATCTCGGCGGAAACTAAACACGGCACTCGCCAACGGCGTGGAATGAAATATGTCCGAGCTAGTCAAGGTGTGTGCTGCGGCCGGGAGAGGAAAATTTATGGTCTGTGATGGAGTGGCAGATTTAGGACCATTTCGGGCGACCTTTGTGACCCTAGAATCCCCAGCCCGTTAGTAATACATATTTGTGTTGGTTGTTATTACTGCCTCAAGAAGCCGCCTATATTGTGTTTTGTACATGAGAGAGCGGTGTTCCCTCTCCCCTTCTCTGTGCGCGTTCCATTCTCCGGAATTTCCCCCCTCGGTGTACCGTGAGTAGATCATATTTTACGGCGGTGAAGTTTATCTTTTCATCGGCCAGCGGACGGGGAAGATATATGGCGTTGGAATCAATCTTGCCGGACTTTTGAAGTTTGGTAACAATTTATTAGCGGACAAGTCGATTTTCAAATAAGAAAACCAACATAAAATCTGCCTCTTCGAGAAATATACAGGCGTACACTTTTAGCACAGTTCGGCTCTATCCCGTAAACATGCTTTCTGAATAATCCGCTTTGTGAAAGGATAGGGGCTGGAAGTTTAAGTTCAACAATACCAAACTAATAACATTTATCAAAATCTGTTTGGAATATCTTAACGGGGGAAATTGTCTGCGTATATACTTTTAAACAGTCGTCAATCAGATACGGCCAAGTTGATTTAGAACGTGTACGGCAGCTTATGTTCATAAACCATGGCGAGTATCGGATCAATAGCAACTTTCAAAGGGCCAAGCACGCGCGACTTCAGTGTGAATATTGATTAATTGGAATGCAGAGATTAATTAAAGAGACTTACTAAACTAGATAAAAAATATCGTTGCTTTAATGCAACTTATAAACGGTTAAAACGTTGCCTCAGACTTTTCTAACACGTCTGTGTGTTTTTGAAAAATAAACCTTTCAAATATTCCTTTTTACAGCGAGCTTGTTTTGTTTACAAAACATCATAAATGTCACGGTGTAGCTTTCAATTACAACATGCACTGACTGACGTCTTGTATGAGCCAAGCCACAGAGCACACACAAAGTCCACAAACTTCATTTTTAAATCTAATGTACGGTTCTAGGACATAGCGATATGTGTTTACTGAAAAATGTGTACGCCAACTTTGACATGATCAGTCACACGTCACCATCACCAACAGATATAATCATTTTCATAACCGATACTTTTAACTGAGACAGGTAAAGGCTGGTTTTATTAACGTCAATTTGAAAACTTGCATTATTCTTTCTTATCTTGCATTAGATGCTATCTTGGCCTCACGGCATACTACAGTGGAGATTTGTTTCCCCATAATTATTTTACAGTCATTTTACAGACTGTCGGAAAACACTGAGCATGCAACGCTAAAAATCTATTCTTGAAGGTCAAACTTTGTCTTGACAGTAATTATTCAAGGACTTTTGTTTTTACCTGGATCCTTTCACAGGGCAAAACACAGGGGTTACCGGAAGACAAAACAGATGTGCTCTGTCAAAAAAAAACCAGGTCCACCCTTCGAAAAACGTTTCGTGCTCAAAATCACGGAGCGGTGCTGCGCGGAACGATGCTGATAATGTCAAAGTCCCATGGGAGAGCAAGATTTCAACGATCCCATTACGGGGTGAATGCGGCCGCCTTCGGCGTGAGCAAAGGTGCGAAATCCGACTCAGGGAACTCAAGTCACCAGCACGTTTAACAACTTTATCAGTTTATTTGGGGTCCACTTCTTGAGGAGTTTCGGGGGCGATTTTGTTACTCAGTCCCATAAAAAAAACTTCGTGATCACGTCAAATTGTTTGGGTGAAAACAATAGCTGCAGTATATTTGTCTATTTCTGAGGCAAACTTTGATAGGGAAGATTAAATAAATTAAATGTAATATTTCTTTCTGAATAAAACTAATTAGGTGAATGTGCTGCACTCAAAAGGAACGAAAAAATGTCAACAACTTTCGTAAAGGGAATTCAAATCTGGTGGCATCTGACTCTCACATTTCTTCAGTAAAATATCAGGGACGGAAATTATTGCAACACAAATTATTGCAATGGGCGATTTATTGCATTTTATGCAAGATAGCTCAGTTGGTAGAGCGCCGGTACGGTATTCCGGAGGTCGCAGGTTCGAATCCCACTCCTGTCAGTTTTCTTTGTTCACTTTGAACATTTATTTCAATTTACCTAGTCAGTTTCCCTTGTGGTTTGTTTGACGAATTATCGTATGTGGTGTTAAATTATTCGTCCAATACAGATACCACATGGTGTCAATTTATCACCAGTGTAATTTAACACCAGTTCAGTGTACTTCGTTTTTATAGTTTATTTATAAATAATGCACAGTAATTAGTTGTTGGTTTTTTTACAAAAAAGTCCATACAAATACCAGAGTAAAAATACTAGTAAAACGGTATGAAAAACTAGAATCTGACAAGTACTACACGATTGTTATGGAAATCATCCAATACAGAGGTGGTGGGGTTGGCCACATTTTAGGTTGCAAGCCCTGCCACCCGAAATGCTTGTGTACAAATACCAACTTTTATGACTGACAGCTTACCAATCCCTCAGGTAGCGAAATACTCTTCAAGAATTTCTACATTTCACCCACCTGAAGTAGTGTTCCTTGCAGTAGATGCCCCCATCTTTGGCGAAGCAGGTCAGTTCATTATCCAGAGCTACTTTACACTCGCAGCACCGCAAGCATTCCGTATGCCACTGACAGTCGGCTGCCAACAGATAGTACCGGTCTTGGATGGGCCCACCGCAGCCAGCGCACAAGCACGCCTTGGTCCTACCGTCCAGCGCCGCTCCGCCCCCGTTGTAGCTCTCCGGGCAGCCCGCTCCGGAATCCATGCAGTAATGTTCGCGGTTCTCCGTGACAACGGACTGTGGCATCTTCACCGGCTGGAGTGTAAAATACATTCAAAGTTTCCGGTCAATATTCCCACTTTAAAAGCAAAAGTGAACCCACCGCGAGTAATTAAAGATCGCAGTTGAAAAATCTCCTTCCTGGAGGTTGAACGATGTTTAAACTCAACTTCCTCCGACGTCAAGCGTGCGAACAAGAGTGTGAACGAGCTTCAACTCCCACGACAGAATCTTGAAATCACTTGAATTCACAAAGTCAATCAGAACATGTAGAACCATTAATCACTAGCATACAAAGATGACGAGTTGTCGAACAGCAAACCAGCATGAGTGAGTATAGTGCCGTCTGGATTGAGGGATGCACAGCTAGCATATCCCTGAAATTCCATTGACTGAAAAAACAACAACCGCAGAAGTCACATCACTGATCAACTTGAACAAACCCCTTCGCCCTACTCTCCTTTCTGACAATCTAGTTGAGGGGATATTTATATACGAGTCTTGGTCAATTTTAGCCCAGTACATCACTTGTAGAATGGCAACTATATAACCACTGCGATGCCGCAATAGACGGGACCCTAAATCCTAGATGTATGTGTGATACCAGACCAAACTATAAACGAATACACACACATGCGTGGTGTGCGTATACACAAACTGCACAGTAACCGGGTTTCGATGGTACGTAATGTGCGGTGACAAGTTTGCAACGCGACCAGCCAACCAGCGCGTAGCTAGGGATATCCCGGCGGTCCTCGCGTTGCCGTGTTGCAGTGACGACTCACGACTGTCTCGTGCCGAGAGTGCAGATAATTGACAGCAAGACGAGGAGGTAGGTCCGGGTGACAGTTACAGGCAGAGTATGAGGGAATAAGACCCACCCCATAAGCTGCTTAAACATAGGGGTAGAGATCGACATGTGTGTCGCCCATCCCACAGAATACACACCTCGATAACTTCACAGACATTAATGATTAATACACAACTTCAAACAAATGTGGAAAATACACAAAAGTGTGAATTCTGAATATATTGTACACCAAACTAAACGTTGGCTTATCTTTCTTATCTTTTATTCATACGGATTGACTGGCACCATTTGGCCGATATTCTTCTCAAATACGATTAGTATGGTGCTTTAAGCCTAACTAGTATATATTCTTTTTTTAAATCCCTTCACTTTATGGCTAAATAGGGCCGATTCTCCATGTCAATTTATCCAAATGCTGAATTAGAACCCACAGACCTGTGTACGGTATCTTTAAATCTCTTAGCTGCACGCGCCTTAAAACGCTCTTTAGAAAAACATTCCGGGAAAGCAAAATGTGGATAGATTTTGGGTCTATATTTACAGCGTGCACACACAGCACTGCGTTGGTTCTAACTGCTCCGTGTTTTCACCTAGTCACCCATAAACTGTTATAAATTGTACCTCACAACACAGTACGAGTGTTAACAATAGTATTCCTATAGACCATTTCATCCACGTGACAAGAAAGCGCGAAATGTAAACGAACCGACTACGCGTGGACCGCATTTGAGTAATCATCGTACAATCGTACGAAGCAGTTAAACCACGTGCGCGTACATGTCACGCTTGACTGGTTTACTGCATTAGCATTACTACACTTTCCATGACAACACATGCAAAAGGTATATTGCAATATTAGACAAGCATCTCATATCAAGTCGCACGTGTATTCTTTTGTACACTTGCTTTATTGCACGGTTATTGAAGGGAAGCGAACCACATGATGTTGAATACTAATCCCTTTTGGGGGCGTACCCTCGATGGAATTTGGGGGTGCACACTTTACGCCGGCCTGCAAAAGCTGTAATCACAAGTCAATCCCAGGTCAAATCACAAGTCTATCACAAGTCTATCACAAGTCTATCACAAGTCCATCACAAGTCCATCACAAGCCCATCACAAGCCATCACAAGCCCATCACAAGCCATTACAAGTCAATCAAAAGCCACTACAAGTCAATCACAGGGTCAAATCACAAGCCGTACCGAGTCAGTCACAAGCCGATCACAAGTCATATCACAAGCCTTTACAAGCCAATCACAAGTCAAATCACAGGCCAATCACAAGTCAAATCACAGGCCAATCACAAGCCACCACAAGCCAATCACAATCCGTACTAAGTCAGTCACAAGCCAGTCACAAGCCAATCAAAAGTCAAATCACAAGCCAATCACAAGTCATATCACAGGCCAATCGCAAGCCATTACAAGTCAATCACAGGTTAATCATAAAACAAATGATTACAAATCACAAGTCATTCAGAAGTCAAATCACAAGTCAATCACAATCAAGTCACATCCCAAGTCCAGTCTCAAAGCCAAGTCAAAAGCAATTCAAATAAACTGTTTTGCCATCCTCTGCAGCTCGTGATGACGTCACTCGTGATTTGATTTCTGAACTGTTAAGTGCAGTCATATTAGGGCACTAAAATAATGGGAGAAAGTACCGGTAGCTCATACGGGAATGCTCCATTCCAGTTGGACGACGGTCGGACGACATTTCCTAATTTCATCTAAAACGTGACAGGCTTGACATCAACACGGTGCAAAGCTTAAAGGTCCGGCGCAATGGAAATTGTTTTCAAAGATATTTTGTGCAAATATAGGTTTTCGCGGCCAATTTCAACAAAAACTCGTTCAATTTAATATCCGGCTCAACCGGTTCCGTTTAAAAATGAACGATTCTTCAGTGCTTAGTAGCCAACCAGTGAACAAATTTAAGCTACAAACTGCTACAATGAGTCAAATTTTGTATTCTGTTTTATTTAAAAGTGCCCAAACTGTAGACCGCGCACCTTGATTGACATCGAAGCAACAGCGCCCTCACATGTCAGACAAGCGAGGCAAGAAAGCCGAACAGGTAAACAAACAGACCACGAAATGCAAATGAACAAAAAGAAATAAACACAACCAAGCAAGAATGCAAACAAACAAACATGGGTAGATCGCTTGAAATAACAGAGTGAAGACAAAACACAGCGTGTACCACGGAAAACATTGTGTGGAAACTGTGGAGTGTTGTGGCATCGGGTCTATAGTGTCAGACTCAAAATCTTGGTGATGCTACAGATTGTGGGTTCGAGTCCTGCGGGGTCATGGTGCTTGTGTCCTTGAGCAAGATACTTTGTCACAGGTTGCTTCTCTCCACCCAGGAGTAAATGGGTACCTGTGAGGGCAGTGATGGTTATGTGTTTGATTAGCCCATGTGCGCTTAACTTGCAGCCAGGGCTGGATACTCCCTGGGGAGCTGAGGTTTCAGGAATGATTGATAGGCCTGATGTGCGGGGGTAATAAT
Organism: Hippasteria phrygiana; assembly: GCA_037893225.1. Lineage (NCBI taxonomy): Eukaryota > Metazoa > Echinodermata > Asteroidea > Valvatida > Goniasteridae > Hippasteria > Hippasteria phrygiana. The sequence continues at coordinate 3,713,333 of JAZGUH010000199.1, forward strand.
TGCAAACGCTGTGATTAGGCATCCAGTCAGTTTCCCAAGAGATACGGGTCGAAACAAAATAAGCCACGTCCAAGTTCTGACGTCATCACCAGCAGCATGCCTCATTCGACACGATCTACCAATCTCCTTTCCAATCTCTATCCACGATTCCTCTGTTCTTTTCGTAGCCAAAAAAGTGCAGCGCATTTGATTTTTCTTTCCCGGTTTTCTCAACTCAGGGCCGAAACGCACGGCGGTAGGTTGAAGTCTTTTGTCCTGGACTTGGCTGTTATTCCGAGCCGTGTAATCAGGCGTTAGCGTCTTGAATGGGCGGGCACTGACATGTCCATAACACGCTCTCACAAGCGCCCAATGAACACACACACACACACCCGTGCCCAACACCAGGGGAAACATTTTTATAACATTCCTTTCTTGTGATATAAACGCAGTCTTTTGAGGCGTTCCTTTTTTTTTTAGCAGATTTAGGAACCCATGCTAAGATTGACTGTGACCGGTGTTGACCCTCACTTCGAGTGGCGACCGGCGGGGATCCGGTGTGGTTCGGCTGGATGGCACGCGTGATTTTTCCCCCGTTCAGCCATCAATTTGTTTCGTTTATGCTTCATGTATTCGCTTAATTTCAGCAAGTGAAAGTGGAAAAACATAGAAATTCAGGAGGACGCTAATTTGTGTTAATAGACGGAACTCCTCGTCGAAGTGTAAAAGACAGTACAAAAACCACTCCTTCAAAAAAACAAAAACATAAAGAATATTTTGAAAAAATGTTGGTTATAGAAATAGGTTCCAAATGAGTTATTTAACAAGGAAATCAACTAAAGCAAACGTTTTCCAAGAAAATATAAAAAGTTTAATTGTGTGTACGCATTTCTATGGAGACACCCCTACTGACGTCACACTTTGGCTCATTAATATGTAAATTTTCATTAGCATAAAACCAAAATGTTGCTTTAAGAGTAATATTGCTATAAAGGGGCCAGCAAATGTATAGTGGGTATGGAAATAAGGGCGCCCCACATCATGTATTCATGTCAAATAAAATCGTATTGCGCGGCCCCTTTAAGTCGATAATTTGTAATCCAACAGTTCTCATTGATTTCTGTCTTCAGATCATTCCGTTCATCGGTCAATCGACGGAATACAATTGCAAGTTGTATTTACAGATCGACACTCCGATAAGTCTGATTTGGTCTGCGTGAATTGTAATAAGTCTGATAAAAACCGCGGGATTCCGAGGGAAACGGTGATTACGGGGTATGGCGTACCGCTATACCGTGGTTTGCCGGTCGGGATAGCGGAGCACGCAGCTGCAAGCTCGGCCGTTCATCGGCGCCGATCGGCCCGCCAGCCTGGCCTTTGTGTCCCGCTAACGTAGCGTGAACGGGACCAGAGGGTGCCCGGCAGGGGAGCTGTGGTAGGGGCGTCTTTACAAAAGGAGTGGAGCCAGTGCCAACCTTTGAATCTAGCTCCGTAAACCCCTGCAGTTATTTTCAGGCCCATCTGAGAATGTTTGTGCCTGGCTTTCTTTATTTTATTTTTTTGTATTTTACTGCTGAAAACTGGAAACAAAATCGTAATTCTGGCAAAGGGATAATACTCAAGCTTGTGATTCTGTTGTCCCGTTTCACGCTGCCGTTCTCAAAACAACTGTCGGTAAGCTTTAAATATTACACATCAAGCCCCCCCCCCCTAAAAAATAGTTCAAAGCAAAGTTTAACGAAATAACATTGAGATCAGTCTTAACATAGCTATGAACAAAATCAAGGATAAAACTTGTGTAGGGGGATTTCTTTTTCAATTCCGAACTCTGAAGGAAAACACCACGTGAACAATTTCAAAAATACAATTTGCAGAACTCGTACAATTCAGATTTTACATGAATCGGAAACCAAGATCTTCTTTTTACTCCAAAAAAGAAGAATTTAGATCATGCTCGTTTTATTCCAAGACATGATGAGAAGAAATAATGTGAACTAGATATTTCCTGCATGGTACCTTTAAACAACGCTTGTAAATACATAGACTGTTCTTATTCTGCAGAGATGAGAAGATTTAAAAACAAAAATGACAATTCTCCCACCAGTGGGTGAGCGATGAGCACTATTGGATGGATTTCAATCCCAGTTTGTTTTAGGTGACATTACTCTCTTGTACCCTACTCGTGTTTCCCCCAAGACTGAGTCACTGTTTCTGTTTCACACGCCGTGGCGGCTGGTCTGACGGTAACCGGAGACTAACCGCTTGACCTCGGCGGGGTCAAGTTCAGCCTCGTTCGAGAAGTTTCGTGCACATCAGCATGGCGCCCCGTAAATATAACGAGGCTGAGTGACACATTTGGGGACGGGATCATTGGCAGAATGAAGGGCAATTTCAAGGAGGTGCTAAGCAAAAAAATGATTATTCCAAAATAACGGCTTAGCAAAAATATGTTAAGAAGCCAAATAAGGGGAGAGTTCATAGAGCTGCTTAAGCACACAAAACTAACTTAGTAAAATGTGGTTACAGCGAAAACTATGTGATTGTTATGCTATTAAAACAGCTAAATAACAGTCACAAGCAATATACATCAAGCGGAGTTTTGCCTGGTAACCTGATTTTATTAAGCAATGTTTTTTGTGCTTAAGGAAACTTTGTGCTTCAGAAGCTCTATGAATTTTTCCCCAGGCCAAATTTTTGTTTTAAGCACTAGAAACTTTTGCTTAAAAAAAAACGAGTTACCAGCCAAGAATGCAGTGTTATGTATGGTCCTCGGCTTATTTGTGATTAGCGGGGAAAGTTGCAATGTAACAATTTGCGTTAAGCAGCTTAGGAAAGTGGGCCCGCTTGCATTTGTCCACATCTGTACAATACTAGTTATTAAAACTCAAAACATTCAATATTATGATACTTATTATGAAAAAAATAAACCGCATATACAGCTAATATTTACATCAGTTGGTATCTTCCAATGCAATACCATGGATAAATCAAATAGACAATTAAACTTGTTTTTCAAAGTGAACAAAGAAACTGACAGGAGCGGGATTCGAACCTGCGACCTCCGGGTTACCGTACCGGCGCTCTACCAACTGAGCTATCTTGCCCTATGTTGGCGGTCTCCCAAATTGTCAGTATCTTTGTTCGGGTGGGCGCTCGACAGTCGACAGTCGACAGTCATCCTGGTGAGAAACGATATACATGCAGCCTCAAATAATTTGAAATATTACAAACTGCAGTTTAAAAAAAGAATAGGCCTTCGTTTTAGCCGATGATCCGTGCCAAGGAGATTTTTTCACCGAGAATCGAGAGGGGGATTAGCCGTGGACGCCCCGTGGAGAACAACCGCGTGCACGGTCTCGATCTTAAATACAAGATACTTTACTCGCGTTAGTTCTTTTCCCGTTCTCCGGGCTTTTTTTTCTTTTTCATAAAGACTCAAGGATTTAAGGCAAACCGGATAAAGGCTTGAACAGTTCAAAGAGGTTGAAAGATGCCGAATTGTGAGATACGAGAAATGGGGGTGAATGTCGCTGATTTGTTCGGATAAGAAGGACGAATTCCTGATCCGACAGCGGCAATATGTCAGCGGGACTCGGCCCGCGGACAATAAGGGCGGGAGAGTGCGATTACCGGAAGTGCTGCTGATCTCTCGTGGACACAGAGATAATTACACATCTACAGACAAAACTTGCAAGGAAAAAAACCCAGCTATTACCGACAGGATAGACAGATGCGATGCACAAGATAGAACGATGAGATTTTGGGGAGACACGGACCCTCGAAGCTAGGGTGGTATTAAAATAATCAACATTCTATTTGGAATGGACGGTATGAAATCTTCAGTGATTCTTGTGACTACACGAACGTATTACGTCCGGTGTAGCGTGAATTTCAGTCACTATAAAATACAGGCTCGTTGGTAGTATTAAGTGAAGATACCTAAGTGAAGATAATTAGGAGAGTGGCCGGTCACGTGAGAGGATTTAACCAATAATAGGGAAAACGAGTCCAGTTTTCACAGGAGTCTGGTTTTCACATGACATCTTAACTATGCCGAAGTCTGACGTCAGTTGGCACAACAACTGGCTCCAAACAAATGGAGATTTCGACTGTTTCTTTGTTAACAGCCAGTCATGCAGACACATTGACACAAAATAACAAAAGTATTCTCGTTCCAAACATTGCATTGACGTCATCACTTCGGTACTCTATTTGAAAATGTGCCCTACATAGTGCGAAGTTTGGGGTTGAAATACATTTCACAATTTTTGACCAGTAAATGATTTAGAGATGTTCAGTTTTAAAGGTGCAAGCAAACCCGCAATGACATTTTTGGGGAAACCCATAGAATCAGGGCAGGGGACTGGTGGCCCTAGTGGGATTCGAACCCGCGTAACTGGTGGAACGCGAGAAAAGGAGCACCGATGTGATTATGGAGTACAGCAATGTACAGCATAATGATGAAATGAACTATAAATAATGTTTTTTTGCGATGGTGGTTGAGTGCCAAATTAGTGTTGCTGGAATTGCAATCAAAGGTTGAACAAACATGGTGTGTGGAAGGGATGATCTATGTAAGTGTATGCTGCATGGAAAGAAGGTGTGGTGTGACAAAGTTTGAGATCGAAAAAAATAAAATATGCTGGCACCCCATGAACTCTTTTCAACCCTTCTTCCTGGGGAAGAACGGTCTACGATGGTTCAAGTGGATGACACATCTTAATTAACCGCTTCAGTATATTTAACGGAGCATCATCACTGGCGCCATTCGGCGATTGTGCTTTTGGATCTGGCAACCTCGGCTTTATCCGCCCAGAACAATCCCCCTCCGATGTCCCCTTCTTCGGCAAGAAGGGGAACCCCACGGGCTCAAGTTGGTTCGGTACACGGTCCATTCTTTACACCGTCAATCATATCATCGTTTGTTTGGCTGGAGATCTGATGAGATGGGTTGACAGCAATCGGCTGAGGTTTATCAGGAGAAGAAGAGGTTGGCTGTGGGGATGAGGGGGCTAGCCTATTCAACGATGCCCGGGCACAAAACACCCCCCGCAGACTGGGAGACAAGCAGGCTAAATTTGCGTCAATACCCGTCACTCCGTGTTTGGAAAGCCGCTAGTGATGATCTCGTTGTATGGTGCCTTGTCCAATCCCCACCGCATCCCACTCATTGTTCGCCTGAGCCGGGTTTAAAACAATCCCCCCTAATTCCGTGGATTTGAGCTGACGGTAGGGTGAATAAGAGGATTGTTGGTGAAAGGTTTACGCTCCTTCCAAACGAATGAAGGGGAAAAAAAGAAACGCGGTTTTTGTTGAGTGACTGTATTATCTTTGTGCGTTTTTTTTATAAACACTAGTGGGTTGACAAGGAGACGAGGAGGGAGAAGGGGGTATCTTGCTGCGCAAGGGGCATCTTGCTGCGCAAGGGGCATGAGGGGGAGAAATGGTATACCCTAGGGCGTTAACGTAAATCCCATTTAGGTAATTTTTTGTATATTTGTTTTCTTGGGACGTGTGATTTGATTTTAACCCCTTTCGACAGAAAAGAGGACATATTTGTCTCTATAAATCCCAAGTCAGGTCGTTACAAGACAGTACCGGTATTCATCCGTATACCAAATCCTCGTTGTTAAAAACATCACTGGTTATTCGAACTGAAAATCGCGTTGGTCAAACGAGGTCATAATTATAATGTCACATTAATTTCAATTTAAAAAAAACAGAAAATGAATTAAACTGCTGCAAACTGCTAACTGACTATAGATTGACCTAAAATATACAAAATTAGCTGGCCTAACGTTTCGAACTTAAGCAAGTGCTTCCTCAAAGGAAAGTGACAATACCAACAGAATTTTGAAACTGTTTGTAATTTATACTGGAAGCAAATTCCTATGCCGCTGCAAATCTTTCTTATACGCAAATGATGAGAAAAATCTGAAGGCCGTACGAAATAAACAGACGGAGCGCCGTAGTTGACTGTTCATGGCATCGGTGTGACGGCCAAATCAAGAAAAGCGATTTCACTCTTGTTGACTTAGCTCCGAATTCAGCTACTTGACGAACGGAGGCTTGCTTGTATAGACAACGAAATCAAGAGCATTATTGTGAGTCGTGGTCTCTCACAATCCCAAACGGGACAATCAAATCAAGGTATATTCACGGGAGAACAGACGAACAAGAGAGGACGGTGTGGTACGGGGATGGACTATACGCAATTGTCCCCCGCCCATCACCGACCTTGAAGTGGTCCATTGACACCCAATTGACACGCCACGACTTTATCCGGTTGCAGGACAACAGAAGATGATCGTACATATCTAAACTTAAAGAAATCGAGGAAAATACTCGTAAACTCTCCAAGGTGTTCAGGATACACATCATATTAAACTTGTTGTATTTATAACTTCCTGTTCATTTTGTTACGGTGATGATTCTGGGTGATGGCCACCCTTAAAAGTAGTCATGAATCCATACAATTTTATAAAAGTCAACCAAAAAAACTGGCAGGAGCGGGATTTGAACCTGCGACATCCGGAACACCGTACCGGCACTCTCCCAACTCTGAGCTATCTTGCCCTATGATGGCTGTCTCCCAAATTGTCAGGAGACCGCCAACATAGGGCAAGATAGCTCAGTTGGTAGAGCACCGGTACAGTATTCCGGAGATCGCAGGTTCAAATCCCGCTCCTGCCTCTTTTCTTTGTTCGCTTTGAAAATTCATACAAAATTACGTGGTCAGTTTCCCTTGTGGTTTGTTAGACGACAAAGTTTTCATTAAAAAATCTCCATCAAACGCATAACCACCACTGCTCTCACAGCTACCCATTTACTCCCAGGTAAAAATTTACTTGTGATTAAGTGGCTTGCTCACGGACACAAGCACCATAACCCCACCGGATTTGAATCCACAACCTTAGTATCACCAACATCTTGATGTACTAGACCACAGCACTCACTCTGCACTTGCGATCAATGGCACAACTTTTTCATAACTTTCGTATATCTGTTTAGACCTACAAAACAAGCCAAGGCCAGTATCACACAGAGAGGGTATTTCATCTGCATTATGCTAAACAAAATTTTGAAAGGTAATAACTACATAAGTAGACTACGGAAGAGGAGCTTCACAAACTGAATAAGGTCTTTATTCTGTTCAAGAGGGCGTATATACACGCAAGGGACGCCATTTCTTTCGTATTGATCGCGGTCGATCGAATTGTATGGATCTAATTGATATAACTGTCCATTACTTGCCTGAAATGTTACAATGGTCGAAATAGCCTGGTAGGGACGACACAAAGGTTTTTTATCTGCTCTTCGAGAAAAAAGGAATCCAAGAAAGGGTTTGTGCTTTAGAACGGGAACTCCTGGTGTGAGCGAGAAAGGACAGCCGATCAACGCCGGGGAATGGAGACTATTGACCGGGAGCTTTCCGTTTAAAATTCCGGTAGGCCACATGCGGGTTGCCGCTGCGTCTTAAGAACGCCCAGTTGAGTGGGCTTAGGATTAAAGTTTTTGAACCGACAAACGAATTCAGAAACTATACAGAGGAGATAAACACCTCAAAGGTAAAACTCACAAAAGATGCAAGCTTCCTGATTTTTTTTCATCAATCTGAAGAAAAAAAAACAATAAGTGGAAGACGTCGTACAAGGCTATCATTATCATTTCTGAAGACATGCGGGTTTAATGGAACTAAATTAAATGACAAAAACTTACTGTGCATAACCATAGATATTTATTTTGCTTAACGCCAATTTCATGTACCTGCTTAGGGCAAAACTTAGCGCGAAAAGCTTTGCTCGGTAAAAAAATAGGATTACCAAATAAATGCCCATTAGCCTATGCCTATTTCTTGTGACTGCATGGTTTTCGGTTTTGTTTGCCGAGTGTAAAAATTTGAGTTTTGACTGGTAACCGGTTTGTACTAAGCAAGAAAATGTTCGTGCTTAGCACTCCAATAAATTTACCCCAGGAGGTAGAACTCCCGTAGTGTTGAAACGTGGGGGGGGGGGGGGGGGGGGGGGGGTGCACGACTCTTGCACCTAATTTTCGAACGGGCGATTGCAAGACACGGAGCCATGTTTGTCAAGTTCAGTGAAGGGGAACAAATTAAGAGCGACGTGGCCAGAGGGTTTGACACGTCGAACGGAGTCCAGTGGACCTGTAGAGAAAGGAGGACGTCGGTCGTTAATTAAAGTATAAGCCTGTCAAAAAACGAGGTTGGAATTTGGCCGAAGTATGGAGAAATACGAACAACGTACGGGACAGGCTTATCAATCATGTAGGTCTTAAGCAGGCTTGGAAGTTGATTGAGATGGTTTAAGAATAAAAGGATTGGGCTTTGGGATGCAACATAATTAGAGGGGTGGAATCACTTAATTTTAATATCATAAAAAATGATATTTACGTAATGAACAGACTCTAAAAAGTTGTTCAAAAACACGCAATACTAGTTCATCAAGCCTATCACTATCAGAGCGAGTCAGAAACAATTTGATTTAACATATGATAATGACGTCATTGTAATTCAGATTGAAATGAAATAATCAAGTTGAAATTTGGCTTCGCGAAACAAGAAGTAGGCCCTATACGAATCAGTATAATATGAACGTTTCTGGGTTCAGGTATGATTTTTTCTCTATGCATAGATAATAACAATGCTGACCTAAAAAGTTTGGAAATTCACAATCTAGGCCTATATAAAGAAATTAAAGCTGAACGTGTAATCATCAAAATAATGTCTAGTTAGGCCTACACACTGTAAAAAAAAGTTTGTCAAAATGGGTTGATATTTTGTCCAATGTTAGGCAACATATCAACAACCCAAAATCTTGGGCAAATTCTTCCCAATAATTGGTCCATTTTTAACCAACAATGTGGTAAATTAATACTTATGTTGGGTAAATAACAGGTGCCCAATTATGTCTTACCCAACGTTTTTACAGTGCATATAAGTGCATGGCGCAACTATCAAAGCTTGATTAATAAAGTACAATAAACTAAAAAGCTTTGCTCTGGCACAGAGGTCAAGTTTCGGAGGAAAACTGAAATGTTATTTCCATAGTAACAAAGAACTATACGGGCTTCAATGCCACACATAACAGATTAAGAAAATGACAAAACTTTGGTGCAAAATGCTACGTTGGTTTCTTTCATCAGCCAATGCCCCTATAGAAGAAATCGTAGGTAAAATCAACCACGTTGTACTTTTTGCTCTTGATCCGTCAGTCAATGCCACAATACACAAAAAAACGCGACTTTCTCAATCCCATACAACGAGTATTTTTGCTCACAATAACAAGTTGCGAACTGCCTGAGCTGTTGATAAAACAAACCTCTCGAAAAATCGGCAAAGCGGAAGCGAGTTGGGGCCCGGGGGCTTCCTTCGAGACGATAAAATGACGCCTCTATTCAACGATTCCATTTACCGAGGTATAGTTAAGGGTAGGGAGGCAGCATTGAGAGGGGGATTTAGGCGGTCTATACGGCGGAGATTGGAGCTGGCCGCGCGGTGCTTTACTCGTGCGAGTGTTTTGCTCGGAGCGCACGCATTATCGTCTGGGCTCACGCATGTTTGTATAAAATCAGAACAGCTAAAGCCATTGACCCAGGGGCTACAGGAGACAGACCCTGGCCGGGAACTGGCGATAATTTGACGGGTCTCACCTGGCCGGAGACACGGTACCCGACCAGCTAGGTGGTAGTGATGGACTAGGGAAAATGTCAACACTCAAGTCCGACTTTTTGAAATAGTATAATATAAGCGAAAACTTGCCAATCTGAAGACAAACTATAAGAGGGTTTCCCTAGAAAACAATTAATTCACATTTTCGCATCATTTGTCAGGGAACTACACGTCAATCAAGGCTTAAATGACGCATGCAGTAAAAATCAAGTCCAACTTGTTTTCACACGTACATCATTTCTGAGAACAATGTGCGCATATCTAAATGCTAATTCATTTGAAGTAAAAAAGTAGTAGTTTTCACTTTTAAAATCTATCTAATCTAGTCATACAAGGAAGCATTTACCTTTGTTTGGTATAATAGAACAAAAATTGTCGAAAGAGCATAATAATAGTTTTTAAAAAACCATTCCTCCGTAAACCCATCGACGAGTTGTTTTTTTTTAAACAAAAAGTGTTTTTTTTTTTACACAATGTTATAGAGAGACATCGTGCTGTTCTCTGATATCGTTATGCTTTAGCGCTTAAATGTAACAAAAATGCGTTGAAAAAAATAAAAATTTCGCAGTTAGGGTATAATGTCCCCGGACAAGGGCCCGCAAAACGTACACTCTAAAAACGGATTGGTTGAAAACAACCAATATACATTGGTATGATTGGTGGAGTGTCCAACCAATCCAATCGGTTGACACATATCAACCAATAATTGGTTGTTTTAACCAATATATTGGTTATTTCAACCAAAACGTTTTTAGAGTGTAACTTCAGGACCACAGCGCACAAGAAAGATAAACCAGGCACTGGACCTGGGTAAAAGGTCGTCAGAGCAAGGAGGAAGGAAAACAAAGTTGGAAGACCTTTCCTTCGACCCTCAGCTTCTACTTTATATAATGAAGACCTCGCTAAGTAAAAACTAGGGCATCAGTACTACCAGTACTGAAACCATTCGTAAACGCAATCTCCTAATGAATCCACTGCGACCTGTTTCCTGTTTGGATACCTTTTTCAGATTCAATGGTAAGCTGGATTCGTTATTGATTGCATGAGGAAGAATAAAAGTACGGTAATATTACACGCGTGGTTTTAAATTACGGTAATATTCTGTATAGAGACCGATATCGGCCAATCATGGCGCTCGGGGCTATATTAGTACCCCTGCTCGTCATGCTTATAAATCATTCCTGAAAGCCAGTAGACCCCTGGGAAGTTTACAGCCTAGCTGCAGAATTTATGACAAACTGTCTTGCTCAAGGACACAAGCACCGTTACCCCTAGCTACCCCTTCACCTACATGTTGAGTCAAATTGAACACACTATACAATTCGGCCAGAGACTCGTATCAACCGCCCTGAATATCACTTCAAGTAATGTCCAAAATGACAGACGAATGAGGGCGCCCTTGCCATAGCAAACAGCCGCGTAACACACCCACAAATTAAAGTTCTTTCGCGTTGTGCATGCATGGTAAAAAGAAAAATCGCAGGTGTTTGCGCTCAGTGTCGACGAGCTAACGAACGTAGCCGTGGGAACAATTTCCTGAATTCCTCGCCAGTAAGATCACTCCTGTGGACCCATCCTGTAATTTATAGCACGGAAACTCACCTTCCTGGCTCTAAGAGAGAAATTGTCCGTGGTATCACATTATCCGTGTCTATTAAATTTTATTCAGGAGCTTGTTGTTAATAATTGGGACCGATGAGGCATGGAAAATTGATGGGTTGTAATTCTTTCAACGTGTAAATATTGAAGTAAAACAAAGTGGAATGGGAGTTAGAATTGTTCAGGCTTGGAAGATTGGTGTATCCGAAGGTCAACGACCTCCGCTCTTTAGCTTCTTATATTGCTGCTTTTGTGGAGACAGTTTCTGCTAGGATATCGAAATGTCAGACCCTCACCCTAACTTATTATTATAATACATTCCAGTTAGCATAGGGTTTGTAGTATACTATAATTTTACTTTGAAATTTTTTTTTTATTTGATTACAGGCTGTGCTTTTGTTTAAGTTTGGCTGGGTTGTGCTCGGCTGAGCTGGATTGGGCTGGACTGAATTGGATCATGGACTAAATTGGGCCGGGCTTGGCCGGGCTATGCTGGGCGCGTGACTGGGCTCAGCTGGTCGGGGTTTGGTTTGGTTTGGTTTGGTTTGGTTTGGTTTGGTTTGGTTTGGTTTGGTTTGGTTTGGTTTGGTTTGGTTTGGTTTGGTTTGGTTTGGTTTGGTTTGGTTTGGTTTGGTTTGGTTTGGTTTGGTTTGGTTTGGTTTGGTTTGGTTTGGTTTGGTTTGGTTTGGTTTGGTTTGGTTTGGTTTGGTTTGGTTTGGTTTGGTTTGGTTTGGTTTGGTTTGGTTTGGTTTGGTTTGGTTTGGTTTGGTTTGGTTTGGTTTACCTCTATCTTCAGGCTACAGCTCACATCGGTCAGTTACGAAACGTTTAATCCAAAGATCAAGAAGAAAACGGAAGGACGATAGGGTCGTTATCCGGGTGTCGACATCAGTAGTCTGTCGACACGATGAGATCCTTCCGGCCGTGGATAGGACGGGAAGAAGATGGTGTCGAGTGAAATGATAATCGCTACAGACGATTGGACGCGAAGGAGGGACAGGAGGGACAGAGTTTGGAAAGAGAGGGTTGAAGCTTTTCGAACAATGTCCAATCACACTTATTCCACACGAAACGCGGGAAAAATCTTGGACGAACTAATTTAACTGCATAATTTTACTGTGACGTCATTTTCGATTCGAAAGTGCCGTACAAATGAGTGCAAACGAATGGAGTTCGCATGCGTGTGGCCTCATGCACTGCCCACACAGCCACACGTACGTTTTTTGTATCAAAAATCGCCGAATTGTACAAGGCTAAAAGTCACTCTAGTTAAGGGTTGGCAACATTTTGAATTGCCAACCCTACCGTACGTACCACACATACGGCTTTCCTAGGCCCAGATATATATATATACAGGATAATTCTTCAACATATTCCAGACGAGAGTGGTCTAAGAAGCGGGGCGTGACTACACGCCAATGGGCGATGGGTAAATTGTGGGAGGCATCACTAGAATGGGCAAAAAAATTATGTTAAGCGAAATTATGTGCTTAACTAAAAAGGGCCCCTGGACGGTTTGTGACCGAGTCACTCCAATAAACGACCGGTCACTGACTCCAAATCATGCCGGGTTAAAAATGCCCGGCGTCCCCACCGAAACTGCTACCGCACGCACGGTCGCCGGAGTCCCGAAACGGAGTTTACACCGCCCCGCGCCATCGTGTTAGATTAAAGAGGTGTGAATGTACGCCTGTGGGGTTGGCTGGAGGCTCCAGTGTCAAAGGTCAAGTGTTCCTGCTGCGGCTGGTCTGCATTTCTCAAAAGGCAGCGACGAGTGAAGACCACCAGTCGAATGTTATGACAAAATTGATATCAGTTGTCCCCGTGGTTCGCCATGATATCGAACCACTTCAATTTGGGATTGTATAGTATTGACATAGAATGGAAAACATTCTTTCAGGCATCTTATTCTTTCAACATTCCAAACAGAGTTTTAAGGTAAAGATTTGCGGTAGCACTCTGTGGCAACTCTTTCTATATAGGGTTCTGAAAACGGCGAGGAGGCCATGAAAAAACTTAGAGAAAAAAATCTGCAACTGTGCAACATTTCCTCGTCAAGAGACAATCTTTAAGAAAACACGATGGACACAAATGGCTTCCGTATCTACAGCGCATGGAATGTTTGAATGACAGTTGTCATGGAAACGTCAGAGAGGACAAAAGCCCTTTAAATTATGAAATCTGTTAAGATAAACATCCGAATCAAATCACAACCGAATACTTGGCACGCTTGTCATACGTGGCGAGTGGATTAACAATAATTGTGATCTCAAGATTCACTATATAATAAAGAAATCAACTGTCGCCAAATATTGGGTGTTAAAAAAATCAGGAGGGATTAACTGAATAATATCCAACAAATATCGGATAAAACAGAAAGAAGCTTTCAATTAGACAGGCCAAAAAATGTATAAACCAATAGTTTGACAAGATATAGCCAGTGGAGAGTTCATCCAACAAAAATTAACCATAATATCAGCTGTTTGAAATCGAATGATATCAACTGAAACCGTTTTGAAAAGCTGAGTTTATAAAATCAGTATAGGCCTATACACCCTCGGGTATCCGGACAACAGTACGTGAAGCGATTCTTAAGATAATAATTAAGGTTGAGGTATTCCTCGTCAATTAGTGTAACCTACTTCGCCAATAATACAAAAGCGTTCATAAAGGAGGAACGAAATACAAGTATACCCACTCTGCACGCAAGACTACCCTCAAAAGACGACTCTATTGTGTAAAGCATGTTGATGGAACATCCTACCAGCAAGTATTACACATCTTCAAACCACAACAAAGGCAACTTGACTGTATATCTTCATCCTCATTCATTAGCGTAATATACAGCACGCGCCAAGCGGAAAGTTCAGGCGAGATGTGAACAACTTGCGAGCGCACGACAAATGGCAAACTTCCGAAATCGGTCGACGCGTGTCTATTAAGTTCATCAAAGAAGTCTTTGATTTACACGGCACGCGAGTGCACCATGGCGCCTCATACTTCATTAAGACAAAAACCTCAACTATCTGTAGGGGTTTCTTCCAGATGTGAGTTCTGGGTCTTATTTGGCGTGTGCCGTCTGTTTTGTTTTTTCGCGTGGTGTAATGAGTGCCACGCGAGACGAGGGTGGTTATGAAGACTTAACGAAGGAAGGTGTTGTCGATTAGGCCTACATCGTTAAGAAACGTCGCTCGTTAGTAGCTAATTTACGACGGTAGTTCGCCAAACCGTGTCCAAACACGGAGGGACTATCATATCACGCTTGTCTCGGTGTTTGGATGAACACTCATTAGCGCTGAAACAGAAGGGTCTAAATCAGAAGCTGATACGTCCTCTGTGTATTTCGCCGCAAACACGTAATTGAAGACTTCCGTCCCATAGACAATTTTCACTCACGTGACCAGATGAAATGTAAACAAAACAACCAATTGTTGACCGCCTTGGACCGACCATTGTAGATGTATCGTGTGGGCCATGTTATCTACGTGAGCGAACACGACACGTTTGAATGGTTTACTTTAATAAACACTTTATGGAGGATATTCATTAATACTGATATTCGTTCTGTTTGATTTATTCCTTCATTGAATTATTGACTCTCAGAATGGTGTCAGCGTGAAGACCGATACATCGTGGATAGATCCATAGATAATCAATCTATTGATTGAATGCTCAAATGAAATATTCGATGAGTAAAAGGTGGAATAATTAACAACGAAGTATTCTGATTAATTGTATCAATGATTTCATTGATTTATTGGCCGAGAGCTGATCGGTTAATTATGAAGTATAGGACTTGAGAATCTTCGTGGAGCAGAATAGATCGTATAGGATGGAGGGAAAATGCACCAGACAAGGAATTCATAAATTGATGAATGAAAAATTAAGCAATCAATAATGAATTAATCTGATCGATTTCATCTTGTAATTGATTGATCCCCACCCAACCCACCCTAAAATGTAAAATAATAGTTATATTCATAATGAACCTACTGCGTCTTCCTTGTTTCTGGCTCAACATGACGTTCATATCCCAAAATTGCAATCTATTTGGCAGCGGGGGAATAATTAATGGCTGTTTGCAGAGACAAATAGCCCACTGGGACCATACGCAAGCTCACGTTATCCTGCTGTTTCATGAAGAATATAGACATTGCGGCAACAACGCTACCCAATTGTACGCAGCCAATTCACGAGTCAAATTATTACCCCGGGGAAAAAAACTACGGGTAAACACTCTGGCACATATCTCGCAAAAAGTCTCGCTAGATATTATGTTTTCAAAGTGAACAAAGAAACTGGCAGGAGCGGGATTCGAACCTGCGACCTCCGGGATACCGTGCCGGCGCTCTACGAACTGAGCTATTTAGCCCTATGTTGGCGGTCTCCCAAATTGTCAGTATCTTTGTTCGGGTGGGCGCTAGTCAGAAGTCATAAACTCTGAATGCCGTATAGCCAGGGATCACACACAATTTTACGATACAACATGGGAAGCGACATTGTGGGGATCACTCAATGAGGATACGACTTTTTAACTTATAATTCGTCAAACAATCCACAAGGGAAACCGACTAGGTCAGTTTGAATACATTTTCAAAGTGAACAAAGAAACTGGCAGGAGCGGGATTCGAACCTGCGACCTCCGGGATACCGTGCCGGCGCTCTACCAACTGAGCTATCTTGTCCTATGTTGGCGGTCTCCCAAATTGTCAGTATCATTGTTCGGGTGGGCGCTATAGTCAGAAGTCATAAACCCAGATATTATGTTGAACGATTTAATCATTACCAAGAAGCAACTTACCGTTTGAAATCCTGTAAGCCAATATTCTAAATATATGACAGTCAGTAGTGACCGAAACGTCAGGTTTATATCTCTGGTTCTTCTAACACCACACTTACATGCTTAAGCATTTTTTGAAATGACTTTAGAGTGCCACGGGGCTTTTTAATTAATAAACACAATGCACTGAAATGAGATTGCTGTCAAAATTGCACCACATCGCACCATTTACTGTAACAATTACCGCACGGCGGAGTTCATCATTGAGGGACATGTACGGTTGAGCGTTTATCTCGGGTTTTCGCAAATGAGCGGGAAAACGGCTCGCATGCCCCCGGCAAGGAGACAGGAATCATCGGCTGACAATCATGCAAACGGCCTCGAAAGACAGACAGCTTACGTTCGCTCTGAAAGACGGATACTGAAGGACAAAAACTAATGTTCTCCCGAATGTCCATCCCTACAAATTCCTGTTGAACGAGAGTAGGGTATATAGGCCATCAGCCTCGATCCCAAAATTGGGCCGCGCCACCGGTATCAAATGATCGAGAGGAGTAATGCTCATAGCGATTTTTGGCAAGGTATGCACACCTAGAGTTGGAAAATGTGTAATAGCATTGCAGCGTGAGCAATGGCAGCTTTTTGGGTGTTATCACTTAAAAAAAAAAAAAAAAAAATGGCCGCCAATATGCTTGTTACCTGATTAATTATATGTGGTAAACAGTATTTTGGCGGCCATTAAAAAAAAGGTGTGATAACACCCAAAAAGCTGCCACCGCTGCAATGCTATCACATATTTTCCAACTACAGGGGTGCATACCTTGCCAAAAATCACCATGAGCATTATTCCCCTCATTTGATACCGACCAACCCCCCAGGCTGATGGCCTAATACAGTCCACAATGATTGCCTTCATGTACATGTATATGGGCACATCTAGCGGAGCGTGTTCCAGACTTGTATCTTGACAGAGCGTGCACGTCTCGCGACTTCACGATCTTTTTTTATGTAAACGTCTTGGTACTAAATACTGACTAGTCTAGCGACGGACTCTACAGTCTGTCTCTGCCCTATAGCAAATTTTTGGGTAATTATTTGGGTCATCAATATGCAATAATCGTGTTGTAGGGTCCGAGTCTGAGGCAATATCAGCAAAACAAAGTTGGAGTAAAGTCAACTTGTTTTCAAAAATTTTACAAACAGACTAAAGGTCCGGACTTGACTTGAGCCCTCGTTCCAGCCAAGATTAGATCCTGGATTCAAACATACTTTTAAATGTCTTAACGACCACAGAAGTACGTCCGGACTCGGCCGAGTCTGGACTTAACGAGTCCAGGTATGATTCTAAGACTATTAATATTTTAAAACATACTTTGGAATCTAGAATCAAATGTACCCTTGAGCCAAAGCCAGATTTAAACTCGGTTTTGGATTTTTGAACTTAGTGGACTTTAGTCCACATTTTCACTTTTGGCAGCATACTCAGATCGGGACTGGACTACAACACCCTTGCAAATATTTTAAAAATGTACAACGAAATACCTTTGTCATTCACAAGACCACATCCCGGTAGTGTGGTTTCCAAACTCAGCCCACCCAGCCGGAAAATAAAATAATTAATATTCATAAATGTGGACACCGCCGCGCTGTAATTCCTGTATACGGTGTGCTCGGAAGTATGTACACTGTAGTCTCGCCAAATCTCCCGGGATTGTGGGGTCAATGAGTACATACATGTATAGTCCATGTACTTGTACCTTCAATCGAGAAGCTTTCGACATTTAATTCCGTATGCATCAACTTGTCACAGACTAAGTTATGTACATGTACATAAAAACGAAACAACATTCTGAACATACATGTAGATAAATTTGATCCTCTGTTTTTGAAGATGGCGGAACCAATGTCCAGATCACCCCAAAGAAACGGACGATTATCAGAGTCACCTCAAGAAACAAAAGCTGATGTCATGCTCATATTTGACGTATTCTTTGGCTACAGGAAAGCGTGCAAGAGCATACCATAGAAAGAACAGTATCCACGTGACCTTAGGGAAAAGATACAATGGGGGGAAATTGTCTTTGCCTGTACTGCACACACACAAAATATACCACTAAATAAAATAAGCATTTGTTTGCTATAAAGCAGAACTCAGTTGAGAAACAGGCAATACACTGGCGATATTTTAGTCGGTAAACAAAATGGCGTCTTTTAAGGGCTACAATTTTAACTGAAGGTAGATACAGTCGAACACCTTTATAACAAGGTCCTTGGGACTTTACAATTTACCTTAATTGTAAACAAGTACCTTTTATTATCAGTAATGGAAACAAAGAAAAACAAAGACTCCGGACCTATTTTATTCCTTGTTATAAGCAGGATGTTGTATTAACAGTGCTCTTATTATCAGGGTTCGACTGTATAGACTAATCCGGCGACCAAAATTAGAAGTATTTACTGCGGTGGCGAGGCGCTCGCGTGCGTGTTAGACGCACGCGCTCGACGCAGCTTCGACCAACATGGTGTTTACAACTTGCCAAAATGCGCACGCGACTCAAATTAAAGAACGCGGGCAGCCTGCACGCGGGCGCGGCACCACCGTAAAAATGGCTTCTAATTTTGTTCGGCGAATTCCGTATATATATAGGAACTTTCTTCAATATCCGGTCCCAACGCTTTACTGGCTCATTAAAGTGTTAATCATGCAAAAATACTGCCATTATCAACGTGCCGTTAATAAAATAATGAACGAAGATTCTTTTCATCAACGAAATAATTGGACACAAAACCCAAAATTACCACAAAGAATGGCCCAAGAAATAAATAAATAAATAATAGCTTTCATTTATTCAGATAATATCCCCCCCCCCCCTCAAAAAAATAAATCTGAAGTTAAATCTGTTATCTCTCATTCTGATTTGTGTTTATATTTCCAATTCTGGCGCAGATAATCTATCTTCCATGCAGCAACATATTCCGTCAAAAGTGGCACGAAACAAGGTCAGGCAATATCAAAAAGCTGTAACTTATTGACAGCAAAGATGTTACTCCGATTGTCACATCAAAATACCCACCCCCCAATTATCACTGTGACAACGAGGGGAAAAAACTCGCAGCATCTGGTCGAGTCCGGCAAATCCGTAGCGGGAATGCGCGGTAGAAGACGGGGCTGTCATCCGCCCAAACCCGGGCCGACTTCAATTCTGCCCCTTCCCCGTGCCGACTTGCGGCTTGTTTGCCTAATTAGTTGCAATTATCGGGGGGTGGGACCGACTTATGCTGAAGGAGAAACCTCAGATGATAAAAAGATGAAACATTACAGGCGGCGTATGCTTGTAGTTAGCAATGTCCAGGGATTTATTTCTCTTTGTCGAACCGTTTCGTGTAGACGCAGAGGACTCATTATAGCTTGCGACTTATAATCCGCTGAAGGCTTCGTCTAAAATTGTCTGCCCCGACGGCTAATTCGTTCTTGTCATGGAATATCATTTTTCAATATTAACGGCTATTTCATTTATTTTCTTTCATTAAACGATCTTCGACCATTCTTCAATTGTTTTCATAATTTGACTGCATGCTCAACATGCATGTGTTACATGCACTGCACAATTTAAATGAAGGAAAAGCTGAATCATCAAGGGAAAATAAAATAATTACCTAGATCATTTATTTCAAAATGTTTCCATTTCACAAAATAATACGACAACATGATATACTTTATGGACATTCCATAATTGTTTTATCTTTGCCCCAGGGTTATCCTATTTCAAAAAAATGCAGATCGAAGCTCCATAAACGAGAATGCTGCATTTGTATTCCTTTTCATAGATTTAAAAGAACAGGTCCATTATCTTTCATCCTTTTTCCTTATCGCATTTTAGGACAGGGTACTTAATTAATTAATAGTTTATTAAAGACCAAACCTCAATTAACCAGTACTATCCTAGGAAAAATATTGCAGCT
Source organism: Hippasteria phrygiana (assembly GCA_037893225.1). Classification (NCBI taxonomy): domain Eukaryota; kingdom Metazoa; phylum Echinodermata; class Asteroidea; order Valvatida; family Goniasteridae; genus Hippasteria; species Hippasteria phrygiana. Next base: position 3,733,342 of record JAZGUH010000199.1, read on the forward strand.
TTCAATGGGCTTTTTTTTTACAGGTTGGCATAGGATCTTGGGAATAATTCTATTTAAATATATTACGTCACACAAATAAGAAAAACGGTTGTGTGTTGTGTTTGTTTTTTATCTTTTGGGGACAGATAGAGCATAATGTGATTTCATAAGTTATTGGGAGATGAACTATATGATTTTTCTCATTTTTTGGGTTGAATGAGGCACTCTACATAATCTGGAAGCAAGATAAGAAAGCAACATTTTTAGAGGTCGAGACTGAATTGTTTTATGTGTGCTCTTTGGAATATACCTTCTTCAGAGGAGACATTCTTTAAAGGGACTATACAACATTTGCAAACATCAAAAACAAAACGACCGAATTATTGCTAAATATCATACTAGACTGTAAGTAAATAGCAGTCTCAAGCATCCTGTGAAATCATGGCACCTGGTGTGCTGTCGTTTTCAAGAAAAGTGGAAATTTATATCGTTTTCCAACAATTGTCCGCAGAAAATTGTCTAGTTCCCCGACCTGATAATTCCCCGACTCTATAAATTGCTCCGTTTTGTCTAAAATATGGTCAGGGAACCAGACTACTAGAACATAATTTTTTTCTTCTGTTTTCCCAGCATCTATGCACACAAAACTTTAAACAGGTCAGTGTTACAGTATTTGCTATCAGGCTATAAATTACTAACCCCCAAATCCATTTATTTCTGAAAATCACAGCATAAGCAAATGTTGTATATTACCTTTAAATGACAGCACAGCAACTGCCACACCGACCTTTAGAAATCTATATCCAAGATCATTCTCTATGTACGTTCAGTCATTAGAGGTTGTCCGCCTTCAAGATAGGTTGCAAATTACAAATTCTATCAGAATGGCCCACGGGGAAGGAATTATAGACTATTCCTGGTTTATTTATGTCTCCCGAAGCTCTGATGGAACAAACAGATAAGCCATTCACTATGCGATGCTATACATAGCTGCTTCGTGCATCATTGTTGACCGACGGAAGTACAAAAATAGAAACCACTGCTTTTCGGGGCTTTCCAAGATGACACGCCCCATCCAATTTTAGGATTAATGGTACGCCTTTCCACCCTCCTCCTCTTTTTCAGCTACCGTGCTCCGCCCCCAGAAAACTCCACAATCGAACCAGGTACTAGCTACAATTGAAGGTTTCGTGCACTGGCATATTGAATGGGGGGGGGGGGGGGGTTTATCCCACCAGTCTTGTGGGATAACCACGGCACCCAATCCCACAAATTGTCCAATGAGCGAAGTACTGCAACATGGTAACGGCGGGGGTTGTGCCGCAATGCAAAAATGTCGCCACCAACGTCATATAGAGTCCCAGCGCCCACTTCCCACTAACCGAAATTATTTTCTAGACGTATCATTTTTCAGCATTATTTTTCAGAAAAATCTTTTGATAAAAAAAAAGCTAAACATTTTAACAAATTTTCTGACAACATTTGTTAAAGGGGGGGAAGATACCCCGCTTCGGTCTATGGGTCTATAGGTCTGAAAATTGGGATAAATCTATTGAAGATTTATCTTCTATTCAAATGTGGACCCAGGAAAAAAAATGTAAAAAATTAATAAATTAATAAATTAATAAATTAATAAATTAATAAATTAATAAATTAATAAATTAATAAATTAATAAATTAATAAATAAATATACCTCCAACAGTTTCTCTTTCTGGACATACTAGATACCTACTAGACTTGCCTGGAGTCATGACCATGTCTCGATCTGAAACCGCCGTGACTGCTCCAAGTTTTTGACGTAGTCGTCTGCTGCAGCTGATGTCATTCTCCCCTCGTTTTGAAGAACTTCCTTGAGGGAATCGGTTACATCCTTGGGCATCTGTTTAGCATTTCTACACAAGAGTCACGACAGAGACGTTTTGGCTATAGACAAATCTGACCAAGCTTTTCTGGGCAGGATGAATGCGGCCATGATAGGGGGCCATCCACACCTGTTTAGTGAGCTATGATTTGTATGACAGCAAGCATCGATTGTGGTCAGACACCCAAGGTCAGGGTTGACAAAACGATGGTATGTGGAAGCCCCGAGCAATGGCCGACAGTACAAGCCAGTGACAAATATGATCAGATTTGTCTATACAGTCAACCTGGATATTGCGGCTATCCAAGGAACCAGGGAAAGGCGGCCACTGTGGACAGGTAGTCAATACGCCAGCGTTTCATTGCACATGATTCTACCTCTGGTCATATTTGTCATCGCTGATTGGTGGTGTGGTACCATGTGACCATACCTCATGAATATGTAATAAGATACCATATTTGGGATTACACCGGACTGCATTTAGTGACTTTAAGTGAATATCTGGAGCGAATCTGCGACCTTGAAATGAAACAACACACACATGGACCCCTCTTGTCAACAGAGGGCGCTCTATTTTTTGCCCAGAAAGTCAAGTAGAAATACACAAGTGTAAGCTTTGGATGCCAAGAAAATCAGACGGCAGGCAGAACGATTCAGACTCCAATTTCTTACCCAGCAATGAAGAAGCACGCTTTCCTCCGATCGATCATCTCCCACAAGAGGGCGCTGTTCTCAGCCATCAGATGCTGCACGTAGATCTTGTCCTCCTGTTGCCATAGTGAATAATAAGTTAATAAGAATTGACTAAGAACTGACTAACCACTACCTCTTGAGGGCGCACTTCGACAGATGGACAATTTCCTACCTCCATGTTACAACTAAGACTTTGGCACAAACATGGCCGTTCATTAGGCATGCATTGGTGCACAATCCACCATGTTTTGTCCACCTTTTTGACCCCTTATGTCATAATTTCTTAGTAGCATATACTGCTTATCAATTGTTTGTCTGCAGAGTAAAAATTTGCTGGGAACCAGTCACAAGCATACACATCACGTCATTTTGGCTGGTAACCAATTGTTGCTATGTAAAACTCAGCAATTTTTCCCGTCACTTACCTGATCCCGTGAGAAGGCTGCGAACACATGCAGCAGATTGTCTGCCACTAGAGGGCGCCATTCACCATTACAGAGGTAGTCTTTGTCTCGGTTGCGGCAGCCGAAGAACAGAACATTGTCTGAAATGGAAGACAAAAAGAATTGGAGATTGTCAGAATATGATCAATTGATGACGATTCTTCAAGACAAGGTTTGACGATGACTTATGGCAGATCTTGTGATCCAATCTACTTACCACCGATGCGCTGCGCAGCTCTTTCCTGCACGTAGCTTCTGAAAGGAGCCAAGCCGGTCCCTGGACCCACCATAATGACGGGGGTGTTGGCTCCGCCCACAGGGAAGGAGATGGTGCCTTTTTTCACCCAAATTGGGATTTTGATATCCTCTGTCAAGACACAGCAAAAATCAATATCAGGGAAGTCGATCAGTTTATAGGAATAAAATGTGATTTGCGATTTTACAACTTTCTCCTGATAACGGCAAAATGTTCATGTAATACCATCTCCTTTTTTTGAGTTATTTATTTATTTTTATTTATTTTAATTTAATTCTTTCTGGTAATGAAACCAAGGATTCCTCAAAAGCACATATTGCACTGTAGCTCGAAAGCCTGAAGAAACCTGTAGGAAGACGAAGAAATGTTCAGTTTTAGAGGTGGGAGGAAAACCCCAGAATGATATTCAAGGGAAAACCCACGGAATCAGGCAGAGAATGAAAACCCAATCCACATATCAGCCTTGGTGGGATTCGAACCCGGGTCACAGCGGTAGAAGTCGAGTAAAGTACCACAAGGCAAACCTGATTCTTAGTAAGACCACACATGGTATCAAACTTATCTCAATCTGTTCAGTGAATATTTGTTGAGCACTGATCAGGCTAACCTTTATAAATACGCTAACAAAAAAAATCTATTTAAATCTCACAGTTGATGGAGCTACACAAATAAAACTGTTTGGAAAGATTGTTAGAAGATTACTCTTTGAACCATTCCACAATGTTCTACGACGTAGAATCTGTCCAATGAGATCGCACCTTTGTCCAGGCTCATCCTAGCTAGCCAATTGGAGCACAGTCCTTCCCTCGGCTTGACAAGTTTCGTCTTGTATTTGACAACAGCAAGCAGAATGTGGATCTCATTGGGATATGCCTGTTTGCAGAACCAAATGAAAGAAATCAATTCCGTTAAACCTGGTCAAACCGGTAAGAAAGAAAACTAGTGTTTAACCCTAACCTTCCCTAACCTGCCAAAATCAAACACCCCATTTGTGTTGAATTTTGTGTGATTGGGTACTGTAGAGCCTTGGCACCATCACTTTGCATGGGACTTGATGCCCTGATTTTGTCTAAGTACAAAGAATGTGCCATTGGTTTACTACACAGTGTTGGAGTTTGTGTGGTTAGGGAAGGATTCTAGTAAAAAGGCTTGGGCTGTTAGGGTTAAGGTCTCAATATCAGTCTCAGTCTCAGTCTCAGTCTCGAGGCCATTTTTTGTAGGTCTCGGTCTTATGCTCAGTCTTGGTACTCCACGGTCCCGGTCTTGTCTCGGGTCTCAGACAGTCGAGTTCCCAATATTTTTCTGGTCTCAAGTTTGATACCACCTCTTATTTACCAATCTGTATTCATTTGCAATATTTCCGAGTTTAATTCAATAATTATTCAATATTTCAAGTCAATCTACAATTGTTAGATTTGGTTTCTAAGATCCCACAGAGTTAACTGACTCAAAAGCTGGCATCAAGACAAATTCTACTGTGTGTTTTTTGCCACAGTTTGTTTCTACACCGTTTGTCAAAAAATGTATTTATTTATTGATTTGTTTTATTGAATTCACCCAATACAAGGCTAAAAGCCACTCAAGGGCTACGATCAGAGGTGGTCGGGTTGGCGACATTTTATATTGCCAACCCTACCACCCATACAGTTTTCCTGGGCCCAGATCTAAATGCAGGATAATTCTTCAACACATTGCAGAGAAATTATCCCAATTTTCAGACCTTCAGACAGAGGCAGATTAACCCCTTGCGTACGGTTGACACAAATACGTGCAGATTGAAAATTGCCACCTGGCCGGTTGACGTCTATATGTGCCAATTTCTGCATTTTCAATCCATTATTGGGGTATTGTGTACGTTATGCTTGGCTGCACAAGCCTCTTGTTTCCGTTTTGCTTGGCTGCACAAGCCGGCATGGCGCCCCAGCGCCCCATATGAAATCCGGGGTCAAGGGGTTAACTCCCCTCCCCCCTTAAAAAAATGTTTTCTAACATTTCATTATAATTATTTTAATTTTAGTTTTTGTTATGAAATTTACACACAAGGTCTTGAGGTCTCATTCTCGATCTTTGCCTCAGACTTCAGGTCTCCACTAGAAAACTGAAAACTATGGGAATTTGAGGTAGGTGGAAAAACAGGAACAATACCGATACCAATGATGAACTTAATTCAAGTAATTCAAGTGTGGTTGTACCTTGAGTGAGGATGCAATGGAGAAAGACCTGGGCTGAATCTGAGGGATGAGGTCTAGCAGGTAGGCTAAGGGAATCTTGGAGCTGACTTTAGGAAACTCTTGAAGGGTTTCTAGCGTCGTGCGTCTGGGGCGATTGCAGTAGGAGAAGAGTTCTTGCTGTTTTTCAGGAGAAAAAAGAAGAAGGAATTGTATCTCAATGTGATTGTGATGCTAAGAGGACAATCCAAAACAAGACAGCATCTTCAAAGATTTATGAGCGTACAGGTTGGCGTGTTGGTACTTACACCTCACCTTCCATCTCTGCGATGCCGGTTCGCATCCCACCAGGTACAGTGGGTTGGATTGTTAGTTCCTAGTTGATTGTGTGAATTTTCCTCGGATCTAAAACCGACACTTCCTTCCTTACTTCCTCTCATTCAAACTGGGCCACTGCTTAACCCTAACCCTGCTAAATCCAACAAAATCCAACAAAATCCAACAAAATCCAACAAAATCTAACAAAATCCAACAATAAAAAGCTGTTGTAATTTGTTGGATTTAGCAGTCAACACAAAGTACATGGTGTGTTGGATTTTGTCGTATTTAGGAGGGTGAAAGCAGACTTCTAGTAAAATTTTAGTTGGATTTTGTTGGATTTGGCAGGGCTCATACAAACAAATACCTGTTGTATTTTGTTGGATTCAGCAGGGTAGCTGCAAAATGCCAAGGCTGGTGTGTAGGTGGTACACTGCAGAATCCAACCGAATTTGCTGTTGGATTTTGTTGGATTTTGTTGTATTTAGTGGGCTTCTCACTTCACTTTTGTTGGAAATTGTTGGATTTTTACCTGTCCTTCGGCAGAGGCAAACTCCTGCAGTTTCTCCTTCTCTAGGTCATCGTCCGAGAAGTGGGAGAGAAGCTCGAAAAAGTACCTCCTTGGGATGCAGTGAATGTCCAGGCAGTGCGTGACCAGCTGCCTGATGGTACAGGGCTGGGGGAGGAGCCAAGATGGAGGCGGGGGAACATCTATGCAACAAAACAGAGGAAGGGAATCTCCTGATATGGGTTCTCTTGCAAGGTTTCTTCTGTGAATGTGTTAGTGTTTAATGTTTCTGTATACAAATCTTGATAGTTTTTATAATATAATTCTATCATGTTTTTTTTTTTTTATAAGTCTAAATTAATCTTCCCTCTCTCGGTACCAAAATGAAGCCAATTACCCTATATATCAAAACCTATGACCTATGGTTGTAACACACAAGCTATGAGACAGGAAGGCGGTTTTTTTTTGACAGGTTGTGATAGGAGGATTAGGAGGATTAAAGTTTGCTGGTTTACTTCATAATATAAGTTTTTCTGTATACATATATTATTTTAATTATATTCGCTAGTATTATTGGTTAATTCAGTTTAACGTGGTCCTAACTTATATGCATGTCCTTGTTTTCTAACAGTAAGTAGAGCCAAAAAAAAAATGCTTGACGAGATTTTAACTGGTACTTCACATACTGCAACCTGCTGGTAACCTTTACCTTGTCAACCAACGAGATCAATTTCTCTGCAACTTGCCACATGTAGGCCTAGGTTAAGTCTTTCCTCTTGCATAACTTCTCGCCGAGTGACTTACTCTTTTCTGACGACGTCTTTGGCGGGCTGACTGGCCTATTTTAGTCCGAGCAAACAAGGTCTCTAGTGCTTAAGCGGGCACACTAAGCAAAGCCTACTGCATAGACGGGGCCTAGACTGCTGAGCTTAGGGTCACGATGGCAGATTTGCATGCATGCGGCGTCCATATCGACGTAAGATGTTTGACTGACGTACGACTACGGTTTCCAACGGTCCGACTTTCTGGGACAAAAATATTGTCCCAGAATGCATTTTGGCATTGATTTTCAGACCAAAATGGTGTACTTTCAAAAAATATTCATGTGCGTTTTTATACTCTACCCGTTGATCTTACCAACTGTAATAATTCTATGACAAACACCTTTTGTAGTCCGATTGGGTACCTCAAAGAGACAGTGTACACTTCAAACATACCTGGGTCAGTCTGTTTCAGTAGGATTCTCTGGTCCGGATCAAGACCGAAATGTGAGATGAACTCGTTGACACTTTCTGCTGAGTTGTGGGGTTGGATCAGGACAACATCTCCTGGGATGTAACTGTGAAAAAAAGGATAATTTTAAGTTATAAAAATCAATCCCCTCTCCAAACCCACTGGCTGTGAGCGGGCCAACAAAACATTTTGGGGTTAAAGTTAGATGTAAACAAAAAAGAATCTACCTTATGTTTGATCCATGGATGTCCAGCTTTACGAGTCTGACATCCTGGAAGTGATCTGGAGATGTCAATCTCTCGTTGGACAGCAGTCTCGCTTGGAAGGGGCAACTTTGGGAGGGGATTCCCCTATCGATAATCCCATTGATGCTAGCGTCGGAAGACGCAAGCTCAAAGCCGTCATCTGCATCTAGTAATTGCACATCATACTTTGACGGCGGGCTGTGATGACAAAATAATAAAAGCTATATTCAAATTATATCTGTCCAAAGTCAGTATAAAAGGAAAACTTCATCCTAAATTTGATTCTGGCTCAACAGATTTAGCCTTTTTATTCTCAGCATTTATCTTGAGTTCTTCGTTCACATTTATCTAACAAAGACGCAGACATTGCATGCATCGGATTTCCTGAATTTGGCATGATGGCATATAACCAGGCCTACTCACCGCACATCAGCACTTATGATGTTCAAACCCAGCGGTAACGGGTACATGGGTAACACCCTCTCCCATAATGATCCTAACCAAGGATCAACAACTGCATCGGGCCTAAGAAAGAAGTAAAACAATTTCAAAAATGAAATCGGTTTTTCTCAAATTCGAAAACAACAATGTGCTGTTCATGCTTTTTCATGAAATTGACCGGACGACACCATCATATTTTTTGTCAAGTAAACGACAGCATTATAACAAGGCACAATTTACAACTGTGGGGTATTGTGTTACCAAGCAGCTCAGATAAAACGTTCTCGGGAGGATAGAGTTTTAACAGAAATGAGCGTCTCACCCGAGATCATGCTGATCATCTGCTAATCCAACGGGGGAAATACTTGTCGCACCGAGCTGCAGAATTCGTCTGTACAGCTTCTTGGCTATAAAATTGAATCTTGCAAAATTCATAAACGGGGAAGAAACAGTTTTAGTGGACAAATTTTGATACCTGACACCAATTTAGATTATGTACATGTACAACTTTTGAAAACTTCATTGCAGTATTTCACTTTTGTCAAATGATACAACTAAATAAGGCCAAAACTAGTTTTTCATCTTCCTGATGTTTGTTAATTGTGCGTCTTCAATTTGTGTCGTGGATGATGTAACTTAGAAGAGAGATTTTTGCTTTTTCCCGATGTAGTGTATGAAGCACTGTGTGCTCAGTGCTTTTTTAGTTCTTGTGGGAAAAAAAAACAAAGACTTACTCGGGTGGGATTCGAACCCACGACCTCCTGCTTACTAGTGCAGACGTAAACCTGTAAATATTTTCCACAGGTTCTTGGGAAGCATTTATAAGCATACACCACTTCATACAGTATGCCGGGAAAGGGCAAATAAATCTCTCTTCTAATTTATATTTTTATTTAAATTATGTAACAATGTAAGCATAAAAGGTGTCCCCGTTCGTGTCCAAGGCTAACAAAGACATTATTCTCAAAGATGGCTGCCACATTTGGCTCATTGACCCTGGGAATTTCTTTCTGGTCTCCATGTAGTAGAACCCTTTAGCTACTTGCCCTGTAGTCTAGCAGATTTTTGTTGGAAATTCAAGCCTTCACAACGCAAACAACAACCCAACCAGTTTGACGCAGACCCACACAGCATCTAGAATAAGATTACAATAAATATATCTGTATATTTGGTTTCATGACGGAAAAGAAGAAAGAAGAACTCTCACTTTGGGTACGAGGAATCTCCGAGACCGATCACGGCAAACTGTAGACCAGACAGTGAGTCCAACGGAAGGTTCCTCCGTAGGATAAACCTCCAAAATTTCTGTAAGCAAGAAATGTTTGATTGAAATTGAACCAATCCTTTCCGAGTCATGTTCTGAGTATTTAAACCCAAAGTTGCATCAAAGTTGGTTTCCAAAATAAATGGTTTCTCGTTTTTATTCTCTTACCTTCATATTGTCTGGTTCATCCCCTTGTCCAGTTGTTGCGCACACAAAAATTACTAGTGGTTCATTTATCAGATCCCTCTGTGAAGATATCATAAGGGAAATCAATCAGAGAGGGTCAAAACTAAAATTATACAATTTTTTTGCTTTAACCCTAACCCTACTAAATGCAATAATTTTAATATGATTTTCATTCACCCAAGGGGGTTAGGAATAATCTATAGCAGTTTTTCTTTGAAAAATGATGACAAATTAATTAAAAATGATACATATCAACAAACAAATAGCAGGCTTAACATTTTAACCTTAAGCAAGTTCGTTCTCAAAGGCAAATGACCCAAAATGATACATTTATACATTTCAAAAATTCATAGCGTTTGAGGTCTTACATATGTTTAACCCTAACCCCTGGGGTGTGTGAAAATTGGCATTTAAATTGATGGATTCAGCACTTTAGTGTTAAAATAGGTTGAGGTAAGTTGAACCTAGCCCTAGAAGGACGCTATGATATAGCGTCCTAGCGCCCAAGTATGCAAAACAGTCCTATGCTAGAAACCGAAGATCAAAAATCACACTTTACCTGCATAAATATTCTTGGCATCATTTTATTCAAACAGTTCAACAGCCCATCTCCCTGTACGGATAGAAATATTCCTCCAAGAATGTCAAGAACAGGAGATATTTGCGGCGCAAAATCGTCTCCACGCGACGCTGACTTCACAAACACGAGGAGTAATACCCACATTTAGAACGTTCATCAACAGAGGGCGCAATTTACAGTCGCCGCGTGCACGGCCGAAATTGTGCCCTCTGTTGTTGATGAACATTCAAGACGGGCGGACAAGGTATTACTCATCGTGTTTGTGAAGTCAGCGTCGCGTGGAGACGATTTTGCGCCGCAAATATCTCCTGTTCTTGACATTCTTGGAGGAATATTTCTATCCGTACAGGGAGATGGGTTGTTGAACTGTTTGAATAAAATGATGCCAAGAATATTTATGCAGGTAAAGTGTGATTTTTGATCTTCGGTTTCTAGCATAGGACTGTTTTGCATACTTGGGCGCTAGGACGCTATATCATAGCGTCCTTCTAGGGCTAAGTTGAACCCTCACAATAAAACAAAACACAAACATCTTAACACCCACTTGAGCTCTAGCCCACTTCATTCCCAACACTATTCAGAACGGAAAGATTTTACTTTAATACCCCCCACCAAAATCGGTCAAGAACAGCAAAATCTTGGAAAATAACCAACCCTCCTTGTTAACAACTGTCTAAACATGTGGCACAACCTGTTATTTCAAGATTTATTTCAGCAAAATCTGTAAAAAATGAGGAAGAAATCAACATGTTTGTGCACACTTTGGAGTGACTATACATGGTGCCAACTGCCAAGAACTTCTATTTTTTAGTTCCAACACAGAAAACACAAACTTTCTTCCCCTATATTGCACTAAAATGTCCCAACAAAATTCTCAAAATTTAAGGTTGTGCCAAGTGTTTATACAATTTATGAACACAAATGGATGGTTATTTTCCAAGATTTGCTGTTTCTAACCGATTTTGGTGGGGGGTATTAAAGTAAAATCTTTCCTTCAGAACTCCTGCTCCAAATAGCAATAATTACAACAGGGTATTTAAATATTAATAAATTAAATTAATAAATACAATAAAATAAAAATGAGGATATAGTTTAAAACAAAAAGAGAAGAGAAATACTTCTTGGCTGGCCACAATGTACATTAAACGGTTATATAAAGATCCTAAGATAATGCATTCATTATAGTTTAAAACGCCATCCACAAAACAGTGTGAAAATATATTTTCTCGAAATAGATGCAGCTACTCACAATGGAATAGGCGTCCATTGCAAGCACCCGGGTCTTAAAATGTCTTCTCTTGGCCTCCCTGCCAACACGGTCAGCGACATCCTGCGCGGTACCTGTCTGGCTGCCGTATAACACCACAATTCGTCTCTCTTCCATCTCTCCCTCTCTCTCAAAAAAAGAAAATTGAAAACTCTGTCTAAACAGTGCTCATAAAGTATGAAAACTCGCTCAACTCACTTCACGAAAAAAATTGCCTGTTTATACTTTGTGTCCAGACGTATTCCGTAAGGAAAACGCACATTATAATGAGGGTAGCTGACTACGAATGCATGCATAGTCGGGGAAAATTCTATTGATCCTCTATAGCGCACATACCTTATGCAATAAGTACAGGTTCCGGACTTCTAACCTCGGGCCAATTTCACGGCGATGCTAAGCACCAACATTTGCTTAGCATGAGAAATCTTTCTGGGATTACAAAAATACAGGATTACCAACCAAATTTTGATGTGAAGTGTATCGCTTGTGGCTGGCATTCAGCTGTTGTTTTCTTAGCATGAAAATCACATGGCCTTTTGGCTTGTAACCTGTTTTAACTAAGCAAGACTTTTTGGTGCTAAGCAAATTTTTGTGCTGAGCAGCTCCGTAAAATTGGCCCGCACAATGCACCCACGGCAACCTCGTTACCATGGGTACGATCTTGTGGCGCCATGTTTTCCCACCATGCCTTGCGCGATACGCACACGCGCCCATGGTATTTATGGAGTCGAGGTAGGTCACGTCGAGGCGAGGCCCACGGGCACGGCCACCCAGATGATAAAACAATCGTCAAATACGCATGCGTCACATGATTAGCAGTTTTGACAACCTACTGTTTCCCATGAAACAAACAACAGATCTAAATTGCTGACCCAATCACGAGATCTTGTGATTTATTACCCGGACGTGCCATTTCCTACCTCCATGGCTTAACTCAACTGGCAAAGTCAAATTGTGTAGGAAAAACCCCTAACACAGTTTAGTCTTGGCGCTGTGAATGCAAGTGATGCTCGCAATTACCTGTGCACAAACACATCTCCATGGTCCTAGTCCTAGTCCTAGACCTGAATGAAATTTCTGTGGTTGGTTGTTGCAGGCCTAGTTTTCTGAAAGGCCGCACGTACACATCATGCAGCTTAAGCCAGTTTAGTAGCTCAGTGAATGGTGAAATCTATATCGATCTAGATCATATCTGTCACTAGTGTCAGTCTGTAATTTATGTAAAATTATACTTTCATGTAATTTATTGTGGTCATCACTTGAATTTGAAAAGACCGACATACCCGTGTGTACTGTATGATTACCACATATATACCAGCCAAGGTCATCATGATGATGAACGTAAGTACATCTGCGACCTATCTTCTTCACTTGTGATGTCACAAATCTTTTACTTTTTGGCAAATTTTGCATTTTTATTTGCAACAGCAGATACTGTAAGCATCATCTTAGAAACGGAAGCTAAACCAGAATTACATGTACTTTTAAGGTATTTTTTTTTGGGGGGGGGGAGGGGTTCACAGTTTTTTTTTCTTCAAAACTTCCCAAAAATTTGGCCCTGAAAATTAGAAATGAGTGGGAATTAGCTTGAAAATTCCAGCTCTAGGCTCATGACATGTGAGATTCGCCATTTAGAGCTGGAAGGACTTCCAATATAGGGTTCGCAAGGGTCGGTTTTGATATTGCCGATATCTTCCGTTTCCCTGAATATATCAACCAAACACTCACCTTACCGGCAGAGTAGTCATTCATGCAGCTTCTCATCCCCTCAAAATGAGAATATGCTCAAGTTAAACCCCCAACAAAGTGAATTTTTCGTGCAACTCGGTGCATCCACAAACCAGCTGTGTACAAAGTAATGGAGCGGATTTTTGAACATGAACGATGTTTTCCGATCGATTATCGGCCAGCGGCACTGCGCGCGCCTCAGGGCTCGATATACAACGGCTGTTTGCTGATCGCTATCAGTATTTCAGTATTTCAAAAATCCGCTTCATTACTTTGTACACAGCTGGTTTGTGCATGCAGTACCGAGTTGCACGAACAATTTTCGGGTTTAACTTGAGCATATTCTCATTTTGAGGGGATGACAAGCTGCATGAATGACTACTCTGCCGGCAAGGTGAGTGTTTGGTTGATATATTCAGGGAAACAGAAGATATCGGCAATATCAAAACCGACCCTTGCGAACCCTATGGAAGTCCTTCCAGCTCTAAATGGCGAATCTCACATGTCATGAGCCTAGAGCTGGAATTTTCAAGCTAAGTGGGAATAAAGTGGAAAACCCTTTCTCATGTTGGTTGCATCACATTTCATGTGTCGTATTTTAACAAGTACATTTCAACTTCTGGTACTAGGGCTGTGCAGAATATTCAAATATTCGATCGACTATCAAATATTTTAATATTTAGTTTCAAGTTTGAATATTCAAAGCTGAAATGCAAAGGATTATAAGAAGGGGAAAAGTTCAAATTTTTATAAGAAATTGCATCCGTAACTTTGTGACTGGTTCCTGTCCAAATAATTGTATGACACCAGGCTATCTCTCTGTGTTACAAACATGTAATGAGGAATGTTCCCCCCCCCCCCCTGCTTGGTGTACCACAGTTTGGAAATAAACGTGCATAATTCTGAATAATTTGGACTTGATTGTGCACCAATGAACTTTTATGAAGCTTGGCTAAAAAGGCCACTTTCAATGCATTGAATGAGAACATGTGTGTGAATTTGGTGTGTGTGAAAACTTTGGCAATATAGTTTTATGAATCTACGGTTCACATTTGTCATCTTTCGCATTTCCAGAGGACGTTTCATTTCTCGTACCAGGTTAAAGAGCTGCTGTTTTATGGATGTGAAATCAAGTCCTGGCCAGGTACATTGTACATAAATTTTTATAATTTTTTTCTCAAAACATTTGTAGTCTGAAAGACTGAATCACATTTCAACCCTACATGTATAGAAAAGCCAGTCCATGGGAATAAATCCTGGAGATTGGGAGGATATATCTCCCCCCAAAAAAAAACAAAAAAAAAAACAACAACAACAAAACAAGTAAACAAAACCCAACCAAAAAGCAATTTGGTAGGATCAAAAAGTGGTAATGTTAGATCAGTCTTAAGAACTTCTAAATCTAACGTCTTGCAAAATTTCCAAAATTAAGCACTAGATCAGAGACCGGTTAATGCTCTAGTAATTTAACATTAACGCACTAGATATTATTGTAAGGAAACTTCCACAATCGCCAAAAATCCAGCACTGTACAGTAAACTGAGAGGCACATTCAATGGACATACATTGTAAGTCCCGTGTACAGTAACAGTGGCTGGACTGGAGCCAAATTCATGGAGCTGCTAAGCGGAGAACACTTCCGCTTAGCAAAAACAGGTAACCAGCTAAAATTGCATGTGATGTATTCCACTTCTGACTGGTTCTCAGTCACAGGAAAATTTACTAAGCAACGTTTTGCACTGAGTAGCTCTGTGAAATTGGAACCTGTACTGTCCTTGATCCTACAAAGCCTTCCCGAACCACCCTGGTGGATTTTGAAGGATCCGTTTGTTTGTCGTACAGATTTGATTTTAGCCATGGGAGCAGTCTTCATCACTGCGGTCGTTCTAGTGCTCGTGAAGCTACTTAATGTCAAGCTGAACAAGGAGCGATGCAGGAATCCTCTCTACTTCGTGCCGGAGACTGCCCAACCGCGCTCAAGTCCCATCAATGGCAGCACCACGCATACACCACTACTGTCATCGCTGAGAATACCGAGCAGTGTATCTAAAATCAGACAAAGAAGGTAAAATATGGGTAGAGTGTATTACGATTCCTCTGAGTCAAAGATGGTCACCGGCAGAGATGTATTCGAGTCCATCACAAGTCCCTGCAAGTCCCTGCAAGTCCCTGCAAGTCCCTGCAAGTCCCTGCAAGTCCCTGCAAGTCCCTGCAAGTCCCTGCAAGTCCCTGCAAGTCCCTGCAAGTCCCTCCAGTCCTAATTCCAATCACAAGCTATTCAAATGAGCTTTGACAAAGGCATTCTTTTGTCATTGTTCATCCAGTTACTTGTGACCGGCTTTAAGAAAGGACTTGCGAAAGGACTTGCGAAAGGACTTGCGAAAGGACTTGCGAAAGGACTTGCGAAAGGACTTGCGAAAGGACTTGCGAAAGGACTTGCGAAAGGACTTGCGAAAGGACTTGTGAAAGGACTTGCAGGGACTCGAATACAACTCTGGTCACTAGTAATAATTGAGTATTCGTGATGAGTACGGCTGCCAAAAATTCAAGCCTCAATAACAATTTGTATTTGTTTTTATAATAAAAAGCTGTGACAACATTTGGCATGTCCCGTTAACCCCGTGTCATTGGTAGGGGGGGGGGGGGGGGGGGTGGGGGCTGGTATGCCAAGAAGGGGCTGTGCAGACCAGTGTAAAATCAAACAATAGGCACCCTTTCACGTGAATGAAAGCTTTGTTTGAAAAAGTTCCACCTATTCATTACACTCCCATTCAAGACTAATGTAGTTGAAACATGAATGGATTGAGTACGCGCAGGAATGCGCCTAGAGACGTCAACCGGCTAGGTGGTTATTCTCAAACCGCGGCTTTCGCCGTCATCCATATTCAAGGATTAATAATGGTCGTCTTTTCTTCCGTACTTCCCTCGTTTAGATTGAAGTTCCACGCTGCACAGGCTGTCCTTCATATCTTCCAAGTCACCATCGGTTACATACTGATGCTAGTAGCAATGACCTACAATGCGTACCTCTTCATAACCATCGTCCTATCCCTGACGGCCAGCTATTACTTCCTGGCACCGCTGCGCAGAATGAGGGAGTTCCGAAGGGTCCCGACACGCCGCGAGTCGCTGACGGACTCGGGCCGAAGGTCGTTCGGAGCCAGCGCAAACAAAACAGCGCTTGTCGAATCGCCCGAGACTGTACATAGCCCACCCTACGGTAGTCTGTACCAGTGAGCGACCAGAGTATTTACCATTACAGCTGTGTGTGAAACGTGTAGTCATAGACATTATCCATTAAGACCCGCCCCCTGGACGGATTGACCAATTAGAGCAGCACGCCACACGTCACTCACATGTCAGACTTTTGTTGGACCATGGCTATCATTGGTCAGTATGTCTAGTGGCCGAGCTTAATGAATCAGTTGGTTTTTTGACGGTTATTGTTGCATAAAATGATAAACTGGCATATAACGCTGTGCTTACTTTAACACAGTCCCTAATCCTCCAATTTTAATATAATTTTGCGTGCACCCTAAGGGGTTAGTGTTAATGCTTTACAGAAAAATTGGGGCATTCACAATTTAACAGTTATTTAGTGCACGAAATGATAAACTGGTACACAATGTGCTGACCTAAATGGTTTACAGAAATCAAAATAGGATAAATTTTATACAGTATAATTTCGCTGTAATGAACCCACTATACCGAATATTTAGCTGTATTAACTAACTCTTCTTTGGCTCCCAAATTCTTGTATTCAGAACGTTTCCTCAATTCATTATCAGGAATGACCGCTACACTGAATATTTTGAGTGGCTCCCAAGGATGTTTGTTATAGCGCAGTTCTACTGTACAATGTAATTGGTTCTGGAACAATGGTGAATATATCAGAAATGAAGATTTGGATTATTGAATTTTTAAATGATTTATCAAGATTTGAGACTGAAAAAAAAATCATATAGCACGGCCCCGCCCACAAAAAGTACCCCTTTCTGGCTGTGATGCGATCGGCAGTAAAAAAAAAAACATTGGTTGGTTGCCACGCCCTGCACACACATACTCTGTGAGTTGTGCACACGAGAAGGCGTGGCAAGCAATGCTTTTCCTTTGGTAACGTCACAGCCAGAATGGGATATTTTTTTGTGGGCGGGACCACACCCAACAGTTTTTTCTCTCTAAAGTCTTGCAGTCTTTCCTCAGTCACGGAAAATCCTGGAATTGAAAGTTACCATGGAAAGTCGTGGAATTTTGTTATTTCACTAGGAGTCTCGGGAAAATTAATATTTCAAGAAAAAAGCCATTGAAAAAGTCATGGAATCTGTCAGTGTATTGCAAATAGACTCTTAAGATGTTAAAAAGTAGCGTCAGAATTGGTCATGGAAACCCTAATAGTTTTTCCTGGAAAAGTCATGGAAAAGTCATAAAATTTAAGATTTCTATGGGAACCCTGGTCTTGATAAATCAATCAACCGCAAACTAGGTCTCATTCCACAGCCACAAGTTTTGAGAAAATGCATGATTTTATTGATATTCGGAGAATTTACAATAAAAAATTGCGAGAAGCAGAACACCTCCAGGTACAATCGAATGAACAATTTATTCTAAAATATCTTCTCTGCGAATGTATGTAAACTTTTGACCACAACTGAAGCTAGCCATAATCTTTAATATAACATTGAATTGAAAGAGAATTTTGAAAGTAAAAGTGAAACTTGAGAATTGGCGCTTATCTCAAATTAAATTTAATCTATTATTATGTTGGTTTTCTAAATGTATATTCCCCCTTTTATTTTCACTATATTATGCAAGCAGGTATTGGATTGTATATATTCTATACTGACCAAGCAAGATCGTTACAAGACTCTATACTTTGAATTTTATACTTTCTAAAAAGAAATTCTTCCGAATTATTTAAATTCTGACATTTGAAGCTGCCGGTAATAAATCATGATATTATTTTATAAACTACATTTTCTTGTTTAGTCAATTTTTGCCCCAGGTATTATTGCAGGGTCATTCTTCCCACCTCATTGGCCAACTTTTCTGCCTATTTTCAGGCCAATTTTTTTTTCGACCAGCAAAAACAATGGCAAGGGGAACCCTTACCCTTTTTTGCCAATTTTGGCACAAAAATTGGGTTTTCTAAATTCAACTGAAATCGATTCTGGAGATGCCTGGGAACATTTTCTGACAGTTGCAAGTCGTCACTTGCTTTATTCTTGGTCGAAATTGCAATTTTTGCCCAAAATATGAAATTAAAAAAATATAAAAAGTATTCCATTTGTGGCCTTTGACCTCTGTTATTGCAGGGTCATTCTTCCCACCTGATTGGCCAACTTTTCTGCCTATTTTCAGGCAAACTTTTTTTTCGACTGGCAAAAAAAATGGCAAGGGGTTACCCCTTACCCTTTTTGCCGATTTTGGCCCAAAAATTGTTATTTTACTAAATTAGATTGAAATCAATTCTGGAGATGCCTGGGAGCCTTTATCGACAGTTGCAAGTCGTCAATTGGTTTATTCTTGGTCGAAATTGCAATTTTTGCCCAAAATATGAAATTAAAAAAATATTATCAAAAACATTCCATTTGTGGCCTTTGACCTCTGTTATTGCAGGGTCAATCTTCCCACCTCATTGGCCAACTTTTCTATCAATTTTCAGGCCAACGGTTTTTTCGACCCGAAAAAGCAAAGGAAAGGGGTTACCCTTACAATTTTTTCCGATTTTGGTCCATAAATGGGGTTTTCTAAATTTGATTGAACTCTATTCTAGAGATAGCTGGGAGCCTTTTCTGACAGTTGAAAGTCGTCAATTGCTCTATTCTTGGTCGAAATTGCAATTTTTGCCCAAAATATGAAATTAAAAAATATCATCAAAAGTATTCCATTTTGGCCTTTGACCTCTATTATTGCCGGGTCATTCTTCCCACCTCATTGGCCAACGTTTCTGCCTATTTTCAGGCCAACCTTTTTTTGACCCGCAAAAAGATGGCAAGGGGTTACCCTTACAATTTTTGCCGATTTTTGCCCAAAAAGGGGTTTTCTAAATTTGATTGAAATCGATTCTGGAGATACCTGGGAGCCTTTTCTGACAGTTGCAAGTCATCAATTGGTTTATTCTTAGCCGAAATTGCAATTTTTGCCCAAAATATGAAATATAGAAAATATCACTAAAAAGATCCATTTTGGCCTTTGACCTCTATTATTGCAGGGTCATTCTTCCCACCTCATTGGCCAACTATTCTGCCTTTTTTTAGGCCAACATTTTTCGACCCGCAAAAAGAATGGCAAGTGGTAACCCTTACCCTTTTTGCCAATTTTGGCACAAAAATTGGGTTTTCTAAATTCAACTGAAATCGATTCTGGAGATACATGGGAGCCTTTTCTGACATTTGCAAGTCGTCAATTGCTTTATTCTTGGTCGAAATTGCAATTTTTGCCTCAAAATATGAAAAATATGAAATTTAAAAATTCCGTTTTGGCCTTTGACCTCTATTATTGCAGGGTCAATCTTCCCACCTCATTGGCCAACTTTTCTGCAAAAGGGGTAACTCTTACCATTAACACATTGTTAGGAAATCATAACAATTTAAACTTTCTTTACAAAAGAAATTTGCCAGTGAGAAAGTTATTATTTTAACCGTGGGTTTTATTTAACTTGATATTAAAAAAATCTTCAGTAACAATTTACTTAACATGTAGGCTAAGTTTCATTAAAACACGTAATGTGTTAGAGCTAGTTACTGGTTTTCAACGTTATGTTGGTCCTTCTTAGGAAAGTCATACTACAGTCAGAATTTAGGTGCATTTGTGCTGTGTGCTTAAATTGGTCCCGTTAAGTGCTGGAGTTACAAATATTCGCAATTCTTGAATCAAGTTGACAGTTTTATGGAAAGGCCAATACAGTAATGTTCTTGATACGGACTAACAGATATAGAAAAATGCAGATTCTAACAATCCACGATATTTGTTATTTTGATGTACAAACTTGGACGTAGTATAGAGACACACTGGTTCTGTGTAAAGTACTCTTTGTGTAAAACATATTGCACTGATGTCTGCGTAAAAACTGGTAACATTTATGAATTAATCCAAAGCTGATTGGCCCGTCTAAAAATATGTTATTCTCACACATATAAAACTGCAAGGCTGAAGTCTCCACTCCATGATCTATATCTGAAGCAATTTTGATGACAATTTTTCGATCAAAAAAATGGAAAGGAGTACCCCATTTTGTCACTTGACTCAAAATTACCTTTTGCACATGCGAAACTATTTCTAGACACATTTAGGAGTGCTAGCAACCATTAGTAAGTAATAAAGGAAATCTTTAATGTGCATGTAGGCCTATATGCAAACAACCCGCATTCATCTTCTTAACTTCAAAACGTTTAATCGAAAAACAATACATTAAAAAGACCAAGAACTGAGATTTGGAAAAGCCAAAAACTAAAGTTGCGTATTGCCGTATACACGCATTGCATTTAAATTGCATTTAAAGAGCCAGATACACTGCAAAAACAGTGTTTAGCATGTAAACACTTTTCTAAACACACATTGCTATCAGTTTGTAAACACGTAAATACTAAACATGTTTAGCATAGGCGTAGCCAGCGGGGGGGGGGGGGGGGGGGGGGGGGGGGGGGGGTAAGGGGGTATTTAACCCCCCCCCCCCAATATTTCCAGTGTGCCCTTTTAATTTTTTAATTTTTTTGTACCCAAAAATTGCCGTCCCACAAAAAATCAAAACCCTGCCTCTATGTACGACATACCTGTTGGTGTTTAATGTCGCAAGCTATAGGAACGGGGCCCGTAAGTACACAGTCGACGCAAGATTAAAATAATTTCCTTCATGCTGGTGGCCCTAGTGTGCCCTCACTGGAAATTATAGTGCCCCCACCGAAAAATGTTAGTGCCCCTGTGGCCCGATATATCGAGTGCCCTTTTTCACGCCTACCCCCCCCCCCCACCCCCGCTTGTAAAAAGTTTGCAGACGAACAATTTTGGGAGTCACTTTTCTGGGCAAATTTCAGAACCCCCGCCCCCCCCCCCCCCCCCCCCCCCCCCCTGGAAAAAATCCTGGATCCGCCCCTGCTGTCTACCTCTCAGCATGGATATATCGGGTGCCCTTTTCACGTTTACCCCCCCCCCCCCCCTCCCCCCCAATAAAAATGACCTTGCTACGCCTATGTTTAGCGTGTTGACGGATAGTGTTTAGCTATTGAACACTGATGTTTAAGAACTGGACACGTAATGTTTAGCTTCTAAACATGTTTACTAACTGATAGACACATTGTGTTTA